>JAQPZY010001521.1:2437500-3727834 GCA_029931535.1 Margaritifera margaritifera | reverse complement strand
TTTTCCACTCGTTAGCATGAGCCATCAAATGGAAAGCGACACTACTGCGGATTCAGTCTCAGGCGTACAGCTACTCCGTTCAACAAATACTTGTCTTGCAACCACATGTCCATATGCAAACGATCATTATATTCAGAAACTGCGTCTGATTTTCTTGTGACGGTCGTTAAATCCCACATTGTGCGGATCTGCTGAATTATAGTTTTGATCAACGGCTTGCGTCGCCGGGGGCACTGACACCGCTGTGTCGTTTGAACTTTTCCTAGGTGTCAGGTTTCCAGACCACCGAAGCATCCAGATGAGTGTTCTTGGGTTCTTTTCCGTACGTCAAGAGATTTTCCAAGTAAGCACGGGTAAGGGGTAAGTATCCAAACTGCTGCTGACCAGTTTGTTATTCATGGTACAAATCTACTTCGCAGAACAAGGAATGCATGAAATTATTGGACGGGAGCCACTCGGGTCACCGTCCCAGGAAGGCTACTGTCCGCCGTTATGATACACTTTGAGTTTCAGGTACAAGTAGCTGTTATTCAGATCGATGTAATCTTCGGTTTGTTCCTTGATTTCAAATTCGATAGGAGCTGAATCCCGTCTAAAGACGATACAGGATAAATTCCACCCATTGGGATTCTTGCATCGTCATCATGGTGGGGAGGCATGGTAAACATATCCAGTTCTGACTTGGTACAGTTCGCAAGAATCTCGGTACATCATTTTCAAGAGGTTTTAGTAATCAAAACACGTCTAATTCTCTGACGGTTCTTCTTCTTTTCTTATTCTTTTTGGAACACCACCGTGTGTTTTATGAACTCTGAAGGGATCTCGAGCGTCGTTCTCTTTCTACCTTGGTCCTTGCTGTGAAGTGGAGGAAAGAGTAATGCCAGGGCCAGAAGGCGTGAAGTGAATTTATAGGACTCTCTCGAAGACCCAAAAGATCTTGCCAGTGTTCATCAACACATTTTTGACTGCTCTCATAAAGGCTTCTTTAGGATTTTGGTTTGGCAGTGAGGACATTTTGCAAAAATTCTTTTCCTTGCCGGTCAAAGCGGCATCTTTATAGGCATGGAATCCTCGAGTCACCATGGGGTTTCAAATTAGGGGCTACCGCCGAAAAGCCGATCTTAACATATCTCCTAAACCATGTCCCTCGTTGTCGAGCCTCTCCTCGGTACACAGGATACATTTTTGTTACATTGCGTTGGGAGAACTTTTTTCCAAAATGTAGTTTCACCGTGACTTTTCCTTTGTCAATGAATGGGCACACTTTGTCCTAAATCTCCTTTTACTAATGTTGACACTGTCAAAATAAGATTTACTGACTGGAAGATAATGAGGGTTTACAAATTCACGGTGAACGTGATACGTGTTTCCATCTTCTTCTACGCACCAGCACAGTATCCACTTTGAAGAGGAATGACTCTCAGTAAGGGAGCGGCTGTGTGTCCCACCACGTTGTATTCTACCACATCGGAGGACACAAACATTAAATTCAGTCCAACGTTCAATTCGATAGGGGTGCGAAAAGCTATTCCGAATGTTTGAGTTGCTTTTGAAATGTTCTATTGTAAAACTTTTTATTTCCACCCAAAATAGAATACAACCCAGGAGAAAAGTCATGGCTATGGTTTTGTCGTCCGAAAAAATTGTATCAAGAGACGGCGTGCCACAGGATGGGTAACTGATGCTTGTACCGATTCTTGGCTTTTTCTAAGGCTTTGCTAAATTGGGCGTCGAAGACGGGCCGCAATCGTGTCCACCAAATGTTGAGCAGTAAAATAATTTCCTCAGGAATTCTCATGGTATAGTTACCCCCGTGAGGAAATATCTTTTTGGATTCGCGAATGCCAGGATCAATGGGTGTCCAAGTGTTGTTGCAGTTGTGAGTCCAGGATATCCACGATGAAAGTGTTTTGACCTTTGTCGATGTTTTGGACTTGCGTAGGATGAATGATTTTCTACCAAAGCCACTTCCCAATGAGCTTCGTGATCCAATTGGATGGGATTGGAGGTAATTTGGTGTTAAACAACATAAGTGTTTGTTGGGAAACACATCCATGGAACTGTTACTATGGGTATAGTTAAATAAAATTGGTCATATCATAGTAGGTCTAAAGTGGTTTTGGTCTCCGGAGGAGTCACTCGAGTTCAAAGGATATTCAAAGGTTCCAAAAGAGCAGTGGTATTTGGTGACTGGAAGAAGAAGGTGGACTGGGCGTTGGGTCGTACTACCGTGGTGTTGGCTGCTGTGTTGTGGCTGCTGTTGTCCGTCGTCGTCGTAAATTCAAAGAGAGACTGGGTAAAAGATAACCGATGCAACTGCTGAGTAAAATGGTA
Organism: Margaritifera margaritifera; assembly: GCA_029931535.1. NCBI lineage: Eukaryota > Metazoa > Mollusca > Bivalvia > Unionida > Margaritiferidae > Margaritifera > Margaritifera margaritifera. Next base: position 3,725,500 of record JAQPZY010001521.1, on the reverse strand, counting down.
CACAATTGTTTGTCCCCTTGTTGCAAACTCAAATTGGCAATGGCTGCTCCGATGACACGAATACAGCCACAAAAATAGAGCAGAAAAAGACGATTTGATTTGTAGGGCACACGTTCTCCGCACCACACCCAGAGCGGTTGTTTTTGTAATTCTTGAAGAGAAGAAACTCTGCGAAGGAGTCGAGGTCGTGGTTGTGTTGAATGGCATGTTAGGTTACTTCTTTTTCTTTTTATAGTCGACGACTTGAGAAGCAGCAATCCAAGATCTAAACTAGGAGGATATCCCTTTCCAACGTACTTTGACTTCTTCTACTGCGACGTTTGCCTACTTTGCGTGTTCTTTGTTCGAGAATGCTTTCGATGTCGTACAAGCGTCTTCTTTTTAGTCACTCGTTTAACTCAGGCAAGTAAAATGTTCCTTTAGCACTTCACCGTGCATGTCTTCCAATTTATAGACGGGAGGATGGCGTCCACGCACGAGTGTAGTGACACGAAACAATTCGGTGGGTCCAGTTGGGGTAAATAACCTTGTGTCAAAAGTGCGTTGGGTTTTTTCCGATGCGAACCCAATCTCCCGTCTTCAACTCCAGCAAGGTTTTTTTTCTGAGGTGGTGGTCTGCTCCTCTGGGGTGTACCAAACAATCGATCAAACACGGTCACTTCGTTTTCAGGGCTGACCTCTCGGGGGCACATCCGATTGCTTCGATGGTATGATTGATTGTACGCTTTGTGACCAAACGAGGTAGCACGTCGATGTACTTGAGAGTATGTTGATGTGTAAAATATTTCCACATGCGTTCTTTCAAAGGTTCTTTGATAAACGTTCCACGATACTGGCTTTGGTTTCAGGATTTTCGGTGGTAAAAGAAATGAATCTGTCTTTGTTTCAATTCTTTTTGAAAAACTTGGTTTAGAAATTCGGTGCCTTTGTCAGTTTGCCATCGTAAAGGGTGACGACCACTTTGTTTCAAGACCAAGGCACGTACCAATTCGGTACTGCTTTTAGATGTCAAAGGCACGACCCAAGCAAATTTGGAAAACACGTCAATGACACAAAACAAATATTTGTGACCAAGATTGTAGGTTGCCAAATGAGAGACGTCGGCTAAATCGGCTTGCCATTGATGATCGATGCCATTCCACTTGGGTTGAACTTCTAGAAAATTTGCGTCGAATGGTTTTGTGTAACGTGTACGTCGATTGTTCTTGTAACCATTGTCGTACTTCTGGCAAACGTACACTTTTCAATTTACTTTTGGCAGCTCGATATAATTTTGAACTCCTCCGTAACCACACATGCCAGGGATTTGTAATAAATGGTGGCTAAAAGTTTCTCCATGGTTTGTTCCTCAATAAGTCAACCAAGTACCAATGCTCTTTTCTTTGTGGGGTATCTTTTTGGATTGCAATGCTTTACGTGTCCGACGAGCCACTGGTGTAAAGGAGGATGTTTGATGTTGAACAGGGGTCATCGGTTCTGTTTTGACTTCTGTCTTCATCTTCTTCCTTTTCCACTTTTGATGGCAATGGGGTAGACATCATCTTTTGTATCCTACCCGGTGTGGCTAACTTTTTTTTTTAAGAGGTGGAGTTTGTAACTCTTCTTCATCTTTACGGTCATCCCGTGGCGGTGGTCTGTTTTAGTGGTGATGGGGTAACTTTAGGTGTCGCTTTTCATCAGTTTTGAAATCTCTCAGAGTGGGTGTAGCTGTTTCATCTACAGCTTTTTGGTGAAATAGTTGCAGACGTTGTAAAAGTTGACCGTACCGTTGCGATTTTTCTGTTTCTGACAAATCGCTTCGTTTCCATCAGCGTTTGTAAATTCTTGTTGTAACTGGGGACATCTCGTTTAGATTAGGATTGGGTGGTAAATGAGGTATCCGTTGTTCGTTCCAACGATGAAATTCCATCCATCGTTTTGTAAGGTACTAAAGTCAGTTTTCGTCCTTCCATTTCATCCAAAAGTACAAAAAGGTGTGGTCTTTCCAGAGAAGGGTGTCCTTTTTATCTTCTTTTTTTTTTGTTATCGCAATGACACCGCCTAAAAGCGGTCCAGCAATCGTTCCTAACAAAGGACCCGCTATTTTTAACAACGGTCCTAACTGCATAGGTAGAAATTCTCCTCGTTGCACAGCATTTTTTCTTTGCCTGAGAGGTATTTTCTTTTTTTCACCATTTTGACGAAGAACGTTCCGATGTTTACCTAATTTTTGTTTCTGTATCTTGGACAAAGGTACAGTTCCTTTCAAGACGTTCAAACAACATTCACACACGGTATCGATGATTTCTTTGGGGCTGTTTTGAATGAGTTGTTTTCGCATTGGGAGGATTGGATTTGGTCAGGACAGACAAGACGTCCCAATGTTTCGCCAGACGAGGTGGAAGTCCTTTTTGGCTTTTCTTCTTTTTTGGTGGTGGTGGTGGTGGTGTGCACGTTTGGGGGTCATCTTAGAGGTGAGGAGTATGTCTGAAGTCTTTGGCAGGTCACCCTTCTATTTTATACTGGAACACGTCCTCCACTGATTGTCTGCACGACGTACCATCTTCATGACAGGCCTCATCTCGACGTTAAGGTGTTTTCAATGGACTAAATCGTCTCAATTCTTCTTTGGATAAATCCACTAATCTTTGCAACACGCCGGTTTTTTCTTGACTTTGGTTTTTAGGGCACGTTACTTTGTCTGCAGGCCGCTGCCATGGCTAGAATCAGCCGAAGTCGAGGGTCCGCGGAAGTGTGACTTCGAAATGGGTTTCCATTTTTGCATCAAAATTAGGAAACACTTGTCTTAAGTCTGGTTTGGCAGGGCATCATCCTGAGGGGTGGGTGAAGAAGACGAAGAAGGTGGATGCAAAAGGGAGAAGGATACAATCGTCACTGCTGGGCTGGGTGGTGGTGTCTTGCGGGTGTACGCTTGCGTCCTGGCAGCAGTACCTCTCTTGCGGGTGCCAGTGGTGGTGGGTGTTTTTTCTTCTTGGCAGAACTTTCTTTTCTTTTAGTGGCTTTTCTTTTTTTTGTGTGGCATTCTTCTTAGGGGTTTTCTTTCTTTTTTGTGGTGTTTGGGGTTTTTTGGCTTGGGCACCATTTCAAAAGGAACGAATCATAACCCCTCCCAAAGAACCGCTTCTCCAGGGGTTAAAATGATTTGTTTTTTAGTCCGTGGATCGATTCTAGGATCAGCTAGTTGTGACAACGTCCCTTTATATTTTTGAAACAAACGTTGAGTTTGATGAGGGATGTGAATGATGCCTTGCAGTAATTGACGTGCCGTCAAAGTAAACCATCGTAACACTTCTTTAAGACTAGCTTCTAACAATTGAGCACAGACTTGTGCATTTTTTTCACGACTGATGCCATACAAGGCACGAATAAATTTTGCTGGTGGATGAAATTGAAAGGATGTCTTCTCGAAGACTGTGAGACAGAAATGACGTAGTAGATGTTCTTACAGTTTTTTTCAGAGTGTGGGGCCGAAGGGGACGTGTAAATGACAGGACCTCCTTCTTGACACCAAGGGGTGAAACAATTGGGTACGAAATCTCAAATAGTCGGGAGTGGTCGGTTTAAGTCAATGAGTAAATACGCATGAGGTGTTTGAGCGGCATCGTCGTACGCATAATTCAACCAAGAGTGCCTAACTGTTTGTTAACACTTGCACTTGAGATTTGTCTCTGGGACTTTTTAAACAACACCACGTAATGAGCGTTGAGACTGATGGTACGGATGGGGCTTACTTTGTTGAAATAAATTTTGAGTAATGTAAATGATGCTGGGATTTCGATGGTGTCCTTTTCGTGTAAACCAAAGTTTAATTTCTTTTTCGTCTTCTCCTAACATGGCGTCAAAGATACCTAGATGTTTTGACTCACGTCAGACACGATCCCAGCGTCTTCGCGAGGGATGCCTTCGACAAACGAAATGGCTTCTCCTTGACTTTCTTTCAATTACGTGTAAGACGGTTGCCTCTCTTTGTAACACCACACGATACGTTGAGGTGGACGATCGAACAAATGAGATTTGTGTTCGATCAAACGATTGACAAATTCGGTTTTTGCCTGAACCACTGGGTCCAGCATCAACATGTTAAAGGGATGGCGCAGATACAAAGCGTCCCAACTTTGACGATCTAACTCTTCGTCAATCACTTTGACCACAGCAGAGGAAGTAGAAGAGGCAGACGAGGGCAGAAGAAGATGTAGCCATGACTGAGGTAGGAAGATTTTTGAGAAGAAGACAAAGAACCCAAGACATTTTATACATTTCATACACGTTTATTTTTTGTAAACCAACACAACAAACAAAAATATTTTTTTACAAGTCATGAAGGACAAAAACGCAAACGGCAAAAAATGGTCAGGTACAAGATTAAGGCTATCCCACTATAAGAATTAAAGTTCTGTATAGACAAGTCAATGTACAACATTCTGGTGTCCTAGGAATGGAAGGCCCAGGCACTGGTGGTAGTATTCTTCTGGTCGTCTTTGTTTTTGGAAGAATGAAATGTCTCTGACGGTAAGGAGGGACTGTTTTCCTTGTGGTGTTTCCATGTGGACGACAACGACAGTGTGGTCTTTCTCTGCTGTGTCAGGTTCTTCTTCTTCTTCCAGGATGGTTTCTAAGGTCATTTTTTTGTGTGACTTAGGTTCCCATTTCACTTTTGGACACTTAGTGACGGCCAGATCTTTGGCAAACTGTGGTACTTCTTGTAGCCAAACATCGAAACCAACACTTTTCCAGTCACATACATCTTTACAATCGGTAAGTTGTTGGTGTAACTCACTAGTAATACACACTTATTGAAATGTGTCAAAGGTAGATAAAGTTTGACTAATGTCTTCTTCACACGGAGGTACCCCACTTGTCTTCATCACCACTCTCAACACTTTGAGTACAATTTGTCTTTCCTGTACCGATAAAGCATGAATGGTTATGGGTTTTTTTGATGGTTCATCAAAATAGTCCCAAAACAACCACGGGTCCTCCAAAATAATCCAAGACAAACACTGATCCTCAAAAATACTCCACAACGAATGTCCTGGAAAACGAAATCCAAGAAAGGTAGTCACTAAGACACACACTGCATAGCGTCCAAAATTCAATGGAAACAGTTCTTGTATCAAGTCTTTATAATCCTCTAAGGTCTGAACACGATCGTTGACTTCCTTCCACGGAATACGTTTCACAAGTGAAGACCACAGTCCTGACATGGTGAGATTTTATAGGGTGAGATTGCCAAGGTGGGTATCATTGGTGGTGGGTTTTTATATCCAGGTTCCCAAGGTTGGTATCTTTATGATAGTCTTCTCCAAGGTGCCAGCGATAGAATCTTCCCAAAATCAGTCTTCTCATACTTTGGAAGTAAGCATAGTTTACAGATCGAGGAATGACTTTGAGTTTGCGTTTCACTTGGATCTGGACAAACTCTTGGTAAATGCGTTTTCGCACCTCCAAAGGCAAACCACGAATGTACTCTGGTAAAGTTTCCGACTTGAAAAGAAGTAACTTTCTTTTGTGTTCTTCACGATAGAGGTGATAGTTTTTCTCCAGAATCAGACTTCTGATACGGCGGAAGTCGCGGTAGTGTGCAAATCGAGGAATGAAATTTGAGTTTGCGTTTCACTTGGATCTGGACAAAACTCTTTGTAAATGCGTACTCGCAGCTTCGAAGGCAAGTCACGAATGCGCTCTTCTAAACTAGTCTTCTTGGTAACAAAATACTCACACTTTAGCCAAATGGAATCGGTGGTAAAGGATATCTAAGATGATCAGTGAGAAGAACCGTATTACACGTCAATCGGCGTAAACACGTTTCGTCTTGAGGTGACACTTCTAGTAAACGTTTTTTGGTAGTCTTGTCTGTTGGTTGTTTCCTTCACTTCGTTCCATCGAATTCTATGGATCACTGCCACATTATAGGTGGTGCCCTCCAAACTCGTACAGGAGGCAGGTAGTCGTTGATCAATGTCTGACCATTTGAATATCTTGGTACTAATCAGTATTTTTATAACATTCAGATACCATGGTTAAAACATGTATGTCGTAAAGGATGTAACTGTTCTTTACGTTTCACTTGTATCTGGACCAACTCTTTGTAAATGCGTTCTCGCAACTCCACGAATACGGTCTTCTAAACTAGGTAAATACTGGTAAATGTGTTCTCGCAGCTCCAAAGGTAAACCACATAATGTATTCTTGTAAAGTATCCTTTGACATGTTGTTACTTCTTCTTGGCATCTGGCTCATCGTACCCGTACTCCTCTAAGGCCACTAAAGGTAAGAACTGACAGTGCGGAGACCATCTGGCATGTTCAATGTAAGCTGAGTCGGTAGACTCCCATTGGTGAAGTCGCACACCGCAACTGAAACACTGAACTTTATCTCCTTCTCCCAAGTAGATAAATCCAGATCTGGCTAAAGCTTTGTCAGTAGTTGATTGTAGTAAATATTTAGGCCACTTGTCTTGTAACGTCTGGAGTCGACTTTCATACTTGGAATAGCCAGGCAAAGCCACAGGTATCGTCAATTCTTTATGACATTCACAGGTACGTTTAGCATTCTTCCCAATAAAGAAGAAAGGTCGTCCTGCATCTCTAGAGGGACGGTGAGGCACACGTGCTGCATCGACGATGTCCAAGCGTACGGCATCCGTCTGATCGTGTGAATCGCTGATGCCAAAGCGTACGGAATCCGACTCGTCGCATGGCACTGCATCGCACTCCAAGTCGTGATGGTACTTGGAGTTCCCACTAGATTTTCTCCCTTGGTGGGTGGGTGGCATGAGTATTCTTATTCATCTGTGGTGGGAGGATGACAAAATTACTCATCTTTTCTTCTTCTTCTTGCTCGGTCAACGTTGAAAGTCAGAATGAATGGTCAGACTTATAAGGTTTCCTTTTTTTATACCTCTCGACTGTACCATCCGAAAAGTACTGTAATGTAATCGGTGGAAACGCCAAAGAAAGGTAACCACAGTTTTGAGACCATCTGATATGTTCCAGGATAGCTGAAGTTTTAGGGTTCATGTAAATGGTTGCACCACAACTGAAACATTGCACTTTGTTTCCCTGTCCAAAGTAGACAAATCCTGCTCTGGCTAAAGAATTGGAAGTAGGTAATCCATGCCATTTAGGCCATTTTTTAAACGTGTTCAAGCGACTGGCACACTCACAATAGTCAGGCAAGGCCACGGGAAATTTGTATTCTTTCAACTTGATGTCTGTAGTAGTGGGTTCATCACACGGTGTTGTTGTTGAAGTCATCGTCAATCTTGGTGTTGTCTTTTCTGTTCAAGGGGGTGTTCTTTTTTTATACTGCAGATCGGCGTGTCCGTAAGGCAAAGTGGTGTGGTCTGGAAGTCTCACTCGCTTCTGGTACACGATTTGGTACACTTTTTGTAAAGGGCGACGGACGATTTGGTGATTAGGTAACCGTACGATCTTGTGAGGTTCTAACGTGTGCACTCGAAAGTCTTCCACTTGTCCAGACAGCAAAGCATTTTTCAAAACCTCAAAGTTAACCACTTGGCTGGTTCGATAGTTGAGGGTCAATCCTTCGACTTTACATTGGGTGTGAAGTTGTCCTTGCCGGTCTCGGTGTCGGTAGCCATAATTTTTGGAACCGCCGCTGGCAAAACTCAGGATGGTGTCTTGAGGGTGCTCGTCCGTCCAGGCTCCTAAACGATCTCCTTAAATGGTAGGGTGTGGGCAACCGGGTCTATGGATGTACATGCAACTGTCGGTGTCAAAGTACAGGACACGATCTCCCAAGACTTCTAAAGCTTCGTCGTACAATTTCAAACGAGCATGAGCTAAACTTGTCAGGTTTTACAAACTTGGGTTCTTCTTCGAAATTGACTAAGATCAAATCATCACGGACGATTTCGACGTGTTTGACTAGTACACTTTTGTTGTCCACCAATTCAAAGTACTTATAAGGATCGGTCAAGTATTCAGTCTTGGGTAGGATAGTACGTTGGGCCATTTTTCCCCACAAACAATTGAGCATGACTTTGGCAAACGATCTTTTTCATTCGTTTTTTTCTACGTCTTCCAAAGTGATGCCTTCGATGTCACGGTACTCTTCTTTGAATCGAACTTGGTCTTGGGGAGTCTGACACCACGAGGGATAGCCGCTGGCTTCTTGTTTCAGTTTTAAAAATTGGTTGACGTACCCCGAGAAAATGCCTGGATGATTCGTGGCGTCGTCCTTTTGGTATTGTGCGGTGGTTGGAAAGTGCCAGATTTCGTACACTTTCAACAAACGGTATCCTCGATCCAGAGCCCGAAACAATTCGGCGCTGACCCACGTTCCTGTCAAAGCGCGTTCTTCCTCCGTGTGGTGACAGGGGTGATCTTGGTTGCATGTTTCGGCACACGTACGGCATAAAGGAAACATCAGTTTTCCTTGGCAATGGTGAGGTAAGATGGGATGGTACAAGTTTGTCGGGGGTAAGACTTTACATTTGATCAATCCTTCGTATTGACGAATGTGTTCCACGTCGATGTGTTCTGTCAAGATTTCTGGGTGTCCGGTTGGAAAACGAGCATATTTGCACACCCAAGGATACAAAGAACACACGTCGATGTATTTGATTTCTTCTCCTTTGGATTCGTCTACGTCGTACAGCAAGCGAGTGGCATTGGTTCGTCCTCCAAATAAACTGTGGCGTGGATCCAAAGGTTCGATGTCGGTCACGTCGTAACTTTCGGTGATGCTCTTAAATTCAGGATCAGTTTTCAAACGTCGATCGTACTCGTGCTCCCACATTTCAACCACTTGGTATCCTTGACTTTCTAAGTGGAGTCGTCGTTGGTAAGTCTGTTCGTACAACTGTTCCATGGTAGAGTCTGAATAAGGACTTTTCAGGTCTCGTTTAGGAAAACAGGTAGGGCATCCGTGAAACAAGCAGCCCTGAAACTCGTACACCGTGTGCGGGTTTTTTAAATCAAATCCATCCACGGAATAAGATCCAATCTTCTTTTCTCCTCCTCCGTTTTTGGCATGTTGTATCCATTTGTCTTCTTTTTGACACAAGTAATGGAACCAACGCAAGGCTTTGGCCGAATATTGACGACTGGCAAAGAGAGACGTGTTGGAGTCGATGATGGCTAGTTCGTTCTCGGGCATGATATTTTGGGTGTACACTAAGGAACAGGCTTTGGGTAGGGTGCACGCATCTTTCAAAGGATCAACGTCTCCGTGATCTAGAAATAACTGTCGAAACTTTCCACAGCAACGCCGTAAAATGTCCACATCAGATCGACAGTACTTCAGCATTTCCTCTTGAAAGTCAAATGGATCGGACTGGTGAGCGCGGTGCCAAGCGTGAAAGGCTTCTCGCTGTTCGGAGCGCATTCCGTTGGGGTCGTAATCATGGAGGTCAGGCAAATGAGGTAGGACGGCATGTTGATTAGCTTCCGTGTTGAAGAAGTGAGGAAAATAGCCTTTGGCCATTTCTGTCATGCCAAATGTTTTTGGCATTCGACTCAAAGGCATGGCCAAATAACTCATGGAATCTTTAAATTTGACTTGACCCACTTTCATGTAGATGAGCTTGTTTCCGTTCATGGTGACTTCAGGGAGTTCGGTACCTTGTTGCGAATAATATCTTAACAAAAACTGTCCATCGTATCCCGAGAAATTGTGAGCTATGACGGTCGCATAGCGATGACAGTCTCCGTAACGTTGAATGTCCTCTTCGCTCCAACTGTCGTCGGTAGGGTCTAAAATCCATTCAACAAACTCGGACAAAGTGTTGGCTCCGCGAAAGATTTTTTCACGTCCTCCTGGAATCCGACTACAATGAGGACAGTGAAAGTGGATTGTTTCTTGAATGCACTTCTCATAAGCCCGATGAGCCACGCAGAAATTAGGAATGTGAATGCGTTTCTTGCATGCATTCAAAATCAAAAAATATGAAATCCACTTGGTTCTTGTTCTTCTTTAATTCTTTCTTCTCTGTCTTGTCGTACTTTTGAATAAAACATTGATGATCAAAGTTCACCATCTGCTGACAAATCTTACATCTTTTTTTCCAGTACAAACGTGTCTCTTGGGGTCGTTGGTGCAAATCAGTTGTCCACACGTGGAGCACAATTTCAATAAGTCGCAAGCACATTTTTGTTGGTGTCCTTGTGTCTTGCGATGCTGTTGGTAACAAGAGGGACTGACAAAAGTGCGTCGACACGTCTCACAATGGACGTGGTGTTGTTCAGGAAGGCATGGTTTGTCCGCTAAACACCCCCGACATCTCTGACCGCAATGAATGTGTCGCTCCCGACTGTTAAATCCTTGGTCGCATTTTTCGCAGTAGTATCCGTATCCCAAAAATCCGGTGATAGTGGTGATGGCATCGAAATGTTCTTGGTGGTAATACACGTGAATGTATTTTCCTTCGGGAAAATTTGGGCCTCGAAACACCATATCTCCGCGCACTTCTTGAGGGTGAACTTTCAAAGTGTAGTGAGGAGCCAAGACGTCGTGAAGTTGTTGCATTTGAGAAATGCCACACAGGGTCTCTTTAGGGATACCAGCTTGTCGTAACAGGAGTTCTGCTTCTTTTCGTTGTTGGGATTTGTTAGACTTTCGAATGTTATTCCAGGCTCTTTTCCATTCTTTGCTCTCGTTCTTGTTGGCATACGTGCGCCCCACCTCAATAGCTCGAGCCAAACACATGTGGTCTTGAGCATTGTCAATTTGGACGACACTGTGTTTGGTACTTCGAAGATCGTCCACCAGTAACGCTTTCCTGCTTCGTCCACTTCCTCGAGGAGGAGCAACGTGAGTCATGTAAAGTGTGGCCTTTCCATCCGTGATGGTAAACTTGTCGTTAGATTGTTGAACGTGTTCGATTTTGGACATGACTTTGTCTGGTGTTAATTCTGCCGGGGTGCTGAACTCGATCCAGACAGGCGACTTCAAATTGTCGTGATGGATGGACAGTCTCAATCGATCGTCTTCTTTGGCTCCACATTGTCGTTTCAAGTTCTGTAACACAGAACCCCACAAATCGCTAATGAACCCCGCCGCTTTCTCGGGAGGTACTTATGACTTGAAGTCTTTGAAGTGAACCGTGTGAGTGTAGGCTGTGGTTTTAAATTTTCGAGAGGTTATTTTTTGGGTCTCCCGAATTCGATAGTAATTTTCAGGAGTCACGGTAGTAGGCCTTTTTTGGTCTGGGGTTCTGGTAGTGGTAGTGGATTCTTTGGGTTGGGTTTTTTGGGTTTCAGGCTCACTCATCTCTTCTTCGAAATCGCTAGCATGGGCTTGAGCTAGCAGTTCAGCGAGCGGTGTTTCAGGCGGCACAGACAGTCTTCGTCGTCGTGGTCTCTTTGTTTCTTCTTCTGTTTTCTCATAGATTGGGCGTGATCTTTTCATCTTGAAGTTTGATTTGAAACTGATTCAGTTTCACACAGTAACCTTTATATAGAGAGAGAGGAGACTATATATAGAGAGACCTTCTTACCTTCAAAATCAGTCTTTGTGATTGAACTTTCAAACTGTAAAGATGGAAGAGTCAAGAAGAGGTCGATGCCCCAAGAAAGGACATTATGCTTCCTATTATTGGGATTATATAACCCGAGGAACAGCAATGAGAGATAAAAGTCAAGATACTTGTTATATCTGCCAAGAGAAAGGACATTGGGCTCCAGAATGTCCACAACGTCAAAACCAAAACAGAGATAAAGTCAAGATACTTGTTATATCTGTCAAGAGAAAGGACATTGGGCTCCAGAATGTCCACAACGTCAACAAAGAAAAGAAAAGAGAGATAAAAGGAAAGATACCTGTTATTATTGTAAAGGAAAAGGACATTGGTCTTCGGAGTGCCCTCAGAAAGAACAAGAAAAAGAAAATCTACCAGAGAGGGAGGAAGCCGAAGGATCTTCAAACCTAGAAGAAGAAGAAGAACATATCATCAAGAAAAGTAAGAAGAAACTGAGATGGCTGGAAGACAATGAGAATGAAGAAGAAGAACCCTTGATTCCTGTGAAGAAATTCAAGAAGAACAAGAGAGACAGACAGTGAACAATGAACTTTTTTTTGGAGTGTGGTGTTATATGTTCATGGTGAATTATTTTGTTAAAAAAAATGAGAATACACCAGAATGGAAAAAAGTAAGTGTTTTTTGTGTTATTTTGTTATTTTAGAGTATGGATGATACACGCACGCACACACTCACTCTTACACACACAAAAAAACAAGGAATGGGGATTTTTAAAGTTTTACTTGATATTTTGGCAATTTGATTTCTTTTCTAGAAACCTGGTTGGCCCTGAAAAGGACCGTTGGGGTGTTTGTTTTGTTTGTTAAAACAAACTTATGGACTGGACACGATCAACTTCAATTGTCGTAAGCCTTTTCCACGACCCAGTCCAATTCCTCCTGCTGCTGCTGCTTTGGTGGTAGTAGTTGTAGTAGTGAATGGTGGTGGTGGTGGTGGTGGTGGTAGCATCTCACTAGTAGTGGTGATGGTTTTGGAATGTTTGGCCCGTGATGGTCTTTTTCGCTTCGGCTGAGTTAAAGAATATTCGTATAACTTTCTCAAATACTTTAACTCGGATAAAATCTCTTGGAGAAGACTCACCGTTTTATCTTCCTGACTCTCTTCTTGCGGTGCTTCATTCTTCTCCTCTTCTTCTTCTTCTTGCTTTCTTCTCCTCTCCTCTTCTTGTTGAAGAAACACTTCTTCCGCTTCTCTCTGTTGCTTTAAGAAAATTTCCAGTTGTTCTTGTTGCCTCTTTTTGAAATCGTCCATGACAGGCAGCAAAGAGTCTGGTACAGCAGCAGTCGTAGTGATTTCAGGCTCAAATTCTTGAGACAGAAAATCTAAATTAAACTCTTCCGGCTGGAAGTTTAACACAGCAGCATTCGTCGTTGCAGGCTCACCCCAATACATACTAGTCTTGGTAGTCTCCACTTAGGCTGTCCAAAAAGTAAAATCCCTACGAACGCTGTGATGCCTTTATACCCAAAATGACGTCACACCCCTACTCTCTTCCCATTGGAAGAAAAAAAGACCCGCTTGTAACGCGCGCTTGGATTGGTAGTTCATTTCGATGCATTTCAATCCGATCGTAGGGTATATATACGACCGCTTGTCTCGTAGAGCTTCACCGGTTTTCTCCAAGACTACTCCTAAAGAAAAAAAATGTGGACAAGTGTGGAATCATCCACTATCATCTCGGGAATGCTGTTTAACCCAGCATTCCCTATGTATGTGAAGACCTCAAGGGCCATCACCAAGATTACAGAGACCGCTACATGGAAACGTCGGATTTATGTGGAGAGACAAGGCTGCCTGAAGAGGGTCTTGATGTACGGACCGGAAGTCCGTAGAAGTTTAAGGAAAAGAAAACCCTCCAGGAGATGTCAATGTTAAACAAAAAAAACAACGGCCCTTTTCAGGGCCACCCATTTTTCAAGAAAAGATTAATTTTCCATTCTTGCCTACCATGTTAAAATTCCCGTACGACCCCTTTGTGTCCCCCAATGTTAAAATTCCCGTAAGACCCCGTAGTGTCCCCGCCATGTTAATTTCTCGCAGGACCCCGTAGTGTCCCCGCGATGTTAATTTCTCGTAGGACCCCGTAGTGTCCCCGCCATGTTAATTTCTCGTAGGACCCCGTAGTGTCCCCGCAATGTTAATTTCTCGTAGGACCCCGTAGTGTCCCCCAGGCCCTATTTACTCCCCCCCCCCCACTACTGACAATGACTAGAGCACATTACTGTCATATATTGATGGCAATGACTAGAGCACATTACTGTCATATATTGATGGCAATGACTAGAGCACATTACTGTCATATATTGATGGCAATGACTAGAGCACATTACTGTCATATATTGATGACAATGACTAGAGCAAATAAAAATACCAATCTAATTGACCAACTACATAAGAAAATCGTTAAATAACCAAATATGCTATCATTAACTGCTAATTTGTACGTAATAAGTAACCATTTCAGATATCGGTTGAGAAGACATATTCAGACAGTTAGTGACGAGCAATGTCATGTACCATTTACATTTATTTTCAGAGTAAACTTTTCTATCAAGAGTAGTTGGAAAGGCCACGGAATAGTGAAATAAATCGTCATCTCTCTCTCTCTCTCTCTCTCTCTCTCTCTCTCTCTCTCTCTCTCTCACACACACACACACACACACACACACACACACACTTAACGCAACTATCATTAAAATATGGAGAATGCGCAGAGATGACATCGTGGACATCTGTACTAAACAGCCAACGTTTAACAGCAAATTTCATAGACTAGTAGTCATTCCGACCAGCACTTCGTTCGAATATGACAAACGCATGTGCTGGTCTAAAAAGGCAGTCACACATAACACATCTATAGTTTAGAGGAATATTCAATTATATAATAATATAAATAATACGATTTAGTAACAGTTCCTTCTCTTCAATATGGTAAATTATCTAATATAAGATACAGTGTTATTTATTTGATCTCCTTCAAAAGACAATAATTATGTAAACGTGCCCTACACATATGAACATTTCGTTAGAGAAAAGGCGTTAAGATGCAAATTTACCACCATGATATGCATATATATAAAACATACCCGATATATTTAATCGATTTTTGTCACCTCCTTGAAGCAATTTTCTCCAGTGCCACCTGTATTTTTCTGGCAGTTAAACACCACATAAGAGGCAGATTCTTCCTGAGGAAGAGCATCCACAGAGCCATTGAAAATCACGGAGATCGATTTAAAAGAATATATGATCACTTGAAATTCGTCTAGAGCAACCTTAATAGATGCCAACTTATTGATCAGCTGACTTCGCTTAATGTTCGCAAATGATGGACAGAAATGATTATTTGTAAATTTGTACATGTATCAGTATGCACTCTCTTGATAGCCTCCGCAAGTATCATTGTAGCATGTAGCCTGAACAGCAAAATAAACGAATGAAGAGGAGACAAGAACTGAAGCCAGTACGTTTGATGGTAATTGTTCACGTGTCGTCCCATCTGCAGGTGTGCATTTCAATGATGACCATAGTTCAAATGATTCCAAAAGTAAAGGGCTTTCTTTTGAGACTTCCGTGAGCTTCGTCTGATTTTGAAATAAGGAAGCCCAGTAAATTTCGAATTTTTCGTTTTTCCTTTTCAGTGGATTGAGTGCAAACGATCCAGCGAGAACAGTTGGCCAATTTACTAAGAAGGTGCCTACATTCATCGCTGCCTCCGAGAGAATAAGAATTGGAATAGTTTGTAAATCATTCATAGATATATTCACATCATGTAGAAAGCTTGAGGCGAGTTTTTGCTACCATACACAACAAAGCCAAAACTAGGACTGATTCATCAGAGAAATCTATGTTTCTTGAATTTTTTATATCGTTTCTTGATTATTAAGTTGGGTGTCGATCGTAATCTTTTTCGTCAAGTAAATTCTTTGCATTTTTGACAGCTTTTCCAAACTAGCCACGCCCTCATATCCATAAGCATCATCGTCATAAATCGAAGCAAAGTAGGTACAATTCATGGTGACTCTCAGACTTTCCATCGCCTGAAAATATCAATCTTAAAGAATACCACTTCTAATAATTTGTTGGGAGTAATACTTAGACCCTATGTCATTGGCGTAGTTCATTGTGAATTTGCTGTAGATGTATACTTAACAATTGTTTCGTATTTTATTTAGTTCATCTAGAATGCACGTGAAAGATACAGAAATAATAATTAATGACTATATAATTCATGACAAATTTAAAAAATTAAATATTACTTTGAGACATGTCGGATGGACATGATGGACATGTCGTAGAGATAGCTTTACTGTTGTTTACTCTTCAGGACTCCTCAATTGACATCGTGAAATTAGGGGAAAAAAGGTACCTGAGTTAAGCTCTACTAAACAGCAATAAAAAAACACTACTAAGTTATAAAGCATGGCAGAAATTTACAAATGGGGGGGGGGGGAACATGACATTAAAAGTTACACAAAACCTAGACCAAGGAGTACAATTCCATTTAGATTGGTTTTGAATAACAGTGAGGGTTTTTTTTTTAGGTACATTTATGTCAAAATGAATATTGTTGTCTTCGTCTCTAATATTAAAATACCAAATACATTAAAATCCGAAGATATATATTTCAGCAATGGACCCACTTCTGTGACACGGGTTAGTATCTTTCAGAGTGGCCAATTAACATTAGAATATACGTCAAAGCAACCCAGTTTTGTTGTGTGGCATAACATTTCCCATATGCACTTTGATATGCACTTTTTTTTACCAAAGAGGCTAAAATGTACTAAACTCTTAGCGCATACACTATCTTTAGTGTTCAAAATCTCAAAATTCGGTCACCGTGACCCAGTTTTCAAGTGTGGAATGTTTTCCTTTTAGGATGCATTCTTAGTGCGATTTGTATAGCAGTAGTTGAAAAGGCATTGGGATTAGAGTCAATAAAAAAAACTGTCGCCACTTTTTAAGTATTAAAATATAGGTCACAGTGACGCAGTTTTTGGTATGCGGCACATGCTTATCCCAAGATACACGAAAAGGGAAAGCTTATTGTCAACAGATGTAGTTGCCTAAAAAATGTAACACTAACAAGAAGGATGCACACAGTAATTTAGTAATTTGGAAAATCCTCAAAAGTCGGCTACAGTGACACAATTTTGCTTTGAAACATGCCCTTCTTAAGATACATTCTCATTAGAAGTTTGGTTGCTATAGGTTACGTGTCGGATTTATATCACGGTTAAAATTTACGTAATAGATTTTGGAAAGTAGTGCACAATGACCTACTTTTCATGCACATCATATATTCATCACAATATGAACACCCAGTGAAAGTTGTATGACAATACGTTTTACAACTTAGGAGTTACAGCCCAAACACAAAAGATGGACACATTTTTAAGCAATTTAGAATAAATCCTGGAAACAAGGTCACATCAATCTAGCTCTGGTAAGCATCACCTACCCATCCTAAGATGCTCACTTAGTGTATGATTGGTGGCAATAGGTAAAAAGGTAGTGGAATCTTAACCCGCATACAATTTGTAACCATGTTTAGTAGGTTACAGTGATCCAATTTTGGTGCACAACATATGTCCATGCCAAATTCACCCATAGTAAAATCTTATGTTAATATGTGCAATATTATATGACTTGTAGCTATTGACAAGGAAGACGGGCAGATGGACACACAATGATGGACAAGGTGAATCCTATATACCTCCAACGTATTGACGTGACGGTATAAAAAGGAATTATTTTGAAAGGATGAGTCCTTTTCAAAGATGAAACGAATTGTGCAAGGGTTTATGGAACATACTTTTAGAAAAGAAGCAAGAATAAGAAGCCCAAGTGGTTGTGACATCGCTTACTAGGTTCACGTTAGACTAAATCCCAAATATACTAGCTGTTTGCAGATCAAACTAGGTTGAAAGGCATTTCCTCCTGGTTGTATTAAACTTAGCAAACGTTTTTTTTTTTTTTTTGGCTTTCAGATATATAACTACTGTAGACATTGTAAACAAAAACAGAGAAAAAATGTATAAAGTTTTATTTAAATTGCTGCAGAAGTTATAAAAATGCCAAAATAGATTTTCTACCTAGTTGATGTAAAAACAAATGGTTGCTATGGAGGCTATAAAAACAACATTGACTAGAACATGTCACAAGGAATATTTTCTGAAAGTTCGATAAAAATAAATAAAGTGATTTTGGACAATATGTCAAATTATGTTTCTCAGTTAGCTGCTATTGAGACCAAAAGAGGTCAATTTTTTGTAGATCATTGCATGATGAATATTTTCTACTTTTTTTGTTTAAAATCTGACCAGTGTATTCTTTTGAGAAGTGAAAAATAGTTTTTCTACTTGCAATGGAGTCTGAATGGTTGCTGTGGAAGCCATCAAAAACAAACTTTGATAAAACATGTCCAAAACTATTCTTGCAATGTATGTCCAAAATTTGCAGTTTATCTTTAAGATGTCAAAGATATATATTTACTCCGGTTGCAGTGGAAACTAAGATGCTGTCACTTCCGTCGGCATTATGATGGTTCACTTCTGCTTGACAAATGCCTTCTTTAAACCCAATCCAAAAAAGATCATAAATAAATAATGTATGATATTTTATAGGTCATGTCCCACTTTCAATGGAGCTACTAGCAGTTGAAACGCTATAATATTCGTAGCCTATTTCACGAAAATCGGCATATGAAGAGTTCATTCGCATAGTATTTTTAAATGGAAATCTTCAGAAAAGCAACATGTATGCATTCCTTTGTATTTATTGCTTTCTCAACCCCATTCCATTATAACCTCATCCACAGAAGGTGGATATACTTCAACGAGAAAGTCGGCTAGGAGGTGCACATACCCAAAACACCCAAAGTAACACATGAATATGACATGGGTTGAAGTCCACGTCCATATATGTGTCAATAAGCAAAATCCTGTAGAATACCCCCTCAAAGTCGGCAACTTTGATCTTGAAGGTGGGGCCATAATAGTTATACAACCGTGAGGCTTAAACTAACAAGAGTACCAAAAACGGCATATTATAAATACATTTAGTGACCTTTTCCCTACCAATGACCTTGACCTCTGAGCATGAAGTTGATTACTGTGTGATAAGGTTTGGACCTGGTAAAGTGTTATCAAAATATATATAGGGGTTAATAAGTGACAGCCTTGATAAGGAAACAGCTGACTGACTTACATTATCCATTGTTTTTTAACTTGATCTTTGCAGGCAGGGTGCGTGATTTTGAATACGCAAGACACTGTTAATTCTATACCTATAACAGGCGAAAGTTTTGTGAAGATATCTTTAGTGGCTCAAAAGTTATACCCGTACATAGATAGAGGTCACCGATTTATATTTTTTATTGTCGTGTCCTTAACCTTGAGACAGCGATCATGGCTATGGTATGTGACACATTGTCTAATCATGATATTTAGCTGCTTACAGTTTTATTTAAACAATTTCAGTCGTTCAAACGTTATATTCCCGCCAAGGATACAAGTCACATAATTACATTGTATCTTGTCGTGACGCTGAGACGAGGGTGTGGATATGGTACGCGTCACACCGTCTAGTCGTGATATTATCTTTCAACAAAGTTTCATTAAAATATCTTCAGTGGTTCAAACGTTATACTCAGGCAAAGATACAAGTCACATAATTACATTATCCTTACCGAGACATTGACCTTGAGGCAGAAGGCTGGTTATGGAATGAGACATATACTTGAACAAAGTTTCATTAAAATATCATCAGTTGTTCAAATCGTATGCGCCATACAATCTACAAGTCACATAATTGCAGTTGATCTTGATGTGACCCTGACCTTAAGACAGGGCCTGTCTATGATAACTATTGGATGTTACCTTGACTTTGAATATTGTAATAAAAGTGTGTTATGTGACATGACCTTGGGTCATGATGTATGAATATGCGAAGTTTTATCTCACTATTACTATCTTTGAGAATTTCCGAGCTAGAGCCCTGACACAAAAATAAATAATATTGATCTATGATCGTTAATTTGATGAAAAAGTAATAGAAAATAATGACACATTCAGAAGGTATGATGCAAACATAAGTTTCATTACACTACTTTAAGTGGCTTTATAGTTAGAGACTCGTTAAGTTTTAGTAATCTTCACATGTGGCTTTGACAGGAACGTGATGGTGATAAGCATGATAAGTACAAGAAACACACTCGAGCCATGAGTTTACAGGGTACAACGTTTCATTCCATTACATGTAACCACTTAACAGTTTACAGTTTTTGGTCGACAGTTTGGAGATAAAAATTACCTGGCCTTACAGATAGATCAGTGGAAGTATTAAGTAACAACTTCAAGGCAGGATGCATATCGTCACTATGTTTTATGTCTATTAATACGTTTAAGGGTTAACGAGTTGAAGTCCCAAACACAACTGGTAATATTCACTTTTGACCTTGCAGTAAGAGCCATGAAAGTAGTACGTTAGGCACCCAAGTCTTGCATGTATGTAAATGTTTACCGATTTTCATACCACTATCTTTATCAATTTTAGAGTTACAACCCGCAAAATAAAAGTACAGGTAACCTTGATCTGTGACTTTGATCTTCAAGAAAGGACTGCAATACACCCTCTACTTCCGATGTGTAAATGTACAAAATCTCATCCAGCCAATAGACTGGTTTTAGTACCCGTTGCATGCAGAATAGGTATGGGACACTTTGTACAAAATTACAAAAGTATTTATGCACAGTGATTCTATATGTGGTTATGGACTGGAGATCTAAAACATTTCCAAGTTATGACTCAGGTCACCTTCCCCAGAGTCTGTAATGGACGTTGTCCAATTTAATCTACTCATGTTCTTTAAACCAATATATGGTAAAATGGTGGATATCTCAATTGTTTCCAAGTTATGACCCAGGGACAAGTCTGTTACCTCAGGGCCGTGACCCATGGTCTTTAATGATATATATATATATATATATATATATATATATATATATATATATATATATATATATATATATATATATATATATATATACTTGATTTAATCTCCTGATGTCATTCAAACGTAGGGTAGGCATATCTACAGACTCCAAGTTACGACCCGGGGGCAGCATCCATACAACCCTAGGGCAAGACCCTCGAGTGTTATCCAAAAACCCGTTAAAGCTATTATAGTCATGACCTTAACGATGACAAATACTAGCTTTTTACCTCGACCTACAATGCTTAAAATATTTAAATTTCTAGGAAACTTATCCCACCCTCCGGCCCTACCTCCAGAGTCATATTAAAATTTTAAGATCATTGTGCACATGTACAGACCACCACACCCCTCATCATATACCAAAGTTTCAAGTTTGAATCTTGAACGGTGTAGTAAGAGTTGCACTACATTACTAATAGTCGGATAGTTAGATATACAGACAAACAGATGGGCAGGACGAAATAATCCCCACTTTTCTCTAAAATGTACGTGGATAAAAAAAAAATGATTGCCAATTATTTTTTTTACCTTTGAAATATTATTAATGTCATTAATAATTATTAAATATTTCAAATACTATCAATATTTCGAGAAACATCTTCGTTTACTTGACAAAGTACACTTTCCATGAAAAACGTTGTTTTTGACATGAGGAACACATAATAGAAATGTACATATATATTTGAACTTAATGATGTAACTTCTAACTACCGGTACTAATGATATTTACAACACTTTAATTTTAAGTTTCAGTATTAATTATACTTCTATCAACAATTATAAATTTCAGAAACTCTAGGTAAAACTTTTTTTTTCAACTACCCTATTAATATGATCTCCCAATAAGCTTCGAATATTTCCTAGAATATAAACTGCTACTTTCCTACAATTTTATTGAAGGCATGGTTGTGAGATATATAAAATTAGTGAAAGAGAAAAAGATACATTACACAAAACAACTAAATACAAATTAGAGCTGATTATTATTATTATTATTATTGCATTTGTCTCAATTTGTATACTTAGAAAAATACAGCTTTCAAAGTTTTTCTTTCATGCGAAGCTATCAATCTGAGATTCCATGGTATTTGCTACAATTTATTTCCTCAAGGTATTAGGTACTCAACGTCTATTAAAGCTGGGGAAAAAGAAAATGTGAGTCCTTCCCTTTTGACTAGTGGTTCCTAAACCCCGGGTCGCGACCCAAATAAGGGTACTGGTACTGCATTTTGGGTCGCAAAAGATGGCATTTAGGGTAGCGATCAGAAAAATTTGGGAACCACTGCTTTAGATGATAACTAATTTTAACAGATATCGAAATTGTAATCTATATTAGACACTGGACAGCAGCAGTGGCGTACTAATGGTAAATGGCGCCCGGGGCGACGATGATGGCCCAAAGGGCCAGAATAAGAGACCCTAATTTGTATCAGCTGTTTTGGCGCCCCAAGACCTCTGGCGCACGGGGCAAGCGCCCCGTCCGCAGCCCCCCCCCCCCCCCATTCGTACGCTACTGGACAGTAGCACTGTATTACATGCATACATTTATACAAAGCATCATCATGCCCTTTCCAAGCACACAAATTTGAATAAATTTTTAAAAAAAACTAAACCCATTCGGTGGATGCACTGTAGGCAAAGACGAGATCAAATAAAAGGTCACAAATATATAGGGTACTTCATCATAACAGTTAGAGTTCTATCAATGTAAACTGAGTTCAAAACGAGTTTAAGCAGATAAAAAAAAAAGTTTTGGATCCTAATATTTGAGAATCACTGCCAGATCTGTTATGGTGGCTTAAATATAGTTCTGTTAAACAGAGCTTTTAAATGATGTTTAAATACGATACCCTGTGATATGCATCTGCAGTACATATAATATGCAAAGAAGAAATGTTGAGTAAAGCAATTGAATTGTGGTGGACCAGTTACAGTGTTAGCACTACAATGATTTGGGATAATAATAATAATAATAATAATAATAATAATAACCATAATCATAATAATAATAAGAAGAAGAAGACAAAGAAGAAGAAGAAGAAGGATGATTTCAGAATTATCTTTGGCTACTGCGTTAACAAAGAATGATTTTCATTTATATTTACGGAAAAATTATTGCAATGCATGTCCAAAATCTACTAAATTTGGTGCAGCACACTATATATTCGTTTAGGTGTAAATTACCGGCGTTCTCTCTCTCTCTCTCTCTCTCTCTCTCTCTCTCTCTCTCTCTCTCTCTCTCTCTCTCTCTCTCTCTCTCATACACACCTCAACATTATTGGTGCAAAAACAACTATGTCCGTCTTCTTCATCGATCGATTGCCACCTGTATATATAGTTGCCCTGTGAGCTATTTATATCGCTTACAAACGATGCGCGCCACTTCACCAAATCTGAAAGTTTGATTTCGATTATTTATGTAAGCTCAAATGTTTTATATGTACTTTATTCATCAGAAAGTTGTGTTTTAACAAGGACAATAATTTCTTCTTCCTTTTTTTCTTTTTTCTTCATACTCCAAAACAATGCTTTATCTTGAATTGTGTTTTACATGCTTTTGAAAAAAATACTATCTGAAATCTAAACTCGCCTTTCAGTTTGTTCTACTCTTATGGGGTATTAAATATCAAGTAATACTCCAAATATAATACACATATATACCCAGCATGCAACTACAACGAAAAAAAAAAAACTTTAAAAAGACGGTCCCTTAAAAATTGTATTGTCTGGAGGTATCGCTACACTAAGTAAGTTTCTTTTTATAATAACATAATTTTTCTACAGTTTTGATGAAATCCAGTATATCAGGTAAAAGATCAAATGAGTCAAAACTATCTTAGATATGTTAGGCACTAACTTGGACACAACATATCAAAGCATAAGCATAGGTTATATTGCATTTTCTGGAAATGGCTGCATTCGAATTAAATGACTGTATGTTTTAGTGCAAGTGACCTTACAGAAACCGGCTGACTCAGTCATATTGGCTACATCACACTAAGAAAAAGTCCAGAGGCTGAACTCAATAAACATTTTAATTCTGTTTAGGTTTTAATGGTGCTTTCTTTTTGAACATAACAACATTTATCATTGCATTCTTCTCTGGTTAGTCAATCTCGGCGAAAAAGCTCAGCCAAAACTTATTGATTTTCGTAGGGACTACAATAGCACACGATAAAAGCTCATTGGATCAATAAGTGTAGTGCTCCTGGAAGGCAGAGAGAGAGAGAGAGAGAGAGAGAGAGAGAGAGAGAGAGAGAGAGAGAGAGAGAGAGAGAGAGAGAGAGAGAGAGAGAGAGAGAGAGAGAGAGTGAGTGAGTGAGTGAGCAGTGGCGTACTACGGGTCAATGGCGCCCGGGGCGACGATGATGGCCCAAAGGGCCAGAATTTATATCAGCTGTTTTGGCGCCCCAAGACCTCTGGAGCCCGGGGCAACCGCCCCGTCCGCCCCCACCCCCATCCCTGTTTATACGCTACAGAGAGAGAGAGAGAGAGAGAGAGAGAGAGAGCAAAAAATAGCCACACGGTTTGTTCATAAATCAAACGATTATGTAGTATTCTTTTTAATATTTGCTTAGTTATGTAATCATTGAATTTGGATCAATTCATTTATTCGTTCACAAGCACCCGTGAACTTTTATTGCACAGATTATTTTTTGCACATTCATAACACGGATGTACGGGGACCGGTGACGTAAAGTGAACATGGTGGACACGGGGTAAAGGCTCAGTGGAAATTCCCAAAATTTCTTAGAAAAATGGAAATATATCTTGACAGCAGAATAAAGAAATAAAAGATGAACTGAAAGACAAAGGAGGAGATTAGGGATAAACTCATTCAGGATGTTGGGTTTTTTTTTTTTTTCTTTTCAAGAGCGGACACAACAATTTTGAAATTAATTGAAAGAAAATATGGATAAATTAACGCTGTTGAAATGGAAAATGTTAAATGTATGGAAAAGCTTGAGACGATGGACGAGGAATTTAAGAGAATACCGAATTGAAAAAGCAGTCTCAGAAAGCAAAATGCATGACTAACTATAATGAACAAATACAGTAGTAAAATATC
Source organism: Margaritifera margaritifera (assembly GCA_029931535.1). NCBI lineage: Eukaryota > Metazoa > Mollusca > Bivalvia > Unionida > Margaritiferidae > Margaritifera > Margaritifera margaritifera. The sequence goes on along the minus strand of JAQPZY010001521.1, from coordinate 3,700,927 downwards.
TGTGTGCTGGGTAAGGCAGAAAAAGGAAAGGGTGAAGATCTGCGGAGAGAGTTTTCGGATATGATAAACGTATGCACAGACATTTCCCTGCAACACCAAGAAATCATTGCATTTCACGGTTTGCCCATATGAATGGTGATGGACAAGACTAATATGATGATACTGGTCTCTAGACCAGCTCCTGTGATAGTCAAATGTTTTAATACTTAGAGGAAAGCGGGGATTATGAAGAAACTAAACTTTTTGAAGGAGAAGTGTGTGTATATGCTAAACAATGATATGACAAAACTAAATATGTGCCTTCTAACCAGACTTAGACTGACGCCTGAGGTTGATACTGTATGGTATTAAAATTGCAATTTTTTCAAACTTCAGGACAGCTCAAAAATGTATAAAATTGAACTTCTCTAGAGTGTAACAGAGCTGTTACAAATAAACTTGGAACTGTCTTACTGCTACTGCTGATGAGACGGGTATTTACAAATCAATCTGTATAAAGTGTGTAGAGAGATATGTAAGATGTAGAGATTTTGTGTAGAGAGATATGTAAGATGTAGAGATTTTGTGTAGAGAGATATGTAAGATGTAGAGATTTTGAGTTAAGAGTATATTTGTTTAAAATGTCAATATGTGGTGGTAATGTACAGCACGATGCATTCAAGATATCCATGCATTTTTTTTTTTTTTTCTCTCTCGCTTAAATGTGTGGCGTGGTTTCGGGTTTTTGCAAGCGAATCGCGCAGGTTGTTGGACAAAGAGCGCGCACCGCTACATAACAGACACGGCTTTACCTTCATCGCCTGTGCATTGATATAGATTGAATTTTGTACGATACATATAGATAAATATAGGTTGAGATGTTAGGTATGGACGCATATTATGTACAGTTGTTACAGGAGTATGTGTAATGTGTGTATGGAAAAGAAACCAGAATTTTCGGAATTAACCATGGTTTATGAAGTCACCATAGAGACTCAAGAATTCTAAAATCCCTTTGCCTGGAAACTCTTACTTTTTTCGAGTCATGATTTGGGTTAGTTTTATCTTTAGGGAGGGTAGAACTAAGATTTTGCCTCTTTACCAACAGGTACTATGACTGGTTTTGATCTTATGATTTTGTATTTAAATACAAAAAAGAAACGGAGGTTCGTTTTTATATTGGGTAAGAAATCAAAAGGCTCACCTAGCTTTGTTTCAAGAAACATATAGTAAGAAAGAGTGTGCAAATATTTGGAATAATTTATGGGGAGAAAAGATTAAATTTTACCAAGGAATAAATCATAGCTTATGAGTATTAATTCTGATTTCGAATTATTTTAAGGGAGAACTTCTGGAGGAGTTTAGCGATGTCAGTGGTAGAATTTTTTATTTAAAAATTACGTTAAATGCAAAGACCATTCATTTGCTAAACATTTACTCTCCAAATGCGGAATTTCCACAGATTCAATTTGTATAGATATTTAAGACAAAAGGTATAATTTTGTAAGAAGTTGACCTCATCTGACAATATTGTGATAGTGGATGACGTCAATGTTGTTTTTGATGAAATAGACAAGATGGGCGGGCTAATGAGGATAAAGAGTGCTGTTCTTTCAAAAATGTATGACTTGACGGAGTGTTTTGAAATAAATGATATTATGAGACTAAAAGATCCCACAGTTAAGAAGTTTAGAGGGAGACAACAATTGCCATTAATACAGATGATTGTCTTATTTCTTCAGCTCACATATTTTGCTAAGGAGACACATATTATTCCCTCAATTAGATCAGATCATTCTAGTAGTTTACTCGAATTTCATAAATTAGATTCCAGTGAGCGAGGGAAGGGATACTAGTACTTTAATGCAAGACTTGTGACAGATGATAGTTATATTAGTCAGCTAGAGGAAATATTACAGTAGTGGAAATTAGAAGAAAAATAACCAATACGATATTGAAATGGGAATATATTTTAACGTGGTCGAGGTTGAATTGTTTCGATTTGGATACTTTATAAAAAGACTAACCGAGCTGATACTTATGTCGAAACAATAACACCATATCGAAGTTGATATTTCAAATTCTGATTTAAATAATGAGTTTTGTGTAATGGCGTTAGTGTGGACAACCTTTATAAAAAGAGAGAGAAAGAAGAGAGAAAAGAAGAAGAATGTTAGAAACACTATTTGTGAGTCTGAGCAAATATCTGTGAACTGTAGTGTCAACAATTACTTACTATGTGTGAGTACAAAATAGTGTATGTCAACAATTACTTACTATGTGTGAGTACAAAATAGTGTATGTCAACAATTACTTACTATGTGTGAGTACAAAATAGTGTATGTCAACAATTACTTACTATGTGTGAGTACAAAATAGTGTATGTCAACAATTACTTACTATGTGTGAGTACAAAATAGTGTATGCAATACAAATGGTGAGAAAGATGAGTCTAAATTTATTTATAAATTGGAGAACAGATAACTCAACAAATAATTTTACTAAAAAGTTACCAAACTAATAAGTCAATAAATAATTAACTAGTAAAGTTGTTGCTACCTAAAATAGCCATAAAATTTGGGGAAGACAGATAGACAGACAGACAGATTGACAGACAGTCAGATAGACAGACAGAGAGTGGCAAGTAATACAGGCAATACAGACTTAATATTATAATAATGTAACCTATTTTTAAAAAGAGGAAATAATGTGGTCACTCTAATATTTAAATAAATACAGACATTTGGTTGATTTACAGTCCCCAAGTAAAGGGGAGGAACTATAATTCAAGTGTAACAATGATGGTTCTCGGGTTTACCTCCCCTGATAAGTAGACACTCGTAGCATTAAATGGGAATTTATGGTAAGCACATTTAATATTGGCAACACTCTGGAGCTGTGACTATCTCATAATGAGGAACGACGACTGAATAGCAAAACAACTAGCAAATTCCATTGTCTTTTGATATTCACGGTTGGATGGTCGAGGGCAAAACTCACAGAACGCCCACTATATATGCGTCTCTTTATACCTTTGGAAACCGAACGAACCAAAAATATCCGAAAACGACGGAATGTATCGGAATGATAACCCCACTGGCAAAAATCCAAAGTAGAAGCAATGTGAACAGCCGTGCTGCAATGAACAAGAAAACCAAGTAATTCGGCAGCTGGTTTGGTACAAACAACGCTATAGAACTATAAACATCTTCGATAACACGCCACATACTGAAGCATAAAATACGAAAGTTTTCTGTAATATATTTTTAAAAATAAACTAAAAGCATAAAATGCCATGAGAAGAAAAAAATTCCGAGAAATTAGATAAGTTAGAGAACATTTTAAACAATGAAAATGTTTAGGAATATGAGAAGGTCAATTCAGAGAGTTACAAGGTATAGATTTAGAAAGAATATAAGATCAAAAGTAAGATGGTATGAACAAAAGGAGGAAAATATATATATATATATATATATATATATATATATATATATATATATATATATATATATATATATATATATATTTGCAATTTGAGAAACGCAATTATTAAAAGAAAAGTTTTGTTTATTTTTATTTTTATTTTTTATTTTTATTTTTGTCTGACTGTGATTGGTGGTTATTGTTTTTGGGGTTTTTTCTATTTTTTTTTTTTTTTTAAAAGTTGTCAGGATTTTATATGTTCACCTACATCACCACTAGACCTGGTGTATGGGTCATTACTGTAACTTGTTTTGTATCATGATTTTACATATATTTGTTTACTTAAACACATTAAACACATACACACACGTACACGCACACACAACACCCATGCACACACAGACGCATACATTCATAAATGTTGTACAAAGTAAGACACTTGCACAAAAACGACACGGTGTTATACAACTGCCTGCTTTTTTGTTGTTGTTTAAAATGTAATTAAAAAAACTAAACACATTAAATTGCAAAACAGCTTTTTTTTAAAAAGTAAAGATAAATATAACAAAATACAACAAAAAATCACATGCCAAAAGTTAATGCTAGGGTACATTTTCTCAAACTCGTTAATTCTCTTATATTCACTTTGATTCAGCGGCGTACTAAGGGTAAATGGCGCCCGGGGCGACGATGGTGGCCCAAAGGGCCAGAATACGAGGCCCGAATACGAGGCCCGAATTTGTATCAGCTGTTTTGGCGCCCCAAGACCTCTGGCGCCCGAGGCAACCGCCACGTCCGCCCCCCCCCCATAATAATTTTTTTTTATGACAGTTGAGATTTTGTATTTTGTATGCACAACGTGATTTGTATATAACATATTTTGCAAGCAAAACTAGGAAGTTAATAAGCTTATGAAATTTTTTATTTCATATCAATAAAAAATGAAGAAAAAACCCCCATCTTTTTGTGTAATTCTAAAATTCGTGTGATAAGTTCTGATCTATTCCACAAATAATTTCCAAAAGTGTTCAGAAAAAGGACAGTCATAGAACAAATGCTAAATATCTTCTGTTTCTTCCCTACAAAAGGTGCATTTATCATTATCACGTGAATTAATGTTTTAACGAACTGGTTTGTGGCAATAATTTGTAGGATGAAAATCTAAAATTAAAGCTAATCAGTTTGGTATCTTTTTTTACAAAGTTTAGACAGAACAAAAAAAAATTGGTTCATTGATCTGCATCAATTGCACACTCAAGCTGCCTGGTCCAAAATTCATGTTTACAATTTGGCTTCTGTATCTTAGTTCTTACCAGGTCTTTACCAAAAAAGTAAAGAGAATAAAAAGTGTGGGGGGGGGGGGGGGGGTTCTTACTCTAAGAGTGAAGTTTTGTCGAAAACTAAATGAAAACTATTTCCACTTTCAAAACAACTTAAAATTTCCCTTTTCCACTTCGCGAATATCTTTGAGATAAGAGCAAAGTATGAAATTATTAGTTTATATTTCAACAGAGATCCATGTACATCAAACAGATGTTGAATAAGTATAACACCATTTTTTTTTCCATTTTGCGTATCATCTGAAATTATCTGTAGTAACAAAATTAAGAATATCTTCAGACAAGTATTCTTAAACAGTAGATGGTTTGTATTTGATAAAGCATAAACAACATCACGCCAAAATGTATTTTTAGTATATTTTAAAATATCTTTCAATTTAATTTTCCCAAATTTAAATAACTGTGTACCTGCAAAACTGTCTAAATATTTGTTCAGAAACCAAATTTTGTCATAAACCATCTTTGTTTTTCTAAAATATGCCTGATCAAGGAAATATTTTATATAACACACTAATGAATGTAAGTAAACCATATTTAATGCCCCTTCCTCAAAAGAAACTATAAGAGTGTCTTTTCTAACAATGTCAGTTTTACCTTCCCAAATAAACTGTACAAATGATTTATTCACTTCATGTCCTTTATAGGGTAGAGGATTTGGTAGAGCTAAAATAAGATGAATGAATTTAGATAAAATCAAGGATTTTATGAAAGTAACTTTTCCAAAATGGACAAATTTATTCTGCTCAACCATCCAAGCAGTTTCTTTACTTCCTTCAACTTCCTTTAATAATTAAGTTGTACCATATCCTCGTAGTTCAAAAAGATGTCTCTTTCCAATTATCTAAGATTAGACGTTGATCACTTAATATCTATTTCTGGACATAATTTTGGATTTAAAAATTGTGTATTACCAATCCAAATAGGTTTTGATTTAAACGTATTACAGTATTGACCTGATACCAAAGCAAAGTCATTACAAAAAAGCATGATTGTCTTCAAGTACATCGGAGAACCATCCAACAAAGAAGCGTAACATTATGTGGTCATTCTCAGTCAAGAACACGAATGTTAGCAACAGGGTTATATGTTCAGACTATTTTATACTTAATGTACTTCGTTTGAAATATTACAATAATATTTCCGAGATAGTTTTCAGTTTTTATCGTGTATTTTAGAGCTGGGGAGAGGCGCTCCAAGTCACATGTGTAATAAGTATATTCTCTTACAGACTCATGCCATTTGGAACACGTCAGAATGATTCAATCCTATATAAAGTCGTATAATTTCATTTATAGCAGACATAATCTAATCAGGATGTGGATATTAAACATATCGTATTGCATTATAAAGCATGGATACTAAACATGTGGTATTGCCATTATAAAGTATGAATTCTAAACATATGGTATTGCCATTATAAAGTATGAATTCTAAACATATTGTATTGCCATTATAAAGCATGGATACTAAACATATGGTATTGCCATTATAAAGTATGGATACTAAACATATGGTATTGCCATTATAAAGTATGGATACTAAACATATGGTATTGCCATTATAAAGTATGGATACTAAACATATGGTATTGCCATTATAAAGTATGGATTCTAAACATATGGTATTGCCATTATAAAGTATGGATACTAAACATATGGTATTGCCATTATAAAGTATGGATTCTAAACATATGGTATTGCCATTATAAAGTATGGATACTAAACATATGGTATTGCCATTATAAAGCATGGATACTAAACATATGGTATTGCCATTATAAAGTATGGATATTAAACATATGGTATTGCCATTATAAAGTATGAATTCTAAACATATGGTATTGCCATTATAAAGTATGGATACTAAACATATGGTATTGCCATTATAAAGTATGAATTCTAAACATATTGTATTGCCATTATAAAGCATGGATACTAAACATATGGTATTGCCATTATAAAGCATGGATACTAAACATATGGTATTGCCATTATAAAGTATGGATATTAAACATATGGTATTGCCATTATAAAACAAGGATACTAAACATATGGTATTGCCATTATAAAGCATTGATACTAACATATGGTATTGCCATTATAAAACAAGGATACTAAACATATGGTATTGTCATTATAAAACAAGGATACTAAACATATGGTATTGCCATTATACAGCATGCATATGGTATTGCCATTATAAAGTATGGATACTAAACATATGGTATTGCCATTTTAAAGCATGCATATGGTATTGCCATTATAAAGCATGGATACTAAACATATAGTATTGCCATTATAAATCATGGATGCTAAACATATGACTTTACTGAATAAATTTATTCTAACTTTTCAGGAGCAGACCTTACAAACAAAATGTCTCATTTACCTTCAAGAAGAAGATCTACTAAAACAACTGTATTTTAAATATTTCAAGGAGCAAAACTTAGATGACAGAAGGATTTAATTATGTACTTCCTATGAGCAGACTTTACAGACAAAATTTATTCTTACTTTCCAATAGCTGATCTTACCGAAGGACTTTTTGCTTTTACTCCCAGCCGCAGACCTTACAGATGGAATTTATTCTGTAATTTCAAGGAGCAGACCTTGAAGAATAAACTTATTTGCAGTTTAAAAGGAACAGACGTTCAATTAATTCTGTAATTTAAAGCTCCAATTTTTCATATCTAAGTATTCGTAAAAACGTGTTGTTTTTCTTCCAACGCGTCTGGAATGTAAATTTAAATATTACGAAATATTTGAATAAAATTTTCAACAAATGCATTCCTTTTGACAAATAATTACAACGACGATGCCAAACACTTTAAATAAACCATTCGTAATATATATTACTAAAACAAACAACAAAAAAAAGGAAAAAAAAAAATAATAATTCCAAAAAAACGTCCATACTACAATAGATGAGCCCTCGTGGTTTAAGATAATTTAGACATTTTGTTTCATTTAGATAAGTAGTTATAAAATTTAGTTATAAAATTGGTAATACTAGACCAAGCATTATTTCTGTCTTTTTAAATCCAGTATAGTGCTACGAGAACAACATTTCTCTTTCTCAACGTTGATACAAAGTAAAAAAAAAAAACCTAAAAACATCGATAATGAACGTTGGAAGCAAAATAAGCTTTTACAAACGATGACCTTCTCAAGAATGTTATAATTTTATGTGCAAAAGGCTAGAATCACTTCTTTGTCTACATGGTGAATAGTGCAACTGTTTGTTATTTATTTGTATATTGTCTCTTTATACTCTTAAAACTTTGAACAGAGAGAATGACTAAGAAGTAGGAGGAAAAGGAAAAGTAAAGAAACGGAATTTCTCAAGCATTTATATTGATAATCAAGATTTCCAAAAATTGTTTCTAATGAAAAATAGAATTTATACAGTATATAACATCAATAATATAAACTATGACAAGAAAAACAACAATCATCATAATACTACTAATAATTATTATCATTATTAAAACAAACAATATAATCACCATTACATTTATTGTTCTTACTCTTATTATTATTATTATTATTATTATTATTATTATTATTATTATTATTATTATTATTATTATTATTATTATATGTCTTTTTTATTAAGGATTGGCCCCTCAGCTATTATAGTAGAATATATAAGTATGGGAAATTAAAACATTATTTGCGAAAGTAATACCAGTGCCAATTCTCTGTGATGATTATCATCATCATCATCATCATCATCATCATCATCGTTATTGTTGTTGTTTTTCTTCTTATTGTTCTTATTTTCGTTATTTTTCTACCTGTTATTGTTATTCTTGCTGATATTCGTATTCATTTGCATATTATTATTATTATTATTGCTCTTGTTATGGATTGTTCTCTTGCCGATTATTGCAGAACATGTAGAGGATAGCAAAGTTTCGGAGAAAAATAATACTAATGCCAGATCTTTAAAACATCAATGTTGCTCCCATTATTCTCTTTTAAATTCAAAGTAAAAAAAATATTATTGTAGTCTTTATCCAATTCACGATAATGTCCTCAAATCAAAAATTTTCGTTTACCTCTATATTTGTAGGTCACAGCGACTGATACAGCAATAGCTCAGTAAATCTGACAGAAAATAAAACTCAAGCACTAGCGAAACATGTGACTTTCTTGGTAGTCTCAAGTCACTTGATAACGACATCCGCTGTCAGGCTTCATCATGGACAATGGAATTTGATAGTCTCTCTCAAAATGGAAGAGCCAATATTTGGGATTTGGAGTCATAACCTGTCGGTCGGGGAGTTTTGGAAAAACAAAAACTCGTAGGAGGTGAGTAAAATCGTAATTTTAGCCACAATTAGTGATGGATAAATAGAAAAATGGCCGATCTTTATGTCAGTGTGCAATAAGTTTGATTTTGGAGAAATACATGTTTGAAATCTCACCGTAAGCCTTTTAGGCCAGTTTTAGCCTACCTCACCTAAAAGATGTATATGTCCCCATATATGTCCCCATATATGTCCCCATAGCGATCATCAGAAGAAATAAATCGTTACCAGAGACATAATATCGGTCTCGATAAGTAGATACATATCTTCAAGGACGTCGTGCTTCTTTGTTCATTAGCTCCATAGCGATTAAATAAGCTTAACAGATAAATGGTTTCTGCATATACGAGGGTTTTATATTTTATTCCCCAATAATTACTCCTGTTGATGTAATTTATCTAGCGATAACGATTGTGCTTATACACATGTCATACCATTCATGAGCAAAACATTTTGATATTAGAGCCAGTTTTTATTTTCCATTTTGAGTAAATACCCCTTTTCTTGTGTTTAAATCCAATTATTTAAACATTGTTCTCTTCTACATAGTATGTATTTGATTTACTTGCAATGTCATTATCCGATTCTTTTTTAACATAAATATGTTATCATGATGCTGCATGTTTACCTCTAATCTAATGTAAAATCAATGAAACGAAAAACTGACAGTCCATAAATTGTACTTCTTCAATGTTAATTTTAACAACAGTTGTTAAAACAGCCTGATTATTTATTAGGATAACATTTTGTTGTAAAGCATCCTTTGTGTATAACCTGTATTCAGCAAAATGTGTTATGACATAGTTAATCCATTACTGGTAACTAATGTCTGGGGTGTAGTGTCAGACTTAAAAATGTCCAACGCTAACTTTGTTCTGTAACTAATAGTTCTCCCGCTGGGTTTATATACATATTTAGTAGTTGATACTACACCACTTAAATTCATACCTAAATAAATACCATCCTGTCACTCCTAACTCGGTGAAATGCGTAAATCGTAAAGCAATATTCAGCAGGTATTACATTAGTTTTCTCATCAATTTCCTTTCGGTTATTATCAATTTCTATTTTTTAAAAATTCCTCCATTCTAACAGCGAATATACTACCATTCTATATTCCAGTTTCTGTGTTCAATTTAGTTTTGAATGTCAATATGTTTTCGTTTATTTTGGTTTTAACAGCATCAACTCTAAACTTAATGCAAGGCCTTTAATCTATTTCAGTTTATAATGAATATTTCTCTTTTGTTAATGTTTGTTCCAAATCATTTAAATCTTTATTCATTCGTCCCATCATTTTGTCTACGTCGACAATACTACCTAGTTCCACACCAGCATTATTAAGCCTCCTTTCGATTAGCATGATTTTGGTATATGATGTCAATTATTCAACCTCAGCATGTAATATATCGTAAAATTCAGGAAACGTAACATCCATTATCGTTTTTGTCATATCATTCAAACCAGTAATATACAAGTCGTAAGTTGTCTGGGTACATTTTATCGTGCTTTAATTGACATTTATTTTGTTTTTGACGTCTTAGTTATCTCTGTTAAAATATTATTCCACCTTAGCATGATATTAGTGTTAACTGTTATCGTGTTGTTCAAGCAAGTAATTTATGTGCCAAAACATTAACTACCTTTCTAGTCTCTATAATAATTTTGTTGAATTTCAATAGTCAAATCTATATGTAACCGTTACAGTTGAAATTGTAAGATATCACAGTCCTCCAGAGATTTTTTCTTTCTGCAAATCACTCTCCAAAGAATCTATCTATCTGTTTATCTTCGGTTTCACTGACTATAAATATTGTTGTATTTTACACAGACCATTGCTCAGCTTTTGCTCTATTTTTGTGAGTCATGTACAACAGCAGATATGGTTCTGTGTCTCTCTAAAACAAAATTCTGTAGATCTTAAAAAATGTCTCTGTTCACTAAAACTTTATTACGTTTTAGGTTTTCAAAGGCCACAAATTAGTTCCGCTCACTAAACATTTATTACGTTTTAGGTTTTCAAAGGCCACAAACAGTATCCGACTCATGAGATCATTTTAAGAGTTTTTGGCTTGCAAACCATAGCATGTTGGCACTGTAGTTGTTTGGTAATATACGCTGTGTTATTGTTGCTCATAGTGGAATGAACATTTTAGTTGTGTTTTAAACGTTGAACACCAATGCTTTCCTTGTTGTCACCATTTGCAGCCATTCCCACTTTGATTTCATTGATGAATATATCTAGGCTGTAAAAACCGTCAGAGTTTACAATAGGAAGCCTATCGAGTGTAACTCCATTCATATAGCAGTAATCGTTTACTTTTGCGAAACATTTTTATAGGACATTTAGACAGACAAGAGTTGTTCCGAATGCACGGGCGCCTTTGCAATTTGCATCATTTGTTCTAGAGAATTTCTTCTTTCTGTAAGTTTCGCCAAAATCTCTTTTTCGTTCAATTTCCTATGCCGCTTTGTTTTATATTTAATTTCTCTAAGTCCATTTAAATAAGATTTCAACATTTCGGCTTTCTGTGTTGTTTATTGTCTTTATGATAGAGTTTCTTTGTGTCTTTGTATTTGTTGTACTCGATGATGATTAAGATAAACTTCTCATAGTTGAGTCCATTGTAACTTACTGCTTTGGTTAACATGTTGTCATTGCTGCTTTGTGTGCTGACAGCACTTGTTACAATTTTATCGTATTTAAATCTGTTGTAGATTTTTTCTTTCTTTTTTTAAAGCTTTTGCAACAAATTCTATAAATGTTGCACGCAACCCATTGAAACCAAAAGGGACAACTTCACCGGTAGCTATTCATGCAACATTTAACCTAACTGATGTTATACCCATACAAACTGAAACTGTGACCACCTAATTCAAAACTTTGTGTGCTGCTTTGTATATCTTTACAAATCCTCGATAGTATTCGATCTCTCTCGCCAACTCATTTTTTTAATCTCTTTAAATCTTTGCGGTGTATAGCTATTCCATTGTTAATTGATAGTGTAGGATATAGCAATGGAGCAATTGGCTTGCACTGTTGTATTGTATCTCTAGTACCCATTGCGTTCGTCACGGAATGCGTTATGAAATAATTGGCTTGACTTTACAACTTTTTACAGTAAGTTCGGCTGCTTCAGTACTTTTTATATTTTTAATCCTTTTGATAGCATGGTTCAAAACAATTTGTGCTTTGGTTCAGAAGTCCGGGACAGCAAACATTTAGAAGTAATATAAAAAGTACAACACAAGTTTGTAATAGGTGTCTTAACCTCTTACCCTGTACAAATAATAAATATGCAGGTGGAGAATACGGCAGATGCCTAAGACGTGTTACCAAGTTATACAGAATTAAACAGGATGTATTAGATTTTGGCTACGTTCAATTCACATGGAACAGAATAGGTATTCCTATAATTTTTACCTGTTAAAGCGTCTCCAAAAAAATAATCATATTACATGGGCAACACACGTGCAAATATTCCTATATTCTGGTTTTTAATGGATTGAGCAAAATGTTTTAGCTATAAACGTTAAAATATTTCAACAAAGAGTTAAATATAGCATGATGCAAAAAATAAAAAACAGCACATTGACGTTATGAGTTGAATGTACGCGAGGAAGTTATATATATGTTAAACCTTTGTTAGATCCTGATAAAAAAAAAGTTGTCATCATAGGCCTTCCAGTAACATTTAGAAATGCAATTGTTAGATTTTGATGTACCAATTATATTTGAGCGATGGACAAATTTAAATCTTGGTTTAGATACATCTGATATAATTTGCCCATAATGTGAAACGAATCATTTAAGAATTGTAGAGGACGAATATGTATTTCTTTTAGTATGTAATGCATACGAGTATCTCAGAGAAAGGTATTCAAATAAAAGATGGCTTAATAATAAATCAATTAAAAAGTGTGTGTTAATCTTATGTCACATGTTAATCCTGGTACCTTGGCCAATCTCGCTACTTTTCAGTAATATCCCTTCAAAAAGGAGAAAGTTTATGCAGTGTACTATGATCTAATGCATATATGTGTTATATTACCGGATGTTTGTATGCGTTCTATTTTAAAGTTATATTATGCTGGCCTGAAATATTGAATACATTTTTGTACTTCTTCAATATCCATGCTTGACGATGGACCAGTTGTAAACCACATAGCTTTTTCGAAAGCATGATATAGACAACAGTAAGAGCTGAGTTTGATGTGTCGTGATAAATTGTGTTGATAATGTATTCTGTTTCAGTTTACATTTGTCTGCAGGTTAACACTGTGATATTTATTAACCAATTTTGTAATCAAGATTTTTGATCGGAATAAATTTGCTTATCGATAATGTCACAGTATAAACTTTAACATCTGACGAAGATTTGGAAAGTTTATCAGCTCTAGCATTGACAAAGATTGCATGTCTTCTTTATTGGTTTCGCATCTATCTTTACCAACTCATTTTCAGTTGAATATTTACCAGTTATCTCTTGGTGCGTTCCATTTGTAATAGCAACGTTCAATTCATGTTTGTGCTCTTCTGTTTCGATATAATTGAGATTAAAGATATTTTTGTGAGTTAAATCCTACTTCTTTTTTCCAGTTGATGTTGTCCATCCTGAGCTATTTAAATGACATGTACGAAAAAGTATAGACGTTATCGCTACATAAATGGCCTGCACCAAAGGTGTAACCTTTATTGTGCTTTTAAGTAGAATAAATGGTAGAAAGTGATAACGGTTTGGAAAATGAAGAATCTGAAAAACCTTTAAATGCTGACGATGACATTGTAAATACATAACAAATACAAGCTGATGATACTGTAAATCTTTCACTACTCTTGGAATGAACAATTTACAATGCAACCTGAAGAAGAACAACCTAAATCCACTAAAAAAAGGACGCTATATCATGAAAAAGCTCTTTGTAACATACTTCAGTTCGAGAGGAAATACATCAAGTCAATGCTAGCACATGGTACTATAGCAGGCTAGACTAAAAAGGAGTTCTTAATCATATTAGGTTGGAAAAACGAAGGTAAGAAATGGACATCATATATTGGGGAGAAGATGTAACGTCAATATTCTACGGAACACACTCTTGGTCAAGGATAACCATTAAAAGTACCCGGGGAAATAGAAATGCAAGCAATTGACAGCACTGTGTCGTTTGATGAACAGGTAACAGAGGCAGAAACTATAATTTACGAATATTACTGAAGAATTCAGTGGAGAGCTTCCACCTCCAGTGACAAGATAATTTACTACACACGCGATAAGAGAATTAGGGGTGGTGCACATGCTGTAGAAGCATTCAATTCGAAAATAGAATCTATGAAATCTGTTGTTGAAATAACTGAGAAAAGAGATAGACTGAAGACCTAAAAATCATATCGGCAAGAGCAGTTGGTAAGTTCTCAATTAATTAATTAGGCATCTAGCAGAGTTGGAGAGAATTTTCAGAGAAAATATTGAAAAGATCCATTCAAAAAATAGGGAAAAATTACTATAATTTCAAAGGCTGTAAGAACTGTTTAAGGAAAAGGGAGTTACAATTGCTGCTCTAGCCACTTATGCACTATTGTTGGGAAGACAATACTAATTGTTTTTCCGTGTATAGCTAACTTTGCAAAGTGTTTAGCTGTGGGGGGAGAAGAATATGCCTTTGTTCAATCAGGAGGAAAAGATGACAAAATTAAAAAGGTCCTAGCACATAGTGGTAATTATTTGTCTAAATGAGCCAAAAGAAGCAGCTCAAGCATTACCTGGAATTACTGGCCGCGTAACAACCCGACTTTAAGAAACAACTGTACAGGTTATTTCTCTCCTTGCTTACCATGTAGTTTTACCTTTTTTTGCATTAATGTCTTTGTTATTTACAATTTGGATCAGTGGTTTCGGCCGTTCTTTCTTTTATCCCCTGATATTTCATATATCAGACATGTTTTAATTTCTTCCTACTCTAATATTTTTTACCATGTCTGTCACATTCCAGAAACTCATTATCTTTCAAAATCTCCAATTTTTCATGCCCTTTAATAATGCTATATGTGTATTGTACTTCCTCCGTCTCAGAAGGAGAGCTGTAGCTTTGGTACATCGTATAGAGCAAACTCTTGTCTGTAAACATATCCTCTATGCCCTCTCCCTTCAAGTCGTCCATTTTGTAAACGACAAACTTACCTAATGTTACTTGCTTGGTTTAAAATATTTAACTGGTATAGTCAGAAAGATATCCCTTCTCAAAATTTGTTGTATTTTGAATTTTTAACTGTTACACAAATTTTACATTTAGGTGTTCCAAATGTATCAGTTGTCACATAACCAAATAAATTGATCCACTCTTTGATCTGTTTGTTTCTTGCTTACTTCAGCCGGATACATGCCTATTGATCTGTGATGAGTGTTATTATCTCCATGAAGCAGTTCTGGCAAAATGTCAACCCAATTTCTGGTTTCACTTTTGAGTGAAATAATTTCACAATTTAGTCTTCAACGTTTTCTTTGCTGTATAGTTCAATGCACTCAATAGTTTGGTAAGTGAATATATTGAACGAACAATTAACAGAACAGATTGGTCTATTATTCAATGTTTCAATATTGGTAACCAATATTGATATGATTAATGTAATTTGGGAGGCCTTGGAAGCCCATGGATGGCACTAGTCCCTAAATCCAGTTTTAGAGACACACACCTGAATGCTCGACAAAAATCGGCGTTGTTTTGGGTGTAGTTACTATATGTTCTTATATACCCATCTATGTCAGATAAAATAAATGACGACAATGTTTCCTCAAAAATACTGTTAAGTTACTGCAGTATTACCAACTTATGACAGGACATATTTGTTGAACTTGACGTGACAGAGTTCTAAGTTGCTTGAATCACGAAGTGGCAAAGTGGTTGTGCTTTTCTTGCAAGGGGCATTTTTATAAATTAGGTATAACATCCAAAGTATAAAATTATCAATGCATGACATGAGCATTTATGTAGCTCATTGCATGAAATGGTCAGAGTGCTTGCATATTTCAAGAAATGGCCATGTATGCACCGGCTAGGTTGTCCATTTCATACATGAGACATGGAAAAGTGCACAAGTAGCCTTTATATATCTAATTCGTCATAACTGTTTACTTTGTATGCATTTTATTTTTTGGAGAAGAAAATTGATTGACGTTTTCTAGATAAAGAAAAAAAATCATCGAACTCTAACAGATAAAATCATACCTTATTCTCCATGATGTTCGTATTCTCATTCTGAGTGAACAGTCACTAAATTACCGAACGCACTAAATATCAGCCAGTGACACAAACGAAGTGGGTTCATAATCAGAATTACTTTATTATTAACTCTTAGCACAATAATGATAGAAAAGTTTATTTCATAGAATCCACACAATCCGAATCTGAATATATATATATATATATATATATATATATATATATATATATATATATATATCGGCAAGCACATACTAGCCTATTACGTATTTCAAAGAAAGAGGTAAGTTTGTCCCGCCAATAGTAAACATTCGATGCAGACATGCTTTACTTTGAACTGAAAATAGGTTTCAAACTTTCTAATACATGTGTTGACGTTGTTTTCTGATTCACAACCGGAAATCGTAATAGTCCAAAGGAAATGGTACTCAAAATTCTGAATACAAAGCACGCAACTTTCCGTTTCGTCCATAGCAACTCCAAGTATTGTAAAATGGACAAAAAGGAGATTGTATATCTCACGCGATAAGGGCTAACAATTTACACATTGAATGAACTGTAAATTATATTACTGTTGCAAGAAATTAGTAAATTGGATATATATTTCCTGTAAGGATCATATTTACTAATGGAGTGTAAGACCCCAAGTATGAGAAAAACCGATGGCGCTATATCTCCTCCCTTTGTCCCTTTGTAGGTCAATACCAACTAGTTTACAACATCATCAGCCCAATTGAAGTCACTGGCGAAACATCAAACATTTTCAAGCTTTAATTCCATTAGAAATATTCATGTAAACTTTTGTAGTTTCTACCCTTTTTTGTGTTTATTGTTTGTTTTGTCTGTTTTGTGTTTGCCTTTGACAAAGACTCAATGAGAGTCGAAAGCGCTTAGGTTAGCTAAAAACTAGTTTTGCACTGTACGTTGTCAGTTTTTGTTAATATATATATATATATATATATATATATATATATATATATATATATATATATATAACATTAATATTATCTTGCGTACATGTTGTAAATATATCATAGTTCAGTATCACTTTCTGACTACTAAGTGTGTGAAATGTAATTGGGTGATTCCCTAGGAAGATGATTTCGTAGCCAGACCTATATGGGACTCTTTTAAAAGATGTTAAGATGACCCGTGGTACCCTAAAACCAATTTTTAGAGAGTAAACTATGTTTGTTCGATATTACTTATCCGATCATCATACGTTCGGAGTATATCCACTACCTCGCAAATCCAGCATTCATCCCACCCACTTAGCCGCATCTTTTAGCTGGATTTATCAACCGATGTGCTAAAACCCATCTGCTTGCTAAGGTGGAAGTTAGACGTGAGTGTTTTATTTTCTCTTTAATACACACAGACACACACACACTCATCTTTGAAGACCTTCATAAGCATATTAATTCAAGTGCTTGCTCATTTCAATTATTTTAATAAAATAAAAACTGATCAAGAACTTCCGTTGTTACAAAACGCAAAAAAACAAAGACAAATCAAGTTGTAGTTTTTAAATAGTCATGTACTGTGCAAGACGTGTTTAAAATGCAAGCTGAGATTTAGTGATATTAGTATACGACAGTGATTTGCTTTGTGTCATTCCAATAATAGTATTCTGCGTGAGTCATATGTTTTTGCATTGTGAAGCCAACCCCCACGCACCTTCCAACTGACGTCGTAAATGTTAGTAGTCACAGACCTGATTTTTTTATAGTATATCCGTATTTAGAAAAAACATAAAGTATTTACAAATGAAACAAATTTTGCATCCAGAAATGGAAGTCAAATCAATTCCGATGCTGCAAAATCCAAATAAGGAAGGATAT
This sequence comes from Margaritifera margaritifera, assembly GCA_029931535.1. Classification (NCBI taxonomy): domain Eukaryota; kingdom Metazoa; phylum Mollusca; class Bivalvia; order Unionida; family Margaritiferidae; genus Margaritifera; species Margaritifera margaritifera. The sequence continues at coordinate 3,682,814 of JAQPZY010001521.1, read as the reverse complement.
GAAATACATGTTTGAAATATTGATAAAAAGGTGTGTGAGCGATTAGACAGATAAGAAAGTAAATTTTAAATATTTATACAGGAATTCAGAGGAGACATGAAAGAGCAAACGTGGGGATAATACAGGCTATTATTTTTATAGGATCTTCAGATGTCGGGTCAATCAGATTTATTTTGTAAATGCACAGAGAGAGTTCAGACTAAAAAGATCTGGACCAAAACCCATCATTGTGCATTTTGCTTCGTTTGATGGCTTGGTGTTCTCCTGTGTACCTGATGTTTTTGTTTTGTTTTTTGTTTTGTTTTGTTTTGTTTTTTTTTGTTTTTTTTTTTTTTTGGGGGGGGGGTTGGTTTTAACGGCACTTTTAACATATTAATGTCTATATCATGCCAAGGAAATGGAAGCTAAGTGCCTTTCCCAAGGACACATTTAGGAAGCAGATCTGGGCTGGCCTAGGTGGATATCGAACCCTCAACTCCCTCGTGTGTATCTAATCGCGCTGGTACTAGAAAAAAGTTATCAGTGACTTACCGCTGCCATTGCAAAAAGAACGGGGAAGATTATCTAAACTTGCATATGAACTTAGAATAAGTGCACAGCACAAAAAATAAAAAATAAAATATTCACAAGCATTGTAGAAAAGGAGTTGGCAGTCTGGATGTAAACCAGGAGGCGGAAAAATTTAAAGTGGCAAAAATAACATTATTAAACTTGAAATAAGAATAAGCAGATAATCAGTCAGTATGTTGAGATGGTGGCTGAGGTTTCAGAATGATGTAGCTGGGAGTGAATTGGTGTCAGTATTAGTGACGATGAAGATGAGGATAAAGATGATAATTATAATAACAGTATGGTGATAGCGGTGATAGTGTAAGGATATTGGTGGGAAAAGATACAATAGATGGAATAATAGATATAAATAGAAACTACAAATATAGCAGGCAATTTTTAAATAGGAAGAGACATGTTGAGAAGTCATCAATACAGTGTAATCTACTGAGTAGTATGATGGCAGAAACTGAAATTGGAATTTATGAAAATGTTAGGATGATAATGGTAATGAAGAGAAAGCGGAGGATAATTTTGTAATGGGTGGTTTATGTTGTATGTATGACTTCTTAATACTGTATGTAACTATAAAATGTATTTAAAGTAAACATTGAAATGAATTGCCACTTATACACACACCTGCAGATTTCAAGATGCGTGCGGTACAGAGTTAGAAAAGTTCTAATGTGACTTTGTTTTTATCCTAGAGTAATTAATCTCTTTTTATTGCTTCTGGCTTTTGGTCTGCAGCTTGATGCTCAATAATGAAAAAGCTTTTCTTTTGCATTACTTTTTATTTGACCTTACTTTTAATTTTATTCAAGTTCATATACGTATTCTTTGTATTTATTTGCTTACATTCTGTTTTCAGTTTTGCTTTGGGTTTTTTTTTTTTTTTTTTTGCTGTTGTTTTTTAATTTTTTCTTTCGCATATAGTGTAATGTAAACGAGAATTGTTTACTTTTATTTCTGTCTATTGAAAAGCAGTTTAAAATACTTTCTTCCTTTTAAAAAAATCATTAAAAGGTAAACATACTAGTCTGACAATTACAATCAGTCAAAGGGAAGTAACTCTTTAAGAAATATTAGAATATTAGAAACATTAGGCTGGTGTATGTGTATATAACGGTATATGTGTGTACAAGTGTATATATATATATATATATATATATATATATATATATATATATATATATGAACCTAAATATTGTAAGTTTATTAATTTATAGATGACTCTAGCATACTTGCAAGCTGATCTGTATATTTTTGAACAATTTTTTATACTTTAATTTTTAATGACAACCCTTTGTATGAAGAGTTTAGATAAATAACGTTATGTAGCTATAAATCATTTAATGAAATTATTGTTCTATACACACTATAATTTATAAGCAAATGAGAACACATTTCAGCATGCACTGTTATGAGTGTTCCCTGTTATCTTCACAGGAGTAAGATATACGTGTGTGTGTGTGTGTGAGAGAGAGAGAGAAGAGTTTATACAAGGTTCAAGCATTACATATTAATATCACGTGACCATTTACAGCCAGTCACATGGCAGAAAACTCATTCCATTAATAAAAAAATGAAATGATACACCATCCCTGCAGAAGTTTAAATGAAAATCAGTAAATTTGATCTGTTCTTTGGTGATTTACATTTGTTAATATGAAAGCTTCATTGTGAAAAAGTAACCGTGAACCATGAACACCAAATCACTATTTGAGGGTTTTTTATATTGTTTTCCATCAATTATTTCTATTGCTTGTCCAAATAAATATATAAATTATTAAAATAAAATAACTAAATTAATCACTCGGAGTTTACATGACACTATATTTAATGTAAAAACATAATTGATTTTCTGATTGTATTGATTTCTCAGAAAGTGTAAGAAAATCGCATATGGAAATAAAATCATAGTCATCGTATTTATTTCTCTCACAATACTTGCATTCTTCTGTTTCATGATTCAGATATGCCCAAAATCTCCTTCGTTATGTTCCATAAGTAAACTTATGAGGTGCAGAAGTTTATGTTGTCCCTAATTACATATTTATGTAATGCAGGTATCTTAGTGTGTTATAATTTAAATATTAACATATGTAATCCAGGCCTCTTAATCTGTATTAATTCAAAGTTGACAACGCCAGTAAAATGTTAAGTGTGATTTCGTCTATAACCTTAAAACTCGCCCCATCTGTTTAATTATGGATAGTCCATAGATTTATAAAAAAAAAGAAAAACTAGCCACATCTGTTTAATTATGGACAGCCCATAGATTTATACCAAAAAAAAGTTTTCAATGTTTTTAAAGTATCAATACAATTTTCAATATCACAACTAAAAATCTGTATTTATTAGGCAAAAGAGCTTAATCTTTTAGTATGATGCATTTTAATAAGTTTCAGGTGTCCTTTATGTGTTTTTTAAATCATCATCACTAAGCACCTAGAGGGACTTTTATCAAGGACCAAAGTAGAACCAAGTTAAGTTCTCCATGAGTGGGTAATGGTTTATAATATAAGCTTAACCCAAAACAAAAACTAAACGATACACAATGTAAATTCTGACACTTTATTATTATGGCATGACTGGCACTTGGCAATGCCACATGGATGAGACAAGGGTTAAACTTGCACTTGTCAATGCCACAGAGATGAGACAGGGGTTAAACTTGCACTTGCCAATGCCACAGAGATGAGACAAGGGTTAAACTTGCACCTGCCAATGCCACAAGAATGAAACAAAAATGGTTAAACTGGTACTTACCAATACCAAAGGGATGAAGCAATGGTTAAACTGGTACTTACCAATACCAAAGGGATGAAGCAATGGTTAAACTGGTACTTACCAATACCAAAGGGATGAAGCAATGGTTAAACTGGTACTTACCAATACCAAAGGGATGAAGCAATGGTTAAACTGGTACTTACCAATACCAAAGGGATGAAGCAATGGTTAAACTGGTACTTACCAATACCAAAGGGATGAAGCAATGGTTAAACTGGTACTTACCAATACCAAAGGGATGAAGCAATGGTTAAACTGGTACTTACCAATACCAAAGGGATGAAGCAATGGTTAAACTGGTACTTACCAATACCAAAGGGATGAAGCAATGGTTAAACTGGTACTTACCAATACCAAAGGGATGAAGCAATGGTTAAACTGGTACTTACCAATACCAAAGGGATGAAGCAATGGTTAAACTGGTACTTACCAATACCAAAGGGATGAAGCAATGGTTAAACTGGTACTTACCAATACCAAAGGGATGAAGCAATGGTTAAACTGGCACTTGCCATTGCCACGGGGATGAAGCAAGGATTAAACTGTCACTTGCCAATGCCTCAAGGATGAAATAAGAGTTAAATTGAAGCTTGAAGCTTATTATGCCCAAACATAATTTGAACGGAAGTGGAACAGGTTGTAAACTGTAATGTCCAGGTGCTTAAATATTGCTTATAAAGATGATGATTATTTTTAACAAATCACATTGCTCTCTGACGAAAAAAAGACAGAGATTTTGTTGTCTTGCCCATCTGTGAGTACGCGTGTAAAAGTTGCAATGTTGTTCAACAGCAGCTCGATTTGAGAGATAGATTTTAAACTTTTGGATGTGATTGAGGTTGCTTGGTTTATGTACAAAATGGTTCAACATGTTGATCCATACCATTAGAGTGGATGAGTGGGAGAAAAGTGGGATGGAGGATAGGAGATTACTGAGAAAAGCACATGGTATATCCTGCTTTAATGCAAATTTCTAGTGTAGTTTCTCTTCAATACATTTTCTTTAATACCGTTTGAACACGTTGTAGGCAGTAAACACACACACACACACACACACGCACACACATACAGAGTGATTAAACTGCAACCAGATCATGATTTCAACACGTACAGCACACCGCTGTTACGTGATATTCTATTTATTTGTATGGTATTACAAACTTGCGATAGATCCGATATATGCCGCTAGTGCACAGCAATTAAAAACTCGATGGGTCCGACAAGGTGTAGATATGTATCTTTCTTTTTTTATAAATACTTTATACGCTTATTTTCTAATACTTATAATACATCTTTTCCATTTAGTTTTGCATTGGCAGGTCACCGATTTGTAGATCGCACTGACGAAAATGCAAAAGGTGACAGTCGCGTGCCTTAGATTTAATTGGCCTAGAAAGTCACTTTTCGTCAAGTCCGGGTCCTGGCTTGACCAATTATAACACTGCTCCGTAGCCACGAAGATGAGCACAAAGGTTGAATTTAGATTCAACATTAAATTATAGTAATTAAAACCTTACTCAGAATCTGTCTATCTTTGACATTTGGCATGAATTTTCTATTCAAACAGTATACGTCATTCGGATGAAAGGATAGAAACTCTAAGTGTTTATGTCGAGAAGAAGGGCTATGATGACGATGATGATGTTCCTACTGTCAGATCTGCCAATGACGATTGTGATGACGATGATGATGTTCCTACTGTCAGATCTGCCAATGACGATGATGATGACGATGATGATGTTCCTACTGTCAGATCTGCCAATGCTGTCCGATACTCGATACTCAAAGTACAAATGGCAATCATGAAGTGTGGACATAGTCCAGTTAGGAAATCCAAAAGCAACCAACCAAACAAACAAGCAAACAAACAAAACGACAAAAACAAAACTATATTGATTATGAAATAAACAAACAATCATTTATTTCGATACTTATGGTTGTGGGAGCTGCTATGGTTTATTTTTCAAATAGGTTACAAACAGATTAATTGTATATATGCCTTGGTTGCACCATGGATCAAAAATGCAAATATTAAACCCACTAATGCTAAAGCAAGTAAAATATTATGTTCAGGGAAGAAAGAAACAGTTTTGTCCAGCAATCCTCAGCAACCAACCTATAATGGAACCAATAATTCCAGGTGATTCTGATGCTGCTTTTTGGTTAATCCAAAGAAATAGTTCGTTCCTTTTTTCAGGCCATTTTCAATTTTGTCAAAAAATTATTGGCTCGGAGTAGGAGGTGGAGCAGTTGGATGAAAAAGATGGAAAAGCGACACTTCTTACCAAATTTGATATAGACAAAGCAAGTGTTGATATTTGTCATTTGTCATTGCTGTAGATTGTAGCTATAGCTGCAATTGTTAAACCCTTTTATTTGAATAACAGTTTTAGTTGAACTTGTAGATATTTTAACATTTTTCAACATTAACAAATAGTTCTGACCTCATAATTTTAACTTTGTGTTGCTTATTTTGTAACATATTTTCACAATGATTTCTTTCTTTCCTAGTCTCTTCATAAGGCGTTTTATCTGTTGGCTGTGATGTTTTGAGTTCTATTTTTAAAGATTGTATTATTGAGACTCCGATTAAAACAACTTCTTTGTATCATTCCATCGCTCTTTCTTCTAAGTGAATATATATTTTTACACAATTTGTTGTTGGTCTGCAGGTACGTGTTCTACTCTTTGAATTTCATTAACAATTCATCTATTTCAGTTTCCAGTTGCTTAAATAATTTCCAGTCTGTTCATCTGTACGACCAAAAACTTGCATCTGAATTTCCTCAGGTACTTGGTTGCGTTTGAACAACAATAGGTTTAAGAGGATATTTAGGTTGCGTTTCTTTTGTGTCTCTAAGTCTATTAAATCTATCTCGAGATTCATCTATTAAGTGGGAAGTAGGAACAGTTTGCCTGTTTGATAAATCTGCATTTCATAAAAATAGTATCCTCCGGCCAGGCTCTCTTTTGAACCAGGTGATAAAATGTTCGTATCACCATTTCAGGTGACCCTTAAATCAACTACATTACTTTATATTCCTCTTGATTGCCTATTTTAGCAATATTGGCTTATAGCGTTCGGGTCTACAGGATAACAAGAATTTCTGAAAACTTACTTCGATTTAATTTTGTTCAACACCTTGATAATCAACGCTTGCGATATTTTTCTCTTCAAAACCACTAACAAGAATTACAGTGTCATCAGCTTTGTTTGGACATGTGCATCTACGATATCATTATCTTGATGTGAAGGATTTTTTCAAGTTCTTTCATGTCAAAATTTCCACCTTCTTCAGTCATTTTTCGGATATTTAAATAGCGATGATATGGATAAGTCACAGCTAGAAAAAGAATTGGTATTTATCGAGGACAAAAATAGTAATACCTAAGTTTATCCAGAAACTGAATTGTATAAACAGAAATTAAACGTAGCTATTGGAAATGGAACACACGAAGAGATAACCTGTTAAAATATGACTAAAAAATAGATAGAAAAATTGGACAAGAAATAAATCAAGAAGACGTTTTAAATCTTTGTAAATGGTAGAGCTGCGAAAATTTCCAAATAATTGTCAGATGTCGTAATCAACACTGTGATATGTTATCATCTGTTTTATCTGTTTTCGCTGGCTATCATGTAACAAATGTTTGTCCAGTGGAAACATTTCTTTGTTGAACAGAATCAGAAAAATAATAAGAAGCACGGGTTTTGTAACGTTTAGCTATCTACGATAAACGTCAATAAATAGTAAACCTAGTATCTTTAATGTTATGCCTGATCTGATGTTTTGCCTCAATGCTTTAAAATTCTACTTCTTGTCATGTGAATTAGTCTGAAGTTTTCGTCACCATGGTACCTTAGTTTCGTGTATTCTCTCATATACTCTTTGTTGCACATTATGTTTTCGTGGTACCATTTCTTTTTCCGTATTATGCAGTACTCATTATGATAAGGTTTACAGTAAACGTGGGTTCCGTAAATTCAGTGAATATGATTTCAACTTCTCCATACATAGGACAGGTCTTGAAGTCCATCTCTTTTGTTTACCCAGATAAATTTGAAATTATTTTTAACTACTTGCAAGCAACATTGTAAGTCATCTTGCAGTTAACCTGTGCTTAGATTCAGATTTCTGTTGATTTATCTTACAAATTTCCATGTCAAAGAAATGGAAGGTGAAAAAGGCAAAAGACAAAGCAAAACAAGATGGATCTAAGAACTGTAAAAAAAAGCCTGAAAAGGTAACATCACAAAGGCCCAAAAAGCAAGCGCCCTTGTCAGAATTTTGTTTTATTTTCATTTATTCTTTTTTTAGTTTTAAATCCGATAATCGCTTCATTATATTATGATAATTTGGAGCCATTCTATTTCATCGTAACCAGTCTTGGTACAAGTCAGACTAAAAGTCAAAATAGATCAGATTTCAAATCCAGGTTCTTTCAAGACATAAATGTTTATGTGAACATGAGAGAAAATGGTCAGCTTTACTACACGTGTAACAAATGTTAAATTTACGCTGCATAATCACATGCATACATGTACACCAGACAGCGTTGTGAAAATATTGCAAAATGCATACACGCTAAAGTCAATATTATTTTTGTTCATATGTATTATACTTCTTTCCTTGTGAGAAAATCATTGTTTTATTGAAATACGAATTAACTCTGACTTATATAAAATTTCAGCCAAAGTCATGCAAAAGTCGCTCATCCGATCTCTGCTCTGACCTGTAATCTAATCCAATTTGCATTCTTGTAGTGATATTCAGGAAGATATGTATCCAACGTCACTTAACCACTGTGTTGGTGTTGCTCGTCAGCTTTGTTTACATATTGTTTCTTTGATATGTGTGGACAAATGCACCATAAAGTTGCGGAAACGTGCACTCGAGTGGTTGCACAAACATAGCTTCCTTAATGGGGCCGAAAATCTGCCTAATAAAATGTGCTGTTTTTACCCTATTTAAGCCACCTAATTTAAGAGTACAATGCACATTTGTTTTTAAGTCAAGGGCCACTATAACCCTACAATCGACCAATTTGTTTTGGTCTTCTTATTATTTTGTTAGATCAACACCCTACCCCACACCCTCAGAAATAAAACTTTTGATATCAACACACTAACACACTATGCTATTGCACCGTTAACAATAAAAATTGTACGGCTACAACAATCCTATGCTATTCCACCCACCAATTTATTTATTTTTCAATTCCTGTGCCACTATAACACTACTATTCACCAATTTTCTTTTTGAGATAAATACCTTACCTATACCCTCAAAAATAAAAAATAAAATTGAGATCAACACCATTTGTTATTGCACCCATTCTTAAAAAAATATATAATAATGATCACTACAACCCTACGCTATAACACCCACCAATTTTTTTTTTCTTTTTTGGGGGGGTGGGGGTGGGTGAATACTCCTGAGTCACTATATAGTATCTACCAACTTTATTTTTTAGATCAACACCCTACTCTACAGTCTTACAAATAAATCTTTTGAGATCAACACCCTATGCAATTGCACCCACTCTTTAAAAATTAACGACCAAGACAACCCTATGCTATTTCACCCACCAAATTGTTTGGGAAACACCCTGTGCCAATACAACCACAGTATCCACCAATTTATTTTTTACATCAACACCTTACCCGCCATCATCAATAAAACAAATTGTAAAATTAACAACATATGTTTTTGCACTCACCCTTCAATGTTAAATGTTAAGGCCTTATTAGACAAATATGGCTTTTAGTATGTTTTGAATGACCCATCTGTTGTTGATCCAAAGAATTTTTATTTAATATTTAAGTAAAGAGTTTAAAATGTATTTATTCATAATGACATTCAGCAGAGTCGTACTTTACGCTCATATACACATTCTAAGCAATTATTTGAATTTGAAGAGTATTTGAACATTTTGCCTTTAAACTTAGAATAAATTTTGCTAAACTGAGGTTATCATCTCACCGGCTACGAATTGAAAATGGCCGTTATGCTCTAAATAAAATCGAACGAGAGCATCGCTATTGCAACGTTTGTAAGAGTTATGATTTAGAAGATGTGTAGTGCTTTTTGTTTGCTGGTCATGTGTACCACCATCTTTGTAGGAAATATATATGTTCATATTATTACGCAAGACCCAGTATTTTCAAATTTATTGAACACGTGCAAGTTAAACAAAGAAATACTGTATTAAAACTCGCAATATATATATATGAAGGATTTAATTTAAGAACGTCCTTATAGTAGTTTGTATATGTCTAAAATTTGTTATATTGCAAACTCATTGCATGAATCAACTCTCATTCTTTGTGAAGTTCATCCTCACATAATACTCCATACATCGAACATAGAAATACTTATGTACATATTATATGTACCATTACGCTACTTGGTAATTATATGTTTCTCTTGACCTGTTTCATATTTGTATTTGTTTTTCATATAAATGGATGAGAAACTGTATTGTTTAAGTCCGAATATAGCTTCTGTTCTGTTATATTCTTTAAAAAAATGTCATGGCCACCACAATCCTATGATATTGTAACCACAGCATTTGTGTGTGTGTGTTTGTTTTTTGTGAAAACTCCTGTGCCACTATAACCATGCTATATACCAAGGTTCTATTCTTTGCTTTTTGCTTGCTTGTTTCACTCTTTGCTTGCTTGTTTCACTCTTTGCTTACTTGTTTCACTCTTTTTTAAATCAACACCCTTCACCTAACCCTCAGAGATAAAATTTATTGCACCCACCCTTAAAAAAAAAAAAACATTTACGGCCACCACAACCCCATGCTTTTTGAACCCACCATCTTTTGTATTTTTTAAATCCTGGGCCACTATAACCTATTATCAACCGAATTTTTATTTCGAGGTCAACATCTCACCCCCCACCCCCACCCCCATTCACCCCGTCAAAAATAAAAAGTTTTAAATCAATACCCGATACTATTGCAATCACCCTTACAATTAAAAATGTCAAGGCGACCCTAGGTTTCTGTACCCATTACAATTTTGTTTTGAAAAATGCATAGTACACATAAATTCAATACAATCAACAAAATTGTTCTTTATGATCAACAACCCATCCCACCTAAAGGTAAAAGTGTTAATTCACGGCCACGCCACGACATTCCTGCAATCCACCAAATACTAATTTTACAATCTACACCCTACCCAAACAAAATCAACAAAATTGTTCTTTGTGATCAACAACCCATCCCACCTAAAGGTAAAAGTGTTAATTCACGGCCACGACATTCCTGCAATCCACCAAATACTAATTTTACAATCTACACCCTAGCCAAACAAAATAAATGTTTACAACATTTTCCAACGACCACAACCCTACTATGCGCCATTTTTAGAGATCAACATCCACACCACTACTCCACCTCTTAATTTGATTTTTGCAATCAACACACCATGTTTTTGCACAGATATTTTTCCATCCCTACCATTGATAATTTTGTTACAGTCAGCACCAAACTAATTTACCTTTTATCATAACGTACCACTATAACTACAAGATAAATATAAACAAGAAAATAACGAAAATACTAAATTATTGAGTTCAATTATAACAATATAAATAACAAACAGCCAACCGTGATAAAATACCATTGATTTACTCCAGTAAGTCCATCTAACGACAACGATATAGATAGCAATGCATTCGTGATACACACAGGAGTTAATCTAACGTCAGATAGTAATCCATTCGTGATAAAAACACGAGTTATTCTCATGTCAGTGTAATCCAACCGTGATTAAATGACATTTGATCACACATGAGTGAGTTTAGTCTCTCCAGAGTTTTAGATCACATGACATAACTGCTGAAATTGTTTTTCGTTGTCATAGGGTATTTCACCTGGCAATGAGTCACAACCATTTACTGTAAACCGAAACTTCTGTATCTATTACTAAGTAATCCAAATACATTTCTGCACGGAATAATTCCGTACACAGTGAATATTCCCTGCATATTTACATCTTGGTATATTTCTGTAATAACTTTAAAATGTTTGTAAAAGAACGAAATAGGTTTGAAGACTTCAACAATGTCGGACGCGCAGAAGTTAAGTTACGTTACATAAGGTTGCATTAATTGCTATGATGTCTACAGATATGGATAGCATAGATACACTTCCATATAGTTAGTCTCAGTCTGTTACCTTGTACTAACAAGGGAAATACAATATCATTAGAAGTTTGTTTCTTTTGTTTTATTTTATCGTTTTAGCTATTTTATCTTTCATAGCCACGGGTACAATATTATTTTCAGTGAAAACATTTTTCATATACTTTTATTATTTGAGTTAAAGGACTCTATAAATCTAACTTTTTCACGATGATTTCTTTTTTGACAGAATTGTATCTTTGCACTATAACTCCACATAGATATTTGGCAATGTCTATCACTGAATGTTAACTTGGTTACCTTTATTAACATCCTCTAGATTAGCACACTCGTCTATCAAAACAAAATTGTAGTTCCTTGATAAATATTGGTAGCTAATTTTAGCCATTTATCTAATTTGTCACTAGGACCTATCACAATTATATTATCGTCTCCAAAAGCCATTTCCAGTTGTAAGTCTTATTGTACATAAATGTTGGATGGATGATAACAAAGTCGCAGCAGTTCTTATATTCCGTTTGGATCCAATCTAGTGCAAACTTTGTCTTTCCGCAGAATCAGTCGTAGGAATCGAGAGGGACTGTGTACTTAGTTGAGAATTAATTACTGGGTCGACATGCGGATATGTCTGTTACGGACGAACGCCTATACCACCGACTTTGTAGCATCATTTTTTGGTGATGTGTCCATGGTCGAGATGGTATAGGGTGCTTACAGTCAAGGGTGCCGCAACCCGCGGATCTGGTTTTGAATCTCCATAGAGTACGAATTAAAATTCTCTATCACTTTCCGCTCTTCCACTATGTTAGGTGTATATTTGTAATTCTCTCTCTCTCTCTCTCTCTCTCTCTCTCTCTCTCTCTCTCTCTATATATATATATATATATATATATATATATATATATATATATATATACGAATAAATAATAATCGTACAGGGTTAGAGAATTTTAATCCGTATTCTACGGAGATTCTAACCCAGATCCGCGAGTTACGGCACCCATCGCCTTGCCTGTAAGCACCAATCCCTATACCATCGAGACCATGCACACACCATGTACACAGGCCATCTCGATTCCTAGTACAGAAATCAAGGTATATATGTTATTATAGAGAATTACAAATATACACCAAACAGAGCGGAAAGTGCTATCCCTGGATTCTACAGAAGAATGCTTGATAACATTAAAATTATTTTTAAATACGAATAAATAATAATATCATACAGCGTAGAGAATTTTAATTTGTACTCTACGGAGGTTCGAACCCAGATCCGCGGGTTACGGCACCCATCGTCTTGTCTGTAAGCACCAACCCCTATGCCATCTCGACCATGCACACATCACCAAAAAATGATGCTACATAGTTGGGTGTAGCAGACATACCCGCGATGCGAAGCCTCTGAATTTACCAATAGTTTGCGGGTAAGTCCTAACCTTCGCTGGTTTATTGGCCTCGTTTATCACAGGCCTATTATATCTTCAATTGAATTGTCATTAAGTGTGTTAGATCCCCATCGTAACCCATAATGTTAAATTCCTCTTGTACCCAGACTGCTCCTCATATTAAATTTCAATAGATATCCATAAGGTCATTATCCATGTTAAAATACCCCTTTTTGGCCATAGTGGCCCACAATGTTAAGTCTATGGAAGTTTTTTATCATTAAATTCCCCTATTTGCCGTACCAGCCCAAATCCAAATGGCGGCGAAATATTAAATTCAACTTGTGTCCAGAGTGTCATACTCCATATTAAAATTTCCCATATGGTCACAGTGGCCCCCAACATTAAATTCCCCTTGTGGCCATAGTATACCTCAACGTTGAACATATGAATATTTTAACATTAAATTCCCTTGGTGGCCATATCGTCACATTGGGGCTATAATGTCAACTTTTACTACTTATATATTCATCTTGCAAAACAAAAATCATAATATCTTACATTTATTACTACTAAGAGTTTTAGAACAGCAGTAACTAAATTCCAAACTTCATTTCGTAGATTCCCTGTTGAAACAGGAAGATGGGCAAAGTCACAAAATGGTATCATATGAAACAGACTATGTTGTTTCTGTAATTTGATCGAGGACGATTTTCATTTTGCATTAGAATGTTACATGGAATATAGACGCAAGTATATGCCTACATATTATTGGAGGCATCGAATTGACCAAATCCTTTTATCTAATTTCAAGTAATAATCAGAAAAGTATACGATTTTTAAGCAAGTTTATTTTTATAACTTTTAAACTTCACAATGATGTCTTTAAATCTGCACCATAATCTTTCAACGAATTTATTAAACATTTAATAAAAAGTACACGTTCCCAACCAGCCTCAATCAAATACTATTTAAGATGATAATTCTATATTTAAAAATGTTGCTGCCTTAACTGATGCACTTGCTAATAATGTACTACTACTAATAATACTATCAATATCGACTTTATTTGAAGAGGGTGACACAGTTAGTTGCTTTGAAATAAACCACGTCGTGGTCCTCTATTATAGGATATTTACATTCATAGTACATAGCTGCATAGTGGAAAACAATTTAAAAACATAGACAAGTCTATACCGAACCAAAAATATTAATAATACCCGAAAAATCTATATGAACTTAATAAACATAAAATGTTACAAGAACATGCTCCTGCTAGATATATATGGTATACAAATAGTGAGACAACAAAGTGGAAGGTTTGAGAATAGACAGGTTCAAGTTTTAATGTATTTGTCAACTCAAACAGTTTCTGCTTTTCATCCAGTGAATTAGATAATAATTAAATGTATTTAAAGTTGTTTTTTTCTGTAATTTCCTCTAGTGACCCCGAATATTGAAAAGTTTTCTTAAAGAGTTCTTTATGTGGTTTTGGAATGGAAAGATGGTTAGCTGAAATTGATCTTGAATTGGGAGTGATGCCTTGTTTTCTGGCATGAAACAGCTCTTTCAGCTATAATAGGGCCATTGCATTTGGGATGTTTTCAACATTGTATAGGATGAGCTTGCAAGCGCCTTTCTTGCAAGTTGAAAAAATTACAAATATTCTTGTCAGAAGTGCTTTCTCAAATAACTTCATAGAAATCTAGACATGGTTGTGTATAGCTTTTGTAATGTATTAACCTAAGCTTGGTTCAAAGATACTGCTTTATTTTGTGTAATAATCACATATATAAATTTACTTTATGACATATGACTTGAATATGTTCATTTCATTGCATTGCAAATTGCTTTCAATCATCACTCCAAAGATTTTGGCATGAGTAACTACATGTATATATGTAGACAAATTTCATTCAACATGAGATTCCAAACTCACATTTTCCTTTTCTTTAGGGATTATTTGTACTTTTTCCTTTTTTGTGTTCTCCAGATTGTTTGTTGCCTATTTCTTTTTTAGTAATTAATATAGATTCAAGAATCAGATTGAATCGTATTTGGAAGCACACATCTAAAGCTATGAGTATGATTCATACTATTGCATGTTCAATTACATTGTATGATTTGAAGATACTGAATATACTGGTTTATATGCATATTGTGTAATGTATGTAATATTTGTATATTTATATGTCTGTAAAAGGCCGATATGCTAATATGCAATAAATATTCTTCATTCATGGAAAGTCTATGACATTTTTAAAGTTGGAGATAATCAGGTGAGCATTGCTGCCATAACATTTCACAGTCAGCGCCCGACTTATGAACCACAAAGAGTACACATGACCGTTCAAGTATCGAGCGAAAGAAAATCACAGAAGCTTGTTGTTTGTGCCATTATTTAACTCTAACATGTATTTGAAGCCTGGTATTATATTTGTGTGTTTGCATTTTTAAAAACCCACTTTTTCTCTCTTATTCTCTCATGATCGTTGAATTTATTGTCTTGTATATCTCAGTTTGTACCGCATTTTTATTGTTTGTGTTTATCTATCTATTAATTAACTGACTGAGTACTTCATATTTATTTATTTTCTAGTGATAGAAAAAGTGGCCTGATAATCTCCAATCATACGATATACAAAACTTATCAAGATTCACTTACTTATATTGAAAGCTATGGGTGATGTATGAATAATTAATGTAAAGACACTATATTAAGCCTGCTTTGGTTGCCAGTGTGTTTCCCACACCCACACAATAGATTATCGTTGCTAATGTGTAAGTTGGTTGTTAAATACGGAGTACAAACAGCTCTAATTGATTAGGTCAACATGCATGTTTGAAAGTTCATTGAAGTACATTTCTCTCCACTGTTTTGAAGTTACTGTTCGTACATACAAACAGATGGTAATATCCATCTGACGTTCAGCTGATCGTGAGGATGATCGCAAAATTTGATCCGCATCATGCATTTCTGCAAACTTCGAAGAGGTTTTGGGAACAAAATAAATTTCGCACTCCTAATAAGTCCGTCTGGGTATCTACTGTTTGAGTTTACAAAGACCCCCGGCACAATTTTTCAGAATTGTCACAAGTTAAATGTGGAGGTGTGCCGCTTAAGCATGCCCTGTTTGGTCAAGCGCATTAGCGTGACTGGTGGTTGGCATCTGGTCAAATGTCCTTTGGCAAAGTTTATTCAGTTGATGTTTAAAACATCAAAAGTCAGGCGCATGCTGTGTTTCTCAACACGACTCTTTATTGTCTGTCAGGGAAGACATGTCCAATTGGAAGAAGATCAAAATAGGACGAAATATACATGGTGGTAGAAAATTCAATGATCAAAGACAAAGGCAAGAGAAGCATTGCATGTGTGAAATAGTTGCTTTCTACAATTTGAAAATAAAAACATTCTGTACAGCACATAGACTCTGACCAATCCATTACAGCTGCAACTTTGTTGTGTCTGATGTGATTCACGTAAGTCAACTTGAACTTTAGGGTAGTAATTGATGAACAAGGATTACAGTGATAAATAACAAAAACCTTGTTCTTGCTGTTTTTATTAACTTTCATTCCATACATTTTATTTTGCAATTTTTTTAATACTGAAATTTCAATTCACAAGATAGAGATGGTGTCCTGGAATGGTTTCAAAGTTGGAGAAATTCACAGTACCATTTACGTATGACGTATGCCAGACAATAATGGGACAAGTGAGACATTACTCATGACAAGTCACTTGTCGTGGAGAAGTGGCTTAAATAAAATATGTGTACATTCCCGCCGTTAAATACACGCACACGCAGAGACATAACAAACACAGATATATATATATATATATATATATATATATATATATATATATGTGTGTGTGTGTGTGTGTGTGTGTGTGTGTGTGTGTGTGTTACGCATGTGTATTTGTTTACAACCTTTATCTACGTTTTAAGTTGCTGAATTTCCATTCCACATTGGATAGAAACCAGGATTCAGTGGTCATCCTTAGAGGTCTTTTAATATTTGAAAAATAAACATATATTTCCAGTCCAAATCAGATGTGTTATACCAGTCGAAATACTTTCAGTGGGTAAAGATATAGCATTATATATGAACGATCACAGATAACACAATATTGTGATATGTATCTCGAATACCAATGTACTAGGCTTGTACATAAAGTCAGCTTGTAATACTATCCAACTGAAGTTTGCGCCAGATCGGATTAGAGCGGCCTCTTGGTCGATGGAATCAGTGGCTACTGTTATCTGTCCTACATCGTACACAAACTGTCCTACATCGTACACAATCTGTCCTACATCGTACACAAGTCAGCAATCTAAAATAATATCCTAAATACCTGGATAGTGTGCACGCAAAATAAGTTGGTATGTGATTATGTGATACTGATAACACTAATATCGAAACATGATACAGATTTTATCACTGCTTAATACGGTTGGATTTAAGGCCAAATAAATAAATAGAGCGTGAAAGTTATTAGTTCGAGTTATCTCTATCTCTCCAACCCCTCATTAGATATTTGGACTGTTCCGTTGGGTGGGAGATCATAGCTCATTCCCTACCGAAAACATGTGATTCGCCGAAACCACGCAGTAGCGGCATGGGGTAGTCGCTTTAAACAGAGGCTATCACAATTTAGCGACATTGTATTGAACCCTGCCTGCCTCATATCGATAGTAAGAATATGTATGTTCTTATTCATAACAATTAAAATGTATTTCATCTCTTAAAAAAGCCAAAGCACGAGCGCAATTAAGATCAAGATCTATTTACTAATAAAACGGGGTTGGAAAGATCCGAGGAAATTCGGACTAGAAACCTATATGTATGCCACTTCCACCTATATATACCCTCTGCCTGTGGTGATTTCAAATGTTAACACACCCATCAAATTTCATCACTCTATATATAAAACTCTTTGATATCACTATGACCTATATAGTTAGTATTACCCTCCAAGAACAACATAAACATTGAGCCACTCGACAGGATTGGTACGCGTCAATCAGAATTTCGCATTTGTGATAGGGTACAAGTATAGTATCTTTGAAAAGTGCTTTTCATGTGTATCGCCCTATATTTAGACGCTTAGATTCAAGATACAAATTTCCACAAATTAGTTTTTGAGTGAACCACCGCCTTCCTTAAAAAAAACAAACAGCCCCACTATCCATATCAGGTATCCCAGATTTAATAAAGATAGGCTCTAGCGTCCTCTAATAAGAGGTTAGCGTACGAATAAATCAAATGATTGAAGTAGATAGCACAACAGTAAGCTGATATAACATGGAATCGAACTCAACCTGTTGTTTTTGTCATCGTGTGCTTGCCATAAAACTGACAAATAGTTAAATATTTATCGGATTTGTATTATTTTCATGTTACGTTTACTAATTTAACTATCACTGCTCTGAAATATAACAATTTGGCAATAAGCATCTCATTAGTATGTTTTTAATTAAATTACTCACTAATGGTCTACCGTAATGTGTAATATTTAAGATTGATGAAAAAATGTATATGTACATCAAATCACATGATTTTAACTTAAAGCAAATAATACAACCCCTTTTCTGTGGAAATGATGCATCATTTTTTATCCTGTAAATCTTGTGTGGGGAGTTAAGTTCAACTGTTTTTGGCAGTGTCCCGTACATAAATGTTGATGATACAAAATTTGCCCTGACTTTATTTTTCATTTAGGCTAGGAATATTGGTGACAGATGTTTATGTTTTCGTGAGTGGTTGGTTGCTGCCTTTTAATATTTTTTCAATTGTCCAATAACACTCGCATTATCATCTAATTTTGCAACAGCCAACGATCAGTGACCCCAATTAAACAGCATGCCAGTTGACACCTAGAGAGAACGGTAAATATATTGTGTAACTGAATTTATTACTGGGCAGTGCGAAGCAGATTATAGGGATTACACTCCATCGCATGCTTACGTTCTGATTACAACATTCTTTCTAAACAAAGGAGCATCTGATTTATCGAACTAACCAGATATTTATATACATTAGTGATAAATAATAGAATATGCATTATAGGATTTCTTTGCTAAATCCAATAAATGTTGACATTTTAAAAAAATGTATATTTTCTTAAAACTTATAACCAAAGTTATCTAATCCTGTACTAGGTGAAAATGTTATGTGTTGTTGTTGATGATGATAATAATAATAACGATGATGATTATAGCATGAATAAATTATATCACATTATAAATTGATGACATCTATTTTGGTTACCTGCGTAAATCAGCCTAATGTATGTATACTCGGTTCTGATTACACAAAGGTTGTTATTACTTAACAATAATGTAGTATAGTAGAAATATACACTATAGGGCATTAATAGATGGATTTTAGTAGTAGAAATATACACTATAGTCCATTACTAGTTGGATTTTAGTAGCAGAAATGTACACTATAGTCCATTAATAGATGGATTTTAGTAGTGAAAATATACACTATAGTCCATTACTAGTTGGATTTTAGTAGTAGAAATATACACTATAGTCCATTACTAGTTGGAATTTAGTAGTAGAAATATACACTATAGTCCATTACTAGATGGATTTTAGTAGTAGAAATATACACTATAGTCCATTACTAGTTGGAATTTAGTAGTAGAAATATACACTATAGTCCATTACTAGATGGATTTTAGTAGTAGAAATATACACTATAGTCCATTATTAGTTGGGTTTTAGTAGTAGAAATATACACTATAATCCATTACTAGATGGATTTTAGTAGTAGAAATATACACTATAGTCCATTACTAGATGGATTTTAGTAGTAGAAATATACACTATAGTCCATTACTAGTTGGATTTTAGTAGTAGAAATATACACTATAGTCCATTACTAGATGGATTTTAGTAGTAGAAATATACACTATAGTCCATTACTAGTTGGATTTTAGTAGTAGAAATATACACTATAGTCCATTACTAGTTGGATTTTAGTAGTAGAAATATACACTATAGTCCATTAATAGATGAATTTTAGTAGTAGAAATATACACTATAGTCCATCAATAGATGGATTTTAGTAGTAGAAATATACACTATAGTGCATTAATAGATGGATTTTAGGAGTAGAAATATACACTATAGTCCATTAATAGATGGATTTTAGTAGTAGAAATATACACTATAGTCCATTAATAGTTGGATTTTAGGAATATTACCATACTTAACATTTAGAAATGTTACTATATAGATCTTTCAGTTTTATGCAACTCTATAATTTGTTTATATCTATAATACAGAAAGTGTATATAGTCCAGTGTTACCTGCGGTTGTTCATATATTTGATAACATGGTCACCAATGGGATTTTATTTTTAAGAAAACATTTTTTGAGTCAATTAATGTGGTATATTTGTAAAATAAATTACATAAACATTCGATGCACAGGAAATATACACAGATTATATGCAAATTATACATAGACTATCTTAAACTGAAAAATCCATTTGCAATATATTCCTAGGCAAAGAAAAACTTTTTGCCTTCATCTATTTTCATAATAATTCCATTGTAAGTCGTTGCATAATACATGCAAGATTCTTGACCCACCAATCTACTCTTCCACTTGCCCCCCGCCAACCTATCCTTCCTCTTGCCTCCCACCAACCTATCCTTCCTCTTGCCTCCCGCCAACCTTTCCTTCCTCTTGCCTCTCGCCAACCTATCCTTCCTCTTGCCGTGCTCTCAGGTCCTTATGTAGAAATAGAGTGTTTTATAGTTTTGTTGAAGCTGGGACTGTGAAGGGTGTTCATTGTTATGTCAGTATTACAAATGTGCTTTTCTATATAGAGGTGTAGTATATAGATGTAAAAAAGTTGTTTATATTGAAAGAAATTTTATTGCAAGAAGCTAACTGCCCCCTGCGCATACAGACAATTTGAGCTTTGCTACCTTGATGGCAGGCAGTTATAAGTTATGGATCAGACCATACACACACACACACACAAACACATATATATTCAGAAAAAAACTATTCTGCTATTCCTTCTTTTAAAAATATAATCATCACAATAATATCAGGTAGAAAGTGATGAATTGCCATTCCTGTATATCTTCTAAGATAATATTGCATTAAATTATTACAATTTTATATATATATATTCGATGCTAAATCATGTTAAGTTCCCAGCGTCAGAAAATCCGAACCATGAAGAGATGCGAAGCGTCGAGTCATGATCCGGATTTTCTTATGCTGACAATAAAGACGAGATTTCGAAACCACGATCGAATGACTATGATAATTATAGTTTGTTATATATATATATAACAAACTATAATTTGAAAACATCCCTCTACGTAACTGAAAAACAAAGGAAATTGCTTAACGTTTGTGAGTATAGTGACAACAGAATCAGAAAAATTCTGCATTCTTTACCTGCTTCTAGGAAATGACGGTAAAATTCTGACTCTTTCTAGTGTACACATTTGATAGGTATATAATAAAGTATAATCATTATTTTGTGTAATGTACCAATCTAAACAGATAACTGAAGTAACGCACTATTTCCAATTTCAAAAGCTAGACTATATATTAAATTGACACATTTAAAAATGTTGGGATTTCTTCAACAGTACGTGGGTATATACTTCTTCATTAGATCCCAATACAGTGATCGTTGGAGAAGAAAATGACATGCATCTTAGGGTCTCACGAAATCCAGTTTCCTTCCGCTATCAATTCCGCTATCAAATTCGACGCGATACAAGCACTCAGATTAACGTGTGTGCGTGCGCGCGCGCGCGCGCGTGTGTGTGTGTGTGTGTGTGTGTATTTTTTTTTTAAATATTTTTTTTCTTTTTTTTTCTTTGGGAATGTATGTGATAGCCTTGTTTTGGAATGAAACCAGTGTTTGAGTGTGGGGCTTGACCATCAACTACTAAGTTATAGTAGTTATGGTGGTGCCGGGTGATTTCTTGATCAGGGAAGTTATACAACATTATTTAAAAATAATTTCAGGGCACCAGACCGATATGGGAAGGTTTTATTTTCTTTAACATTATTTGAGAACATTGTCAGGGTATATGAATGATATCTCGCTCGCTTCTTCGATTGATTCTTCGATCGATCGATCGATAGATAGATAGATAGACAACGAAGGAAAAAGAAAGATATGAAATGTATTGTCCACTACCCTTCTCCATCGTGTAATACATACATATATTCTTACAGACAGATAGACATAGTTAATATATAGTTAACGAAGGAAAAAGAAAGATATGAAAAGGATTGTGCATTAAACTTCTCCCATGTTAAAGATAGATACTTTAAATCCTGGACAATGTGCGAATACTTCAAAAATAAACATATGGAGAGAATTAGCGCACACGAGTCTTCAGATATTTTTGTATAAACAATAAGCGCACATATGTTTAAATAAGAATGCTTAAGGTGTAAAATTCGTTATATACATGACATTTCTGTTCATAATTGAGTAATTAGTGCGTGTATTTATCTATATATCTTGTTCTAATTATACCTTTTCCTCTTTGTTTCTTTAATTTACGATCTTTCAATGTAATATTGTCCTAAATCTGTTTGATAAAATTGAATTTTTGAAAGTTGGCAAATTGGTTGCATCGTGATACACTAACTATAGATAAACGTGTATAAAAAAAATACTGATTTTCAATATAAACATATATGCGGATGACCCCGATTTTAAACTAGGTAGTTACTCATTGTGTTTTTCGTATAGACAAAAGGTTATTATTCGCTGACTAATCCTAGGGATTATTCTCGCTGACTAATTCTACAGATCGTTGAGGTATCGGTAGATATATCAGCCACGAGGAAATTTGTATTAGTTGTACACACAAAGTTCAAATCACTTTAATCGGTCACCTTTTGACCATTACTAATTTTCAGGTGAGGTGTGTTACCGTTACGGAAGTTTTCTTAAGATAACTATTTCACTGGTGAATCAATTGTTTTTTTCCACGATTAGTCACAATATAAGCAGCTACACACGATTTTGATAACTATATGTACAAATGAAAAAGTGGAGCGACCCAAGAAGTATAAAAACCGCAAAATTAGAGTCATTCTTCGTTTATGAGGTATGCGGTCGTAAGATATTCAAGCATCCATAACGCTGACAGATTTATATCCATTCGGTTGCACCCAAAGGTAAGTCTACATTATTATATAAGTTGCTGAATTTTGATTGTTTATTGTTGTGTTGGTTTCTTTTTATTTTATTTTTTAAATTTTTTTTAAATTTTGTTTTTGTTTTTGTTTTTGGTTTTGGTTTTTTTGTTTTGTTTTTTATTTGTTGTTGTTTTGTTTTGTTTTTTCTTACGCATCGATGCAAAATTTAAATGTTAAGTTTTTATGCACAGGTACCAAAATTATGTCTTCTGTACACACAGTACGCCCATGTGCGTGATTTTGGTTCTTTCAGACAAGAAAATCCTTTTTTATTTTTCGAGCAAGGGAAGACAGAAAATACCTCAACAGATGCCACTTGGGTTTGACACCTCGTTTCCATCTGTAGTCGTATTTTTTGAACAAAAACTCGCCAGTAGTGTTATAAAATGGATAATAGAACCCAAAACCGTTGAGAATTTTAAAGTCAAATTGTAGACTCTTTCTCGCTAATAAAGGTAAAGCGAAGTAAATACAACTGGAAACAATAGCACTAAAGTTTATTCTAAATCAATGCCATATGATACAGTCGCATACCTGAGGCAAATAAATCTATTGCATTGTAATGATTACAAGGAACAGGAACGAGTAATTCGGTTACTATGTCACTTTATTAGTTATAGACTCAGTGCTGTTATCTCTTCGGCAAAAGCATGTAAAATAAAGCAGGACATATGGCAGAAGCGACAAACTAACATACTGATGGTATATTTAATTATAGGCTATTGTCTCGTATCAGTGTAGGCGGGGTAGACGGACTTTTTCTTACAGCAGTTTCAGTTGTCTCGTTGCAGAATCAAATTGTTACCTCTGTATTTTGGGTACACTCCAATAGTGCTTAAATCTTGGCTTGCATATTTACGAGTCCATGTGATGTCAATCTATGCTGTATTCAGGAATTTCAAAACATCTTATATAGCATGATTCTTAGAGGGATCAAAATTACAGGATCTGAGGGAATTTGGGGCAATAACTTTAACAGCAAGGCGTTCGGCATGTAAGATTTTCTTCAATCGTATATATGTTCAAAAGATGTAGAAAGGGGGTGTGTGGGTGCGATAGTCCTAACATATGCAGCCTGGGCACTCAAATGAGTTTGACAAATCAGGGACATTACAAAAATCAAGCGCATGAAAAGTAGGTCAGTTTCCTACTCGTGAGAAGAATAAGTAGTCTTTCTGAAGAAAATTCCACACCTGCTGGATAATTGTAAAAAACAAAAAATAGTCCTGCTTTAAATAGATTACTTGACCTTCTTCTTCTGCTCACTGCCACTTAATTGTTACTTTTAAAGATGTTTTCTTTCTTTCTAAACCAAACAGTGAATTAAATATAGTGGAGCCTTCAAGCTTTTTGGGAAGCTAACGATTGCTATCATGAACTTTTGAAGAGGGGGAAAATGTTAAAAAATAAACACGCAGAGGAGATAACAAGTGACCTCTCGGCATATGTTTGTCTTCTCAATGCCTTTGATCATTGACACATTGTTCACCTGGGCCATAACTTTCTTTTGGTGGTGCTGTGACCAGGAACACGTTTCACTTTATTATTGGTCAGCCGTTTTATCTATCTTGCTTGTTGTCGTGTGACGTAATTGGTTAGACCACAGTGTAACCGAGGTTTATATACGGTTGGAAGAAAGATTATACGGCGCCATGTTTAGCCGTTTGTGTGTGTACTGATTGATGGTGGTGGACAGTAAGTTGCCATTTACGGTCCTTCCCAATCCTTTTTGAACGTGAACAGGGCCATGTTTCTGGTTCACTGATTCTCTGATTAAACAAACACATTTGGTCATAACGCCAAAACAAACCGCACTTTTAACTTCGATACAGTTGACTATATCGCCAGCATTCTCTTATGATGACAGGGAACCATTTTGCGAATAACAGTTGTCTAGGTTATCATCCTAATGCTAATGGATTGAACTAAAAGAACGTTCTTTTTTCTGTCATTGTGTAGCATACAGATAGATAGATCTCTCTTACATGAGGAAATAACTAACGTATGCGTATTGGAGAGTTTACAATGGCATAACTATCCATGGGTACTTTAGTTTACAATGGCATAACTATCCATAGGTACTTTAATAGCTCTAATACAAAAGATTTTTTTTCTCAACGTTGTAACAATGATAACCTATAACAAATATAACATGCAGTATGTTCGACAAACACTTCAATAAGTTTGTAAGGGAACGAATAATCACCGCTTTCATATAAACAAAATTGCATGGATCCTCAGTTCTCCTCTAATGTTTCAATATATTTTAATACAAATAATCACTCTTTACGTGATTTTTCTTTCCTGCCAATCGATATTGTGCATGGAGAGATTAACACACTGATTAATGAAAGTTACTCGATTCATCAGTTAGATAGTTTGTATCCCAATGGTCCTAATACTAAAGCATTATATAAAATTTTATAAAAATTTTTAAAAAAGAATTGATTAGTTGCATATATATATATATATATATATATATATATATATATATATATATATATATATATATATATATATATATATATATATATATAAGTTATAAATATATAATTGTATGTATGACTGCTTGTCTCTAAAATGTGATTTCACTCATACAGTTTTCATTACGGACCCGTGTATCTTTCTGATCCCGTTATATGGCATTATCTTTCAGGTCATTTTCAATTTCTAATATGTAGTCATCCCTATTGATGATCACTACTCATGATTGTTGATCGACACGGCTGATGACGATAGACGGGTCATTTAACAGTTCATGCATTGCTTTTTCTTCTCCTTTGCAAATGTTCATTTGGAAAAAAAACAACATTAAGTCAAGGAATTATACTCTATCTAACAGCCTATATATATATATATGTATGTGTGTTTGTGTGTCAAACCGAAGCTCTCTGGCCGCTACAGGTGTCCAATCACGGTGATTTCTGTATTTGTTATGTTTCATGCCATCTGTCTGCATTTTCATCGTGAAAATACTCACTTTACCTCATCCGCATTTCCCATTGCTTAATGTCCGAAAGTAACTTTCCGGTATTAATTTAATATTTTTTGTGTTGAAACAAACTGTAAACCTTTTTGATATTAAGGTTTGTTGGTTTCTAGTCAATATCTTTGAGAAGAACTGAAAACTACCACGTCTTCTCCGGGATTTCAGATGTTTTATTTTCAACAGCAGCAGAGTCACAAATGTCCAACTGATGTACGAGATTCATAACAATCCCTCACTTGACATTATCAGAATGACATAAACACGGTATATCTAGACCAGTCAATAATGTAAAATGGTCATTCTCATGATGAACGGTGACATAGTCTTTATTATGAGTGTGGTCAGAAGCGTTTCCGTAATTTGATCCACATGTGGTTTTCATTATACTTTTTCTTTACAAATACCCCTGACATGAAGTATTCACTCGTGGCTATAATTTCTG
Organism: Margaritifera margaritifera; assembly: GCA_029931535.1. Classification (NCBI taxonomy): domain Eukaryota; kingdom Metazoa; phylum Mollusca; class Bivalvia; order Unionida; family Margaritiferidae; genus Margaritifera; species Margaritifera margaritifera. The sequence goes on along the minus strand of JAQPZY010001521.1, from coordinate 3,656,289 downwards.
CTTTTGAAACCCATGTTTAAATATCACCATTACATTTTGAATCATTTGCTATGTGTGTCAGAATTTTTGTCAATGTAAGCGGAATAGAAGTCTTTGCCATTTGTTATAATTTACACTTCTTCAGTTCTTATTTTCTCTTGGTGTACCCATGTACCTTATACGAATTGAGAAATACATTTAAAGAAAAAGTTTCCATCTTTGTCCATTTCTGTACCGTATTTACTGAGTAATTCTGCTGTTTGTACGATATTGCTACTTTGATCAAAAGATTCAGCATTTATCTTAGAATGTTCCGTAAATTGACAATGTTGATGTTTTCAGTTGTTTTCATTCAGAAACTACTGATGAAGCAAATTAGACCAAACGTATGGAAACTCATAAAGACTTTCTTATTTAGAACACAATACAGGCTTTGTATTATATATATATATATATATATATATATATATATATATATATATATATATATATATATATATATGTATATATATATATATATATATATATATATATATATATATATATATATATATATATATATATATATATATATATATATATATATACCGACAGGTCTGAAGATGAGACTTCTCGTATTCATGTTGCTAATATCGCTGGCCATCTGCCTGCCCGTTGTTGAAGATGCAAACAGGTTTTCAAGGACAGCTGGTAAGTCTATCACAACGAAGGCAAGCCATTAAAGAGCTATGTACACGAATACATGTATGTATGTATGTATGTATGTATGTATGTATGTATGTATGTATGTATGTATGTATGTATGTATGTATGTATGTATGTATGTATGTATGTATGTATGTATGTATGTATGTATGTATGTATGTGTCCATTTGTCTTTCTATCTGCATATCTTCGTGACTGCATGTCTACAACTATTCGTTTATCTGTCTAACCATAAGTCTCTCTTTCCTTGTATTTACTGATTCCTCACTTTACTTATTAACTCACTGACCTATTTCCTTTTTACTGTCTGTCTTCAAATGATATTACCCATCTTTATTTTCTTACATACATCTAATGCAGTTTTGTGTGTTTACCATTATAAAACAGGTTGATGCTATGCATATATCTATACCACATATAGATCAAAATCAGTTGCAAAAGGTTTAACATACAGTATCATATATTAACCTTTAATGTCATAATGTTCGATGGATATATTATTTTCGTGCTGCTAATAATTCACGTGTCACCCAATCTGGTTGAATATAGTATGTACATTATTATCATGTAAGTTTTGCTAGAGAGTAAGCATTTTAGTAAGCATTTTAGGATGATTGATGAGCTATTAAAAATTATTACATCGATAAATGTAATGGAGTGACAAATGTAACAATTCATTATCTGCAGCCATGCAGGTCTATGAAAACTTTGGCCTGTTATTCTTGTCGTCGTTGATGTGTCTTGGATGTCACTAAAAAAACTGAGTTTAAACTTAACTTGAAGGCCACAATTTAGCCATATGATTGGTTTAAATATAAGCACGAGTTAAAACTGACCAATTGAATGTTTTAAGTCCAGACTTAACCTTTAAGATTTGCATTGGTGAACTTGGTGATAGGTCACTAATTTCTCCATTGTTAAGGTAGGTTTCATTCTTTAAACCCTACATTATTTGTTATATAAGTGTGTGGATCTGTAATTGGAGAGTCATAGAGAGCCAGACTGTAAAGCATTTTATATATATAGTTTATTCTCGTTCAGCCAGTTTGTGTCATGTACCCTCATTTTGTCTTTCCATGATGTTTCTTCCCCACTTGTGACCACACGTGTCGCACACTGTGTATGCTAGCCATTTGTATTATTCCTTCCGGATTATCCTACCGATGACTGATGGCATACCTGCTGAGGATTAGGAAGACTTGTGGGGGTAAAGTCGAACCCTACATTTCCAACTACAATTCCACATTTTTGTCAGTGCAGAACGAAAATGTTGGCTATCAATACAAACCAACCTTTTAAGGATGGAACCCCCTTAGAACAAATCCCGGATCCGCCACTAAAAAATGACAAATTGTAACATGTAAGTTGTTCTACATTCAGAATAAAATATGTTCATGGCATCTTGCTAGAGCCTGCAACTAAAACTTGAATAAACCCATGTCTATTCTCTCTCTCTCTCTCTCTCTCTCTCTCTCTCTCTCTCTCTCTCTCTCTCTCTCTCTCTCTCTCTCTCTCTCTCTCTCTCCATTCTGGCGGAGTGTCCCGTTGTTATTGACAGCCATCCAACTATTTTAAGCTCAGCTCGGCTTACAGTTCTTTAATCTTCGATTTGTACGTCAGTATATGTCAGAGAAGTTGAAGTCAAGGAGCCGAGACACAGGACGACCAGACAGGCTGGGATGTCAAGGCAAAAGAAGTTCAATTTCGACTTTAACAGTCAGAATGTCGAACTCGATCTGGAACTGAACAGCCTCATCAGAGAAGATGTGAACATGTACGTGACTGAAAATAACGTTACAAGGCTGGTGGAAATCAATAAAAATAATGAAGAGGTTAGTTCTAACAAATGGTAATATTTGTGTGTGAATTAACAGTCGTACGTGAAAAATCATTTCATATTCGTGTTATTTGAAAGCTTGATATATCACGCATCTTGAAAAAAATTGTTTCTGTATATTGCATTATACGGGGTTTAAAATGTATTGTATTAGGACGAATAATTTTTTCGAAAGATGAAAATGCAACAATGTCAGAATTTTTGTGTTAGTTTACTAGTTGCTTATGGTGTACATTGAAATATATTCAAACAATTTTTATGAGTTATTGTCTATATCTAAAGATGTAGTCAATGAAAAGTTTCTAGGTGGAAAATAAATAATAAAACAACTACACAAGTAAATGTATTGTATTCTGATCCAGTGGGGGAAACTAGACGATAATGGTAGAGGAACATATGTCGATAAAAGAACATCGTTCTTATTCATACATTTCTATTATATATATATATATAGATATATATATATATATATATATATATATATCTATATAGATATAGACCTATATATAGACATATATATATACACATATATATATACATATATATATATATATATATATATATATATATATATATATATATATATATATTGCTTTCGTTATTTCATTTTTTAAAGCAATATGGATACTACCAGGATAGCAAAACCAAAGCTTCAGCCATGGTGAAATGTAACAAAGTTAAATGTACTCCGGTAGGTTTAAATTTGTATGTATGTATTTATGTATGTATGTGGACTAAATGCAAATACATATACCTTTAATATGGCGAGAGAAAAAAAAACTTGTTTTAAAGTCAGAATATAGATATATAACGATAAAGAGAAAAAGCTGTGAAGAAAGTTTTGCCTGGCTAAAAGTGGAATAAAGAAAAACCAATCAAGTTTATTAATATCAATCTGCGTGTTGTTCATCTGCATCTTTATAAGGTCAGAGTTTAAGGTTAAATTGAAATTCTAAGGTTGAAGTAACATTCTAAAACAAACGTTTTTGCCACACCGCTGCGGGGGTCTTTATATTTGAGAACAGAACAGTTTTACTTAGCGATGTTGTCAGTACTATTTTGTATATCTCTTACGTAATTTATCAGCCGTGTGACATAACATTTTATACTTCGAAAGTTCATTGACATCACACTTTATCTTGTTACAATCGAATTTGTTTAGCCGACCATAATAGGACGAAACATTTAGGCCTCAATGAGGTACCGAATGACACATTTTGAGACTGCAGTTGACGAGGATTCGCAATACTCAGTATCAGATTATTCAGGTTTCACTGTATATGAAAGTTTGGTATTTTAAGGTTGGTACATTTTCGGTAAATGGCAAAAGATACCGGCTTGAATCAAACACCAACCTCGATGAATCTACTCATTTCGTGACCGAAGTACGTCAAAGACCAGAGTACGCTAACATGGAGGGGGATACTAAAACCATATTTGGTACGTAAACTGTTCGTTGGTATCGAGTTGTTGGTATTGAGTTGTTGGTATTGAAGCCAACATTTTTGTGTCTTCTAATGTTAGCTTTTCTTTACTCTCTCTCTCTCTCTCTCTCTCTCTCTCTCTCTCTCTCTCTCTCTCTCTCTCTCTCTCTCTCTCTCTCTCTCTCTCTCTCTCTCTCTCTCTGTTTAATATGAGTCCAGCCTACTGGTATTAAACTACTATCGACTGTGCTCATCTTGCTCAGTACCACATCGACTTCTATAGAATCACAAAATTCTCTTCTTGAGTTGGAATACTTATTTCAACAGCATTGATAGGCATCTACTAAAATAAAATTTGTTGATCTTGGTGTTAAAATAGCAAAGAGATAGCAATACATGTTAAATTGCGAACACCACATAGGTGTCAGAGTCGGGTCAGCGAGAACTCTGACATACAAGTAGTATAGTGCTGATTACGAAATGATTAACGTGTAGCCAGCAAAATGATTGGTTCGCGGCCAGATAAGATCACCAATAAGCAAAAATTGATTTACAGTTATTGTATGTAAATTGATATCCGGATATACATTTATGTTCAAGGCGTCCCTCATGGCACTTAAACCACTTGTGTGTTTATTGATTTCACCAAAGCAATTGATTGCATAGTAAGGGATAACGTATGGTATAACTTGATAAAGCTTGGTGAAAGGAAATATTGTAGATATAAACAAATCGACGTACAGTAACGTAAAGTCAATAGTTAAATATGATGATATATTAAGTGGTGAATTCTCTTGCCTTCTTGGTGTCCGACAAGGTGAATTTTTATCACCTTTTCTTTGTTCAATATTTGTAAATAACTTAGAGGAAGAGTATGTCATGCATGGTATTAAAGGTATCCACCTTGGCATGTTACACGTTTTTAATCTTTTATACGCAGATGACATTATCATCTTTTCAGGTTCGCCAGAAGGTCTTCAGGGCGGGCTAAATTATTTAAAAGATTATTGTAATAAGTGGAAAATTGTGGTTAACACCTCAAAAGCAAAAGTTGTGACTTTTAGAAAAGGTGGCAGTTTATCCAGAAATATAAAATTCACTTACTGTAATGAAAAACTAGAAATTGTAAATAATTTACATATCTTAGACTTGTTAAGACGTCTTGTGGTTCCATTACCGAAATACATACAACATTGGCAGTGCAAGCTAAAAAAAACAACATTTTTACTTTAAAAATAACTTTATAAATTTACATATTAAAAACAAGTTATGTCATGAATCTTTCTGATAAAGCCTATATTATATTATTTTTGCCACATTTGGGGCTTTATTCCTTATTCCTGCTAAACGCATTGAAAGAGTGCACTTAAATGTTTGTAAAATGATGTTAGGAATGAAGAAAACAACACAAAATGATTTTATTTATCGGGTGTACAACAATGATAGTAAATATAGTTTATCACATTGTGAAATCTTGGTTTAATATATTAGACGCTAATGAGCACACACACACAAACACACACAGAGACCCCCCCATATATATATATATATATATATATATATATATATATATATATATATATATATATATATGTATATGTATATATATATATATATATGCCAAATGACGTTGAACAATTTAGAAACTCTACCCAGTAAAGTAAATTGGTGCTTATTTCATTCAAGATTTTTTGTCAAGATTAGGATTTTTTTTAAATTAGGGCTATCGGTCAAGTTTTTTCAAAATTGGATGGATCCTCTGAAGAACAGAAGTCGAACATTATTTTATATAAATATTGCAAATTTCGGATCAAAACTTTACCTTGACAGCATCTATTCTTTGAAATATAGAAATATAATTGCTTAATTTAGAGTATCCTCTCACAGACTCGAAGTTGAAACCGGTAGATGGGCGAGAGTGTTTAGACCCAGTTCATAACAGACTTTGTTCTATTTGTAATCTCGTTGAAGATGAATATAATTTTATATTTTAATGCTTATTGTATAAAGATCTAAGAGTCAAATGTATATAGAAATATTTAAGAAAAAGACCAAATACGTTTAAATTTATAGAACTTATGGATACCCAGAATACTAGAATTCAGAATAATGTGGCCACTTAAATTTATAAAGCTCTTAATCATGGCGTCCAGTTATCGTGTAAATGTTTTTGACTGACCATTGCTTAAACATGACTTTGAATTACATAACATTTAATTTTATCTTCATATTATTGCCCTTAATAATGTAGATATCTCTTTCTCCCTACATATATGTTTTGTGAAATAACCCGCTTATTTCATTTGCATTGATCTGTATCTGCATTTATTTTCGCTTCTAACTATGTTTTCTTTTTATATTGCACACTATAGATGATGATAATTTGTTGTTTATTGTCCTATCCGCCATTCGGTTTAATGAATTGAAAATGTATTAGTACAGTCCAAAAAAATCCATAATTGTAACACGCGTGCAAGACTCCCGCTTATGATAGGTGAAATCATACGGTTTACTCAGGTGTTTCATCGTGCATCCTTTCTTACATTTTCTAAACCATAATCGTAGAATATCTCAAAATTAATAACAGAAAATATCGGGAAAACATGTTAGCATGCTATTTGCAAGAAATGTTTAACCATTGAACAAAACTTTCAGTCTCAAAGGATTTATTATTATTATTATTATTATTATTATTATTATTATTATTATTATTAATTTTTTTTATATTTGTTTTGTCATCAAAGTCTAATGTCTGAAGGGTCACAGACCGAGTCAATCATCTCTTCGAAGGAGCGAGGAATCAAATAGCAGTTTCTAATTGCCATTGATGACGTAATAGGAATTTTATGAATTCCTGATGAAGAGCCATCGACTTCGTTTTAGCAACAAAAAAGCCACTTCACATACCCTGATAATCTCATTTCCTTATAACTTTTCTTCAGAGGATAGATCAACACTTGTAAGTGGAACTTCAATAAATGATCCTCCTTTTACACCGGACAAAAGTGGCGATAGCAAAGATAACAGTAGATCAAGAGTACGACGGGAGATACCGGCTGGTGTGGATATAATAGAACTTTACATATATACAGATGAGGCCATTTTTAACAGGTGTCATTCCTTATAACAACTGCATTTCTTTCTTTCTTTACCAGACCAAAAAAAAAAATAAAAATAAACATAAATAGACTTTACCTGAATCACACAAATTCTAACTAGATCAAAGAGAATTGAATTGTTTTGTCGCTAATGATTACGTTACTTTACCGTACAGCAGCCTTTTTAACCACCTACACAGCTATCATTCCATCTATTGTCTCTTTTAATATTTCAGAGTTTACAAAAGTAAAGATCTTTAATGTGAAAGATAATTCTATGTATGTTTTTGTATATTCACTTAAAATAATTTTAATGTGGTTGATTTGATGGATAAAATCCCACAATAATTTTTGTAGAAGAAACTGGAGAATCAAACGTTCAAAAGTAAGATTTTTACAGAGCTACTTTCGTCCTATGTCTTCTAGTAACACATAGTCCACGGAGGATCAAAATGTTCTTTGCTGCACAGATGACAGATGATACAGGGCTTCAAGACAGATTATACGGGGCTTCAGAGTTTTCGCTTCAAAATTATTCATAAAATTGCACATACGCACTGTAAATTATCAAAATCAAGAATTTAATCAACACGCGTTGGTACATTACGTAATAAGCAAGACACGTTGGTACATTACGTAATAAGCAACACGCGTTGGTACATTACGTAATAAGCAACACGCGTTGGTACGTTCTGAAACGGTGATACGTTTATATTTTAGTGTCCTGTTGCAAAAATGAAATTACTCAATTGGTCATGTCACTTGAATGAGATAAATATGGTTTTCATGTAGATTTAATTGCTGATATTATTCTATATAGAATGAAGGATGTCTGGAGAATACGATACTCTAACTTTATGTTTACTACCAATTTCCAGATTTCGAAATCTCTCCAATGATGTGAACACTGCCTTGGATATGACCAGACAATACTACTCCTTAATATGCAATGAGGTAAACTATAATTATGAAAATAGGAGTGGCTGGTTTTGTTGGTTATCATTATCCGTCAATTTATCATCACACACACACACACACACACACACACACACACACACACACACACACACACACATATATATATATATATATATATATATATATATATATATATATATATATATATATATATATATATATATATTTAAGCACTAATTATATATACCCATTAAGATTTTCCTTTCTAATATTACTTAAATAAATAGGGATATTGATCAGCTTGTTTCTATCAACTCATTCTTCTGTCTACCAGGTTTGTTTATCTCTTATCTTTAGGTAGCACCCATTCTACATATTTGTTATTGTATAAGCGATAACTTATGGTTTTGCCACATTTATTTTCATAATCTGGCGACATATGAAGATGGATCTTGAATATCAACAAGTGAAAGATGGAAACAGTGAGGGAATAGATATCCGAGTATACTTCAAAGGAATTCACGTGGCTCTGGTAAGGTGCTATCTATATTTCCTTCCATCTATGTAGTAAATGTTTCTCTGGTATTTTCCCCTGTATTGTCCCTACATCTATGAAGTATGTTGTATTTAGCTGTGTCTTGTATCTCAATCTATAAAATATGTTGTATTTAGCCGCGCCAAATCTCTCAATCTACGAAGTATGCAGCATTAATTGCTGTCTCGCAACCTTGTATCTTGTCTCTGATTCTATGAAGTATGCAGCACTAAGCGCTGTCTCTCAACTTTGTATCTTGTCTCTCAATCCGTGAAGCATGCAGCATTAAGCGCTGTCCTCAACCTTGTATCATGTCTCTCAATCTATGAAGTATGCAGCATTAAGCACTGTCTCTCAACCTTGTATCTTGTCTCTCAATCTATGACGTATACAGCATTAAGCACTGTCTTTCAACCTTGTATCTTGTCTCTCAATCTATGAAATATGCAGCATTTAGTTTAGCGCAGTCTCTCAACCTATGAAATATGCCGTATTTAACCATGTCTTGTCGCTCAATCTATGCAGCATGCCGTATTTGGCCGTATCTTCTCTCTCAATTTATCAAGAATGTTGTATTTAGTAGTTTTTTGTCTTGGTATATGAAGCATACCGTTTATAACTGTGTATTCTTTCTCAATCAATGGAGTATGTTCTATTTAGCCGTGCCTTGTCTCTTAATGTGTGAAGTATGTTCTATTTATATGTGATTTGTTTATCCGTCTACGAGTTATGCCGTATTTAGCCCTGCCTTGTCTCTCATTTTATGAAGAATGTTTTTTTAGAAGTGTCTTGCAGCTCTATCTATGAAACATTCCCATCGTCCCTAGTGGTGGGCGCTGAGTTGTTTGGGGAGCCCACCCAGTATGTTTCCGCTGTGTACCCCTCATCCCCATCCCCCTTTCGCGCGTAAATACCCCAAAATAGAAATTCCCCACCACGCCATACCGGCTCTAGGGCTCTACAGCTCGAAGAGCAATTATGGACTCACCTTACTTGAATAGGCGAAAACGTCTTCTGTTTAGCCTTATCCAAAAAGACCTCGGTATCTGAAATCTTCTTTTCTCCATGGCTGTTCTCAAATCAGACATGAATTTTTACTATCTAGAGAGAAAATTTGAGTAACTTTTTCCGTATTTCAGACAAAATGTCCGTATATAGATGTAAGCTATGTCTTATTTCGGGTTGAAATGATAACACTCGCTTGTTAGTTGTGGGATTTATTGTCAGACGAAATGGTACGAGATAAACCAGACTCGAAGAGTATAATTGTTTCGAATTATATTCAATCCCTTGTCTTTCACTTGCGTGAAAGACAAGTGCTTTTCCTATTTACGAATAATTCTGCTCGAGATGTTGTCCGTCTAAGAACCAGAGTAAGAATGCCGGAGGATTTTGTTAGTATGGCGGGGAATCGATGTTAATACTCATGAAGCCCGGGAATCATACATCGCGATCGATCACTCACTCGCTCACTCACTCACGACGAACACGCACATAGGTATACAACACAAGTCCTGGGCAACATAGGAAAAGTTGTCAGATGGCTTCACAGTTCGTTGTAATTTCGACTTGTAAATCATTTCATCTGAAACATCGAGCGGAGCACATAAACAACTTAAGATGACTCACAGAATCATCCACACAGGAAACAAAAAAAAAATCTATTAAAATAAAGAGCTTTGTTAATACTCACGGCAGTTATTAGAACATTAGGCATCGCCGCATAATGCAATTAAGTTGAAAGAGTCTTGTTCTAATTAAAAGCAATTTGGAACATCTAGGTGTCGCACTCGTACATTTACGTCACGTGCGTCTCAGTCACAATCAGAGAAAGTAGTCATGGGAAGGAGAGCATAATTTACATATACTTAGAATGCTTTTAATAGAAGGCGAAACATTATCGCGCAAGTAGTATAGACACTGACGATTTACTGCCTAGCTGAGGACTTTATGCTAAAATTCATAAGGTGAAGTACTTGGAATTATATATGGAGGCAGTGTATCATGAAATGTCCGAAATTCTACTTTAGATCTCCAGCTATTTTTTTAAAAATATTTACTTATATTTAAATCTTTTCATCAATTGTCACAGCAGCGTGCGCTTTGTGGGCCCCTGAGCAAATTTCAGCTTTCATCTGATTGTATTGTTCTACATCATCCATGATTAGCCGGAAATCTTCATCATTTTTGATGTCCTAGAGGTCTGGTCTGAAATAGTATTTAGTTTGCCCTCTGCTAGCATGCAGATCACGTCATGTTTTGTTTTGTTTTTAGCCGGAGGCACCGGCAATCGCGGCAATCCCAGCCAGTCCGCAGGCTAGAGCCGCTGCCTCAAGAATGAAATGGGCGATGATGAAATCGTAAAGTTGGCCGCTAGGAGGCCGGTCTCTGAGCCCTGTGACCAAAACGCTGGGTGAGGGTGATCTGAGAATGAATGCGACTTCGATAGTGCTACCCAACCCAATGGGAAAATCAGCCTAAACTAGTCAGCAACGTTGAGGAATATCCTCATGCTTGGGACGCGCTTACCATGCCCTGCTGTTAGGTGTTTCATCGCTTTCAATCCCAAAACGTGGCAAAGTAGGATTGGGCCAAAGATTGTAAAATGGTCAACGACGGGTTAAGGTGCCTAGAGACCAGAAATCCAAAACAGGTATCGCTCCTCGCTCAGATACGCAAGGTTAAGGAAAATGACCAGTCACAAGGTATCACAGAAAAATTGTCGTCTCGACAGCACTAGTACAGAGAGCAACGACCGTCGTCCCGACCGTGCAGAGCGAGGCTTGGATACTTCCCTATTGGGGAAATTATTCTTGGCACTGCTATACTGACAACAAGGCAAAAACGACCAACAAAAAAAAATCCCGCACAAACTCTAAAGCAAATATCGTCGCGCTTCGCGCTACTGTCGTCCCGATGGTCGTCTTAAACCACGCCAAGATAATAAAATAAAATAATGGGCCAGACCCATTTATTATGCAGAAATAGTGCTTACATTTTATATATATATATATATATATATATATATATATATATATATATATATATATATATATATTACGATGCATACGGCAAGCAACTCGTCAATATCGGTAATCACGGTGATATAGTTGCTGGTCTGGCCATTGGCTACGAGCAGATAACCAAAAAGATCGTCAAGGTGAAACCCTAAAGCTTCACTTCAGTCTCTGTGATGCGGGCATATCCATTCTCGATGTGGAAGCAGCCATTGCCACGAAGGACGTGCTGATTAAACAGAAAATCATACTGGCGGATATATTAGGTGCTACTCTCTGAAAATGGCACCTGGTCAACTGCCCGAATCAGACAAAAGTCTTTGTCTCCAACTTTGGACGGCAAATGTCTAATGACCTATTGTTTACGGTTGTTATATGCCTCAATTATACATGACAGGGCGTCCAACCAGCTGCTTCAATCAGTCACTCAAAAACTAGTATAGTGCGCAGGGTCAGATTAAAACGGTCAGTCTGAGTGAGGGGGAATTATATTTTTGGATCGGCCTAGACGATGGTCTATACCGTTGGCTTTCATCAGGGCCAAGAACGTGCCGCCGTCCGTCCATTGACTGCATAAGCCTGTACTTGCGCTTTGTGCGGTGGAAAGAATCCGGCTTGGCGTAAACATTAAGGTTTTTAGAGTCCATTGGGGTTAAATTGTTCTTGCAGCCATGTTTCATCCGACTCAGAAGGCAATGCAGGCCTGGTAGGTGCCAGGGGGACCGCCAGTGGGCGCAACTCCTTAAACTCGACGACCCGCTTCATTTTCTGCTGCGAGACTGTGTTCATGTCCTTGGTCGCGAAGAGTATCTGTTCCATAGCTCTAGAGCGAGTACACGTCGTCCATGTAAAAAAATCATCGTCCCCAGTTTCTTGTTCTGTGGTTTTTTTTGCTGTTTGCCAGTGCAAGCTGGCGTTCTGTCAGCGACGGCAGGCAATCTAGCAGTTGTCCTGGACGTGGGCGTTGTCAATTCAGTCAATGTTCCATTACTTGTCCAAGGGATCCTGGCAGGTGACATACGTGTTACCCCCGGAAACCACTTTCTGCGGTCCTGTCGATTGTCACTAAGGTTTGGTCGTCATATGGCCTACCTGTGTCATTGTTTGCGTTTTTGTGGCCCCATATCCGCTTTTAAATAAGTCTGAGTGGATGAAAAACTCTGGACCGACCTCAGTCAACCACTTTAAATTGATTTAACCACTTTACACCGGTTTTCAAAAAGCTGGCTCACCATATGATCTTCTTCCACTTGACTTTTAGAAAAAAGAGCTGGCTCAAGAACATATGACCATGTGCCATTTTTATTTTAGTTTTTTAAAAAGTTGGTTCACCATCCTAGCTAAGAGAACCAATTTACACATTGGTTTCCAACATTTTGGAGAGAAAAAAAAACATGTTGTTTAAAGCACTCGTATAGAAATATGAATACGACTTTTAAAAATTGTCAAAATAAGAGCTCACTTACCATCATTTTCAAAATTTTTCAATTAAAAATACTTGACCACCCACCATTTTATTTTATTTTATTTTTTAAAAGAGCCTTCTCACCATATGACCATCCAACATTTGTATTTAAAAAAAAGCAGGCTCAGAAATAAAGTTGATCATCCACCATTTTTCCTTTTTTCTAAAAACAAAAAGCTGGCTCACTACCATTTTCCCCCAAAAAATTCAAGTACACTTTTGTGATTACTACTTCAAAATTTTGATTTTAAAAAAGCTGTCTTACTAATGAGGAAATCCATGTTTGTTTGCTTTTTTAGGATTCCACCGGGGCACCGTGGTCGTCAAATGCAGAGGACTCATCTGGACACGTTGCTGATTTAAAGGCTTTGTTGGAGTTTTCAGCGTGGCAAAGGAACATTAAATACTCTAACAACTTTACGTATGACCATGCCATGGCAATGTCTGGGCAAGTAACACAATAATCTTACGTATGACCATGCCATGGCAATGTCTGGGCAAGTAACACAATAATCTTACGTATGACCATGACATGGCAGTGTCTGGGCAAGTAGCACAACAACAAATTCGTTGAAGCAGGGTCCATATTAACGGCTTTTCTTTAACAATAATAATAATAATAATAATAATAATAATAATAATAATAATAATAATAATAATAATAATAAAAATAATATTAAAATAATAATAATAATAATAATAATAATAATAATAATAATAATAATAATAATAAAAATTAATAATAGTAAAGAAGAGACGCAGAAGAAGGTGGTTAACTGTGGTAACGATACTACATTTATGTTTCATTTGAATACTTGTTTCTTTTGCAATTATGCATATATCGATTTTTTTGTGCTGTATTAGTTAAAGTGTCAATATATTAATTTGCTTGTGACTCAAAACGAATTCACAGGTAGAAAACAGAAAGATGCATTTATCTTTAGTCTGCATTAGCCTCCAAAATAAAAAAAGTGTCTTTATCATTGGCAAACATTTGAAACATAATATTGACTGGAAGCAAATATGGGTACAAAAATGAAACAAAACAAAAAAAAAACACATTTAAGTGCATTAACATACGAGGGGTATTTAAAATGTTCTGAATATTAGCGTGCTTTAAGGCAAAGTTCTTTATTAGTAAACAGTACATCAGAGTGGATAAAAGTGCATTGTTTACGTGAAAGGGATGTTGTTGACTGATACATTGTAACATTGTATCAAAGATCAGTTCGACTCTCTCTCTCTCTCTCTCTCTCTCTCTCTCTCTCTCTCTCTCTCTCTCTCTCTCTCTCTCTCTCGTACTAACATCAGCATCCAGCGATCACTAGCCGTGCATTTTCAATATTTGTATAAATCATATTTATTTTCTATTTTTTCCTTGAAATTCAAATCTTTTGATGTATACAGATTTTCTTTATTTAATTTGTATGATATATAGTTTTATTTGGATGAGAGCTGGATCTACTGATTCTCCAGAACTAATGTCAGGTAGAAAGGGTTGCAGTCTTTGTCGGCATATGGTTGGACATCAGATTTATGACGTGGTCAGCGTTCCAAGTTTCCGTCACCATTTTTTATTGAGCTTTTGCCAGAAGTAGTTCATCGAATGCGGGCACGTGTTTACCATATAAGGAAGCGGGTATTGACCCGTAGCAACAACTTCAAATTAATGGGACTATTTATGAAGTATATATTTAATATAAAAAATGACAGATAATTACATCCTTAATCTTTATCCAAGTCGGCTTTCATATCAATCAAGAGATTACCCTAAGAGCGCCCGGATTTTACAGTATGCTGTTTGCGCAGTAGCAGAATTGTTCTCCTTCTCCGACATTTTTACGTCACTATCATTTACCTATCTTACGTCACACGCATTATATTTGCAGGTGTCCCGCGTCCTGCACGAGCAGCTGATGATCATTTTATAGAATGTTATTTTGTCTATTGATCGGCACTAAATTAATTGACAGATTCAGAGAAACAAAAACGTTATTTAAAAACACCCCTCTTATAATGAATACTGCAAATTCATATTATTCGTGGTAACAAAAATTCAAATTTTTCAAATTGGATTTGATGGTTGTTTTAAACTCCGAATCAGTACAAATAAACGAAGTGAGAGAAATTGCTAGCTAAAATCTTTGTCATTTGAATGAATTCTCATGTCTTTTTTTCTTTCATTTATTAACAGGAAACCTTTCGTCGGCAAGACCGTTGGTAGGTATTATCGTTTTATTCTTTTATAATAAAAGCATAATATGATCTGTTTAATAAAATATAAAGACATAAGCTGGAAAGGGACGAAGCTGTGGATATAATGAATGTACGGATGGAGTTGGTTGTAGGTATCAAGGTAGATCAGTAGGTAGGTAGATAGATAACAGGTACATGCAGGTAGGCAAATGGGGATGTAGGTAAATGAGTATACAGTTATTAAATGAGGTAGGTTTATGCGTGTATGTCATTGAATCGTTGCATTCATATATGTATATACTCGTCCTTTTGAAAGGTAAATGCATTTCCATTCCGTTGAATATCTGGTGCTAACATTTTGACGATGACTTGGGGCCTACGCTTTCTTTGTTTGTTACACCTAATCATTTCTAATTCACAAAATTTGTATTGAGTCCTTGATGCCTGATTACTTTTCAGTGTTTTCAGTGTTTTCAGTGCATAATTTATAGTTGCAAGGCAAGAGATAAGAAAGATATTCAAAAAGTCTCAATTCGAAGAAAAGTTATGAAGTCGAGTGAAATCGAAGCCAGGTCTTAAATTAATAAAAGTTCAAGTTACTCATAACTTTGAGATCAAATAGAAGTATTGACTATAATTGCATCATATTTGCAACTCAATTAGAACACCTCGTGTCTTCTCTACAAAATTCTTCTCAGTCGAGTCGCCCGTAATGAACGCCATTATGTGACGCCCCTTTCGGCAAACAAGGTACATGCATATGCAATGGCGGCTATTGCAGATATCCAGTGTGTTTTGCGATCATTGGCTGAAAGTCCTGGGCATGCAACGATTGATTTACGGCTTTGGCTACTTTGGTCACTTTGCTTCTTTAAAATATTCCTGCGGATTTCGAAAGGTATTGCTTAATAAGAACAATGTTTTCTTTTGCAATTTGAGACAAAGTCTAAGTATTTTACTTCCGAAGTTGTATGAATTAAAGGCCTGGTTATTAGCAAGAGTTGCGTTGCACTTGAGATCTAGATATGTAGGAACCACTAATGTATTAAGAATCCGTACTGGTACAGAGTAACATCAGGAGTTGCAATTGCAGTTGCGCTGCCCTACCCCCCTTGCCCCCCGCCCATGATATAACTGTATAATTAGGGATTGCAATGTAGCCAGTCATTTTGCATTATTGTATGACGCTTCTTTACTACGACATGAACTCTTAATGATGGCAGATACTGATAATAAAATGTATTAAAGGAGGCAGCTACATGTTATGGGGTTGCTGTATAGATAACGCTCTTACATTTCAGGTATTGCGTTTTTAGGCACGGTTTGTTCCGCATCCGATGTTCATCACGCTTCCCTAATTGAGGATCAAGGCGCTTTACTCACAATTGTTGCTGTGCACGAGCTGGGACACTTGTAAGTACACTCCAACCTTCTTTAATGATCACCTCCACAAAGCAACCACCTCTCCTATGTAACCTAGTTTACATTTCACTTCTCTTCGTCCTGTCTATGTGTTATACCCCTCTCCCCCCAACAGCACCACCCTTTGAATCCTGACGGGTCTACGGACATACCACACGATTGATTAGAGGTAAAAACACTGAGGCGCATTCCGAGGATGACTAAAAGTTCATTTGCATGATTGTATGAACATAATTTTTGCATTAAATATCTTGGTTTTTCTTTATAATTTTTGTGCAAAATAAAATGAAGCAAAATTAAGATTCTGGCGATTGTACTTGTCAAAAGGAAAATCATATTGTAACAAACTTTTCTTATTATCCCCGTAATAGGTTGACCACGGGGTCTGGGGACCATCCCAAGGTACCTTAGAATCAAACATTTCTGGTTATCAGATACTCTAGGGATAATAAATATAATGTGCAATATGGATAATAAATATAATGTACTGAAAAAGAAAAGAAAACACACACACACACACACGCACGCATGAACATGTGCATATGGCACACAATCTGTTTAGATACACAATTTAAATAGACAAACACAAGTATACAGCTTCTAGGTGACATAGACTTTGTGATATTACAGTATTTTGTTCCTGTTTACCATCAAATCAGGCCCAAATAAATATAACGAAATGCAAGAAGAGAAAGGATTCTTACACAAGTTACATATTCATTATCGAGATCCATTTTTGAAGAAATTTGTCCTCTTTTTTATTTAACTTAGCAGTGTATTTTTCAATGTTCTTATGCATTCAACTATTTGCTTGAAAGCATAAATGGAAGGATTCTGCATATTGAATCTGCAAGAGTAAATATAATATTTTGCAAGATAAGCAAGAAATTACACAAACTCTCCAGTTGTTCACTTCCTAAAAATATTTCTTTTTTGGACAAATGTACAATATTTGGGCAAGAAGGTTCAACATGTTCAATAAAACGGTACCCAAACTGTGAAGTAATATTGCAATCATAGAAGAGATGTTCAATACTTTCGTTATCACTCTTACAGAAAGTACATTTGTTGTCGTCTAATATGTTAATTCTTTTCAAAAAATTGTTAGTAACAATTATTCTATGGATTAATTTAAAGTTAAAAGAGATCAACTTGGTATCCTTAGTACAACATTTCACCCGGCTATAAATCTCAGATCACTCCTCACTTCTTATATTTTTATTTAATACTTGCATCGAAGTTTCTTGCATAGCATTGTGTTGCCTTTTTGCCTTTTTTAAAAGATCTTTCTAAACAAACTTCATTATTTTATCCTCCTACTTATCAAAATTATTATTAAAATTATTAAATGGTTTTTGATAGGATCTTTACATGATTTTGGAATTTTGGATATTATGGAGAAGTATTTCAAGAAATCATCGCATCTAGTTTTTTGTTTTATCATCTCAAAAGGTATTAAATTTCCGTGATCATCTACTAAATCATTCAGAATTTCAATACCGGCTTCTGTCCAGGATTTGTATTTGTATTGATAGAACATTCTAGGGGGGATACTGTTTAAAATACTCAGAGATAAATACTCGTTTGGACTTTGCGGATCCTCTTTCCAATTAGATACTGCCAAAATTACATCTCTCCAAATGATGAGCTTACTAAATTCTTCAAATTTCCTTCTAACTAAGTTCCAAATATCCTTTTTATTTCTGAGTATAGTTGTATTGACTAAGTTCTGCCACGCTCCATTTTCATTTTCCAGCAATCTTTAAACCCATCTTATCTTAATATACCTAATGAATGAATAAATGTGTATCATATTTACTCCTTCCTCGTTCTCCGGGGATACTTGTATATCACGTTTAATTCTCTCTACTTTACCACCCCATACAAATTTAAATAATGTACGATTTAGTTCTGCATCAGCTTTTGCTGATGGATTTGGAAGTGCTGAAAAAAGATGTATGAATATGGGCAGAACAAGAGTTTTTACAACAATTACCTTACCAACTACTGTCTTTTACTCCAGCTTGTAAGTTTTCGCTTTGCCTTCGTTAGTTTCTTCATATAGTTAATTTCCACCATTTGTTGTAAATCCGGAGAAAAATCTATGCCAAGGAGTGTAAAGTTATAAGAAGACCAATTTATGCCCATATCGGGACATATTCTTTCATTAGAAAATTTCTTGTTTCCAATCCAAATAGCCTTTGTTTTTGTTATGTAATGAAAAAAACCTTGCAAGATATTCATAGTTGCTTTAAGAGAATGTTGAGATCCATCAAGAAGAATAAAAGCGTCATCGGCATACTGCCCAGTTTATACTGACTGAAATCAAAAATCAGTCCCCGTACAACTACATTTTGCTTTTAAGTTATACCTAAAATATCAACACCGATGATAAACAAATAAGGCGCAAGGGGATCTCCTTGACGACACCCTCTTTCAAGTCTAAAAATGATGACATGTGCCCATTATTTATAACACAACTTTTAGAGTTATTACAAACAGTTTAAACCAATTACAAACAGAATCACCAAAGTTAAAACATTGTAAAGCTTTTTCCACAAAGCTCCTGTTAATTGAGTCAAAGGCTTTTTCAAAGTATATTAACAATAATAACCCATATCTATTTTCGTTCTCTAGTTGATCCATGATATCGTATAATAACCTGGTAGTTTCTCCAATGAATCTGCCCTTCATAAATCCTTTTTGAGTATCACTGATTATTGATGGAAGAACCTTTTTAAGCCTAGCTGCAATGGCTCCTGAAGCAATCTTATAGTCAATATTTAAAAGTGATATATGTCTCCAATTTTTAAAGTATCTTCTGTCTTTTTCTTCCTTTGGTAGACATGTGATGACTCCTTGAGTCTGAAAATCTGAAAGTTTTCCTACAGTATATCCATAATTTATTGATCGGCATATAAATCTCCCAAGAGTCTTCCAAAAGAATTTATAGAACTCTACAGTGAATCCATCTGAGCCAGGACTTTTTCCATTTTCCATCCATTTTAGAGACATACCGTATTCATTAATTGTAAGTAGACCCTCGCATGATTCTCTTTCCTCTTGGCTAAGTTTAATATTGTGATTAAAAAATCTATTTTGAGTTTCGTGAGTATCGTCAACATCAAGCTGAGCAATTCTACTTTTGTACAATTCCATATAAAACTGTTTTTGGGCTTCTAAATATCTATTTGGTCTGATATATTTGTCCCATCATCTAAAATAATTTTCTTTATTGTCATATTGACATAATTTCCTTTTTCAAGATTTATAAAGTAGTTTGTGCTTTTTTCTCCAAATTCGTACCATCTGGCTTTGGATCTTAATATAACATCTTTATAGTATTTTTTCAAAATTCATCTAATTCTGCTTTTTTTTCTCTAAATTTTCCAGAGTTTCCCCATCTGTGTTATTCGGCAGTCCCTATGAATTTCTAGTATTTCCTGTTCAATTTTCTTTTAATTTTTCCCGTTTCTCTTTTGTTTTCCTAATAGAATAACATATAGTTTCAGATCTTATTTTCATTTTCAAAATTTCAAAGAACATTTGATCATTACAGGAAAGAGAAGCTTGGAGATAGTCCTCTTTATTTCTCCTACATAATATTTATTTACAGTATCAGTTATACACTTTTTGACCAAATCAGTATATTCAATGTTCCTCAACAGTTGGGCATTAAATTTCCAATATCCTTTTCCCCTTGGACACGTTGAAAAAGCCACACTCAAAACAATAGTTGAATGATCAGTCTTATACCCTGGTAAGATACACGCATCAGCTGTATTCATATGAATGTCATCAGATACAAAAAAGTAATCTAATCTACTTTGTTTCAAGGGAGATTTTTGCCTGCAGGTATACATCTTTAAGTCTTAATTGGAATTTCTCCAGGGGTTAGTTAATTTCAATTCGTTTTTCAGGTCTTGAATTGCTGCTCTAGACTGTTGGTGTTTGTCATGAAAAATATTATTAGTATCCAAATCTAAGTCTTGAACAGTATTGCAACCTCCGCACATTATAATTGATGAGTTCTCAAAAACAAAAATCTCCTCCTTTAACTTTCTAAAAAAGCTAGGATTATCATCATTATATCCATACACATTCGCGAGGATTATTCTGTTGTCATTAATTGTAATATCTAAAATAATAAATCTCCCTTAACTGTCACATCTTTCTCTATGAATCGCAAATTCGAAAGCATTTCTAAAAAATATTGCAACCCGAACACTATTACTAGAGCAGTGACTAAATATACATTTGTATCACATTCAGCAGCCCAATATATTTCATCATTCTTTGTACTATGAGTTTCTTCCAAACATACTATAGATACATTCTTTTGTTTTATCCAATGGAAAATGTCCCTTCGTTTAAAAACTGAACCTTGCAGGCCTCTAACATTCATGGATATAAGCTTTATGTTATTATCCATGAAAACAGCAGAAATGTTACCTATACATGTAATTATCACCTCGAATTTATCATACGCATGGCTTTCACACTCACACTCACACAGAATACAAAGATCCGTCATAACATCATCCATGGTGTTACAGTACATGCTGTATATTTGGCTGCAGTTAACATTGATACAGTGGACGATAGACAACAAGTGAAACGAATCCATTTGAGATAACTCTTATTCACCTCTGACAGACCTTTCCGGAGCTAAATCAGTTTAGTGAACCAATAGGCACAGAAAAATACGAGTATAAATTACAAATGAATGAACGAAAGAGGGGGTAAAAAGGAAGAAAAAGAAAGTATGAATGACAGTATACATGGATGTGGTGAGTGATTGAATGGATGAACGAGGATGGGAGACTGAAAAATTGATTGTGGATGAGTAGTGTTGAAAAAGATGAGTAAACCACTGAGTTAATAAATGTGTATATGAGTGAAAGATGATTTATGAATTAGTGAGTGAATTGATTAAAGAAAGATCTGACACAATGGATGTGTGAATAATAAATATATGGATTAATGACAGAACTGATGAGGGAAATAAATAACTGATACAAAATATTAAAACAAATTAGAGCAGAAAGGGGAGCAGCAAAATTTACGTTCACATACCTATGTGGCCAATTTCATGAGTTCATAGAGTTGCAAATTGCACTTACATTCTAATTTGTTCATCAATTTCATCATAAATGTCAAATCTTATCCTTTTTCCTGATTTGGTTTTAACATACACAAAACTGTTAAAGTACCATGCACTGTCATTTTCCTGATGTTTGGATAATTTATTGACAAGTTCAATATTCGTCCTGTCCACATCCTCTACCAGTCTAATTCCTTTGTTGTGTTTGAAATCCTTCCGCTTCTTGATAATTGGAAGTTTACAATCCAGACTCCAGAATTTGACAATCACTGGCCTTGGCTGTCCCTGTCGGACAGAGATCCTATGCACTGCCAATATGTCCCTGTTATCTAAGTTAATCCTTGTGACTTCCTTGAATAATTTTGGAATTCTCTCTCTCTCTCAGATTTTCATTTTCATGCTCCTCCAGCCCTAAAACTTTAACATTCAGCTTCCTTGAATATTGTTCGATTTGGTTTGAAGCTGCACTTGCTTGCTTCGATCTCCTATCAGAATCTTTCAGGTCACTCCTCATTTTTCCATTTTCCTTCTTTACCTCTTGTAATTTTCC
The DNA here is from genome assembly GCA_029931535.1 of Margaritifera margaritifera. NCBI lineage: Eukaryota > Metazoa > Mollusca > Bivalvia > Unionida > Margaritiferidae > Margaritifera > Margaritifera margaritifera. The sequence continues at coordinate 3,634,039 of JAQPZY010001521.1, read as the reverse complement.
TCGCAATTGGTGATTTTCAAATTCCAATGAATCAACCCTATATATCAACTCTCCTGTCCTCTCCTTTGTTACCCTTTCACTTTCTACAACCATCTCCTTTCTCAGATCTTCCTTCACATTCTCTAACAATTCCCTCACAATAGTTAAGATTTTAGCGATTTTATTTGTCAAAAGGAAAATCATATTGTAACAAACCTTGGGTATGTGCTTTTTTGTATTGATGTCTCAGTTTATAGATTGGATAGATTTTATCGATTACTTGTTTGATATTAAGGAATCGATGCAAGAAAGATATTTATCAGACCGAGTAATTAACCAATTACTAGGTACATGTATCATACTGAACCGTAATTACAGCATTTTATGGTAGCACATTTCTTTTAATATTCTCACCAAAAAGAATATAGTAATTAGAGAGATATGAGTAATTCTGTGTATTAGGTGTTTAGGTCCTTTTTGGAGGTACGTGGCATGAATTCCTGATCTAGAGCTTAGAATTTTGACCTGATATATCATACCCATGTGTTAAGTAAGACAAAACTACAAATGTGAAAATAGAGTCTCGTAAATGCGTGGTCCTTAGTTTGATTAGATAAAAATCATTTGTGGTATTAGCACGTTTTAGCGAACCCTTCAGTGACAACGTTTGTTGTCTTGATGCCTTTTGAACTATAAGGGAAAACAACGACTTCAAGCCAAACTCACCCAGTGTGTTTGACATATTTTTTCTGCTCGGTCTTGATGTGAATTTATAAACTAGCTTCTTTTAGATCCCTTGCTAGTTACTATATAATGACTATAAAAAAAACCTGAGTAGTTTAGGTCATGTATCCTAATTCTTTCACTTCTCATTTCATTGTCATCAATTTTAAGGAAACAAAATCCGTTGAAAGCATCAAGTCGCAAAACTACATGTCCATATTTCAGCATCAACACGGGAAGAGCGTTTGTCTCCCCTGCATATGCAATAAGCTGCTTGATAATAAAGCTTTTGATAGGTGAGACGGTGGAATATTTGTTGCTATGTAATTTGACAAATCACAGCAACAATTAAACATTTTAATGGATTTGAACTGTATTGAATTCAACTTAAATTTTGAAAAGAAAAGAAAAGAAAATATATATATCTAAAGCTTTTATCCCAATATTTAAGGGGTTTCTGTTTGCATATTGAGGAAGCTGCTTTATAAAAGAAGCTGTGTACATACGAGACGCCGCGTTTCAAGGAACGCTTGTTTTTATGTAATGATGTATCCCAGCAATGATTCAACATGCTTTATTAACATTGAACCTCAGTAAAATACATAAGCGATGTTTCAACTGAAGAAACTATATGCTTGCAATCCTTCCTGTTAGTTTCATGTCTACAGATTTACAAATTTTAAATTTTTACTTACTCAAATTCTGGCGACAAATCAGAACTAAACACATGAATAAAAAACATATTCCGAAGTTTCCTAGGTGATTACCTATAGATGCGCTAACATTTTATACGCATCATTTGAAAGTCTATATGATTCCTAGTAATTTTTGCTGTTGTCAGAGTCAATGAATATTTGCAACGTATAAAATTATATCAAGTTTCCCCGTCAACTAAAGAGTTGAGTAAGTGAATGAATGGCTGCATGCGTGCAAAATAAATGAATGTGAATTAATGGAATGAATTTAATTTATTTACTTGCAATATATCCGCACCTTTGCGGGTATATTGTGATCGTCATGTCCTTCCGACAATCGGTTCTTCTTGTAACCTAAACTTCGTGTACACTGATAATATTTAGTATGTTCCTCGAGGATGAATAGACGGCTACGTAGGCTTCATATTTTGTTTGCAATGCGGGGTGGGGATGTAATTTATGCAAATTTCGCGAAATCCCCATAACTATAATTACTTGTTAATGAATTATTTAATTCTTTCTTTCTTTCAGCCTGTCGTCTGACCATGATCCTAGAAACGGCGGTTGTTCTCAAGACTACATCATGAGCTGTTCTTTCCAAATAGGAGATGACACTAAACCCAGGAATATGCACACGTTTTCCTCCTGCAGCATTAATGCTTTCACAAAAAAAATGATTTCACTGGGGTAATGAAAGATTTATAAGGATACAGAACTTGATATATTTATTATATATTTCTGTGGTATACTGATTTATATATTGATCGATTTTAATAGACATTCTGAGCTTATTTCTCTTTGAGTCCCGATAATTTTATATACGCAGTGTAGATAGAGAATTTTTTTATATACGCAGTGTAGATAGAGAAAAATATACACAGACCGAGAACGTGAATTTAGGCGTTTAAGCGGAACTCCCCTTTTTCAGCTAGAAAGCATACTGTCTAGAACTTAAACCTCTAAAAAAAATGCTAAATCCGACCTTGAGATAGATAGATAGATATTTGCCTCGAAACATAAATAGTAGGCAGAAGGTAATAGTATCTTCTTGCATTGCACACACCAAACAGTCTGGCATCTTTGAGATGGCGCTCGATACGGTAATTCAATAAAGATATTCGAATAGCACGAAAATGGCCTTAACACAAACCATGCCTGGAACTATTTAAAAGGTACATAGCTCGGATTTGATTATTATATTTTGAAGCTGTTCTGTGTTGTAATAGAACTTGCTGTACAGAGTTTGCATTCGATATAATTTCGACTATGTCTCATAAAATTAAAAACAAAAACAGAAGACAAAAATTATTTGACTCAGGTCATATATGTAAGATATGAATATTTACATTAAATAATATAACAGCATACAAAGTTGGTGACAGAAAAGAAAGAAAAAGCAAAACTAACAAAAAATCAGACAAATAAACAAACAAAAACCATGAGCAACAACATAATATCAATATTCTCCAGGGATTATAATGTGTCATTTATATTACTGGTAAATTTCGATAACTATTTTAAATATAACAGCCTTTCTACTCCAGAATAATTGTTTGAATTTGTATTGCTAATTTAGATAACGTTATAGCAAAACTAAGCTATAATTCTTTCAAAAAGCTTTTACATAGAAAACTCACGTTTCTGTGTGTTTGTTTGTGTTTTGTTTTTACTTGTATCTCGGCAGAACGATGAAGTTATTTTTTTTTCTTTTTCGTCTGTAAGTGTACTTTTTAGATGTATCAAACCTAACTTTTGCAAAATCTAAAAGTACATTAAATTCCATATAAACTGTGTCTTTTGTAATACAGCTAACTGCGTATAAAACAAAGTCCAGAGGACATGAAAATTAAACTGGTTACATATGAATCTTGCTTTCTTCTATATGGATATGAAGTTTCAGTTCTCCTCGGAATCAAAACATACCTGTTATACGTGATATTTCACTACATTGGAGCACGCAATGTGTCAAGCTTACCGTATTGCTTCGAGTCGTGAAATAAGGAAAACACTTTGACATGGCCTCAGAATGTATATTGAGGCTTTCGTAAGCAAAATATCAAACTTGTTCTTATCGCCGCCTACAAAATACAAAACAAAACAAAACACGCATAGATTCATTGATAAACTGCGAATTATTATCAACGAACTTACGTGTATGATATGATATTATAACGAAGGATTTGAAGGTGACTACTAAATGCGTTGTAATAAAATCACATACAGATAAACATACATTATATATCTATCATTTAACAGTCTAAGTGTGTGAGTTTCTATATGTGGGTTACAGGTGTAATTTACGTATTTGAATAATTTACAGCGTTAACAGGTGTACACGCCAGCATTCTTTTACGGACCAGGAGTACGCGGCCTACAGATCAGAGCATATTGGTGGGGAACAACTCAGTTTGGATCAGCAGTGTCAGGTGTACTTTGGGGCCGGATCTTATGCATGTTCCAAGGTATGACTACTATTACAGCTGATTCTTCTCACGCCATCATACCACTACTTCTCTTCTTCCCTCTTCCTTGCCTCCCTTTTTATATAGCACAAAATCAAACATAACCTTACCCTGCTCTTCTTTATCTTAAGCCTTTTCTTTGTCGTCATTGCCGTCGTCTTATTCTTGAGTTTTACCAACATTATCGACTTTTCTTTTCTATGGAAAAGGGCTATTTAACAGTTTTACAGTGTATACTATTTATCATCGCCTGCCCATTTAACTAGCGTATGGTCCCCACTTCCTCTTCCTTTTGGCCCACATATTTGTCTTCTTCTCGATTTGTCAAGAACGAGTGCTTAAGGATTCGACACTTAGTATCTTTTTCCATTTTCACTGTACGGTAAACTCGGGAGACAAATACATTTCTTGAAGTTATCTCTCAAAAGGGCAAACAATTAGATACACTACAAAATACTCGTATGGCTAAGTATATGTTTGCAACAGTTTATAAACTGTATTAAACCAACAAAACATGAAAAAAGAAGAAAAAAACTGTTCAATAGGGATGGGCGGCTGTATCCCTACCTCTACGAGCTTACTTCGTACGTCTGGTGTATCTAATTTTATCGGTGATTCCCACACGCAAAATGCGAGGTTGCTCATACAAGTTTGGGTTGGATGTTTCATTGGATTATCAAGAGTCCTCCAACGCAAACCTTCTCACGCAAAATTCTAGGCCAGTATGCTGTAAAAGTTGTAGAATTTCCTTCCAATAAGCTTAGAACGAATAAATGAAAAGCACTTTGAATTATGTGAGCTCAAGACAAACTCAAGTTAGCACTAATTATTAGATACCACAGCATATTCAGTCAATTGCACTTAGAGGAAATACTGCTGCACAAATAAAAAATATACATAGTACGCCTGAAATGTTAGAACAAGATAAAATGCTTTTACTACTCTATAAGGCTATTAATCAAGAGTTGGAAAATGGGCCTTCTGATAGATCCTTGCTCTGTCCCACGAAAAGAGCCAATATAACAGACCAGGTGCACACAATCCATGCTAATATGGAAACTATGCCCCGCTAGAAAGGAGAAAGTGATTAAAAGCAATTTTTAAAGTTGTGATTGCTCATAGTGTATTAATGAATCTAGGCACATATTTATGAAGTCTTCTTATATAATATTTTCTGAATAAATTACTTCGGAATGAAATTGGCTCACAACGACTCAATTGTCATATGTCATCCTCAAACATTTTTAAATTCTGAACACCTTCCAGTCTATGTTGGCCCAATATTCCTGCATCGACCCATTATATTCTTTGCATAATACACGATTGTTCGGGGTGGGTGAGGTGGAGTGGGACAGAAAAGTACTCACTTTGCAACTCTGCAGTCACGGATTCAACACCGGACTTGGGAAGGAGCAGTGGTAAGTGGTGGCGCATCCAAGCCCTTTGGTTGCTTACATTTTCACTAGTTTTCTCCATCATCAAAGACTACATTACTCCAACATACGAGCTATGGAGAAAAGCTTTCGATTTGGAAGAACATGTTATGTAGTTTTCGTTATATAAAAATCTTTAAACTTTGACAGAAAGTTTGTATCGATAATTTTAGATTAGTATTAATTAAAGGTGATATTTACGTCCGTTAAAAAAACAATATGTTTAATCGTTTCCAGGGAGTCAACATGTGTTACAGAGGAATTTACTGTCGGACATCAACCGGTTGCAACGGACACCTTCGCTTGGTATTGGATCATTCCCCGTGTCACGAGCCGTCCAATAAGGTAATATTTGTCATTCGGCATACTTTTGTTTCACATATGAATCACGTCTGTATACAGCAAAGCCGGCCTGAAAATAAAAAGTTTATTAAACATTGTTAGAAAATAGCGCTTCAGTGAAAATATATATATATATATATATATATATATATATATATATATATATATATATATATATATGTTTATATATATATATACATATATAACAGACCTGAAAACTGCAACAAACCATCGGTGTAACTGCGTAATATAATGACTGACAGCTAGTCCAGGAAACATTGGTCCATGTTTGACTAACAGGTGGACATAATGGGCCGTCCATGAATTACTACAGGATACAGATCTGGTTTGAATATCTGACATGTCACAAGAACAGAGATTCAAAAAATGTATGCTCTTGGACATACATATTCTTTGAAATAAACATTTTCTTTCTGCTTAAAGTGTTACCATGTTATATGCCGGAATGTAAGAGCTTTTGTGAATTTTTTTTTTTTAATTTTGACAAAAGCACCAGAAGTTATAATTATTTTAATTGCAAAATTCCTGATACTTCTTTTCCTTTCTTAGTATCATTGATACTATTAATATACAAGTATCAGGATTTATATTAAATATTCTTCACATTACGTGAATATCTAACAATCAGATCACAGGTTTACACTTCAGTTCTAGACGGTAACGATTTTCAATCTCTTGAGAACTTCTGTACATATGCATATTTTTGAGCAACAGCTTAACAAGCAATGATATACACTCTCGTCCTATTTGGTCATGAAGTTTTGTCTCTTGTGTTCAACAATTATTTTCATATCACTAACACATTATATATTTTGCTATGCAGCTGGACAGACATTCTCTTAGCCATGCAATATATAAATACATATATAGATAGACCGATTCAGAGAAACAGACAAAGAGACAAACAATCAGATAGAAAGACAAAAAAGTAGATAGATAAAGTTGATATAACGTGTTCTTAATTTCCCAGTGGTGTTTTCGGGGTTTATGTGTGGAAAAACCGGCAACACCTACAACCACGCAGGGGCATACGACAACTACAGCGAGTATACCAACTACAACAGCAACTACTACAGCAAGACAACTAACAACTACAGCAAGACAACTAACAACTACAGCAAGTTTACCAACTACTACAGTATCTACTGCGCCAAGATCACCAACTACTTCAGCAAGTTCAGCAACTACTACAACAACTACAACAGAAAGGCCAACAACTACTACCGTATATCCACCAACCACTAGAGTAAGAACGACATTAACTCCACAAACAACTACAGCAAGTCCATCAACCACTACAGTCAGACCAGCAAATATTACAGCACGTCAGACAACTACTACAGCAAATAATACAGCAAAGCCACCAAACACCACAATACGTACACCAGCTACTACAGTAAGAGCAGCTACTACTACAGCAACTAACACAGTACGTTCACCAACTACTACATCCAATCCACCAACTACTTCAGCAACTGCTACAGCAAAACAAGCTACTACTACAGCAAAACAAGCTACTACTACAGTAAGTCCACTAATTGATACAGCAAATAACACAGTAAATCCACCAAATATTACAGCAAGTCTACCAACTACTTCAGCAAATACTACAGAAAGTCCAGCTACTACTACAGAAAGTCCACTAATTGATACAGCAACTAACACAGTAAATCCATCAAATACTACAGCAAGTCCACCAACTACTTCAGCAACCACTACAGCAAGTCGAGAAGCTGCTACAGCAAGTCCATCAACTACTACAACAAGTGAACCAACTGCTACAGCAAATAATACAGCTAAACCATCAACAACTACATCAACTTCCACCAACTACTACAGCAAGTCACCAACTACTAAAACAACCACGACAGCAGGTCCAACAGCAAAACCAGCAACTGCTACAACAAGTTCACCAACTTCTACAGAAAGACTTCAAACTGCTACATCAAATCCAACAACTACTACAGCAAGCCCAACAACTACTACAGCAAGATCAACAGCCAACCAACAAAGGACAACAAAAAAAACTACACCGAAGCCCACAACACCCATATGAACCGTAAATGGAACTTGTACCCGAGTCGGTACGAGATTCGTTGGAGACGGATGCTGCACGAGCTTATGAAATTAAAGCTGCTGCACACCGTTGATGAATAATATCAACGTCGTTGATAACCTTCAACAAGATAATATCTTGTCTAAATGAAATATTATCTTCTTTAAACCAAATAATATCTTTTTAAAAGTCAATTCTGCAAAACAATCTTTAAAATGTAATTTCTTTAAGGTTATTGTGGAACATTATATGTAGATTAAAAATCCGTTTCTTCTGTAACATTTACTCCAGCCGAATTCCCGAAATTTAATCTTGAAGTTAATGAAGACTGATTGTCCAAATTTACCGACTACGGTATCTCCCTTGATTAATGCTTGGTTTGCTGTTGTGTATGACGTCATTTATAGAACGAGCCTACCAGCCACTAATGTAGATTTTATATTCAGTGTGTGCACGGTCATGTCAAGTAAATATGATATATTTTGTGCACATTGTGTGAAAATTGTGATTAAAAACAGAAAAGGGCTTTAGTTTTTGTTTCTTTTTAATTTCTAAATGAAGAAAGACGCAGAAAATAGGAATCTGCCGATTATACTGTATCAAACCTGGAAGTATTCAGTAGAGCTTTCCGAGTATGTCTTACTGCTTATTCTATTTTTTTTTATCCCAAGCTTAGTACAAGCAACCAAATCATCACGAATCATTCTAAAAGTTGGAAAAAGGATTTATACATATTATATAAGCACTCATCAGGAGAGAGAGAGAGAGAGAGAGAGAGAGAGACAGTGAATAATATTGAAAAATAAGTCGTCCCCATTCATAGGATTCAGAAATTTGAACTGCAAACATATATATCTTAATCACACCTTTGATTTATAGATTATGATGGACAAATAAGTGCAGCAAATGCCAAGTAGAACATGGCAAAATATTATATTAGAAGATAAGGGGTTACATTTAAAGGGGGTTGGGTTGTCCATGTACCATTTCAAAGAACTGCAGTTGTTTTTCGAAGAGGTATTGTTGATAATTTTGACTAAGAATATGGATTTTATGTATTTCTTTATTGTTTCAATGTGTGGAAGGGGTGGGGGCGGGTGTATAATATAAAATAAATACGCCGAGATCGCTCTTTTGAGTTTGAATGCAAAGTATTTTCGTAATTCGCATATTTGTAATTCTTTGCATCACCTTTTTTTCCTTTCTCTTGATCTATTGATGGCTGTGTTGACCGTATGTGCAGCATTAGTTGTTTTAATTTTGTAAATTTCAACGGTATCACTATTCTGTTTCATAACCTATCGCAAATGCCCTTCACTATAATCTCTACATTTGGGAGTTTTTTGTTCTAATGATACGTCACTTTTGCATACATGTCAGAGACAGTAAATACATGCGTCATACTTTTAAACGCAATTATTCCTAAACGATACAATAGACATTTATAATAACAACGACTTTGGGGTTTTCAGATATCGATGATTGAAAAATGAGTTCAATAGAAACTTCCATATCTGACCTAAAGAGGAAATAATATTTTTTTAATTTGGTTTTAAAAACAAAATTATATCGTCTTTAAACATATCTTGATATTATCTTCTTTAAGCAAGGTACTTGATGGTATCTTGTTTAAACAAGGTTCTATTTTTATCACTGAAACTCTTCTTTGGTGAAGTAAGAAAGTATTCTAAATATATCTGAAGACAACAGTAAAGAGTTACTTGCATATTTATCATAGACTGAGATGTAGCTATTACGAAATTCTCTGTTTTTCAGATATCAGAGAGAATGTGAGATTATTGATGAAATTTCTTTATCCTGTTGGTGTTGCAAAGCGGAAGCGACATCGTCTCTTTAGACGTCAGTATCACTGGAAATGTCCAAACTGTTTGCCACATCGATTCATACGATAAGCAAAAACCTTATGGAGTATGTAATAATGGATGCATATACGGGTTTTGAAGCAGATTATTTGGATTGAAGTTTTTCGTACTAGTAGAGACCATGACATTGTCGATAGATATTATCTGCAAATAGATAATCGAGACAAGACTGCCGACTGAAGATAACAGGATACATAGGTATAAAAACTGGGCATGTGGCTGCTATGCAATTATTGCTAGTTGGGGAGGAGTTTCATCTCTGGAACCAATCTGTACAGACATGGTTCATGCAAATTGCGTAAAATCAGCACCTTTTCCAGATTATAACTCAGAAAGGATTTACTCACATATCTATCAGGATTACATTTTGAAAAGACGACAACAGAGCTGCGACTAGAGCTAAATGCTATTGGTACGGTCTTTTGTATGATTCTGGTTCATATCCCTTGGACCTAGCGGCTGTATTTACTGGCTTTAATATGAGGAAATGACGAGGCAGATATATAAACACTGGATATAGATAAGTCTTATTTCCGATAGGGTACGTCGAAATATGTTAGGCGTCAACAAAGCCGCACCAGTGTGATAAAAAAGATTTTCCCTTCTTCATGAGAGTGATCACTCCCGATGACAAACAAGCCAGTGTGATAATATACCTTATACAACAATCAAAGTCAGAATACTTACATCCCCTTTACAGAGATGAAACCTGTGGTGTCGGTTGTTGAGAATCATTGCTCAGAGTGTCAAAAGAAAAGATGAGTTGCAATTCCATATTAGGTTAAAATATTCAATAAACAAATATCCATATAAACGAATAACTCTGACGAAAACTTCATGCAAAAATCATCATTGTTTTTGGGAGATCTCACATACCCGCATCATAAATCAGAGCTCTCTCATCAAAATTGAGAAAGTGAGAATTTATTTTCATTCGTAGGGAAACTTGGGGGAAAAACATTAATATGTTGAGCATAGGATAACTTAATAATTTGATTGGTTCTCTTACGATAACCATGGAAATGCCTAACAAAGTAGTTGTCATGAGCAAACTCAAGAATGTTTCCTGAGAGAAATGAAAGCAGTCCACGGATGCCAGACTACCTCGATGGGAAAGTCAACTGCCATTTTAATTGTAGCTTTTGTGAAGAAAAGGAGGGTGTGTGCACGTAAGACAAAAAAAATAGAGTTATGTCCAGACGGATATTTAACACCGGCTGCCAATGCAGCATAATCGATGCTGTTAGGAGCTATGAATTTATTTTAAAACCGAATGTCTCTCTGCAATCAGACAATTGTGTGATGAATATATAACTGATCCTACTGATCTTGTTGAGAAAATCAAAAATGTTACACTCGATATGCTAAATGAAAGTCTTTGATTAAAATATATATGCATTATTCAACGGAAAGATGGGAAACGTTCTTATGAAAACATGAGCATGTTTACATTTTCATTTGCAGCAATAAATATAAAATATTTAATTTCGTGTTAGATTAATGCATTAGATTTTTTCCGTTTGAATGACGAAAAATAATTTTTTAATATTTGTCTAAGTATATATTTTCCTTTTACATAATTTATTTGCACGATTCTATTAAGACAAATACAATATAAATATATGTACTTGAAATCGATTTATTCCATGTGATCATTTAAATTTGTACTTTATTCAAATTAAATTATTTTAACATATCTCGTAGTTTAGTCTACATCCGTTGGATGCTGATCTAACGTTCTTCCAGAAAGAACGTTGTATATATAAATGAAGTTCCTGTGGAGTCACCGTGTCCAAACAATCAGGCTTGTGTAACATGTTTTCCGGAGTCTTCGTCTGCTTCAAAAGTAGAGTCTATGTATTTGAACTACTCGCATGGGTTCGTTGCAAATGAAATTAAGAATCTAAGTCAAGCGAAAGAAGGATGGAGAGGAGGAGGTCCAAACCTTTAACATTATAACACAATGGAAGACACGATTCCTCAACCCTCGGTATTTCCAACTCAGCTAGCTTGTCCTATTTTGGTCTTCAAATGTAAAACTTTTTCCATTCATTTCAACGAGATCGTTCACTGCATCATATAATGAAGAAATTCAGCATATGATGTTTGATTTCATGCGAAAGGAAAGCCTTTATGGCTGAATGTTGAGGGTAGCGTTAGGATCATCTTGGATTGCACCCTTGACGAAATGCTAAGCTCAAAACAAAGTCAAAATCTGTTTAACATTTTCTAAATTACGTTTCTTTACGAGAATTTTTTTATTGTTTACATGTTCGAAATGTGTTACAAGAATATACTCCAGTTCTTTTTATCTCGCCTACTTGTCCCCAGTGCTGAATGAAGTTTTGGGATTTATTCCACAACAAGTATCAAAGTTATCCATTATGTCATTAAGTGAACGAGCTCTGTTGACATGTGTGGAAAATCGAGCTATTCTTTATTACATCAAGTAGTTACATCACGGCAAGAATAATCCCTCTTCTATTGATCCATGGCATTAAATCCCTTAGAACACTGACATTTTAGTAATAATCCCTGTAGAAACATAACACATGTGTATTCAGCGGCTGTTTACATCCGATTTGAACTGCTGACGCATGCGTATAAAGCAGCATCACCCCGAGACACCAGTCATGCCAGATCAGTACAAAAAATAGGCGGAGATCTACTTGTTGGTCATCTACCATAATGACCATGACACAAAGCAATGTGCTTGTTAATACCAGGTCAGAATTGACTGTTCAGAGAAGAAGATTCAGTCAAAGTAGACAGAGGGTACAGTCTGCTAAAATAAACATAGATCACAAAGAATACAAAATTTGAACTAAATGACAAAAAATTAAAAATGTGTGGGCCAGGTTTGTATGTCAATACTAATACCAACGAGATGTTTGATTGTATGCTTACTCAACTGAATAATGAAAACAACTCAAGAACAAAAAACTGGTTTTTATCGGAGACAAATGGACTATATAGTGTAAACTTCGTAGGCCTTGTACTAGTGGTCTAGAGCGTCAGTCGTAGGCCTTGTATTAGTGGTCTAGAGCGTCAGTCGTAGGCCTTGTACTAGTGGTCTAGAGCGTCAGTCGTAGGCCTTGTACTAGTGATCTAGAGCGTCAGTCGTAGGCCTTGTACTAGTGGTCTAGAGTGTCAGTTGTAGGCCTTGTACTAATGATCTAGAGCGTCAGTCGTAGGCCTTGTACTAGTGGTCTAGAGTGTCAGTTATAGGCCTTGTACTAGTGGTCTAGAACGTTAGTCTAATCAGGTAATTGTGGTTCCAGGAGATTTGACTGGAGCCCACTGAGAGATGTAGCTTTTGTTATATTGAAAAATAGAGTCACAAGAACAAAAACAACAACATGCAACAATAGGAGCGACAACCCTTGTTCTCAAAGTCCTGCGTGTTATTCTATCAGTTTTTAGACTCATTTTCAATGCGCTGGTTAAAATCGAGGACTTTTATTAATAGGAAAAATCAAGAATGCATTTTCAATAAAAGCAAAGTCAAACTGAACCATGGCTTGTGTAATTTTGGTGATTATAATCATCTGTCATTGAAATATTACATCTATGATATACGCAGATTATCCAATTTGAATATTTGGCGTTAATTTGTACAATTGTCCACCAGAAGATAACTAATAAAGAGGCAGATAGAGCACGATCACATTTAAATTTTCTTTAACTAATATAATAACTCATTAACCTTATTGATTACATTAATGTCATTATTTATATATTTCTTTCATGTAATCGTGTATTTAAACATACAACGTGGGATACACGGATGGCTCTTTTCTCTCTGTTGACCTATGTGAGTAAATTTATAATTATAATTTCATGCTTGTACCTTGCATTTCAAATACACAACAGAACAGAACTTTAGTAATGTGACGTATGCAAAAACGCACAGTCAGTACAATGCGTAATGCTTATACAATACAGTGTTGCATAAATGAAAGAATAAATGAATGAATAATGGTGATAGAATGAAGGGGGGGGGAAGGATAATCTAAGTTGGATTGCATTATGCACATATTTATCTGGGTCTTTTTTACAGTTGTTGAATCTTCGTTTTTAAATAATTGTAATAGCTCATACACACTTGATTGCTGCCAATAATAAGGATCAATATAAGGTTTTCTAATTGGACTGTATACATGACAAATGAAGACAACGTGATATTCACCTTCGACATCATTATTTACACAAAGTTCACATTTCCTTTCACGTCAGTTCTTTTTCTACATGTCTACCAGTCTCGATACCTAACGGATGTGATGAAACCCTTAATTTACTTAAAGGTTTTTGTGGCTGGTATTAGCAATTATTCTAACATAGGAAGCGGTTTCGAAGATCTCTTTTATATCAGTAAACATATAAAAATCTGTATTTTATCCTTTGGTCAAAAGCGATTAAAAAGGATGATATCTGGACTGAATTAAGGTAATATCATACTTCTCTGAGATCAGTAGTATCTTTCTCACATTTGAAATCCAGTTTGTATCATTCTTTTCTTCACAAATGGATAAGCATTAATTGGTATATTTTTCGAAGAATACAATTTTCTGTGTTTAACAATAAGTACTTAATGAAGCCAGATATCTATTACATAAAGCGGATATCGTTCCAACTATCCATATGCAAACATATTTGTTAGTAGATAGTTTAACATCTAATAAGCACTTGCAATACTTTCAATGTACTCGTTCTATATTTTCAACTTTCCTAAGTCCCCAAATTTCATAGCAATAAGACAAAACTGGCGCTACAAAAGAATCAAGTAAATCACACATTTTATTTTTGGGATGTTGTAGATTTTTAGTATATTTCAAAAGTACGTTCATTGATTTGACACCTTTTCCAGCAATAGTATCTGTAGCACATCGAAACGAGCCTCTGTTGGTATAAACAAGCCCTAAATGATTAAAAGTATCCACAATGTATAGAAACACATCTCCATACTTAAATAAAAAGTCTAGTTTTCTAACTCTTTTGTTAAAGCCATAACTTTTGTTTTATCAATATTTTTCAAATATATTAAATCTTATACAGCATGCATGTAACTTATCTAAGGATACTTGTAGACCATCATCTGTCTCTGAAAATATCACCGCATCATCAGCAAACAATAAAAGATATAAAGAGATTTCTTCTAAAATGATCCCCGTCTCTATATTTGATTGTAATGTAATTTCCAGCTCATTAATATGAAGAGAAAATAGAAACGGGGAGAGGCTTTCTCCTTGAAGGAGCCCAAGTGAACAATCGAAATAGTCTGAATGCCAGTTTAAGTGATTTACACATGACTGCACTGAACTGTAAATAGATCGTATTATCGTTAACATTTTCCCAGTTGCTCCGTATTTACTACTTTTTGCCATAGACTTGTCCATTCTACATAATCAAATGCTTTTTTTGAAAATCAGCAATGGCACAAGAAGCGTTTTATGTTCATCAAGAAGTTTTTTAATCAAAATATTTAATATAAAAATGGCGCCTACTGTACCAATATTCTTCTTAAAACCAAATTGTGTCTCATTAATAATATCATATTTAATGGCCCAAGAAGAGGCATTGATTTAATATGCTAGTGAAAACTTTTCCTATACACCTAAACAATATAATGACTCTCTATTATTGCTTAATACCTCTTTACAGCTGAGATAAGTTCTTCAATTGTTATTGGAGAAGTTCTTCAATTGTTATTGGAGAAGTTCTTCAATTGTTATTGGAGAATCCAAATCTACAAATATCGGTTTGCTTTAATTCTCATTTCTACCTTGGTCTTGTATGTTTATCCTCTCCTGGGATTGACCAGATATCCAGAAACCGTGAGGTTTGGAACAAATAATAACTCTCAAACCTGATTGATTATGTTGGTGGTTATTATATATACTTACACAGAGAGGAAGAGATAGATTGATCAATATACTAAACTAACCTTAGCACTTGCGGAACCTATGGATCCCTTTGTCAAAGGCAAACAGAAAACATACAATTTACAAAGACCCCGAGAAGAACCACCGACCCACGGAAAGCTACTGGTAAGCTTTCTTACATGCCCACATTGGCCGATTCGAGACTAGAACCTGCGAGGACAGAGGTGACAGTAAGGCATTCATTTTGAAAAATCAAATGATGAAAATCACGTACACCGTACAATATTTCCACACAACAACAAATATTGCAATAAGACTGTTCTGTTGTAACTTGGCTGCACATGTCCCGATTTTTAACTGTTTGGAAACAAAGGAAGATGATCAGGTTACAGCAATCCTGCCGAAATCAGGATATATATATATATATATATATATATATATATATATATATATATATATATATATATATATATTAAATAGATGTATATAGGAATTAGGATCTTAAGGATCTTTCCAATTTTAATCCCCAGTCGTACATTTATTTACTGAAAAGTGTACTCTTTCTCAGGTCATTTACATAATTGTACTCTTTCTCAGGTCATTTACATAATTGTACTCTTTCTCAGGTCATTTACATAATTGTACTCTTTCTCAGGTCATTTACATAATTATACTCTTTTCAGTACATTTTATATAAAATGTATACTATAGCAATCGCACTTTGCACGTCATGCGAGTATACTAAATTGGACATACCAGATAACATTATAATAAAATAACTGTATTAACACAACTTACACATGGTCAAAAAAGGAAAAGGTTGTCGAACGCAAACTGCTCGAGAAAGTATATATATATGTGTATGTATGTATGCATGTATGTATGCATATATGTTTGTATGTATGTATCGATGTGTTTATATACGTATGTATGTATTTGTATTTATGTATGTATGGATGGATGGATATATGAATGTATGTATGTTTGTATGTATGTATGGAAATATGTATGTATGGAAGTATGCATGTATGCATATATGTACGTATGAATGTATGTTTGTATGTGCAACAATAACTAGAGTCTCGCTGCTAGTAGCAGTAATAGTAGTAGTAGTAATAGTAGTAGTAGTAATAGTAGTAGCAGTAATAGTAGTAGTAGTAATAGTAGTAGTAGTAATAGTAGTAGCAGTAATAGTAGTAGCAGTAATAGTAGTAGCAGTAATAGTAGTAGTAGTAATAGTAGTAGCAGTAATAGTAGTAGCAGTAATAGTAGTAGCAGTAATAGTAGTAGTAGTAATAGTAGTAGTAGTAATAGTAGTAGCAGTAATAGTAGTAGTAGTAATAGTAGTAGCAGTAATAGTAGTAGTAGTAATAGTAGTAGTAGTAGTAATAGTAGTAGTAGTAGTAATAGTAGTAGCAGTAATAGTAGTAGTAGTAATAGTAGTAGCAGTAATAGTAGTAGCAGTAATAGTAGTAGCAGTAATAGTAGTAGCAGTAATAGTAGTAGCAGTAATAGTAGTAGTAGTAATAGTAGTAGTAATAGTAGTAGTAGTAATAGTAGTAGCAGTAATAGTAGTAGTAGTAGTAATAGTAGTAGTAGTAATAGTAGTAGCAGTAATAGTAGTAGCAGTAATAGTAGTAGCAGTAATAGTAGTAGTAGTAATAGTAGTAGTAGTAATAGTAGTAGCAGTAATAGTAGTAGTAGTAATAGTAGTAGTAGTAATAGTAGTAGTAGTGATAGTAGTAGCAGTAATAGTAGTAGCAGTAATAGTAGTGGTAGTAATAGTAGTGGTAGTAATAGTAGTAGTAGTAATAGTAGTAGCAGTAATAGTAGTAGCAGTAATAGTAGTAGTAGTAATAGTAGTGGTAGTAATAGTAGTGGTAGTAATAGTAGTAGTAGTAATAGTAGTAGTAGTAATAGTAGTAGTAGTAATAGTAGTAGCAGTAATAGTAGTAGCAGTAATAGTAGCAGCAGTAATAGTAGTAGCAGTAATAGGAGTAGCAGTAATAGGAGTAGCAGTAATAGTAGTAGCAGTAATAGTAGTAGCAGTAATAGTAGTAATAGTAATAGTAGTAGCAGTAACAGTAGTAGCAGTAATAGTAGTAGTAGTAATAGTAGTAGTAATAGTAGTAGCAGTAATAGTAGTAGCAGTAATAGTAGTAGCAGTAATAGTAGTAGCAGTAACAGTAGTAGCAGTAATAGTAGTAGTAGTAATAGTAGTAGTAGTAGTAATAGTAGTAGTAGTAATAGTAGTAGCAGTAATAGTAGTAGCAGTAATAGTAGTAGCAGTAATAGTAGTAGTAGTAATAGTAGTAGTAGTAATAGTAGTAGCAGTAATAGTAGTAGTAGTAATAGTAGTAGCAGTAATAGTAGTAGTAGTAATAGTAGTAGCAGTAATAGTAGTAGTAGTAATAGTAGGAGTAGTAATAGTAGTAGCAGTAATAGTAGTAGTAGTAATAGTAGTAGTAGTAATAGTAGTAGTAGTAATAGTAGTAGTAGTAGTAATAGTAGTAGCAGTAATAGTAGTAGCAGTAATAGTAGTAGTAGTAATAGTAGTAGTAGTAATAGTAGTAGCAGTAATAGTAGTAGTAGTAATAGTAGTAGTAGTAATAGTAGTAGTAGTAATAGTAGTAGCAGTAATAGTAGTAGTAATAGTAGTAGCAGTAATAGTAGTAGCAGTAATAGTAGTAGCAGTAATAGTAGTAGCAGTAATAGTAGTAGTAGTAATAGTAGTAGTAGCAGTAATAGTAGTAGTAGTAGTAATAGTAGTAGTAGTAATAGTAGTAGTAGTAATAGTAGTAGCAGTAATAGTAGTAGTAGTAATAGTAGTAGTAGTAATAGTAGTAGTAGTAATAGTAGTAGCAGTAATAGTAGTAGTAGTAATAGAAGTAGCAGTAATAGTAGTAGCTGTAATAGTAGGAGTAGTAATAGTAGTAGCAGTAATAGTAGTAGTAGTAATAGTAGTAGTAGTAATAGTAGTAGTAAATAGTAGTAGCAGTAATAGTAGTAGCAGTAATAGTAGTAGCAGTAATAGTAGTAGTAGTAATAGTAGTAGTAGCAGTAATAGTAGTAGTAGCAGTAATAGTAGGAGTAGCAGTAATAGTAGTAGTAGCAGTAATAGTAGTAGTAGCAGTAATAGTAATAGTAGTAGTAGCAGTAATAGTAGTAGTAGCAGTAATAGTATTAGCAGTAATAGTAGTAGCAGTAATAGTAGTAGTAGTAATAGTAGTAGCAGTAATAGTAGTAGTAGCAGTAATAGTAGTAGTAGCAGTAATAGTAGTAGTAGCAGTAATAGTAGTAGTAGCACTGCTATTGCTGCTATCACCAGAAAAAAAATAGCACAATTAGATTAAAACTGGGAATTATACTCAGTGCCGTGACTGACTTACATATAATGAGAGAGAGAGAGATAGTACAAAAAAGCACTGAACAAAGTTAATTATTCATACAATCTAGTAATTGACTTCTGAAAACTAGACCAAATCCTAACAATTAGGATTTTATTATTCCTAATAATATATACAAGTAAAAATTGTTTCAGATATAGTAGTATTCATTAAACCGTTATTAAAAAGATTAATTGTGTTTATAGAACACCGATTTCCAGCACAGCGCCTGAAAACGGACCTAAACAAAACATAACCAGATGGATGGACGCACTAATGGACAGACCTGGGGTAACACTATCATCTTTATTGAAATATGCCGATACTGTTTGAGAAAATTTAACTTGTGAAGATAAGAATAGACTAGAATAATTAAAAATTGAGGCAGCATGAGTTGTTAGATGTGCAACCAAATTGGTAAGTTTGCACACAATTTTCGAGCCACTGGTTAGGAAACTCTCGACAGCAGCATTTGCAATAGATGCCTGCCCGGCAACCTGAAACCAAACATTTCCAGACCAGAAAGGTATTTTTTTTAAAAGAATGTTACTACTTTGTTTCCTTTTGTTGCTGTCCTGAGAGTTCTAAAAGTAAATGTTGAACACTTGCTATATGCTGTACAATGATGGATTGATCAAGAATGCCATATTTTTCAAGACGTGAAAATTCGGCACTCTTCACTGCACTCCCTTCAAGTTGTAGTGGTTAGACTAGTACATGTAAAATTTATCCAACGATAAATGTATAATATTTCCCACATTTCAATAACCTAATTTAGTCATTTTAATCAAACTACTAAGTGAATATATACTGTATATAATGTAAACTCAATTTTGTGATCAATTTTGTCTTTAAGCATGCTACCGGAAGAGTGACAACAAAACATAAAATGGAAAATGAAACTAAAACAGAAGTATGCCAGAACTGTGTGCCGAAAAATAGCCAGAACTCTACCACTTGTGAACCAGAATCGCGCCACAAGTGTGCCGAAGTTGTGCCAAAACTGTTCCGGACAATTGCTAGAATTATATGCCACAACTAATATACATACGAAAAATTTCATTTTCGCATAGATGCGACCAATATTTACCCTCAAAGTTGTGGCAAATAAATGGCAAGTTTGCCGCAAATGTGTGCCGGAGGCTTTATGTTTCGGTAAGAGTTAAACGGATACTTGCTTCCTGTAAATGCTAGACCGTTAGCTATTGTACCTCCAATCATAACTGCTCATGGGGCCATTTATTGTGCAGGAAACAGCGTCGACTTCGGCGAGGTTTTCCAAAGTAACAAAACAATAAAGGCTTGCATTTGCAAAACAGCTATTTTGTTTGACATATGACAAATAAATTTTGATACAGCTAACATTCTCATTTTTCATCCTGTCTGAATAGGTGATTTGTTTTTCAACCCAATTATTAAAAGTTTGTTCTCTTCCAGGTAATATGTACGCGATTCATATACACTGTAAAGATCGTCACATGCGGCGAGTTCTCTTCCATGTAATATGTAAGTGATTCGTTTATTTTGTCAAGATCGCCACATACGGCGAGTTCTTTTTTACGTCTAATGAGTACACCGGTTTTTCCTGTGGCGCCATCTAATTGGGAGATAACGGACTGATAAATGCATTTTAAGATAAGTGTAGTACAAGGATAATTACGTTTTGTGGTTTAAAAAAATGATATACAAAGAGATTTGTTGCTGGGCAGGTCAATTTTATTTTTACTTGTCCTGTGGGCAGGTGGGAAAAAATTAGTTGGTTTTTTTTTCCAACTTGTACAACTTGCAAGTGTACCAGCAGAAGCTGTTGTTGTTGCCTTTAATTTACTTTGATTTAGTACTTGCACACATTTGTCTCAGTACCAGCAGAAGTTGTTGTTGTTGTCTTTAATTTACTTTGATTTAGTACTTCCACACAGTTGTCATGTACCAGCAGAAGCTGTTGTTGTTATCTTTGATTTAGTACTTGCACACAGTTGTTTCAGCTGCAGAAGCATGGTGTGATATAGGGGTTATTTTTCCGGCGCTGGCGGCGTTAGCGTCGTCGTCAACATTGTTTAATTATTGCGTTATAGCTTTTAAAAATTAGAAACAGATGTTATACTGACAAGTATATGGACGCATGTAAAACGCTGCTTTTTGAGGAACATGTTTAATTCCACAAAATATTGAATATTGCCCGATGTTTGTAGTAACATTTTAAAACATTCATTTCAATAAAAGAATAGTATCTCTTGCTACTTCTTTCCCCCTCCCAATTTCATTCTAATTCTACATTTCACAAAATTTCATCACAGATCATATGTTTACCTCTTCTACAATGAAAGTAATAAATCAAATAATGTTTACGATTCCATAATAATTCACCGAGTTATTTTAGCACGTCAGTTTCTCTAATTTTTGTTAATGAGGGGAGGAAAACTCGTTAGTTTTACGGTACACTTACAAGTTGTACATCGTCAAAAGATGTAACCTATTATGACTCGGAATACAACTCGACCATTTCCATCCTACCCTAAAAAATAAACTCGGGCAGTGTAGGTCCGCCATATTTAGAAACTGTTTCTTGGAAAAAAATAACTCCATCATCCCTGTTGCTATGGTTACAAATAGTACCCCTCCTTTATGGAATGCACCGTTACTTTCAGCAAAATTGTACATCCATCTGATGAAAATCACTCTGCCGAACACTAACAGAGTCCCTTTAGGGTTGATGGAAAGGACGAGCGGCATTCCGATTGGAGTTACTGTATCTAACAAATTATTTTACCCTTGATACTGTGCTAATTTCGTGTATGGTAAATTTCCAATGATGGGTGCATTTAGCTATTACTGTTCTAGGTCAGAACTTGGTATCTAGCATGGACTTTTTTTTGTTGCTTTCAGAAAAATAAGATAATTTAGATATATTTTAATACATGGATGTCCCTCGCCCTTTTCAGTCTTTGATACAGTATCCTGAAACATGTTTTAAGACTAAACAGCTATGACATAGGGTATCACAGTGAGTTCAATGTTGTAATACTTTCAGGCGGTATAATTACTTTCAAAGTTCCCGTTAGCAGGAAAAGGACCTGAAAGCCCAAGTTCAGTAGTCAATAGAAGGGACTTTAGTAATATAAAACTGTTTGGTACACGCTTTCCATTGTTCTTTACTTATTTATACTTGTACTCTCTTTGTAAAGTATTTGACTACTTATATTTGTAAAATTGTGGAGCAACAAATTATATTACTTGTTTGCTCACTATGCTATGTGAATTCATCAGCTTGTGGTAGCACAGCTCATGCATATTAGTTTCCCCTAGCTCTGTGCACAAGATTAGTCAGCTTTTTTATTACACCTAGGTAAACACATACAGGTGTAGCAACACATAGGAAACTTTTTGTTGTGTTTGTCTGTTTGCGAGACACAACAATCTGAAACCAAGATTTGTCAAGTCCAAACCAATGATAGTAGAAAAACAAGTCATGACGATCATTTTCATGAGTATGACTGTCTGCTGAACTCTAATGTTCAAATAATATGTAGTACACACTTCTTTCTTTTTCGACTGCTATCTACACATACGAACTTGAGATGATTGAGTATTAAACGCACGGATTTGCATGAAACATGTAGCAATTGTATGTGATCTGTGATGATTTCAAATGAAATGATTGTCATAATCTTGAAAGTATATTTTGACATTTATTTTAGATGTTTAGGCAAAGAAAGTAAAGAGTTGAAAGAGCATATAAAAATGTTTATTTCTTTTATTTCCAAGCACGCATGGTAGATATAAATTTTTGCCTGTAGCAATGCCAATTAAACTTACAACATTTATGCTTGTGACTTTTTTGTGAGAATATATACTAATTTAATCGACAATTCAGTTCATGCGATTGTAGACTCATGGTTTATCGGCAAGGTTGCTCTTCCCTTTTACTGCCACCACAAGAGATCCCACCATGCAGTGCAGTTGCATTTAGCATCCTTTATGTAGTACTCGCTATTGCAGAATTGCATGTTACAGTCTGGAAAAAAAATTATTATAAATGATCCACTGCTTCTGTTCATCAATGTATTACATAAAAGTTAATGTAAGTGCATGTATGTATGCATGTATGTATGCATGTATGCATGTATGTATGTATGTATGTACGTACGTACGTACGTACGTACGTACGTACGTACGTATGTATGTATGTATGTATGTATGTATGTATGTATGTATGTATGTATGTATGTATGTATGTATGTATGTATGTATGTATGTATGTATGTATGTATGTATGTATGTATGTATGTATGTATGTATGTATGTATGGATGCATGCATGCATGTATGTATGTATGTATGAGTGAGTGAGCCGCTGTGACTCGGAAGTGTGCAGGTTCGATTTCCCCAATGATGCATTTCGGAATCTTCGCACCTTCATGCGAAGTTAAGACACACGTACCTATCGTATATGCGGGTAAAATGCATTATACAAGTTTTCTTCTAAACTTGTGTTTCTTTCACATGTGCAACACCCGCATTTGTTGCTAAAATTATATTTTATATAACGTCTCTCTCTCTCTCTCTCTCTCTCTCTCTCTCTCTCTCTCTCTCTCTCAGACACACACACGTACACATATACATACAAACACACACATACAAAATGTTCTTAATAAGTTAGCGTTATTTTAAACAAGGCAACGTAAAGTTCTATTTTAAAGTATAACTACTTTCCCTTTAACGTCGTCCTCTACAAGGACCGCTTCGGATAATTTTATCGATAGAGAGAGAGAGAGTGGGGGGAGTTCGGGGAAGGGATTCTCACCGCAGAATCCGTTGTTGCAGTTATTTGGGCAGTCGGCACATTTTGCTCCCCCTTTCCATGGATGTTGTACGTCCCAAGAAAGCTGACTAACAAAGGATAAAAGGATACGACGAAAATGCAGACAAAATGAAAATAAATATTGATCGCTTCATATGTTTAACGACAGTCCACCATAAAAAGAGAATTCAAGTCGGAGCAGTAGGCAACATCCAGGTTCCTTGGACAATAAACAACTTATTGGATTTACTCTCTTTACTAAAACCAAAGACATTCATATTTTTCAAGTTACAGTCAATACAAATATAGTCACAATAATGACGAATTCGTCACAACCTCACCCATGTAAAGCTTATTTACGTCAAAAAATCTCTGAATCTATCTATCTATCTACCAATCTATCTATCTACCAAGCTATCTATCCATCCATCCATCTATCTATCTATCTATCTATCTATCTATCTATCTATCTATCTATCTATCTATCTATCTATCTATCTATCTATCTATCTATCTATCTATCTATCTATCTGTCTATAAATCTATATATTTTTCATCCATCTGTCTTTCAAGAGAAAATACTATCTAAAAAGATATATATAAATAAATATATATATATATATATATATATATATATATATATATATATATATATATAGATAGATATATATATAGTGAGATAGATATATATATAGTGAGATAGATAAATAGAAATAACCTTGGCGTCGCTTATCATTTTTGTGGGAATAACATTTATTAAAGAAAAAAAGATAGAATAAATCTGCCAGGGTTGAGACTTACCCGTATGCGTAGTTGCAGACGTAAAGTTTAAAATTGGGGCATTCCTTATACCCACAACCAACCGCCTGTGTTTTCCACAGCATGAGCTGCAAAGAGAGTTAGGTTGTAAACACGACGTTAAAAGTTTTCCGTTTTCCCATTTTGCAGTATAAACAGTTCATTCATACTGTTACTCGCACAACTATTTCATAGACAGAATAAGGATTACAGTATATAATTAGAAATATTCCTAAACCGACCCTTCGATAGCGCGGCCTTCTCTAGGCACTGGACGCATATTTTGGTCCCAATAAGGTAACCATTTTCATTCCCAACAGTGTCCGATTTAGGAACGTTGTATTCTACCATCGTCTCCCCTGATGTGTTAGGTCACACTGCAGAATGGCCACCTCCTGACAGAGGTCACATCACCATCAAAGAAGTATTTTTTTCTTTCATTCTTCTTTCCCATGTGAGAGGAGGTTTTTGTTATATGGCTATCTGTTATTGTATACTATGTGGTTTCGTAAAAAGAAATCCGTGTAGCTGGAGTTTTAGCTATTTAATGCAGAGGAGATAACCATACAAAGCATCTTCACATACGTAGCCTGTGTCATTAGGCATGCTTCGGCTTTCATAGGTGAGGAATGGAACCACATCAGATACTGTCCGGACAAGGCTAGACTGACATTCAAAATAAATCTCTTTTGTCTTAGTTCCGCCAAAGTCTGCATTCTTCAGAAAATGCAATAAACAAAAGTCAATATACATAAAATATATCACGGGTTACAAATATCCAAATTCGAATAATTTCTTCTATATACTCCCAATCTCACCATCCTACATTCCGGTGTTTGGATGACTTCGGTATTGTCTGTATTAGCTTTCAGTCTCAGCCAATTGATATGGAAACAGTTGGTCGAAGTG
Source organism: Margaritifera margaritifera (assembly GCA_029931535.1). Taxonomy (NCBI): domain Eukaryota; kingdom Metazoa; phylum Mollusca; class Bivalvia; order Unionida; family Margaritiferidae; genus Margaritifera; species Margaritifera margaritifera. The sequence goes on along the minus strand of JAQPZY010001521.1, from coordinate 3,608,670 downwards.
TGTGAAAATATCAGAGCTGTTTAGACAAAAAAAAAAACAGCTGAGACAATTAGACGAAACTTTCGTTTCGTTTTTCTGCGCTACATGTTGTCATAAAACTATGCTAACAGAAAAATTAGGGGCACCACCTTACCTCAAATAGGACTTCTTTTTTAACAAATCGGTAGGAACATGCATCACTTATAACAAGGAGTTTTCTTTTTTTGTTACGCTTTGACACCGACATTACATAACATTTTATTTTTTCAATGCATGTGTCTATGATATAATCTTCATAATGTATGGAAACTTCATATAAAGACACTTGATTAATTTATAAGATTGGCACTGTCATCGGACAGTCTTCTTTTCACAGGTTTGACTTCACTTACCTGTGTATAGTGGCCAACTGCCGATCCATTTGTAGAGCCAACACCGAGTTGGAAGTTTTGCTTTTCAGATGCCCATAAATTGATAATATACTGCCAATTTTTGCCTTCGGTGAAGTATGCCATATTCTGACCAACGTATACCCCGGGTAATCCTGAAATACAGATCATTGGACACAGGTTATCTAACTTGAACAAAATGAAATATATGTGCTTTCTTCCCATGGTCTTTACTAGAAATTGGACTGTTCTTCACTTCGCCATTTAAAAGGAAGCAAATAAAGAAACGTAAGAAAACTTTTGAAAGAGGACTTAGATAAGCATATTAAAGTAGAAACTAAACAAGCTCTCAGTTTAGAAAATAAATAATCTTATTTACCTGGCAAGGCTCGATCTGCAGCAGTGTTATGTTGAAACACACATTTATCGGGATGAGTCTGAGCCTTGGTGGCGATAGCATCGTGATATCTCTGTAAGAGAAGACACCATTCATAAAAATGAAGCATACAATTGCAATATGTTTTCTTATATACGCAATTTTAAAAAAAATAAAATTGGTAAAAACGTTTTATTTTTGTATTGTATGTTTTATATGTTTTGACATTAGATATATCTTCAGTACTGAAGAAAGTGGCGTTTTACAGTTGTCATACTATTTCCTACAATTTTATTTCCTACCATATTTACCCCAAACAGAAACTCATCACTTTTTAAAAATCTAAACTTTTAATTTATACTTCATACTTTCACAAAAAGTAAGCATATGCAATGTACTGTAATTTGCATGTCTTTCTGATTTGCACTCTTAGAGGTCAGTGTGTCATTCCAGCATATAAAAGTTTCACGACAAATGGTTTTGGTAGAAGAAATACATTTTTTTTTAAATGTTGCTTTCATTTTTGGGGTCAGTGTATTTTTAAGGCATACTAGTCATTAAGGTTACAAATTCTAAATATCGGTGGCCAAAAAGGAAATAAATATCAACAAGAGACAGGTATAGAGAGAAATACAGAAAGACAGACATACATATGAACAGACAGACACAGTTAAGCACCATTTTCATCATATTGGAGGATTGGACTGAAGATCTGTGTGAGTCATGTACATTTGCAATCAGAGTCTTGTCAGCCTGGGTGACTTGGGTCACAGCTAACAAAATAAAAATTAAAAATGTGCGATACATGTTCAAGACAATTTTTTTATGAAACGTGCAAATACTCTCCTAAACTGCCATGTACGTAAATTGTACTTGCCATCTAGGTTTTAATAAAATAAAACCGGAGTAACTGCAATGGACCCCAGCGGATGGCTCCAAGGATAACACCTCTCTCGCAGATAGTTACCACAGGGACAACGCAACCACAATGTTTCGTCAAATTCCGTCCAGCGGTTTATAATATGTGGTAACGGATAGACGAATGGACAGATAGACAGACTGACAGACAATATCCCAGTATCCCCAACACTTTTTTAAAAGTGTGGGAATAATAATCTCGTTTTTTCAAAACATATTTTAAAAACATCCAAAACAATCAATATTTTTACTTTTTATTTTTGTAATTTGTTTATGTTTATTTTATTTTGTTATTTTTTATTACGGCTCACTGCTTTGGCTACCCTAATTCTCTTGCTACTACTAGTACTGGTTAATTATGGATAGTTATTCTAAGGAATTTACTGGCACGCTGTTTCTTTCTTGTTTGAATTATAAAGGAAAGAGACAGGTAAGTTAAGTTATCTTTTTATCCGATTGTCGGATTGCAATTCGATTTGCGGCAATAAATGGTTTCATATAAATACTGAAATTGTACAAAAAATAATGCCATTCTTAATATCGGCTTCATGAAATTATGTCTGACATGTCAGACATGGACCTTAACTTTTGGAAGCTTTTATATCATTTTAGAATAAAAACCCTTCATATTGTAAGCACTAAGGCGGTAATGTATATTAAAACTGTAGTGATCATCTAATTATTAAATCAGTTATAGCATCATTACATCACGCTACTGTGCCCTCATTCATCTTTTTTTCTCTAAATGTGTAAAAATATATAGTGCACACATTTTCAGATTACCAGCCTGCTATTACAACGTTACTTGTTTGTAATCAAATGTATTTCTGCTTTCAATTAGTGCTTGATAATTTATACTATTCTTAATACGTCTTTAAAATCGTACTTTGCGCACGCGTACTTACTGACACGGATTATTCAGATTCTTTACTAGATTTAATTTGGTCAATATAAATAAAACTCGAAAACTTACAGAATTTTGTTTAAATCGGTAGTAAAGACATAAAGGAACCAAAATCTTGGACGCACATGTATCCATTTTTCCATAAAAAGCTTTGAGGGTTCTTATTCTTCTTAGATAAGCATTAATGTCAGCATTTTGCTGTGGTCTTTAAAAGATAATCTAAAGCAAACATACGGCCCGCCAGGCTCATTATTTATTATTATTATTTATTATTATTTGTATCAAATCTTCCCCACCATAGCAAATTAGTTTGACACCCCTGATATAAAGTATGGATAACGCTACCTAGGTCATCGATAACCGGAAATATTTAGGAAGTATACAAGTTTGAGGATCAAGACTCTGGTGTATACTGTGATTCCATAGTCGACAATAATTTAACATCGCCATCAAAAGTAAAACTTGTAATTCTATTAATTTAGCTTGCTATCTTTTTTTTAGCACAAGAAGTATTATTTTGTTTTTCCAACTTGAACCCAAAGCAACGGAAAAATAATTGTCATATTCCTTGGCATTGCAACCTGTGTGCATCGACGATTAAAACTTGAGCTTTGTGTATTCAGAAGTAGATAGCTCACCAAATGTTCATCTTACATATTTTATATACCCATAACTCCCGTGAACCTTGCACACTGGTAAACATACATTCCCATAACGGAACTTAAATAGAGACAAACAGTTTTATTTTCCTTTAAATATGTAGAATTGATTAAATATGATGAATTGATTAAATATGATGAATTGATTAAATATGTAGAATTGATTAAAAATGATGAATTGATTCAATATTATGAATTGATTAAATATGTACAATTTATTAAATATGTACAATTGATTAAATATGATGAATTTATCAATGAATGAAGCTTATTCATAATCGTAGAATTAAAACCTTCTGGATACACAGTATCCATACGGTGAAGCCAATATGTTTCCTTTAAATGACGTTCCATTTCGGAATTAATATACCATAAATGAAAAATCTTGTGGCTTTTGGAAGCAGTCATTAAAGTGTGTGACAATATAAGACGAACAAGATGGACCGCCAAAGCTATCCATGCCAAATGCATGCTTGTTCATGTGCATGAACAAACAAATTTATGGATTTTACGAATTGTTTTTTTTTTATTATTATTATATTTTTTTTAAAATATGTTATTATTATTATTATTATTATTATTATTATTATTATTATTATTATTATCATCATCAGTTTAACGGATTTTACGTGCTGGTGTAATTCATTGTAAATAATTCACAATGGAACTTGCACACTGGTAGACAAAAAAAATTTCCCATCAGGGACTTTACATACTAGTAAAAAACAAATATTCCCACCAGGGAACTTATATTATAATCTGTTCACTTGAATTTAGCGATTCGGGATTAACGTTTCTTACATTCCTATATGTGTCTAATCGTCTTTTCCAGTGTAGAACACCGACAACAAAGAAACTCATTCTACTTACTAACTTGTAGACCAGCTACCACAACAAAGAAACTCATTCTACTTACTAATTTGTAGGTCAACTACCACAACAAAGAAACTTGTTCTACTTACCAACTTGTAGGCCAACTACCACAACAAAGAAACTCATTCTACTTACCAACTTGTATGCCAACTACCACAACAAAGAAGCTCATTCTACTTACCAACTTGTAGGCCAACTACCACAACAAAGAAACTCATTCTACTTACCAACTTGTAGGCCAACTAAAGAAGGGAAGAAAAAGCAATATTACGATATTAATGACTTGTTGGCCAATCATTTAGAAGTTAAGATTTCATCATTCCTAGTTACCGTAAGTGCACTTTGGTTGCTCAATCTTATATTTTGCACAACCTTACTTTCTAAACCATTTCACGCAGCAATAAATTTAGGAAGAGACGCTTTCTAAAAACATAATATTGCTATAGTTTAGTTTTTCTACCTTAACATAAATTCGAGCATAAGGTAAGCGTAAAAAAGAGCAAAATAAGACAACGGCGAAAATTTGTATTATCTGAGTACTTACCAGATTGTAGACCGGTCATCAAGAACATTTAGAACAACAACTCGGATTACATACCAACTTTAAACCAGCCGTCAGAACCATAGACATCAGCAATTTCTAGCTTCTAAGCCGACCAACCATCAGAGACGAGGTAAACATCAACTTAGTAGACTTACCAACTTGAAAGCCGACCATCAGCGCTAAAGCTATCAGTATTTTTCCAACCATGGCTCTCTCGCAGACGGTATAACGGGCTGGCAATAGGGTTATATGATGACCTGTCGAACAACGGATGCTGGTATGTATTAAAGGACCGGCAAACTTATATCTACCGTGGAGTGTCCCAAAGCCGCAGTACCTGCAATGGTGTACATATTGCAGTTGTTATAGCATCATATTCGCTCGCCTTTTGTTATCACAAGCAATTTTTTTTTTCTTTTGCAAAATTAATATTGTGATCAATTCTAATAATCATGTTCCTTTATCCACGCTTAAATATGTACTGATACGTAAGTGCTGTAATTATTTGTGTTATAATGTATAATGCATATGACGAGAATTCCAAAACATGAGTAAACGAAAAGAAAAAAGAGATATATTCGAATATGATTTTGTCTAAAACTATCCAGTCATCCGTAGTTTCAATAACCTAACATTTGTATTTGCTGGCTGTAGAGCTATCACAGGTGCGAAGGGAATTCGTGTTACGTAGACTACATATCAGAAGTTGTATAATGTGTTCATATTGTTGTTGGGGGAGGGAGGGGGAAGTTGTCGACGGCATCACTTCACTAATCCAGCCAATCAGCTGATATTGCGTTCTTCCTGAGCCCCAAGTAAAGTAAATAATAATTGTTCTAACAAGTGAAGATTGTTACATGTATATATTAACCAGCAGTATCAAAGCCTATGTAGAAAATAAACTGGTAATTTTAATTCTTCCAGGCTTTTGCGTAGAATGACAAAGCTGACAGATGTGATTTCGGCCTGTCCCGGAAAGGTCACTTTCATCAAAATGTCTGGTAATTTCATTCAAATGCATCTATTTCAAGAAAATGCCTCCCACAATCATATTCTGTAATTTTGTTTTATATTTTATGTCTTAGTTATTGTCTCACAAGAGCAGACAAGTCTTGTTTTAGGTTAACTAATGGACCTCTGTAAAATGAAGTACTTACTCTTTTCATGTACTCACTTACCTACTTAATTATCATTTAATGAATTAAAAATATGAATATATTAAACGGTGTAGTGACTTATTTAGGTTACACAGAGTGATTAAAGTATTATTGATCTCTTACAAATGAATAATTAAAAACAACGAGTTGTTGCGACCTAGTCTTTTTGGTCTATGATAATGTATGAAACCAGAGATCCAGAAGCAACTAGTTTACTGTAGTATCATCAATTTTCGTGGGGGACCAATTTTCGTGGTTTTCGTTGTTGCCCCGAACCACGAATTTAAATACCCAACGAAATATTAGCCACGTATGATGATGGCGGCACCCCCCCCCCCCCCCACTCATTTTCTTACTGTGTGTCGTTCCCGGAGATTAAGGAACCTACTAGTATTTTATAAATCAACGTCAATACTGTAATTTGGAAATAAAATATTAGCTTTTACACGTGTTTGTTTTATTTTAAACCTTTGAAAAAAGAATTATAAAGCATTTTATATTGTTTCAATGCACACGTGTCGATAAGATATCCAATAGGTGAAATTTCCACTCACTGCCTTAAATCGATATGCGAGATAGGTAAGGATAGAGAGAAACGAGAAAAAACATAAGTTATTCAAACACTAGTAATGTTGAAAATGAAAGAAAGAATAATAAAAAAAATAATAGTACACGAAAATTAAATTACATACTTGTTCACATCGATCCTTCACTCGAGTACAAATGTTGTCCTTTAAATCCTCCTGAAACCACATTTTCTTTTATCCATGCATTTTGAATCCAAAAGAACAACAAGCCTGTAAAATACTCGAACTATTGCTTGAAGCACTATTATTAATGAAACACTACGTATATACACTAATTACAGCAGAGTATTAAAGCTCACACTTCACTGATTTTCAGACAAAGCCACTGTATCAACATCGTGTCAATCAAGTCTCAATGTACACAATTTAAATCCTCCTGAAACCACATTTCATTTTATCCATGCATTTTGAATCCAAAAGAACAACAAGCCTTTAAAATACTAGAACTATTGCTTGAAGCACTATTATTAATGAAACACTACGTATATACACTAATTACAGCAGAGTATTAAAGCTCACATTTTGACTGATTTTCGGACAAAGCCAATGTATCAACATCATGTGAAAGTATTGTTATAAACATTCAAGTGACCGCCGTTTGCGTCGGCAGAGTTTTATTCTTTTGTATTCTTTATTTTGGGTATTGTATAGGTTAAACCACGAAATTAAACACTTAGTAATATGCAAACTTTGACAGGCAAAACCACGAATTTAAGTACCCACGAAAATATCTTTTTTTACAAAACCACGAAAATTGAGCCCCACGAAAATAAATGATACTACAGTATATGTTCCCAGAAAGACCGAGCGGAAACAAGCAATATAGAACACACTTAGTGAGTTTGGCTTGAGGTCTTGTTTTTCCTATAATTCCATATGCATAAAGAAATCGGTCGTTGTCACTGAATCGTTCTATAAAACAAGCTAATACCACAAATAGTTTTCCTCTAATTAAACTTAGGACCACACATTCAGGAGACCTTAATTTAACACGTGTGTGTGTTTTCTTACTGTACATTTTAATAATTTATCAGTGCACAATTCTAAGCCGTAAATCGGTATTTCATGCCACGTACCACTAAACAGGATCCAAACACCTAATGCACAGAATTAGTCCTTTCTCTAATCACCAAACACTTATAGATAAGTATCCCAAGAAATCCTTATATTAAGAAATTTGATAGGGGCCATTTTACAAAACTAACCCATGCTACCATAATGTCCTTTGAATACGGTTCAGCATGATGCCTGTACCTAGTAATTGTCTAATTATTTTATTTTGAAAAAAAATATCTTGCCCATAATCAGACAAATAAATAACTTAAACCAGTAGTTTAAAACAGTGTTTATAGTCCGCTTACTGCACCTTCACTGCCAATAAAATTGAAAATGTGTGAAATTACAGATAAAATAAAAAATGTGAAAGCAGAATTAGAAGTAGCCACTCGGGTATATATATATATATATATATATATATATATATATATATATATATATATATATATATATATATATATATATATATATATATATATATTACAATGTTTAAAATTCAATTGAAAAATGTTGTTATTTTTTATCAGCAGTTTTATGTGCATGTATCGGAAGGAACAGTCAGTTAAAGGGATTACCAAGTCTAATAATAGTAAACATGTTCTGTCTATGGGTGAATTGATGCAAGGGCCAGCACTACAGTCCTATGCACAACATAACAAGTTTACCTCAGGTGGCAGACAACCATATTTTGCTCTTGTACTGTATGTTAATTCCTCCAAGGTGATTGCTTGAGAACTGATGAAGTATAGGCAAAACGTTTTACAACACCTAACATAACTGGAGAAAATATACAGGAGTATGACCAAAAATTACTTAAAACTGAATCAGATCGTAATTGTCTGCATATTTATAATCTGGAGAACATTGAATTTCATGGCCAGTCAAGTGACGGCAAATGATCTATACCTCAAACAAAAACACTACTTGTCTATATTATCCCCCCCCCCCCTACTATTCAAAGTAATGCGCCAAGATATCATGACGCAGCCTGTATTACATTTTCTTTTCTAAAGAATTAATTAAATCAAACTGTTCCAGAATATACTCAATGAGGCATCAGATACACATTTGGCACCACAAAAAGGATATTTTTAAATAGATCATCCAGTAACTCAGGAAAAGTTGCACACTTCTAACGCTTTTAGAAAAAAATAAAATTGAACGAAGTAAAAAGGCATTCGTATGATCGCCACCATCAGCCCACTACCACCCACCCACCCACCCTTTTTTTATTTTTTTTTTTTTTTTTTTGAGTAGATGCCAGTCAGCTCCAGCACAGTATTTCCTTTATGGAAATACATGGCTATGAGTGACCAATGAATAAATGTGCACCGTCTGAAAGAAAAATGAGTGTAATGGAAACATGTCAAAGAAAAAAGTGCATAATACGTTCAAGCGATCAAATGCATCGTTGGAATATTCTACAATAGAAAATTGAGGTCGAATATAACTGTTAAGTTACGTAATGCTTGCTCTACTTGTAAGTGTATAAATGTTTAAGTAGACGTGTGTTTTTTGTTTGCACATTATATGAATACCTAAAATGACTTTAAGACAGTGAAGATTATAACAATGGCAAACAGCCTAATTCATAACTGGGCTGAAATGCACATTTTCTTCGGCAATTATGATTTCTTTCAACAAATCACCTTTTGCACATGTCAGACGAAATACATAAAGCTGTAGCGTAAGCAGCAGTTCAGACACCTTGGTTTCGAAAAGGTTTATAACTGGTGATAAATACGTTGTGGCCTTTACAATAAATCTGACACTTTGTGCTTGGGATATGTACGAATTTAGCTAGATCCCTGATTTCGTAGAATTTCTTCCATTCTATGCAAGGTATTATTTGGTAGATCAGACCTGTAAAGAGTATTTTCATAGTTGATCTTTTTCAGGGGGTGAGGTGGAGTACCATTCAAAAGGAAAGGTAGAATTATGTTTAAAAGTTTGATCTTACTCAAACACATTTTATAATTACAACATTAATTGGAAGCGGAGTGGATTAAAATTACAACTAAATACTATGTACAGTTCTGATCTACCTCGGAAATAGTATGATAGTGATACATTTATATACATTATCATAGAAATTTTGTAAAATATGACATTTATCTTGCATTCTTGCATACCAGAACCACAACTTTTGGAAGTAATTTTGAAAACCTCACAGTACCTTAACGTATTTATCACATGCAAAATGAAAATAAACATTTTCGAAACCAGAGTCTGTAGTGTTTAGTGGGCTACAACCTAGAAAGTGAAAAAGGCAAATACCTTCTCTGATGAAAATCAACGTGCGTTCTGCAGTTCATTGGTCGAGTTTTAACGGTACTTTAAACACATTATTGGCTATATAATGGCGAGAAAATTGGATGCCATGTGCCTTTACTATGACACAGCGAGACAGGATACTTGGGCTACCCTGGGTGGGTATCGAACCCTCGACACTTGGGTTACGAGTCCGACCCTCTGCCACTGTGCTACTTAGGCTGCCCCATGTTTTTGATTGTATTCAGCGCGTAATTTGTGCGTATTCTGCCGTATCAGTAAAGTTACAAAAGGTGAATATGCCTTGATACCTCGACCAAAATGGCATCTCTGTTTGGGTATTAGAGATTCCTCTTTATTAGATTTGGTTTGTTAGATACGTGTGTATTTGAGCTGTTTATTATTTTTATTATTATTATTATTATTATTATTATTATTATTATTATTATTATTATTATTATTATTTTTATTATTATTATTATTATTATTATTATTATTATTATTATTATTTTTATTATTATTATTATTATTATTATTATTATTATTATTATTATTATTATTATTATTATTATTATTATTATTATTATTATTATTTGTTTAAGTAAAAGAGTACGTTCTTATTGGACTATCTCAGTTTCCGCAAGAAAAGTTGACGATAATAGCAGAATATTGTACCCGGCTTGCATAATGTCAAAAAAATGTGTGCCCGAAAATATCGGATTTTTTTGTGTGTTTTTTTTTTTTTTTGTTAAGCAGAAAAAAGGGGGTGGGGTGGCTATAATAGGGGGAATGGTGTATCCAGGCACAAAAGATGTAAAGAGAACAGTCATTATAATCTATTTTTATCGAGGATATCGTATCCTCTTCCCGTGTATGTGAAGTTAAATTGGTGTCGGGATTGGATGTGAAGATGGAGGGTGTGGTGGGGTTGAAGTGGATATGTTGGCATGTCTTGAGCATTTGTTACGTTTCTAAATTCCATCAGTATATTTACAGTATAACTCTATACCTTGTTGTCGTATACGTTTGACTACTTGCATAAGTTCTCCGAACTGCACGATATTGTTAAAAAGAATAAGCTACACGATATGGTCGAGTGGAATACTAGTGATATTCTTAGGGTTGGGCGTCAAAAAGGGTATTGCTATATAAATCAAGGGCTCTTTAGCGCTCGAGTTTTCTTTGCCAATATACCCTTTATATACCTTTTAAGTCCCGCATCATGCGATATCACTGGTATCACACGAGAGAATATTGTCTAACTGATTTATTGTATGATCGCCACTTTCTTTCTCTCTTTTTCACCCATCTTATTTAAAAAAAATTAATTGAATGATCTACAAGAACAAAATCGGTTATATTCACTATTTCGCATGTATATGTAATAAATATTCAATTTCTATTGAATGATATCCATTTAAATTAAAACATTTCATTATTTATATGAAACAAATTTCATTAATATTCAATCTATTTTACTTCTTTTGACTGATATTGAAGATTGATTGTGCATGCTCAATTAATGTATTCATGTGAAATATGTCCTTCAATGTTTGACACGCCACATTGACTATTTGAGGATAACTGACATTCAAAGTTTTAAATAACATGGAAGCAGGCAGTCACTGTTCTCAGGAGTCAGGACTATACAAGAGACACCTAAGGGTCAGCTGGTGTATGCGAAGATGACACGCTCAAGCTATCTACTGAATCTAATCTTGGTCATCCCAGTGGTGCATTCGTTAACTTCAATTCACTGGCTGACCACCGATCTATCACGTGGCGGTGTCAGGTCGACCAAGCAATCGAGATTTTGTGTGTAAATCATAATATATCGATTTTCTCATTTTCTCAAAAGAAATCAGATTTAATCATTGAATATCCATAGCGAAATATGGATCTGTTAACCAGGTATAGTCAAACCTGTATGCAAAGACTACTCTGAGCACAATCTAGAAGTGGTCTTTATAAGCAGGTTGTCTTTATATGCATGTTTTTATTTATGTGTAAATGAGACCTATGGACCTTTACCCTTATATGCAGATCGTCATTATATACAGTCCATATATAAAGGTTATTATAAAGATTCTCTCTTTTATTTATTTATTTTATTGACGTTACTACTTATATAAATATGCATGTTTTATAATAATTGCATCATGAGAGGCTAAATGTCGCATTTCTTTCCAATTACTAAATTTCTAATACGCTAGACTATGCTTAGATCCAGTTTGAAATAAGACCTTTATTTCGGAATCAAAGCTATGTAGTGAAATGTTAAGTGAACCCTAGCTCTTGTGTTTACACAAATGGAAAATATTACGTAACTAAGCTGAACAGGGTTCGTCACATTCAAGGCCATACTTAGTAAATGTATCTTCTCAAGTTACACTTGCCCTATAGTTGACACCTAAATTAATTCAGTCAGGCCCGGCGCAAGGGCATTTGGCGCCCTAGGCGAACCTTCAACATTGCGCCCCCTCCCCCACAATTATATTTAGCGCCCTAGGCGAACTTCACAATTGCGCCCCCGCTCCTCCACTATTAATATTCAAAAATGAATATTGTACATTTATTCTTTCTTATGTTTTTCTCTTTCTATTTTTAGACGCTTATTATCTTCTACTTTATGCTATTTCTCTTTATTTTTTTATTAAGTCAGTTTTATACCGCCCCCTCTCCCCCCCCCCCCTCCAAATTTTGCCTCCCTAGGCGACCGCCTAGTTTGCCTAGTGGTTAAACCGGCCCTGATTTCAGTCTATCTTGCATAGGACAATACGGGCTCTAAAACATTTATGAAGATTTCTAAACACATTTCAAACTCTGTGTGCATTAATAAAATATCAACTCACGATGTCCAAAAACGTAACTTAACGCTCATTTTTTAAAAGTAGTTGATACCCCAAAATAGCACATATCTTCGAGGTGCTGATTTTGTTGGCATTATTGTAATTTCTGAGCAAGTATTAGGGAAACCAAATCACTTGTTTTAGAGCTTAAGTTCACTTAGGTCATTAACCTAAGAGTTAAAAGTTCAAGAGCAGAAATCATATGTTTTCAATGAGTCTTAAAATTAAATCAGAAATGCTTCGTCAAGGGATATATCTCAATATCACAGAATGTTCTTCCTCTCTACGCAACTGTATAAAATATAGCTTGCTGACGCAACAGCATGGAAAGGTCATGGATGAGACAAATACCCATAGATGTTGAAGGGATCGGACCACTAATTCATTTCCCATAGAACTTAATGTTAATATATTACAAAATAAAAATAAATTCTTCACTAGCTTGGCATACAAACCACACATGTATCCATTCATTACAGTTAGAGAATTATTTTTCAGCCTCAAAAAACAGGTGCTTCGCAGCACATTTTCGAGTCTTGTGATACTATACAGGGGGGCTCCCTGGTCTACACCTAATAACATAGCCTCACACCAAGAGTCCATCCGCTATTTTGTCAGTAGGAAATTAAATACAGGATATCAAAATAAAAGTAAATATTTTTGGTCAGCTATAGTACATAGATTGAAGTTTGTGAAATTAATAAGGGAACAAAATTGAACCCATTTATTACCCAATGGATGCATCTCAAAAGATTTAGTACTCTATTTTTTATTCCCCCACCAGTGGACTGGTTCCCTGGCTATACAATAATTAGGGGTCCGATACCTGAAAGGTTCTATCATGTGACTTGTTTACACATGAACTCGAGAGGTCCGATCATGTAACTTGTTTACAGATGAACTCGAGAGGTCCTATCATGTGACTTGTTTACACATGAACTCGAGAGGTCCTATCATGTCACTTGTTTACAGATGAACTCGAGAGGTCCTATCATGTGACTTGTTTACACATGAACTCGAGAGGTCCTATCATGTCACTTGTTTAGCTTTGAGATGTTTTATAGATTAACTAGTGCATATATTACCTATATCAGGAGGAAAACCTCATTTACATACCAACATTAGGATGACATCTGACATTATGTATTTCTTGTTTTTCTAAGATTTTACAATAATTACTTTATAAATGAGAGAATTCACACCTATTTACTACAGTAATTTCAACGTTGGTGTGTACACTAGTTACACGATAAGACCTCACAATGTTAATGTGTAAACACACACACACTTTAACACAAAGATAAAATATCCACTTTTATCTTTATTTCACTCTCAAAATGGTGTTCTATCTACCTCTTTCACTCTTCACAAACATACCCGTGCGCACAAGGTAATTAGGCATGCACATATTTATATTCATCTCTCTCATTCTTTCTTTACTTCTGCCTAAACTCTCTTCACACACACACATATGCACACAAAAACACACACAAAACACACAAACACATGTGACTCACATGCAGATTACACGTCAATATTTTGGGTCTTCTAGTGACAACTCGTCGATTCGGTATATCGGGAAACGATTAATTCACGGACTGAAACATCTTGTATAATAATAATGTAAGCTCTGTCTTATTTCGGGTTGAAATAATTACACTCTCTTGTTAGTTGTGGGATTTATTATCAGATGAAATGGTACGAGATAAACATAAAACAATACAAAGCACATACTTAATATACAAAACAAATACAATACATAATATAGCGGACACAAATACAATTTCTGCTGACTTAGACGCATTTTAATTAATCCCTAGCTTTTGGGGTAAGGACAAAAGTAATTACCGGAGAATGATTCTCGCTGCATTCTTTCTCGTTAGATCCTTATTTTCACGAAACATGTAAGAATTGTACACAAATATTCACGTGGTTTAAAAGACATATATAATTTATCATTATAAGATCAATGTATTTTGATTGTATGGACACAGATGAAAAGTTGCAATATTTTAAGAGATCTTTTTGCCTTAAATAAGAAGTGCATGCATCTGCCAAAAGGGAATTTGGATTGATCACATTGTAATATGTATTCACTTTCTAGTGTCTTGTATGACTTAACTGAGGATATACAGAAATTTAAATATAATTTCCAAGGTTTGACCAACGAAATAACTATTGGTTAGAGTCATTTTCTAACCGTATTAACCAGAGGAAATAAAACATAACCCTACCATTTACGCATTATTAAATACATTAACCTTTCTAATGAAAGAAGAAGGGAGTTTGCGTGCACTGGTTTACTATAATTTTTGTTTTTAGTTTACAGGATGGGTAAAATTTAGAAAACAAAATTGCATTCCTTATTTGAAATGTTGTCCACTTTTCAGTTACTTCCGCTGATGAAACTGATGATAAATCTGAAAAAGAACATTAGTAATGTCTGAGTTAATTTTGGACCTGGTGTGTACCATCATGTCAAATCTGAGCTGCATCACTGCGTTCCGCTCATTAGTCACATGGTTAATCTGAACACCTCGTAACTTTCCCCGTGTTCAAATGGGTTATGGGAGAGGGCAGGTTCTCGCAAGGTCTTTTTCTCATTAAGGCCAGCGCCAGATGGATCCTGATCTAATGGCAAACCTGACGTTATATTTTAAAACATGCTGGTCTGCTTGTCAGGAAGCTGACTATAGGCATGCGTCACACTTGCATGCATCAACACGGGAGATTAAACCTCGAAGTTGGCCCAACCATACCTAGCCCATTAACTTCAAGACGTGAGGTTATGGTATTTTGCATTATTTCTAAGAACGGTTAGATATGTAACAACGATGATGATACAAAAACATTTTAAAATTTACCTTAGTCCTGTAAATATGCACACGGTCAACAGAGATATACTCAGAAAACATGATGTCGCCGAATGGTTGCAACGTGAATATAAATCAAAAGAGAAAAGTGTAAAAAATCTACGCATCCATTCTAATAAACTTGGTATTAAAGTAAGTTCCAAATTTATTAATATTGCATTAATGGTTATGAAAGAGCTAATACATTTAGCTAATAACATAACTGTTTGGGTGTGTGTATGTGTGTGTGTGTACATACACACACACACACACACACACACACACACACACACACACATATATATATATATATATATATATATATATATATATATATATATATATATATATATATATATATATATAAATTCGATTTTCACCGAACTTTTCTGTTTTAATTTCATGTAGTGTGTATTCGTATGGGCATGATAATAGTCCCCTTCGAGAACTATGCTCCGAGTTGCATATATTTCAATAGTAGAATCAGTCTACCTTCTTCACTTAATTATTTAGTACACATAAGGCTTTGAAACGTATATCATCTAACCGCACTTCTTAAAGAATTTAAATACCTATATTAAACAGTTTTTTTTTTCTTTATGTTATCATCGTTACAATGCAGTCTAGTTTTATGCTCTCATTCTTTGTATAGCTTATGTCTGTGTATGGGTTCTATCGTTGTATTGGTGCAACTTGTTTGTGTTATAATGTCTACAGTCACACTTAGAATCATAGGTAGATAGATGGAGAGATAAATAGATACATCATAAGTTCGTGTGGATAGAAAACTGAAAATTAATTAATCAATTATGCATATATACATACATATATACATAAGCGCATACATAAATGCTTCAATAAATTCAAAGGAAAAAGCAACATTAAGCTATTTGAACACATAAGAAAAACGTTTACTTACAATATTATGCTGACAGTAAGGACATATCTACAAGAACATGGTGGCCATTTATTTATATACTCATGGAATACTACGTTGTGGAAAATCTACCAATAGTATGATTTGAGAGTTAATGCATCTAACAATTATGGGGCTGTAACTAGACTCGCTGCCATTTTAGATTTCCGCTTTCATTCATTGGTACTTTTTTCTAGCTAATCGCACGTTCTGATAAGGCTCATATTACATCCTGTAATATCCTGTCTCTGTCACCCATTTAGTGGTCACGTGACTACTAACCAAGTTTCCTCGAAATTCATGTGTAACCGATTAAAGATTAAAGCGGCAAATGAAATGCTTCCTTTGTATTTTGAAGGAGAATTATTATTATTATTTTTTTTAAGATCAACTTTACCTTTAATACTTACTCGATGGGTTCATGGGCACAGTTTTGTAACGACAGCTGTACTAAAACTTCAGAATAAAGGACTGACGCTCGAATATAAAAATAATCTCTTGGTATTGGAAAGCAAATTATATATTTTCAAAGGTTTGCTATACAAACCCAGATCCAGTCGGTTTTTATGCTTGCGATTTTGTGACTACAGCTGTTCAGACGAAAGAATGCACGTATCTTTTGTTTATAGCCTTTCTCAGACGACTAGTTTTTTTATATGAAATTAGTAAATAAATTATATCTATATTTTATTTCTCAATTAATCACATAAGATAAACATCACTATGCTAAGTTTCAATGTATCCCACTGAACGAAGGAAAAGCTTTGAATGCTTGCATTCAAAAACTTCCCACGTGTTCCTGCATACTATGAACCTACTTTGTATTTTTGCTACCATGCATGATACGGCATTATCCCATAAAGATTTTGCTTTCAAAAGGTTTTAAGGGTGCTTTATACTTGTAACATACATATTTCTCTTCTTGTTGCTATTACAGACATATTTGTTGTTGTGTATTTTTTTTTTTTTTTTTTTTTTTTTTTTTTGGGGTTTTGGGGGATGGGGGTGGGAGGATGGTTTTTTGTTTGTTTGTTTGTTTTTTGTGGTTTTTTTTTTTTCTTCTTCCTTGTCCAGTCTGCTGGCACTGATGTTGCGGCAAAATTGAGCACCCCACAAATATACTTACATGCAAACGTATTTACGCAAAAGGTGTTTTTAAAGAAATATCGCATATATTAACGTTGCAAACCTTGAATTCCTTGAACTCTCATAAGTGCTATGAAAAGTGAGGATTGATCTCAGGACGGCTTCGTGAGAATCATTTGGAAATGGAGGTGAGGTCAATTCTCATACATTACAAGTATTACTCTTTGGGAGATGCCGTTGATATTGATGCTAATAATAATTACTAATAATAATAAACAACTTTTTTGGAGATGTTAACTCAGTTGGTGACTTAATTTATCTCCCTTGAGGTTTCTTGCATAACAGCTCATAGTGAAAAAATTATGTTTAATACGAGAATGTAAAACAAGAAACAATGCATTGATATAACTATCTGTATCACAAATGCCTAACTACAACATTGATATAGCAATCTGTATCACAAACGCCTAACTACAACATTGTTTTAACTATCTGAATCATAAACGCTTACCTACAACATGAAACACTTGTATTCACATATTTACATACACATTTGTATGCTACACACTCACACACACAGTACTATCACACTTTCTATCCACAGACACACACACAATACTATCACACTTTCTATGCACAGACACACACACAATACTATCACATTTCTATGCACAGACACACACACAATACTATCACACTTTCTATGAACAGACACACACACAATACTATCACACTTTCTATCCACAGACACACACACAATACTATCACACTTTCTATGCACAGACACACACACAATACTATCATACTTTCTATGCACAGACACACACACAATACTATCACACTTTCTATGCACAGACACACACACAATACTATCACACTTTCTATGCACAGACATACACACAATACTATCACACTTTCTATGCACACACACACACACACACAATACTATCACACTTTCTATGCACAGACACACACACACAATACTATCACACTTTCTATGCACAGACACACACAGAATACTATCACACGTTCTATTCACACAGCCAAATAACAGCCTTTATATAAATTTCAATTTTATTTGTACAAATATATAGCTAACGCTTACACAATCCTTTACATAAAAAGGTAGAGATAAAACGTTTTTTGGATACAAATGTATAAAATTTGCTTTTATGATAACTGACACTTGAATAATGTGTCTAAGATCCATTAAGTATCAGTGTAGTAATAAATTTTCGATATTGAATTTTGATACAGTTATCAAACTTCCTTTATTTCAAGCCATGTAATGTTTCCATACATTACCTTTGTTACCTTTAATTCAACAAAATATCAAATAATTCGTCAATATTATGAACTTTGTAGAAATTATTGTATGTCTGTTATTTTTACAAAAATATAAATAAAATCATTTTTGCTGGGATCTTGAACAGTTTGTTTGACCTACATCCTTTTTCAGAATGACTCCAGTGCTCTAATTTTAAAATGTAACTTTTCTAATGAACATTGAAGCAATCCATAACAGTATCATACTTATACAATTTATACAGCAACATAGTTAGCAGTATCACTGCAAAATACTTAAATTAATAAATGAGATCATAAGGTATACGAACGCTGAGCAAGAAAGTGTATTTGATATTAATATCTTGTTGAAATAAACCCCGATGGTAATAAACAGTGTCCATATCTCTGCTTTGCTCAGAACACAAATTCTCAGATTTTTACTCAGTGAGTAAAAAATCTACTGTTACAATAAATATTTCCATGTTTCCAGTGTATCCAGCTCCTCTCTTAAAGTCACAGCTGGGTGTTTCAAAAATCAATATTGGAAACTAGAAATGAATTAGAAACCATAAAACAAAAAACCACCTTAAAGCCTTACCTTACCCCCCCCCCCCCCCATTTACTCTTTGGTGAACGATAAGGCAATAAAAAGCAAGCCACAAAAACACTAACACAAAGAACAGAAATATGCAACCTTATACGGAATAAGTACTGACAAGTAAACACACAATTTACTGCACACAGCAGACATACATGATAAAGACATATACAGCAAACTAATAGAATATATTTATGAAATTATGGATACAAGACGCAAATACACTGCAAAATAACTTTGCAATACAAATAACTGTATTAAGGTGAGCTACATCACCCTGGCCATATATATATATATATATATATATATATATATATATATATATATATATATATATATATATATATATATATATATATATATATATATATATATCCACTACTTGAGTCGGCGCGTGCTTGATTGCTGGACCCTCTCTCTCTCTCTCTCTCTCTCTCTCTCTCTCTCTCTCTCTCTCTCTCTCTCTCTCTCTCTCACACACACACACACACACACAGACATGATGGAAATATCACCCTCCCCAACCAAAATAATTTGGGTGGGACAGGGAACAGCAGACATAAAATCCTTTGATACTCGGAAAATGAGAGGGCATTTCTACAGCTCTTACCAGTTCCATATGGTGCGATCGGGCTGCTAGGTGTCCACAAATAAAGTGGTATGGTAGTCCTTCACTACAAAGTCCTTCAGTAGTATTCTGCTGCCCCTCTTATAACACATACATTGTCTTTGACCACATTCACCTAGTTCAATTTTATTTCAATAATTTTACCAAATTTAAAACACTTATTTTTAGTTCCTTTGTAAGCGATAACCATTTCTCGAATGTGATTTCACATGATTCAGTACCGTATGTTTCTATTTGTATCCAACTGAAATCCTAATGATGCAATCTGTTTGAAACATTCATCACTATAATAAAACTCCCCCACATACAACGTAGGTCACTTGTATGGCTCCCATGAATAGTATTATACAGAAGGAGCATTGTATGTTCAGGCACACTGGAAAGACTAACTTAGCCATAAGAAACTAGGTCACCGTGACCTAATATTCATTGTATAGTGCCTTTTCTTCGATGTCGTTTGTTACACCATCAATATCTCATACGCTCTATTTCGCCCTAGAAAGACCAACTCAGTTATACCAAAAGCTTGTCAGTGTGAACTACTTTTCACAACTTTAGTAACCTTTGCATTTTCTGAGCTTCAACTGTTATTACGTTGAATTAAAGTACGACAAATACATAGGATAAATGAGTAACAATTGCGAATTTAACAACACCAGTCATTATTCATGTCATGTTTAATTTGAAAGACATCACCTGTAATCTTGTATCTTTCAAAGTTGTAGACAGCTGTATCAACTTTGTTGTAACGAGATGTGCTAAATGCATTTAATAATGATGAAAAGTACAAATCACACAATGATTATTCATCGTTTTTTGCACAATTATCATGTTATTGGTAATCTATTGAAAAATTTAACATTTTTTAATTTATTTATTTAATTACACTGAAAGGTAATCGGCCACTGCGTGTCTACCGTTATGTTCAGCTCTTAGATTGAAATCCTAAGTGGGAGAAACAATGCTACTATACGCAGTCATTCTTGGATAAGTCCTCTAGGAAGGGATGTTTCGGTTGTTTTGGAAGCGTCCTATTTAGTCCACCACGCGCTCTTAAATCCAATGGCACAATGGGCAGAAGCTGACGGCCCATCTTTGCTATCCAGGAGTCGTCGATCCACGTCGTCCGACATCGACCCTGGCACGTGTATCTAATGAAACCAGTATCTGCCGCTACACTATCTGATTGGATGCAGCTCAAAGAAACTGATCCATTCAGATTAATCGTTACATTTACCTTGGAAGATAGTTGGGAATAATCATAGCAGCCATGGTAGACAACGATATATGTGTCTTTAAAATTTCACCAATTTAAACCGCTCGTTCACGTTTTTCTTTAAAGTCAAGGCACGTGGACATCATGGAAGTCACCATATTGAAAACCTAACAGGTCCAGTAAAATGCTCTCTGATTAGTCAATTCATTTTGCTTGCTCTAGACAGTAACGTTGCATTCGCAAGAGGGCAGTTTGCTCAAAACACTGTTGTGGCTAGCTACATGTCCAAGAAATCGATGTGGAAAGAAGTGGATCGATGACCTTGGATAACGAAAATCTGTCCGCCATGTTGGTGCGAATTGCATAGTATTTATTTCGTTTTGACTCAGTCGGTCGAAGTTCCAGACCATTGTAAGACCAATACGCCTTGGATTGACTAGCAGCAACTAATTGAAGAACCATAATGATAAGTTTTCCACAATTGTAAGCCCGATAGGAATAGCCGATTTTTATTTAAAGAAAATACTCTGATCGAAACTCGTAAGACTTATATAGTAACCATTATCAGTTATACATTTACTCTCCATGTACATGCTAGTACCCTTATACAGACAAAAAACACGATTGCTCAGTCGCAAAATCATGGTAATGTTTTGAGAAAATATGCAGTTTGTCTTAGAATCCGACACTTTCTTACAATCGAATTATTATCTGTAATTACAGAATAATTATAATGTTGCTGATCATGATTATTGATTATTTCCTGTAGAGGCTACAAGGGTATTTTGAAAACCTCCATTCTTCCAACCATC
Source organism: Margaritifera margaritifera (assembly GCA_029931535.1). Taxonomy (NCBI): domain Eukaryota; kingdom Metazoa; phylum Mollusca; class Bivalvia; order Unionida; family Margaritiferidae; genus Margaritifera; species Margaritifera margaritifera. The sequence continues at coordinate 3,586,713 of JAQPZY010001521.1, read as the reverse complement.
TGCTCTCCGTTTTGCCACTGCGTCCATCAGTCATGCCTTCTTCTCCAGCATTATCATGCAAACTCACAAAAACTCGATAATATGTTTTTCCACGTTCTGATATAGCACAGAGATTATGCATAACCCAAATATTTTTTAAACTCTTGCTCAACTTCCCTCCTTCCATGCCAGATTGTATCCCCTCCGTTTCATCGGTCACTCGTATCAACTTGACAGCACAGTTACACTAGAAACTTTGCAGAGTGAATCTTAATGCCGATTTTTTTATGATTCCTTTTGGAAAAGGTTTAGTTAAACATGGATAATTGCTGTAAGTTGCAAATTCTATACCAAACTGAAGGGGTGTATTCCTGGATTCAAGACAAGAAAGAATGGTAATATGAAGTGCTACATAGCAAATCTTCATTATCTAAGCCGGGAATATAGCTAAGGACCCAAGCGCCAAATTATGGTACCTGTACCCCCCTCACTCTCTCTCTCTCTCTCCTTTATTATGAATAATTTGAGACGGGTGTGAATATGAAGATTTTCATATTCCAGGTGACTGGGAAAATCACCCTTCTTAATATACTGGTATTTTTCCTATTCTTACGAGTGTTTGCAAGTGTAGGCAGAAGGAATATATAATACTTTACAATTTATGTACATATAGCAAGACTTCTAATGGACGCAAATAATTTGTAAAACAGGTCCTAGGGTGCACGTACAGATTAATGACTCTGTTTGATCATTTTTCAACCCTGATAGATTCAAAGAAGAAAAGGCATTCCAAATCGGTGATTGTGAAATTGAGCTCATAAAAATGCATTAGATGGTTATTAAATATATTAAATTTTGATAGTTTTGCAATCTGAAATTTTTTTATCACGTTCTTTCGAAGAAAACTCATTATCTACATGAAAGATGTTAGAGAGGTATAATTTGTCGCCACCGGAAATATAGCAAAGAACCCAAGTCCCAAGTTACGGCACCTCTTCTCTCTCTCTCTCTCTCTCTCTCTCTCTCTCTCTCTCTCTCTCTCTCTCTCTCTCTCTCTCTCTCTCTCTCTCTCTCTCTCTCTCCTGCACACACCTATGATGTTTACCTTCAATATGACTAATTTGAGACGGGTGTAAATGTAAACAGTTTCATTTTACAGGTGACTCGGAGAATGACTCTTCTTAATATGCTGGTATTTTTCCTATTCTTACGGGTGTATGCTCACGTAGGCAGACGGAATATATAATACTTTACAATGTATGCACGTATAACGAGACTTCTAATAGAGGCAAATAATTTCCGAAACAGGATTTAGGATGGATATACACACTAATAAATTTGTCACATAATTCTTCAACCGGGATAGAATCAAAAAAGAAAACGCATTAAAATCTGTGATTGTGAAATTGAGCTCATAAATATCCATTAGACGGTTGTGTAAATACACTAAATTTTAATAGTTTTTCTAATCTGAAATATTTTTCATCTTTCTTTAGAAGAAAGCTCATTATCTATGCGAAACATGTTAGAGAGTTATAATTTGTCGCCCACCTATATTATAACTAAGAATTCAGTTCCCCAGTTATAGTACCTCTCTCTCTCTCTCTCTCTCTCTCTCTCTCTCTCTCTCTCTCTCTCTCTCTCTCTCTCTCTCTCTCTCGTGGCTGTAAATACGAAGCTTTTCATTGTAAAGAGGTTACTCAGAGAATCACCTTTCTTAATATGCTGGTATTGTTCCTAAACTAGTGTTTGCTCGCGTGGACATACGGTGCATACAAAAACATGTGAACCAAGTAACACGTTCTAGGGTGGAATACATACTAATAACAGCTAGTAACTTTTCACCTTTAACAGATCAAAGAAAAAAATGCATAAAAGAAAATCGTTATCTGTCAAATTGAGGTAATATACACGCATTAGACGGTTAAATAGATTACATTGTAATAGCTTTTCCAATCTGAAATCTTTTACATCTTTCTTTAGAAGAAAACTCATTATCTTTTTGAAACATACTATAGAATTATAATGTGTCCCCCCACCTTGATTATAGTACCTCTCTCTCTCTCTCTCTCTCTCTCTCTCTCTCTCTCTCTCTCTCTCTCTCTCTCTCTCTCTCTCTCTCTCAAAGCTATATAGAGATATGTTAACGAACCCTAGCTCTTATGTTTACATAAATATAAAATATTACGTAAATTAGCCGAACAGGGTTCGTCACATTAAAGGCCATACTTAGTAAATTTGTATTCTCAAGTTACACCACGCCGTATAGTTTACACCTAAATTATTTCAGTCAAGCTTGCATAGGTCAATACGAGTTCTGAAGATTTCTAAACACATCTGAGACGCTATTTGCAATATTGAAATATAAACTTACGATGTCCCAAAACGTAACTTCACTCCGTTTTTTAAAAGGTATTTGATACCCCAAAATAGTATCTATCTTCAAGGTGCTGGTTTTGTAGACATTATTGTAATTTCTGGGCAAGTATTAGGGAGAGAAAATCATTTGTTTTAGAACTTAAGTTCCCTTTGGTTATTAACCTAAGAGTTAAAAGTGCAAAAACATAATTCATCATATGTATTCAATGCGTCTAAAAATTAAATCAGAAATGCTTTGTCAAGGGATATATCTCAACAGCACAGAATGTTCTTCCTCTCTACGCAACTGTATAAAATATAGCTTGCTGACGCAACAGCATGGAAACGTTTTGGATAACATAAGAACCCATCGACGTTGAGAGGTCCTATCATATGACTTATTTACACATCAACTTTGAGAGGTCTTAATGATTAGCACCTGTATAGATTGCCTACATTAGAATGAAAACCTCATGTTTACATACCAACATTAGGATGAAATCTGACATTATGCATTTCTTACTTTTCTAAGATTGTACGATAATTACTTTTTAATTGAGAGAATACACACCTATTTACTACAAGTATCTCAACGTTGGTTTGTACACAGATCACATGATAACACCTCACAATCTTGATGTGTAAACACACACATGCAGGCATGCACACACACCTGAGCACAAAGATGAAATATCCACTTACTTTTATCTTTATTTCACTCCCAATATGGTGTTCTATCTGCCTCTTTCACTCTTCACACACTTTGTAAAGATGAACTTATTTATATTCTTCTCTCTCTTTTTTTCTCCCTTGACCTCTCTCTTCACACACACACACACACACACACACACACACACACACACACACACACACACACACACATATAAACACACGCGCGCGCGCGGGGGTCTACTAGTGACAACACCAATGAAACGATTAATTCACGGATTGAAATCTCTCATATAATAATAATAATAATAATAATAATAATAATAATAATAATAATAATAATAATAATAATAATAGTCAACGTGTTCTGAAAATGCTATGATCATATTGTTACAAAGTGGATATAAATTTCAGAATACGTCGTTATCACCAAAGATATTTGATTTAGTGTGTTAGTCCTAGCTTTTAACAACAGGTCCTAGATTTAAACTATAACAATACTTTTATAAATAATTACTGGCATTAAGCTTAAATGCATACTGTTTTATTCACACATTTGACAGTTTCACACATTTTGATACGTTAGAATAGATTTTCTTGTACTAATCAGCATGGATGGAGGTAAGACCAAATTTCTGGAACTCGGAGTCAACCGTCATATTTTCTCTGCTATGAACTACTGTTCACCTTAGACTTGATGTGCACGTACGTTAAGCAACAAACCCAGTTCATGTTTCTGCTGACTTAAACGCATTTTAATTAATCTCAAGCTTTTGGGGTAAGGACAAAGGTAAGTACCGGAGAATGATTCTCGCTGCATTCTTTCTCTTTAGGTTCTTATTTTCATGAAATATGTCAAAATCGTACGCAAGTTCTCGCGTGGTTTAAAAGAAATATATAATTATTATTATATGATTAATGTATTTTGATTGTATGGGGACATATGAAAATAGGCAATATTTCAAGAGATATGCTTGTCTTAAATAAGAAGTGAATGCATCTGGCAAATGGGAATTAAGATTAATCACATGGTAATATGTATTCACTTTCTAGTGTCTTGTATGACTTAACAAAGCATATACAGAAATTTAAACATAATTTTCAAGGCTTGAAGGGGCACACCGTAACCAACAAAATAATTATTTGTTAGAGTCATTTTATAACAGTATTACCCAGAGGAAATAAAACACAACCCTTCCATTTACACATTATTAAATACATGAACCTTTCTAATGAAAGAAGGGGGAGATTGCGTGCACAGGTTTACCATAAGTTTTAGTTTACACGTTGGGTAAAAATAAAAAAAATAATCACTTTCCTTTATTGAAATATTGTCCATGTTTCAATTTCTTTAACAGATCAAACTGACGATAAAACTGAGAATGGACATTAACAAAGTTTGAGGCCATTTTATACCTAGTGTGTATCATCCAGTGAAATTTAAGATGTATTACTGAGTTTGGCTCATTAGTCACATGGTTTTGGTAGTCAGAACACCTCGTAACTTTGCCCGTGTTCAGATTGGTTCTGGGAGAGGACGGCTTCTCGCCAGGCCTGGTTCTTATTAAGGCCAGCGGCTGCGGTATCCTGATCGAAGATCTCACTGGGTAGTTTGGTATTTTGACACATGAGCATCAAAAGCTTGAGCCTTGTGTTTATATAGTCACACAGAAACTAAATCTGCAATTTGGTTTACATTTACTTTGAGTTATTCTTGAAAATGGGCTGTTTTTTTTTTCGCCATTTGGTTGACACTAAATAGATCCCCTGTGCGATAGCTGTTGCTCAAAGGTGGCTTGTTTGTCGTGCAATGGTAGTATATGTGCTTATATATATATATATATATATATATATATATATATATATATATATATATATATATATATATATACCTGCAAATGCACATTTTTGCCACATATTTTGTGCACAAAAAGTCATTTTTACACCAGCTTTGTGCTGGCTTATCAGATTATGGTGTGTCTGTGTGTGTGTGTGTCTGTCTGTCTGTGTGTGTGTGTGTGTGTGTGCTAGGTTCATGGAGTAGTATAAAATGTATAATTCTTTGGCCACTAAAAGCCTTCTTTCTGGGTTGCGCTATTGCAGCCATCAAAATTGTCTTTTTGAGAAGTCCTGGATCACCACCATCCTATCCCCACACCGTACCCTCTAAATGTCATGACCACCACAACCCTATGGTATTTTACCAACGAACATTATTTTACGAACAACACCCTACTGATAAATATTTTTACAATCAACACATTATGCTATTGCACATAACGTTTTGCAACCCTACCATCAACCAAAATTTTTTATATTAAATAATTGAATTCAGATTTACCAACACTGACAAGCAGTGCGCAGTATTCTTGTCCTGTAAAACAGTTCAACGCTCCAGTAAATAAATACATTGTACAAGTTATTCAAGAGATACTACTGTTCTACACAGAAAATAAATATTCTACATATAAGTCAATAAACATTTTTGAAAAATACACTTTAAAATTTGGAAATGATGATTGAGTTAACAGATACAGAACACAGTGTGTTATAAAATGTTAGCAGAATCAATTAAACTTGTACGTATGGATGGCAACAGCTGAATTCAGAATATCATATTGGTACTTAACGAATAAAAGTGGGAGGTAGTTTTCCACAGTTAGTAAAATAGATATACAGGTTCCACGTTTCCTGTCTCGATGCTCAATACCGTTAAATGACGAACAAGCTTTCAACCTAAACAACAACAAGATAGATCTAAAACACAAAAAATTCACATAATATGCGGTAATGTTAACATTCCTTATGATCATAATTGGAGATACAGGAATGGAAAAAAGCAACTAGCGGTCAATGATAAAATATATATATTGGAAAAAAGAAATGAATGCAACAAATGAAGAAAGGAATTATGTTGTAGATAAAGAAATTAAAGATTGGGAATTTCGGTATGATTTTATTAAACAAAGTTACTAATTCTATAATATAAATATTAGTCAATGAATCTACTGGCTGGACTTACGTTTTCTGCCTGATAACTATGGTTAGACAGATTAACGAATATCAAGATTAAATCAAAGTATCGATTCTTATGTGATATATATTTTAGGTGCTCAAGTACAAAATACAATATCTATTACGCAGTATGTTCTTAAAGTTCAAGACAGTGTGAAAATGATGTTTGAAATATGAATTTTAGGTGAACAAGGTTATGGCTCAGATGATAAAATTACAATAAGATCTCAGCGATATATTTCAGAATCAAAATCTAAAGATTACACTGCCAATATTACCAGACAGTGCTTCTGCTGTTTTTATTGATAATTCGAACAAATAGTTAGCAACATATTTCATTCCTTGGTTAACCTTTTCAACGAATAACTCTGCGCTACCTGTTCCTACACCACCACCAGCTCTCGTTCCATCGCCAGCTTCTGTTAAACCTTTCACGACATTTGATATGGTTAGACTAAGAGTTAATGTTATCATACTTATAGCTGTATTAATTATAACAAGTGTTACACAGTTGTCATTAAACAGTTGTTTTCACACTTCGCATAGTGGTAACTTCTCTTTAACATTACAATTTATGTCACTAATATTTTCTCTTATGTTATTTTCTAAAACTGTTAAATGTCCAACTATATATCCGCATTTGTTTTCAGCGCACTGCCACAAATCTTGCAATTTGCCTTTTTAAGTTGAATCTGTTGATACAAATTGCGCAACCAAAACGTATTACTTGAAAAGTAGTGTTGTTGTTTTAAGATAAGGTTTTTGAAATTGATGTTTTCAAACACCTTTGTTTTAAAAATTTTTATCTCGGAGAAGTCACCTCAAAAAGATACAAGTATATTAGTTACTATACCAAAGAACAAGCAAAGTCATTTCCAAAATTGATGTGACAGAAGCAGAATTGTTTGGTAACAAATGGTAAGTGCGACAAATGACATAAATAACACTGTTTACCATGCAACATTAATTAAGATCTCACAGCTAGTCACCAAATGACTTTAAAGATGTTTAAGATGTCGATAGATTCACCAACAAACATGGATTGCGAAAAAGTCATACAGTTGATTATTCCGATTTCTTTGATTCAGTTTATGAATCATTATCTCATAGCACAAGGGATACTACCATACAAAATAGTTAAGGAAATAAATAGCGTAAGCCAAACATTAGTGCTGGTTGACCTAATGATAATTACATTATAATCTTATAAAGCAAACCAAAGAAAGCGTTGAAGGTTTTGAGCAAAGCGAACAAACAAATACCAAAAAAGGACTGATAAATCTGATACAAACTCAAAGTATAAGCTGACTATTTCTTACATCTAAAAGGGAGCTCAAAATACCAAGTGCAGCAACATTGTATCCAATATTATCTACACCATCTGCCGAGAATGGTGTATCGGGGGTGATAAAGTCAACGAAATTAAGTATGATTTGGTTAAAGACCTGGAACATTACCAGCGGTGTTAGTAGAAGGTACAAAATATCATGCAATTTGTTTTTAATTAGGTAGAGGTTAGCACCGCAACTGCTTCGGGTGGTATGGCTATAACAGCTGCTGGCTTAGAAGACGCAAAAATAGCAACAACGTTCATAATCCCTTAAGCTTTTAGCAAATCTGGTGCAACTTTACTTGTGTTTGTGGGTAAAGCTTTCAAGGAAACGCTGATATACAAATAAGTTTTAAAACACGATGAGATCGTAATCTGTGTCATAGGTACGTTAAAGAGTATTCATACCAAGTTAATAATGCAATAAGCAATAATGAAATAAGTCACGAGGAATTTAATTTAATAGTTCCCAAGTACAACATATATAAGAAAATAAAGAACGCAATCAGGAAGAAAATATGTAACACAGAAAGCCAAGATATTGAAGAGCTAAAAAGATTTGTGTATAGGAGGGACAGAAAAAACAGAGAAAGAGATTCTGGAGAAGCTTGCAGCAATGAAAGATACGCATTAAAGAGGAAAGTTTTAACTCTTAGTTGCATACATTTCTCCCATACAAAAATAGAAATTCATATTACCATAAAAGGTCAGCCTGAAAAAGAAAATAAATTTGCAAATCCTGAACAATGAACAATGTCAAAGAGGGAATTACTGATAAAAGCGAAATCCAGAAAGTATTGATACTGAGTGCTTAAAACACAATTCAAACGTTTTGTCACTCTGAGCATCTATTACATAGTGTACATGAACAACTACAACTATAAATTGTTAGGATTAAACAACCGTGCACACACACACACACACACACACACACACACACACACATATATATATATATATATATATATATATATATATATATATATATATATATATATATATATATATATATATATAAATCTTTTTTCTTGCTCAATAAAAGCTCAATAGAAAATCTGATGACACGCAAATAAATGAAACTAGTACAACATAAAAGAATCGCATAGACATGTTCTTGAAGAAAACAATACTATCTCGATTACGATTCAGTACCCATATAATAGTCCATATACATTATGCGCTGTCAAAACCGGTAGTGACATTAAACTTTGTTACCATTAAATAAATTGACAACAGCAGCAGTTATAATTGGTCGAGCAATTGCTAACGGTGCTAACGGTTTAGCTTTCACAAAAAAATAATTATCTGTTTTAAGTTGTTTGATCCAAACGGATCTGTTGAACAGAGAATACGACACGATAAAACGTAGAAGAATCGTAGAAGAATTTCAGAAGAAAACTGCAGAGTTCAACTAAATCGGAACAAAGGCACCCACCCGCATGAATGAAAGATTGAGATAACAAGGTTTGGTTACTCATATGTAAATAATTTGGAGGATGCATTTACGTATTCTTCCTCATGTTATTTAGAGAAACCTAGACAACCTAAACTTAATGAGTTCCACCCACCAACCTGCTGATAAACAGATACTATGTAAGTATGTATTTATTACTATTGTAATGAGTGCTAGTGCTTGTGTAGACTACAAATATTGCAACTAATAAATAGAGAGGGCAACATAAGGAAAATATATAGCTCCTCACAAATAAGGAAAAGCACCAAAGGTTGTTTAACATCTTAATCCAACACATCATTGTATTACACACATTTCAAGCAGTAAGCTTGAAGAAATGCTTCATGTGGTAATACCTAGGTTGGGACCTAATATCATATATGTACCTGGTAGTCTTTGACATCGTTGGATGTAAAGATTAAAGGAGGTGTAATGATGCAATTGTATACAATTAAGAAGAATGCTTTCCAGAGACTTTCAAAAGTACGGTAGTAATGCTATTTTTAAGTTTCATTGTTTCAATATTTTCGTCACTTTCAGAGATTTGTGGTTACCAGCATCTGTGAAAAAATAGAACAAGGTATCATTAATGAAAAACTGAGAAAGTTAAGATCAGTAGCGGCAAATGCACAAAACACTGGTACAGAAGCTGCATAGTTTATTGTATACGGAAGGGATGTTAGAATGCCGCTTGACTACCATAGATAAAATGATATGACTCCAATTATAGCCAGTGAACCGAAATGATACCTACAGATCATGATCAATTGTATCCTTTTTATCTTCCGCAGGATCTAAGATTTAGAATTACACTAGAAAAGGCCTCTCAAGTAATATTAGACAAACTAAGATTATAAATTGGAGAATGTTTGTCTACAGTACGATGCATTTTTACTTCTGATATAATGGTCAATTCTGTTAACTAAAAGTGCAGAAATGGAATTTCTTTGTTTTATGAATGCATCCCAAGAGAGAGAAATATTGATGTAGAAGCCAATTCAACTTTGACAAATACTTTACTTTACTCACCATGAATGAGTTTAAAAGGAGTATTGATAATGTGTAAAAAAGAAAATTATCTGACAAGTAATTTAATTCAGCAATAGAAAATATAATGACTACTATGGAAGAAGAACCCAATATGTTTGATTATCAGGATTATAAAATGAAGGAACAAAATATTTTTTTAACTAACAACAAATGCATACAGAACTTAGTAATTACAGTGTCAATAATTGTTTTACTGATCACCACTGTGTATGACTGTATTTGGGAAGTACACGTGATACTAGATTGCATGGAACAGGCAATACATTAGTTAATATTCAAGAAGGAATACAGCTACAGATAAACCGCACACAATGTATATTTATTTTGTGTCCAATGCTCAGGTAAATATTCAGAACAACCAACTAAAATATATACAATTTTAGCAATTAAGTGAATTAAGTAATAAATGTATTTAAAAGAACACCATAATATGATTATATGTGGTGAAATAAATTTCGGAAAGACACAGTTTGCACTAGATCTTATCGAAGCGGATTCAAATAACTTTTGTGACTTTATTATCATCTCTCCAACATATATGTACAATAAGACTTACATCAGGAAACGGCTTTTTGGAGACGATAATATAATTGTGATAGATCCTGGTGATAAATTAAACAAACAACTATAAATACTTATCAAAGTTTACCTGGGAACTGATACTTTTATTTCTGATAGAAGAAGTACTAACCTTGAGGATGCTAAAAAAAGGCAACCAACCTAACCAAGTTAGCCTTCAGTGGTAGGCATCGCGAAATATCTGTGTGGGGTTATAGTGCAAAAATACAATTATGTCTAAAGGTGAAAGTCTATGGAAGTGTTTTCACTGAAAGGATGTAGTACCTGTGGTTATGAGAGATGAAATAGTTGAAAAGTTAAAAGAAAACAAATGAAATTAACTTATAAGGACATCGGATTCTCATTATTAGTACAAGATAATAGATTGAAACTGAACATAACCATACGGAAGTGTATTTATGCTATCGACTAAATGTCTATTGTCATCATAGCAATTAATGCAACCTTATGTAACGTAATATGATATATCTCGTGCTGGTAGGATCTAATTAAAGTCTTCTCTTGGTGATTTATAGTTTGATTAAATAAACAATCATTGTATATTTCTAATTTTGGATTATTTTAAATTACAGACTTTTTTAATAACCTCCCATACATTTCTTTCATCTTTGCCAGTCCTAAAAGGTATAGCTTACTTCTAAGAATTACTTACAATTCTTGTATTGGCACACGATTGAACTCATCTTTAAATAGTGTTGGTATCTTTCTATTCTCAACGCTGCTGTCATGGTGGTGGGTTCATTTGAAACTGCAGTGTGCGTCATGATTGTTGCCAGGGTATTGATGTCCATTGATCTCAACAAATAAGAATATAGATTCATGTTGGAGTCGTTTGTGTTTCATTACATTCAGGGTAAAGGCTAAAATAATGCGATTAAGAGTGGATAAAAGTGCACTGTTTACTGAAGGAGAGCTTGTTGACTGATACATTGTATCAAACTTCAGTTTGACACACACACACTCTTTTTCTTTCTTTCTTTCTCTCTCTCTCTCTCTCTCTCTCTCTCTCTCTCTTTCTCTCTCTCTCTCTCTCTCTCTCTCTCTCTCTCTCTCTCGTACTAACGGCAGCAACAAGCGATGACTTGCCGTCCATTTTCAATATTTTTTATTACATCAATATTTATTTCTATTCGTCGGCTTGCACTTTAAATCTTTTTATGTATTCAGATTGTCTTTATTTAACTTGTATGATAGATCTTTTTATTTGGAGGAGCTAGATTTACTGACTAACCAGCACTATTTTCAGGTAGAAAGGGTTACAGTCTTTGTCGGCATCTGGTGGCCATCAGATCTTTGACGTGGTCAGCGTTCCAGGTTTACGTCGCCATTGTTTTTAGTTGTAGGCAGAAGTAGTTCATCCAATGCGGGCACGTGTTTACCATAAAAGGAAGCGGTGAATATTTATACTTAACTACGGTCTATACCGCTGGATATCGGCCGGTAGCAACGACGTTAAAGTAATAGAACTATTTATGAATTATATAACAATTCTGTTTATTTCTCTTCTCGTTGGAAGACGACTTACAAGAAGCTGCAAGCTCCTATTCCAGACTTTGGTATTTTTGTGTTCAGTACATTTTGACCATTTATTATAGTTCTATTTTTTCCAATTAAAATCTCAGCTTAAAATGTACTTCTCTTATCATTGAATATGGAGCCCCTTTTCACAGTTTTCGACATTTGCAATTAATCCTGTTTTGGTTGTATTCTCTGATTTTGTCATTTCCTCCATTATGATACCAGTTCGATTCATCATGTTTGCCCAATTTTTACACTTTCTGTAGTGGAATGGAGAAGATGCATCTTGTCTTTAGGTTTATTTTCAGCACATATAAAGCAAGTCTTCATTTATAGTACATTTTGTTTGCATGTGAATATTACATCATGCCAGTTGTGCAATATTTTCTTCTGGCTCCCAACTGTTAAAAGAATCACCATATCCTTCCATATCACTAGCACATATCTTTTGTCTTTGATGTTTTCGTCTTCAAAACTTTCCCCACCTAGAAAGGTTCCTCTTGTTTGTTGTACAGAGATGGATTCTCATCGTAAAATATGCCCTTAATATTCCCTGCCTTAAGTTTTCCAATTCCTACATCAAAAATGACTTGTCTGATTTTAAATATTTGTTCCCTTAAATTGCGAGGGTCGCTTTTTGCAAATACAGACTTATATTTTGAAATCCAAAAAATCTGGTCTGTTTTATATTTCTGTGTTCCAAAAGTATCAGTAGTCAGATAACCAAATAAATTTATCTATACCTTAGATCTATTTTTCGGGTAACTGGCTATAATTGGAGTCATATCAATTGATCTTTGGCAACTATTATTCCATCCTTCAATAAAGTTAGGCAATAGATCTATCCATTGTCTACCTTCATTTTCAGTTAAATACATCCGCATTCTACCCTTCAGACTTCTATGAAATCTTTCTATTACAGGGGTCTTTCTTACAGAATATGTAGAGAAATATCAAATATTTTCTTTTTCCGATTCATCTTTGACCTTTCGACGGAAAAGTCTTTCCCTTGATCAAACTGTATCTTTACTGGTTTTCTCTCTTTAACAAGATATGAAGTGGATTAACTATATAATCTCTCTTTTAATTACATTAGATAAAACGGCTCAGTTTGATAGGCAGATTATGGGCCGCATTAACGTAGATATCTTTGTGCAGCTTTAAGGGTCCATGTGTCCGCACATACAAAGGAAATAATACGTAAACAAAGCAACACCAACACAATGGTGTTCATTGACATAGCCTACTTATTTTCCTGAATATCGACACAAGAATGCAGACCGTATTAGATTGCAAGTCAGCGCAGAGATCTGTTGAGACACTGTTTGATTGACCTTTGGCTGAAATAACATATAAGCCAGAGTACTTCCTATTTCATTACAATCTTACTTTTCTCACAAAGAAAGAAGTGTAATACACATGAGTGATATTAAATTTGACTTTAAAATAATAGCGTATCTGAACTTTGCAATATTTTACAGTTACCATGGGTACACGTCTGCACATGAATATGTAGCGCAAGTTGAATATTTGTTACATGTCCACTTACTTGAATCCAGTCTGGTTACTAGGGCATTGCCTGCTTGAAATGTGAACATTCCTTTTTAAAATAAGCATGACATGTCATTATCATCACAAAAAAATCATACAAAACAATGATGATACGATGCGTCACATCCTTCTTTGTGTGCAAACTTGCATGCGTTTGAAATTGCAGGATATAACGCATCAAGTCCATCTGTACGTCCTTGCATGCATTTCTTTACGTGCTGGTGTAAATTTGCACAAATACTCGTGGCTTCCATGATATTTACAGAGATATATCCGTCCTTTCGAATGAGATTAGCGCATTTAGATTTAACGATCGTTTTTAGAAGTATGCCTGATTATCTTAAGGAGGAGGGTAAGGGTACGTGAATGTGAATAGGGTGAAGGGATGATGGGGGGGGGGGAGGGGCGTTTATAGTTGAGAAAAATGATACAGCCATTATATCCTGAGCAAACTTGTTACATATACGAATTTCATATGACGACAAGGAAAACTAGAGCAGAAGCAACACAAACACCGTAAAATCATCATAACTCCACCACCACCACTACCACCACCACTAATAATAATAATAATAATAATAATAATAATAATAATAATAATAATAATATTAATAGTAATAGTAATAATAATATAAATGCCATGAGAGCAAAGCAGTAGCAGCTGCAATCCAACTACAAAAACAAAATTAGCATACTGAGTATCTGAATCAGAGCTACTTGTATTGCTAACCATGGGAAATCCCGTTGCTTTTTATGATTAATTATCCCGCTGCTTCAGACTTTGGCCTAGGTCACGCTCCTCAGAGCACAAGACTGTTTGACCCCTGGGTCATCTAAACCTTAGTGCATCATCTTCGCGCATTAGTTGTAACAGGATGAAACCGGAAGGGATTATGTCTATCGAAGACACTTAACACAAGTCCGTGAACGAGATGTTTATTTATAATGCAAATTAATAATAATTGAATCTCTGATACCCTAGCTCACACCCTTACTTGCACCTCTCATAACTAAACTTCAACAATTGAAAACCCTACCCTACTCATGCACAAAGGTTAAAAACGGATATAACAAAATGGTATCACTCCTCAACGGATACGATCAAAACACGTATTTTCAACAAAAAATAAATCATAATATCGTTTGTCAACGGGTATGATCAATGCATGGATTTTAGCAACAGATATGATTGATATATGGATTTATCAGCAAATTGTATCAATGTATGGAATTATCAACATATATGATTCATGCATGGAATTATCAACAAATATATGATCATGTATTGTTCATCAACAGTTTAATAGTGCTTCAGATTGTCAAACACATAATGACATTGACCTTATGGTTCAACCCAATATATATATATATATATATATATATATATATATATATATATATATATATATATATATATATATATATATAACACGACACATACAATTGATAACGACGCAAATAAAAAACAGTTTCCCAACGTTTCGAGCTAAGCAAGCTCTTCGTCAGGGGAAGAAACAATTTACATCTACAAAACAAACATTAAATACAAAAGCTAAGAGAAATTCTTGACTCATACATGTTTCAGTGACGGAGAAATAAATATGATGATATTATCTCGTGGCATCCAGGTGATGATGAATGGTCGAGGAATGATCTCGTGTAGTCCACTCCATCCCGGACTACTGGAAGATTCCTCAGGAACCTATCTACCCCCAGACCCGTTGGTCCAGAATATTTGGCCCATCACACTGTGTCAACCAATATCGTCCCTCAAGCCAACGTCACCATTGACCGGGTTACACAACCCACAGAGTTCGACGACTCCCTGTAACAGCTAAAAATACGTTAACTGAGCCGTGTAATGCAAGAGACACGTCTAAGTGCAAGTACAGTGCTATAAATTATGCATGGGTTCACGTATACTGACTTCGTTACAAATTAAATTATTCTTTCAAAAAGAACGACTGTCCGATATTATTATTTTTATAATAACCATGTTCGTACATGAATCTGCCTACGACAACAATGATCGCACTGGATCATACAAACTCGAATGTTTCTCATTATTTACAGACTTCAGGATATAATTGAATCAAACTAGTCTGTTTAGCTACAAAATGTATAACCTGAAACAGACTATGTTCCATCCCATAGCATGGCGTCTGACCTTCTAGAAAATTTAGCATAAATTCCGAAATATGCAATATATAAAACATTTCCATGACATAGAATGGATAGCAAAAATGAATAATTTTTCATTTTCACTTCCCTCTACAGCTAAAGATTGTTTCCGTAAAGTGGACAGCTTCCTGACAAGACTCATCTGCATTGCGACGATATTTAGCAAAATAGCCATATACATACTACGGACGTGGTCAAATCTACGGCCAGAGAACTCGGGATAAACGGACACCCACTGCCGCTCTTTTTGAGTGAACCGAAAGTAGTATTTCGAAATCGACAAGGTTAAAACCATATACCTCCGGTAACTCTGTTCGAGCCAATGAAACATAATTTACATTTATGTTCATATATAATACAAAAGTATTCGCGTTCATACAATTCCGTGACATTATTACACAAGCACATTGACTGAATTCTACCTTACTTCTGTTAGCATAGATTGAAATTCAATATGAAACAAAGGAAAACGACCCAGAATGTGAAAGCTTAACTGTGTAGTATTATTCATAGCTGATAATGTTAATATTTTATTAACATCGCTCACTATTCCCTCGGGTGATGTTAACAATCAGTGGAGAATAAATCATTCTGCTGATGAAGTCCTTAGTACACGGACGAAAGCTTCAGGTTAGCTTTCAATTTATTTATTGCGTATGAAATTGAACAGTTTAAACATTATCAGCTACGACCCAGAATGTTTATGTCAGTTCAAATGAGCCTCATTGTAACATCATATGTATATTGCTACGTGTACCGCTTACAACTTTGTAACCTCGTCATCCCTGTGCTCCATTACCACATTTTAAGAATTCCTGAGTTTTTCGTCTACTGATTGCGCTAAATCTTCCCATTCTGAACTAAACCATTGCATAGAAATGATCGCAACAAGTACAAACTGAGTGTGATGCGTTTATCAAAGCGTTCGGTTTTCTCCAGGTGGCATTTAACCACCAAATGTACAGCGTTGTGGCAGTGTTATTATCCTGCCCAAGGCAGGTAACCCACTGTGAGGAGTATGGGCCTAAGCTTGGTCATGAACATTGAACAATGTGACATCGTCACTGCAAATTGACATTGGTGTAAATTTGACTTTTGAAAGAACGACTCCCTTTCCTGTAACGGACAGTCAGACAGAGGTTGTAATAATTTTCCATATCTTACAGCGATGGAATAATTAACATTTATATCGAAACAAGCTCCAATTACTTATATAGCCAAAATACTGCGACAGTCATCAATATTTTCACTAAACATAAATCTACACCTTATTTATTGTTATTTTTATGTACTGAATCGGCTCATATTTATTTGCAGTTACACGAGTATGTGTATTAAAAATAAACTCACAAGCAGTTGTCTTCTCCTTGCATACAATATCCAGTACAATCTATATGATCGTACTTTGGTCCTCACTATTGAGTCCCATCTATATTTTCATCAGTTTTATAAAGCTCTGTTAAATTCAAAGATATTTATATTCAGCAATCTACATTTGAATGAGCCAAGAAAAGGCTATGAAACTCAGCTAAGTACGCATTTTATGTCAGAGTTGCATGGGGTAACTGTGACACTATATATACTTTATTCAAAGTTTGTTTGAATGAAAAACCGTGTTTACCGGACTTCTTCGCCTCACCGGTAAGAAAAACTCAAGTAGATGTACAAAATAGTATTAAATATGGCTCCGCTCTACAGTTATTACGTACGTCTGAAAGAGTGACATATAGAAGGTGAAGTTGTTTGCATTTGCAAGATGCAAAGTGGAGAGAATGTTGGCATACCTTTATGTTACTTTCATGTACTGTGGCTGAAAATTCTTTACATGTGGTAATTATGGAAATCGAGCATGATCTAAGCAGACAGCTGATCAAAATGTCTGCTTCATGTGCTCGAAAAGTGAGCCTAAAGTATTCCAAAGTACATAAATTTAGCGGTTATCAAAATAGGAAAAAAAACGAATTTTGCCAGAGTGAACAAAACTAGCTTCTGAGAGTGCAATAAATGAATTACAAAATATATATATACAAGGTCTATTTAAATTTCCAGGATAACCAGTGGGAAAACCTGGGAAATTCTTTTTCTTTAAAAATCAAACCCAAGGCAAAGAAAGAAACTGTAGAGCGGCCCCTAAAAAATGCAAACTGCTCCTACAATGGCATTGTGACGGGTTCCTTGCTGTTGTGACCCAGTTAGCCCATTTTCCATATATATATTTCAAATATGTCTTCACTTCCTTTATGTTAAGTTGGTGTCTTCGTAAACTAAGTGAAAATGGAATTATTAGTTTTACAATTGCTTCAATATAAATGTTTGATGGCGGACATATTGACATCCTAAACATCTCCATTTAAGAGCATGCCATATGCAACTATGATGGTAGGTTTAAGTGCTGCATAGTAAACAGAGTCAATAATGTTTTTGTTTCAGACGACACCGTTTTAGGGTACGGGACTCAGAATGAAAGTTCTATCCTTTGGATACGCTATAGCATTTCTGGTATTAGGTTATAAGGTACTTACATTGCTATCCTGTTGATGTGCTTTGGTTGATTGTTCGTTGTTAATGGCAGATCCTGACCGTTATTCAATTCCAACTTCCTTTACAACTGGATGTTGGAAAATCTGTAAAGAAGCAATTTTACTTTTTGACCAAATAGACAAGAACGTAAAACAGCTACACCTCCACCGATCAAATAGTAGATAATACAGTATGACATTGTTTCATTTCTTTACATAGTGTGATTTCAGCATCTTGTAACTTCGAAGAAACGGCTTTGGCTTTTTAACATTTCTGTAAACGTTTTCCATGTTGTCTTCCAAGTTAAATACTATATAGATCGTTTCGCTTTTGTATTGCTATCTATTCAGGTTCTTTACTGTGTGGGTAAACAAAAGCGATGGACTTCAAGAGATATACTATATGTGGAGAATTCGAAAACATATTCACTGAATCGACAGAACCGGTGCTCACTATAATCCTTGCCATAATGAGTACAGTAGAATACGGATAAAGAAATGGTGCTATGAAACAAAAAGAACATAAAAGAAGAAGACTTTTTATAGCATTGAGGCAAACATTACATCAGACACAGCATTGAAGATAATAGATGTTGCATCTATTGACTTTTATCGTATGTAACTCGCCTTTATTGTTTAAGCCCTTTTCCCTGTCTAACCTTAATTCATTGTAAGCAGCTATTCCTGTAATGGAAATAATTGTAACAAGTTTGATTAAAGGCATAAATGCATCAATAACAAAACGTTCTAGTTTACATATGCTACGCTATTATTTCCTCAGCAATTTTTCAACCTTTCTTATGTCCTCGTTGCTTTATGTTGTCTTTTAAAATGTATATGTTACAAAATTATGAAACTAGCACTCAGTCCAGATAGAGGCGAACCTAGCTTAAATGAAAACAATCCAGTGAAGTATCTAATTTCGTTTTATGTTATGTAGTTCCGTTGTAAAATCTCCAAGTTGTCGATCGGTATAAATCTGCTATTCAATGATGTCACAGTGATGATTACGACATCTGACAATGATTTATAACTTTTGGCAGCTCTATTATTTATAAAGATTTCTCATGTCCTCTTGATTTGCTTCTCATCCAATGTATCTATCTATTTCTCACCTTAGTTTTACAGGTCGTCTCTTTGTTTGTTCCACTTCCACTGTATTTTTTTTTTGTACTCTTAAATTTCCGGATAAATGGAGTTATTACTAATTTTGTCTTCGATAAATACCAATTCTGTTTTTAGCTGTGATTTATCGATTTCATCGCTATTTAAATAATCGAAAACTTACCGAGAAAAGTGGAGATTTTGACATGAAAGAACCTGAGAATCCTTCACATGAAGATGATGATATAGGAGATGCACATATCCCAAAAAAAGTTGATGATACTATTAACCTTCCTAGTGTCTTTGACCAGCAAAATATCGTAAGTGTTGTATATCAAGATATTAAACAAAGCGAAATTAAATTGAAAGAACTGTTCAGAATTCTGCTTATCCTGTAGACCCGAACATTTTAAGGCAATATGCAAGTATTATATATATATATATATATATATATATATATATATATATATATATATATATATATATATATATATATATATATATATATATATAATTCAGAGGAAGATATAGTAAATTGGTTGATTTAAGAATCACCGTAAATGGTGATAGAAACATTTTATCGCATAGTTTAAAAGACAGCCGATCTGGAGGATACTATTTTATAAAATATTCAAACAGACAAACTATTCCTACTTCCACCATAATGGAAGAATTTTGGAATACATTAATCGACTCAGAGACACAGAATAAACGCAACCTAAATGTCCGCTTTAACCCACTGTTGTGCAAAGACAACCAAAAAAATTACATGCGGAAATATAGAAGGAAGTTTTCGGTGTTTTACAACTGGTTGTTTATGATCATAAAAATAGTGACTGACAAATGCAAATGCTCGATTTTTTTTATATGATCTATAACAGTATTGTCTAATCTATGTTCTATGTTTTGACTTTATTGCACAATAGACAAAGACTACTGTAATAATAGCTATCGTAACAAGAGTAGTTAAAGGTACAAACGCATCAGCAACAAAAAAGCAACCGGTACACACTTTTTGTATGAATTATTTTTTTCTCCTCAGAACTTTGCTTTACACAGTCTTCGACATGTTCAGATCCATTATTTGTAGTGGCTTTTTAAAAATCTATCTGTCCGAAAGTTATCAAACTAGTACTCAATGGCGAGAGAGAGAGAGGCTAATCGAGTTTAAACTTTAAATTCGTTGGATGTCATGTAGTCGTCTTTCAGTTCAATTTGTAAACTGTTCATGCTGTCGATGTGACAAAAATTGCAAGCTATTGCTGCCGCAGTGCAAATTACAACATCTGCCACTGATATGAAAATTTTAGCAGCTCTAGCATTTAGAAAGATTTCACTCGATTCTTAATTTGTTTCTCTTCCATTACTTCCAACTCTTTTTCTGTCAAGTTTTTACCAATTATCTCTTTGTATCTTTTATAATGGAAAATATGTGCAAGTTTAACCTGGGGTAAATTTAAGAAATTATAAAGCATAAACTCCCTCAAGGGGAGAGACTGAAACTGTTATTCAAAGAAAAGGGTGTGACAATAGCCACTATAGCCATAACAATAGCAATGACAATATCAACAGTTGCTCTATGTCTAGCAAATTTGGTAAGAAGTGCTGTACCTGGTGATGGCGGTTATGAAGGAGGTAGTTGGCCTCACGCTTCCTACTCCAGATGAATAATTTGTGCCAAAATCGAAGATGGCTCCAAATATTTAGCTGATTTATTGTTTTGTTTAGCCAACAGCAACAAAATAAAAGCAGCAGCAGCAAAGCTTGGAATTGTAAGTAGAGTGGTAGGTTGGTTGTTTAGGAGTGCTGTTTCTTTATTTGCTGAACATACTATTTTACCTGTTTTGTCATAGGTGAGCTTGCTATTTGCATTTCGATCAAGGGTGTGAACAAAAACAAATCTGAAACGTGTACCTCCAGGAACTATTTCAAAACGTAAACCAAAGCAGCTTCCACAACAATGAGTATAAAAATAAATGATTGTTTCTTTATTGCATGGTCAAAATAATTTTTCATATTTTTCAGAGTTTCTAAATTATAACTTGTCCTTCGTGAATCTGAGTATCGTATCGCATTAACGATTTGACAGTAAGTAGGAAACTCGTCATCATAATCCTTTTTATCTACATAATGTTTACCCACTTTGTCTATTTATTTTATTATATTTTTTTTTTGTCCTCCACAATTTCTTGTTTTACTGTCACATATTGTTTGTCATTGTTTCGAGTATTGCTCTTTACTACCACGGTATTAATGGTTTAAACTAGTCACTTGATGTCTGTACATTTTTTCATCCAGCATACTGCCTTTTTATCACTATGTTGTTCGGAAACCTTCACCACCAACAGCATAGTCTAATTTGACTATTGAATCTGTTACACTTTGTTAGAATTTTACCATGATGTTTTCATCTGTCATAACCATGCTGTCCTAAAATTAATAGCTCTATTACCTTTTTAACAATATATGATATTATTAAGACAGACTGTTTAATAGATGTTATGCTTTGTACCTGTGCACCTAAATGACTGAAAACGTGTGATGGGATAAATTGATTTAACCAGTATTTATAGTCGGGCTTTTAGGGATTTAAAATTTGTTCCAGATCAAATTAAATTGCTTCATATCAATGCTATTGTTAATTGATTTGAATACATCCTCATCGGTTAAATATGTTTTACATTCCTACAGAAGTTTTCGCATATGGAAATAAACATGCAATTTTTATTCTGATTTGACTAACTCTGGTACATTTTTTATCTATCAAATGCCAGTAGGAAATCCAACAACCAGGTATTTCATTTCACACTGCGATCCAAATATTTTCTATGAATTATCACTGTCAAAATTTAACGTTTAGCTATCTAAATGCTTAATGGCTTCTTTGTGAAGAAAAAAATTTTAATTGTAGTAAATTTTTCTCTCGTTCAATATTTGTGCAATATCAGGGTTCACTGCAGCGTTAAACTTAGTTGAAGGGCAAGGATACAGCACTTTACTGTTTATTTTCTTTTCAATCGTAGGGACACTTCAGAAGTAGAGACAAATAATTGATGACTTTTGTCCTCCAAGTAGTATAGTACCTGCGTGTATTAGTAAATCTAGTCAAGCCCATTTATTTACGATAAAGTGCTAGAGATTGCTAACACCTTATTTAAATTCAAGAAATTATTGTGAAATTCGCTTTTTCTTGTGCAAATACAATGAACTTCTATTTACTGTTTTCAGCATTCAAGTCGAAATGTTTTTTGATTGTTCTCTCTAATCTGTTCATTTCTTCTGTTGTAATACCATATTAATCTCGTCTCTTTTTACTCAATCTTTGCTTTTCTGATACTGGATATAGCATTGTTCGATTTCCTCTATCAGTTTTTCTCTATTACATATTAACAGCTTACAACTACTGATGTTACTTGAGTTCGCATATCCACTAAATACGATTGTACCATTTATTCGATTATTATTTTTATTTCAAGTATCTCAAATGAAAGTTCCGTCAAAACACACTATTTGTAATATATCTATGCACACTATGACATAGTTGATGGGCTATACGTGTGAATCGCTCCTATACCAACTTTGAATGAAATTTCAAAGAAGGTTAAATGTTCACATCATTTCCATTACTTTTTATCTTGTTCATAATCTCATGGGCCGGCTTGTAATCTTCACATTGTATTTTTTTAAGCTTTTCTAAAATGTTATCTATTTTCATTTACTCTGTGATGCCATTTATTACCATAATAGGTCCTTGCCTACAATGAAGTCGCCTTATCAAGTTTTTCCTGCGTACCATCTTGTTGTTTAACTGTGATGTTTCTTAATGTACTTTCTTGTTTCCATTTGGTTTCGTGATCAAGACAAATTCGCATGACATGCATGTTTTATATCCTTAATTTCTAATGCGCTGTTGTTGTTTTTTTTTTGTTTATTTGTTTGTGTTTTTGTTTATTTTATTTGTTTTTGTTTTTGTTTTGTTTTTTGTTGGTTTTTTTGTGTTGGTTTATCAACATCTGCTACATTCTAGAAATTGATTATCTTAAGTATGCCCCTTAATACTGCTATCTATGTATTATCACTCTGTTGTCTCCGTAGGAGAGATATATTTATTTGATACATCGTCTCCATTGAAGAGGTGTATTTTTGGTACATTCTTTTTTCAACGGAGAGCCGTTTTTTCTGATTCCCAACTGTTAAACGATTAATCATATCCTTTCCATTTCATAAAGTACATGATTTTATCTTCATTCTTTTGGTCTTCAAAATCTTTTCCACTTAGTATATGTCGTATTGTTAGTTGTATAGAGATAACTCGAGTTTCTAAAGCATGCCCTTAATATATTCTGCCTCTAAGTCTTCCAGTAATCGGATCACCTAAATATTACTTGCCTGATTATGAGTATATTTTCTGCGCAGATAGGAAGGTAGCCCTTTGAAAAAATCGTTTTTAATTGTGAAACTCTAACTGTTCCACCTTTTTCGAATTTAAGTTTCCAAATGCATCAGTTGATTAGTTGTCAATTACCTGAATTGATTGATCCATACTTTTGATCTCTTTTTCTTCCTTGCTTGCTTTAATTGGAATAATGTGTATGGCCGTGTGATTAGTGTTGTTGTATCCATAAATTAGATTGGGAAAACGTCAACGAATTTTCTGGTTTTTGTAGTCTTAAGAGTTCTGCTAAACCTTTCCATTACATATTTTGTCTGTATGAGTAAGTTGAAAAGTACTCAATGTTTTCCTTTTCCAACAAATCTTTAACTTTCCTGTTGTAAAGCTTTTGTTCTCATAAAAACTCTATCTTTCAGGCTTTTGCTCTTTGAAGATTCCTCTTAAAGCTCAGTGTATGTTATCTGTTTTAATTTTACGTTCTCGTCACAGCTGTATTTTGAGACAACATTTCTCAAGATGTATTTGTATCCATCGTTGTGTTTTTCATATGCTATGTCAGTAATGTCAGCCTGTCACTGGTCATCAATGTGACTAACATATACCTTTCTGTAGAGAAATCTCTTTCATCTTGCTTGTGCAACGTCTAGATAGATTGTTCAGTTCACCATGCTTGCAATTCATCGTGTTTTATTTTATTTTTATCACATTTAAATTTTTCGCCCAGTTGACTGATATGTGCGCAGGCAAACTGGATGTGCAGGATCATAGTAAAAATGCCTTAAATATTTTGGGGTTTTTTTTCTTGATCTAGAAGCCTCCTATATCAGCCATTTAGAACGGTATAAAAACGTCACGAGAATTCTTCGTGCTCGACATATTGTCTTTAGTCTTTAGTCGTTATGAACATGTCAATTGATATCCATCTGCAACTGGAAATTTTATTTTCAGCAATTTGCAACATTATTTCAATTCTTTCAAATGTATGAACGACGGTTGATTTAAAAACAACTTTGCATATACAGAATCACCATGTGCTGTTTTAAATTGAGGTTTGTTTTCCATAAATTCTATCTCTGACTTGTCGAATCGTTGTAGACAGAATTCATAAAGTTTGCATGATCTTCTAAATTTACTGTAAATCTAGCTGAACACAAATTTGTTTATTTCCTCAAATCAAATACTTAATTTGTACAACTCCTCCATACTGTACTATTTAAATAATCTTGCTGTCAGAATTCATGATGTTATCTCGATGTTATCATCATTGAATGAAAGCTTTAAATTATCATTATTTCTAAAAACATTGCAGGACATCAGTTTCCTGTTTTAAATATACCAATCAACATTTTGTAACACAACTAGTTTTGATCATACTTTAATACCATCCAAACTTTCAAACAAATGCACGTTATCTCTTGATACTGGGATTGTTGTTTTGATGTTAAACCCATGAAATATGTATATCACTCTCTAAAAAACGTTAAATCTCTCGCAACATAGCTTTGTCTCATTATTAATATTGTGCAAAACATTTAATTGTATTTCTGCTCTACTCGATGCACAATCAAGAGACTACATTACGTTATAGAAACTACAGTGTGTATTTATTTGTTATGAAACTGTGGTCTAGGAACAATGTGGTGTTTTTAACAAAAATGAGTGTCCAAAAATGTTTCCGTATATGGATAGAAGAATTTAAATTTTGATTTAGAAAATTTAAATTGGTCCAGGAGTCTTGAGTGATCAAAAAATGTTCTCGTATATGTATAGAAGATTTTAAATTTTGATTTAGAAAATTTAAATTGGTCCACGAGTGAGATATGGCCATAATCTTGTTCTGAAATATCACTCGAGTCTAGATACCTGATGGTGTACTTTTGTTTTAAATATGTGGTATAAAAATGTTCTCGTGTGGAGATACGATATCTTATTTTTTTTTAAAACTTAAAGTGCTCCAATCAAAGTTAAACTCCAACACTCCCTCTGCTGCTATTGAACTATTATTTCCGATTAGAACTCTGCTCCATAAGTGTGCCTCAATACAAGCTGTATTTATTACTATCTTCATTTTGATAACTCTCCTTACTATAGACAAGTAAAACTGTTTCCTTGTTAAGCTTTGAGATGAAATCCCTTTTAAAGTAATAAAAAATGTATATGCCGTTACAGACTGAGGGTGAATATGAAAGTGTATGAAACCAGAATGGAATATAATCAACGACTACATAGCTCTTCTCTTGGAAGCTTTAGTTGTCTCCAGTATCCTTTGTAAACATTATTATGCAGAAAATAAATTCAGACTAAAGTGATCATGACAACGTATTGTTGACCTCTGTGACAGGGCATAAAACGCATCAACAATAAAAAGAACACTCTTTATTTTTTATATCGAAATAGAGGTAATTTGTTTCTTTTTTTCTTTTTTTAAAATCATTGTTTAATAAATCTGCTTCAGAATATATTATCATTGTCTACCATTAGAAGCAATATTTTACCAGGTAAATGTCACAGGTTTTGAGTAAGCTTGGAATGACACCCATTATGAACAGTATTAGAAGCATAGTTAACTCATTAGTAATTACCTTCATTAGCCACTACAGCTGAGGCCTCACATAAAATGCATGCAGTCCACTCATCTAAATTCTTTATTCATTCACATGTACAATACACATTATCCTGTTGAGGGTAACCTATCACAATATACAATGTATAGTCATTAATATAGAACGTTTAACATTGCATACACATATATATTCGAACTTCCAACTGCACTTGCCACATATGGCTATAAATAGCACGGATAAGTATGTGGTCAAGAGCTAAACACAAATATTTAACTTATGATAGTAAATCGTAAAATCCTGGACACAGTGACCTTCTTTTGTTGTAAGAGTTAATAGGGATGCCTGCGTTTATCAAGTTTCGTAATTGGATTATAGAAAATACGCAATAAATGAACTTAAAGCACTAAATTTCGGCGAAGTCAGTGAAGCATGAAATATAGATCACATAAATCTCTTTATGCAATAAGGTGTAGAACTTACCAAGATGCATCCACTCGCATGATTCTAGGTAGGATGGTATGCATATATTATGCCGAAAAACTCATGTGAAATATAGGTTGCAATGAGGTTATTTTGTTGCAAGAGTGTAGTACTAACAGAGACGATTATCATCAATTTTACGATTCTAGTATGAACAGTGCCTGAGAAATGAATATCAAACACGAAATTTAGCCCAAGTCAGTGAAGTGTAAAATATATGAGATATTAACCTACTTCTGTAATAAGGAAGCAGTGCTCATCAAGATGCATCCCCTCATCATGTTTCATGATTCTTGATAGGATAATTTGTAGACATAGGGTCATGAGCTCAACGCAACACCTTTTTTTGTATTGATGTCGTAAGTGAGATGTATACACAAATGAGATATATACAGTCAACTAGTTTAACGATTCTATTATTAATAGTTAAAATACAAAACCTAACCAAAGTCACAGAAGCGTGAAATATGGGTTCTAGTTATAAAGTTTTGTGGTGAAGGTATAGTACTCAAGATGCATCCCTTGCCAAGTTTATTGTTTCCAGGTATGACAGTATGTATACATGATGCAAAAAACCTATCTGGTCATGAGCTAAATGCAACACTTTAACCTAAACCTGTAAAATGGGAAAGGTAAGTAATAGTGAATTTTTTTGCTGTAAGAATGTGATACTAATGGACATGCATACAATCATCAGGCGAGATTATTTTAGCATGCAAAACTTAACCAAATGTACAACTAATGTACATACATGTACAAAGTTAGCCTCTTTAACCCTCTCCACCGGAATAGGTGCTATGAAACCCACTCCAAATTGTTGCGTTGGACCTAGGTAGAAAGAATGGTTGAGATGTGGTAAGGCTGTCCATGAGTATAAGTAGTAGTAAAGTTAATCTACCAAACCAAAGGATGACTAAAATGGTCATTGAAAGGGTCACTGACTTCGAAAGATCATAAGACTTTTAAAGGTGAAGAACGGATGAACGACTTCGACTGGTCATAAGGCTAACTTGAAGGTCAAGGATCTATTGAATGGCAGATATATATATATATATATATATATATATATATATATATATATATATATATATATATATATATATATATATATATATCAGTCACAAGTGCAAGTAGAGGCCAACGGGACGAAAGAGGTCAAGGGTCTAGCGAATAAAGTTGTTATGTAGAAAGTCAAGTACCGGTCATACAACCAAAATTTTCAGGTCAATGATCTCATCACAAAAGAGGTTACCATCAGGTCAATTTAAGTTTATAGCATGTAGTAATGAGTGCACAACATGGTTTATTACACCGTTAGAAAGCTATAGATTTAAACACCATGTTACAAATAGTGACTTCAGTAAGTTAATACTTATATTTATTATAGCATACTATTATAATATTTAAATCAGATTATTGTTTTATTTAAAGTTCAATAAAGTGTCTTATTTAAGGGATTAACACAAAGATTTAATTTTACTTCAAACAAAGCTTATTCACAAAGCTATTATTTTACTTGAATGTAACAAATAGTTAATGGTTGAATTTTGATTCTATTTTAAATATAACCTTCTCAACTTTTTTCAATCCACAAGTTATAAATTTGTGGGTAAATACAAAAATGAAATCTTTTTTGGGCAAAGTTCACTTATTACATTGAGAAAAAGTATAGAGGAAATACTGTATTGTCACAGATATAATCTTTAAAATCTATTCAAAACACTACAGTACAAAAAAAAAATTATTTTTAATTATAAGCAATATTACAATACATACTACAAACACAATTCTTATTTGAATATGATCATTGAGAACAAAAGTGTGGTAACAAAGATCTTATTTTCCTCCTGTATAACCAGTTGACAATGATTGTATTCTATACTTAATACTTTTCGGTTTAGTTTAATACATAAGTTGAAAACTGCAGTTAAATAAATAAAATGCTAATAAATGTGCTAGGTACAATTGTTCCATTATTAACCATGTTTTCATTGAAAAGTATTACAAAGGAAATATTGTATTATCATAGCTACTATTATAAAATCTTTTATGAAAAAGGCTTGAGTACAAAAAAAAAAACAACATTTAAAGTAGAATTAATTCTACTTTTTTGTTGTACGAGTAATTATATATTTTAATGCAGATATATAGTTTAGTTAATAATTTTCAATGATATTTTGTTTTTAAAGATACGATATTCTATATATATATATATATATATATATATATATATATATATATATATATATATAATGTTTTATTAGCTTTTGTAAAAGCTGAGAGAGAATGGAATTAATAATGATCAATATCATTTTTTTAAAATATAATTATCCCTGAGATCAATTACAGAGTAATATTGACAGACAATCACTATAAATGTACTCAATTGCTTACTAGGTAGAGAATGTAAGAAAAAAGTACCTTTTTCTAATTGCGCACCTTTAGACAGCGATTAAAATATGAAAAGGAAACACACATGATGATAATGTAGAAAGAAAAAACTAATATTACTACAAAATAGGCTAAAATATGTCCCAGGACTATTTATTAGTAATAAACAATGAATTATTAATGCAATTGAAAAAGTAAGGCAGATACAAACAAACAATGCACTGAACTTAAAGTATTTTAACACCACATTGATTATTTTATATTGTCTATAGCAGCATTACAAATGCCAGTAAGTATTGCAACATTATATGACATAAAAACTCTAGCACTTCAATTTCCTACATAAACTTCTTTAGAATAAAATAGAAAATCTACAAATGCTCATATTTAGTATGTTATTGATGAGACCCACAGTATAATCATAAAAGCTATATGGAAATATAAAGCAGAAGCATTTATCAAAAGGGGCATTTTCATTAAAACACAAACAATAACTGTTCAGTGCTCTTTCCAATATTATGACAACAAAAAAACAGCTACATCAAGTATAATAAAAATAAAATAGAACATTTCCAAAATACTGATATTGATGACATCTGCAATATAGCCATAAGAAGCTATATGGAAATAAAAAGTAGAAACATTTTTAGTTAAAACATAAACAGAACATTTTCAGTAATCTTCACGTGTCATGCAGGGGTAACAAATGCCTACGGCAATTAAACGTCTTGGTTTTAGCAGGGATATATATGGCTTCTATTGGTCCCTGATAGTACAAGGTAAATGCAGAGAGTCAACCTTATTTTTAGATAATAAAAAAAAAACATCGGCTGTGTCAATGAATGGCATTTCATGGTAAAATGCAGCTACACAACCATGGTAAATGTGGATAGCCATCCTTCAAGTTCACTTGTGTCAATAAACGGTGTTGAATGATACAGTAAAGTAAAAGAGAATAGCCAACCTAAAAAAAGAGTTTATCCAACCTAATATTTGAAAGTTCACTAACATGCAATTAGTACTTAATTACATATACAATAGCTTAGTATCAATGGTCTCTTGATATACTGTCTATTTCTTAAAATAATTTCATGTGCAGGCTCAAATTGATGTCTCCTCCGTTCTGTGTGTTGATGCCCATGTTGTACCCTTGCTCTTATAGTTGCTGCTGTTGTCGTTGTTCTTGTTGTTAATTTATGTTGCTGCTGCCATGGAGGTAATAGGTTTCTAACAGTTTGAAAAATTTCAAGAAGTGTGGCAGGATATATTTATTTATAAAAGATTGAATAAAGAGCTATTTTTTTCAGGAGAGAACTACCATAGCCATCAAACATTGCGCCTTTGCTCTCAGACTCCCAATAAAATGCAAGTCAGTGTTGTACTTTCTTCGTGCGTTCACTGATGTTGCAGATGAGTCCCACTGCAAACTATGGTGTCGGCTCACGTATGAGGTTGGCAGGGAATATCCCCATCACGATGGTGCGTAACACATTATCGCAATCCACCGTACATGTCAGATGTCTGGAATTCATTTTACTATGATGTCTCTAGCTTTATTAATTCTAAAATAGCCCAGAGATTCACTGTAAGCAATAAAAGTTATCACATTCTGAAGTGGTGTTCCAAACTGAATTTTTAATTCAACGTCGCCTTGTTTAATCAAGTTAAGATAAGATCCTGGGTAAAAGTAGGCTCCAGATCGAAACAAAATAAACAGTACCCATGCTTCATCATCTCCAGGGTAATACCATTATCTGAGTCCATCATCCACTTACTAGAAGTGTTCAGCATGCTTATGTATGTTGGCATTATGTTATCATTTCTGTTAAAGTTAAATTGTATAGCAGCTCCATCGACATGGATCCCATTAACTACTGAAATTACTTGACGAATTTCAAAATTTTGAAAATTGTACAGACTCAAGCTGTAATCACCTGCGTTCGATATGAAAACCACGACTTTCTCCGGTCGTAGTCCTTGATACATATTGCTCCACGTTAAATTGACTTGCCCAGTCTTAATGTATTCGGAAACATTAAGTACGCTCCGTACATAAAATTTTAAACTTGAATGAAATAAGTACAAATTTTAACTAGATAGATTAATACAATTAAAATATGTGGCTAATACATTATTGCCCGTTAGGGACAGCCCGATTAAGAGAACTGGGCAGAATATGATTAAGAATACATCACTGGCGTTTCAATTCATGATGCCCTACCGCTTTGCGCCTCTGGAAATGCCCTTTTCAAATTTGGCCTCGACAGGACATTGTGTGTGACACCTCACAATTAATTAAATAGTGTGCTGTGCGAGCAATCAATTTTAACTCTTCGCACATGGCGGAGGGGCCAAACACGAATCTAATTCAAGATAAGTCAGTCAGTCTTGACATCCATCGTCGACCAAACAACCCATACAAACATGAGCGAAAGTATTAAGAAGTTATCCAAAGCCATGGTGCACATGAACAGGATAAGGCACCACTTCATCGAGAGGAAAATGAAGAAGGTCCGAATTTTCCTCAAAATACCCCAACACCTTGTTGCACAAGTCCTGCGAGAGGAGATGAAAAAAGAACAGGTCAAATGGGAAAAGAAAAGAAACAGCAACATGGAAGAAGAGATGGAGAAATGGAAGATGAGGATAGATGAGGTCATCTGTCGCCTATAAAAAGAGAAGACAAAGCGCAGTAGTAAGACCCATGGCAAGACCCAGCCATCCTGGATATCGTCGTTGACATCTCAACGATCCAGAACAACAACAACAAATGGTCTTTTTCGGAACGACCCACATCTCTTTGAAACGAGACGCTATTCAATCATTGCCAAAAATCTCTATGTTTGTATGTTTGTGTATGTCTTTGTCTTCCACAAAACTTAATGGTCTTTTTCTGAACGACCCACATCTCTTTGAAACGAGACGCTATTCAATCATTGCCAAAAATCTATGTGTTTGTATGTTTGTGTATGTCTTCCACAAAATTTAAACCCCTTCTACCCCAGTGAAATAGTGTATGTATAAACACTACCAAATATTTGTGTATCATAAGTCTCTCAGTCTCAATGATCATAGGTTTGTGTGAAAAAAATAAGCAGGATCATTTCTTTTTGGTTCGCGTGATTTCTCTTGACTTCTATTCTGTACTAGATTTAGGAATGTTTTTCTTCATGTCTCCACTTTGGAGAGATCCTTTCCTTCATATCCGCCCTTAAAGCATATAAAGTGGTGCATTCGCCAGTCTTGACACCGATCGTTGACTCGTCAACAGCTGCGAAGAATGAGTAGCCAGCACTGCCAGATTGAGAACAGAGTGCTTGTTGGATGAAATGAGGGAATACTACCCTATGAATTCATGGCATATCTAGATGGAAATTATGCCTTTGCGAATGGGGAAGGAACTCGTTCGCGAAGTAATGAAGTAGGATACAACCAAAATAAAGAGAATTTGTGCTAAGGAGGCGAAAGAAGCGAGAGACAGATAACGGAGAGGAAACAACACTATGTGTTGTATGTTTGTGTATGTCTGTGTCTGTTCACAACAACTGAAACTTTTTAAAAACTTTTTACCCCTTCTTGTGTGTGATGGTATGTGTGTGGGTATAGTGTGTCTATAAACACTCCTACCCTTGTTTTTGTCTAATAGTGTGTGTATATTTCTTCCTCCTTCTTTTATATCCTGCCCTTTTCGTTGGATAGTCAGAGTGAGGTTTTTAGTCACTACACACGGCGCGTTGGATAGTATGCATGGGGTGTTGGATAGTACTCAAAACACTGGGTGTTGGATAGTAATTGAAAAGTGTGTGTTCGATAGTACTCAAAAAGTGGGTACTGAATATTAGATCACTAAGTATCAGATAGTATATAACGTAATGTTAAATTCCCGTAGAGCCCTCAAGAGTCCCATCAATGTAAACCTACGACGTCATGTTAATTTCTTGTAAAGCCCTAAAAACTTTTCCATTATTGAGGTCAACTACTTCTAACAATGTAACCATGTAACACCATTTGAGGTTAACCATTTCTAAGAATGTAACAATTTACCCTTAGTGTTAAATTCCCGTAGAGCCCTCATGGGTCAGACAATGTAAACCTATAGCGTAATGTTAATTCCCGTAGAGCCCTATATCGCCCCACATTACTACTTCTGGATAATAAGCGCATACACGAACAATTGGCGTACGCGCAGAATTAGCACACGCTAGCCTTCAGGTGCTTTTTGTATCACAAATAAGCGCACATATGTGTAGAAAAAAAATCTTCAGATGTAAAGTTAGTTAGGTATATGTTGTTCCTACTCATGACTGAGTAATTAGCGGTTATTCATCTATCTTGTTCCAATTATACATGTTTCCGCTTTGTTTCTTTAATTAACGATCTTTCAATGTAATATTGTCCTAAATCTGTTTGATAAAATTGAATTTTGAAACTTGGCAAATTAGTTGCATCGTGATACACTTCACTATCGATAAACGTGTGTCAAAAATAGTACTAATTTCTAATATAAGCTTCTATGTGTATTATCAAGATATTAAACTAGATATATATACATGGTGTTTTCCAGATAAACTAGAAGTTAATATTCTGGATGACTAATTTTAGGGATTGTTCAGTTATTTGTAGATATATCAGTCACGATGATATTTGTATTATTTGTACAGACAAGGTTTAAATCTTTTTCATCGGTCATCTTTTTCACCAGTATAATCTTGAGGTCTGTAGTAATTTACATGTTTGTTATTGTTGCCGATTTTTTCTTACGAGAACAATTAGTTGCATTCTTAATTTTTACGTATGCACCGGTAAGATATTCAAGTATTAATAACTCTTGAAGGTTTATTTTTAATCGGTTGTACCAAAAGGTAAGACTGCATTTTAATGAGTTGCTGAATTTTAATTGTTTTTGCTATGGTTTTTGTTTTCGCCTCGATGCAAAAGTCTACGAAATTCAGGGATGTTTATTTCATGGATGCCTTACTTGTTTTCCGTAACGAGACCTGAAAAAATCCTTTCTCAGAGTTCACCATGGAAGAATTGTACGACCAAACATACCAACAACGCCAGAGTTTAGAAAGTCAAGGATACCATGTGATAGAAATGTGGGAACACGACAATGATCGTCGTTTGAAAACAAATCCAGAATTTAAACTTATCTTCGAAGATTACGATGAGGTGGACATCGAACCTTTACGATAGTTTGTTAGGAGGACGAGTCAATGCTACACTCTTGTTGTACGAAGTGGACGAATCTCAAGAAGAACAAATCAAATACATCGATGTGTGTTCCTTGTATCTTTGGGTGTGAAAATATAATCGATTCCCTACCGGTCATCCTGGAATGTTGACAGAACACATCGACGGGGAATACATTCGTCGATACAAAGATTTGATCAAATACAAAGTGTGCCACCGACGAACTTGCACCACCCTATTTTACCTCATCATTGCAACAAAAAATGATGTTTACTTTATCCCGTAATTGTGCTGAAACATGTAATCAAGAATAACCTTGTCGTCACGATGATCAAGAACGAGCCTTGACGTGGACGTGGGTGGGTGACTAGTTGTTTCATGTTCTCGATCGCGGATACACCTTATTAAGAGTATGTAAAATTTAGCCCTTTCTTACAACAGAACAATGCCAACAAGATGACGATGACTCGAGGCTATGGATTTGTTTCAGGCTAAGTCAATGAATTTCCGAAATTGAAGCAAGAAGCTAGCGGCTATCCTTCTTGGTGTCAGACACCTACAGACAAAGAGGCAGTCAAAGGACGGTACCTATCCACAGAAGGCATCACCTTTGAACACGTGGAAAAGAACGAAGGAAGACGATCGTTTGCAAAAGTCAGGCTGAATTATTTGTGGGGAAATTTGGCTCAACGTCCGATATTTCCAAAGACGGAATAGATTCAAGTCGATACTTTCAACTCGTCAATGATAAAAGAAAACAAAATAAACACGTGAAACTCATACGTGAAGACTTAATCTTGGTGAATTACGAAAAAGTTGCAGTTTGCACCTACGGATGAGTTTGCTAATGTCATCATTGCGGCGTACGTAACAGCAATGCCCTTTTAAAACTACATTCTGGCTTGGATAGATAATGTTTTTCAATTTCAACTACCAAAACGTTTGCTCATTGGCTTCGTCAGCAATGCGGTCCTCAACAGAAATATCGATCAAAATCCTTTCTAGTTCCAAAACTTCAACGAGTCCAGTATAGAAGTCACCCGAGATGGCCAGACGTTGTTCACCAGACCCTTTAAAACTAACTTTGTCCGGAAAAATTACTTGATCTCTTTCTTTACTCTGTTTGAAGACACAGGATAATTAGGAACCAAAAGTAATCACGGCATTTTGTACGACGATTATGCAGAAAGATATGCTTTGTGGGAATTTGTTTTCACTCCAGACCAAGGCGGCGACGAAGGACATTTCCACCCTATAAAATCATACAACTCTGTGTGCAGCTTCAGTTTGTATTAGCTCTGGATAACACAGTGAACGTCATCTTGTATACAGAATTCGACAATATGCTGGAAATCAACAGCTTGAGAAAAGCGATCCTAGACTATTACAAGATTTCACCTATCAAGATCGGCGAGAAAGACGTTTTCTATTCGGAACAACAACAATAACAGACCACACGTGAAGAAGAAAAATAAGAAAAAGAGACAGTCAAGATGTTAAAATGACCAGAACAACAACAACACTTAGTCGCCTGTTTTGCTCGTCACTTGGCTGAAACAATCACACAACTGACCAGAAAACGGTGTCATAGTGGTCAAATCGATCATCCTATTCAGAAACAACACGACAGATGATTGATGCTGAATTAAGAAGAAAAGTTTGAAGAGTATCTGGAAATTGCATGGACTCTCATCTCAGAAGAGAAGAATTTGAAAAAGTGGTATAAAAACTTGTGTGGCGATTCCTTAGCTCCATTTAATTTTTTGGGAAACAAAACGCATCCATGCTCTCTTGCAACAGGGTTCCGAGACTTCCTGTTCATTGACTTACTTGACAGATATTTTCAAGGAAAAAGTCAAGTGTAAACTCGTATCATTAGCTGTGAAACAAATGAATACCTGGGACCTACATTACCTTCTGACTCAAAATTCGAACACAGCTTCTTGGAATCCAGTGGTGTGTGCTAAGCATGAACTTCCTAATCGAAAACCAAAAGACGTTCAAGCCAATACCATCAACACAGACGACAGTCATCGCCCATGAACCCATTGGGTAGCCGTCAACTTTTCCAACGACCACAGTGTAGAATATTTTGATTTTAAATGATTATATCCTCGGGAAGACGACATCATTGACTTTATGGGAAGAAATACTGATCCATTCAATTCAATAATGTGAGACTACAAGGATCAGATTCCATAGTGTGCGGACAATATTGTGTTTATTTTCTTCAAAAACGAAGTCTTGGATTGCTCTTAGAACCTTCAGTGACTTGTTTTGAACGTGATTAGTCTAGAAACGATGACAAAATAGAAAGATGGTTTTGTGAACATTATCTTTTTTCATTAGCAAATAAATGTAGTGTGCGTCGATGGCAAAATGACACTGTTCTAGATCATTGGAAGTCTTGTCTGACTCCACAACGCTGACAACCTTGTAAATACGTTCATGTTTAATGTTTTGGTATTTCTAAATGAAGAAGAAGGGACTAGCCCTAATAATCCCTCTTCATAGTTGATGTTTCATTCAGCGGGGCTGATTTTTTTAAAGTGTTGATTTAGAAAGAAAATGGTGTTAGCTTGATTTTTGGAAAGAAGAAAGATTTCCTTTTTTGACACGTTCTTGCAAGTTCTTTCGGTCAATCTTTGCATTCTATTTGGCTTTTGACAACCCCTTTCGATCATAACTTTTTAAATTACAAATTTGACTTTTTTCGAGCCAACGTCTAAACAATTAACTATGAATTTGTGGAAATTATATATAAGATCACTAAATTATTTAAGCATAACTTATACCCATGGATTGGTTTATACTTTTCGGAATCATTAAGTACATTCCGTACATAAAATAATAAACTTGAAGGAAATAAGTAAAATGTTTAACTAGATAGATTAATACAATTAAAATATGTGGCTAATACATTATTGCCCGTTAGGGACAGCCCGATTAAGAGAACTGGGCAGAATTTGTTTAAAAATACATCACTGGCGTTTCAATTCATGATGCCCTACCGCTTTGCGCCTCTGGAAATGCATTTTTCAAATTTGGCCTCGACAGGACATTGTGTGTGACACCTCACAATTGATTAAATAGTGCGCTGTGCGAGCAATCAATTTTAACATGAGCGAAAGTATTAAGAAGTTATCCAAAGCCATGGTGCACATGAACAGGATAAGGCACCACTTCATCGAGAGGAAAATGAAGAAGGTCCAAATTTTCCTCAAAATACCCCAACACCTTGTTGCACAAGTCCTGCGAGAGGAGATGAAAAAAGAACAGGTCAAATGGGAAAAGAAAAGAAACAGCAACATGGAAGAAGAGATGGAGAAATGGAAGATGAGGATAGATGAGGTCATCTGTCGCCTATAGAAAGAGAAGACAAAGCCCAGTAGTAAGACCCATGGCAAGACCCAGCCATCCTGGATATCGTCGTTGACATCTCAACGATCCAGAACAACAACAACAAATGGTCTTTTTCGGAACAATCCACATCTCTTTGAAACGAGACGCTATTCAATCATTGCCAAAAATCTCTATGTTTGTATGTTTGTGTATGTCTTTGTCTTCCACAAAACTTAAACCCCTTCTACCCCAGTGAAATAGTGTATGTATAAACACTACCAAATATTTGTGTATCATAAGTCTCTCAGTCTCAATGATCATAGGTTTGTGTGAAGAAAAAAAAGCAGGATCGTTTCTTTTTGGTTCGCGTGATTTCTCTTGACTTCTATTCTGTACTAGATTTAGGAATGTTTTCCTTCATGTCTCCACTTTGGAGAGATCCTTTCCTTCATATCCGCTCATAAAGCATATAAAGTGGTGCATTTGCCAGTCTTGCCACCGATCGTTGACTCGTCAACAGCTGCGAAGAATGAGTAGCCAGCACTGCCAGATTGAGAACAGAGTGCTTGCTGGATGAAATGAGGGAATACTACCCTATGAATTCATGGCATATCTAGATGGAAATGATGCCTTTGCGAATGGGGAAGGAACTCGTTCGCGAAGTAATAAAGTAGGATACAACCAAAATAAAGAGAATTTGTGCTAAGGAGGCGAAAGAAGCGAGAGACAGATAACGGAGAGGAAATAACACTATGTGTTGTATGGTTGTTTATGTCTGTGTCTGTTCACAGATATAAACGAAATTTTTTAAAACACTTTTTACCCCTTCTTGTGTGTGATGGTATGTGTGTGGGTATAGTGTGTCTATAAACACTCCTACCCTTGTTTCTGTCTAACAGTGTGTGTCTATTTCTTCCTCCTTGTTTTATATCCTACCCTCTTCGTTGGAGAGTCAGTGTGGGGTTTTTAGTCACTACACACGGCGCGTTGGATAGTATGCATGGGGTGTTGGATAGTACTCAAACACTGGGTGTTGGATAGTAATTGAAAAGTGTGTGTTTGATAGTACTCAAAAAGTGGGTACTGAATATTAGATCAGTAAGTATCAGATAGTATATAACGTAATGTTAAATTCCCGTAGAGCCCTCAAGAGTCCCATCAATGTAAACCTACGACGTCATGTTAATTCCCGTAAAGCCCTAAAACCTTTTCCATTATTGAGGTCAACCACTTCTAACAATGTAACCATGTAACACCATTTGAGGTTAACCATTTCTAAGAATGTAACAATTTACCCTTAGTGTTAAATTCCCGTAGAGCCCTCATGGGTCAGACAATGTAAACCTATAGCGTAATGTTAATTCCCGTAGAGCCCTATATCGCCCCACATTACTACTTCTGGATAATAAGCGCATACACGAACAATTGGCGTACGCGCAGAATTAGCACACGCTAGCCTTCAGGTGCTTTTTGTATCACAAATAAGCGCACATATGTGTAGAAAAAAAATCTTCAGATGTAATAATAGTGATGTACATGATGTTCCTACTCATGACTGAGTAATTACCGGTTATTCATCTATCTTGTTCCAATTATGCTTTTTTTTCATCTTTGTTTCTTTAATGAACGATCTTTCAGTGTAATATTATCCTAAATCTGTTTGATAAAATTGAATTTTGAAACTTGGCAAATTAGTTGCATCGTGATACACTTCACTATCGATAAACATGTGTCAAAAATAGTACTAATTTCCAATATAAGCTTATATGTATATTATCTAGATATTAAAACTAGATAGATATACATTATGTTTTCCAGATAAACTAGAGGTATTCTGGATGACTAATTTTAGAGATTGTTTAGGTATTTGTAGATATATCAGTCACGAGGAAATTTGTATTATTTGTACAGACAAGGTTTAAATCTTTTTCATCGGTCATCTTTTTCACCAGTATAATCTTGAGGTCTGTAGTGATTTACATGTTTGTTATTGTTGCCGATTTTTTCTTACGAGAACAATTAGTTGCATTCTTAATTTTTACGTATGCACCGGTAAGATATTCAAGTATTAATAACTCTTGAAGGTTTATTTTTAATCGGTTGTACCAAAAGGTAAGACTGCATTTTAATGAGTTGCTGAATTTTAATTGTTTTTGCAATGGTTTTTGTTTTCGCCTCGATGCAAAAGTCTACGAAATTCAGGGATGTTTATTTCATGGATGCCTTACTTGTTTTCCGTAACGAGACCTGAAAAAATCCTTTCTCAGAGTTCACCATGGAAGAATTGTACGACCAAACATACCAACAACGCCAGAGTTTAGAAAGTCAAGGATACCATGTGATAGAAATGTGGGAACACGACTATGATCGTCGTTTGAAAACAAATCCAGAATTTAAACTTATCTTCGAAGATTACGATGAGGTGGACATCGAACCTTTACGATAGTTTGTTAGGAGGACGAGTCAATGCTACACTCTTGTTGTACGAAGTGGACGAATCTCAAGAAGAACAAATCAAATACATCGATGTGTGTTCCTTGTATCTTTGGGTGTGAAAATATAATCGATTCCCTACCGGTCATCCTGGAATGTTGACAGAACACATCGACGGGGAATACATTCGTCGATACAAAGATTTGATCAAATACAAAGTGTGCCGCCGACGAACTTGCACCACCCTATTTTACCTCATCATTGCAACAAAAAATGATGTTTACTTTATCCCGTAATTGTGCTGAAACATGTAATCAAGAATAACCTTGTCGTCACGATGATCAAGAACGAGCCTTGACGTGGACGTGGGTGGGTGACTAGTTGTTTCATGTTCTCGATCGCGGATACACCTTATTAAGAGTATGTAAAATTTAGCCCTTTCTTACAACAGAACAATGCCAACAAGATGACGATGACTCGAGGCTATGGATTTGTTTCAGGCTAAGTCAATGAATTTCCGAAATTGAAGCAAGAAGCTAGCGGCTATCCTTCTTGGTGTCAGACACCTACAGACAAAGAGGCAGTCAAAGGACGGTACCTATCCACAGAAGGCATCACCTTTGAACACGTGGAAAAGAACGAAGGAAGACGATCGTTTGCAAAAGTCAGGCTGAATTATTTGTGGGGAAATTTGGCTCAACGTCCGATATTTCCAAAGACGGAATAGATTCAAGTCGATACTTTCAACTCGTCAATGATAAAAGAAAACAAATTAAACACGTGAAACTCATACGTGAAGACTTAATCTTGGTGAATTACGAAAAAGTTGCAGTTTGCACCTACGGATGAGTTTGCTAATGTCATCATTGCGGCGTACGTAACAGCAATGCCCTTTTAAAACTACATTCTGGCTTGGATAGATAATGTTTTTCAATTTCAACTACCAAAACGTTTGCTCATTGGCTTCGTCAGCAATGCGGTCCTCAACAGAAATATCGATCAAAATCCTTTCTAGTTCCAAAACTTCAACGAGTCCAGTATAGAAGTCACCCGAGATGGCCAGACGTTGTTCACCAGACCCTTTAAAACTAACTTTGTCCGGAAAAATTACTTGATCTCTTTCTTTACTCTGTTTGAAGACACAGGATAATTAGGAACCAAAAGTAATCACGGCATTTTGTACGACGATTATGCAGAAAGATATGCTTTGTGGGAATTTGTTTTCACTCCAGACCAAGGCGGCGACGAAGGACATTTCCACCCTATAAAATCATACAACTCTGTGTGCAGCTTCAGTTTGTATTAGCTCTGGATAACACAGTGAACGTCATCTTGTATACAGAATTCGACAATATGCTGGAAATCAACAGCTTGAGAAAAGCGATCCTAGACTATTACAAGATTTCACCTATCAAGATCGGCGAGAAAGACGTTTTCTATTCGGAACAACAACAATAACAGACCACACGTGAAGAAGAAAAATAAGAAAAAGAGACAGTCAAGATGTTAAAATGACCAGAACAACAACAACACTTAGTCGCCTGTTTTGCTCGTCACTTGGCTGAAACAATCACACAACTGACCAGAAAACGGTGTCATAGTGGTCAAATCGATCATCCTATTCAGAAACAACACGACAGATGATTGATGCTGAATTAAGAAGAAAAGTTTGAAGAGTATCTGGAAATTGCATGGACTCTCATCTCAGAAGAGAAGAATTTGAAAAAGTGGTATAAAAACTTGTGTGGCGATTCCTTAGCTCCATTTAATTTTTTGGGAAACAAAACGCATCCATGCTCTCTTGCAACAGGGTTCCGAGACTTCCTGTTCATTGACTTACTTGACAGATATTTTCAAGGAAAAAGTCAAGTGTAAACTCGTATCATTAGCTGTGAAACAAATGAATACCTGGGACCTACATTACCTTCTGACTCAAAATTCGTACACAGCTTCTTGGAATCCAGTGGTGTGTGCTAAGCATGAACTTCCTAATCGAAAACCAAAAGACGTTCAAGCCAATACCATCAACACAGACGACAGTCATCGCCCATGAACCCATTGGGTAGCCGTCAACTTTTCCAACGACCACAGTGTAGAATATTTTGATTTTAAATGATTATATCCTCGGGAAGACGACATCATTGACTTTATGGGAAGAAATACTGATCCATTCAATTCAATAATGTGAGACTACAAGGATCAGATTCCATAGTGTGCGGACAATATTGTGTTTATTTTCTTCAAAAACGAAGTCTTGGATTGCTCTTAGAACCTTCAGTGACTTGTTTTGAACGTGATTAGTCTAGAAACGATGACAAAATAGAAAGATGGTTTTGTGAACATTATCTTTTTTCATTAGCAAATAAATGTAGTGTGCGTCGATGGCAAAATGACACTGTTCTAGATCATTGGAAGTCTTGTCTGACTCCACAACGCTGACAACCTTGTAAATACGTTCATGTTTAATGTTTTGGTATTTCTAAATGAAGAAGAAGGGACTAGCCCTAATAATCCCTCTTCATAGTTGATGTTTCATTCAGCGGGGCTGATTTTTTTAAAGTGTTGATTTAGAAAGAAAATGGTGTTAGCTTGATTTTTGGAAAGAAGAAAGATTTCCTTTTTTGACACGTTCTTGCAAGTTCTTTCGGTCAATCTTTGCATTCTATTTGGCTTTTGACAACCCCTTTCGATCATAACTTTTTAAATTACAAATTTGACTTTTTTCGAGCCAACGTCTAAACAATTAACTATGAATTTGTGGAAATTATATATAAGA
Organism: Margaritifera margaritifera; assembly: GCA_029931535.1. NCBI lineage: Eukaryota > Metazoa > Mollusca > Bivalvia > Unionida > Margaritiferidae > Margaritifera > Margaritifera margaritifera. The sequence goes on along the minus strand of JAQPZY010001521.1, from coordinate 3,543,835 downwards.
TCACTAAATTATTTAAGCATAACTTATACCCATGGATTGGTTTATACTTTTCGGAATCATTAAGTACATTCCGTACATAAAATAATAAACTTGAAGGAAATAAGTAAAATGTTTAACTAGATAGATTAATACAATTAAAATATGTGGCTAATACATTATTGCCCGTTAGGGAGAGCCCGATTAAGAGAACTGGGCAGAATTTGTTTAAAAATACATCACTGGCGTTTCAATTCATGATGCCCTACCGCTTTGCGCCTCTGGAAATGCATTTTTCAAATTTGGCCTCGACAGGACATTGTGTGTGACACCTCACAATTGATTAAATAGTGCGCTGTGCGAGCAATCAATTTTAACATGAGCGAAAGTATTAAGAAGTTATCCAAAGCCATGGTGCACATGAACAGGATAAGGCACCACTTCATCGAGAGGAAAATGAAGAAGGTCCAAATTTTCCTCAAAATACCCCAACACCTTGTTGCACAAGTCCTGCGAGAGGAGATGAAAAAAGAACAGGTCAAATGGGAAAAGAAAAGAAACAGCAACATGGAAGAAGAGATGGAGAAATGGAAGATGAGGATAGATGAGGTCATCTGTCGCCTATAGAAAGAGAAGACAAAGCCCAGTAGTAAGACCCATGGCAAGACCCAGCCATCCTGGATATCGTCGTTGACATCTCAACGATCCAGAACAACAACAACAAATGGTCTTTTTCGGAACAATCCACATCTCTTTGAAACGAGACGCTATTCAATCATTGCCAAAAATCTCTATGTTTGTATGTTTGTGTATGTCTTTGTCTTCCACAAAACTTAAACCCCTTCTACCCCAGTGAAATAGTGTATGTATAAACACTACCAAATATTTGTGTATCATAAGTCTCTCAGTCTCAATGATCATAGGTTTGTGTGAAGAAAAAAAAGCAGGATCGTTTCTTTTTGGTTCGCGTGATTTCTCTTGACTTCTATTCTGTACTAGATTTAGGAATGTTTTCCTTCATGTCTCCACTTTGGAGAGATCCTTTCCTTCATATCCGCTCATAAAGCATATAAAGTGGTGCATTTGCCAGTCTTGCCACCGATCGTTGACTCGTCAACAGCTGCGAAGAATGAGTAGCCAGCACTGCCAGATTGAGAACAGAGTGCTTGCTGGATGAAATGAGGGAATACTACCCTATGAATTCATGGCATATCTAGATGGAAATGATGCCTTTGCGAATGGGGAAGGAACTCGTTCGCGAAGTAATAAAGTAGGATACAACCAAAATAAAGAGAATTTGTGCTAAGGAGGCGAAAGAAGCGAGAGACAGATAACGGAGAGGAAATAACACTATGTGTTGTATGGTTGTTTATGTCTGTGTCTGTTCACAGATATAAACGAAATTTTTTAAAACACTTTTTACCCCTTCTTGTGTGTGATGGTATGTGTGTGGGTATAGTGTGTCTATAAACACTCCTACCCTTGTTTCTGTCTAACAGTGTGTGTCTATTTCTTCCTCCTTGTTTTATATCCTACCCTCTTCGTTGGAGAGTCAGTGTGGGGTTTTTAGTCACTACACACGGCGCGTTGGATAGTATGCATGGGGTGTTGGATAGTACTCAAACACTGGGTGTTGGATAGTAATTGAAAAGTGTGTGTTTGATAGTACTCAAAAAGTGGGTACTGAATATTAGATCAGTAAGTATCAGATAGTATATAACGTAATGTTAAATTCCCGTAGAGCCCTCAAGAGTCCCATCAATGTAAACCTACGACGTCATGTTAATTCCCGTAAAGCCCTAAAACCTTTTCCATTATTGAGGTCAACCACTTCTAACAATGTAACCATGTAACACCATTTGAGGTTAACCATTTCTAAGAATGTAACAATTTACCCTTAGTGTTAAATTCCCGTAGAGCCCTCATGGGTCAGACAATGTAAACCTATAGCGTAATGTTAATTCCCGTAGAGCCCTATATCGCCCCACATTACTACTTCTGGATAATAAGCGCATACACGAACAATTGGCGTACGCGCAGAATTAGCACACGCTAGCCTTCAGGTGCTTTTTGTATCACAAATAAGCGCACATATGTGTAGAAAAAAAATCTTCAGATGTAATAATAGTGATGTACATGATGTTCCTACTCATGACTGAGTAATTACCGGTTATTCATCTATCTTGTTCCAATTATGCTTTTTTTTCATCTTTGTTTCTTTAATGAACGATCTTTCAGTGTAATATTATCCTAAATCTGTTTGATAAAATTGAATTTTGAAACTTGGCAAATTAGTTGCATCGTGATACACTTCACTATCGATAAACATGTGTCAAAAATAGTACTAATTTCCAATATAAGCTTATATGTATATTATCTAGATATTAAAACTAGATAGATATACATTATGTTTTCCAGATAAACTAGAGGTATTCTGGATGACTAATTTTAGAGATTGTTTAGGTATTTGTAGATATATCAGTCACGAGGAAATTTGTATTATTTGTACAGACAAGGTTTAAATCTTTTTCATCGGTCATCTTTTTCACCAGTATAATCTTGAGGTCTGTAGTGATTTACATGTTTGTTATTGTTGCCGATTTTTTCTTACGAGAACAATTAGTTGCATTCTTAATTTTTACGTATGCACCGGTAAGATATTCAAGTATTAATAACTCTTGAAGGTTTATTTTTAATCGGTTGTACCAAAAGGTAAGACTGCATTTTAATGAGTTGCTGAATTTTAATTGTTTTTGCAATGGTTTTTGTTTTCGCCTCGATGCAAAAGTCTACGAAATTCAGGGATGTTTATTTCATGGATGCCTTACTTGTTTTCCGTAACGAGACCTGAAAAAATCCTTTCTCAGAGTTCACCATGGAAGAATTGTACGACCAAACATACCAACAACGCCAGAGTTTAGAAAGTCAAGGATACCATGTGATAGAAATGTGGGAACACGACTATGATCGTCGTTTGAAAACAAATCCAGAATTTAAACTTATCTTCGAAGATTACGATGAGGTGGACATCGAACCTTTACGATAGTTTGTTAGGAGGACGAGTCAATGCTACACTCTTGTTGTACGAAGTGGACGAATCTCAAGAAGAACAAATCAAATACATCGATGTGTGTTCCTTGTATCTTTGGGTGTGAAAATATAATCGATTCCCTACCGGTCATCCTGGAATGTTGACAGAACACATCGACGGGGAATACATTCGTCGATACAAAGATTTGATCAAATACAAAGTGTGCCGCCGACGAACTTGCACCACCCTATTTTACCTCATCATTGCAACAAAAAATGATGTTTACTTTATCCCGTAATTGTGCTGAAACATGTAATCAAGAATAACCTTGTCGTCACGATGATCAAGAACGAGCCTTGACGTGGACGTGGGTGGGTGACTAGTTGTTTCATGTTCTCGATCGCGGATACACCTTATTAAGAGTATGTAAAATTTAGCCCTTTCTTACAACAGAACAATGCCAACAAGATGACGATGACTCGAGGCTATGGATTTGTTTCAGGCTAAGTCAATGAATTTCCGAAATTGAAGCAAGAAGCTAGCGGCTATCCTTCTTGGTGTCAGACACCTACAGACAAAGAGGCAGTCAAAGGACGGTACCTATCCACAGAAGGCATCACCTTTGAACACGTGGAAAAGAACGAAGGAAGACGATCGTTTGCAAAAGTCAGGCTGAATTATTTGTGGGGAAATTTGGCTCAACGTCCGATATTTCCAAAGACGGAATAGATTCAAGTCGATACTTTCAACTCGTCAATGATAAAAGAAAACAAATTAAACACGTGAAACTCATACGTGAAGACTTAATCTTGGTGAATTACGAAAAAGTTGCAGTTTGCACCTACGGATGAGTTTGCTAATGTCATCATTGCGGCGTACGTAACAGCAATGCCCTTTTAAAACTACATTCTGGCTTGGATAGATAATGTTTTTCAATTTCAACTACCAAAACGTTTGCTCATTGGCTTCGTCAGCAATGCGGTCCTCAACAGAAATATCGATCAAAATCCTTTCTAGTTCCAAAACTTCAACGAGTCCAGTATAGAAGTCACCCGAGATGGCCAGACGTTGTTCACCAGACCCTTTAAAACTAACTTTGTCCGGAAAAATTACTTGATCTCTTTCTTTACTCTGTTTGAAGACACAGGATAATTAGGAACCAAAAGTAATCACGGCATTTTGTACGACGATTATGCAGAAAGATATGCTTTGTGGGAATTTGTTTTCACTCCAGACCAAGGCGGCGACGAAGGACATTTCCACCCTATAAAATCATACAACTCTGTGTGCAGCTTCAGTTTGTATTAGCTCTGGATAACACAGTGAACGTCATCTTGTATACAGAATTCGACAATATGCTGGAAATCAACAGCTTGAGAAAAGCGATCCTAGACTATTACAAGATTTCACCTATCAAGATCGGCGAGAAAGACGTTTTCTATTCGGAACAACAACAATAACAGACCACACGTGAAGAAGAAAAATAAGAAAAAGAGACAGTCAAGATGTTAAAATGACCAGAACAACAACAACACTTAGTCGCCTGTTTTGCTCGTCACTTGGCTGAAACAATCACACAACTGACCAGAAAACGGTGTCATAGTGGTCAAATCGATCATCCTATTCAGAAACAACACGACAGATGATTGATGCTGAATTAAGAAGAAAAGTTTGAAGAGTATCTGGAAATTGCATGGACTCTCATCTCAGAAGAGAAGAATTTGAAAAAGTGGTATAAAAACTTGTGTGGCGATTCCTTAGCTCCATTTAATTTTTTGGGAAACAAAACGCATCCATGCTCTCTTGCAACAGGGTTCCGAGACTTCCTGTTCATTGACTTACTTGACAGATATTTTCAAGGAAAAAGTCAAGTGTAAACTCGTATCATTAGCTGTGAAACAAATGAATACCTGGGACCTACATTACCTTCTGACTCAAAATTCGTACACAGCTTCTTGGAATCCAGTGGTGTGTGCTAAGCATGAACTTCCTAATCGAAAACCAAAAGACGTTCAAGCCAATACCATCAACACAGACGACAGTCATCGCCCATGAACCCATTGGGTAGCCGTCAACTTTTCCAACGACCACAGTGTAGAATATTTTGATTTTAAATGATTATATCCTCGGGAAGACGACATCATTGACTTTATGGGAAGAAATACTGATCCATTCAATTCAATAATGTGAGACTACAAGGATCAGATTCCATAGTGTGCGGACAATATTGTGTTTATTTTCTTCAAAAACGAAGTCTTGGATTGCTCTTAGAACCTTCAGTGACTTGTTTTGAACGTGATTAGTCTAGAAACGATGACAAAATAGAAAGATGGTTTTGTGAACATTATCTTTTTTCATTAGCAAATAAATGTAGTGTGCGTCGATGGCAAAATGACACTGTTCTAGATCATTGGAAGTCTTGTCTGACTCCACAACGCTGACAACCTTGTAAATACGTTCATGTTTAATGTTTTGGTATTTCTAAATGAAGAAGAAGGGACTAGCCCTAATAATCCCTCTTCATAGTTGATGTTTCATTCAGCGGGGCTGATTTTTTTAAAGTGTTGATTTAGAAAGAAAATGGTGTTAGCTTGATTTTTGGAAAGAAGAAAGATTTCCTTTTTTGACACGTTCTTGCAAGTTCTTTCGGTCAATCTTTGCATTCTATTTGGCTTTTGACAACCCCTTTCGATCATAACTTTTTAAATTACAAATTTGACTTTTTTCGAGCCAACGTCTAAACAATTAACTATGAATTTGTGGAAATTATATATAAGATCACTAAATTATTTAAGCATAACTTATACCCATGGATTGGTTTATACTTTTCGGAATCATTAAGTACATTCCGTACATAAAATAATAAACTTGAAGGAAATAAGTAAAATGTTTAACTAGATAGATTAATACAATTAAAATATGTGGCTAATACATTATTGCCCGTTAGGGACAGCCCGATTAAGAGAACTGGGCAGAATTTGTTTAAAAATACATCACTGGCGTTTCAATTCATGATGCCCTACCGCTTTGCGCCTCTGGAAATGCATTTTTCAAATTTGGCCTCGACAGGACATTGTGTGTGACACCTCACAATTGATTAAATAGTGCGCTGTGCGAGCAATCAATTTTAACATGAGCGAAAGTATTAAGAAGTTATCCAAAGCCATGGTGCACATGAACAGGATAAGGCACCACTTCATCGAGAGGAAAATGAAGAAGGTCCAAATTTTCCTCAAAATACCCCAACACCTTGTTGCACAAGTCCTGCGAGAGGAGATGAAAAAAGAACAGGTCAAATGGGAAAAGAAAAGAAACAGCAACATGGAAGAAGAGATGGAGAAATGGAAGATGAGGATAGATGAGGTCATCTGTCGCCTATAGAAAGAGAAGACAAAGCCCAGTAGTAAGACCCATGGCAAGACCCAGCCATCCTGGATATCGTCGTTGACATCTCAACGATCCAGAACAACAACAACAAATGGTCTTTTTCGGAACAATCCACATCTCTTTGAAACGAGACGCTATTCAATCATTGCCAAAAATCTCTATGTTTGTATGTTTGTGTATGTCTTTGTCTTCCACAAAACTTAAACCCCTTCTACCCCAGTGAAATAGTGTATGTATAAACACTACCAAATATTTGTGTATCATAAGTCTCTCAGTCTCAATGATCATAGGTTTGTGTGAAGAAAAAAAAAGCAGGATCGTTTCTTTTTGGTTCGCGTGATTTCTCTTGACTTCTATTCTGTACTAGATTTAGGAATGTTTTCCTTCATGTCTCCACTTTGGAGAGATCCTTTCCTTCATATCCGCTCATAAAGCATATAAAGTGGTGCATTTGCCAGTCTTGCTACCGATCGTTGACTCGTCAACAGCTGCGAAGAATGAGTAGCCAGCACTGCCAGATTGAGAACAGAGTGCTTGCTGGATGAAATGAGGGAATACTACCCTATGAATTCATGGCATATCTAGATGGAAATGATGCCTTTGCGAATGGGGAAGGAACTCGTTCGCGAAGTAATAAAGTAGGATACAACCAAAATAAAGAGAATTTGTGCTAAGGAGGCGAAAGAAGCGAGAGACAGATAACGGAGAGGAAATAACACTATGTGTTGTATGGTTGTTTATGTCTGTGTCTGTTCACAGATATAAACGAAATTTTTTAAAACACTTTTTACCCCTTCTTGTGTGTGATGGTATGTGTGTGGGTATAGTGTGTCTATAAACACTCCTACCCTTGTTTCTGTCTAACAGTGTGTGTCTATTTCTTCCTCCTTGTTTTATATCCTACCCTCTTCGTTGGAGAGTCAGTGTGGGGTTTTTAGTCACTACACACGGCGCGTTGGATAGTATGCATGGGGTGTTGGATAGTACTCAAACACTGGGTGTTGGATAGTAATTGAAAAGTGTGTGTTTGATAGTACTCAAAAAGTGGGTACTGAATATTAGATCAGTAAGTATCAGATAGTATATAACGTAATGTTAAATTCCCGTAGAGCCCTCAAGAGTCCCATCAATGTAAACCTACGACGTCATGTTAATTCCCGTAAAGCCCTAAAACCTTTTCCATTATTGAGGTCAACCACTTCTAACAATGTAACCATGTAACACCATTTGAGGTTAACCATTTCTAAGAATGTAACAATTTACCCTTAGTGTTAAATTCCCGTAGAGCCCTCATGGGTCAGACAATGTAAACCTATAGCGTAATGTTAATTCCCGTAGAGCCCTATATCGCCCCACATTACTACTTCTGGATAATAAGCGCATACACGAACAATTGGCGTACGCGCAGAATTAGCACACGCTAGCCTTCAGGTGCTTTTTGTATCACAAATAAGCGCACATATGTGTAGAAAAAAAATCTTCAGATGTAATAATAGTGATGTACATGATGTTCCTACTCATGACTGAGTAATTACCGGTTATTCATCTATCTTGTTCCAATTATGCTTTTTTTTTCATCTTTGTTTCTTTAATGAACGATCTTTCAGTGTAATATTATCCTAAATCTGTTTGATAAAATTGAATTTTGAAACTTGGCAAATTAGTTGCATCGTGATACACTTCACTATCGATAAACATGTGTCAAAAATAGTACTAATTTCCAATATAAGCTTATATGTATATTATCTAGATATTAAAACTAGATAGATATACATTATGTTTTCCAGATAAACTAGAGGTATTCTGGATGACTAATTTTAGAGATTGTTTAGGTATTTGTAGATATATCAGTCACGAGGAAATTTGTATTATTTGTACAGACAAGGTTTAAATCTTTTTCATCGGTCATCTTTTTCACCAGTATAATCTTGAGGTCTGTAGTGATTTACATGTTTGTTATTGTTGCCGATTTTTTCTTACGAGAACAATTAGTTGCATTCTTAATTTTTACGTATGCACCGGTAAGATATTCAAGTATTAATAACTCTTGAAGGTTTATTTTTAATCGGTTGTACCAAAAGGTAAGACTGCATTTTAATGAGTTGCTGAATTTTAATTGTTTTTGCAATGGTTTTTGTTTTCGCCTCGATGCAAAAGTCTACGAAATTCAGGGATGTTTATTTCATGGATGCCTTACTTGTTTTCCGTAACGAGACCTGAAAAAATCCTTTCTCAGAGTTCACCATGGAAGAATTGTACGACCAAACATACCAACAACGCCAGAGTTTAGAAAGTCAAGGATACCATGTGATAGAAATGTGGGAACACGACTATGATCGTCGTTTGAAAACAAATCCAGAATTTAAACTTATCTTCGAAGATTACGATGAGGTGGACATCGAACCTTTACGATAGTTTGTTAGGAGGACGAGTCAATGCTACACTCTTGTTATACGAAGTGGACGAATCTCAAGAAGAACAAATCAAATACATCGATGTGTGTTCCTTGTATCTTTGGGTGTGAAAATATAATCGATTCCCTAACGGTCATCCTGGAATGTTGACAGAACACATCGACGGGGAATACATTCGTCGATACAAAGATTTGATCAAATACAAAGTGTGCCGCCGACGAACTTGCACCACCCTATTTTACCTCATCATTGCAACAAAAAATGATGTTTACTTTATCCCGTAATTGTGCTGAAACATGTAATCAAGAATAACCTTGTCGTCACGATGATCAAGAACGAGCCTTGACGTGGACGTGGGTGGGTGACTAGTTGTTTCATGTTCTCGATCGCGGATACACCTTATTAAGAGTATGTAAAATTTAGCCCTTTCTTACAACAGAACAATGCCAACAAGATGACGATGACTCGAGGCTATGGATTTGTTTCAGGCTAAGTCAATGAATTTCCGAAATTGAAGCAAGAAGCTAGCGGCTATCCTTCTTGGTGTCAGACACCTACAGACAAAGAGGCAGTCAAAGGACGGTACCTATCCACAGAAGGCATCACCTTTGAACACGTGGAAAAGAACGAAGGAAGACGATCGTTTGCAAAAGTCAGGCTGAATTATTTGTGGGGAAATTTGGCTCAACGTCCGATATTTCCAAAGACGGAATAGATTCAAGTCGATACTTTCAACTCGTCAATGATAAAAGAAAACAAAATAAACACGTGAAACTCATACGTGAAGACTTAATCTTGGTGAATTACGAAAAAGTTGCAGTTTGCACCTACGGATGAGTTTGCTAATGTCATCATTGCGGCGTACGTAACAGCAATGCCCTTTTAAAACTACATTCTGGCTTGGATAGATAATGTTTTTCAATTTCAACTACCAAAACGTTTGCTCATTGGCTTCGTCAGCAATGCGGTCCTCAACAGAAATATCGATCAAAATCCTTTCTAGTTCCAAAACTTCAACGAGTCCAGTATAGAAGTCACCCGAGATGGCCAGACGTTGTTCACCAGACCCTTTAAAACTAACTTTGTCCGGAAAAATTACTTGATCTCTTTCTTTACTCTGTTTGAAGACACAGGATAATTAGGAACCAAAAGTAATCACGGCATTTTGTACGACGATTATGCAGAAAGATATGCTTTGTGGGAATTTGTTTTCACTCCAGACCAAGGCGGCGACGAAGGACATTTCCACCCTATAAAATCATACAACTCTGTGTGCAGCTTCAGTTTGTATTAGCTCTGGATAACACAGTGAACGTCATCTTGTATACAGAATTCGACAATATGCTGGAAATCAACAGCTTGAGAAAAGCGATCCTAGACTATTACAAGATTTCACCTATCAAGATCGGCGAGAAAGACGTTTTCTATTCGGAACAACAACAATAACAGACCACACGTGAAGAAGAAAAATAAGAAAAAGAGACAGTCAAGATGTTAAAATGACCAGAACAACAACAACACTTAGTCGCCTGTTTTGCTCGTCACTTGGCTGAAACAATCACACAACTGACCAGAAAACGGTGTCATAGTGGTCAAATCGATCATCCTATTCAGAAACAACACGACAGATGATTGATGCTGAATTAAGAAGAAAAGTTTGAAGAGTATCTGGAAATTGCATGGACTCTCATCTCAGAAGAGAAGAATTTGAAAAAGTGGTATAAAAACTTGTGTGGCGATTCCTTAGCTCCATTTAATTTTTTGGGAAACAAAACGCATCCATGCTCTCTTGCAACAGGGTTCCGAGACTTCCTGTTCATTGACTTACTTGACAGATATTTTCAAGGAAAAAGTCAAGTGTAAACTCGTATCATTAGCTGTGAAACAAATGAATACCTGGGACCTACATTACCTTCTGACTCAAAATTCGTACACAGCTTCTTGGAATCCAGTGGTGTGTGCTAAGCATGAACTTCCTAATCGAAAACCAAAAGACGTTCAAGCCAATACCATCAACACAGACGACAGTCATCGCCCATGAACCCATTGGGTAGCCGTCAACTTTTCCAACGACCACAGTGTAGAATATTTTGATTTTAAATGATTATATCCTCGGGAAGACGACATCATTGACTTTATGGGAAGAAATACTGATCCATTCAATTCAATAATGTGAGACTACAAGGATCAGATTCCATAGTGTGCGGACAATATTGTGTTTATTTTCTTCAAAAACGAAGTCTTGGATTGCTCTTAGAACCTTCAGTGACTTGTTTTGAACGTGATTAGTCTAGAAACGATGACAAAATAGAAAGGTGGTTTTGTGAACATTATCTTTTTTTCATTAGCAAGTAAATGTAGTGTGCGTCGATGGCAAAATGACACTGTTCTAGATCATTGGAAGTCTTGTCTGACTCCACAACGCTGACAACCTTGTAAATACGTTCATGTTTAATGTTTTGGTATTTCTAAATGAAGAAGAAGGGACTAGCCCTAATAATCCCTCTTCATAGTTGATGTTTCATTCAGCGGGGCTGATTTTTTTAAAGTGTTGATTTAGAAAGAAAATGGTGTTAGCTTGATTTTTGGAAAGAAGAAAGATTTCCTTTTTTGACATGTTCTTGCAAGTTCTTTCTGTCAATCTTTGCATTCTATTTGGCTTTTGACAACCCCTTTCGGTTATAACTTTTTAAATTACAAATTTGACTTTTTTCGAGCCAACGTCTAAACAATTAACTATGAATTTGTGGAAATTATATATAAGATCACTAAATTATTTAAGCATAACTTATACCCATGGATTGGTTTATACTTTTCGGAATCATTAAGTACATTCCGTACATAAAATAATAAACTTGAAGGAAATAAGTAAAATGTTTAACTAGATAGATTAATACAATTAAAATATGTGGCTAATACATTATTGCCCGTTAGGGAGAGCCCGATTAAGAGAACTGGGCAGAATTTGTTTAAAAATACATCACTGGCGTTTCAATTCATGATGCCCTACCGCTTTGCGCCTCTGGAAATGCATTTTTCAAATTTGGCCTCGACAGGACATTGTGTGTGACACCTCACAATTGATTAAATAGTGCGCTGTGCGAGCAATCAATTTTAACATGAGCGAAAGTATTAAGAAGTTATCCAAAGCCATGGTGCACATGAACAGGATAAGGCACCACTTCATCGAGAGGAAAATGAAGAAGGTCCAAATTTTCCTCAAAATACCCCAACACCTTGTTGCACAAGTCCTGCGAGAGGAGATGAAAAAAGAACAGGTCAAATGGGAAAAGAAAAGAAACAGCAACATGGAAGAAGAGATGGAGAAATGGAAGATGAGGATAGATGAGGTCATCTGTCGCCTATAGAAAGAGAAGACAAAGCCCAGTAGTAAGACCCATGGCAAGACCCAGCCATCCTGGATATCGTCGTTGACATCTCAACGATCCAGAACAACAACAACAAATGGTCTTTTTCGGAACAATCCACATCTCTTTGAAACGAGACGCTATTCAATCATTGCCAAAAATCTCTATGTTTGTATGTTTGTGTATGTCTTTGTCTTCCACAAAACTTAAACCCCTTCTACCCCAGTGAAATAGTGTATGTATAAACACTACCAAATATTTGTGTATCATAAGTCTCTCAGTCTCAATGATCATAGGTTTGTGTGAAGAAAAAAAAGCAGGATCGTTTCTTTTTGGTTCGCGTGATTTCTCTTGACTTCTATTCTGTACTAGATTTAGGAATGTTTTCCTTCATGTCTCCACTTTGGAGAGATCCTTTCCTTCATATCCGCTCATAAAGCATATAAAGTGGTGCATTTGCCAGTCTTGCCACCGATCGTTGACTCGTCAACAGCTGCGAAGAATGAGTAGCCAGCACTGCCAGATTGAGAACAGAGTGCTTGCTGGATGAAATGAGGGAATACTACCCTATGAATTCATGGCATATCTAGATGGAAATGATGCCTTTGCGAATGGGGAAGGAACTCGTTCGCGAAGTAATAAAGTAGGATACAACCAAAATAAAGAGAATTTGTGCTAAGGAGGCGAAAGAAGCGAGAGACAGATAACGGAGAGGAAATAACACTATGTGTTGTATGGTTGTTTATGTCTGTGTCTGTTCACAGATATAAACGAAATTTTTTAAAACACTTTTTACCCCTTCTTGTGTGTGATGGTATGTGTGTGGGTATAGTGTGTCTATAAACACTCCTACCCTTGTTTCTGTCTAACAGTGTGTGTCTATTTCTTCCTCCTTGTTTTATATCCTACCCTCTTCGTTGGAGAGTCAGTGTGGGGTTTTTAGTCACTACACACGGCGCGTTGGATAGTATGCATGGGGTGTTGGATAGTACTCAAACACTGGGTGTTGGATAGTAATTGAAAAGTGTGTGTTTGATAGTACTCAAAAAGTGGGTACTGAATATTAGATCAGTAAGTATCAGATAGTATATAACGTAATGTTAAATTCCCGTAGAGCCCTCAAGAGTCCCATCAATGTAAACCTACGACGTCATGTTAATTCCCGTAAAGCCCTAAAACCTTTTCCATTATTGAGGTCAACCACTTCTAACAATGTAACCATGTAACACCATTTGAGGTTAACCATTTCTAAGAATGTAACAATTTACCCTTAGTGTTAAATTCCCGTAGAGCCCTCATGGGTCAGACAATGTAAACCTATAGCGTAATGTTAATTCCCGTAGAGCCCTATATCGCCCCACATTACTACTTCTGGATAATAAGCGCATACACGAACAATTGGCGTACGCGCAGAATTAGCACACGCTAGCCTTCAGGTGCTTTTTGTATCACAAATAAGCGCACATATGTGTAGAAAAAAAATCTTCAGATGTAATAATAGTGATGTACATGATGTTCCTACTCATGACTGAGTAATTACCGGTTATTCATCTATCTTGTTCCAATTATGCTTTTTTTTCATCTTTGTTTCTTTAATGAACGATCTTTCAGTGTAATATTATCCTAAATCTGTTTGATAAAATTGAATTTTGAAACTTGGCAAATTAGTTGCATCGTGATACACTTCACTATCGATAAACATGTGTCAAAAATAGTACTAATTTCCAATATAAGCTTATATGTATATTATCTAGATATTAAAACTAGATAGATATACATTATGTTTTCCAGATAAACTAGAGGTATTCTGGATGACTAATTTTAGAGATTGTTTAGGTATTTGTAGATATATCAGTCACGAGGAAATTTGTATTATTTGTACAGACAAGGTTTAAATCTTTTTCATCGGTCATCTTTTTCACCAGTATAATCTTGAGGTCTGTAGTGATTTACATGTTTGTTATTGTTGCCGATTTTTTCTTACGAGAACAATTAGTTGCATTCTTAATTTTTACGTATGCACCGGTAAGATATTCAAGTATTAATAACTCTTGAAGGTTTATTTTTAATCGGTTGTACCAAAAGGTAAGACTGCATTTTAATGAGTTGCTGAATTTTAATTGTTTTTGCAATGGTTTTTGTTTTCGCCTCGATGCAAAAGTCTACGAAATTCAGGGATGTTTATTTCATGGATGCCTTACTTGTTTTCCGTAACGAGACCTGAAAAAATCCTTTCTCAGAGTTCACCATGGAAGAATTGTACGACCAAACATACCAACAACGCCAGAGTTTAGAAAGTCAAGGATACCATGTGATAGAAATGTGGGAACACGACTATGATCGTCGTTTGAAAACAAATCCAGAATTTAAACTTATCTTCGAAGATTACGATGAGGTGGACATCGAACCTTTACGATAGTTTGTTAGGAGGACGAGTCAATGCTACACTCTTGTTGTACGAAGTGGACGAATCTCAAGAAGAACAAATCAAATACATCGATGTGTGTTCCTTGTATCTTTGGGTGTGAAAATATAATCGATTCCCTACCGGTCATCCTGGAATGTTGACAGAACACATCGACGGGGAATACATTCGTCGATACAAAGATTTGATCAAATACAAAGTGTGCCGCCGACGAACTTGCACCACCCTATTTTACCTCATCATTGCAACAAAAAATGATGTTTACTTTATCCCGTAATTGTGCTGAAACATGTAATCAAGAATAACCTTGTCGTCACGATGATCAAGAACGAGCCTTGACGTGGACGTGGGTGGGTGACTAGTTGTTTCATGTTCTCGATCGCGGATACACCTTATTAAGAGTATGTAAAATTTAGCCCTTTCTTACAACAGAACAATGCCAACAAGATGACGATGACTCGAGGCTATGGATTTGTTTCAGGCTAAGTCAATGAATTTCCGAAATTGAAGCAAGAAGCTAGCGGCTATCCTTCTTGGTGTCAGACACCTACAGACAAAGAGGCAGTCAAAGGACGGTACCTATCCACAGAAGGCATCACCTTTGAACACGTGGAAAAGAACGAAGGAAGACGATCGTTTGCAAAAGTCAGGCTGAATTATTTGTGGGGAAATTTGGCTCAACGTCCGATATTTCCAAAGACGGAATAGATTCAAGTCGATACTTTCAACTCGTCAATGATAAAAGAAAACAAATTAAACACGTGAAACTCATACGTGAAGACTTAATCTTGGTGAATTACGAAAAAGTTGCAGTTTGCACCTACGGATGAGTTTGCTAATGTCATCATTGCGGCGTACGTAACAGCAATGCCCTTTTAAAACTACATTCTGGCTTGGATAGATAATGTTTTTCAATTTCAACTACCAAAACGTTTGCTCATTGGCTTCGTCAGCAATGCGGTCCTCAACAGAAATATCGATCAAAATCCTTTCTAGTTCCAAAACTTCAACGAGTCCAGTATAGAAGTCACCCGAGATGGCCAGACGTTGTTCACCAGACCCTTTAAAACTAACTTTGTCCGGAAAAATTACTTGATCTCTTTCTTTACTCTGTTTGAAGACACAGGATAATTAGGAACCAAAAGTAATCACGGCATTTTGTACGACGATTATGCAGAAAGATATGCTTTGTGGGAATTTGTTTTCACTCCAGACCAAGGCGGCGACGAAGGACATTTCCACCCTATAAAATCATACAACTCTGTGTGCAGCTTCAGTTTGTATTAGCTCTGGATAACACAGTGAACGTCATCTTGTATACAGAATTCGACAATATGCTGGAAATCAACAGCTTGAGAAAAGCGATCCTAGACTATTACAAGATTTCACCTATCAAGATCGGCGAGAAAGACGTTTTCTATTCGGAACAACAACAATAACAGACCACACGTGAAGAAGAAAAATAAGAAAAAGAGACAGTCAAGATGTTAAAATGACCAGAACAACAACAACACTTAGTCGCCTGTTTTGCTCGTCACTTGGCTGAAACAATCACACAACTGACCAGAAAACGGTGTCATAGTGGTCAAATCGATCATCCTATTCAGAAACAACACGACAGATGATTGATGCTGAATTAAGAAGAAAAGTTTGAAGAGTATCTGGAAATTGCATGGACTCTCATCTCAGAAGAGAAGAATTTGAAAAAGTGGTATAAAAACTTGTGTGGCGATTCCTTAGCTCCATTTAATTTTTTGGGAAACAAAACGCATCCATGCTCTCTTGCAACAGGGTTCCGAGACTTCCTGTTCATTGACTTACTTGACAGATATTTTCAAGGAAAAAGTCAAGTGTAAACTCGTATCATTAGCTGTGAAACAAATGAATACCTGGGACCTACATTACCTTCTGACTCAAAATTCGTACACAGCTTCTTGGAATCCAGTGGTGTGTGCTAAGCATGAACTTCCTAATCGAAAACCAAAAGACGTTCAAGCCAATACCATCAACACAGACGACAGTCATCGCCCATGAACCCATTGGGTAGCCGTCAACTTTTCCAACGACCACAGTGTAGAATATTTTGATTTTAAATGATTATATCCTCGGGAAGACGACATCATTGACTTTATGGGAAGAAATACTGATCCATTCAATTCAATAATGTGAGACTACAAGGATCAGATTCCATAGTGTGCGGACAATATTGTGTTTATTTTCTTCAAAAACGAAGTCTTGGATTGCTCTTAGAACCTTCAGTGACTTGTTTTGAACGTGATTAGTCTAGAAACGATGACAAAATAGAAAGATGGTTTTGTGAACATTATCTTTTTTCATTAGCAAATAAATGTAGTGTGCGTCGATGGCAAAATGACACTGTTCTAGATCATTGGAAGTCTTGTCTGACTCCACAACGCTGACAACCTTGTAAATACGTTCATGTTTAATGTTTTGGTATTTCTAAATGAAGAAGAAGGGACTAGCCCTAATAATCCCTCTTCATAGTTGATGTTTCATTCAGCGGGGCTGATTTTTTTAAAGTGTTGATTTAGAAAGAAAATGGTGTTAGCTTGATTTTTGGAAAGAAGAAAGATTTCCTTTTTTGACACGTTCTTGCAAGTTCTTTCGGTCAATCTTTGCATTCTATTTGGCTTTTGACAACCCCTTTCGATCATAACTTTTTAAATTACAAATTTGACTTTTTTCGAGCCAACGTCTAAACAATTAACTATGAATTTGTGGAAATTATATATAAGATCACTAAATTATTTAAGCATAACTTATACCCATGGATTGGTTTATACTTTTCGGAATCATTAAGTACATTCCGTACATAAAATAATAAACTTGAAGGAAATAAGTAAAATGTTTAACTAGATAGATTAATACAATTAAAATATGTGGCTAATACATTATTGCCCGTTAGGGAGAGCCCGATTAAGAGAACTGGGCAGAATTTGTTTAAAAATACATCACTGGCGTTTCAATTCATGATGCCCTACCGCTTTGCGCCTCTGGAAATGCATTTTTCAAATTTGGCCTCGACAGGACATTGTGTGTGACACCTCACAATTGATTAAATAGTGCGCTGTGCGAGCAATCAATTTTAACATGAGCGAAAGTATTAAGAAGTTATCCAAAGCCATGGTGCACATGAACAGGATAAGGCACCACTTCATCGAGAGGAAAATGAAGAAGGTCCAAATTTTCCTCAAAATACCCCAACACCTTGTTGCACAAGTCCTGCGAGAGGAGATGAAAAAAGAACAGGTCAAATGGGAAAAGAAAAGAAACAGCAACATGGAAGAAGAGATGGAGAAATGGAAGATGAGGATAGATGAGGTCATCTGTCGCCTATAGAAAGAGAAGACAAAGCCCAGTAGTAAGACCCATGGCAAGACCCAGCCATCCTGGATATCGTCGTTGACATCTCAACGATCCAGAACAACAACAACAAATGGTCTTTTTCGGAACAATCCACATCTCTTTGAAACGAGACGCTATTCAATCATTGCCAAAAATCTCTATGTTTGTATGTTTGTGTATGTCTTTGTCTTCCACAAAACTTAAACCCCTTCTACCCCAGTGAAATAGTGTATGTATAAACACTACCAAATATTTGTGTATCATAAGTCTCTCAGTCTCAATGATCATAGGTTTGTGTGAAGAAAAAAAAGCAGGATCGTTTCTTTTTGGTTCGCGTGATTTCTCTTGACTTCTATTCTGTACTAGATTTAGGAATGTTTTCCTTCATGTCTCCACTTTGGAGAGATCCTTTCCTTCATATCCGCTCATAAAGCATATAAAGTGGTGCATTTGCCAGTCTTGCCACCGATCGTTGACTCGTCAACAGCTGCGAAGAATGAGTAGCCAGCACTGCCAGATTGAGAACAGAGTGCTTGCTGGATGAAATGAGGGAATACTACCCTATGAATTCATGGCATATCTAGATGGAAATGATGCCTTTGCGAATGGGGAAGGAACTCGTTCGCGAAGTAATAAAGTAGGATACAACCAAAATAAAGAGAATTTGTGCTAAGGAGGCGAAAGAAGCGAGAGACAGATAACGGAGAGGAAATAACACTATGTGTTGTATGGTTGTTTATGTCTGTGTCTGTTCACAGATATAAACGAAATTTTTTAAAACACTTTTTACCCCTTCTTGTGTGTGATGGTATGTGTGTGGGTATAGTGTGTCTATAAACACTCCTACCCTTGTTTCTGTCTAACAGTGTGTGTCTATTTCTTCCTCCTTGTTTTATATCCTACCCTCTTCGTTGGAGAGTCAGTGTGGGGTTTTTAGTCACTACACACGGCGCGTTGGATAGTATGCATGGGGTGTTGGATAGTACTCAAACACTGGGTGTTGGATAGTAATTGAAAAGTGTGTGTTTGATAGTACTCAAAAAGTGGGTACTGAATATTAGATCAGTAAGTATCAGATAGTATATAACGTAATGTTAAATTCCCGTAGAGCCCTCAAGAGTCCCATCAATGTAAACCTACGACGTCATGTTAATTCCCGTAAAGCCCTAAAACCTTTTCCATTATTGAGGTCAACCACTTCTAACAATGTAACCATGTAACACCATTTGAGGTTAACCATTTCTAAGAATGTAACAATTTACCCTTAGTGTTAAATTCCCGTAGAGCCCTCATGGGTCAGACAATGTAAACCTATAGCGTAATGTTAATTCCCGTAGAGCCCTATATCGCCCCACATTACTACTTCTGGATAATAAGCGCATACACGAACAATTGGCGTACGCGCAGAATTAGCACACGCTAGCCTTCAGGTGCTTTTTGTATCACAAATAAGCGCACATATGTGTAGAAAAAAAATCTTCAGATGTAATAATAGTGATGTACATGATGTTCCTACTCATGACTGAGTAATTACCGGTTATTCATCTATCTTGTTCCAATTATGCTTTTTTTTTCATCTTTGTTTCTTTAATGAACGATCTTTCAGTGTAATATTATCCTAAATCTGTTTGATAAAATTGAATTTTGAAACTTGGCAAATTAGTTGCATCGTGATACACTTCACTATCGATAAACATGTGTCAAAAATAGTACTAATTTCCAATATAAGCTTATATGTATATTATCTAGATATTAAAACTAGATAGATATACATTATGTTTTCCAGATAAACTAGAGGTATTCTGGATGACTAATTTTAGAGATTGTTTAGGTATTTGTAGATATATCAGTCACGAGGAAATTTGTATTATTTGTACAGACAAGGTTTAAATCTTTTTCATCGGTCATCTTTTTCACCAGTATAATCTTGAGGTCTGTAGTGATTTACATGTTTGTTATTGTTGCCGATTTTTTCTTACGAGAACAATTAGTTGCATTCTTAATTTTTACGTATGCACCGGTAAGATATTCAAGTATTAATAACTCTTGAAGGTTTATTTTTAATCGGTTGTACCAAAAGGTAAGACTGCATTTTAATGAGTTGCTGAATTTTAATTGTTTTTGCAATGGTTTTTGTTTTCGCCTCGATGCAAAAGTCTACGAAATTCAGGGATGTTTATTTCATGGATGCCTTACTTGTTTTCCGTAACGAGACCTGAAAAAATCCTTTCTCAGAGTTCACCATGGAAGAATTGTACGACCAAACATACCAACAACGCCAGAGTTTAGAAAGTCAAGGATACCATGTGATAGAAATGTGGGAACACGACTATGATCGTCGTTTGAAAACAAATCCAGAATTTAAACTTATCTTCGAAGATTACGATGAGGTGGACATCGAACCTTTACGATAGTTTGTTAGGAGGACGAGTCAATGCTACACTCTTGTTATACGAAGTGGACGAATCTCAAGAAGAACAAATCAAATACATCGATGTGTGTTCCTTGTATCTTTGGGTGTGAAAATATAATCGATTCCCTAACGGTCATCCTGGAATGTTGACAGAACACATCGACGGGGAATACATTCGTCGATACAAAGATTTGATCAAATACAAAGTGTGCCGCCGACGAACTTGCACCACCCTATTTTACCTCATCATTGCAACAAAAAATGATGTTTACTTTATCCCGTAATTGTGCTGAAACATGTAATCAAGAATAACCTTGTCGTCACGATGATCAAGAACGAGCCTTGACGTGGACGTGGGTGGGTGACTAGTTGTTTCATGTTCTCGATCGCGGATACACCTTATTAAGAGTATGTAAAATTTAGCCCTTTCTTACAACAGAACAATGCCAACAAGATGACGATGACTCGAGGCTATGGATTTGTTTCAGGCTAAGTCAATGAATTTCCGAAATTGAAGCAAGAAGCTAGCGGCTATCCTTCTTGGTGTCAGACACCTACAGACAAAGAGGCAGTCAAAGGACGGTACCTATCCACAGAAGGCATCACCTTTGAACACGTGGAAAAGAACGAAGGAAGACGATCGTTTGCAAAAGTCAGGCTGAATTATTTGTGGGGAAATTTGGCTCAACGTCCGATATTTCCAAAGACGGAATAGATTCAAGTCGATACTTTCAACTCGTCAATGATAAAAGAAAACAAATTAAACACGTGAAACTCATACGTGAAGACTTAATCTTGGTGAATTACGAAAAAGTTGCAGTTTGCACCTACGGATGAGTTTGCTAATGTCATCATTGCGGCGTACGTAACAGCAATGCCCTTTTAAAACTACATTCTGGCTTGGATAGATAATGTTTTTCAATTTCAACTACCAAAACGTTTGCTCATTGGCTTCGTCAGCAATGCGGTCCTCAACAGAAATATCGATCAAAATCCTTTCTAGTTCCAAAACTTCAACGAGTCCAGTATAGAAGTCACCCGAGATGGCCAGACGTTGTTCACCAGACCCTTTAAAACTAACTTTGTCCGGAAAAATTACTTGATCTCTTTCTTTACTCTGTTTGAAGACACAGGATAATTAGGAACCAAAAGTAATCACGGCATTTTGTACGACGATTATGCAGAAAGATATGCTTTGTGGGAATTTGTTTTCACTCCAGACCAAGGCGGCGACGAAGGACATTTCCACCCTATAAAATCATACAACTCTGTGTGCAGCTTCAGTTTGTATTAGCTCTGGATAACACAGTGAACGTCATCTTGTATACAGAATTCGACAATATGCTGGAAATCAACAGCTTGAGAAAAGCGATCCTAGACTATTACAAGATTTCACCTATCAAGATCGGCGAGAAAGACGTTTTCTATTCGGAACAACAACAATAACAGACCACACGTGAAGAAGAAAAATAAGAAAAAGAGACAGTCAAGATGTTAAAATGACCAGAACAACAACAACACTTAGTCGCCTGTTTTGCTCGTCACTTGGCTGAAACAATCACACAACTGACCAGAAAACGGTGTCATAGTGGTCAAATCGATCATCCTATTCAGAAACAACACGACAGATGATTGATGCTGAATTAAGAAGAAAAGTTTGAAGAGTATCTGGAAATTGCATGGACTCTCATCTCAGAAGAGAAGAATTTGAAAAAGTGGTATAAAAAACTTGTGTGGCGATTCCTTAGCTCCATTTAATTTTTTGGGAAACAAAACGCATCCATGCTCTCTTGCAACAGGGTTCCGAGACTTCCTGTTCATTGACTTACTTGACAGATATTTTCAAGGAAAAAGTCAAGTGTAAACTCGTATCATTAGCTGTGAAACAAATGAATACCTGGGACCTACATTACCTTCTGACTCAAAATTCGTACACAGCTTCTTGGAATCCAGTGGTGTGTGCTAAGCATGAACTTCCTAATCGAAAACCAAAAGACGTTCAAGCCAATACCATCAACACAGACGACAGTCATCGCCCATGAACCCATTGGGTAGCCGTCAACTTTTCCAACGACCACAGTGTAGAATATTTTGATTTTAAATGATTATATCCTCGGGAAGACGACATCATTGACTTTATGGGAAGAAATACTGATCCATTCAATTCAATAATGTGAGACTACAAGGATCAGATTCCATAGTGTGCGGACAATATTGTGTTTATTTTCTTCAAAAACGAAGTCTTGGATTGCTCTTAGAACCTTCAGTGACTTGTTTTGAACGTGATTAGTCTAGAAACGATGACAAAATAGAAAGGTGGTTTTGTGAACATTATCTTTTTTTCATTAGCAAGTAAATGTAGTGTGCGTCGATGGCAAAATGACACTGTTCTAGATCATTGGAAGTCTTGTCTGACTCCACAACGCTGACAACCTTGTAAATACGTTCATGTTTAATGTTTTGGTATTTCTAAATGAAGAAGAAGGGACTAGCCCTAATAATCCCTCTTCATAGTTGATGTTTCATTCAGCGGGGCTGATTTTTTTAAAGTGTTGATTTAGAAAGAAAATGGTGTTAGCTTGATTTTTGGAAAGAAGAAAGATTTCCTTTTTTGACATGTTCTTGCAAGTTCTTTCTGTCAATCTTTGCATTCTATTTGGCTTTTGACAACCCCTTTCGGTTATAACTTTTTAAATTACAAATTTGACTTTTTTCGAGCCAACGTCTAAACAATTAACTATGAATTTGTGGAAATTATATATAAGATCACTAAATTATTTAAGCATAACTTATACCCATGGATTGGTTTATACTTTTCGGAATCATTAAGTACATTCCGTACATAAAATAATAAACTTGAAGGAAATAAGTAAAATGTTTAACTAGATAGATTAATACAATTAAAATATGTGGCTAATACATTATTGCCCGTTAGGGAGAGCCCGATTAAGAGAACTGGGCAGAATATGTTTAAAAATACATCACTGGCGTTTCAATTCATGATGCCCTACCGCTTTGCGCCTCTGGAAATGCATTTTTCAAATTTGGCCTCGACAGGACATTGTGTGTGACACCTCACAATTGATTAAATAGTGTGCTGTGCGAGCAATCAATTTTAACTCTTCGCACATGGCGGAGGGGCCAAACACGAATCTAATTCAAGATAAGTCAGTCAGTCTTGACATCCATCGTCGACCAAACAACCCATACAAACATGAGCGAAAGTATTAAGAAGTTATCCAAAGCCATGGTGCACATGAACAGGATAAGGCACCACTTCATCGAGAGGAAAATGAAGAAGGTCCAAATTTTCCTCAAAATACCCCAACACCTTGTTGCACAAGTCCTGCGAGAGGAGATGAAAAAAGAACAGGTCAAATGGGAAAAGAAAAGAAACAGCAACATGGAAGAAGAGATGGAGAAATGGAAGATGAGGACAGATGAGGTCATCTGTCGCCTATAGAAAGAGAAGACAAAGCCCAGTAGTAAGACCCATGGCAAGACCCAGCCATCCTGGATATCGTCGTTGACATCTCAACGATCCAGAACAACAACAACAAATGGTCTTTTTCGGAACAATCCACATCTCTTTGAAACGAGACGCTATTCAATCATTGCCAAAAATCTCTATGTTTGTATGTTTGTGTATGTCTTTGTCTTTCACAAAACTTAAACCCCTTCTACCCCAGTGAAATAGTGTATGTATAAACACTACCAAATATTTGTGTATCATAAGTCGCGCAGTCTCAATGATCATAGGTTTGTGTGAAAAAAATAAGCAGGATCGTTTCTTTTTGGTTCGCGTGATTTCTCTTGACTTCTATTCTGTACTAGATTTAGGAATGTTTTCCTTCATGTCTCCACTTTGGAGAGATCCTTTCCTTCATATCCGCTCATAAAGCATATAAAGTGGTGCATTTGCCAGTCTTGCCACCGATCGTTGACTCGTCAACAGCTGCGAAGAATGAGTAGCCAGCACTGCCAGATTGAGAACAGAGTGCTTGTTGGATGAAATGAGGGAATACTACCCTATGAATTCATGGCATATCTAGATGGAAATGGTGCCTTTGCGAATGGGGAAGGAACTCGTTCGCGAAGTAATAAAGTAGGATACAACCAAAATAAAGAGAATTTGTGCTAAGGAGGCGAAAGAAGCGAGAGACAGATAACGGAGAGGAAATAACACTATGTGTTGTATGGTTGTTTATGTCTGTGTCTGTTCACAGATATAAACGAAATTTTTTAAAACACTTTTTACCCCTTCTTGTGTGTGATGGTATGTTTGTGGGTATAGTGTGTCTATAAACACTCCTACCCTTGTTTCTGTCTAACAGTGTGTGTCTATTTCTTCCTCCTTGTTTTATATCCTACCCTCTTCGTTGGAGAGTCAGTGTGGGGTTTTTAGTCACTACACACGGCGCGTTGGATAGTATGCATGGGGTGTTGGATAGTACTCAAACACTGGGTGTTGGATAGTAATTGAAAAGTGTGTGTTTGATAGTACTCAAAAAGTGGGTACTGAATATTAGATCACTAAGTATCAGATAGTATATAACGTAATGTTAAATTCCCGTAGAGCCCTCAAGAGTCCCATCAATGTAAACCTACGACGTCATGTTAATTCCCGTAAAGCCCTAAAACCTTTTCCATTATTGAGATCAACCACTTCTAACAATGTAACCATGTAACACCATTTGAGGTTAACCATTTCTAAGAATGTAACAATTTACCCTTAGTGTTAAATTCCCGTAGAGCCCTCATGGGTCAGACAATGTAAACCTATAGCGTAATGTTAATTCCCGTAGAGCCCTATATCGCCCCACATTACTACTTCTGGATAATAAGCGCATACACGAACAATTGGCGTACGCGCAGAATTAGCACACGCTAGCCTTCAGGTGCTTTTTGTATCACAAATAAGCGCACATATGTGTAGAAAAAAAATCTTCAGATGTAATAATAGTGATGTACATGATGTTCCTACTCATGACTGAGTAATTACCGGTTATTCATCTATCTTGTTCCAATTATGCTTTTTTTTCATCTTTGTTTCTTTAATGAACGATCTTTCAGTGTAATATTATCCTAAATCTGTTTGATAAAATTGAATTTTGAAACTTGGCAAATTAGTTGCATCGTGATACACTTCGCTATCGATAAACGTGTGTCAAAAATAGTACTAATTTCCAATATAAGCTTATATGTGTATTATCTAGATATTAAAACTAGATAGATATACATTATTTTTTCCAAATAAACTATAGGTAACTATTCTGGATGACTAATTTTAGAGATTGTTTAGGTATTTGTAGATATATCAGTCACGAGGAAATTTGTATTATTTGTACAGACATGGTTCAAATCCTTTTCATCAGTCACCTTTTTTCACCAGTATAATCTTGTGATCTGTAGTAATTTACATGTTTGTTATTGTTGCGGATTTATTCTTACGACAACAATTTAACCGGTCAACTAAAGTTGGCTTTTTGCCAAATTAATCGCACATAAAGCCACATAACAAGACTTTAATAACTTATGTACACTTGAAAAAGTACAGTGATTGAAGAAGTATAAAAACCGTACAATTAGTTGCATCCTTCATTTTTACGTATGCACCGGTACGTTAAGGTATTCATGTATCAATAACGCTTGAAGATATTTTTCCAATCGGTTGTACCTTAAAAGGTAAGTCTGCATTTTAATGAGCTGCGGAATTTTTATTGTGTTTGTTATGATTTTTTGTTTTTGTTAATTTGTATGCACAGATACCAAAGTTATTTCTTTGGTACACATAGTGCGCGCATGTGTGTAATTTTCAAACAAAAAAATCTTTTTCGTACAAGGGAAAGACAAAAGATGCTTCAACAAAATGGATTTTCGTTTGACACGTCATTTCTATCTGTAGACATTATTTTCTTAAAAAACCTCAACAGCGTTTGATAGAAGAATATTCAAAAGAAGCAGTTGGCCATGAGTTAGGAGAACATGGGGAAAAAAATTAGAGCTATTGTTTCGGTCTTTTATGATTCAATGTCATTTGAAATTATTCAGTTGAAAACAAGCAAACTAAAAGAAAACAAGTCGAGTTTTAAAATGAACATGGATTTTTGGGGATGTGCAAACAATTGGATTTTAAACACTAGGAATGCAATTTTGTGTTGCCACTTTTCTCTATCAAACATTGCAAGGTGAGTAATCAATTATTATTGGACCAACCATTCCAGTTTCCATACAAAACTGTATATATTAGAACTTGTTTTTATTGTGTCATGGTATTCAGTGCATTTTACCACTACTGACAAATCGTTCAGCAAGGTCATGGCTATGTTTTGGAGGTCTTCTGACCAGGAACACGTTTCAGTTTTATGATTGGTCCGCAGTTTCGGCTATCTTGCATGTGGTGGTGTGATGTCATAGGTCCGAACAAAGTGTGACTGACGTTTATACACGGTTACACAGAAGTAAGATGGTGGTTATTGGGGGAGGAGGAAGGCGCCATGTTTATCCCTTTGTGTATGTACTGAAACATCTTGGCGAACAGGATGTCGCCATTTATGCTCCTACCCAATCCGTTTCGAACGTAACCAGGCCCATTTTTCAAGTTCACTGATTCTCATTTGGTCATAACGCCAAAACATGCCACAGTTTTAACTTCGATACAGTTCACCATATCAACCATTTTATGAATATCAGTTGTCTAGTTATGATCATAAGGCTAATGTTTTGAAGTAAAGTATGTCATTTTTGTAATGGTACAGATTTCTCGTAAGTGAGGAAATAAATAACTTACAATCACATAACCATTCGTCTCCCGCAACTTCATTCCTGTACAATATGTATGCCCATAAATGCATTAGACTAGGCAGTTAATGGTTCCCATGAATTGAATTTTAAGGAGTTTAAACGTTTGGAAGGAAAGTTATATATATATATATATATATATATATATATCTATATATATATATATATATATATATATATATATATATATATATATATATATATATAGAGTAACAATTACATAAACGCGTTATAATCTTCTTTATTTGTATAACTTGAATAATAATAGTTTTGCCGACCAGTCTGTATCTACCTGTTCATTCATCTGTCATATATATAGGTCGAAAAGAGATGAAACTTCTCGTACTCATGTTCCTAATGTCGCCGGCCACCTGCCTGCCCGTTGTTGAAGAAGCAAACAGGTTTTCAAGGATAGCTGGTAAGTCAATCACAACGAAAACAGGCCATTAAAGAGCTAGGTACATGTATGTATGTATGTATGTATGTATGTATGTATGTATGTATGTATGTATGTATGTATGTATGTATGTATGTATGTATGTATGTATGTATGTATATATCCATCTGTCTTGATATCGTTCTATCTGAATCTTTGCCTGACTATGATTATCGTTTTTATGTCTTACCAAAAGTATGTAGTTCCTTGTATGTATTGATTCTTCATTTTACACATTAACTCATTTACCGATTTCCTTCCTCTTTTCCATCCTCAAATGATATTATCGATGTTTCTTTTCTTCCATACGTCTAATGCAGTTTTGTTTTACCATTATAAAACTGGTTGATACTATGCACATATCTATACCACATGTACCTCAAAATCATTCGCAAAATTTTTTAACATATAGAATCATATATTCACCTTTATTCTCATAATTCATTGATATCTTATTTTTGTGCTACAATAGTTCATATGTCACCCACTCTGCTCAAGTAACGTATGTAGATTATTTTGAATGAGTACAAAAGAAAAACATTTAATGTTTGCGTGTGAATTGGGGTTTAGGGTGATTGATGAACTTTTAACTAATAATCACAGCGAAAAATGCAAATCAATGGCATTGCATTTTATGTCATTTTTTTTTTCTTAAAGGAGAAATATGTGGTATTTAAGTGAAATTGGTGAAACAAATGTAATAATTTATTATCTGTAGCCATGCAGGTCTATGAAAATATTGGGTTGTTAATCTTGTTGTGGATCTGGCCTGGATTTCACTAACAAAAGTTACGTCTGGACTTGAACTGGAAGCCACAATCCAGTGATATGATTGGCTCAAATTTAAGTACGATTTAAAATTGACCAATCCAATGTCTAAAGGTCAGACTTAACTTTAAGATTGGTGCTGCTGAAACTGGGGTAGGTCAAGGTCAGTCATTTCTCCATTGTTAAAGTAGGTTTCATTCTATACACTGCTCAGTATTTGTTATATGATATGTTGTGTGGATTCGTAGGCAGAGAGGACGAGAGACCCAGGTTATACAGTTTTAATAGCAGAAAGGCATATATCTGAATCCTCGTTGAGTCAATTATTTGTCGTACCCTCATTTTGTGTTTCTATGAAGTTCCTCTCCACGTGAGGCCACAGGTGCAGCACACTGTGTTTGCTAGTCATTCTTATTATTCCTTCCCAATTATTCTACCGATAACTGATGAAATACCAGTGGCCGATTACAAGGCGTTTGGGGATTAAAGTAAAACTCCACATTTCCAGCTACAGTTGTGCATTTCTTGTCAATGCAGTACAAAAGATTTTGGCCATTTTAATCAGTAGAAACCACCCCATTTTAAGATCGAATCCACTCAGAACAAATCCCGGATCCCCCAATGAAAAAAAAAACCATATATATATATATATATATATATATATATATATATATATATATATATATATATATATATATATATATATATATATATATATATATATTGTAATATGTAAGTTGTTCCACATTCAGAATCAAATATACCCATGCCATCTTGATATTTCCTGCAACTAAAAGTTTAAAACTTCATAAGTCGAGGTAGGATCTTCTATATATTGTACTCTCTCTCTCGCTCGCTCGCTCTCTCTCTCTCCACTCTGGCGGAGTGTCTCTTTGTTATTGACAGTCATGCAACTCTTTTAAGCTCAGCTCGGCTTACAGTTCTTTTATCTTTGCTTTGTACGTCAGTATATGTCAGAGAAGTTGAAGTCAAGGAGCTGAGACACAGGACTACCAGACAGGCTGGGATGTCAAGGCAAAAGAAGTTCAATTTCGACTTGAACAGTCAGACGGTCGAACTCGATTTGGAATTGAACAGCCTCATCAGAGAAGACGTGAATATGTACGTGACAGAAAATAACGTTACAAGGCTGGTGGAAATCAATAAAAATAATGAAGAGGTTAGTTCTAACAAATGGTAATATTTGTGTGTGAATTAACAGTTGTATGTGTAAAATCACTTCATATTCGTGTTATTTGAAAGCTTGATATATCACGCATCTTGAAAAAGATTGTTTCTGTACAGGAGGATGTTGCATTATAAGGGTTTTAAAATGTATTGTATTAGGAAGAATAATATTAATTGGGCATTTTTTTTAAACATGAAAATGCAACAATGTCATAATTATATACTTGCTTATGATGTACATTGAGATATATTCAGTCGTTGTTTTCTGAGCTCTTGTCCATATTTAAAGATTTCTACGTGTGAAATAAATAATAAAATAACCACACAAGTTAATGTATTTTATTCTGATCTAGAGCGGAAAACTAAACTATAATGGTTCAGGAACATATACCGACAAAAGCAGCCTCGTTCTTACTCCAACGTGTCTACAAATTCGTTCGACAGGAAAATATATATTCATGCTCGTTATTTCATTTTTTAAAGCAATATGGATACTACCTGGACAGGAAAACTAAAGCTTCAGTCATGGTGAAATGTAACAAGATTAAATGTACTCCGGTAGGTTTAAATTTATATGTATGTATGTATGTATGTATGTATGTATGTATGTATGTATGTATGTATGTATGTATGTATTTCGATTAAATACAAATGCATTTTAAAGTCAGTATGTATCTATATATATATATATAGAGAGAGAGAGAGACAGATAGATAGATAGATAGATAGATAGATAGATAGATAGATAGATAGATAGATAGATAGATAGATAGATAGATAGATAGATAGATAGATAGATAGATAGATAGATAGACAGATAGATAGATAGATAGATAGATAGATAGATAGATAGATAGATAGATAGACAAACAGACAGACAGACACAGACACAGAAAGAGGGAAATGAAGAACATGTTGCTTGGCTAAAAATGCAATAAGAAAATGCCAATAAAGGGTATTAATATCAATCTGCGTGTTTTGTTGATCTTCATTTTTAGAAGGTTAAAGGTTAAAGTAAAGTCTAAGGTTGAAGTAAAATTCTGAAACAAAATCTTTTGCCACACCTTTTCTGTGTACTTTGTATTTTAGAAGTTTTACCAAGATCTTGTCAGTGCTATTCTGTATATCTATTCTGTAATTTATTATCTATATGTACGTAACATTTTGTCTTTCGAAAACTTGATTTGTCACCACACATTATTTTCTTACAATGAACCATAATGGGACAAAACATCTAGGCCGGAAAAAAAACTGTCAAATCTTGCACAAAGAGGTACCGAATGACACATTTTGAGACCGCAGTTGGCGAGGATTCGCAATGCTCAGTGTCAGATTATTCAGATTGCACTGTATAGGAAAGTTTGGTATTTTTAGGTTGGTACATTTTCGGTAAATGGCAAAAGATACCGACTTGAATCAAACACCAACCTCGCTGAATCTACTCATTTTGTGACCTAAGTACGTCAAAGACCAGAGTACGCTAATATGAAAGGGGATACTAAAACCATATTTGGTACGTAAACTGATGGCAATACCTGTATATGATTGAGACCTACAGTTTTTTTCCCACCATATTTTATAATGCTAGCTTTCCTTTACTCTCTCACTCTCTCCTTAATTTGAGTCCAGCCTACTGGTATTGAACTATAGACTGTGCTCTCATCCTCTTCATTACCACATCGACTTCTATAGAATCATAACACTTTCTTGTACAGTTTGGATACTTAATTCAACAGCATTGATACGTATTTACTGAAAATAAATTTCGTTGAGTTTGGTGTTAAATGGCAAAGTTATGAGAAGCAGTATAGATGTCATTACGAAATGATTCACGTGTGGCCAGCAATCTGATTGGCTAGCGGAAAAATGAGCTCACAGATAAGCAGAAATTGATTGACAGTTATACACAGGTAAATTTATGTCCGTATATGCATTTATATTAATGAGGTCCCTCATGGCACTTACACGTATTTTATATAGGCTGTTTATCAGAAAACTCATGGGTTACGTTCACAAAATCTTGTGAATATGCTCGAATATGTTACAAAGAAATCCATAATTTTAACACACGTGCTAGACGCTCTTTCCGGTATGTGAAAAGATGCGGTTTACTCAGATTTCATCGTTCATCCTTTCTCACATTCTCTGAAACCATAATCGTAGAATATCTCAAAATTAATCACTGAAAATCTTGGGAATAAATATTACCATGCTATTTGCAATAAATGTTTAATCACTGACCAAGCATTTCAGTCAAGCAGGATTTTTTTTTTATTTTGTCGTCCAAGGCAAAGACCTCAAGAGACAGAGACCAATGCAATCATCTTTTTGAGGGAGAGAAGAATCCAATAGCGGCATCTAATAGCTTTAGAAGCCATTGATGACGTAATATGAATTTTATGAATTCCCGATGAAGAGCCTTGGGATTTGTTTGAAAATTTTAAAAAAAAAAAAAAAAAAAAATTCACATACTCTAATTTCATTTCCTTATAAAATTTCTTCAGACTATATCATCCCAGATGATGAATCAACACTGGTCAGCCGAACTTCAATCTATAATCCCCCTACACTGGCTAAAAGTCGTGATAGTATATATAACAGTGGATCAAGAGAACGACGGGAGATACCGGCTGGAGTGGATATAGTAGAACTTTACATATATACCGACGAGGCCATTACTAACAGGTATCATTAATTCTAACAATTGCACTTTTTTTTTCTTTACCTGACCAAATAAAAAAAACAACATGTATAGACTTTACCTGAATCATAAAATTTGCATGTAACTAAATCAAAGAGAATTCAGATTGGTTTTGCTAATGACTACGTTCTTTTACCGGAGAGCAGCCTTTTTAACCACCTACCCATCTATCCTTCTATATGTTGTCTCTTTTAATATACCACAGTTCACAAAAGTAAAGAGCTTTCGTGTTAAAGATAGTTCTACATATGTTTTATATCTTCATTTAAAGTAAATTGAATGTGATTGATTTGGAGGATAGAACCTCACAATAAATTTACATGAAATTGGAGAAATAAACGTTCAAAAGTAAGATTCTTACAGAGTTACTTTTGTGATATGTTTTTAAGTAACACATAGTCTAGAGAGGATCGAAACGCCATTTGCTGTAAAATAAAATAGAATGACAAATGATACAGGACTTCAGAGTTTTCAGTTGAAAATCGTGGATAAAATTGCCTATACACACTGTAAATTATTTAAATTAAGAATTTCAGCAACGCGCTGGTACATTCTGTAATAAGCAATAAGGAACGGTGATCCATTTATGTTTTAGATTCCTGTTGCAAAAATAAAAGTACTCGTGTCACTTTAATGAGATAAATATGGTTTTCGGGTAGATTTAATTGCTGATGTGATTGTGTTTGGATGTAGAATGTGTCAGAATACGATATTCTAAATTTATGTTTATGATTGGCTCATAAAGATATGTACTCTATCCATTGTTGTATTGAAAATGCAAAATGTTATAGATATATTGATATATATTCTACATGTTTGCTTTCCTCAGCACGGGAAACAAAAATAAGAACACAGAAAAATTAAAAGCAGAACTTTGAGTAGTAGGATTTTAGAAAATCAACTATTTCATTGTTAATTTATAGAAATATAGTATATATAAAGTATTCGTATCTTTTAACATCAAATTTTTATGTATTCTATGATGTTCTCACTAATAATAAAGATCATCAGGAAAAAAAAACAGCAGAAAAGAAGAAGAAAACAAGTTACTTTGGACTTATTTTAAGATTTTATGCCCAATTTCCAGATTTCGAAATCTGTATAGTGATTTGAATACAGCCTTGGAGATGACCAGACAATACTACTCTCTGATTTGTAACGAGGTAAGATAGAGTTATTAATAGGGTTGGCTGGTTTAGTTATTTATCATTATCCGTTATTTATCACAATGAACGCAGGCACGCACAAATATATATATATAGTAACAATTACATAAACGCGTTATAATCTTCTTTATTTGTATAACTTGAATAATAATAGTTTTGCCGACCAGTCTGTATCTACCTGTTCATTCATCTGTCACGAATCTTTGTTTCTCATGTTTGTTTTTCTCTTATCTGTAAGTAGCTTGTGAGAGTTTGAATGATATAATATACACTTTCCATGGCAATTATCCTCTCTACGTATTTTTTTAGCATAAACGACAATTTATGATTTTTCCACATTTTCATAATTTGGCGACATATGAAGATGGACCTAGAATATCAACAAGTGAAAGATGCAAACAGCGAGGGAATAGATATCCGAGTATATTTCAAAGGAATTCACGTGGCTCTGGTAAGGTGCTATCCATACTGCTATCTATACATGTAATTTATGTCTCTCTTGCATTTATCCCTGTATTGTCTCTATGAAGTATGTTGTATTTAGTTGTGTCTTGTATCTCAATCTATAAGGTATGTTGTACTGAGCCGTGTCTTGTCTCTGTCTATGAAGTATGTTGTATTTAGCCGTGTCTAGTCTCTCTGTCAATAAAGTATGTTGTATTTAGCCGTGTCTTGTCTCTCTGTCAATAAAGTATGTTGTATTTAGCCGTGTCTTGCCTCTCTGTCTATGAAGTATGTTGTATTTAGCGGTGTCTTGTCTCTCTGTCTATGAAGTATGCTGTATTTAGCGGTGTCTGGTCTCTCTGTCTATGAAGTATGTTGTACTGAGCCGTGTCTTGTATCGCAATTTATATAGTGTGTTTTATTTAGCCGGGTCTAGTTTCTCAGACTATAAAGCATGTTGTATTTAGCCGTGTCTTGTCTCTTAATCTATGAAATTTACATTATTTAGCTGAGTGTTGTCTCTCAACCTATGAAGTATGCCGCATTTAGACGCGTCTTGTCTCTCAATCTAAGAAGCATGCCGTATTGGCCGTGTTTTCTCTCTCAATTTATCAAGTATATTGTGTTTAGCCATGTTTTCTCTTAATATATAAAGCATGCCGTTTTCGGCCTTGCCTTCCTTCTCAATGTATGTGGTATGCCGTCTTTTGCCGGGTCTTCTCGCTCAATATATGAAGTATGGCGTATTAAACCGTGTCTTGTCGCTCAGTTTATGAAATATATACTATTTAGATGTGTTTCGTCTCTCAATCTATGAAGTATTCCATAGTTAGCTGTGTCTTGTCTCTCTATCCATGAAGCATGCGGTATTTTGCCCTCTCTTGCCTCTCAATTTATGAGGTATGTTCTATTCAGCCGTGTCTTGCTTCTCAGTCTATTTAGTATGTTCTATATAGCCGTGTCTTGCCTCTCAATCTGCGAAGCATGTTCTATTTATCGGTGTCTTGTCTCACAATCTATGAAGCATGCTCTATTTAGCCGTCTCTTGTCTCGCAATATATAAAGCATGTTGCATTTAGTCGTTTTTGTTTCTCAATTTATGAAACATGCCGTACTTAGCCGTGTTTTGCGTCTCAATTTATGAAGTATGCTGTATTATGCAGTTTCGTGTCTCTCAATCCTTGAAGTGTGTTCCATTTAGCCTTGCATGTAGCCGTGTTTGTTTCTCAAACTATGAAGCATCGGTACTTGGCGGCCGTGTCGTGTTTCTCAATCTATCAAGTGTGCCGTATTTAGCCGTTTCGTTTTTCCCAATCCATGAAGTATGTTCCAATTAGCCTTGTATTGCCTGTCTTGTCTTTCAGTCTATGAAGTATTTATGTGTCCCGTTTGTTAATCTTTGATGTTCTATTTAGCCGTATTTTGTCGTGTCTTGTCTCCATTCCTTAAAATATGCTGTTTTAGCTGTGTCTAGTCTTCCAGTTTATGAAGTTTATTCTATTTAGCAGTGTCTTGTCTCTCAGTCTGTGAAGCATTTTCTATTTAGCCGTGTCTCGTCTCTCAGTCGATGAAGCATGTTCTGTTTAGCCGTGTCTCGTCTCTCAGTCTATGCAATATATTACATTTAGCCTTGCTTTGTCATCCAATCCGTGAAGTATTGCATTTAGTCATATTAGCGTACTTTGCCTCTCAGTCTATGAAGAATGCTGTATTGAGCTCTGTCTTGTCACTCAGTCTATGAAGTATGCCGTATTTGGTCCTGTTTTGTCGCTCAATCTGTGCAGTATGTCATATTTATCCCAGTCATGTCTCTTAATCTATGAAATATGGCATATTTAGCCCTGCCCGTTCTCTCAATCTCTGAAGTATGTTCTCTCTAGCGTGTCTTGTCTCTTTATTCCTGAAGTATGCCGTATTTAGGTCTGCCTTGTGTCTGAATCTATGAAGTATGACATATTTAGCTCTGTCTTGTCTGTCAATCTATGAAGTACGCCGTATTTAGCTTTATCGCGCCTGTCGATCTCTGAAGCATTCCTTATTTAGGTCTATCTTGTCTGTCAGTTTATGAAGTATCCCGTATTTAGCCCTGTCTTGTCTGTTAATCTATAAAGTGTGCCGTATTTATCTCTGTCTTGTCTGTCAATCAATCTGTGAAGTATGCCTTAATAGCCTTATCTTATCTGTTAATCTATGAAGTATACCGTATTTAGCTTTGTCTTGTCTCTCAATCTATGAAGTATGCGGTACTTAACTCAGTCTTGCCTGTCAATCTATGAAGCATGCTGTATTTAGCTCTGTCTTGCCTGTCAATCTATGAAGTATGTCGTGTTTAGCCTTGTCTAGTCTGTCAATCTATGACGTATTCTGTGTTTAGCCATGTCTTGTCTGTCAATCTACGAAGCATGCTGTATTTAGCTCTGTCTTGCCTGTCAATCTATGAAGTATACCGTGTTTAGCCTTGTCTAGTCTGTCAATCTATGAAGTATTCTGTGTTTAGCCATGTCTTGTCTGTCAATCTATGAAGCATGCTGTATTTAGCTTTGTCTTCCCTGTCAATCTATGAAGTATTCTGTGTTTAGCCATGTCTTGCCTATCAGTCTATGAAGTATTCCGTGTTTAGCCATGTCTTGCCTGTCAATCTATGAAGTATGCCGTGTCTAACCTTGTCTTGTATGTCAATCTATGAAGTATGCCGTGTTTAGCTATGTCTTATCTCTAATTCTCTGAAGTAGGCCGTATTTAGCTGTGTATTATGCACACCCAACTTTGAAAAGCAATGACCCAGATTTTTCGTCGAATAATGCGGTGGTAGATCTGGGTGTACCATGTTTATATATGAGTGTGCATAATACACAAACAAAACGTTATATATGTCTTTATTGTCGTTCATCTGAGTTTGTATGTGCTGGCGTTTATATGTGATTTTGTTTAACATTCATATCAAGTTGCACTGATTTATTAATATGCATTGGGTTTTTTGTTTTAACTATCCATCTATTTGTCTATCTATCTATCTATCTATCTATCTATCTATATGTCTGTCACTATTTACAGATATATAGCTTATATATGTACATATAGCTTATATATATATATATATATATATATATATATATATATATATATATATATATATATATAGCTGCATAGCCTTATGAAAGAAAACAGGCATATGATCGAATTGACAAAGAATTTCAGTAGTTCCTCTCTCTTCCTTTCTATTTCTATAGTCTATAGTCTATAGTCTTTAGGTGGGAAAGGTACGTGTGTATTCGCAGATTTGTTATAAGTTTTCACTATATGTGTGGAAGTGTAGACGGGTCGGAAAAACAGAGAGACAAATGATATCACTATATACGTGACACTTTCTTTGCGAAGAGTTTGAATACGGACAGAAACAAAATGCAACTTTGAGAAATGTCATGCAATCTGAGGTCTCCAAATGCAGAGATGCTTGTTTTTCTCAGGATTCCACCGGGGCACCCTGGTCATCAAACACAGAGGATTCATTGGGAAACGTTAACTCATCAAAAGCCTTGAAAGAGTTTTCATTTTGGCAAAGTGACTTTAAACATGCTAACAACCTTAGCTATGACCACGCCATGGCAATGTTCGGGCAAGTATCACAATAACAAATTCATTGTGGTGTCTTTTTTATTTACTACTACTACTAATAATAATAATAATAATAATAATAATAATGATAATAATAATAATAATAATAATAATAATAATAATAATAATAATAATAATAATAATAGCAGCAGTAGCAAATGAGAGGAACAGAAGACGGAGTTTAATTGTGGTAATGATAATATATTTATGCCTTTTTTTAATACTCGTTTTATTTGGCACATGTATTCATGCATATTCAATTGATTGTGTTGTCCTAGTTCAATTGCCAATATTATAGATTTTTTTCAGTGCTAAACGAATTCACAGAAAGAAGCTAGAAAGGAGTAATTTTCTTTAGTCTGCTTTAACCACAAATATAAAAAGTTGTTTATCATCGGAAAATATTAAAACATACTATCGACTGAAAATAAAATTGGGTCCAAAAAAAGCGCAAAAATTAAGTTAAATCTTAGCTCATGATCATATAATGAATAATGTAAATTCAGTTTTATTCGTGGGTTACAAATGTTCAGATTTTGCAAATTCGATTTCTTGGTTGCTACAAACCACGAAACAGTGACCTATTTGTGAAGACGAAGTGACATACTTTTCACATAAGAGACATATCTACTAATTTCATTATCAACAAATACATCTTTTATTTTAACAAAACAAAAATATATATTCAAGAAATCAAACCAATTTAAATTGCTAGTGAATGAATTATCGTTTCTTTTTTTTAATTTCATGTATTAGCAGGAAACATTTCATCGGAAGTACCGTTGGTAGGTATGATCATTTTTTTAAAAGTAAAATCATAATATCTGTTTAAGAAAATATAAAGCGATACACTAAATGAGATGGAGGTGTGAATAGCATGCGTGTACAAATGGGGTGTGGATAGCATGCGTGTACAGATGGGCTGTGGATAGCATGCGTTTACAGATGGGCTGTGGATAGCATGCATGTACAGATGGGGTTGGTGGACTGTAGCCAGGTAGATCAGTCGGTAGATAGTAGCTACCGTTTATACTCGCGTATAAATCTCGTCCAAATGCAAACAATATAGACCCTGATCTGCCGTCGCATAATGCGCCGGCAGATCAGGGTCTATGTTGTTTGTTCTACTGATTAGTCCTTACAAACTGCATAGACCCGGATCTGCCGGCGCATTATGGGACGGCATATCTGGGTCTATGCAGTTTTTAGTTGGTAGAGGCTTATACACGAGAATACGGCTTATGCTAACAGGTAAGCGGACAAGTAGGTAGATGGGTATATAGTTACGTAATGAGGTAGGTTTAAAATAGACACTATAATTGCATCATATTTGTAGCTTAATCAAAACACCTCCTGGCTTCTCTACAAAATTCTTTTCAGTCGAGTCGCCCGTAATGAACGCTGTTATGGTGTGGGACACGCACTTGGCGTCATTTTGTAAATTAGGTACATGTATATGCATGACGGCTAATGAGGTATTTCTGATGTCCTTTTTTGATCTTTGGCGGAAAGGTCCGAGCGTGTTCCGATTAATTTGCAGCTTGTTGCAACTGATCCCTATTGGTACAATGTATCATCAAGGGTTGCTATTGCATCCTCGCGCTACACACATTATATAATATATTATTAGGGGTTGCAGTTATACACACACACACCACCAGCACCACTACCACCAGCACCACCAGCACCACACCACCACCACACCCCGACCCACACACGCATATAATTGTATTATTTGGGGTTGCAATATAGCGAAACATTTTGCATTAAAGGTTGGTATGGGGCTTTTTTAACTGCGACAGGAATTCTACATGATGTCGGACCCTGATAGCAATATGTATTATAACATTGTTATATGGTAAGAGGTTGTTATATGGTAAAATGTTGTTATATGGTAAGAGGTTGTTATATGGTAAGATGTTGTTATATGGTAAGAGGTTGTTATATGGTAAGAGGTTGTTATATGGTAAGAGGTTGTTATAAAGCTAACGTTCTTACATTTCAGGTTTCGCGTGGAGAGGCACAGTGTGCGTAACAAACGATGTCTATCACGCTTCCATAATTGAGGACCAAGGCTATTATCTCTCACTTGTTGCCGTGCATGGGCTGGGCCACTTGTAAGCACACTCTGACCTTCTGTAATGGTCACCTCCATAAGGCAGTCACGTCTCATATACAAATGGGTTAAAATTTCGCTTCTGTTTATATTGTCTATGTATTATACCTTCCCCGCTTCCCCAACAGCCACTTCCCTTTTGAATACTGACGAGTCTGCGGTCAAATCCACAACATTTATTTTACAGTAAACAAGTACAGGTACAAAAAATGATGTTTGTTCCAAGGATAGCTAAAAGCTTATTTATATGATTGCATGAGCATAATTTTTGCATTAAATATCTTCGTTTTGCATTATATATTTGTGCAACATAAATTGAAGCAAAAATAAGATTCTAGCGGTTTTATAAGTCAAAAAGAAAATTATATTGTATCAAACATTGGGTATGTGCTTTTTTGTATTTATGTCTCAGTTTATGGATAGGATAGATTTTAATGATTATTTGTTTGATTATTGGAACACGGTGTTGGGAAGATATTTCTAAAACCGAGTAATTAACCAATTACTAGGTACATGCGTCATACTGAACCGTATACACGGGATTTTACGATAGGAAGGGTGTGTGTGTGTGTGTGTGTGTGTGTGTGTGTGTGTGTGTCCAGATATTTAATGGGTTTCTATCTCACCTGCATATGCAGAAAGCTGCTTTTTAACAGAAGTCGTGCACGTGCGAAACGCCGCGTTCCAAGGAACGCTTGTTTTTATGTAATGACATATCCCAGCAACTATTCAACATGCTTAAACAGCAATGAACCCCTCTAATAGAGTAGAGATGTTCAAAATGAAGATATCATATGCTTTTTTTTCCTTACTATCAGCTTCATATCTACTGATTTTACAAATGTATAACTTTTAAGTCTGCAAATGCTGGCAAAAAACAGAACTAAGCACATCAAAGCAAATATATATTCCTGTATTTTCTGTATACTTACAGACGTGCTAACATTTCACATGCAACATTTGAAAGTCTTTATAGTTTGCAGTTTAAAATTTTTTTAAGTAAATGGCCAATAAATATTAGCAACGTATACAATTATATTGATTTCTTCCTATGAATTTAAGTGAGAGAATGAATGGAGGGATGAATTAAAAATTAATTATTGTGATTACAAGGAACGAAAGTAATTAATTTTTAGCATTATATCCGCATTTTTGCGGATAAGTTATGATCGTCATGTTCTTCCGATAATCGGTTTTTCTTGAAACCTAATTTTCGTGTGCACTGATTGAGGAAAGGTGATCATATAGTTTCACGAAGATGAGTTGACGGCAACGTAGATTTCAGATCTTGGTTGTAGATTTCGTAAAATTGCTATCGCTTCCATCTCTAGTTTTTTAATTAATAAATTAATTACTTAATTAATTCTTTCAGTTTGTCGGCTGACCATGATTCCGCAAGCGGGAGTTGTTCTCTAGGATACATAATGGACAGAATTGAACACGACGTACAAGATGAAAATGTGGCTAGAAACCAGCATACGTTTTCTTCATGCAGCATTGAGTACTTCACAAACGCACTGAATTCACTGGGGTAATGACAGATTTATAAGGATAAATAACATTATATATTTATGGTACACTACTGTGATATACATTTTATATATCGATCGATTGCATTAGAAATTTTAAAATAATGTCTTTTTGAGTGCTGATAATTTGCCATACGCAGCGTCCGGCGACGCAGTTCGACTTCATACTTGTAGAAAGGCAGACAGGAGCGCAGTCAGAGAGACAGATAAGTAGGTAGGTAGGTAGGTAGGTAGGTAGATAGGTAGGTAGGTAGGTAGGTAGGTAGACAATTAAATGCACAGAAAGACACACTTGGATTCGGGGCTTCAGTGGAACCTCACTTTTGCAGCTTAAAAAGTATACTTTTTTCCAGTAAAAGCAGAGACAGTTGGTCCTTTTAAGAAAAATGAACTACCACCTTCTAAAATGTAAACCCTTTTTAAAAACAATACTAAATCCACCGTGGAGATAGATAAATAGATAGATAGTTGCCACAAAACATAAATAGTAGATAGACTGTAGTATTCTTTTGTTGCATTGTATACACCATCTGATATGACATCTTTGAGATGGCGTTCGATACGGATGTTCAATTAACATATCCGAATAGTACAAAATTGGCCTTAACCTCGAGCTAAGTATGGAATTCTTTACCAGATGCATAACTCCGATTTAATATTTATCAAAATTTAGTATATAATTTATGACGACGGGACTTTAGAGCTATTCGGTGTTCTGAAAGAACCTTATATATAGTGTTGACAGTGGAAATAATTTGAACAACGTCTCATCAGAACAGAACAGAAAATATACTTTATTTCACTCGCGTCAGTTTTCTTCTAAATTAATATTTGCATTTAATAATTTAACAGCATAAGTTGGTTCCAAAAAAAAACACCCCACCACCAAAAAAAAAATAAAATATTTTCCAACGCTTATAAATTGTCATTTATAATACTGGTAAATTTCAATAGATAATTTAAATAAAACAATTTCTCTAATTCGGAACAACTGATTGAATTTGTATTGCAAAATTAGAAAGCGTTATTGGAAAACTAAGCGATAATTCTTTAAAATATTTCTTCAGAGTAAAGTCTTTGTTTTTATCGGCAGAACGATGAAGTGTGTTTTATTTTTACGTACGCGCGTGTATAAATTAAGACGTATCGAAACAAACATTTACAAATCTAAAAATGCATTGAATTTGATATGAACTGTATCGGGCGTGGGTTCGGGTGTCTGCTCGGCCAACGTGGGTATGTGAGAAAGCTTGCCAGTAGCTTTCGGTGGGTCGGAGGTTCTTCCCGGGGTTTTCCCGGGTTCTTCCTGCACCAAACAGACTGATCGCCATGTATGTCCTAACATGTGCTGAAAAATGGCGTTAGACTCACAAAACCACAAACCACAAAACCATGAATTGTATCCTTTGTAATACAGTCAACTTCATATGGACCAAAATTTAACTGGTTAAATACGAATCTCGTTATCTAGATGTGGATATTTTGTTTTAAAAATATTCCGGAGAATGAAAACATATCCGTTTTACATTGGAGCACGCTATGTGAGAAGTTTAATGGATTGCTTTGAATCGTGGAACAAGTAAAAACTTTGATAAGGTGTCAGAATATATATTGAGGCCTTCGTATGCAATATATCAAACTTGTTCTTATCGCTGACTAGAAAAAAAAAAATAAATAAATAAAACATTCATATAATTCTGCAAATTTTTATCAACGAAACTTAAGTGTATGATACTGTCACGAAGAGTTTAATGGTGACTACTAAATGCATTAAAACAAAATCACATACATACATACATTATCTATCTATCACTTAACAGTCTAAGCGTTTGAGTTTCTAGATGTAGGTTACAGATGTAATTAACGTATCTGAACACTTTACAGCGTTAACAGATGCACACGCCAGCATTCTTTTACGGATCATGAGTACACGAACTACAGATCAGAGCCTATTGGTGGGGAACAACTCAGTTTAAATCAGCAGTGTAATATATACTTCGGGGCCGGATCATATGCATGCTACAAGGTATGAGCAATATTGCAGTCGATTCCCTACTACTCCTTCTCTTATTCTTCTTTGTCTACGTCGTCGTGGTCGTCGTCTTCCTTTTTATAACATAACAACATCCATTACCTTATTTTCCTTTTCTTTTTATTAAGTTTCATTTTCGTGGTCATCGTCGTCGTCTTATTTTTCACCTTTACCACCACTGTCTCCGTTTTTTTTTTTTTTTTTTTTTTTACTTGAATAAAAAGGTAATTTCAGAGTTACTGTTCATGCTATTTATCATCACCTGTCCATTTAATTGGTGTATGGTCCCCCTTTCCTGTTCCTCCTTATCCTTATCTTTGTCCTCTTCCTGATTATCACGAACGAGGCATGCCGGATTCGACATTAAGTATCTTTTTTCCCCTATTATTTTCATTGTACGGTAAACTCAATGTATTTAATGAAGTTATTCGTGAAGAAGGCAAACAATTAGATCAACGACAGAATACCCTTAACGGTTGTTTAAAGTAGTAAACTGGAAACACTATAAACCCTCCACCCCCACCCCCACCCCCACTCCCACAAAAAACAAAGCTGTTGAATATTGATTGGTGTTTTTAATCGAATTATCCAGATTCCTTCATCGCAGAGACCTGACTCTAATATATGAGCCATTGAAACAAGCTTTTCATCTGGAAGAACTTGTTATGCAATCTCCTTAAAAAATAGTGTTTAAACTTTGATAGAAATTCCGTATCAATAATTTTAGATTAGTTTTAATTAAATGTGGTACTTTTGTCCATGAAAAAAAACATGCTCAATTGTTTCCAGGAATTCAACATGTGTTACAGAGAAATTTACTGTCAGACATTATTCGGTTGTAGAGGACACCTTCGCTTGGTACTGGACCATTCCCCGTGTGAAGAACCGTCCAACAAGGTAACATTTGTTATTCTGCATATTTTTTGTTTTATTATTATTATTTTTTATTTTTTTTAATCGAAAAACAGTTAGTTTTTATTAGAGAGAAGACGTCTATATACAGCAAAGTCTGTCTGAAAAAGTCTATTAAACATTTTACGAAAATAGCACTTCAGTGGACAGCGAAAGCGCTGCTTCAATCATCTACATTAACTCATCACAGGAACAGCGATGGTTTCGACTACTCTTTAACAATCAAGAATTTATTTTCAAAATAACCCGCACCGAAACTACAAGTGGTTTCAGCATATACTGACAATGTCATGAAAATTGGACAGGAAAATATTGAGGTTACGGCTGTTTGAATATGTATATTTCTTATAGTGATAACTACCTAGGTGTCGGACCGTCAGACCTGAAAGCTCCAACAAACCATCAATGTAACTGCGTAATATAATGACTCCCAATTAGCCAGGGAAGCATTGGTCAGAGGTCCACTATACACTTTTGCATTTTGTTAACGTTTGACTAACAGGTGGGCGGAATCGGCCATCCGTGCATCATTGCAGGACACAAATCTGGTTCGAATAACTGACGTGTCACAGGAGTCTATATTTAAAAAACGACTACTCTTTGGAATGCGTATTCTTTGAAATAAACATTTTTCTTCTCAATTTGTTACCACGTTATTCACCAGAACGTAAGAACATAGGTGAAAAAAGTTTTAAAAAATTGGACGAAAGAGCCAGAAGTTATAATAATTAAATTGCCAAATTCCTGATACATTTTTGTTCAGTATAATTCATTTGATACTAGCATACATGTACCAGGGTCGACGAGTATACTTAATATGAAACTTACTGATATGCAATTTTAAAATATTTCTCTTTTTTATATCAAGGCTAACAGACTACCGTTTGTACTCGCATATAATCCAATACAA
Source organism: Margaritifera margaritifera (assembly GCA_029931535.1). NCBI lineage: Eukaryota > Metazoa > Mollusca > Bivalvia > Unionida > Margaritiferidae > Margaritifera > Margaritifera margaritifera. Next base: position 3,498,837 of record JAQPZY010001521.1, on the reverse strand, counting down.
ACTGCAAACTGCATAGACCCAGATCTGCCGTCGCATAATGCGCAGGCAGATCTGGGTCTTTGCAGTTTGCAAGGACTAATCAGTAGAACAAACTACATATATCCTGATCTGCCGGCGCATTATGCGACGGTAGATCAGGGTCTATGTTGTTTGCATCTGGACTCGGTTTAAACGCGACTACATACGGTACAAACCTTTCTAAATTCACTACAGATATGTTTCAGAAGTCTTCCTGGATCAGTATTAATCAAGAATGTAATGAAGAAATATTACAGAAATTTGTTAACATCTGTATTTTTTTTCTAACACCTCCGAAGTTGAATAATACGTGACTGAAGAACAGGAAGCATTTTAAACAGAAGCAATGGTCAATATGTACCTGGTAAGGAGGCGGTGTACTTGAGTTTTAGGGTATGATTTTTTTTTTTAGCTGAAAAATTAGAGTACGTGTTCTTCTGCAAAACTGAAAATAGGTTACAATTATACGTTTTGTTATAGGGCATGCTATTCTGCGTAACGACATTACGAGGGGTGATATTTCTTTGTAATAAAATTAGTAATTACACCGCCACATTCTCTTCCCGGTTAATACCGATTGCTCTCTAAGATTTAGCGTCAGATTTTGTTTGACGCAATAAAAAAGAACCTTACATCTGAAAATTCCCTATTATTTGCTGAAACTGGAAACTCAATTTTAAACAAAAGCTCAGATTCTGTGATCTCCGGGTTTTTGGCAAAGACATAAATCTCATATTGCACATTAAACGTTTATAAGATGATATGAGAGTCTGCATCTAATTCATGGATAAGCTGTTCTTTTTCTGAATGGGAAAAAGATAAGCAAATATGTAGCATATTGTAATTAAATTTCTAATTGTTTGGAACGCATTCAGATGGTTTGAATTACCGAAATTTCGTACTCTACATTCGGCTTGAGTTCAGATAAACCAGAAATTCTTATACGCATTGGCGTACTAAGGGTAAATGGCGCCCGGGTCGACGATGATGGCCAGAAAGGCCAGAATTTGAGGCCCGAATTTTTATCAGCTGTTTTGGCGCCCCAAAGACCTCTGGCGCCCGGCCGCCACCCACCCCCACCCCCGTTAGTACGCTACGGCTTATATGAGAGTTTCAGATATCACATTTTATTTTCGTTATTAGAATACAACCGTCCTTTTGCGCACGTAGAGCTCACAATCAAAGTTCTTATTCCTTGTTATTAAGAAGCGACCGAATATTATTAATACTAATGATGATGATGATCATCATCGTCGTCGTCGTCGTCATCATCATCGTCGTCGTCGTCATCATCATCATCATCATCATCATAATGAAGGGGATAAAACTATATAATAAAGATAAGCTGAAGAAACCAATATTTATTAAATATATTTCTCTAGATTTTATATTGAATATTCTTTACATTACCTGAATATCTAACAATCAGATCCCATGTTTACACTTCAGTTCTAGATGGTAACGATTTTCAATCTCTTGAAAACTTCTATACATATGTATATTTTTGAACAATAACTTAACAAGCATTGATATACTCTATCCGTGCTATTTAGTCATGAAGTTTTGTCTCCTGTGTTCAACAATGTTTTTTTGTAACATATACATGATTTATCACCTAGTTGGTACCCTTTACAAACAGTTTATGCGCTTTAATATTCTCTATATGTCAACATGTTAACATATCACTTTATGTGAATCTGATTGGTCCAAAATAAGTCCTGGGCCCCGCGTGGTGGAGTGGTCTACGGCGCTCGCCTTTACAGATAACTGACATCTCACCTCTTTCCCGGGGATGTGAGAAAACTTGCCAGTAGCTGCCCGTGGATCGGTGGTTCTTTCCAGGGTCTTCCCGGGTTCTTCCTCCACCAAATATACTGGCCGCCATGTATAGCCTATCATGTGCTGAAAAATGGCGTTAAACCCACAAAACCCAAACCAAATCAAATAAGCCCATACAATTCTTGCGCAGTATTCTCATTATTGATTGGCTGAGATCGTGGGAAGTTTCCTTGCCCCGCCTTCTGGAACCTTTTTTTATTGTTATTATTATTACTATCAACAATATGGTGACATTTGTTCCACCTGATTGCCCAAGGGGTATTGGGGAAGAAAAAAAAGGCTACGTATGTCGGAATATGGACAATTTACCCCACAGGGGCTAGTTAGAAATGAAATTAATAGTATCGGTCAATGGATAGAGGGCTGGGGGGTCCAAACCTGTTACTTGCACCTCAGCCCCAGGACAAGCGTGGTTTAAATGTCAACCTATAGGAGTAAATAAAAATAAACTCACCTCTTTTTTGAAAAGAATGTCGACAAATGCCGGTCTCCCAACTGACAGAAAGTTATCGAACCACAGCATTCTTCCAAATCAAATCATTCAAATATCCGGTCACAAATACATTAAATCTGGAATTACTATACTCAGCAATATCTTTAGTCTAGATTTACTACAAATTTTCTGCATCCAGTAATCATCCCTTCACATGAATATCCAACAAATGGAATGCTACTCTTCGTCTGTTGTGAATGTCCATAGTGAAATCGATACAATTAAGGTGGAAAGATTGTAAGAGTCTCATCGAAATCCATGTATATGGCACATCAACTACTCTAACCTGACCTGAGTGAACTATGTGACATCACACAGGAATTTCCATCAGAGATCCAGTGTTGAAAAATTATGTTGTCTGTGTCAAATGTTCCATTGATTTTGAAGGGCAGTTGATCTTTGAATTATATTTTTTTTTAAAATCTACTTTCAAATGTTACTGGTTATCGAATTGCTCATTTTGTAATTTAACTCGCGTCTGGGACTATTTCTTTCACGCGCAAGAATTGAAAGATGCAGCGTCTGAGCCAGCATAAATGATATAATATCTTCTTCTTTCTCTCTAAACTCTCTCCACTAAAATAAAAACTATGTGATAAACAAAATCTCAAATGGGTAATGATTTATTATTAAATTTATTAAACTCGTTGAATTATTTCAAGCTTTTGCTCGCCAAGGCTCGCATAAACAGAAAATTATTCAACTCGTTTCATAAATTTAATATTAAATCATTATCCATTTGAGATCCTCTATTTATCACATAACTACTGTGTTATTGACGTAAATATACCATATCATATTTTTATATGTAACATGTGTAATAACACCTCATTTACGTCACGATGACATCATAACGTCATGCAAAGGAAAGACGTAATGACCGAAGCATCCGAATGTATTTCAAAGTCACTTGACTACAGGATTATGCGTTTTGGTAAAATCAAGTCGATATTTTCCCTCATGCGATAAATAGAATCTTAAGATTGCGCTCATTCAAATGAAATTTATGCAACTCGTCGAATAATTTAAATCTTTTGCTCTCTAAGGCTCACAAAACACAGAAATTATTCGACTCGTTTCATAAATTTCATTGAAATGAGCACTCATGTAAGATCCTCTGATTTTTTTTATACGTAGCGCGACAGCCATTTTCTTTGCCATGCGATATGTATATATATATATATATATATATATATATATATATATATATATATATATATATATATATATATATATGTGTGTGTGTGTGTGTGTGTGTATATACAGAGAGAGAGAGAGAGAGAGAGAGAGAGAGAGAGAGACAAACACACAGACAGACAGATAGATAGCGAGATAAAGTTGATATAATGTGTTCTTAACTTTCTCAGTGGTGTTTTCGAGGATTATGTGTGGAAAAACCGGCAACATCTACAACCTCGCAGGAGAACCCGACTACTGCAAGTATACCAACAACAACAGCAACTACTACAGCAAGATCACCAACTACTACAACAAGTCTACCAACTACTACAACAATTACGACAGCAAGACCAACAGCAACTACAGCAAGGGCATCAACTACTACAACAAGACCAGCAACTACCACAGCAGACCAAACAACCGCTACAGTAACTAATACAGCAAATCCAGCATCAACCACAAAAAGTCCAACAACTTCTACAGCAAGGCCAGCAACCACTACAGCAAGTCAAAAAACTGCTTCATCAACTACCACAGCAAGTTTAACGTCCACTACAGCAAGTCCAACAACTGATACAGCAACTACCACAGCAAGTCCACCAATAACAGAAAGTCTACCAACAAGTAACGCAAGTACCACAGCAATTCCACCAACTACTATAGCAAGTCCACCAAGAACTACAGCAAGATCAGCAACTCAGCCTACTGATGCAGCAAATTCCACAGCAAGTCCAGCAACTACTACAGAAATTCGACTAATAACTATAGAAAACCCACCAACTAATACAGCTGCCACTACAGCAAGACCACCACCAACTACATCAAGCCTATCAACTACTGCAGCAAAAGTCCACCCAGCTACAAGAGCTAGTCCAGCAACTGTTACAGCAATTACAACAGGAAGATCCTCAATTACTCCAGCAAGTCCGATAACCGCAACAGCAACAAATACGGCAAGTCCAACAACTACTACAGAAAGTCGACCAACTTCTACAGCAAGACCAATAATCATTTCAGCAAGTCAACAAACTGCTTCATCAACTACCACAGCAAGTCCACCATCCACTACAGCAAGTCCATCAACGTATACAGAACTAACACAGCAAGTCCACTAACTACAGAAAGTCTGCCAAAAAGTACCGCAAGTACCACAGCAATTCCACCAACTACTATAGCAAGTCCACCAAGAACTACAGCAACACCATCAAGTCAACCAGCAGCTACCACAGCAGCCACCACAGCCAGACCACAAACAACTACAGAAAGCACCATTAGCTACTGCAGCAAGTCAACCAACTACAAGTGCCAGTCCAGCAACTGCTACAACAATTACAACAGCAAGACCACCAACTACTACAGCAAGTCCAATAACCGCTGCAGCAGCAAATACGGCAAGTCCAGCAACTACTATAGAAAGTCCACCAACTTCTACAGCAAGACCAGCAACCATTTCACAAGTCAACAAACTGCTTCATCAACTACCACAGCAAGTCCACCATCCACTACAGCAAGCCCATGAACTAATACAGCAAGTGCCACACCAAGTCCACCAAAGACTACAGAAAGTCTACCAACAAGTACCGCAAGTACCATAATAACTCCACCAACTACTATAGCATGTCCAGCAGCAACTATAGCAACCACTACAGCAAGAAGAGCAAGTACCATAGCATGTCAACCAATTGCTACAGCAACTTCCACAAGTTAAAACTAGGTTTCTCCTGTAAAATTTACTTCAACTAAATTCCCCAAATTAACCTTTAAATTAATTAAGAGTTATTGTCCAAAATTACCGATTGCTAAACCTCCCTTGACTATGGCGCGGTTTGCTGTTATGTATGACGTCGTTCTAGAACGAGTCAACCAGCCACTCATGTTGAATTGTATTGATTGCACAGTCATTTGAAATAAAAATGTTAGATTTTGTGCAGCATATAATTGATAATTGTAATTACAAACAAAAGAGGGCTTTAGATTTTGTTTCTTTTAATTTCTTATTGAAGAAAGACGCAGAAAATAGGAATCTACCGATTATGCTGGGTCAAACCAGGAAGTATTATGATGAGATTTCTGAATAGGTCTTACTGTTCATTCTATTTTTGTCCCCCAAGGACATTACAAGCGATCAAATCATCATGGATCCTTCTAAATGATGGAAAAAGGATTTAAACATAGAATTTAGGCACTCATCTGGAGAGAGAGAGAGAGAGAGAGAGAGAGAGAGAGAGAGAGAGAGAGAGAGAGAGAGAGGGGAATTTGAAAAATAAGTCGTCCCTATTCATAGAGTTCAGAAACTTTTGAATTGCAAAGACATATCTTTATTAAACCTATGCTTTGTATATGTTTGATAGAGAAATAAGCACACCAATATCAAGTAGAATATGGCCAAATATTATGTTAGAAGATAAGGTGTTACATGTAAATGGGTGGGGTCCACCATGTACCATTTCAAACAAGTGCAGTTTATTTTCAAGAGTTATTGTCGATAATATGGATCTGATGTATTTATTTGTTTTCTCAATGTGGCTCATATAATATAAAAAAAAATACACCGAGATCACACTGTTGAGTTTAAATGCAAAATAATTTCGTAATTCTTTCCAATTATTGTTATCAGTTTTCTTTTTTCTTTTCTCTCGATCTATTGATGACAGTGTTGACCGTATGTGAAATATTGGTTGTTTCAATTTTATAAATTTCCACAGTATTACTGTACAATTTCATAACCTATCGCAAATGCCCCTCACCATAATCTCTACGTTCGGAAGTTCTTTGTTCTAATGATATATCACTTCTGCATACATGTCAGAGGCAGGTAATATCGAACCCAACGTTTGAGAGGGTCCTACTTTTAAATGCAATTATTCCTAAAAATATGCAATATACATTTATAATAACAACGAATTTGGGGTATTCAGATATAAAATATTGAAAAATACGTTTCAACAAAAACCTCAATAGAGGAACTTTAAATAAAATAATATTTTATTTAAACAAAATAAAATCTTCATTAAACAAGATTTTATCTTTTCAAAGGAAACAATATCTTGTTAAAACAAGATTATGTGTTTTGTTGTTGTTGTTGTTTATTTGTCTGTTTTTTAAAACAAGGAAATAGAGAAACATTTTACATATACAAGACATACAAACTGACACATACAAATACATAAAAACCAGAAAACTCACAGTATGTGTAAAATTGTTAGATACAGGCAACCCTGTATGTGAATATGTATGTAAATTAATATACAAAAAAATATTTGTGACATATCAAGTACCTTAATGAACTCAAAGCGTTTGTTTTTTTTCTTGTTTTTTTTTTTTGTTTGTTGGTTTTTTTTACTTTGTTTTACAAGCAGAAAGAGATACGTTATGTTAAGCTATTTGAAATGAGAGTCTAATCAACCAGGTATCAAAATATGTATACATGTCTGACCATTTGTACAAGATAGTTTTAATGAACTGCTTTACCTTTGAAATATGTTTGTCAATTTTAAAATATCTAATTAAAAAGTCTGAATCAAAACTTCAAAATTTAAAGGTGATTTTCAAAAAATTTGATTTACATATAAAATGCTTTGTTACAACAGTAACAAAGTAAATAACATTTGGAATATCAGTTCCGAATATATTCGTCTTGTCAAATTTCTTATTAATATTAAAATTATCTTTCAACCAGTGTTTTAACTTAATCCATAAATGACCTACTTTTCTACATTTAAATAATAAATGTACAACAGACTCCTTCTCCAATTCACACAATCTACATTTATCATTATCTAGTATTCTGGCTTTATGTAACAATGAATTTGTACACAAAATGTTATGCAATATTTTAAACTGAAAATATCTCAATTTCATATCATCAATGCTATCATTTCTCGCGTGGGCTCAAGCTTTATTTTTCTTCAGTAATGATATGATATAAAATTCTGCATCCTGCTTTAGTCATCAAAATATAAGATATATCGACATTATAACTTACAACAACCCGTTTCTTATAGCTTGAATTGTCACCTTTTCATTTCCAATTAGATTTTTAATTTTAACCATCTTCAGACCCCCATATGTATAATCTTGAGATTTCACCTGTCTTTTAATACGATCTGGCCCTGAATTCCAAATAAATTTGAAAAACAATTTCTCGAGATTTTCTATGAGAAATTGTGGCGGATCAGGCAAAGATTGAAATAGGTGTATACCTTTATATGGAGCCAAGGATTTAATTATAGCAATTTTTCCATACAGAATAATTTTTTTCCTTTACCAGCTATTAAGAGTCGATTCTATCTTCTTCATTAATTCTGTTGAATTTAAATCGCCAATATCATAAACTAGAATTGAAAAAAAATGAAGCCTAAAATTTTTAAAAAGGTACTTGGTTCAATCTAAATTAAACTCATGACACAATCTTACATTTGAATTCAATAACGCCCCAATCAAATCTGATTTACACTTTTCTGCATTGATTTTTAGTCCTGACATTCAATAAAAGTTTTGTAACACCTCAAATGTAGCTCTAAGAGATATTTCACTACCATTCTAAACATATTTGAATATCATCAGCATATTTACTTTATTTTCAGTATTATTAATAATAATTCATTTAATTGTTTTATTGTTTTTTTATCATCTCCCAAGAACCTCAACACACAAAATTAAATATGTATGGAGAAATTGGATCTCCCTGCATACAACCCCGTTTTACATTAAACAAGACTGACATATATCTCTTTTGCAATACACATGAATTCGCTCCTTTATAAAATAGTTTTATCCATTTGAGTTGACTCTCCAAAATAAAGTATCTTAAAGTTTCGTCTAAAAATTTCCAGGAAATTGTATCAAATGCCTTTTCAAAATCTATGAACAAAATTAGAACCTGGGTATCTTGCTATCTTGCTTCAAATAAAATATCATATATAATACTATTTTCCCCAATAAATCATCCAGACATAAATCCATTTTGGTCTTCGTGTGTTAAATCATCCCAAACACTTTTTATTCTATTCGCAATACAATCTGAAATCATTTTATAAATTACATTCAATTATGATATTGATCGCCCATTCCTTAAATAGCATCTATTTTTATTTGTTTTTGGTAAGCATGTTATGATACTTTGTTTTTGAGTAATTGATAATGAATCTAGTGTATATCCACAAATTATTGATCTGAATAAATACCTCAACATCTTTCCCAAAAAAGTTCAAAACTCTACGATAAATCCATACAAACCTGGACTTTTATCATTATGTATATCTTTAACTACCTTTGCAAATTCTTAACAAGTAATTTCACCTTCTAAACTTTGTGACATATATGTAAGCTTGCATTCATTTGCGTCTAATTCATCTTTAAATTTTCTCTCCTTTGAAACACTAGATTCATAATATATCTTATTGTAAGATTTATTGTTGTTCTAAAATATATTTTGTATCTGTCTATTCTTTTCCAAATTCGTCTATTAACTCTGACATGATTTTATTGGTCTCTTTTGACGCCAGTATCACTTGAAAGGCCCAAACTATTTGGCACATAGATTCCTACGATAAACAAAAATCGTTTGAATTATGTATTAATGTATGTATATACGGGTTTTCGAAGCCGATTATTTGGATTGAAGTCTGTCGTACTAGTAGCGACCATCATATTGTCGGTGGATATTATCTGCAAGTAGTTAAATCAAGACAAGGCTGCCGACTGAAGATAACACGAGACATAAACATAGGCATATAAAATTGGCATATGGCTGCTATGCAAGCATTTCTAAAAAAAAAATTTTTTTTTTTTTTTTTGGGGGGGGGGAGGGGGGTAGTTTCATCTATAGAACAAGTCAATACAATCAAAAAATAGAGTCCTGGTTGAGCAATTTTAGGCGACAATGTTCTAAATTCTGAATATTGTTCTCGAAAATGAAAGACGATGGATTTTTTTAGTGGAAGTCTTTAGGGTACAAGTTTGTTACAATTCTGCTTCATGAAAGTTGTCAAGGTATTAAGCAGTTCAAGAATGTACTCATGTACTATAGTTCACAAGATGGCTAGCTAGCTAGGCATATATATCTGGAGTTAAGCAGAAATACAGACGGACCAAGAAACAAATACAGAAAGATAGACGCATGCACTCATACATACCAATACACATGCGTACAAATGTAAGTATATATATATATATATATATATATATATATATATATATATATATATATATATATATATGTGTGTGTGTGTGTGTATGTGTGTGTGTGTATGTGTGTAATTAGACTTATATACACGTTTACATATGTGATCTAATAATGTATAATTGATCTAATGAACGAATGGTATTAAACGATAATATAGTTTCGTTGTAAGGGTTTCTTTTTTTGGGTGGGAGTTAAAGATCTATTACGTCATGTATTTCGTAAAGTAAAGATAATAAAGATATAAACAAATATATACCATGATTAAAAGAAAAAATGCACTCAGATAACGTAAAATCACTTTTTTCACCATGTACATTTGATTCATACTTGTATGGTTATCAACATGTATGCGTCTTTTGTATCCCTTCTGTAAATCAGAAAATAAAGAGCATTCATTCATTCAATCAGTGTGTCCCTGATTGATACATAAATACATACATACATACATACATGGACAGTAGAGTTATGAATTGGCGGATGGATGGACGGAAGTTTGATACCTAAACATGCAGAGACTCCAACCTCTCAACTGCTCAATTCTGCATAAGAGTGTGCGTGTCTCTTCCCGCAGATGAACCAGTTTCGACTAGTGAAAGCAAAATGGGAGTCCATTATAGAGGATGTTCCCAGAAGCAAAGCAGGTATCCTTCCTATAAAATGGAACGGACCCTCACATCGTCCGTGACTGGAGAGAATCCTCAGCTCTATAAGGCTTTGGGAACAAGTCTGGGGACATTAGCTGTAAATCAAACGTCCAGACTTCCTCCTCCTCCTCCAACACCTGACTCAACAGGTGGGATGGAGCAGGGTCCCGAATAGAAGGGAAGGATCCGCTCTTCTTGGAACTCATTTAAGGTCACCAGAATGGAAAGGACATCGTTATCCTGAACCTGATTTCGAATGAGACAAGACTGTCCTTCCTGGCATCCCTATCCGGAGAAGAAGACGTTGAATTAGGGTTTTTGTCGTCCAGTAACCGCCCATGGTGGGTTATGGGACTAATCCTACTAGCTGCCCTCCTAGACGAATGGGATTGCTATTCCCTTCTCGAAAGTACTGGTTGAGAGTATCGGCCCGCCTCCTTTTCGTTGGACAAGGCCAGAGGTGACGGAGCAGGTACCCGGTTTATCATATCCACTATACCTTCATATAATGGGGGTGGGAGTGGCGTGAAGAAGACTCGCTACCAGTTAAGGGGACCCCAAATTCCGTGGGGATTAAACAGGATCATACGGAGGAGGGTGGAGGGTGCCGATCCGATCCTTGTCTCCACGTCTCCAGAACCAGTCTGGCAACGACGATCTGACAGACAAGCCCGTCTCAGATCTATCAGAGCAAAATAGCTGCTCTCAGGCAGTTTTCTGCCATCACCAGCACCAATGGCATCAGACCGAGCATCTGGGATCCTTTGCCTTTTGGTGATCTCTGAAAAACAGGATATCACTCTATGTGTCTGCCCCACAGGAGGAGTTGACTTCCCTAAGCCAAGAAGGGATCCAGACCACTCCTAGGAACGGAACGGGTCGTCTTGTGATGATGACGAGGAAGCTGGGCCCTTCCTCCTTCTTCGATAGGTACAGCGACTTTCGGCCATGCCCCACAATTAATCTGCCCATAGACAACATTTAATCAGAGATTCTTAAATACCTGTATTTGCCGGAGATCAGTCATAGTAGTTCTCAAATATTATATCAACTTGTATTTGATTTGTGGGTCCATTATACTGCTAAATAAACAACCTAATGAAACAAAATTCAAAAGTGACTACGTTTAGTTACAGATTGTGTCTTTGTTGGACAATCAATAGATGTGTCGCCAACTAAGCGAATTTGGTCATCATGTTTTCCCAATTGTTTAAACACTCTATAGCCACAAAAGACAAGATGAAAGAGGTGTGAAAGCTCATCTCCTGGACTTAAGAAAAGCTCTATAATTGAATGATTGCCCCAGGGTCTGTATGACAGATATTACATCAGTTCCTCACACTGTGTGGTTTATGTTGCAATGTGTCATCACATGATATGTTGAGAATATAATATGTGAAGTCTAGACCCTAATTAAGACAGAAAGATATGTAGCAACAACTAACTTTTATTATCATCCTCCAAGGCTTATATGGGGATCTAATCAAATAAGACTTCATCATCCGACTTTACCAGAAATGCCCATCAATTAGGTGTCACATATTTTCAAGGTAGTATGTCAGCTTGTTGTCAATTAATTATTACTTATTAAAAACAGTAGAGTGAAATAAAATACTGTTGTTGGGTGAAATTCTATAGTATAGTTTTCTGAAAGGAAAAATAGTTTTTATTGATAGTTAGTTTAAGAGGAAACCAATTAATCAAGGAAGGATAGTACTAATACTAAAGCAGCAGCAAATCCAGACCAGAAAATGGACACATTTTCCAGTACATTTAATAATTAGGTATATCAATGTTTTCTTTTTGTCACAACTTATGTCTCCTTTGAATGTTTTTCTATGAAATTTCACAAATATATGGCTGCCACGGTAATTTTCACGAAAAAATGTCTGGCAAGACTCATTAGAACTTCAGGATCTCATATATATATATATATATATATATATATATATATATATATATATATATATATATATATATATATATATATATATATATATATATATATATATAGATACACACACACACACATACATTGTAAATATGTTATTTTGACAACTGGTCTTCATCCCTTCACTGATCCACTCCTGCTAGATCAATCCTTGTGAAGAAAAAAAAAATGTGAACAGTTGCTGGATGGTGCATAGAGGATGCAGTGCCATACCTTCTGCTCACTTGACCTTCCAACATGATGAACAAAAAACTAGAAAACAAAGAAAAACCACTCCAGTTAGGCATTTATCAACTGAAACCTTTTATTTTAAGAATTTTTTTTTTTACAGTGCATAATCTCTATTTAAATAAACTTTTTAAGACAAAGTATTTTTTGGACGAATAAAAATTTGGCAGCAATCTTGCGAACTTTGATCGATCATATCAAACTGAGTTAGCCTTTTGTCAAATTACTACTTGCCATAAACAATGACAATTCTGTCTTCCAGTTATCAATTTTTTTTTTCCTTTTGTTGTTAAATTTCATACAAATTCATTTACAAATATGAAAACCTTATTTCAAAAGATAAGAGATAACGGATGAAAACATATTTTTGTAAAGTTATCATTTTTTATTCACCCTTGCAGTTTAAAATCAAGTTTGGTTTCATTTTGTGGATTGAATACCATTTTTCAGCACATGATGGGCTATACGCAGCGGCCAGTATATCTGGTGCAGGAAGAACCTTGGAAAACTCCTGGAAAAAGCACTGACCCATTGGAAGCTACTGGCAAGCTTTCTTACATATGCATGTTGGCAGTTTTCAAACAAGGCTGCCATTGAAAATGTGGTTGTAAAAAATAAAAAAAATGCATCTAATAAGAACAAAACATGCATGCCCTCTAATGTGGGACAAACTGCATGCCCTCAAATGTGGGACAAATTGCATGCCGCTGCTGACATGGGAATAATTCTAACTTGCACACAAGGGAAAATAAATGCTTTTAATGTGACAATTATAAAAATTACCAAAGCACCCCCTTTCCCAAACCCTGGTAAGTTAGCAAATAATAAATAAGGTCATAATTAATTTAAGACTTTATAGAGGGATATAAAAATTGTTCATTTCTGTTATTTTTCAGCATTAAATGGCAGGAACCCACTGTAGCCCAGTTGGTAGAGTTTCAGACTCATAATCAAAGGGTTACAGGCTCAATACCTGCCCAGGCCAGCCTAGGTTGGTTGCCTTGGTGTGTCCTTGGGAAATGCACTTGGCTCCCATTTCCTTGGCATGATACAGCCTATAATGTGTTAAAAGTACCATAAAAAAAAGCCAAACAATAGAAAGCATTTCTATAGAAACAGATTCAAATATAGAGCATAAGGATAAAACATATGGAAAAAAATTGTAATGCTTAAAGCAAAGGAACATTTTGAGCCTGAATGCTCTGAAAATGAAATCTGACAAGTTAAATTAACTGCACTGTTCTTAATGGTGACAATGACCATGACTCAACTGAAGCCATTCCAAAGAGCATGAAGAAATATCTGCTATCAATAAATTCAGTAATCAGTGAATATGATCCCATTGGAGAAATAAATGTGAAATTATTTTGTTGAAAGTATATCTGCTATCTGCAGTGTACAAAATATCTAGATGTATTCATGGAACATAAATGCCCCACCACAGTGACTAAGGGTTTCAAATGAATTATGTGTCCAACACTAGCAGCAAAATTTGTTCAATACTCATGGCTTGTTTCTGTGGGTAATACAAACTTCAATAGGAAACCAACTTAGAAACTGAGTATCCACACACCAGTTTCAAGTCACAGAACTGCTACAGTAAGTGCCTAGCCGGATTCTACGGTTATTTTTACCATTGGAAATGATGCCATGGGATGACCTTGGGAACTAGCTACCATGGCCCAAATGCAATTAATTGCTATAAAATCTTACATACATTGATCAATTGGAAAAATTAATATACCAACAGTCCATGTCAATGTAAAATTTCATTTAATAGGATTGGAAATGAAAGAGAAGGATAGTTTATATTGGTTGCCAAAATCATATCATTGATAATACTGATGGAGTAACAAATTTGCTAAAATACCTAATTGATGCCAAAAATGTCAAATTTTCATGCAAACAATTTACTTTATTTTTAATAAAACACTTGAGAGAGTGAGTTTTAAATCTGATTTTCAAAATGCAAGCTTCTGCCATCTTCCATCTTATATTGTCATGAAATTAGTTTCTCAACTTCCCCATTCTTTCTCTTCCTCCTTTGCATTCATTCATGTCTCATAATCCAAAATATTTGTAACACTGTTTGAACACAACATCCATCAATTTATCAGTAATTATGTTCATGTATGTTCTCTGTGAATACAACAATTTTTTACTGTTGTATGCCAAAACCCAGAACCAGATCATAAGTGTAGTTTGAAGTAACTAATGTTCTGAAGTATTAGAAAAAGGAAATTGCAAGAATAAACAAGCATTAAACAATATTATACTTGTTGAATACTTGTCTAACATTTTGCAATTTCTTTTTTCTAATACTTTAGAAATTAGTTACTTCAAACTACACTTATGATCTGGTTCTGGGTTTTGGCTTCATGGAAATAATGACAGTATGCATAAACATGAGTATTGATGCTATAGTACAAGCATACAACAGTAAAAAAATTATTGTATTCACAGATAACATACATTAACATTATTACTGATAAATTGATGGATGTGGTGTTCAAACAGTTTCACATGAGTGAATGCAAAGGTGGAATAGAAAGAGTTGGGGAGATGATAAACTAATTTCATGACAATATAAAATAGAAGATGGCAGAAGCTTGCGTTTCGAAAATCAGATTTAAAACTCACATTCTCAAGTGTTGTATTAAGATTTTTTTAAATTACTGCATTCCTTATTTATCATTCTGTCATTACATTAAAGTAACATATTCTTCACGTGGTAAGGTTGGTATTTACAAAAAAAATGTCTTATACCACTAATACTGTGAATGGAAGATAAAGAAAATTAAAAGCAATATCACATGTCCTGCCGTACCCTTCTACCAAAAACGATTTTTCTTATTTACAACTCAATAGTTAGTCTGCTTGTTACAATATTATACCTGAACCAGATTTTTTTACAAAATTTACTTTCAACTTATAGTTGTTGTGTTTCTTCCCTCAACTCTCTATAATTCTACATGGTTTACCAAATATTCTATTCTGCTATAGTGCATAATTTTATAGATTTGTGCAAGTAAATAATTATTTTAAATTGTAATGTTTATTCTATTTGATGAAAGTTTCCAATGCTCATTTATCCTTTTCAAGGAAAAAAAAAACCTATTACTGAAAACTTGAACAAAATTCTCTCTCCATCTCAAACACACACACATAAAAAAATCCCAACTGACCACATCTACTTCCTAAAATATGCTGTTTTTTTTGTGATAGCTGTGGATATGCAGATGGATAATTATTTTAAATTTCTGTGGTATCTAAAAATGAAGCGCTGAGAGGGATTTTTTTTCTGATTTTCTCAATGATTTCATATAAATGTTGACAGTCTACTAAAAATTCAGACAAAAGAAAGGATTTTCAAACCATCTGTATGGTCATCCACACACACATTTCCAATCCAAATTCAGGATATTCATTTTTCCAAAACTTTCGATAAAAGTACGCACAATTTTTGAACTAATTTATTACATATTAGCCATAGTAACAATGCCTAGCCAGTTCCCAACATCATCTAGTGATGTTGTTTCCCATGATAAAAATAACCCAAGAATCTGGCAGCATGCCAGTTGACGCAACTGTGACTTGAAACTGAACCATGGACACTGTCAGTTTCTAAGTTGGCTTTTTATTGAAGACTGCCTGACCTGCTAAAAACAAGTAGTGATCCTTCACAGTACAAGGCACTGGTGGCAATTCAAAACTAATCATGAGTGTCTGAAATGGACAATTTATTTGAAATCTGATTTAAATGCAAAAGTTGACAAGTAATAAAGAGAGACAAATTTAACTATATAGCAGGGCATAACAAAATTTCAAAAACAGGAACAAATTGAGGGTATATATCTTTTATGCCACCAAAATAAGAATTTCAACATGGATAGTGAGGCAATAAGGGAAAAAAAATTGTACACACAGTTTGTAATAACCAGAATTTGGTTTAGTTGCACATTATAAAAAATAATAACAATAACCACTCATCATTTATTATGGCCATTGAAGATATTAAAAATTAACATTGGAAACTTTTCTTACTGTTTCAAAATATAAGCCAGTTTTCTTTTTTCTTTCACTGACATTGTACTAATGAAAACAATAATCCAGTGCAACATAATATTTATTATTACAACCCAAAAAAGAAATCACTTCCAACTGCTAAATAAATAATACACAACACTGAAAATAAATCATATTGGCATCTAGGTGCACGGATACCAATTCAAAAATAAATAGAGCTCTTTCTTCTTATTTGAGGCTCACTTTTAAAAAACAATTCAACTTAATAACTGTGCTCAGCTGTACATCTCTATTTGTTTATATATCAACTGTTAAACACCTACTGTAAAAGAAATGAGCCTGGCACCATAAAACTCCTATGATAAATAATAAATTGGATATGCACTAAAAATTAGTGTTACAAAAATGGTTGCACTGCCTTCAAAATAATGTTAAGTTCTGCCTGAATATGGAAATGTTTATCGTATCTGAAGACTGAGCTATACCAGGAAATTCTGTGAATGTATGTCCCATACCGTACAAGATAGTTTCAGAACTTTAACCAATGATCTTGAAATTATAACCCAAGCTGCCACAGAGATACATAAATGAACAAAGTTTAATCCTTCTATTCTGTAATAGCCGTGGAGTTAAAGGGAAAATCTGGGCTAGGGTATAATATGTACTCAATCAATAGAGTTCACTTCATTCAGTACATCTGTAATATCAGTTTAGAAGAAATCAGGCTTTAATTTCCCACTTTTTTTGACACATGAAGTTTGCCATCTTTTCATAGAGCACTGCATTTGTGACGTGTAAATGGCACTCGCTGTTATTGCCTTGTTAGTGTTGTCATGTCTAACTAACTTGACGATATCGATGTGTGTGCCTGTTCGAGAGAGACCATATATACACTTATACTACAAGTGTAAATAAGTGAGCTTGCTACATTTTCAGTTGCAAATCATCGGATACATACCGTATATACTCGCGTATAAGCCGTTTCCAAATGTAAAACAACATAGACCCTGATCTGCTGTCGCATAATGCGCCCGCAGATCAGGGTCTATGTTGTCTGTTCTACTGATTAGTCCTTGCAAACTACATAGAACCAGATCTGCCAGCGCATTATGCAATGGCAGATCAGGGTCTATGCAGTTTGCAGTTGGTACTGGTTTATACGTGAGTATATACGGTAGTTTTATAAAATAACAAACACAATATAAAGAATGAGCAACTGTTACACATAAATTTAATCTAATTCATGATACCTACAATCATTAGAAATAAAAGTCTATCACGTGCTGTGATGGACATATGAAGAGACAAGTTAACTATGTCAACTGACTTGTTCAGTATGTCAATTGACATGTTCAGTTCTTGGTGAATCTGTTGACCAGTTATGCAACATGTGATTCAACAGCTTAGATCCAAGTCTTTCTTCACACCAACTAATATGACATAAAAGAAACATAACATTAATAATATTTCTCTATTCTTCGTGTATAAATGAACTTATCTATTCTAAAAAAATTTTTAAAATCAGTTGCTGACATTTGCAAGACTTTAAGGAAAGTTGATCTTGTATGGATTTTGCATAAATAATATATAAAGAATTGATATACCACTTATAAAGCAGAATTCTTATGTATATATATTTGTTTTCAATAATATCCATCTTAATGAAGTGTACAAAACTTTTGTGAATACAAAAATACAGCAGCATTCTGAGGAATGTAGCCTCGAATAAAAACGTGTACATGTCAACGATTGTCACCATTTAGATTCACCAGTGCAACGTCACCAGAAGAGAAATAGAGTTTTCTCAGGTCATCTGAGAGTACCTGAACAGAATTAACATGGTGTGGCCCTGTGATTAAATTTTGGTCCATATCTTGACCATCAATCAGCCACAACTTTGAAACTTGCTAAGAATTTAAAAAGGATTAATATAGTGATATCAGATTTAATGACCAGATTTTCCCTTTAAAGGGCTGAAATGATGAATTGAAAACAAGGACCTTGACCATGAAGACAGAATGACAAATGTAGCACAAAACACCTTAAGTGATGATACATAAGCCAACTGCATGTTATTAATTCGTCACAAATGGCATAAAAATAACAATCTAAAATAAAATGTGCAACAGAAGTACAAACAAATGGACAGATGTAAACATGAATACTTTGTCAACCACTTTTCATAAAGTTGGGGGGGGGGGGGCCAAGACAGGACCTTAAAATGTCATTATTTTGAGGAAATATCTCTCATTTTCTCAGTTATGTTGATTAGAAAGGTTTATACACTGTAACTTTTTAAGTTTTGAAAGAATTATTTCTGGAGTTAATTTTCATTGAAGACTGATTAATATGCAGTCCCTTTCAAATAAAAATGATACATTTTGGAAAAGCAAGTGGCCCAAATGGGTATGATATCACTTACATGTCTCATGTTCAAATACTTTGTTTTACTTGCGTTTTGAAATTGTTACAAGCTTATGTTTCTATGCAAAGAATCTGGGAAACTTCAACTTATTTCATTAAAAGTTGATCTAATGAGTAAATAAAAACTATGTTCATGGAGGAATAAAGATGGTAATTGGCTCAATACATAACAGTCAAAAGGACACTAAATGACCTCACTTTTGTCCACAAATTGTAAACAAAATTAGAATTATGCAATCTACAGTTCATATAAACTTAGTTAACATTTTTTAATAAAACTTTTGTTCCAGATATACAGTTGACAGAATGCAAGTCATTAGTTTAGCTAACCAGGTGCCTGATAATTTCATTTGTCTGTATGTCTCTAAAAATCAAATTTACTAAAAATCATGATGATATATTATGCCTAAATGACAAGTTTTGTCAAAATCTGCTCAGAAATACAACATATGCCATATCAATTCATTTATATGCAGACATTGCTCAGAACATAACTTCTATGTTTTGATGATGATATAAGCTTACTCACCAAGTTTGATCCAAATCTGTTCAAAAGTCCTATTCAAAAACATTTGGTCTTTAAAAAGTGACAGACTACTAAGTCTTCACTACTAAAAGCAAAAAGTTGATGAAGTTTGATGAGAAACCATAAAGTAACCGGTGGCAAGCAAGCTCTAATCAGATGAAAATAAGAATTTCAGTTTCTAAGAGACCATAGGAAGATGTCTGTCACAGCTGAGAAAGCAAAAACTTTCTCCTAAAATTGTTGCTTGCTTAAAAGCATTTGTAAAGAGGCTCATACTGATACAAAAATGTGTTCTATGCCAATCAAGGATGAAAACTCTTATAAGTCAAAGAAAAGCACAATAAATAACTAGCCTAATAACTGCAACAAGACTTTGTTCAAAGTAAGCCTTTGAAACAAAACAACAAAAAGATTAATTTGATGAAATGAGCATAAATCAACTTTGTAGTAATCTATTTAAATTGTAGAGGTAAAAAAAAGTCTTGAACAAGTACAGCAAAGTATAAGTTAAGATAGTAAATATCCTACTGTATCAAATGACTTTCAACATAGTTCACTGTTTGCATGAACTCAAAATGTTGATTATAAGACACTTTAAGAATTTCTGAAACTGAAATAAGGTAAGGCAGAATTATTATACAATTATTTAACTTTGTTGAGATGGATATTAAGTTCATTGTACCAGTGACCCTCATATTGTCTGACATGAAACAGAGATCAATATGATAGGTTTACTGGTTTATAAAACTTCATGTCAAATCAAAAGAAAGGTCTTTAATTGGTTTATCACATGATATAACACAATTTTAAAATTCAACTTGTTTTAATATAGCAAAAATGCCATTTCAACTGCATGATGCCATAAAAATACATTATGATGTAATAAATGAGCATTTTCATGAATTATTACAAATCACATGACATCGTGCCAGCCACATACCTGCCAACCCCTGGAGAGGTACAAGTCTAATCTAAGTGGACAAAAACTGTAATCTGAGCATAAAAAAATGTAATCTACATAGTACATGTCATAATTACAATGAATTGTAAGAAAAATTGATCTATAGTTTCTTAACTAACCTTGATCTGCAGCTGGTTTAAGTTCTTGTTACAAATATGCAAAATCCAAGTGGATTAGTACAAAAATTCAAACATAAAACATATTTTCAAAATCTACATAACACACATTTTATCTTGTCTACATGTCTAACTTGCCAGTATGACTGATTGTAAAGTCGACTCTACAAATCTTGCAATGAGCATGAGGTCCTAAACTAGAGTGCTGTATTACATCATTTACATATTCTTCTTTTAAATTTCTAAAGCACTCTTAATTTTGCCTTTCTCTGACCCATGTTTTGAAATTCAAAAAGATCCCTCTCTAACATTTTTCACAGTCATTTAACATTCATGAGTCACATCGATTAGGCCTGCTTTTGCCCAACAGCTTGTGCAATTATTTATAGTACAGACTGCTTCTCTCACCAATTCTCTTCATATAATGAATCTGACAGGTTTTCAAACTGAAGAAACCAGTCTGTTTTCAAAGAAATTTGTCACATATAGCTGCTAAAGTGCATGTATATGTGTATACTTTCAAATATGCAATCACTGCACAGAAGCCTTTTTTTCTAAAAACTTCTCACACATAAATAACATTTGGAGATAATATTGCTTTAAACAAGAGTCCTTCGAAGGGAATGATGCTCTACTGTTCAAAAAGAATTTTCAGGAATTCAAGATAAGACCTTTCTTCTTTTTAACTGCCGAGTGTTTAAATCATCTGTGATATTCTTGAGCAATAAGATTTTCAAATTAGTTCCTGTGGCAGCCATATTGGGTGTAAGATTGGCATCATTTTCATTTAGGACAAACTAGACACCATTAGAAGACTTTTGGTGAAAATGTAATGCAAATATGACCATCCATTCAGGAGAATTACTGTTCATTGTGGCAGCCATATTGGATATCTGTGGGGCACAATTTTCATTTAGGACCAATTAGATATCATAAGAAATCTTTTGGTGAAAACCTTATGTTGATATGACCATCATTTCTAGATGAATAACAATAACAAGATTTTCAAGATGGTTGACATGGTGGCCGTATTGGATGTCAGATTGACATCATTTTAATTCAGGACCAACTAAACACCATAAGAAGTCTTGTGGTGAAAACCATGTGTCGATATGACTTTCTATTTAGATGGAGTAGCGACAAGAAAAGTTACAAGATGGCCCCCATGGAATTGATATTTGAGGTCAGATCAGCACCATTTTCATTTAGGACCTACTAGATATCATAATTAGTCTTCTGGAGAAAACCTCATGTTGATATTACTTTCATCTAGGATTAGTAACGATAACAAGGTTTTCAAGATGTTTGCTGTGGCAGCCATACAGGATGTTCTAGTGGAATCATTTTCATTTAGGTCGAACTAGACATCATAAGAAGTTTTCTCTTGAAACCCCATGTCATTATGACTTTTCATTCAGGAGGATTAGCAATAAGATTTTCAAGATAGCTGCTGTGGTAGCCATATTAGACATCACATTGGCACCATTTTGTTCATTTAGAACCAACAAGACATCATAAGAAGTCTTTTAGTGAAAACTCCATGTTGATGTCACCATCCATTCAGGAGGAGCAGAAATAAAAAGATTTTCAAGAAGGCTGCTGTGGTGACCATACTGGATGTCCAAGAAGAACCATTTTCATTTAGGACCAACTAGACTTTGGAATGAATGTGTGTGTAAAGTTTTCTGGCAATCCTCCAAATAGTTTAGAGGAGTAATAACAAACTTGTGCTAACAGACAGATGGGCGTTGGATGACAGATGGTGGACAAAAGGTCATCCCATAAGCTCTTCTGGTCTACTACGACCAGTTGAGCTAATATGGACAAAACAGAATTTTCTTGCTTAAATGTTTTCATTTTATTTTTATCAGCATACCTAATGGCATAATCCATGCATCATGTATAAGACATAATTCAATGTATCTTTTGTAAAGGTTGGCAGGTATGCAGCCAATAAAAGTATCTGTCATATAAAAACCAGCAATAATGGCAATTACTGTCCTGGGTCTTTCCAAACAGAGGATGGATTGGGGAGCCATAGTTTCCACTGCACACATGTAGAAGTCCAAAGAAAGTTTGAAATAAAATTTCTCCTGTTAATGACATACTGCCATGCATGAAGACATCTTACATACAAAACACATCTGGTACAAGGCCACAGTTACTTGCAGAATTCATATATGGATCCATATCTCTTAGCCACACACTAATCAGATCTGTTGTGCTTCCTTTGCTTGAATACTGATGCCATGATATGTTAGTCCTATTCTTATTTGTTGAGTTGAACTGCAATGTTCCCATACCACAATGCTATCTTCAATAAAACAGCTTTACTACACACTGTTAACGTAATTAGTCCGGATTGCTGAATCACAGTAAAAGAGAACGTCATGCTATCTGAGTCTCTTCATCTGTCAAAGAATAAAAACAATTATCAGCAAAATATGTAAGGTAATGAACAGGCACTAATTAATCCGAGGTATAAATTTATTGATTGCAATACTTTACAAAACAGTTTTGTATTAAGCAGAGTTATGTGTGTGTGTGTGTGTGTGTGTGTTTCCCAATTTACTGGATTATCATAGTTTAAAAGATTTCCGTCAAAACAATTCAAATAAAACAGTGATGCTGCCAGGAATTAGTTGGAGAGGGGGAGGAAAATTTCAAGGTGGTAAAAATATTACCCTTAACCAGATAACATGCACTATTCTTTCATTCCCTTCCATGTATGAAGTGCTTTATAACATTAAAAAACTTCATGTGAACCACCCTGTAACTGTATTAGCATTATTCTGTTGACATTTTTGTAAGTTAATCTGTGGTCTGATTGCAGTGTGAATGTTGTTTGGATCAGAAAAACCATTTGTATTGATGATGAACCCTGAAATACTGATTCAAATTTGTTTCTTCTTCTTTGCGGCTTTGTCACATGCAGTCTGAGTTCTAGCTGACTCAGAATCAGATTTACAAAATTTCCTGAGAAACTAAAAATTATTGCTTACATTCGATCAGAGATTTGTGGAGATATAATTGAAGTATTAACAGTCTCCAAGAATGACATGCTCAATATCCTGATCCAAGTCAGAAATCACAGCAGAGGGAAGTTTAAAACAATTGATTATCAACTTACAACTTGCCATTGTCTTGAGGATGCCTGAATGGATTTACGATCATGCACAGTTGGGCAGTGCGAAAACTGAATCGTAAAGAACGTCAGACACACACAAAAAACCTCTCTAGTGATCTAGACTAAAGCAGACAACCTTGCACATTAGTTTTTTATTGGCAGGTGCTCAGACTGCATGAGATGGTCAATTTTATGTGACTAGCACACTCACATGGTTTGACAGCATCACTGTAAAATCCAGTTAAAATGATAATAGTAATAATAATCATCATCATTATCTCTACACATGAGAAAAAGAAACTGATAATGAATGATACATTGATAAGTAACAGCCAGTAGAGCTTGGTGTCAGCTTAGCTGATGCGAAACCAAGTGAAAGTAAATTTGTTTGTAAATGATGCTTCTATGATAATATTTACCCAATAATGTTAACACTAGGAAATAAGATCCTCTACCTATTGAATCCAGCACTCGTGGAAATATAAAAATGTCATCTTTCCCATCTATATACCATACGGAAAAGGAAGAAACACTTACCCATTACCTCCCATTACCACAACTAGGTGGCTACCCATTAACTGTTTTTTTTACCAGTTTAAACTGAGTGATACATCAACTCGGATGCTGCCATTTGCTGGAAGGTGTGGGAGGGTTTAATAGTAATGTGATCAGGCAAGTATTCTCAGAGAAACATAATTTACTAAAAAAAATTACTTTGTCGAATACATTCCACGATCACATTAACATTGGGAGAATGGGTACGAACAGGAGGATATGCATGTGCATCCAACCTCTATCACCAGCATACCTCAAGAGAAGAATAGCTGAATTCCCTTTAAGAAGAAAAAACTGTTCTCCCAATATGAAGACAGCACAACTTACTGTCATATAACACATGATGACAATACCTGGATAAGGATGAAAGAGTGACTTTTCCTTACTGAGCAAAAATTTTGGAGGAATTCAGCAAAAGTGCTGAAACCCATGTCTGTGAGGAGGTCGTGTTGACTTCAAATGGGTCTGTTAATTTGTCTGGGCTGCAGCCTCTGACCCCACCATATTCGGTTCTTGTTTGCAATACTAGATATTGGAGATAAAAACTCTAAATAGTTGACTGTGCATTCCAGCCATATCTTGGATTGAAATGTTGCATTTGAACACAAAATTTGCCAAGATGGCTCTGATCTCATGAGCTGAAACCCTCATGAGGCATACCTGTATCTAATCTTGTGATAATTCAAAATACCCCAAGCATAGTACCCACTTCAGCCATGAGGCATATCTGTATCTAATCTTGTGATAATTCAAAATACCCCAAGCATAGTACCCACTTCAGCCATGATGCCAGGACTTAACGGGTTATATACTCTTTTCCTGCCTTAACTAGAAGAAAAAGACATTGGGCCCTGCAACTCCGTGCATTTCAACTAATGCCTGAGAGCATGAACCAGGTTTTGTTTTGCTGCCTCTCTCAATGTATTGATGTATGATGGAAAGCAAATGACCAGTTTCTTAGCTATGAAACCTGGTTGTGTCATTATGACCATGGGACCGTTGAATCTTAACTGGAGATAATTAGGGTCCATTGCAAAGGTGTGCAGCTCACTCATCCAGCTTGTTAATGTTAGTGCCATCAGAAAGCATGTCTTGTATGATAGCAGCTTCATCGAGGTTATGGCTAAAGGCTCAAGTTAACTGAGTTGAGTCGTGCTTAACTCCATGAAAGATTCCACTTAGGAGACAAGGTGAGTGATTTAGGCCTATCTGGGTCAAAGTTGGTGGCAAGTCTGACAGATCCTAGGACTGGTATCCACTGATAGTAAGGGCTACAAATTTTCTCCTTGAAAAGCCAGAGCAAAGAAAATGAGCTAGCTTAGAGATTGAGGCATTCAAAGGGACAATGCTGTTGTCTCTGCACCAGTTCCTAAACCCTTCCACTTTCCAACGTAAGCCTTCAAAGTTGCTCATGAGCTTTTCTCAATGATTGAAGGCTGAAATTCCTTTCTATGCAAGGCTGTCCTAACAAAAGCCAGGCATGAAGTAGAAGCCTGCCTGGGCAGGCTTGAAACATCTGCAGAGTTGTTTAAGCAGGTTGAACTTTGCTGGGATTTTCTTTGGAATGTTTATCGCAAAGTTAAGCAAATTGTTCACTTAGGACTTGTCCCATCTGAGGAAGGCTAACAGAACCACTTTGCAAGTATGGTCCCTTAGTTTTTGAAGAACTCTCGAGATCAAAACAGTTGGAAGGAAGGCATACCCCCCAAAACTGCCCCAAATTACTACCCAAAGCATACACAGCCCAAGCCTCTGGATCCAGGACTAGAGGGATGAAGGTGGACAGATAATCAGCAAAAACAACAAATCTGCCTGAAATGTGTCTGATCTGGACAGTAATCTTGTGTCGAGGGCACCAGCATAAACACACATACCAGGACACATGACACATAATTTGGTCACCCAGGTTTCAGGAAGTAAGTTACTAGCACAGAATTTCCAACAAATAACAATATGATTTCCCGCAAAGCTGATCCTTCCAATAATGCAAGGTGTTCATCATAGCCTTCTTTAAGGTTCTCCAGCTGCCACAGACCTTGGTGAAGTGCAGCAACAGGTAAGCCTCCCAGCCAAACTAGCTGGCATCCATACAACACTGAAGTCCAGTTTAGGTTTCTCCAAAGGAATTCTTGCTGGCTGTAAACCATTGTCTTGCCACTGACGCAAGCATTTTGTTTAATCTCAGTTGAGATTGTAATGAGATGATCTAGATGACCAGAAAAGGGGCACCACTGAGCCTACAAAGCCATCTTCATAGGGCACAAAAAAATGGTGGCCTAGAGGAACCAAATCCACTGCTGCTGGTAGTAGACCTAGCAGTTGCAGAAACTCTCTTGCAGAAACCCACTTTCTGTTATAGATTGATAGTGAAAACTTGACAATCCATGCAATGCATATTTGTGGAGATGAACAGGATTGAAATGGGTCTGAAATTCCATACCCTGATAGATGAAGCCTTGACAGGGATAATATCAGACTCTCATTTCACTGGAATGCCCAGGTTCATTTCCTTAAACAAACCAGAACTTACCATGTATTTCTGAAGGATGCTGTCCAGGTAAGTCAAAGTCACTGTCAATGAGGAGTTCCTGAACAAGAAGATGAAGCAGTTGATTGTCTTCATAAATGACCATGGGGTTGGACTGAAGCTGAAAGGCATAATGTAAAATTGGTAAACTGCTCCTTGGAAGGGGAATTGAAGGAACTTTCATGAAGTTAGATGGATAGAGACATTAAAGTATGCATTGGTCAGATTGGGACAAAGTCCTCCCTCTTGATGGAAAGGTGAAATAATCACAACATTTCCATCTTGAACTTCGGTACTGATATGCATGTGTTCAACCAGCTTTTAGCATCAGAAAAAAACTTGAATAAAACCCAGAAGTTCGGCTTGTGAACACTCTCCACCACCTACTTGGAGAGTAAACTGATCTCTTCCATTAAAATATATGCCTTCATGGGATCTGTTGGCATCTCCATCACTGACAGAGAACACATAAGGGATGGGGGATGGTTTAATGAAATACGAAGCCATAACTTTGACCACCCATTCGTTCTGTGGAAAAAGGTTGATCCAAGCTTCATGAAAATGGAGAAGTCTGGTGCCAAAAGGAAGATTCTCAGTGGGCAGTGGAGATGATAAGTTACTAGAGGGTGTTGGTAGGCTTGGGGAAAGAGCAATGTGGTTTCAATGATGATGCTTCCATATTCCTCACAAGTTCTGGAGTTGCAGTGAACATTTGGTGATCCACTTTGTAGAACAGCGAAGTAGACATGTGTAACACAGCAATGTTCTTATCAACAATCAGAATGTCAATGCTGTATGTCTTTGAGTGTGTGTGTGGTACCAGCAAGCAGAATAAGATACTGGTATGAGGCATTCAGAGAAACAAAATATTGAATTAATCGGGTCTCTCAGATTTTGTTCATGAAATGATCATAAATCTCACCAATTTTAACAGACAGAGGGAGGAGATGAAAGAAGGGGAATTCATCATCATGCTTTACATTTATTGAGGCCTTGACCTTATAGTTCTGGCTCATAGACGGAGATGGCTGGCAGTTGTATGACATTAAAATCCAATACATTTCCTCCACTACAGCTTTAAAAATGAACTCTGCCCTTTCCATGGTCAGACTGGGGTGAAGTGGCAGGATGAGGTTTTCCCTGCACTTACTGTGGAGGTTGTCTTGATCCAGTGTCACTTTCATGTCCACGAACAATGTGCTAAGTGGCATGGACGAAGTAGTGCCATTGTTCCTAGGTGTAGTCCAGTATTTCTCTACTGGATATGCCAATAATTCCAGGCCTGTTGGCTGTGCTGGGCAACCAACGATGCAATTTTTCGCCAGAATGGAAAGCAAGATGATTGGCTGGCCAGCAAAAAGGACATACTGGTTTATACTGGTCCCCATATGGTTCCATGTATAATGAGATGGTCAGCAGGCAGAGACGCTGCTAGGATTTTATCTCAAGGGGAGATCTCCCCCATTGTCATGAAAACAAGAAATCAAGAGGAGTAGAAAAAATGTGGGGGTCAGTGTCACCATAATTGATTATTTACCCAACATTTAAATATCTGTCTCTCTTTCTTCCTGCTCCCCTCTGTCAGGGCTTTACTGAAATCAAAATCCTCACAAAATGCCCCCTCTAGTTGTATAAGCATTAATCTATTGACTGCTTCTGAGCTTAATCTGTTCCTTATCTGTGTATGAATAGTGTTCTGTGCTGAGAACCCCTTTTCACAGTTTGCCATCTGAAGCAGCATATGCATATAGGAAACTGTTTTTTATGGCAATTTTGTAGAATTGTCCACAGTTCACAGGTATTG
Source organism: Margaritifera margaritifera (assembly GCA_029931535.1). Taxonomy (NCBI): domain Eukaryota; kingdom Metazoa; phylum Mollusca; class Bivalvia; order Unionida; family Margaritiferidae; genus Margaritifera; species Margaritifera margaritifera. Next base: position 3,470,232 of record JAQPZY010001521.1, on the reverse strand, counting down.
TTTCATGGATATCTCTGCTCCAAAATGCATGTGATCTGGTGACTTGATGTGTGGTGTAAGAGTCCATGTCCTAATTCAAACTGCCGATTTCTGATGTGAAAGTTTTTTTTTCCCACAGCTTTTACAAATATTGCACAACATACGTTCTGCCTTGGTGTTGTGTTGTAACCATCTGTACAGTAACTGGGACTGCAGAGAGAGGCGATGACAGCTAGTAATAGAAGTTGACTAGACAAGTGTCATACCCCATGCACCCTGTCTTACTGGCCTGAACGCCATGCTCAGGCATAAGGGGGCACTTATACACACTGAGCTGTCAAAGTTTCAGAGAACAATCTCCCAGCAAATCCAAACTAGTATTTGAAAGGTATGAAGAAAAGAGGGGCTAAGCCCACCCCCGATGAAAGCATCAATAAAGAAAGGAGGGGGTAACCCCACCCCCAATGAAAGCATCAATGAAGAAAGGATGGGCTAGTCCCACCCCCAACGAAAGCATCAGTGCTATCATCTCCTGAACCAAACTCCTCATGTGTGAATCTAGCAATGCACTAGACTGGTGTAGGATGGATGCATCTGGCACTACCAATCTGTCCATCTCTAGCTGTCTCGATATGATGGTTGCTGATAGCATCCTCTGAAGAATCTTATGAGGGGGAGGTGCAATTGGAGATTCCCCCACAATACTTGTAATAGATTACATTTTTGGATGGAGGCTCAAGACATCACACTCTGACGACTTTGACTTTATCTTCCTATATCTTGTCTTCAAGCTTTTCCATAGGACCAAAGACCATGTCACTCTGACCAAGAGATACAAATATTGCAAGGTGCAATCGATGTAAATTTAGTGCCAGTGAGGCAAAAGTGTCATGTTCATCCCTGATGACCTTGAACTTTTTCGCATTTTGTGCACTTTGTTGTGATTGTATACTAAACAGATAATAAACAACAAAAATGGGAAATGACAACCTAAATAATTTAAACAAATTGACAATACCACTCATAATAAATCAAATGAGAAAATTCAACCAGTGTTCATAAAACAAAAATACAGCCAACATGTATGGATAATGCCACATGCAACTTACCAGTAGTAAGTCCACAAACTTCAATAAATATGTAAAACTATCACCACAAAAAAGGTTACCAGACCTTTGCAGAAACCTTAATTCACAATATTTTACAACACTTTTGATGGTTCAATGTAAAGAAGATTTTGCAGGATTCTGTGAGGCAAGGCGGCATTATGTTGATCGTACAGCAGTGAAAGCTTAAACTGGTAAACAACTGGTTGATGGGTAGCCACCTAACGGTGGTAAGGGGAGATAATAGGTAAGAATTTCTTCTCTTTATCTATATGGTATATATAGACGTGAAAGATGAAAGTTTTGTCTTTCTGGGAGATGTGGATTTGAGAGGATACAAAGCTGATTTCCTAATATGAATGCAATTGGCGAATGTATTCAATGGAGACACTGAAATCTGCAAATTTACTGTTTAAATTGTTTAAATTGTTCCTTGTGACCTTGACCTCTACTCTGATGACATTTGTGTCAAGTAAGATAACCAACTACATTTGTAACAAGTAAATGAGTAAATAGATCTTACTCCATCCTGGTGGGGCATAGCCCCTTCCTTGGGGTACATGACTTGGGATGCCCTTCATAACTCTGGACAGAATCCCACGACCTCGGCCACGCTGGGATTCTGAAAAATTGATGGGGTCAAAACATCAAATGCAAATGTGACCACACTGTGATTTATATTAGGCAAGTAGACACCAGGTGTATGAGCCACATGGCTATATGTTGTTCCCCAGCATCTATATCATGAGCAGATGATGTAATTCGACTACTCAATACAATTTTAATAATGGATGCAGAAATCTAAAGTCTCTAGATCTATTTGGTTCACTAACATATATGCCACCTACTGACATGGATTAATCTTTGCTTTGCAAATCCTGGATGACAGTCACACAAAACCTACCCTAAAGCCCTCACCAAGGACTCTCAATTCAAGGTCATAATGGGCACCTTGGTGTATGGCTATGGACTAAACAAATATTAACAAAGCAACTGGCGAATCAACAGTAGTTTTCTCTTCCCAACCCTAAAATGGGCTTGAATCACAGATTCTAAAATAGTTTTCTATTATATGAACATCAATTCTATTATATGAACGTCAATTTCAAACCACATGCATACTGAAACTGTAGTGGGGAACAAAAAACTTGGGCACATAGTTGCTACATTGTCTATTTATATATGTGTGATTTACCTTCTTGCCTAGACCATATATATATATATATATATATATATATATATATGATCACTTTCTTGCCATAAAATGGACCAGTCATTTATACAACCAGCATTGTCCTCTGGATCTCTCCCAACCCCAGGAACTTGGTCTTAATTCATAACTTAGAAACTCTTCATTGCTCCACCCTTAAAGTATATGCACTAACTTGGCATTACAAGGGGAGTTAATCTATGTAGTCAGCATTGCAAGGGGCCCTATCCCTAGAGTCAAAGCTTGGATACTATCAATATCTGCCTCCATGGGAGCTGCAGTAGCTCAGTGGTCAAGGCATTGGATATGTGACCAGAAGGTTGCAGGTTCAAGTCCCACCATCTGATCAGCTGGGATCGATTACCAAATTTCTCTTTTTTTTTTTAAGGTCATGGGTTTCTTTGCTGTTAGTAATTCAATCTGGAAGTGTTTCAGGAGGAAAGTATATTGGGTTATTATGTTATTTCTTATTAAAAGCTAAAATACAAAATATATACGCAAATAATTTGAGAGTAATGGCAATGAATATTTGGAATGCTTTAAAACAATAGCACAATCCATGTGATAACATATACCAACAAATGTTTCATTCACTTTAATACCGTATGTACTCACGTATAAGCCAGGTCCAAATGCAAACAACATAGACCCTGATCTGCCATCGCATAATGCGCTGGCATATCAGGGTCCATGTTGTTTGTTCTACTGATTAGTCCTTACAAACTTCATAGACTCAGATCTGCTGGAGCATTATGCGACGGCAGTTCTGGGTCTATGCAGTTTGTATTAGATTATACACGAGTATATACAGTAATTACGGCAATACTAGCAACTGCCTAACTTAACCAAACTTATCAAACATGCTTCTAAATATTCAAGATTTATAGTTCTCAAGTTTTTAATAATAATTCTCTGCAAATAAATGTAAAAACTTGGATAGGGTTTTTACAAGAAATGTTCAACTTAAAGCAAAATTGTTGTCTTGCACATAATTAAATATGCAAAGAAATGTTGATACTTACATTTATTGGTGTGCAAGAGAAACACTTTTAGTTCTTCAGCCAAGAGGCTACACTACATTATTAGTTAATTCCCACACAGTTTGTTTCCTTAGCAAAACAAGAATACACCTACCCCGTGTTTAATAGTCTTCTATGTGGATAACTGAAATTTGTGTGCAGAAACTTCTTCTTTCAATAACCTTGACATTTGACCTTTTGGCTCCAAAACTGATAGGCTTCTTTCTTACCCAAAGTGTATGTCATCCACAAAGTTTGGTCTCAGTCTGTGATGTTGGACTTTGACCTTTTTACCCCAAAATCCATAGGGTTCTTCCTTGCCCCAAAAGTAAGCTATCCACTTTGGTCCAGGTATGTGATACAGAACAGAAGTTATTGTGCAGAAACCAGTTTTAATCTTTCTGTTACTGACCTTGATCTTTGACCTCAAAATCAATGGGTTCTTCTTTACCCCAAGTGCAAGTCATCCACAAAAAAAGTTTGGTAACTGAAGATGGTGGAAAACTTTAGTCAACATGCAGAAACAATTTTTTTCTTTATTCAATCACAGTGACATTGACTTACCAAAAGTGCGAGCCATCTACAAAGTTTGGTAACTATAGATGGTGGACGACTTGAATTATTGTGTAGAAATGAGATTGGTAACAGACAGATAGATGTACATACAGACAACAACATAACATAATATGCTCCACCTTATGGTGGGCACATAAAAATTACTGCTGTGCATTAAATACACACATTTTCTGGTTTGGTTGGGCTAAATCCACTTTAAAGTGTTTTGCTTAATGGCTTTAGTTAGTTTTGGTTGAGTAGTGAGAGTTACTTGTCTGAGGACACAACATGGCAGCAAAACCTGGAAATCAAACACGTTACTCCTGCAAAGAATTCCAGCACACTAACCCCTTACATTTTACAAACTTGTTTTATTAGCATATTATCAAATTATTATCAACTTTGAGTGCTACTTGTTATACTGTTATTTTATATATCAATAATTATAAACTCTTAATTTGTATTATTGTTATTTTTTATCAATTGTTCTATTAAAATGTATGCATCTTGTATTCTAAAAATAATCTTTATAAGACTTTTTTCTCCAAGAGGAAGAATTCGGCATAACCTCAGATCAGTGATTCTAAATAGTCCTCATCATATGTTGTTTTCCTTGCTTTACTTCACAAAAAATTGGGTCATTATGATGCTTTCTGCTAGAATTTCTTCCAATGCTGTTGACTACAGATGTTATGTAAACAACTGTTACAAGGTTTTGCTAATTTTTGTATTTTCATCCATATCTGATGGCACATCAGCATCATTTGACCAATATTGGAAGGCAACTATGCCAGGATGCTTTGTGCAAAGTTGGTCAAATTCTGTTCAGCAGTCTTATTTTATGGCTGCACTGGCATCATTTGCACAGATTGGAAATCCCCTTATGATGGGATGCTTTCCATTAAATTTGGTCAAATTCTGTTGAGTGGTGTTTGAGAAGTTGTTTCAATGTTTTTATATTTTTTAGTAATGGTGGTCATATTTGATTGTGGATTGGCATCACATGTACAAAACTGAAAGTCTTCTATGCCAGGAAGGCTTTCTATTTTAGCAACAAAAGGTATATCTGATAGTGGATTGGCAGCATTTGAACAACTATGAAAGACCTTCATGGCAGGATGCATTACAACAAATTTCATAACAGTCTGTTGATCGGTTGATAGGAAGAAGTCTTTTAAAGGTTTTCCAATGATTAGCAATTGTGGCCATTGGGGGTGATAACTGAATTGAAAGTTATTGCAATATATTGATTTAATAAATGATGGTAAAAACTGGTCCAATAATTTAAATAATTGCTAAAATGAAGGCAAATAGTATACGATGCTAAATGTCATTGTTGGTACTTGCTTTGGATGAACTGGACTCAATGTGATTTGAGTTATTTGTACACAGGCTTTCTTATCGTTTGAATATTCTAAAACAAATTGATGATAGAAAGAAAATATTATGGACTAATAAACATATAAGGCTGCTTGCTGAGTACATGAGTGGTATCTCAACTTGCGATTCCTCAATCTCACACTAAGTATTACAAAGAAACTACAATTGTCCTTTAATGTATTTATTTACGAATGATTTGTATTCACTTGCACCACACTTCCTTCTTCGTCACTATAACCTACCAGTAAACCCATTTTCCAGAGCGACTCTTTTGAATAAACAATTTGTTGAGTCTTAACGTGAGTATATATACAAGAAGTGCACAGAACGAATGTGCAGTCAGGCATGATAGACAGAACGAATGTGCAGTCAGGCATGATAGACAGAACGAATGTGCAGTCAGGCATGATAGACAGAACGAATGTGCAGTCAGGCATGATAGACCTTTTAAAATGACTATTTTTTCACTTTGTCATATCTCGATGTAAGAGAACATAGACAAAAATTATTTTAAGAATTTATCATTATTTATTTTATTAGTCTATTATTATAGTATTTATTCTTTCATATTACAAACCTGTGTACCCTGACTTGGCAGTGACTATACATGTGCTCTGAGCACTTACTGTGTATCTACTTTGGGTAAGGCTCAACATTTGTGAAAATTTTATCATATGAATCAACCCAGAAAAGACAGTATCCTCAGGTCCCCGTCGTTGTACTTGAGCCATGTTTGACAAACATGTTAGCTATGTAGCTTAAAGTCAATTAACAAAAGACTTATTCTTGAACAAGTAATGGAAGCTTCTTAATGATGAAAATTTACTTTTTTGGAAATCTCTATTTCCTTTATTCTAAATAGGTCCGTGTCAAGTGGGAAAATGTTGCTAAAATTAATGTTATGATAATAATGGCTTCATAGAAACATTTCAATATCATATTGTATCAATATAATTAATTGATACTGACATATACTTATTGTCACATCCATAGTGTAATATACAAATATTCGATAACATTGCGCACGCCCAGCAGCCATATTTGATGGCAGATCTGCATCATATGAAAAATTTGTAAAGACCTTCATACCAGGATGCTTTTTGTCAGGTTTGGTCAAATTCTGTTCAGCAGGTTTCAAGCAAAATTCGTTTAAAGGCTTTTCTGTTTTTAGTAATGGCAGCCAGATTTAATGGCAGATCAACATCCTTTGAAGGAATCTGAAAGAGCTTCATGCCTGGATGCTTTCTTTCAAAATTAGGTCAAATTCTGTTAAACGGTTATTGAGAAGAAGTCGTTTAAATGTTTTTCAATTTTTAGTAAAAGCAGCTTTATTTAATAGTAAATTGGGAACATTTGACCAATTTTTAAAGACCTTCATGCCAGTATGCTCTCTATCAAATTTGGTCAAAGTCTGTTGAGCTGTTTATGAGATATCTTTTAAAGGTTATTCAATTTTTAGGAATGGAAGTCATATTTTATGGCAGGTTGGCATCATTTGAACAAGTTTTAAAGACCTTCATGCCAGAATACTTTTTGTGAAATTTCGTCAACATTTATTTTTGCAGTTTGAGAAGTGGTTTCAAGATTTTTCTATTTTTTGTAACTTTTAGTAATGGCAGCCATATTTTATGGTGGATCAGCATCATTTAAACAAATTTAAAAGAGCTTGATGCCTGGATGTTTTCATTCAAATTTGGTCAAATTCTACTGAGCTGTTTTGAGAAGTTGTAAATAGCAATAGTAAATGGATGATGCATGACACACGGTGGCCAAAGGACCCTGCTGTAAGATCACTTGGCCTTATGGCCAAGTGAGCTAAAAAAGTTTTCATTTTTTAAAATTTTTAATTTTTTAATTACAAATAACTGAATCATTATGCAGAAGTCGCCTAAGGGGGTTTTCATAATGTGGGTAGGGGGAAAACTACTATAGTGGTCCCCTTATTATTATAGGCCACCCCATCTGCTGCAGGAAAGTAGCCTTATAAGAGGGGTGGCCTTTTTAGAGGAGGATCACATGGCTGTGAGTAATAATTACATATAAAGTATGAAAGACATAACTAATTTTTTAAATCATTTAAAAGTTACAGGAATATTGCGGAATCAATGTAATAAAACTTGTATCAATATTATTTAAAATAATTGTGAATAATCATCAATTGTAGTACAAAACCACCTTGTCATTAAAATCTGGGTATAAACATCTGGCTGTTAACTATCACTCTGTCGATTTCATATTCCCATTAGAGTAGAATGTATTACTGATGGTGTTTATTTGAATCTTTCTGACATCAAATTTCTCAGTAATGATGAAAAAACTCGCCATCTTTTTGCTTAGTCGAATTGCTTTCACATTTCCTTCTAAACTTGGAATGTCTTACAACAATTTGCACTTTCTGCAACAACTTATTCCTTCAATGGCAATTTGTACGTTTTACACATGATGCTCAGTGTTTACAAAGAAAGTGAGCTCGTTTTAGTCTGGTATCCTTTCAAGTATATTTCATAATCTATGAGAGAGAAGCCACAATGGCCAGATGTCACAATAAACTTTAGCTCAACAATACTGTGCTTTTCAGTGCTTATCTTTTGTCATCTTGATAATTATCAGTGATAATAACAGCCAGTAATTATCAACGTGACTAAACCTAATATATAAGGAAGACGCAGCAGTAATGATAATTGGATTACTTACCTCTTTGTGTGGATTAAAGTTACTTTATGAGCATGTTAAATCAAATGTCAATGTGTTGAATTCAGAAATCAACAAACATTCAAGACATTTCTATCTGTAAACCCCATTATGTGGCCACTTATGAGGGGTAAATTTGACAGTTTATGCTCTAATATGCCAGCCACTGGCTGCATCAAAGGGGTAGCCATCCTAGTGGGCATTTTGAAACAAACTCACTGGTGTCATGGGATTCTAGCCGTATAAAGCAGGTGGCCACTGGTCGGGGTAGCTGTTCAAGAAGGGACCACTATAATTATATATTTCTTGCAAGCAAATCTTCTTGTTGAACATTTGAAAAAGGAGTTAACCTAAATCACAACCTTCAGTCTCATCTCCCCTTCAAAATAATAGCAAGACCATTCTGACCTCAATTTTAATTATTAATTGGTCTTGGCCCTTTATACACTTTGTATAAAATCACATGCACCTGTGATAAAAGCACTACAGCTCTAAGAAAAAAAACAATGGTATATTGACTGTTGAGTTGACTGGTATATTGACTTTTCTTGTTAGAATTATAGTGCTTTTTTCACAGAAGCATGTTACTTTATACCAACATTTAGACTAGTTCTCTGCAATATGGACAACAAAAAAAAAAACAATCTCAAAAATTAGGGTGATAACCAAATAAAATGACAACCATGTTATACAATTTTCTTTGTCTGCCTTTGGCATATTATTAGTGTCTGAGGTAACTGATAATGGTAATCTTGTGAAGAAACAGAATTTGACTTTTCAACAGAACCTTAATATCTCTGCTGGTGGAATTTGCTTACCATTTGTGCTGACTGGTGCATGTCTGGGCTGCACAGCTGGAATTGAGGAAGGCACCATAGGAGAGGCACCTGTAAGAAGGGAGCCACGCCCTACCCCCTGACCCATCCACATCCCTAGGGCAGGGCCTAAACTGGATGAACCACTGGTGTAATTCTGTGGAAGAAACCAATAGTACTTTATGTTTAGGGTTACTCATTCTCCACATAAGAATATCTATTTTGTGCTGTTGTTAGCAACTCCACAATAGAAATATTACTAGTAATAATAATAATAATAATGTTGCTGCTACATAATTTTTTTGACAAATGTGGGCACATAAGAAAGTTTGCCAGTAGCTTCCTGTGGGTCAGTGGTTCTTGCCAGGTTCTTCCTCCACCAAATATACGAGCTGCCATTTATAGCATGTGCTGAAAAATGGCATTAAACCACACAAAACCAAACCATAATTTCTTGCTCACCTGCATTAAGTACATAAAAGTTCATATGATACACCTCTGTGTGTGTGTGTGTGTGTGTCTGTGTGTGTCTGGTGATGATGGCCATTGTCCTCATTAGCATTGACAATGTTAAGTTTTTGACAGCCAGTACTTCATGAACTTGGTAAATGTATTTTGTGGAGTAATACATCACTGTAACAAAAGTAGGTCACATAGACCTTCTTTTCAAATATGCTCTTTTGTGTTTAACTTCATACCTCCCACTGTATTATATATCTGTCTAACCAACGCATAAAATGCAAGTCACTTTAACCAGATTTTCCTTTTGTGGTGCCTTAGCTGGGTGATTGCCAGTGATATTGCTTGTGAACTAGGTATGTGTTGGCAAGCTTTGGACAGCTACATTTCTTGTCCTTGATATGCAGTGTTTGTTTGCACTACTTGAGCTAACTGACTGATAGTGAGCTGGACAAATGTAATAGGGTTATCTGAATTGAATGTTACCTAATCCATGTATGGAACTGATGGTTGTCACTGATGCAACACACTACTTTAGCCTCGACTTCAGCTAGACAGGTTGCCAGAAGAGCCTGGGCTGATCAATCAGCTAGCCATGCCAAGCTTCAGGGCTCTGTTACAACATTCAATTTCACTCATCTCTATACTCTTCAAAGGTCACCACTGTGATTAAAGAAACATACTGTTGTTCTTGGAACCTCTGTAAGCAGTGGCACTGAGTAACATTTTCTCTTTGTTCCAGCATGTCACCCTGTGTTGCACTGGCATGAGAAATGCAATAAATAAGCGTAAATCTCTGTCCCCTTGTTGGACTCTGAAGCTGGTGGCAAGCACAGGTGATAAAATAATAGTATTCCAATAGCCTGAACCAATAGTGTGAGACTTGGTCTCAAAATGACAAGGAATAATTCAACCAGTGCATCAGAAGAGGAAACTCTTCCGAGTCAGAGAAACTGTCCAAGACTTCTCAGCACTGAATCCAATGATGAGAATGAAAAAGCTAGCCAAGCTATCACCTTCTGTGATAGCAAAAGCACTTCAGAGCTTGGCTAGAGTTCCAAAAAGTGCATAAAAAAATCTTAGCTCTGATCAAATGCTTATAAATTATAGGTGCAAAGTGTAGCTGACAATTTGCTTCATTCTAGGCGATTTGTCGAGATACCCATTAAGGTATTTACACATACAAATCTCTCAACTCATCAAGAGGTGTTGTGCGATCTAGAAATCATGATGGCTGCAGTGGGACTGAGAACCTTGATCCCTAAATCCTTTGCGTCCCACAATCACTTACATCCTAACATTCGACTGCACCACTTTGCCTACATCGACCCATTGATCCCTAAATCCTTTGAGTCCCACAATCACTTACATCCTAACATTCGACTGCACCACTTTGCCTACATCGACCCATTGATCCCTAAATCCTTTGAGTCCCACAATCACTTACATCCTAACATTCGACTGCACCACTTTGCCCACATCGACCCATTGATCAATAAATCCTTTGCAGTGCTTTAACTGCCAAAAATATAGCCACCACAAAGATGGCTGAAAGATGAAACCAGTCTGCACAAGATATGGGCAGGATTGTCATGATCGATCATCCTGCACAGAGAAAGTCTCTTGTGTGAATTGCCAGGCAAAACATTTCTTGTACTCTAGAAACTGCCCTACATAGAAACTCAAAGAGGTTCAATGAGTGAAATAGGAGAAAGGCATCCGCTTTCCTGAGGAAATTTGTGGAAGCCACAGCTATACTTAACACAGCTGCAAATCCAACACCAGCACAGCTAAAGTGGAGAAGAAACCTTCCACAAATACTGTCTGTACCTAGAAAGACATTACATGGCCAGAAGGTCAAACCAAATTCAGTCTTGATGCCACCATAACCCATGCAAGCAGCCACCTAAACAGAGAGTTAAGTGAATAACTCAAATAATCAATGTAAATGTGTAGCAAATAAAAAACCCAAAGCTAAAACAAAAAGCCACTAAAATCCAGTCCTTGAAAAGACCAGTAAACCACTGTCCCTAGTGGTGATATAATCAGTGTCACACATAAGATTCCCAACTCTCCAGTGCACCAAAGAGTATAATGCACCAGCAGATCTGGGTCTATGCAGTTTGTAAGGGGTAATCAAGAGAACAAACAATATAGACCCAGATCTGCCGGCACATTATGTGATATGGACAGCTTTTCTTGGCTGTAGTCCTGATTAAGAAGATCTAACAAGAAAAGTACTAATGTCATTCCACAAAAATTTGCAAAATTCAGCTGTACACCCATCTCATCCAGGACTTTTTTCATTTTTCATTTGTTTCAATGCTCTGAAACATTTATCTTATGTAAGTCTGCCCTCGCAGAATTCTTTATCAAAATCTTGTAGTATAGTTACAATGGGATTATCATCATCCATAAAAATATCCTTATGTAAATTTGAATCACTATTAATGCTTGCATATTCAAAATCATACAAAATAAATTCTAGTAACATTATCTCATTATGATCTGTTATAATAGCCATTGTCCAAAACTAATTTTGAAATAAGTTTTTCAGACTTATTTCTTTTTCCTAAGCTACAAAAATATCTTATATTTGTCTCACCTTCTACCTGCCATGTGTCTTTTGATCTTGCTAAAATTCAATGGCTCTATTTTTTTTTTTTTTTGGGGGGGGGGGGAATACCCTAAAGTTGCAGTTTTAAAGAATCATTCCTACATTCCTAACTGAATAGTTTCAGAAGGTTTCTGAGTGAAAAGACTTTAATCTGGTTTCACTGTGTTGTTCTTCCAAAATGTTGTGCTTTTTATTTTTCAAGGGATATTTCATTTATTTTACTTCTAAGCATAACTTTTATGGTTTCCCAGAAGAGCTGATCATCAAATGATGAATGGCTGTCAGCTGTGGTACATATTTTCTTTATAATCTGTACCTCTGATTTAGTTAATGTCACAAACACTTTATCATGAAGCAAAGAGTTATTAAATTTCCAACTGCCTTTTCCTCTTTCTTGATTTGTGAAAGCAAAACCCATCAAAAATCTGATTTGTAACTGATGCCCATATTGAAAGAATTAGCAAGAAGATGAATATCTGATGAAATTAACAAATAATCCCATCTATACATTTTTTCTGGGGTTCTCTCCAAGTATAGTGCCTTTGCCGGGGTTCCTCTCAATGCAGACATGTATCAAATCAATCCTCCCTATCAGAGAGTGAATTTTTGATGAGATTTATTATTATGATAAAGTTAATTAACTACTGTATATACTCGTGTATAAACCGGGTCCAAATGCAAACAACATAGACCCTGATCTGCCATCGCATAATGCGTTGGCAGATCAGGGTCTATGTTGTTTTTTCTACTGATTAGTCCTTACAAACTGCATAGACCCAGATCTGCCGGTGCATTATGCAATGGCAGATCTGGGTCTATGCAATTTGCAGTTGGTATCGACTTATACACGAGTATATACGGTATATAAAGTCCAAATATTTGGGGAACATTCCAGTCCCCTGCCATAATAATTTACATCTTACCTATGTCTTCTAAAAGATTTTTGATTTTATAAAACAAAGTTCTGGTTTTAACCTCATTTGGTCCATATATTACACATAAAGACATTCTTTAACCTTTGATAGAGATAACCAAAATAATGAAGCTGCAACAGATTTATGAAACTGATACTGCAAAGTGTTATTAAAAAGAACTGTACATACTCTTAAATGAATCCCCACTCTGCTACCAGTACTGTTTGATCTCTTTTGTAGTATGTGTATCCACTAGAATTGAAATATCATATTTATTCTGTCTAAATCTATTAAATATATCACTTTGCTTGGTATTACCTGAATACAAGCCTCTTCATTTCACACTACCATGAGTGAAAATATTAGCCATATATAAAAAAGTAATAAATAAAAATCAAGTCTGTTTTTGTACATTTGTGAAATGACAATGAACATACCATATATACTTGCTTATAAGTTAAGTCCAACTGCAAACTACATAGACCCTGATCTACCATCACAGGGTCTCTGTTGTTTGTTCTACTGATTACTCCTAACAAACTGTATAGACCTACATCTTCCAGCACCTTCAATTTAGTCTAATAGGTCAAAAATTTCCTATTCTACTATCGCTAGCATGAAATGTGATATCAATATCGATGTAAAGAAAAAGAAACTGGAGGGGGGGGGGAGAGAGGGGGGGTAAAAGGCACTGAAACCATCAAATAATGAAATGTAAACAAGTATGGAAGCAAAACATATGAGCTGTTCAACAAACAGTTTAGAATGATTATGTACTGCAAAATGCTCTCTTGATTGATGAGCATTAATGTAATTAAAAACACAAAACAAATTAAATATAAATAGATGTTCCCTACAGCTGAATCAATAAATTGATCAATCAATCAATCTTATAGAAAGATAGAGGAAAAATGAAAAGAGAGAGAGAGAGAGAGAGAGAGAGAGAGAGAGAGAGAGAGAGAGAGAGAGAGAAACTAAGTACTAAATCTAAGACAATGCATGTGATCTATACATGAAATACCAATCAACTGACACTAAAGGAATTCTAGAAAAACCAATTATCCCATATAATGTAGTATGGTTTAATACAGTGACTGTATATGGATCAAAAGAGATTGCCAGTGGGGGGGATGTTAAACAGCATTCATTTTGTTTCCAAATAATAATAATAATAATAATAATAATTGCAAATTTACATGGATCAGTTGATAAGCAATTTGTTTTATTATTTGGGGGGGGGGGGGCACTTTTAACACATTATTGGCTATACCATGCTGAAGAAATGGGAGCTAAGTGCCTTTCCCAAGGACACATCCAGGCAGCCAACATGGCCTGGCCTGGGAAAGTATCAAACTTGCAATCTTTGGATTATAAGTCTGATGCTCTACCAGCTGTGTCTCAATCGTTGGAAAATAAACTCCAAGGACTAATTCCATTCATTTGGAAAATAAACTCCAAGGACTAATTCCATTCATTTGGAAAATAAACTCCAAGGACTAATTCCATTCATTTGGAAAATAAACTCCAAGGACTAATTCCATTCATTTGGAAAATAAACTCCAAGGACTAATTCCATTCATTTGGAAAATAAACTCCAAGGACTAATTCCATTCATTTGGAAAAAAATCATACAATAAAAGCACCAAAAAAAGAACTACTACAAAGCAAAACAAACAAACAAATACTCATGCAAAAAGAATGCACAGTAGGGATCAGATTTTTCTTCCTATTTGGAAGTCTAAATGGAAAATTAAATGAAAAAAGGATGTAATATAAATTAGGAACTTGAAAACAAAACACACAGAAAAACTAAATAGAGAAAAAGGCCAAAGACCCACATGACCGAGTAGCAGTACAAGGTTGGAAAAGGGTGTGGTGGTTCATACATTTATTTTGGTTCCAGTTCTTCAGAAGGTAATTCTTTGAGGAACACAAGTTGTGACTTCTTTATTATACCTGAAAGAAGTGACCTCTACTTTAAAAGAATTCTTTTGTCTTGTTAGCAGATGGAGAGACATCCTATACTACACTGTAATCTGAATTCTTCCCAAGTTTAACAGCTGCTTTCATGACTGTGTTGCAATCTATGAGGGAGAGGAAATGAACAATAATGCTACATTTTCCCTTTTCCTTACAGGGAAGTCTGTGCACTGCCTGGAACAGTATTCTATCAACCAGATTTGAGTCTAATTTTAAGGTCTATCTGAAGAAGTTATGCACACCATGGTCAGTGGTCTAAGGTTGCTGATTGATATTACCATGAATACCTCAAATGATAAGATTCCATTTCCAACCCCATATCCAAAGTTTCAGCCTCTTGTGCCTCTCATCCTGAAGTTTTAACTCCGGGGATGGAATGGTATTATTTTGAAGCATAGAATAGGAAATATTTTTAGTAAATTATGTTTCTCCTAAATTATTTACCCAATCGCATTAACATTAGGAAATTACTCTCTGCTACCTCTGAATCCAGCTCTCCCTTTTCATTTATCTATCATATAGACAAAGAGAAGTAACTCTTAAAAATTAACTCCCCTTGTTTCCCCTTAGGTGGCCACCTGTATCCTGGATGTTTACTAGTTCAGGCTTGAGCGAAACATATAACAGGATGTTTGCATTTGCGGGGAAGGGTGGGTGGGACTAAGCGTAACGTGATTGGGTAAGTATTTTCAGAGATGCATAATTTACTAAAAAATTTCCTTTCTCCGTTACATACATTACCCGATCACATTAATATTAAGAGAATAGGTACAAGGAGGAGGATATGCTTGAGCATCCAACCTCTACCCAGATCACCCTGCAGGAGCATAATGACTGCTCTACTGAAAAAGTGAACTTCTTCTAACGTGAAGGCAACACAATCAAAGATTATATGTGTACACATGTGTGAGGGTAATCCCTGTGTGATCCTGTACCTGGCTATTTCCTTACATTCAATGATTTCCCGGACGAATCCAGCAGAAGCTGCAAGGTACTGCCTGGGGCTGAGGTTGTACTGTGATGAATGGGGCATGGTAACTGTCTAGGCAGCTACCAGTGGCCCAGTGAGAGTCAGCTCTTTCCTTCACAACACCATGTCACGTAAATAGAAGCTGGCGAAAGTAGACTGAGTATGCCAGTTAACTGACTCCACTATGTCTCGAATCAAGACATTACATTAGAAGGCCAGGCTCATGGAAATCGCACATATATCATGAGCTAAAATCTTCATGAGTTGTACCTCAAAGTATGCTGATCTAATAACCCCTTTTAGTCAAGAGGCCAGTGCTTGTTGTGCTTTCATGCCTTAACGCGTAGGAAGTCCCTTTGACTACCTTGGCAATACAGCATACCAATTCCCTTGGTATGGTCACTTCTAGCCTTCTTAGCTAGGTGAAAGATCACAAAAGACACCAGATTGAGCAGGGAGAAAATCAACACGATGTTCCTTGTCTGTCCAATTTATAACAGTGTGAAGCAGACATGTCGACGGCAGTAATATCTTGGTCTAGGCTAGGTACATCCGAATGACAGACATCATATGTGATTTATATTGGTGTGGTGAGAAAGTTGTAGGCAAGTGACTCACTGAAAAGAAGGCCCTCAAAATACCAAGGTCACGAATTTTATCCAAAATTTATCTGAAATCTTTGATGACTGTGGTCAAATCCTGATGGATGGATGTTCCTCATCTTCATCCATGTCCACTGAAGCCTTGACCTTGTACATGGTATTAACTGCCAGTGGAGGAGGGCATTCCGATGGAGGCAAAATTCTGTAGATTTGTTCAATTGCCACCTTAAAATTGAACTCCGTCCTATCCATGGTTGGATCGGAATGTTCAGGTAAGTCCAAATTGGCCCCCTCATCAACTGGATGATTGTCCTCCAAGTATTGCATTCTGTATGGATGTGATGACGCCTAATCGTCATCATGTGTAAAAATATCTCTACCTGTCAGATACGCTAGTAGGGCCAGCCAAGTCATGCCCAACACAGGAATGCCAGTCAGGAGCATTTGGTTGGCCCAAGCCGGATGGATTCATTTGTGAATCTTGTGCGACATGTACTGATATCATGGATATGGTAGTCCAGCTAATCGGCCAAGTCAGTCTGCTGGGATCAGGATGCCATCGCTGTAGATACTGTTGAGCGATGTGTGGTTTGCCTGTCTGAGATGATAGAGTAATGACTGCCAAAACCATACACTGATCGGCTGGATAGCTGGACTGGTTGGTTGGCAGCTGGAACAGCGAATGATATATAACTTGCAGGCACATCTGGCAGGCAAAGTGGGAAGGTAATCCCTCATGCCCAGCTTCAACGTTACTAACTCCATACATGGGTGGGGATAAGGACTTATGCCCAGTAGGCTGCCAAACTGGATTAAAAATGGTCCTAGCTTTGTCCAATTTGCTCATCGACAATCTTGATGACAGTGCTTGCTGTAGTATGTGTATCATACACAGTTCCAATATAGCTCGAGTTGAATTGCTTGGCATAGCTGCGACTGGATCTGAAGTAATTGTTGCTGTAGTCGCTGTTTTAGTTATCTTTATTGGGGGTGAAGGCGGCATCTCAAAATCCCCCTTAAAACTGGCCAACAATTCCGAATTTGGATGAAAGCTTAATACTTCATGTTCAGAAGATTTAGAGCATGCCCTTTTTTCATGGAACTTTAATTGCTTTTTCAAGACACTGGACCAAATATCTTCTGCCCAAAATACACACACATTACATGTCTATGAGGAAGAACATTTTGTGCAGGCAAGGCACATCCTGTGGTTGTCCTCTATAACTTTAAAGCATCTGTACTTCTTGCACTTTATCGACATCTCTGCACTGAAAGAGAGAAGTAAAAACAAAACAAGTGCATACAACAATTATACAAACTGTTCAAGTAGGCAAACTCGCATTACTGAGACAACTTAAGAAGTGTGTAATAAACCGAAATGTGTTGCAGTCAAAGTTTAAATTAGTACACATCCAGGATACAGGTGGCCAGCTAGTGGAAACAAGGGGATTGAATCTGTACATCATATAGATGGAAAGACTTTTTTACTTCTTTCAGGGAGTGCTGGATTCGGAGGTAGTATAAAGTAATTTCCTAATGTTCAGGGAGCGCTGGATTCGGAGGTAGCAGAAAGTAATTTCCTAATGTTAATGCGATTGGGTAATGTATTTGACCAAGAAACTCATCATGGAACCACCAGACTGAATTTTCGATCACATCGACTCGGACTTCTTTCACAGTGCTCTTAAGTTTTTCAACTTTGCTAAAAAGATTATTATGTCAGGTCTGAAAGCACCTGGTTATGTCTGTGAAGCTATCACACTGATACATTTTAGACACAGAAGAATTTTCTTCTGCACTTAACAGCTGAACCTGTGTGATCTCCACCTGGTTCCCATTGATTGTCTCTCAGTTATCAATTTGAACACTGCACATGCACATGGTTAGACTAGCCGTCAAAGTATCAAACACATCAAAACTGACCTACAATCTAGTAGTAACTTGAAAAAGCAGTTCATATAAGGAACTTGCCTGTATATGAATATCAAATTTGCACTAAATAGAACTTTAAAATATTTATGAAGTTACAACTGCTGATATGAAATGTGACTTACAGAGCCGTAACCAAAACCAGAAGTCACATCAGTTTTTTTTGCACTAGTGAGACATTCCTAATGCTGAGGCTAAATAGGAACCAATGCTTTTAATTTTTGGCCCAGATAAAGCAGGATTTATCTCTTTTCAGGTGACAGTTCCAGCAATCACAGCATCATCTTCTAACTTTCATTCAGGTCTGAGATCATCACAAACTTAAGTCCTCGTTGCCAAAAAAAGTCACAGATGAATTAAAAACAAACATAATTCAGGGTTCAGTATGGTTAAATATTTAGTAGTGTATACAGCAATACAGTAAACACACACCGACCTAGTGGTGCAATGAACCATTCAGAGATCCTCTGGTACTTTCATATTATTCATCATATATTTTAATTCTGCAAATGTCTGAACTAAATTATCTCATAAGAATGAGATTTTATAGCTTCATTTATGCATTCCATATTTATGAAGTTAATATCAATTAAATAATAAAGAGTAACCGATTAGTTGATTTTGGTAGCCATTAACTGTGTAGGGAGGGGACAGCTGAAGAAAAATATATACATGTTAAGGTCTACTCTTAAGATGAGAGACCTGATTAAAAAATTACCATGGAAAAGAGGTGACTGAGCATGGCAAGAAGTCTTTAGTTGAAACTGGCCTAGAAGATGACTACAAAAATGAACACACACCTATATTTGTGCACGTATGCAAATACATAAATACTCACAAAGAGGGCACAATACTCACCAGTGAAGCTTCATTGTTGGAGTTTTGCCACGTGAAAGGAGGCAGAGGGGCAGACTGAGGTTCAGGGGGTTGAGGTCTCCCTGCAAAACGACTAGGCCCTGGGAGGTCAGAAGCTGTAATAGAAAAAACAAAATGTTAAAGTGATGTAAAAATAACCAACACCTAGCATGGTAATATAATTATGTTGAAGACAGGATGTGCTAGATTAGCACAGCCAAAATTGACAACATATTACTTTTTTTAATTATTACAAGCATAACAATTGTTCCAGCTTCTATTACATGACAAAGACATGTTTGACCCATTTTCTGTAACACAACAAAAACTTCTTATAAAAGAGAAAATAGTAATTTTGGAAATGTAACAGTTCATTTTTAAGACCTTAACATAAAGTAGAAGACAAAATCACTCACAGAAAAAGAATGTTTCAATTCAACATTATTAAGACATTTCAGCTAATACAAGAACACATAAACTGATGATAAGATACTTAAGTATGATAATTAGCACCATGCAAACTAACCAGAGAAAGTGAGTCCACGTCCTGCTCCCATGGGTGTGTAGGTGGATGGGGGAAATGTTGGCTGAGGAGGAGGCATGGCTCCTAGGCCTGAGGCTGAAACATACAAACAACATTTCTGCTAATTATTTATACAATACAATATTTAGAATCAAATGCACAGACAGGACAAATATTATAAAACAAACACTTACACTTGCTAGCATTAAGTTCAAGAAACAAGGGGTAACAAGTTTTTGATTTAAATGAAATTTATGAAGTCTGTGATCTATATCAAGAGTTGTAATTTCCTTTATGTATATCAAACCACAGGTTTTCCCTGTCTCTATTAAACCTCGGTTTTCCCTATCTCTATCAAACCTCGGTTTTTCCCTATCTGTATCAAACCCTGGGTTTTCTTATCTCTATCAAACCTAGGTTTTCCCTATCTCTATCAAACCTTGGTTTTTCCCATTGTCTATCAAACCTCAGTTTTCCCTATCTCTGTAAAACCTTCATTTTTCCTATTGTCTATCAAACCATCATTTTTCCCTATCTCTATCAAACCGCGGTTTTCCCTATCTCTATCGAACCTCAGTTTTCTCTATCTCTGTCAAACCTTCGTTTTTCCTATTGTCTATCAAACCCTCATTTTTCCCTATCTCTATCAAACCTCGGTTTTCCCTATATCTATCAAACTTGGTTTTCCCTATCTATATCCAACTTGGTTTTTCCCTATCTCTATCAAACTTGGTTTTTCCCTATCTCTACCAAACCTCAGTTTTTCCCTATCTCTATCAAACCTCAGTTTTTTCTATCTCTGTCAAACTTTCGTTTTTCCTATTGTCTATCAAACCCTCATTTTTCCCTATCTCTATCAAACCTCGGTTTTCCCTATCTCTATCAAACTTGGTTTTTCCCTATCTATATCAAACTTGGTTTTTCCCTATCTCTATCAAACTTGGTTTTTCCCTATCTCTATCAAACCTCAATTTTCCCTATCTCTATCTGACCTCAGTTACTAAATTCTTTACCTATGGTCTCATAAGTCTAAGCTTGCCATTTCTTTCCCTTATTTTACTTATAAACATAAAATTCATTTGGTTTGTCAGTGTCCCATTTGGATAATTAAACACATCACTGAACTTGTTACTTGCTAATAGGCCATTGCCACCAGAATTTCTGAGTAGGACCAATTTGCATCCCTATATCTCAAAGACAATTACCTTACTTAAAGTATGTGCAACATTATATTGTATTTCTTAACAATCTCTAAAGACAATCATGAAGTTGGTCCAATAGTGTTTCATGAATCACTTGTAACTAAAGCTGGGAAGCCTAGCTTCACATCTCACCTCAAGAACCGAAATGGGAAAGCAGTAACTAAAACATTCCTTCCACAAAATGAATTTGCTACCTATTGTCTTGAGAAAAAATATCAAGCAACCAATTTGTTTTTCTAAGAAACTTTGATATGTATGAAATATATATTTCTACACCAGATTGAACATTTTGTTTCTCCTCAACAAGAAGCTGGGCATGACTTGCATGTTGAACCCACCCCACAAGATATATTCCAAATGTGAAAAGGGTGGGATAAAATGGTACTGAAATAAATAAAGTAATATCTTTAACACAGATGTAAGGATGGTTGTATGGTCAAACAAGCACTTGTATGCCAAAGTGATTGATATGCTCAGTATCCACCAAGGCAGGCTTGACAAAAATCAGGTCTGAAATCATGCTATTCTACTCATAATTGTAACACATTTTGACCAGGTTCTACACTGTATTTATTGCGAATGATTGTAACATTCAGGATTTCTGCACAGATTTTATATAAACTCAGAGCATCCTGAAAATAATTTCATCAAGCACACCATCTGAACCATTAACATGTACAGTTACTTACATCATGGAATTTTCTTTCTATCCTCAAAATGCTGGATAATTACATTAACATATTAACATTTTATCAACATCATTAGCATATTGAAATGATTATCTTCAAACTAATAAATGGTTGGCAAAATGAAGAAGTACAGCTATGCTGTTGATGTAAATGATTCCCCTCTCCAATTTGGCTCCATTTCTTTATTTATTATGTATAGTGTTTAATCATGCCATATTTTCTGATTGTCCATTACCATGATGCACATAACATGGTCCCTTCTGGTCTAATATTGTAGTTTAAATAGTTCATGCTCAAATACACTACACTGTCAGATAATGATTATAAAGGGACCATAACCGTATTTTCACATACACACGCACACACACAAACAAAAAGAATGACAGTCCCTCAGTGTTGAAACCATGAAGCCGATATTCTTCAGCGTTAACAAGATTTTCAAATTAGCTCCTGTGGCAGCCATATTGGATGTATAATTGGCACGATTTTCATTTAGGACCAACTAGGTATCATAAGAAGTCTATTGGTGAAAACCCCATGGAGATATAGCCACCCATTTTGGTGGAGTAGAGAGATAACAATATTTTCAAGATGGCTACCATGGTGGCCATATTGAGGGTCAGTTTGCATCGTTTTCATTTAGGGCCAACTAGAGACCATAAGAACTCTTCTGGTGAAAATCCTTTGTCAAAATGACTTTCTATTTAAGAGTAGCAATAACAAGAATTTCAAGATGGCCACACTGGTGGCCATATTGGACATCAGTTCAGTACTATTTTAATTTAGGACCAAGAAGACATTATAAGAAGTCTTCTGGTGAAAACCCCATGTTGATGTGACTTTCCATTTTGGAGGAGTAAGAATAACAAGCACCATTTCCATTTAGGACCAACTAGACATCATAAAAAGTCTTCTGGGGAAAGCACAAAGTCCATATTATCAGTCATCTAGGAGAAGTAGTGACAACAAGATCTCCCAGATGGCCACTGCAGTTGCCATACTGGAAGTTAAATTGGCACAATTTTCATTTACAATCATATTGGATTTCTGATAGACACCAAGGACCAACTAGACATCATGAGAAGTCTTTTAGTAAATTCCCCATGTTGATTCGACCATCCATTCAGGAGTAGCAGTACCAAGATTCTCCTGATGTGAGTGGCACCATTTTCAGTTAGGACCAACTAGACATCATAAGAAGTCTTCTTGTGAAATCCCATGTCATTAACACCTTTTGTTTAGGAGTAGTAATAATAAGAATTTCATGATGGCCACTGTGGTGGCTATATTATACATCTGATCGGCACCATTTTCATTTAGAACCAACTAGACATCATAAGTAGTCTTCAGGTGAAAACCCCCTGTTAATATGACATTCCATTCTGGAGTTGTAGTAATATCAAGATTTTCAAGATGGCTGCTGTAGCAACCATACTGGCCATCAGATTGGCACCATTTTCATTTAGGACCAACCAGACATCATAAGAAGTATTTTAGTGAAAACCCCATGTTGATATGACAATCCATTCTGGAGAAGTAGTGATAACAAGATTTTCAAGCTGGCCACTGTGGTGATTATTGTGCTGTTACCGTTGGAACAGTCGCTTATAGTAGTCGTTTAGATTTGTCTCCCCTTTTTAAACTCTTCTTCATAAATATCAGTTTCCTATTTTCGTTTGTAATACGTCCAGGCCGGAATGTGAACGTGCTTTCGCAGCTCTTTTCATTGAATCTGAAGCCCACCACAGTGTGAGTAACATTGTAAATTATCGTTAATGACTCGTAGATTTAATTTCTGATATGGATGTTAACTGAAAGTGACAATCAGTTCTGATATAGGGATTGATAACAATACGCAATGCCATGTGTTCTGCGAACGCATGTGATACCCTTTGTTTGTGTCAGATTCATCATAAACCTTCTTTTTGTGTTATCGTATAAACCCTCAATAACAATCTTCGTTAAGTCAGGGCAGAGATTTTAAGTGCGACGTACCTTATCGCGAAATTAAAAAGTATGGAAGCACATGATGGACATTAATTCATTAGTGCATTTCAAAGTATGGAAGCACATAATGGACATTAATTCATTCATGAATTGAAAAGGCTGGAAAGACATAACAAACCTTTAACTTTCGATATATGTTGATTGTTTCAGTACTACACATACGTTTCTTTAATGTAAATGTAGTAATTTCATATTTTGTAATGGTTGTATTTTCATTTATTACAGCTTTTTACCCTAATTTGATGAGAGTTCTCGCTTACGAATTAAAACAGTATTTGAACATAATATGATGTCTTGTGTCTTGAATACTAGAGAGCTCAAGGGTTATGCTAACTGTAATTCCTCCAGAGGAAAGGCAGTATAATTATATACAACATCAGATCGGCACCATTTTCATTTAGGACCAACTAGACACCACAAAAACCCTATGTCAATATGACTTTTTGTTCATGAATAGCAATAATAAGATTTTCAAGATGGCTGCTGTGGTGGCCTTCTTGGACATCAGATTGGCACCATTTTTATAATAAGTCTTGTAGTGAAAATCCCATGCTGATAGGACTATAAATTCAGGAGTAGTAGTGATAATAATATTTTCAAGATGGCCACTGTGGTGGACATATTAGACATCAGATCAGCACCATTTTCATTTAGAACCAACTAGACTTCATAAGAAGTCTTCTGGTGAAAACCGCCTGTCAATATAACTTTCCATTCAGGACAAGCGATAAGATTTTCAAGATGGCTGCCATTTCAGTCATATTTGACATCAGATCAGCACCATTTTCAATTTGGATCAGCTAGACATCATAAGAATACTTTTAGTTAAAACCCCATGTTGATATGACCATCCATTGAGGAGGAGTAGCGATAAGAACATTTTCAAGATGGATGCTGTGGTGGCCATACTGGATGTCAAGTGCACCATTTTCATTTAGGACCACCTAGACCATGGAATGAATGTGTGTGTAAAGTTTCATGGCAATTGTCCAAGTAGTTTAGGAGGAGTAGTGATAACAAACTTGTGCTAATGGACGGATGGACGACAGGCAAAAGACCATCCCATAAGCTCTTCTGGTCTATGACAAGTCGAGCTAAAAAATTAAAATAAAACAATATATTATAACTAAATGAATGTCAAAGCCCAAAGACCGCAGGTACCACTTCACCCTGTTTGGATTTTACCAGAAAGATTTAAAGCTTCCTACCTGGCAGATTTGGTCGTCTGAGGGAGGGGTAACCGTCCTCTTCATCAGAATCTACTCTTCTGGGCGGAGGTCTAGGCTGAAATGAGATATACACCAATTCAATAACGCTGCCTTCTTTAGCATACATACTGTAAATCTGATAATTAGTACCTGGGCAAATGAAATTTCAAAACAAATTATTGCAAACCGTAACATCAGATGATATTTTATCAAGGCTATGGTTAAAGGATAAGATTGGTCTTTTGATTAGTGTGGGAAAAATAAGAATTTCATGTCAACATAGGAGTAATGCCAGCTGAAATTAAATGGTGATATATTGCAATATAAATGATTGTATTGCAATGTGCATCAGTATGTATTGCAATATCATACCTGTCAACTTGTTCGGGAATCCCGTAATTTGTACGTTTTTTTGGGGGGGGATTTTGCAGTGTACGGCCGTACAGGCATTTTGTACTGTTTTTTTATATAAAAAAAAAAAAAATCTCAGCGATTTTCGCCAAGATCGGGATTTTACGGGGATTTTTATTTTCTTCATTAGATACAACGAGAATAGAACGTGAATCACTTGAACCACCTATCAGATTACCCGAAATATTGATGTGTCTTTCACTTGCCAATTTGAGTTTTATTTCTTTATTCAAGCATGAAATTCTGCCCCCTTACTGGTTGACTGAAAATCAGGTTATCAGTAGGCATAGTACCGTATTTACGGCATGTTTTCGGAACATCAGAAAACGCAGCCAAACATGTATTAGAGCCACGATTGTATCTGTATTTTCCAAAAGAACCGCCATATTAGTAACCTATCAATCCACGGTTTAACCCTCTGCTAATCAGTGATCATTAAAATCTACCCTACAAACGCACACAAGCTTTATTTCAGTGTAATTAAGATATGAATATAAACTAAATAAAAAGATTTTGGAATTATGATTCTGACGATATTTATAAGAGAAACATTTTAGTATCGAGAGTAGAAATACATGTATAATGGCTAGTCTTAAAGCAACAAGAGTGAGAGGCTCCATATGGGGGTTTGTGTTCTTCGCAAGCCTAGGAAGGGTAAAAATAACAAGCAAGTTGCAATATACGAGTCAGCGTGATTAATATGTTGATATTTTTTAAATAAAGGTGATCTATATGTTGTGGTTCTCTCTTCTGTTTTTTTTTTTCCCCCTACATAGCGAAGGGTAACTTCAAAGTAAGCAGAGCTTGCCAACTCGAAACAATCGACTGCTGAAAGATTGTTTTGATGCAAGTCAGCGATTTCAAGGTGTCTAGGTGATAATTGTTAATAACATAACTTGTGGGATTTTTTTCACAGGTGTGTTTGGAAATAAAAGGCAGCCATCTGGATTTCGTTACAAGAGCATTTGATGTACTGAACATATAGCACCCACAATAAATATTTATCATCTACAAAGAGGTTTATTACCTGTAGAACAATAACTATGTTTAACCCGTGGTGCATAATGCCTCAGGGATAATGGGTTTGTTTTGTTGCACAATGCCAATAAATTTACTAATCCATACCGACTCTCTGATGTATTGTTTAATGAGATAAAGCAGGGGTCGTGGTTTCTAATCAAAGCCATAACTGTCACACCTGCCTGAAGTGGTTTCGCGTGTAATGATGTCTACGCTGACAACCAATCATATATTTGTTAGCTGAATCAAGCTAGTAAAAAAAGTAACAATGATAAGTAATTATCCAATACATTTTGACAACCAGCCTCCCATGGAAAAATTACATGATAAAGTATAAATAGGATACCCACCACTATCAAAAGTTATTTAAGTTTATATACTGGATAGGTGTCATTGTGAAACATAATAGAGGGCTGTATTCCATCCAACTCATCCTTCTAGTTTAAGCACTTTAACACCAAAATGGCTGAGCATCATGCAAAGAAGCGTAAGATTCAAGACGAAGATCGGGGTCATGGCAAGTTTCAGACAGAATGGATTAAGGCCTTCCCTGGCATTGTATATGTATCCAAGCTAGGATCTTCCCATGCTTTTTGCAAGGTATGCAACAAAGATATTAAAGTGGTGGCTTCAGGTTTATATGACCTTAGAGAACATTTTAAAACAAAATCTCACGAAAGAAACTTTGATATGAAGAAGGGAGGGTCCATCGAGACCTTTTTTGCTCAACCACAGCAGGAAGGTCAGAGTGTTATACGGGCTGAGGTTTTATTTGCAAATTTTGTCGCTCAGCATAACTTACCTGCATCTCTAGCTGACCACTTCACAGATATAGTCTCAGAAATGTTCCCTGACAGTGACATTGCAAAGAAGTTTCGGTCAAAGCGAACCAAGACAACAATCATCATTAAAAATTGCCTTGCCCAAGCTGCAACAGAACCAGTCATCAAGTTGTGCAGAGAGACGGCTTTCTCACTGATGGTTGACGAATCCAACGACAAGAAAACAGAAAAGCGGTTAGCCATTATGGCGAGAGTCTTTGAGGATGGTGTGGGGCCAGAAACAAGATTGCTTGACATGCCAGTGTCCAGTGGAGGAAACAGTGAGGCCATCTTTAATGACATTGATACTGTTTTGAGCAATCTAAACATCCCTTGGAGCAACTGCATTGGCTTTGCTAGTGACAACTGTAATGTCATGGTGGGGAAGAAAAACTCTGTGGTCACAAGGGTGAAACAGAAGAATCCTGATGTCTTCAGTATCGGATGCATTTGTCACCTAGCAAATCTGTGTGCACAAGATGGCATCAAACAACTGACTGTGCCAGTAGATGACCTTTTGTGTGGACATCTACTACCATTTTCAGCATAGCTCCAAGCGTCGCAAGATATATAAAGAGTTTTAGCTCTTCACTAAGGTGGATGACTTGGACATTCTGAAACACTGCCAGACCCGCTGGTTATCACTTCAAATGGTAGTGGACATGATTCTAAACCAATATTCGGCTAGTGCTTCCTACTTTGAAAGCCATGAAGATGTTGAAAAAACAGGCAGGATAAAAAACATTCAGAAGCAATTAAGTTCACCTGCGACCCAGATGACCCTGCGTTTCCTTCAGTTCATTCTTCCTCTGTTAAATGAGTTTAACAAGATGTTTCAGACTGATGAATCACAGATTGGTGGTATGATGGAAGAGATGGACAGATTGCTCAGAAAGTTCCTTGTTAAGTTTGTGGAGATGAGAGATATCAAACAGGTGGCCGACCTCAGGCTAGTCAAGTATGATGACCGTGAGTTCCAACATGACGACAGCTTGCTTGCAGTGGACCTCTCCAACAGAACATTCATGGAGGAAATGAATGTTGAATCCCCAGTCAAGAGTAAGTTCTTTGAAGATGCGAGGAAGTTCTGTGTCGCAGTTGTAAGAAAAATTATGAACAAATTCCCGTTCGACAATGAAGTGCTGAAAGATCTTAAGGTGCTGGATCCATCCCTAAAAGACACCCTTAACTATACACATATATGCAGATTGGCCAACACTTTTGCTCCAAACCTGGACCAGGAAGGCCTGAAGGATGAGTTTGATGATTATTGTATGCTAAGTGAGGAGTGTGTGCCTACAAAAACTGAAAATGGCCAGAAAAGGAGCTTTTGCAGCTACTGGCTAGATGTCATTAGCCAGAGAACAAGCACTTGCAACATCAGATTTCCTCGTCTAAAGGAAATTGTGCAGTGACTGCTCTTTGCCACATAGCAATGCTGATTGTGAGAGGTCCTTCTCCATGATGAAAAAGATCCACACAGACTGTCAGAAATCCCTGAATACAGATACACTCACAGCATTTTTGCAATGCAAAATAAACAGATTCATGTTGCAATGATTTTGAAACGCCAAATTCACTACTGTAAATGGCAAAAGGCGCAAGCGTAGCATACAATTTAGCTCACTCCAGTGAAAAGTAAAAGTGACTGAGATGTAACAAGGTATGCAAATACATGTATATGGCGCAGTCAGGTGTAAATAGTTATGTTTATATGTGATCTAGTAAATAATATAAGGTCTTTGACGTAAGGTTTTTCTGGTCTTTGTAAGGTTTTTTTTTTTCTGTTCTGGTGTACAGGTTTTTGTCTCAGGAGGTTGACAGGTATGCAATATGTATCAGTATGTATTGCAATATGTATCAATATGTATTGCTACCAAGTTGACCATCTTGAAAACCTGTATGATACCAACTGCCAGCATGATTTCCTGAGACTGTAAGCTTTATTATAATAAATAACTTGTTCTATCAGCTCTGCTTCTCTTTATTTTGGGAAAAAATAAGGAGGATTGTGTACAACTACAAGATGAGAGTTTGCAGCTTAAAGAGTAGTACTGACCAACTTTCACAGATGGATGATTTCAAATATATGTGCATGATGAGATTACTAGTAGTCACTCCAGAATTGCTCTTGTTTATTGAAGCATCTATGGCATACTCCTGATGATGTATCAATTTCACCATTCACCAATTGTGTTGAAAACCAAAGTAAATCAAAAGATCACTCTTTTCATCTTTACTGAGTATAAGATCTTGTTCAGGTTTATTTGACTGTGATTGACTATCAGCTATAACTAAACCACGTTTTTGACTGGTTGTGGTGTTATTTTCTAATACCAAGTAATATTTTGAGTAAACAAAAATAGTTCCACAACCAGACAAACCAACAGACAGGGTTAAAATACAGATAAGGAAGAATTTGTACCATATGAATTGCAATATGGTACTGTACCAATGCATATTAATATATTGGTATATAGTTACACCACTAATAGGAATTCAAGTCAAGTTCTACCTCTAACACATACTATTACTGTTTTCATCATGTAATTGTCAACAACAGGTATTAAAACAGAAATTATAAAGTCCTTGCATAGTCAACAAAAGCTATCAACGTTGTGACCTTTACCATTGCTGTTATAATTAATGAACCATTTGGCATTTTGGTACCTCAAGTTGATCCAAGTATGAAGTAGAAAGGTAATCCACTTAAGCAAACATGGAAGAACTTCATCGGCAGGTTATTTTTACACCGTCAAAATTGTATGCACACAGATTATCTGAAAGATGTCTGAATTAAATTCATTCAAATGTGAAAACTTCCCAAAGTTTTAATTTGTTTTTATTACAGCGAAATGTAGTTTTGAGGGGTAATATTAATTTGAATTAAGTAATACTTTCCTGCTATTATTACCTTGCTATCTCTTTTCCTACCACTAGTCCCCATTCCAAGGTGAAAATTCCTTCCTCAAATTATTCTACTGCCCTCTTCTGTTAAAGGGTGTACGCCTCCTCTGAAGAAGGTTTTCGAGATTGGTCTGGTGGAAAAACATGGGGGTCCTTGATATTAGTAGAGGTACCCAAAAGTGAAGCCGGTAACCCTCTCAATGTGGAAAGGACCCATGCATTGTCTGTTAGGTCCGACCAGGCGTCTGAAAAGTCACCTAGCCGAATACCTACTGTGACATAGGTAAGAGGACTACTTGCCTGGAGAGAAAGTACTCCCTAGGGATGGTTACCTCCTCCTTATGGAAGAAAGAGGTGTCCATAAACTTCCTGACCTGGCCCTTACTATCACTCTGTTTAGTGAAGGAGGGGTGACAGGGAGCTCTGAAGTGAGTTTGGCAGTTCTGCTTAAAGTGCCAAACCAAACTAGAAAGAATTCTTGTGTCTGATGACCTATTTTTGGCTATGGAGTCTGGTTGCATCAAGAGGACCACTAAACCATCCGATCTGAACTGAATATAGTTTGGGACCACAGAAAGGGCGTGTAATTTGCTTACCCTGCATTCTGAAGCTATGGCTATCAGGTAACATGTTTTGTAGGACAGTAGCTTCAGTGAAGTGGGGGCTAAAGGCTCAAATTTATTTGAATTGAGCCATGTTAAAGCCCAGGACAGATTCCATTTTGGAAACAGGGTGAGGGGTTTTGGCTAATTCATATCAAAATTGGCTAAAAGATCCAACAGATCTTTATCATGACCGATATCACGTCTGCCATGATGTCGGATGTGTCAGATATCATAAAGCAGTAACCTTTGATAGTAATTAGAACCAACTGTTTCTCATTGAAGAGACATGTTTTAAAAAAAGGTTGGCCAGTTGAGGGATTGAGGCACTCAAAGAGGCGATGTTATTGATTTGGCACCAGTCCCTGAAAACACGCCACTTTCCCTCACAAGATTTCAGAGTGGAGATCCTTATTGCTCGCGAGATTATCTCCATAATCCAAGGTTTAAATTCTTTGTGTTGCAAGGCTGTCCAAACAAGAGCCAGGCATGAAGAAGAAGATGGTCTGAACCGGGGTTGAACACCCATGACCGTGGTGGTTTGAGAAGATTTGGCTTGGTCGGAAGCTACATCGAGTAGATTGGTGACCCCAGACTTGTCCCATCTGAATCATCTTGCAGTTCTACCCTGCAACTTCGTGGGATAGTAGGTGAAGGTTGACAACCCCTCCCAGTTGATTGACTGCATCCACGGCCCAAGCTTCTGGGTCTGGAACTCGAGGGACAAAGGTGGACAACTTGTGATTTCATCTTGTCACAAAAAGATCGAACAACAGACGCCCCCAAAGTGCGCAGAATCCAAAGAAAGACAGATTGATCGATAGATCATTCCATGTGAATTACTTGACCCTTTCTGGATGGAGTGTCAGCCTGGAATGTGTCTGATTTCTACGTTGATATTGAGTTGTCATACCAACGTAGACACTGCCAAATCAGAACGCACAGGTTGGGTGATTTGGTGCCTCCAGTTTGAGGAGGTAGGTCACCATTACAGAGTTGTCTGACATAATTAGGACAGTTTTGCCTGAGTCAATCCTTCCAGAACTGAAAGGCGTTTTGATGACAGGCTTTATTTCTAGAAGGTTGATGTGAAGAGGCTGGTTCCCTGGCTCCCACGCGCCGCTGACAATAGCAAAGTTCGGCAACATGTGGGCACCCCAACCATACGTTCCCGCTTGAGGTTTCTCCAGAGGGACCCCCATCGTCAGCCAATCTGGGTTGCACCACTGACACAGGAATGATCGTACCTTGGGCATTATAATGACTTTTGATCGACTTGAAAAAAGAATGCCATTAGGTTAGCAACATCATCTGTAAGTGGCGCATAAAAAGATGGCCAAGCGGGATAAGTCTGCAGCCACATTGAATAATCCGAGGAGTTGCAGAAACTCTCTCACTGAAATCCACATCTGTTGGAAATGGACTCTACGAATTAGACAATCTGTATGACACGAACATGATGGAAAGGTTGAGACTGGCTATAAACTCCATACCCAGGTGGACAAAACACTGAGATTGGTGAAAGTCATATTTTTCTCTATTCACGAGAAAACTGAGATTATTCAAATGGGATAGAAGATCATTTCTGCCTTTGAGGAGAATCAAAACTTGCCATGTTTATGGATGTTGTCCAGATATGCCACCATTGGCGTAAAGGAAGTCGACCGGGACAGGATGATGATGCAATCCATAATATGGTAAAGACCTATGGGTTGATATTAGACCTAATAGAACGACTCAAAATTGGTAAACTTGTAGCAGTAAGCAAACCGAAGAAACTTTCGCTATGCTGGGTGAATAGGGACATTAAAGTAGGCATCTGTGAGATCAAGACTGATGGCATACTCATCCCCTCGGATGGAGAGTCGTATAAATCTCGCCGTCTCTATCTTGAACCTGGGCGGAAGAATAAATTTGTTGATGCGACTCAAGCCTATGATGGCCTCAACTTGACATTGGTCTTTTTGTTAAGGAACAGCCAAGAATAGAACCCTGAAGATTGTTGTTTTCGTACAATCTCCACCATTCATTTGTCGATGAGCGGCTATCTCCTGCTGAAGAATATGATCCTTCTCCTGATCTGATGACGCATATGTTAGAGGGAGAGAGAAAGAAAGGAGGGGGTTGGATAAATAAAATCTGAAGCCCCTCCGAAATGACTTGGATCACCCATTCATTTTGCAGAAATAGGTTGAACAAATGTTATCAAAATTGCAGGAGACTGGCACTCTTCGGTAGACTGTCTGATGGGAGACAGGAGGCTTGGGGGTGGAGAAACTTGGTTGTTATCTCCCCTGTAAGGATGCCTCTTAGACTGGTTCGGTTGTTGTATGCTGGCATAAAATCGAGATCTGAACAGCACTTGGGACATAAAAGATTCCTTTTTCTTGGCTCACTTATCATCCCTCCATTGGGGCAGGGACTACTGGTTTTCAAACAAGGATATGTGTCTAGTAGCATGTTGGAGGGGTAGTTCTAAGAGCTGCTCTACTCTGAACTTCTTAACTATTTCTGCCAAAAAGCAATGGCAAGCCAAACATAATGACCCATAAAGCCAGAGTGTGACACACCATGACATATCAAGTCAATAGTGGTAGATGCAGTCTACGCATTTGCCATTGAATGGTGAAGTGCTCTGTTAATGACCTGAGCAATTCAGGCTGTCAACTCCCAGGCATGTTGGCTTCCAATTTTTCTGCTAGTTAGAAAATCACTAAATACAACGTTCGAAGACGTGGCAACAGTGTTCTGAACATGCTTCGATGTGACAAGAAATACATTTTTATTCACATTATGAAAAGTGGTGCCAATTTTTTCTAACACTGGGAGTTTAGAATGGTAGGCCGTGGAATGTGTCTTGTACCAGCACAATAAAAATGTCACTGGTACTTGACTCCCAGAAAAGATAAACTTCAGGTCACAGATACATCCCGATAGCCTATCGTTAATCTCCTTGATTTCTGTTGACTGGGGAAGCAGCCAGAAGGATGGAGACTTCTTCATCATCGATGTCAACCAATGCTTTGACTTTATAATCATGCGAGGTGGTAGGGGTGGAGGGCATTCCAAAACCGACAACACCCGGTATATCTCCTTGACAGCAGCCTTAAAACTCAACTCCGTCGTCTCCAAGGTCAGATCAGAGTAGGGCTGTTGCTCAGGAGTATCTTCATACTCAATATGTGAATTCTTCTGCTCATGGTCTGCTTCCATTTCAGCATAAACCATTCCCTGTGGCAACAATAATGCAATATCATCGTCTTTATATAATGCACGGCCAATACACAGTGAATCTAGAACAAACCAGCTCTGCCTGATGATTTTTTGGTTACCAGGTGCGTGGAAGGTGGTCCGGTTGGTGCTGGTATGGACAGACAGATCTATCACTAAAATCCCCATCATAATATGTTTATGTAGCTTTACCCCCGGTGAGACAGATGGATCTATCACTAAGATCCCCGTAATTGTAATTTTATGTAGCCGTAGGCATGTTAGGACAGACAGATCTATCATTAAGATCTCCGTAACTGTAGAGAGATGAAGCTGTAGACCTAGCAAGACAAACAGATCTATCACCAAGATCCCCGTAATTGTAATTGTATGTAGCTATAGCATGTTAGGATGGACAGATCTATCATTAAGAACTCCATAATTGCAGAAAAATGAAGCCGTCAGCATGGCGAGATGGATGGATTTTTCAGTAAGATCCCCTGATTGAGATGGCTGGATGGCTGGCCCAACTGTTTGTATGACTGAAGGGCGAGACGGTAGTATAGAATTGATCAATTGGATCCGTTAAAAACCCCATGCGACCAGACTTACAGGCCCGGAGACCATGCTCAGACATGTGGGGGGACTTATGCCAAATGGGGGTACACTCCCCCAATGTATCGTGATTACCTGTAGGAATTTAAAATTTGCGTTGTTGTCACCCACTTTCATTGCTTTGGTCGATTTTTGCAAAACCATCATCCATACATTCTCAGACCATATGGCACACACACTGCATAGTACTGACGAAGTACATTTTGTACACACATGGCACAACTCATGGAGGTTTTCCTTTGCAATGAACTTGTTGCATTTATTACACTTCATTTACAGGTTTCACTGAAATTACAAGCTAAAACAAAACACAACAAAATTTTTAAAATGTATGATGCAGCATGTTAATCAGTCACCACAACAATACCCGTTACTAACCGGGTGAGCAAGCAATAAGCAGTGTGCGCAAAACCGTAAATAACAACATGCATCAACAAAATAGGGCAAAATTTTTTTTAAAAAATATTTATTACCTGTTCAGGAATGAATATTAATCCAAATAAATCCAAAATCCTGTATGGATGGTTCAAATTTAACACAAATTTGGCTTGGATTGACAGGAGGTTTCGTGTACGAAGTTGACAGTATGGTAGCAAAGCTGAAAAACTAGTGACACCTAGATACAAAGGGAGGTAATGGGCAAGAGTTATTGCCCTTTGTCTATATGACATAAACGGCAAATTATCATCTTTAAGAAATCTGGATTCGGGAGGTAGCAGGATTATATCCCTAACATTAATGTGATCGGGAAACATATCAGAAGGAGAAACAAAGGAAAGGGGGGCAAGGAGGTGTATTGACCTAGTCCCTTTCCCTACATACAGCAGGATACTCCCTGGTAACAAACACACAGTGAACAGTATTTAACCTACACAGCAACTCGTCCCCAGTGTCTAGGACCAGCACCTGTTGTCTGGTGACCAGTGACTGGCATCTGCTGCTTTGATTGATGCCTGATTTCCCACACATTGTGCCTATTTACTAGTATCTAAAGCTATGCTCAGTGACCAGTGCCCAATACCTGGTATCCATAGCTTTGCTTGGTGCCCAGTACTCAGTGACTGGTATTCAAAGCTTTGCTTGGTGCCCTGTACCCAGTGCCCAGAGCTCAGTGCCAACTGAATTGCCCCAGCACTATGTGCCTAGTGCCTGAAGCCCAGTGCCCTGTCACTGGTTAAGTGACCAAGAACATCAAGGAGTCTCTATCCTGGTGCACAGTGCCCAAAACCAGATACAATAGATGATCCTTTCTCTTAGATGAGCTGGTCAAAGAAGACCCTGCACCAGGAGGTTCCAACAATCCTACTCAGTACCAGGGTGGGGGGCAGGCCATCCATGAAGAGGAAGAAGACTCTTCAATCTTCCTACTTTTGTAAGAATGGCAGCTCTAAATCCCATATATCATCTGCCCACAAAGAGCAGAATGGGCATCAGTCTAAGCACTCACAATTAGTGCAAGCTAAACAGCGGGGCTGGGTATCCCACAATGTCTTCTTGTGACTGCTCTTGCCAATTTGCTGTAGTATTGCTGGAAAAGGCTGAAAGAAACTGCCAAACAAACAAAAACAAGAGTCCCTCAAACTGACTGATGCTCTACTGAACAAAAAGAATTTCCAGGAATTCAAGATTAGACCATTTCTTCATTTTAACTGTCAAGTGTTGAAACCATCACTGATATTCTTCAGCAATAAGAAGATTTTCAAATTAGCTGCTGTGGTGCACATATTGGATATCAGCATGGCACGATTTAAATTTAGTGCAAAGTAGACATCATTAGAAGTCTTTTGGTGAAAACCACATGCATAATGATCATCCATTCAGGGGGAGTAGTGACAATAAGATTTTTAAGAGTCAAGTGGCAGCCATATTGGATACATGACTGGCACCATTTTCATTTAGGACCAACTAGGTATCATAAGAAGTCTACTGGTGAAAACCCCATGCTGATATGACCATTTATGCAGGAGGACTAACAATAACAAGATTTTCAAGATGGCCACTGTTGCAGCTATACTAGATGTCAGACTGGTACCATTTTCATTCAGGACCCAGTAGACATCATAAAAAGTCAGATCGGTACCATTTTTATTTAGGACCGGCTAGATATCATAAGAAGTCTTTTAGTGAAAAGAATATATTGATATGCCCATTAAATTCAGAAGGATTAGCAATAACAAGATTTTCAAGATGGTGGCTATACTGGATGTCAGATCGATACAGTTTTCGTTTAGGATCAAGTAGACATCATAAAAAGTCTTTTAGTGAAAACCCCATGTTGATATGACCATTCATGCAGGAGGAATAGCAATAACAAGATTTTCAAGATGGCCTCTGAGGCAGACATAATGGACATCAGATCAATACCATTATTTATTTAGGACCAGCTAAACATCATAAGAAGTCTTTTAGTGAAAACCCTATACCGATAAGCCCAACCATTCAAGAGCAGTAGCAATAACAAGACTTTCAAAATGGTTGCCATGGCAGCCATATTGGACATCAGATCGGCACCATTATCATGTAGGACCAACTAGACATCACAAGAAGTCTTTCACTGAAAACCCAATGTTGATATGTGATATGACTATCCATTTAGGAGGAGTAGCAATTACAAGATTTTCAAGATGGCCACTATGGCAGCTGTATTGGATGTCTGAGCAGCACCATTTTCATTTAGGACCAACTAGACTATAGGATGAATATGTGTGTAAAGTTTCATAGCAATCCTCCAAGTAGTTTAGGAGGAGTAGAGATAACAAACTTGTGCTAATGGATGAACGAAAGACCATTGCAAAAATGTCAAGGCTGAAACTAAGCCATGTAATGGTACCAACAGGGATTAAATTTATGCCAGCACCACTAAACTAGGATGTGCAGAAGACTTGGTCAAAAATCAATTATATATGACCAAAAAGGGTCACAGATAATGAACTAAAATGCAAGGACTGGGGATTTAAAAGGTCAACTGCAATAAAAAGGATACCTTGAAAGAAATGATGGCATAATTCCAATTGATTGGAAGTGACTCAGACATTGGACCAAGACTGTGTTGTTTTTATTCTATATCTTCAATTAGTATTTGAAGGAGGGAATTTGAACTACAGGCGAGGAAATGAGATAGCAAGGTAATAATAGCAGATAATGCATTACTGCTATTAAAACCTATTTTCAGAGACTAGCCCTTCTGCCATGAAAAGGTGATAATATAACACAGTTTATCCGTGTATGAAAAAAATATATTTTATGACTGATGGTCTTTAGAAACAGTAATCTTTCATGACAAGTGGTCTCTAGAAACAGTAATCTTTCATGACAAGTGGTCTCTAGAAACAGTAATCTTTCATGACAAGTAGTCTCTAGAAATAGTGGTCCTTCATAACAGATGGTGTTGAGAAACAGTGGCTTTTCATGACAGATGGTGTTTAGAAACCATCACCTTTTATAACAGGTGGTCTTTAGAAACAGTGATCTTTCATGACAGATGGTATTTAAAAACAGTAGTCTTTCGTGACAGATGATGTTTAGAAACAGTAGTCTTTTAAACTAAGTTTTACTGTATTATTTTCCGCAATGTATCCAAATTAAAACCTAAGAAAAATACAAGCTGAAAAGTAGCTAACTTGGTCAACAAAAAGTAAGACAAAGAGTTTTTCCTTACCCGCTGTGGTTTTTGTCTCGGCTGACTGAGGTAGTCTTTAGTTTTAGGCATCCTGGCATCCTGATTGGGGTCAACAGGCATCGTAGATGGGGAGAGCATCTTGATGCCTGGTGCTGAGCATTTCATGGGAACATGTTTCTCTGTCAGATCCACATGAAAATGGTGACAAATACTATCTGAAATGGCGTACCTGGAATTAAGATGTACATTGTTATGCTGAAGTTCTTTATGATGTGGCAATAATGTCTGAGAAAACATATCATATATACTCGCATATATACCGGATCCAAATGCAAACAACATAGACCCTGATCTGCTGTCGCATAATGCGTCGGCAGATCAGGGTCTATGTTGTTTGTTCTACTGATTAGTCCTTACAAACTGCATAGACCCAGATCTGCTGGCACATAATGCGATGGCAGATCTGGGTCTATGCAGTTTGCTGTTGGTATCATCTTATATGCGAGTATATATGGTAGTCAAAATAAAAGTGTTCCTTATGAAGCTGTATGATATGGCAATACTATAAAGGAACGAATGGCATGAAAATCTCATCAAGTCATCTATATGTGTCAACAAACAAGCAAGCTAGATTGTATTTGTCTAAGTTAAATGGATATTTGTGAAGTTGTGCTAAGAATTCCAAAATGTTCTAAAATGTGTAAAAAATAGATGGAATAATTGCTGTAATGGACTGAAAATTTAAACAGGATACATGCAAATGATTACAAACTGGATACATGCAAATGATTACAAACAGGATACATGCAAATGATTACAAACAGGATACATGCAAATGATTACAAACAGGATACATGCAAATGATTACAAACAGGATACATGCCAATGATTACAAACAGGATACATGCAAATGATTACAAACAGGATACATGCAAATGATTACAAACAGGATACATGCCAATGATTACAAACAGGATACATGCAAATGATTACAAACAGGATACATGCAAATGATTACAAACAGGATACATGCAAATGATTACAAACAGGATACATGCAAATGATTACAAATATGTTTACCAAACTTCACAGTATACATGAAGTGGTTTTTGCTTAACCATGCCAACAACGCATCCAAAAAGTTTTTTTTTTAAATGTTAAAAATATATAAACTACTGTAATAACCTGAAAATCTAATTAAGTCATCCAAAGAATAACAAAAATATAAGTCAACCAAATTATTTCATTTATCTATCTAGAGTGATTTATATTTAATCATGCTAACAAAGTTTTTTTCAACAAATATGTCTAAGTCCAAGTAGTAAAACCAATATGTAAATCAATCGAAATATTGGTAAAATGGCCCGTGAATCTAATCAAGTCCATTATTCTCAAAACGTTTTGAGCAAGAAAGTACATTTTGCAATAAATTATGTTTCACCAAGAATACATAACTGATCACATTAACGTTAGGAAATAAACTCTGCTACCTCTGGAATCTGGCCCTCCAATAAAGACGAAAATCTATATACCACATAGACAAAGGAGAATGAACTCTTACCCATCTCATAGCCACCGCTAGGTGGCTACCCATTGACTGGATGTTTACCAGTTTAAACTGAGTGATACAAAACCAGTATGCTCTCATCTGTGGGGAGGTGTGGGAGGGTTTAATAGTAATGTGCTTGGGTAAGTATTCTTGGAGACACACATTTGACTAAAATATCTTCTTTCTCCGTTGATACATTCCCATGATCACGTTACAGTTAGAAGAATTGATAACTGGAGGAGGAAATGCATGAGCATTGAACCTCGACCATGGTCATTCTTCAAGAGCTGCATGGCTGGATTCTCTATATGAAAGATATACCACTCTCCTAACATGAGAACTGCACAACCGATGGTCACATATCATGTGACAATACATGGTAAATGAAAATAAAAACTTTCTCTTAAGGATAAAAATCAGGTCAATCTAGCAAAAGCACAAAAAATATACCCTTAGGGACATTGTGCTGACATCACCCTGATCTGGTGGTTGTCTGGGCCACAGCCAATGGACCCACCAGATTCAATTCTGGTCTGTGCAATACTGATCTCAGAGATAAAAACTTGAGAATGTTGACTGTACATGCCAGCCAATGTCTTCTAGTATGTTTCAAATTGAAATGTTGCATTCAAATCTGAAGCTTGCTGAGATCACTATAAACCCATAAGCTGAAATCTTCATGATGCATATCTGATCTTTTGCAATGTCAGAGTGTGCCAAAAATATCAGCCACAATGCCAGGGCTTGAAGGGTTATATCTTCTTTTCTGGCCTTCACCAAAACAATGAGATATTGGATCCCATGAGTCTTCTCTGTGCACTTCAAGTAGTGTGCTTGTGAATATGAACTGCCTCTTGCATCTTGACATATCAATCAAGGAAAGGAGTGAATGACCACTTATTGGTTGCCTGGCAACAGCAACCCTGGGGTAGAAAAATCCATTGCTCAGGAGCCCAGGACATCTCAAAATTAATGCAGAGCAGCCATTTTTCCCAATCTGAAAGCCTGGTAAGGCTACCAACGTATTATTACAAAATGAGCATATTCAAAATTATAATAGAATTTTTTTTAATTTTCCAGAGACAAATATTTGATCACTGAATTGTCCCTCTGGGTGCTTACAGCATGGTGCTCAGATTGTTATGATTACTATTTGTAAGAGGCCACACTAATCCTAATCCTACTCATTATCTGATTAAGTAATTATGATTAAGTACCAGGGTAGTATGGACTCAGGATTAACCCTTAAAGAAACAAGACTCCTGAATATTCGTCTTTTGTCAACACACCAACATATGATAGCAGTATCTTTCATCTTTGGCTTGAGACACTGAAAGCCTATGATCTAGTATTACACTTCCTCATTGGTCTGCTGAAGAAATGGCACTCAGTGTAGAGTTGGTGACAGTTGCTTCTGTTGGTTAACTTTAGCTAAAGAAATATGGCAAGTTTAAATAATCAAACCGTTCACAATTGTAGCTACATGCGCTACTGTCTGTGGGATAATGGCTAAACAAAAATCCCAATTGGAAAGTTTACAGTTGCCTGACAGTTTCAAAAAGGATTAATAGTACTGGATTAATGATGATGTGAACCATGATGATAATTAAAGAAAAAAACTCATGAATATTCATCTTTTGTCAACACACCAACATATGGTAGCAGTATCTTGCTGCATACTATACTGGCTTGATGGTTAATGGCTAATGAAAATCCCAAAAAGTGGAAAGTTTACAGTTGCCTGACAGTTTCAACACGAGATTAATAGTATGATGATGTGAACCATAATATAAATTGAGAAAAACATAAAATGTGGACAAATTTCTGGTCATGGGTTGCCAACTACAAGAAAGCTCACAGATAGGACACCATCAAAAAAAGGAAATTGTTCAATTATCTTTGAATTGCTGATCTTATATAGATTAAAATATGAATGTAAAATTGTGTGACACTTTCCATTAGCAGGAATGATTGTGAGTTACAAGTACTGTGTGCAATTAGGTTTAACGAAATCTATATGACAAAAGTTGTTGAATAATTTTTAATTTTAATTATGGCAATCTTGGGTGCAACAACAGTAATTTACTGGCCAACCAGAAAAATCTACCGGAAAACCAGATTTTCAAAGCTGAGTGCCCAGGAACAACCATGGATTTTCAAAATTTGTCTACCCCTGCAACCTATTCTTAGCTATGAAGTAGGGATGCAGCATTAGGACCATGCAACCATCCAATCTGAACTGGAGATTGTTTGGGTCCATCTAAAAGAACATGCAACTCACTCACTCTAAATGCCAAAGCTTGGGCTATGAGAAAACATGTTCAGTTAGGTTTTGGCTAAAGGCTTGAATTGATCAGAGTTGAGCCACATCAAATTTCATGAAAGACTAAAACTCAGTGTGAGACATTTCGGACCTATTCAAATCAAAAGTGGCCAGCACGTCTGATAGATCTTTATCATGACCAATATTCTCGCAACAAAAGTTCCTTGATGGGACAGATGCTCTACTGGCTGAAAAGAATTTCCAGGAATCCAAGAGAAGGCCATTTGTTCTTTTTGCCTGCTGCATATTTTTTGTTTACACCATCTCTGATATATTTGGATTACCTATGCTGATATGGCCAACCATACAGAAGGGTAGCAATAACAAGATTTTCAAGATGGCCATCATAGTGGGCTTGATTCAATCGGTAGCTGAATTTATTTTCTAACATTACTGTGATCAGGGAATTATCTGATGGAGAAAATCAAATTCAAAGTCACAAAACATTTTTGTTATCTCAGCTCCCTCTTCTAGACTGCCAAATTTCCATGACATAGGTATCATGTCTAATTAGGGCTCTTCAGCTTCAGCTTGAAAGCTTTAACTGGTAAATATCCAATTGATGGGTAGCCACCTAGTGGTGGTAAGGGGAGATAATGGGTAAGAGTTTCTTCCTTTTGTCTATATGGTATATAGACCAGAAACAAAAATTTCATTTTTTTTTTCAGAAGGGCTTGATTCAAAAGAGGTTGAGGAATTTATTTCCTAATGTTATTCTGATTGGGGTTTATTCAATGGAGAAAATCAAACTCAAGCTCAAAATCACAAAACAGTTTTCAGTTCCCTCATCTAGACTGCCAAATTTCCATGAGATAGGTACAACCAAAGTATAATGTCTAATTTTGGGCTCTTGAGCTTGAGCTCGAGTTTCTGGTTCAAAAAGTTTGGAGAATAAGCAGCCAGGTCATCAACATATTAATACAAATAAGCCTACCAAATTTTATTGGACTACATAAGTGATTTTTGCTTAACTAAGTGCAAAACTCTGTAATAGAGAAAAACTGATATAATGGCCTGAAAAACCAGTATACTATAATATAATGGCCTGAAAATCTAACTAAAGTACAAGTCATACCAGTCATGTAAGTATTCAGTACTGACTATTTCAGCTATAGATGTCATTTATGAGAATCTGATGACACATACCTTTAAATGACAATTATTCACTTTATTTCACTCATCATTGATCAAAATTCCTTGGAAGATCATGATATAAATGCTCCAAGAAATTCATATGAGAAAATCAATGTTAAAGTATGTTGACATTTTTGGACGAGGCCAGCCAAGGTGTGATCCAGTGTAAACTAGATTGAATGTCGCGGACTACGATGTCACAATGAAAGCACAATGTATTGGAAAAAACTGTAATGGGAATGAATAGACCCAACATCTGCTTCTCTTGATCAAATTTAGTACCAGTCTGGCACTGTAAAGTCCACAGCGATCGATAATTTTCACCTGCAAGTTTTGTGATGACAACTAAGGTTCAGAGTACTCAAAACTCAGGAATGAACAGGCATTGGTAAAACTACTTTAGTATTAAAATTTAGAACAACAAATAATATCTTATTTAAGATCAGTAAAGGCGCCTACATGATTGTTGATGTATACTTTAGTACTGTATAATATGATGACTTGAAATTCTAACATCAACCTATTAACATATTTATACATACTAAATTTTATGACCCACACAAGGTATTTAAATATCAAATTTGGTCTGGTTAGGGTCAATAGTTTTTAGATATCATGCTTAAAATAAAGTGTGATGGATGGATAGCACAAGACCACACCTTTTAGTGATGATATATAATTGTACCATGTTTTATCCCTTCATCTCAAATTGCTCAAAAATTAGAGTGAAAAGTTTCAACATAAAACACCATGACCCTGACCTTGAAGATAATACTTCCAATGTGATACACAACTCCCCTTCTAATGATGATGATGATATATATATATATATACACACACACACACACCAAGTTGCATCCC
The DNA here is from genome assembly GCA_029931535.1 of Margaritifera margaritifera. Taxonomy (NCBI): domain Eukaryota; kingdom Metazoa; phylum Mollusca; class Bivalvia; order Unionida; family Margaritiferidae; genus Margaritifera; species Margaritifera margaritifera. The sequence goes on along the minus strand of JAQPZY010001521.1, from coordinate 3,426,450 downwards.
TATCCCTTAAACTCAAAATGCTTTATAGTGAAAGGGAATATATGAATGGCACACATCAATACAATATTGACTGTATTCTAAAAAGGAAATTTGTAGTAAATTATGTTTCTTCAAGAATATTTACCCAATTACATTAATGTCAGGAAAGAAGCTCTACTACCTCTTGAATCCAGTAATCTTGGAAAAATGAAAAATGTCGTCTTTCCCATCTATATATATATATATATATATATATATATATATATATATATATATATATATATATATATATATATATATCGTACAGATAAAGGGAAGAAACTCTTACCCATTACCTCCCTTGACAAACATTAGGTAGCTACAATTTTTTACTCAGCTTTTGCTTGAGCGATACTTCAACAAGGGTGCTCGCATTTGTGGAAAGGTGTGGGAAGGTTTTATCGTATTGTGATTAGGTTAGTATTCTAAGCAAAGCAATTTACTAAAAAGTTTGCGTTCTCCACTGAATACATTCCCCAATCACATTAATGTTAGGAGAACAGGTAATAGGAGGCATTGCTGAGCATCCTACCTCTACCATGGTCATCCTTGATCGGAAAAAAGACTGTATTATCTCTATAAGGATAAACTGCACTCCTAACATGAGACCAGCAAAACTGCCAGTCATGTAAGCTCTGACTTCAAAAAGCTGGGTGATAATTTCCTAATTCAATCGTTTTGAAACACCTGCATCAAGTTGTCTCTGCTGGCATATCTGAAATACCTGCATCAAGGTGTTCCTGTTGACACATCTAAAACACCTGCATCATGGTGTCCCTACTGGTATATCTGGAAGTAACACTTGCATCACAGTGTCTATGCTGGCATATCTGGAGCAAACATCTGCATCAAGGAGGTGACAAAATGTGTCCATGCTGGCACATCTGGAGGAAATATATACTAACCTTCTACCAAGACCAACGGTTTCATTGTATATCCTATTTTACATTAAGCAGCAATCTGGTGTAACAGTATTTTGTGTTTGTTCCTTTGTTGGATTTAAACCTTAAACCCACACATTATCATTCTTACACTGTATTGGATACATACCCATATCTGTTGACAATTCCCAGAGAACAGTAGGTACATTCTTTCTCTTCATGGAATTTACACCTTAAAGAAAAGGAAAAGATTTAATCTCAATACAAATGCACACAATCTATAATTTCTACAGAAATTAAAAATTAAAATTAGAGGGATAATATATGTTTGCTGTGTACAGACGTTTTGCAGAAGATGATGAAAGAGCTTGAGGTTAAGGGTCCATGCCTGCACAGTACTGTATATACTAGTGTATAATGCAATACCAACTGCAAACTGTATAGACCCAGATCTGCCATCGCATCACATTATGCGATGGCAGATCAGGGTCTATGTTGTTTGCATTTGGACCAGGCTTATACACAAGTATATACGGTATGCAATACTAAATATTATATATCTTATACCCAATTATAACATGATCTCACATATAATACAGTGTACTTTTGGGTTATCTTGAACAACATTAAAGTAAGAGATCATGAATCATATACACTGGTGTAACAGGACCCCACTGACTGTCGTTTGACTTTTATTCATTAGGTACCAATTTTAGTGGTTTTCGTGGTTGCTCTGAACCATGAATTTCAAGACCCAATGAAAAAATAAACCACATGTGATGCATGACCCCACACACTTCCAGTGTTGCACTTACTTTATTCTTTGGAATTCTCTGTGATATAAGATTTACCCATAATCCATCTGAATGAATAATTAATATAAAGCATAGATAAATGCAAGCATTCATACTTCTAATTATGTTTAGGGAAGTTTCCTGTTAAAATTGAAATCCTCCTGAAAGCACATCTTGTTTTGTCCATGCATTTTTAATGCAAAGGAACAATAAGCTCACACATCACCGATTTTCAGGCAAAACCACTAAATAAACATCAGGTAAATGAAGTCTCCTGGTGCACGCAAACTTTTGTCATGTAGGTAACGCCAAAATTGCAGAATTTCACAGGTCCAGCTTTACAAAAGCCACAGATAATTAGGTCCAATCTCTCTGACCTTTTCTTGTGGGGGATCTAGCTTGAATGTTACCACTCTTAACACCATGGCTGTCAGAACCTACTGATAGTTGAACTTTATGGACAGAGGTTTAAGTAAAAGATGATACACAGATGTGCCTCAGTAACCACTTGGCTTGATTTTGTTGTCTGCATCAACACCTTTTGATGTTCAGCACTCAGACAAAACCATGGTGTAAGGGATTGATCTTGACAGGTGTTTGCTTTGTAATCATACTAGCAGTATTATTATTGTAACCATTCAAACGACCAACCTTTGTTATCATATTTGTTTTCTTTTTTCTTCTTTATTTTTTGTATTTATAGAAGTTATGTATGATATTAAATACCTATAAATATGCAAACTTTGACTGAGGCAAATGAGCAAACTTAAGTACTCATGAAAATGTCTCTCTTTTTTTTTTTTTTACAAAACAACAAAAATTGATGCCCATGAAAATTAATGAAACCCAGTACAACAGAATACACTTGTATGGCTCCTTTGGACAGCATTATAGTGTGGAATCACTGTACTATGAATCATATACCACTGTATTACATAACCTCACACACAGTATTATAGTGAGGGATCACTGTACAATGAATCATATACCACTGTATTACATAACCTCACATATAACACTGTAATTGTATGACTCCCTTGAACAGTGTTATAGTGAGGGATCACTGTACAATGAATCATATACCACTGTACTGGTATTGGACCACTAATCATTTTACAGCCAGAAAACCAGTCTACTGGTGGGAGAATAAAAAATACAGTACTAAATATTTTGAGGTGCACCCATTGGTTTGTAATTGGATTTAATTTTTGTGCATTATTAATTTCATAAACTTCAATCTATGTATTCTAGCTGACAACAAAATATTTACTTTTAGTTTTATATCATGTATGTTATTTCTACTGACAAAATAGCATATGAACTCTTGGTGTGAGGCTATGCTATTTGGTGCAGACCAGCAGGTTCCCCTGTTTAACAGCACAAGGCTCAAAAAATGCTGTGAAGCACCTGTTTTTCAAGGCTGAAAAAATTCTCTAACTGTAATGAATGGAAGCATGTGTGGTTTTTATGACAGTCTGATGCAGAAATTATTTTTATTTTTTAATATGTTAACATTAATTTCTATGGCTAATGAATTAGTGGTCTGATCCCTATAACAAGACTTCACATATAACAGTGTACTTGTATGGTATCCCTATAACATGACTTCACATATAACACAGTGTACTTGTATGGTATCCCTATAACATGACTTCACATATAACACAGTGTACTTGTATGGTATCCCTATAACATGACTTCACATATAACACAGTGTACTTGTATGGTATCCCTATAACATGACTTCACATATAACACAGTGTACTTGTATGGCTCCCCTGACGTATGGCTCCCCTGAACAGTGTTATAGTGATGGATCACTTTACTATGAATCATTGTACTTGTATATCTCCCTTAAACAGCATTACTGTAAGGGATCACTATACTATGAATCACATACTCCTTTATCACATGACCTCACATATAACAGCATACTTGTACGGCTTCCTTAAACAGTGTTAAAGTGAGGGATCACTGTACTATGAATCTTAAACCCCTGTATAACATGACCTCACTTATAACATAATACACTTGTATGACTCCCTTGAACAATGCTATAGTGAGGGATTATTATACTATGAATCATATATCTCTGCACATATAACACATACTACTTGTATGGCTCCCTTGAACAGTTTTATAGCGATGGATCACTGTATTATCAATATTCTTATGCAATCAATTTCCAGGTACATAAATTATATACTATAGATGGGGCATTTTAACCATGATAAAACCTTGTATTCAAGAAGCATGTGAAATTTCAATGTTTAAGCACAGATGGTGTCAAAAAAGAGCATGATGCTGAACCAGAAGGAACTAGCCTGGTCATGTAAGAATTCATACTGATTACTTAGAGCACAAACAAGTACTGATGATAAGGGAGACAAACAGTGCTTTTCTAATAAGTTGCCAACTTGTAGCTAGAATAATGTATGATTCACTTCCAGAATGAAGTACAAGTAGCCTGAATTTCGTGAACACTGCATCACAAGCAGCTTTACTTTCCATTTTATATTCATTTGTAACTGTCATGACTCCTTTTGACCTAGTTTTTAGATCTCATCAATAATGATGTGAGAGAAAGCAACTTCTGTCCTAAACAGGGAGGCATAGATTATGGACTAAAGTGACCCATTATGCATACACTGATGCATCTTCTTCCCAACAGTTCCAATGAGAATTCATGTCAAATGACAAAGAGTAAGGCAGAAAATTTTGAAGATGAAGTAACAATATGCATCTGTTTTTCCATGATACTATGTTGTTCTCTATTGTTCAACTTGAGGATAATATGTTCTTTTGTTGGGTTCAACTTGAGGATGTTCTTTTGTAGGATTCAACTTGAGAATAATGTGTTCTGTTGTAGGGTTCAACTTGAGGATAATATGTTCTTTTCTAGGGTTCAACATGAGGATAATATGTTGTTCTCTAGGGTTGAACATCAGGATAATATGTTCTCTAGAGGTGAACATGAGGCTAATATGTTGTTCTCTAGGGTTCAACATGAAGATACTATGTTGTTCTCTAGGGTTGATGATGAGGATACTATGTTGTTCTCTACGGTTCAACAAAGTCATGATATGCTTTTTATTTCTGAAATGGCATTATTGCCAATTTCTTTAATCTAGACTCTGTAAACAGCAACCATGCAAGGGCAACTTTCTTGGCTGTGCCTGTTCAAACTAAGTATAAAATCAAACAGTACAAAATTCTCTACATTTATTTGCTTATAACAGAAGTGGTCTACTATTATCTGTTTCCCCCCAGCTGCCTTACCTGGATTTCTCCTCATAGTCCCAGGTGTTACTGGTCAACAGGTCAATGACACTGGTGGTGGAAACCTCCTGACCCATGTGTGAGAACAGATCAACAACAAGACCCTCCAATGAGTAGATTTTACGTAGTCGATTAGGGATGCCAAGACAGGCTCGGGAGTGAATCCAATTCAGACAGTATTTCACACATTGATAACTATTGTCAGCATTCTACATTCAAGTAGAGGAGAGAGAAAACAAGGACTTTAGTTATGATAAAATTTGAAGCAAAGCAGTACTGTCCCCACAACCATCCCCATGATTTATCCTCCCACCCCATCACTACATTATTGTACCCCAATGTATAGAAGTGGAACAAAATGCTCAGACAACTATGCACATGTACAAACCACCCCAAATCATATCTCAGAGCAGAAAGTAGCTAAGGGGTACGAGAAGAGCTGAGTGACCTACCATATATACTCGCGTATAAGCCAGGTCCAAATGCAAACAACATAGACCCTGATCTGCCATCACATAATGCGGCAGCAGATCAGGGTCTATGTTTTTTGTTCTACTGATTAGTCCTTACAAACTGCATAGACCCAGATCTGCTGGTGCATTATGCGACGGCAGATCTGGGTCTATGCAGTTTGCAGTTGGTGTTGGCTTATATGCGAATATATACAGTATATGCTCACAGAAGAGATGAATTAGATACAGAAGTCTTACACACTCATTCGTACAGAATCAAACTTAATTATGCACCGGCAGATCTGGGTCTATGCAGTTTGCAGTTGGTATTGGCTTATATGTGAGTATATATGGTACTCAGATAGTGTCAGTCTCTATAGAAGTCGGGGAATTTTGAGAAGTAGAGCCCCTTTATCAAAGTAGATACTGTTAATGAGGAGTGTGTAATACTTCCCACACTTATGTATTTGGTTGCATACATGCCAGTGTTAGTGTGTGCATTACCGTATATACTCGCATATAAGCTTATATCAACTGCAAACTGTATAGACCCAGATCTGTCGTCGCATAATGCACCAGCAGATCTGGGTCTATGCATTTTGTAAGGACTAATCAGTAGAACAAACAACATAGACCCTGATCTGCCGGCGCATTATACGATGGCAGATAAGGATCTATGTTGTTTGCATTTGGACCCAGCTTATATGCAAGTATGTATGGTAATTCATCTCCAAGTACGTTGTACTACAGCAAGACAAGTGTACTGTGGGACTCACCAAGTAATATAGAGGTGGGTATTCTTCCTTCTCCTGGTTAGGGTTGACAAAATTCTCCAGCTGTATCCACAATCCACGGTAGTTTACATCTGCCAACTCAAACGATTCTACAGGTATCTGGTGGGTGTTTTCACCTGACAGCACAAAGATATGTATAAAGCTGCTGTGGTTTCTACTGTAATAAACTCTATCCTTCAACAGTACATGATGAAATGAATGCCTTCTTTTGGACCTCAAAGTACAAGTAATGTACATAGAAACTTAATTGTAGCAAATATATCTTTTGTGACTAAAATTTGTGTGAACTCCAAAATGTTTGCTGGTCACCAACATAAACAGAAATCATTTCATACACACGAATGTTAAAATGATACAGGAAGAACATTCCATCATATATGAGCAATATTAACGACTGAAAGTGGGAGTGGCTCAGAATGGTATTTTTTTGTGTAAGTAATAATCTAACAAGGAGTTTATGTTGAAAATTTTTGAACAATTCAATCACATAAAGACCACCATAAAATTAGATTAGAATTAGTCATGCCCTTTTTTGGAATTGTTTTTAAAAATAGCTTTATTCCTGGATAGTCATAATCAAATTTAATCAAATTCTGTCGATCAGTCTTTTTAGAAGAAATTATTTAAAGCTGTCTTTACATTAAGCACTGGTGACAATATCTGATGGCATTTCAGCATAATTTGCAAAGATTTTATGAGCTCTTAATGCCAGAAGGTTCTCTGAAAAATGTGGTCATTTTCTGTTTAAAGTTATTGTGGCCATAGTTAATGGCACTTCAGCATTGTGTTCACAAATTTAACAGGCTTATATAAGCAATGTTCTCTATCAAATAGGGTCAAATTTTATTGAGGTTATGGAAAGAAATCATTTAAAAGATTTTCCTTTTTAGTAATTGCTTCCATATTTAATGGCAGATTGGTACCATGTGAACAAATCTGATATATTTGACAGCAGACCAGCAGCAACTGCATGAACTTGAAAAACCTTCATGTGTGGATGCCCTCTGATGAATCAGATCAAAACTTATCAGGCAATTTTGAAATAAATCTGAGAATAGCAAATGTTGATAGACCACATACATAAATCGGAGAATAGCAAATGTTGATAGACCACACACATAAATCTGAGAACAGCAAATGTTGATAGGCCACACACATAAATCTGAGAATAGCAAATGTTGATAGACTACACACATAAATCTTAGAACAGCAAATGTTGATAGACCACACACATAAATCTGAGAATAGCAAATGTTGATAGACCTCAGACATAGACCATACCACAAGATACAAACATACACACTAAAAAACAACAAGTAACACTTTAACACCAACAAGATATGGGATCTTCCACTGCAAAAAGGACTGAGCATATTCATGTTATCCTAGCACAGAAAGCAAACAATGTCTGTATAATATTTTAATGAAGTTTACATTCAGATATAATTCACTCATTCAAATACATTAATCTTCTCTTCCTCACAGTTACTTTCTTATATTATTCATTCTATGACAGAGGTACATTTATTTAATAACTGAAATTCTTTGAAACTTATACAGTATAACACACTACCAGAGCCAAATAACCTAACAGAGTAGATGAATTCTTTTGAGCATTTGTATAAATACAGGAAAGTAGACCCCATCAATTGAAATCATCTTTTAAATAATATGAATGTGGATATTCCAAAACTAGATAACTTGCAGAAATTATTATTAGAAGGCCCTATATCATGTGGAGAAGCATTAAGATGCTTGAAACAGATGGCAGACAATAAAACTACAGGTTCAGATGGTTATACTACTGAGTTTTTAAGTTTTTTTGGAAAGATTTATGTTATTTTCTTGTCAGATCCATAAACTATGGTTACAGTATAGAGGAACTTTCATCTTTCATAAAGAGGGAATAATTACTTGTATACCGAAAGGCAACAAACCAATGCAGTATCTTAAGAACTGGAGACCTATATCATATCTGAATGTATCATATAAAACAGCCACAGCTTGTATAGCTAATAGAGTGAAAAGCATCTTACCTCACCTTATAAATGAGGATCAGACTGATTTTATTAAGGGAAGATATATTGGGGAAAACATCAGAACATTGTATGATTTAATGTTTTACACTAAAAAACACATAATTCCAGGTATATTGCTATTAATTGACTTTGAGAAGGCCTTTGATTTAGTTGCTTGGTCCTACATTAAGTATGTCTTATCTTTCTTCAATTTAGGAGATTCTATTATAAAATAGATGTCAATCTTTTATAATAATATAAATCATGTGTTACAGTAAATAGCTACATGTCTTCTTGGTTTTACATACGAAGTGGATGTAGGCAAGGAGACCCCTTATCTCCATATATATTTATCCTTTGTGCAGAGATACTGGCTCGCATGGTAAGAGGAAGTCCAAATATTACAGGAATACAAATTAATAATAGAGAATATTTGATCTCTTAATATGCAAATGATACCTTTTTTTTCACATTGGATGGGAATAGTAAATCCTTGAAGTCTGCCCTTGATCATCTATTTTACTATTTTAAATTTTCTGGACTTAGTGTCAATATTGATAAAACTAATGTTATCTGGTTTGGAAGTAAACTTGGAAGTGAGGATCAACTTTGTCAAAGTTATCAAATAAATTGGGGAGACAGTGAGTTTACAGTACTAGGTGTAAAGTTTTCAACTAATCTTGAAAAAAATGGTAGAAATAAATTATCAAAATAAAATTAAAGAAATAACAAAATATTAAACCAGTGGTCAAAAAGAGCCTTCACACCATATGGTAGAATCACAGTTATAAAAAATTAAGCATTATCTAAAATAAGCCATCTACTTCTTTCCTTACCATTGCCATCAAAACAAATTCTAATCGAAATTAACAATATATTTGATAAATTTAAGTGGAATAATAATGTTGGTAAAATTAAAAGAAAAGCTGTTGCTAAGGATTATGATGAGGGAGGTTTGAGAATGATAGATATATCTGCATTCGTTGAAGCACTTAAGATTACTTGGATTAGACATCTTAAAAATACATAATCAAAATGGAAAGACATCTTAGAGGCATCCTACCAAAATATCACTAATTTTTACTTATTTGTGGTAGACTACCTAAAAGAAAAAAATTAGGTTACTGAATTCTTTTTGGAAGGATGTTTTATACACATGGCAATAATGTTGAAATACTTTTTCAGTCGATACACCTGTCAATTTTTTAGATAGTCCCATATGGCACAATCACAATATTAGAATATGTGGTAAACCTGTGTTGTATAAGAATTGGTTTGAACATGGAATTAGAAGAATTAACGACTTGGTGGATGCTAGTGGACAGTGGTTTAGTATGAATCATTTTCAGCTTCTTTTTTCAATTCAAACAAATAGTCTAATATACCAAGGCTTAATAAGAGTAATAACCAAGGTAAGAGACAAAAGTTGGAATTAGAGAAACAGAAAAACTCACAAATCCGTGTATCAGCTTAAAACTACTTTACGTGGTGGCGGACAAAAAGGTTTGCAAAAGTATTTTTAAAAAACAATTAAAAATGGGGAAATTCCTATCTCAAGAGGCGAGTGGCACAGAGAATTTGGTCACATTGAAGATGATCATTGGCAACAAATTTTCTCTCTTACATTCAGATTAACAAAGTATCCACAAATAAGGTGGATTCAGATAAAGATTCCACACAGAATTATTGCTACAAATACATTTTTTAAAATTTAAAATTGGTATAACAGATAGTAATATGTGCCCTTTTTATGGGCAGCTTCCTGAATCCATTTGCCATTTTTTGGGGAATGTAATATAGTTCAGAGGTTCTGGGCAGACTTTGTGTCATTGATTACTACTAAATGTACTCATACAAAAAATTGGTATTTATTGAAAGAAAAGATGTTGTTTGGTATATACTATAGGCAAGAGACTGATGATGTTTTCAATTTTATTCTATTACAGGCAAAGTATTACATTTATAAGTGCAAGTATCGTAATACCCACCCCATATACCACACTTTAAACAAGCTTTAAACAGTTTTTATTTAGTAGAAAAATACAATGCTTTTAAGCGTTCTGAAGGTGAAACATTTCTGAAGAAGTGGACGTCTTATATAAATGTGCTCCAGTAGAGCAAGTTATCTCTGGAAAAAGTTAGGATCAGTACATCACATAAAGACATCATGTAATTCTGCTATAACCATGTACCAGAAAAATAATATAACAATTTTTGCTTTCTTTTCATACTGAACCACACAGTAATTTTTCTCTCTCTCTCTTTCTATTTGTCACTTGATCTCTCTCCCTCTCTTGATTTATCTATTTACATTGTGATATTTTTGTACAAACTTTGTAAGGAGGTGAATCCAGGGCCCCAACTCTGGCATCTCTGCTTGTGTGTCTGATATATTTAAAAAAAAAAACAAAAAAAAAAACTAACCAAACAGAGTAGTACACACTTCCAGGGCCAAATAATCATTACACACTTCCAGGGCCAAATAATCATTACACACTTTCAGGGCCAAATAATCATTACACACTTTCAGGGACAAATAATCATTACACACTTTCAGAGACAAATAATCATTACACACTTTCAGGGACAAATAATCTGAGTATTACACAATTCCAGAGCCAAATAATCTAACTGAGTATTACACACTTCCAGGGGCAAATAACCTGAAAGATTATTACACACTTCTAGGGACAAGTAACCTGATAGCATCTTACATATCGGATACTGCATACTTCCAGGGACATGTAACCAGAGAGAATATTACAAACCTCCATGGATAGAAAGGAGATCAGAGTTTCACACACTTCCAGTACAAGTAACCTGATATCAAGAGTATTATACACTTCTGCTACAAGTAACCTGATATCAAGAGTATTACACACTTCTGCTACAGGTAACCTGATATCAAGAGTATTACACACTTCTGGTACAAGTAACCTTATATCAAGAGAATTACACACTTCTGCTACAGGTAACCTGATATCAAGAGTATTACACACTTCTGCTACAGGTAACCTGATATCAAGAGTATTACACACTTCTGCTACAGGTAACCTGATATCAAGAGTATTACACACTTCTGCTACAGGTAACCTGATATCAAGAGTAGTACAAACTTCTGGTACAAGTAACCTGATATCATGAGTATTACACACTTCTGGTACAGGTAACCTGATATCAAGAGTATTACACACTTCCAGTACAAGTAACCTGATATCAAGAGTATTACACACTTCCAGTACAAGTAACCTGATATCAAGAGTATTACACACTTCCAGTACAAGTAACCTGATTTCAAGAGTATTACACACTTCTGGTACAAGTAACCTGATATCATACCTTATAGACTCACTTATAAGCCTGCTTGGTTACAAGTCAACCCCTCCCCCCTCAAGACTATAAATGGCAACATTTTACTATGACCCACTAATAAGTCAAGGTGAAAAATTGCTGTCTGAAAGAGCCACTAAGCCAAGAAATGAAACAAAAACAAAGTCTTTTAGATGTTATAAGTCAGGGTGTACCTTGCAAATCAAATTTGTCTGTAAGGGGTGACTTCTTGTCAGTGAGTCAGAGTTGCATTTGGAAAAATACACAAGCCAAAATGGCTCTGTTAAATCCCAATAAAGTATCACTACAACTAAACAGCTGAACAGGTGTCAACTGTGCTGTATGATCATGGGGAGTTAAAATAAAAATCCACATTTAACTGAATATAGGACTCTACTTGGCACTGAACAAGTATAAAATTTGCAGCTCTATCAAAGGATTGTCAACTGAAAAAACAAAGTGGGTGCTGTGTTTACAAACTAAGGGATTAAGATCAGATGAGCACAGAGAGTTCTTAAATTTCTCAAAAGAAGCACCCACAGTTAACTGAATATAGGACTATATATTGCATCAAACACCATGTTTATACAGCAAACACAAAATATAATTGAAATATGAGTTGTTCTGACTTGCATGTAAATGTAAGCAAAAATATACTTACTTGTATACACCCACAGTAAACAACACTGATAGACACTTCATTTTGTGAAAAATAATATTTAATTTAATATTTTGAAATTATTAAAATAAAAATAAATGTATTGTGTAATGAATATCATAATGAAACAGATAAACAAAGTGTATACCATATATGCATTTCTGGATGAGAATAGTGGCATGAAAACTTTAAACTATTTGAATTTTCAGTATTTTGTACATACTGCAAACATCTAGAGTTTCCAATATTACACCGAGATTTATCAAATTTGTTGTATGTCATGCTTATAAGAAGACCTCTATTCTACATGAATCAAAAAACTTTGGCTTGTGAGTACAGTGAAACTCCTCAAAACCGAAACCTCAGTATACCGGAAACCCCTCAAGACCGAATTCTTTTGCCCTGAAATTTTCCTTTTTTAATATCATCATTTTTCCTTAGTAAACCAAAACCCCTCAACTCCAAATATCAAAACAAATTTCTATCCCAAATTTCAATTTTACACTTAAAAAACCCCATAAAACCAGAACTCAGTTCAAATTTGGAAATATATTTTAGCTGCTAAATTCCTGACATACACTGGAACAAATTAATTACAGTTAGCAAGTACTTTAGTGAGCTGATCTGTGAAACAAAGACCCGGAAAATGTCCCAAAGGAATAAGAAGTTAAAACAATATTTGACACGCGCACAAACACAGATCAGACTAATCTGAATAGGCTAATCTGAAATCTTTGCACCATACAAAAGAGCCAGCTTTTAAGGCAAATTAATAACAACTAAATGCTCGTATGTAAGCCTCTTAAGAAAGACTGTTTATCTACTTATTGTCTAATTGTGATTGATGCCATTTATTTGTATACATGATCAACAGAACATTGTGTGCTTGTTTTTTCAATTAAATATCAGGGCTTTATTAACCAGGCATGTGGCCTCGCTTCTGATGCTTTGCCGACAGAAACCGACAAAGCAGTATTATAAAAGTCAGATTGACTCAGTGACATACCCTGAAGTTTTAGATTTTATATAGAGATTAAAAAACTTTGCAATTGTTAAGGATGAGTGTTATTTGGCTACTGCACAAGCAATGGAGTCATTAACACAAGCCACATTAGTTGAAGAAAGATGTAAGAAAAAACAGACAACACTCCATGCCTTCTTCAAGACAGGCTATTGAATTGTGAACATTATGAATTATATAGAGTATTTAAACATTGTGGAGTATCATTCATAATTCTAATGAACTTATAGTGAAGTTATGAAAGTATCTCATTCCTCAGATGTTTCTTGTGATGAGGACTGTATTTCTATGTGGAACAACTGTATTTATTAATGTGACAGGATCTTATTTTCAGAAGGAGCATATATTGTTCAGCTAATTCTTCATTAAGTACATCTATTTAAAAATAAAATAACAGCTTACAACACAGACGCTGATGCTCTCATAATTACACTCTCCCTCTCTCTCTCATCACATAAGAGCTTAGAAAAATACTTTTTTTTCCTTCACATGTGCAAAAATCTCAGTAAACCAAAATCTTCTCAAAACCAAATTTTTTTTAGGGTTTTTAGTTTGGAGGGGTTTCACTGTATATAGACCTATAAATGAGTGTATACTGTATTACACACTTCCTGAGGATCCCAAATCAGCTTCTAATTGATATTATCAGCATTGAGTAACAAACACAAGGGAAAATCTTCTACTCCTGCTGTTATGCTACTTACTGTTAGAAATACAGGTGTATCTGTAACCAGTTGGAATGCTCCCTGAAAATAGAAATACAGGTGTATCTGTAAGGAGTTGGAATGCTCCCTGAAAATAGAAATACATGTGTATCTGTAAGCAGTTGGAATGCTCCCTGAAAATAGAAATACAGGTGTATCTGTAAGCAGTTGGATTGCTCCCTGAAAATAGAAATACATGTGTATCTGTAACCAGTTGGCATGCTCCCTGAAAATAAAAATACATGTGTATCTGTAACCAGTTGGAATGCTCCTTGAAAATAGAAATACATGTGTATCTGTAACCAGTTGGAATGCTCCCTGAAAATAGAAATACATGTGTAACTGTAACCAGTTGGAATGCTCCTTGAAAATAGAAATACATGTGTATCTGTAACCAGTTGAAATGCTCCCTGAAAATGGAAATACAGGTGTATCTGTAAGCAGTTGGAATGCTCCCTGAAAATAGAAACACAGGTGTTATCTGTAAGCAGTTGGAATACACCCTGAAAATAGAAGTACAGGTGTGTCTTTAACCATTTGGAATCCTCCCTGAAAATAAAAATACAGGTGTGTCTGTAACCATTTGGAATCCTCCCTGAAAATAAAAATACAGGTGTATCTGTAACCAGTTGGAATGCTCCCTAAAAATAGAAATACAGGTGTTATCTGTAAGCAGTTGGAATACACCCTGAAAATAAAAATACAGGTGTGTCTGTAACCATTTGGAATCCTCCCTGAAAATAAAAATACAGGTGTATCTGTAACCAGTTGGAATGCTCACTGAAAACAGAAGATTGTCCTACATCAAAGGCATATCTGTGTTTAAATATCCAAATATAGAAATGCCATTGCAGTACCGCAACATATTGAAGCATATTATAGCAGAGAAGGACTTCTAAGTTGACTCCAACTGCAAACTGCATAGACCCAGATCTGCCATTACATAATGCACTGGTAGATCTTGGTTTATGCAGTTTGTTAAGAGTAATCAGTAGAACAAACAATATAGACCCTGATCTGCTGGCGCATTATGCAATGGCAGATCAAGTTTGGTTGGTTTTGTGCTTTATGGCACAGGAACACAAGTAGGTTAATTACTGCTGAGAAAATTGGAGTAAAGTGCCTTGCCCAAGGACACACCAAGGTAGCAGACCCAGGCTGGTCCAATGGTAGGATTCAAACCTGCACCCTTTCGGTTGTGAGTCCTGCACACTAACCGCTGAGCCACAGTGGCTTCTGGAAGATCAGGGTCTATGTTGTTTGCAGTTGGATTTGACATAAAAGCAACTATATACAGTGATCAGCAACTATGTTGTACAACTCAATAAGTATGATAATGTATCACAAAAAAAGCCTGTTGTAGACTTTTCTGTATTGTTACTGTCAGATGATTACCAAAAATACAACATGCCAGAATACAAATTCATGAATAACATTAGTGCATGTATTTCTGGGTTTATTTTGACTGATTAAAGAATTCAAAATAATTATTAAATCATGTAATATACATGCTTATTTTTCAAATTCTCTGAATAGATGTATTAGTAAACAAGATCAAGTCATAAGACATAATATTTAAGTCATAATATTTAAAATTACAAGTCTTAGATCTTTCAATTTGTGTTAGTTCTATCAATAACAGTCAGGAGTGCATTAAATTTGATACTACTTTTACACTAATAATGTTTTAAAGTATATTCAAGAATGGAAATGTCCCTTTTTAGAGACAAAGAGACAAGATTTTTAAAAACGAGTATTAAAGAAAACTAAAAACAAATTCACTGCAATCCATTGTTACACTTGTCTTATAAGACAATTAATATACAATGTTATATTTATATTATAAGACAATTAATATACAATGTTACACTTGTCTTATAAGACAATATATTTACTATGTTACACTTATATTATAAGACAATTAATATACAATGATTTGTTTTCAACAAGATTACAGTTATGTGATGATGTCCTAAAAAATTCATGAATTTAAACTTCAAATGAAAATCAAGTCAGTTTTTATTGATAAGAAGGACAAAGAATAAATCCTTGAAATTTTAATCCAAGGAAAACATATTTGGGCAGTACACCCAACAAACTGCTAAGAATCTAAAACTATGAATTTGGCTAACCTGGTTCAATAAATCGATGAAGGTGCTTGGTGATACCCTTCTTGATGCTAAATTCAATCACTGCAATCTCTGCTGGAAGAAATTCTTTTTCCTCCGTCTCACACAGAGTTTGAAAATTTATAAAATAAAACGTTTCATTTGCAAGCTCTGAAAGAAGAAACAGAAATAAAGAGGTGATAAAACAAACATTAAACAGCATGCACTCACTTATCTGCTTATATTGGCCTTATTTCACTAAACACAATAAATGTGTCTATACACCATGGATGCCCCTGGCAATATGATACAACTGAAGGGCAACATTTTAAAACAAGCAGGGGCCAGAACTCCATCAAATTTTGCTGGAAAACAGTAAAAATCGAACATGGCCTACTTCTTCCAAAAATAAAGCCTCTAACTAAATTTGGGCCTCTAACTAAGTTTGGACCTAGGGCTTCTTAATGTAAAGCCTCAAATCAAACTTTATTTCAATCCATAAAATTCTTCAAAAGATACTGAGCAGAAATGCAACTGATGGGCAAAATTACTACTGTATATACTCTAAAGTTAAACCTGTAGAAGCTAAGGTCAAGGCTATCTCTGAATTCCCTGTGCCTGTTTGAGGGGAGGTGTTATGTATATTGAATTTATAATATGTGTCCATGAGGTAAGTTCTACGTTAGTCATTTTGTAAACAACATATTTGACTGCATTTGAATTCAAGGTCAGTCTTGTTTACATAGCATTTAACAATTAGATTGTTATTTTCCATGTCTTGACGTGAGAAAAGTCACGTATGCAGCAGAATTTTCCATTAGAGTCACTCATATTCTAGAACATTGTCACATGACTTATGTTTATATATAGATTTTAGTGGACAATATTTCATTCTTGTTGAAATGGTCAGTCTATGAAGAATCATTTTAAAAATCAGATGTTTATAGTTGTGTTTGTGAAAATTCAGAGCAAATTCAGAGTGAGGAATTATTTATTTGATATATTCATTGGAATTACAAAAAGTGCTCATTCTCATATTGGATTAATACTTGACTTTGGGATTTATGTGAATTTATTCAAAGATATTCTGGATTACATCATTCAGGCACATCTGGGCATTCAAGACTACTAGCACATTAGGACATTCAAGGCTACTGGAATTCATTCGGAACATTCTATATTAATGACTAGTGAACACTTAGGATTATTGGATTATTTGCACTTTAATTCACATTATTGTAAGTGTCTTTTTGAATCTTCATTTTAATTGTCTTGAAAAAAATTGCTTGTTGATTTTTACTTACATTGTTGGTTTCACTTTTTTTTAGTTACATTATTTTAAGACCTAGAGTCGTAACAATATTCAATGAAAGCTATTGTTACAGCCAATTCTGCATTCTTCCTTGAAAGATGCAACTAGCCAAGTTGCAGATGTATAGGGTACCTTTTCCAGATAGCCATTTAGACCTGACTTCCTGCCTCTCTTTTGTATTCTTCTTCTCTTGTTCTACATATGGATCCTTCCTATCCTGTAAAACAACAAAAGTTTCATTCAAGAAAATAAGACCATCATATGAATTTAGTTTTCCATTTGATTACAACTGCTTTTTTGTATGTAGATACATTTTTGTTATTTCAAATTCTGAACATGTAGTCCTGCACATACATTTCATTAACAGAGAGCAATCTTGTCAATTAGAGGTTCATCATTGTGTGTAAACATTGAAATTTAAGGTCAAGACTTAAAACAAGAAAGCTTCACGTCAAACCCACTCGCACATAAACAAAAGCTCCTTGAAGGAATTGATGAAAACCCTATGTCAATATAATCACCAATTTTTGAGGAGTAGAAACAGAAAGATTTTCAAGATGGCAAGATGGTGGCCATATTCCATGTCAGATTGGCATAATTTTCATTCAGAACCTAGGTGAAAACCCAATGCGGATATGACATTTAGGAGGAGCAACAACAAGATTTTCAAGATGGCTTCCATGGCAGCCATATCTGAGGTCAGATCAGCATCATTTTCATTTCGAACCAATTAGTTATCATTATTAGTTGTCTGGTGAAAACCCCATGTAATATGATTTTCTGTTTAGGAGAAGTAGCAAAAACATGCTTTTCAAGATGGCTGCCATGGTGTCCGTATTGGATACACATTAGGGTCAACAACAGACTAATTCGAAGTCTTTGCATAAAAAAGAGGCAGCTTTGATGGTAAATTATTAAGAACAAAATACTTGAAGATAAGCCATTGAAGAAAGATTATGTTTATCTGCTTATTATCTAATTGTGATTGATGCTATTCATTTGTATAAATGTACCATAGAATGTTTGTTTCTTTAATTAAATACCTTGGCTTTCTTAACCAGGCAAGCGGCCTTGCTTTTGATGCTTGCCAATTCTAAAAGTGAGATTCACTCAACAGATTTTCGAATGAGAAAAATCATTACATACATATATTTAAGTAGCCATAACTGTCATTTGTCTTCACTCACATGTCATGATGTCAGAACAACCAGCCAAGCAGCATAGGGTTGAACTATCCATATAGGATAAAATTAGTGTGATCAAAAAGTATGAATCTGTGCCAAAACATACATTGAAGAAACTAAGGGAAGAATTTGGCATATGAACATTATTGAATTATACTGAGGATTTAAACATTATGGAGTGTTATTCATAATTCTAATGGACTTTTAGAAAAGTTATATAAGTATCTCATTCCTTAAATATTTCTAGAAATGAGGACTGTATTTCTATGTGCAACAACTGTATTTATTTTCATGTGACCAGATGTGACTTTCAGAAGGAATGAACGTTGTTCAGGTAACTTTTCATAAAATGTTAAAAAACAAACAACTTTCTTAATTTTCTGCACTCTTACATACACACATATCCACAGATGTTCTCTTATAATTACATTCTCTCTCTCTTTCAAGTCACATAAGCATTTATAAAAAGACATGTTTCACATGTGAAACTCTCATCAAACCAAAAACCTATAAAAACTGAAAATTCAATTGGAGTGTATGTGTGTGTGTGTGTATATATATATATATATATATATATATATATATATATATATGCACTACTTACAGAAATGACATTTCTGATGTTACCCTGCTGATATTGTCCCCCTCACATCCCCTCATTCTGACCTTTTACTTGTTGTCTATCTTCAAACCAATGTTGATGGACAGACAGAGCAAGTGAGTACATGTATATTACTTACAGCAGTGACATTTCAGATGTTATCCTGCTGCTATCGCCCTCCCTGCCCCCCATTTTTGGCCTTATACTCTTTGGCTATCCTCTTACCCATACTGAGGGACAGATAGAGTGAGTTCATATATATTAACCACAGAAATGACATTTCTTATGTTATCCTGCTGATATCTGTCTCACTCCCTGATCCTCATTTTGGCCTTATAATCTTTAGCTATGCTCATGCCAGTGTAGGGAGCTGCGGTAGCTCAGATGGTACACCAGTGAACTCATAATCCAAGGGTCACAGGTTAGATACCCATCCAGGCCAGCCCATGATGACTACCTGTGTCCTTGGGAAAGGCACTTGGCTCCCATTTCCTTGCTACGATATTGCCAGTAATGTGTTAAAAGTGCTGCTAAAAGCAACAAAAGCAACACAATATCATACCAGTGCAGAGCAGCAGTAAGATAAAGTGAGTCAGTACATATATATTACTTACAGTGATGGCATTTCAGATGTTATCCTGCCACTGTTTGTCACCGTCTCTGCCTTTAATTTTGGTCTTAAATTCCCTGGCTATCCTTATACCCACACAGTGGTTATCACATAGAGTTACAGAGGAGAACACACACACACACATATATATTACTTACAGCAATCACTTTTCCCATGTTATCCGCCCGATATCTGTCGCCCTCCCGGCCCCTCATTTTGGCCTTGTACTCTTTTGCCATCTTCTCATACCTTTCTTTCTCTTTCTCATCCAATACCTGAATGAAAATAATGACAGGATATAAACATGATGTACTGAAATACTTTCCTGAACTTTGTGAAGGCATGAAATAAAACTAAGGGAATAAAAATCAACATGTACTAAAAAATATATCCTCTCTCCAACAGTGTTGTTTATATTTTCAACTTATCCAGAACACATCTCATTTTCAATTAATGTCAGGGGTCAAGCTAGACTTGAAAGTTAGGGAGAAGTGACTTCTCCTTTTGGACAGAATTGGGAGAAGTGAGAGCAGAACAAGGAGAAGTGGCAGCATAGCAAGAAATGCAATATATATATATATATATATATATATATATATATATATATATATATATATATATATAGCATGTGTGTGCTCTGGTTCTCTTATTTTAACCGTGTCCCGTATTTCTCATTATGCATATCTGCATCTAACATTGGTTTTAAGCAATACTTTATCTTCAGGTAGAAAATACTCTATGTTGTATGTATGATATACACACATTTTGTAAGTGTGTGTATGTATCTTACTCATATGCAGTGTATTCATACTTGAAAAAGTGTGCATGTTTAGATGGAGAGAAATATGTATTTTGTCCATAAATCAAAAAGCATAGCAGAAACTATACATTGTAATTAATTTTAACTGACGGGAGTACCTAGATTACAGTATTGTAATTAAAAATAGGTAAAAATACTTAAGCAACTGCCGCTTAAAGAACAAATTTTATTTTTTGCCAGTTAATTCACTAGAAAATGGAAGTTGAAAACATTTCTGAACTAGTTTGAAACAACCCCTATATTAGGCTATAACACGCACATGAGAGCACATGTACATGTGTCTTCAACATCATAGTGTTCATCCATTCAAACCACAGTGGTCACTGATGAGTAATCTCAACTTTACAACTGTATTTTAAAGGAGTTGATTCTAAATTAAATGTGAATCTTTTGACTGTCATTTTTTGGTGAAGTATTTAAAAGTAGATGCATCTATTTTTAGAAACAGGGATTTTCTTCATATGAACACTCACTTTCTAGCTTCGTTAAAACAGTCCCTAGATAGAAATGAAAATGTATGGTTTTAATATTTGTCTGCGTACTCATAATAACACCCTGTATTGGTTGGATATTTGTTTCTTTGCACTTTTCGCAAAAATGAGTGCTGTAAGAAAACAACCTTGACCTCAAGTTACAGCGCTTATTGATTCCACAAGCGTTGTCCCATATGTTTCTGACCAACAAATTTTCATATTAAGTCTAAATATTTTATCACATAATAGTTACACTTTACTTTCTTTGAATTGTATAATTTCCTTAAATTTATTTGTCCAGTGAATTATGAAAACAGACAGTCAAATGAAGACATACATCCAAGACACACCAATGTCTGCCATTATTACCCCTTGGCAGGTTCACTTATGGTTTTAAACTGATTTTATGAAGAAAATAATGCGAGGACTGCAGTTAAAATCTTCAAAATATACATCATAAAGTGCTCTCACCAATTCTATTCTCAAAACACAAATTGTTATTTACATATAGATGATATAGTTTCGAAACACAAGTTAAGTTTTCATCATTATATGATAACTTGCAGAAATAGGTGGCGATATCTTGCTGGGAGAAAGAGGTAATTTGTCATTCAGCTATTAAAACACATGCCTGTGATGTGCAAGAATTTGTTTTGTTGACACAATTGATATGAACACCTGCCAAGGCAACATGTGATCCATTTCGCCTGGGGCTTAACAACTACTTGCCTGGGTTGAGGAAGCATCTCAAAAGTCATAAACTACTGTCACTCTGTGTAGATTTAAAAAGAAAAAAAAAATGACTGGGAGAAGTCGTTTTCGCTTTTCTAATAGAAGAAGATGAAGTTTACAATTTTTCGGCGACTTAGTTGCCTACTTTGCCTGGTAGCATGACCCCTGTAATGTACAATGTTTATAGTCAAGATAAAAGGATTTAACAGAAGGTTCATTTTTTCCCCTTTTTTTACCTGATCTATAAACTAAAACATTTTGGGTGAAGCAATTTCTCCCTCATGTCAAACTAGGATGAAGTCATGGAAAATAGGGAGAAGTTAGTTAAGCCAAATTTTTTAATGACAAAATAAGTTCATCAACATTTGGTGTTCTACTTGTTTTACAAGTTAATAGTATTAAAATATTCAAAATACTCATCATACTTTATGAAAAATTTTCAAATGTCAGCTACATAAGAAGATAACGTGAAAAATAGGTAACTCTTCCAAAAAGTATACTTGTTGAAGGCTAACCAGATCATCCAGCCATGTCTTCAGGTGAAATATTGGACAAATTCATTATTCACATCATAGTTTTTATCTCAAAACTTCTTTAATGTAATTTGTTATGGGGTTCAAAAAGCTTGTAATTTCACCCACTACCAAGAGTTTCATATTTGTATGCTTGGTGGTAAATATGTAACTCTGCACATATTTGAGGGCACCAGAAGCTACTTAATTAACACAAAAGTTGATTTAAAAAGTATTTTTCTACTGTTTCATTCTTACAGACGTAAGCTTTATAACTAACAAGATTACTACAAATGGTACACCTGTCTCATGACTTTCTCCCTACTAATAACCTTGACATATGACCTTGGGACTTGACTATTGCATTGTAAGGTTTGGACCAGGTTAAAGTGTCATCAAAATATCTGTAGAGGTTAAAATGTTACAGCATGGATAAGGAAACAGGCCATGACACAATTCGTCTGACTTAAGACGGGCATATAAACACCATGCAAGATTCACTATTCTGGAAACAATACAAATGGGTTCAGTTGGGAAAAACGGAAAAGGCGAGGTGGCAATTCATGGCAAGGTGTAGTCAACTTCACTTTCCTGTCATGGTGAAGTGATATTTCAGCGGTGTGAATATTGTGCCAAATTACCATCTACTGTCACCCCTGTATTATACATACTGCATTGCATCATATTCATTATCAAAAATAATCTTTTTGGCAATTTAGCGCCAAGCCTCTATAAATCTGCTTATGCAAAATTTTGTAATTCATGTTACCTTCCACCTGGGGTGGGCAATGGGTACAACATCCTGAATTCCATTGGGAAACACTCGACCTTCACGGCGAAGTTGTGTCTCTAAGTCTTTCATATAAAAATAAAATGAATTTCTTACTGGTTTTTTGGGCATTTTGGAATACTGAAATGAGAGAAAGAGGATTTTAGCTTTCAATACAAGTAATTATATATACACATAGCAATTTTCAAAATTAACTGCAGAAAATTGTATGGAGATGTTTCAATAGTCCATTTGATCTACTTGATTGACTATAAAATTATATTTTCTCCAAATTTGTAAGGAACCAGACAATTAAAAACTGAATTGATTGTTAATTTGTTCGCAGACATACTGCAGTAAACAGAATGTGGAATTTTTAAGTTGTTCATGCAGTTTTTGTCCTATACTTTGAAGGATCACAAACATGAACTTTTAAGGAATTACCACACAGGTGTTACCATAGTACATGTATACATAGATGCAAAAAGTACATTTTATTTCACAAGATCATCTTGTAAACCTGTTTTCATAATTTTAAGTTTCAATCATCCCCACTGACTTTTTCTATGATACCTACTTTGCAATGCACATGTACTCGTCTACCCTGCTGACCCTGTCACAAAGCAATGTGGCTGTTAATACAGGTCAGAATTGGCAGTGGAAAAGTAGACTTAACCTACTGAATATACTCGTGTATAAGCCGGGTCCAAATGCAAACAATATAGACCCTGATCTGCCATCGCATTATGCGCCGGCAGATCTGGGTCTATGCAGTTTGCAATTGGTATTGGTTTATACGTGAGTATATACGGTTGGTAAACAGAGTACAATTTACTAATATAAAGATCACAAAGAAGAAAATGTCAGGATGCTACATGATATAAGGGAGGTTAAAGCATCTCTGCTGATACATATTCATCTGTTTCTTACCACTCCAAATCTTAAAAGCATCAACAAAATGCAAATATTTTACTGGCGAACTGGTCTTCATGATATCCAAACATAATTTTCCACAATTCAAGCATTCTGTCCCTAGGATATTTCTGTCCAATTATCAAATTTTGTACAAGGCCTAGCTGACAAGGTGCCAGCTATTTCGATATCATGACTTTCTGCACTATCTTCAGTTGGTGTCAGAACATCAGACCTTTCAACATCCCTAGTTTTGTCCTTAGCAGATGATCTTTCCGTCTCCCCACTGTCCTAAAGAATTCGGTTATCTTTGTTTCAACATTACTCACTTCTGTTAAGTTCTAGAAATGTCTTGATGGTTGATCAATGGATCAATTTGCTATACCCCTTTAGGAGACAATTCCATCTGAACCTCTCGATAGTTTCTACAAAATGACAGATTTCAACAGGTGCTTGTATTCAAACACTAATTTGACCTATTTATTGATCAATTGAGATAATGGACAAAAGACAAAAGGACAATGATTCGATTAAACCTTTATTTTAAATCCAACCAAAAAATATAAAAAACTACAAATCAGGTAATCTGTGTGACATATCCCCAATTGGGGTTTAAAAGTTGTGTGTCTCTATCATTTTGCAAGAAGCCCCTTATCACACAATCTGGCAGTATCTCTGAAACTTCTGTATGAAAACATTCAAAATTTCTGGCCAGTTACTTATGCCAATAGCAATGACTTTTAAGATTTTTGTTGGTTTGCTTTAAAAAGTGGACTTTGATAAAAGTGGTAAAAATAGGTGTTTTGATAGCAATCAAATGAACTGTATGTGGGTCTTTTGTCTGAACTAATCAAATTGTATCTTTTCAAGCTGTTTTCACAATAAATGAATATTGTCACGGTGACTGCCAGGTCCTCTTTACAGTTACCTATGTGATCAGATGATCTGTAGCAGAAATATTAATAAATCCTAATCCCTACTGAGATCCTATCATGACTGATGTCAGTGGATACAAGACCAAATAAAATTAAGCCTGGTGGATCTCAGTAGAGCTACATAAATCCTAGTCATACAATGTTAGGCATCAATCCAGATAGTTATTAGTCTCAACTTATACTGAGGATTTTTAAAAATATGGCTGGGTTGAATTTAGCTGCTGGCGCATGGCCTGTGGATTTTGTGGAGGGCCAGTTAATACTGACAGCTGCAGCCCCATGTGGCCAGTTAAATTTTCCAAAGTCTTTACTGTTACATGCATTTGATTTGGAGGGGCCGATGAAAAAATCTGTGTGAAGCTGACCCCATGTATGGTCATTATTATACCCTAGGAATCTCGATGGCTGCCCACTGGTTGACTTTCTCAAGGTACATAACTGGCAAAGCTCCCCTCCTACCTATTCAGACTGTAAGCCTAATTTCACCAGCTATTATAACAGATGTAAACTTTACTAACCTATATATCAGTCTTTTCTTAATCCAACAAATTCACTTTCAATCCACTCTTCCACCTTAAAGTTGAGATAATCTTTTTTAAATACCAATAGATACACACCATTAAAAATTCCACTGAGCATGCCTCGACATGTAACCAAACATTTTTTTCTGTTGGTTTTAACTGCATTTGTAACACATTACTGCCTATATGATGCTAAGGAAATGGAACCTAAATACCTTTCCCATGGACACACTGAGGCAGCCAATCAATGCTGTCTTGGGTGGATATCAAACTCCCAACCCTTGGATTATGACACTCATGCTCTACCAACTGAGATACTACTTCTCCCCAAAACCTTTTAAAAAAATTACTGAAGGATCTGCACAAAAATGTAGATATGCTCCACGTAAACAAGCTGAGGAAATAAACTGTTCCTTAATCAAGTAATTCTAAAAGTACATCACTGTTCATCTTTTCCACTGACATTTTGAAAACAAGTTACTTTGTCTTTAATACAACTTAACTTCCTTGGCATGCTAATGCATAGTGAATCCACATTTTGTATACAGACTTCTGTAGTTTGTGTTTACAAAAGTTTGGCTACATGCACAGTGGAAGCTGATGGCAGAAATTTTCTATGGTGTGTGTGTTTATTGATATTTGAAATTGATTATCTACTCTTAAAGATTGGAGAGTCAGGTCTTTACAAATTTTATAAATGTCAGCTTGCCCAGGGCAAGCTGACTGATAAATTAAACTTGCCCTTGGGGAATTTGAACTTGTCCAAAAATATGATTAACAGATAGGTAGATAGGGATTTTGGAAATGGTTATATATATATATATGGTACTCTTAGGAATGAGATGATCAAAACGAAAAGCCTAACTTACGTTAATCCATGACAGTATATAATTCTGATTGAGACCAAAATTTTTTTTCCCCCTTTTGCTAAGTATTTATACAGAACAAATGGTGCTTCAAACGTAACCAGTTTTCTTTGAAGATTCAGCAAAACTTTTTTTCTGGTACATTTTTTAACAAAAAAAAAGGGGGGGGGGGGGTTAGGGATTAGCCGTCCTTTGGTCAATTGTAGCAACTCCGGTAGCATGACTATTTGAGCGTATCACAGCATACAGTACTCGAGCCAGATGTCAGCATAAGCAGATTATGATATAACAATACTGTACACTGGTAAGATGGTTTGTCAATATGAACAAAGGATTTATGTAACAATAGATAGATTCCAGTGCATTTTATATCCAAGTTTGCGGCTTCCTTTCATGGTGCCTTTGAATTCCTCCACTCCAAACCCAAGATTGTATATACAAGTTTGAACAGCCAAAAATGTTGTTGCCAAAATAATCGCCAGATGGTATATTTTGTTGCCAATCAGGAAAAAAATTCGCAATTTGTGACATTGGCAAAGCCTAGCGCAATCTCCGAGTATGTATCAGTTTCATGTAATAATCACATCAACAACAGATGATAAACACTGCTTGTCAATGCTTGATTTCAAGGTGGATAATCCCTTGAGACGTGTGGCTTTTATTAAAGATGCCAAGGAGTACCTGGGTATTCGGGTACCCGCCCATTGATAATTACCTGGATAATAAAATGAACCATAGGGTACCCGTTTAATTTATGTAAAAAACACTGCAAAGTTCAGATCGATGATTATGTCTGCTGACATCAGGAGTGACCGTATCTGCTGGCTTAGTAGTCGATACTTTTTGACCAGGAAGTCAATATGTAAACAAAATGGGTTTTTTTTCTTGGAAGTACGATAAATAATGTGTAAAAAAAATAATTATCATTTTGGGGAAGAGATTGTGTATGAAAAAATATAGGAGCCAACACTGTGAAGGATTTTAACTATTTACAACGACCTCTCCATTCCAAACGAATATGATTACCCTTCATCATAATGTGCATGTAGTTAAGCGGCATTTCGTTTCATCATTGCTCATGGTATTTGTCAGTTTGAATTGCTCTAACACTTCTGTCGGCGAGATTAAAGAAGATGTCATTGATTGAGAAACTTACCAGAGTACGCACCGGGCATTTCATATCATTTGGTTAATCATTACACAGTACCGTATTCAGAGAGGATAGTGCAGCAATTTAAAATCAATTACTTGTTTTAATTAAACCACCAAAAAAAAAAAACACTTTTGCATGCCGTTCATGCCATCATCAACCTACAACAAAGCAGTTCAGGTTTGTACACATTTACCATAATACAATTTCGATTGGGTACCCAGGTAACCGATCATTAGGATTGACGGGTACCCAGTAGATACACCTGTCAAAGAAATTTCAGGCGTTATATTATTACCAATTATCACCTAGTCACCTTGAAATTGGCAACAGGCATCAATACAATCTCTAACAAGCCGATTGTTTAAAGTCATGTAGGTGCCTTTACAGGTTTTAAATCAAATATTAATTGTTGTTTTAAAATTTAATGCTAAAGTAGTTTTACCAAAGTCTGTTCATTCCTGATTGTTGAATGATCTGCACCTAAGCTGTCATCACAAAACTTCTTGTTGGTGCTAGATTTCCAGCTGGCTATTCATTAGAGACGAATGCATTTTGTCCAAACACAACTATCAGAGAAATCTCAGGAGTTATATTATTAACTATAATCACCTAGTCACCTTTGAAGTGGTGACATGCATCAAAACAATCTCTGCCAAGCCAACTGTGAAGAGTTGGCAATCTTGGCACATTCTGGGCTCACAAACTGTGGCTAGGTTATGACTTAAAAGTTGGCATACAAATATTAAAATTAAATTATAACTGATAAGTTAAAATGTAAATATTTTTTTCCTAATTGTTAAAACCTGCTTTAACTAGTAAATATTCATATTATCATGTCTGTGGGATAAAATTTTGACTGATTTTGACATTGACTACAAGATGGAAACGACAGACTTTGGCAGTACAGTATATCACTTGAAATAAAGGATCCACAGATGAAAGAAACTGCAGGCAATTATGTAACTGAAGAATGTCATACATTTAAACGCAAAATAAAGATGCTGACATATGTACTGCAGAGTATAAAAGTTTCAGCACATATAGCATAGCTAAATAACATGACCTCTCTCTCTCAATTTTTGTGGACTTGCCCGTGGGCAATCATCCTGCAAACTTGAGCTTGTCCGAAAAGAATCTGAACTTGTCCACGTCGTCAGGCAAGTGGATTTGTAAAGCCCTGAATAGTCAGAAGGTGAGCCTATTGAATTAAGAAATGATTAATACATAGGTATGTAAAGTTTACATATCTTGCAACCGCTGGCAAACGAAGGTAGACACTCTGAATCAACGGGGGAGGGGGAGGGGCGTCTACCATCCATGTACCCCAGAAGGTTAACAAGTTGGCGCCCATCGAGGCTCCAAGTTAGCAAGCGGTTCTGTACTGTGATGTAGACGTCTTAGAACATTAAGTTGTACAACTAAGTGGTTTTTAACAGGAAATAAATATATTTACTAAAGTACAAGAATCATTATATTATGTTCTCTTTTCTTAAGGATTTATATACCAAGGCTAAGATGTCAGAGCAAAATAGACCTGTTTGCTAATCCACTTGACGAGTGTGACAAATATAGAACTTTCCACGGGAAAATCCAGCATGTGGTTACCATCAAAATAATTTCTAACTGAAACGAATGGAACTGAAAATAATAAACATTTCTACCACAATTTGAACTTTTTTTAGCAGTAATTTTATCTATATATTTCTTAATAATTATATTCAAACAAAAAAATCAAATAAACTCTTATTTTTATTAATATTATCTTTTTCAGTATTTTCTTCCCGATTTTATACGGCTTTAAAAATAACCACATTCGGACCTAAGTCGGTTATTTCTGTAGTACATTATTATGAATTATGCCTCAGATATATGACGGCGCAGTAATTTACAGAAAAATCATACATTTTGTTCGCCGAAAATTTCTCGACAAAAGAGAAACCCCAATCTATCATGACCACCTTGGTTATTTCTGCATTTGGACTGACTGTATGATTGACCGAGACGAATGACAAAAAAATAGTTTGATCAGTCGTATCTTCTCGGTCAATCCTTGCTTCGTAAATAGCCAAAGTGATCCAAATGGGAACTCTCCACATATATTCGTAGGATTTATCTCGAAGTTGCGATTGAAATTACGAATGAACTCGTCAAGGAAACTACTACATTATGCATTCGGATCTACCTCTGCTATTTCTGCGAGATAAAAATATTCCTCGGAGTAAAATCGGCGCAGTAATTTACAGAAAACTCATATATTTTGTTCGCCGGAAATTTCTCTGCAAAAAAAAAAAAAAAAAAAAGAAATATCCCAATCTATTCGCTGTCTACCTAAAGACAGTAATGTATATTAATGGACAGTCATGTACACTAATGGAGATGAAATACAGTTACTGGACCCGACATTATGGTAAAAAATATAAAACAACGTATAGTCATGAAACTATGCATAATTATATATATATATATATATATATATATATATATATATATATATATATATATATATATATATATATATATATATATATATATGTTTTAAAAATTAATGTACAGTAATGGGCCCGAAATTTCAGTAATGGAAATAGGCATTATGCACGAACAATACAGAGAATATGCATGTTGTTGGGAAGAAACGAAAAAGAAAAAAAAAAGAAGATATTTTGTGTTCAGTTTGCTTTTGATGTTGTTGTTGCTCCTCTGTTGATATTATATGATGGCGCTGGTGTACATTAATGGAACACCAATATACATAACGGTATATACTATTCCATGGTAGCAAATAAAAACGACGTATATCCGAATAGTAATGGAACTTGGTATATTTATATTTAGTCGTTAATTTGTCCCAATTTAAGAGACTTTTTTCATTATTTTCATTTTTCTAAGTTTTTATCAAAAATGGTTAACTGATTTATATATTAGGACCAACGGCTAAAACATCATTGATAATTTTCTAGCTATCGTTATTTTATTGTATAAAATATTTATAAAATAGCCAAGACAAATTTCAATTGCGTAACCACTTAAAACTAGTAGATTATGCTTTCATCAAATGCCGCATATTTAACACCTGTTGTACGTGCCTTTGATGTCCACATTAATTGCACAGATAATCCAATCAGTTGAGTAGGTAGTCTCATCAATGAATTAATATGCATGACCCAAAATAATTATCATTTAACAGCATACTTTAAGATGTATCTTTCAAACAACATTCAAGGATTTTTAAATACATTTTTGAACAATAGTGTTTGTTACAGACTTTCCTTTCTGTATAAACACTGATTTTTAATATGTTAATAATTGGACACAAGATGAAAAGAATGAGATACACACATATATATGGTGGATGTGGCAGCCAAGCCAAAATACAATTTGCTATTCACTGTGTTAAATTCTTGATTTTTGTGTTGTTTTGTGATATCTTGGATATTATTAAAATGATAACAGGAAAAAACAAGAAACAGTTTCCATGCGGTGACTGTAAGAGAGATTGTCTATCGGACGACTATCTTCTGAGGTATGTCTTTTTTTTTCTATCTTTTTGCCGGCTTACATATTGTTAAGGTTCTATTTTGTATTCTTTTTCTTTATATACATCATCATCATTATTATTATTTTATTCTCCCTGCGATTTCTTTGAGCTGTCAGTACTACCTTTAATTTGAATATGCAAGCATCCATTTATCTATGTGTGTAAATTAATATAAATTACATACATAAAATTCAAATTTTCTTTTCAAACTTATCACTTGTTGTCATTTATAATAAACAAGAAGTTTTGACAAATGAAGATTAACATTTTTTTAAAAAGAACACAAAACAAAAATATTTCCTTCAATGACAATTACTTCCTTAATGTGCTTATCAAATGTGAAAAGAAAAGATCAAAGAAACCGGACCAGCAAGTGTTTAAATGTATATGAAATATATCAAACTGTTCATAGTTTTCCATTTCAGATTGGGACTGTTGGCAATTTTCATCTTATGAGACTAGACACATCAATGTAGACTGTGTGTACATTTTGCTTTAGGTATGTGAATCTTGGTTCCATTTTACATGCGAAGATATACCAGCCAAAGACTTTAAGACCCGGTCTTCGATACATCTGTCGTCGTTGTCGTTCATTAGGAGACAAATGTGATTACTTGATGGTCATCACTCGACTTCAAAAAGTAATATATTATTTTAGAAACTTTTAATTTTGTTCTGTTTTATGTTGATTGATAATTTTGAAAAAAAAAATATTTGTAACGGCACATTTATCGCTGTAATTCTAAACCTCGAAGTTAATTTGTTGCGACTTTTTAAGAAGCACAAACATCTTTCTATTTTTTACTGAACTTTGATTTGTGAAATTTGGCACATGTGCTATGTTTTATTAGTCTATGATTTTTTCTAGAATGAAATCCATTATTAGTTCATAATATTTATATTATAATGTGTTGAGTAGGAGAGTTACCACATTTTCGTTGTACAAATCAATTCAGAATTGCAAGTTACGAGAATTACAGAGGATTACTGCAATTTGGATGTAAAAATTAGCTCAGAACTGTAAGTTACGATGTTTTAAAAGTTCCCTGTACTCATGCTTTGTCAAATCAATATGTCTACTGGCTGAGAAAAAAAATTGACGAGAATATTATATATCAGGTGGATATTAAATATTAAATTTGTAACGGCACAATTATTTAGTTTCATTTTATCCTCTCTGAATAAATTTATGGTAGAAAACTAATGTTTGAAGAAGTTGATATTCTACAAAAGTATAAATATTTATGGTATTTTTTTTGTCATTGTCTCATCACAACAGGCTGCTAAGATTGGGCTCGAAAAACTGAAAGCTTCTGTTAAGCGCGA
Source organism: Margaritifera margaritifera (assembly GCA_029931535.1). Taxonomy (NCBI): domain Eukaryota; kingdom Metazoa; phylum Mollusca; class Bivalvia; order Unionida; family Margaritiferidae; genus Margaritifera; species Margaritifera margaritifera. The sequence continues at coordinate 3,394,132 of JAQPZY010001521.1, read as the reverse complement.
GGCTTTGTTGACTGATGATTGATACTGTTCTTGTGAGTCTGCTTCAGAATGGAAAAAAAATCACCAGAGAAAAAGGATGAGAGCTGAGTGAAGTAAGATGATAACAAAATGAAAACAACAGACAGTGTTAGTGGTTGGTAACTTGGTTCAGGGGAATAAAAGTTATATGTATGTCTATATATGTATATATTAATTCAAGCGGGACACAAGGAAACCATAAAAAGAATAATGAATATAATATATATATATATATATATATATATATATATATATATATATATCATGTGATTATGGTTAAAGATCAGGTACATGAAATATGCGGGGGAGGGGTCGGTAGGAGGAAGCACGCCTCTTATTAGATTGGATGCACAAACTGAAAAAAAATGTAAATGTATCATGCTGAGAAACATTTCCCAATGTAAATTATGTATTCTGATATCTAATTATCTGACTATAGGACATGAAAATGTCTATGAATTTGAATTTTGACCGTGGTACATGATTGGATACTTTTTTTTTTGTGTAATTATCCCCGTAATAGGTTGACCACTGGTTCGGGGAACCATCCCAAGGTCACTGTACAATCAAACATTTCTGGTTATCAGATAATCTAGGGATAATAAATATAATGTACAGAAAAAGAAAAGAAAACATACACACACACACACGCATAGACGAACACAAGTATACAGTGTCTAGATGACATAGACTTTGTGATATTACAGTATTTTGTTCCTGTTTACAATCAAATCAGACCCAAATAAATATATCGAAATGCAAGAAGAGAAAGGATTCTTACACAAGTTACATATTCATTATCGAGATCCATTTTGGAAGAAATTGGTCCTCTTTTTCATTTAACTTAGCAGTGTATTTTTCACTGTTCTTATGCATTTCAACTATTTGCTTGAAAGCATAAATGAAAGGATTTTGCACATTGAATCTGCAAGTGTAAATATAATATTTTGCCAAAATAAGCAAGAAATTTCACACACTGTCCAGTTGTTCACTTCCTTAAAATATTTCTTTTTTGGACAAGTGTACAATATTTGGGCAAGAAGGTGCAAAATGTTAAATAAAACGATACCAAAACTGTGAAGTAATATTGCAATCATAGAAGAGATGTTCAATACTTTCGTTATCACTCTTACAGAAAGTTCATTTGTTGTCATCTAATATGTTAATTCTTTTAAAAAAATTGTTAGTAACAATTATTCTATGGATTAATTTAAAGTTAAAAGAGATCAACTTGGTATCCTTAGTATAACATTTTGCCTGGCTATAGATCTCAGACCACTCCTCACTACTTCTATTTTTATTTAATACTTGCATCCAAGTTTCTTGCTTAGCAGTGTGTTGCCTTTTTTAAAAGATCTTTGTAAAGAAACTTGAGTGAATTTTGTTTTTGCAAGTTCATTATTTTATCCTCCTGCTTATCAAAATTATTATGTACTAAATGGTTTTTGATAGCATCTTTCCATGATTTTGGAATTTTGGATATTAAGGAGAAGTATTTCAAGAAATCATAGCATCTAGTTTTTTGTTTTATCATTTTAAAAGGTAGATTGGATACTCTTTGCGGATCCTTGACTTCACATCACTGTCCAAGTCCCCGGTACACATCTGTGCTGCTCCAAAGAGACAAATGTGTAGCAAAAGCTTGACAAACTGAAGAAAATAACTCAGTAAAATACTATCCTATAACGTATTTGCACTGTCTTTATGGTGGTTAGTAAGACCGTCTTCCACTGTTTTTAAACAATCTGAATATGTATGCTGCAGTCAGAACATCCTAGGCCTTTTCTGTCAAATGATGGAATTGGCCGAGTGATGTTCCAATCAATGTATGCTGATGATACTACTGTATATTCAAAGTGAAACACACTGAAATAGAATTGCATATACAGAAAGACTTGAAAGGCATGGTAAAGTGGTGTCAAAACAACACGATAATTAATAAACATAAAACTGCTTGCATGTTACATAGTAGCCAATAAAAGTTAGTAATTCAGGACCTACAACTTTCCTTTGATAACTATATTTCATATGCAGGAAAATGACAAACACTTTTAAGTGTATTCCCATTTTTTTATGATGCACTTGTTTGGGGACAATGCTCAATGGAGCCGAGTCACGTTAAATAACTAAGATGCAACAGCAGGCGTTGATAATAGTATTAAATAAGTCCACTATGACATGTAGCAAAGACCTTTTTAAAGAATTGGACATATTACCTTTTGAATATAAAGTTAAATATCATACGGATGCCGTAGTATACAAAACATTACATGATTCAGCACCTGAATATATAAAAAAAATTGTAAAACCTATATCTCTAATTTGGCATTATAGCTTAAGTATGAGCGAAAAATTAGTTTTGCCTGGCCATATTCAGAACTTTTTTAAAAGGAATCATTCAGTTACTCTGGTGTCCAAATATGAAATGCCATTTCACAACCGATCACAAAAATGTTAACTATGGTAAGCTTCAAGTCAAATTTTAGGAAATTTCTGATGACATCTTATTTATATAGCGACCAGTAATTCTGACTTTGCTTTTCAATCTGCTGCTAGTGCATCAGCTTACCTTCTCATGGTATCTATTCTGTTATGATGATTTGGTTTATTCATTAAATTGTAGAAGTTTAATAATTTTTAGATGTCTATGTAGATTTTGTAAAGAGTTTGTAATACTTTGCATGTCCTATCTGTGCTTATGTGCATGTTAGCATGTGTATTGAATGAATGTTTGAAATGAGTTATTGTGTGTTTGTGCATTTGTGTATGTATGTGTGTGTAGTATATATTTAGTGTAGTGTTACCTATATTTTTATGTAGTGTTAGCTATATTTCTATCATTTCTTATTTAGCTTTATATTATGGATTTCTGCATCTATTATAATGCTTTATTGATAGTGATTAGACGTGTAAGTATGTGCTTGAACATATTGTGTGAGTAGCACATGTCCATTGTGTTTTAGTATTTCAGGATATTTTACTATAGTGTACATTCTTACATACATGTGTGTTCACTATCTATTTTCTGAGGGACACATGGAAACTTAACATCAGCTGTGTGTATGACTCCCATGAAATTTATTAATATTATTATTATTATTATTATTATTATTATTATTCATTCATTCATTCATTCATTCAGCTCATGCTTCAATGGTCTATTTATACGGAGTTAAAAATTGTATTAACGATTGAGTTGCATAGCAGCTGGGTAAAAAAAAAAAAATCTTCAAATCTTTCCAATTGAAATTTAACTTGTTCTTGAATTTGTTCTGTACTGTTGCCCACACAGTTGCATTGGTACGATTATTCCAGTAATGTATTACTCATACAATACATGTACAACTACTAAAGACGAGATAAGTTAAGATTCACTTGGAGTCGCTACGATTAAAACAACAGTTAAACCCAAACTCTAATGAGCTTTTACTGACATTACATAAAACATCAAAAGATCAGATAAACATGATCTATAATTATGACAAGACATTACATAAAACATAACAAAATCCAATAAATATGATTTATAATTATAAGACATTACATAAAACATAACAAAATCCAATAAACATGATTTATAATTAAAACAAGAAGACATTACATAAAACATAACAAAATCCAATAAATATGATTTATAATTATAACAAGACATTACATAAAACATAACAAAATCCAATAAATATGATTTATAATTATAACAAGAAGACATTACATAAAACATAACAAAATCCAATAAACATGATTTATAATTATAACAAGACATTACATAAAACATAACAAAATCCAATAAATATGATTTATAATTATAACAAGAAGACATTACATAAAACATAACAAAATCCAATAAATATGATTTATAGTTATAACAAGACATTACATAAAACATAAAAAGATCAGATAAACATGATTTAAAATTATAACGAGACAAATCGCATACTGTAGAGTCCAAAATGTAAACAAGCAAAGCACTTTTAAAGAGACATTATTTAAAAGTGAATTTAGTGTCTATGTATCAAAAATGAAGCACAGGTTAGAATGAAAGCATGCTAGGATAAAAACAAAGCCTTAAAAAAAAAATTCAAAGATTTTATGTCTGAGTATCTTAACGGGAAGCATGGGCAAGATTTAGAAACATGCCAAGATGCAAATTAAGCATAAAAAAGAGGTAATACAAAAGCATTTGACTGTACGTAGGACATAAGGAAACACATATATCGGTTGTCATTATCATGGCAGGAAAATTTGGAGGGTGGGATGGGGATGGATTATTTGCATTAATTGCATTTATAGTCTTGACTATTCCAAAATAGAATTAAGGATCTCAATGAATTGAAATTGTATTCTTCTATCTAAAATCATTTGGTAGCTCATTCTACAGAATGCTGTCTGCATATGCAAATGATCTTTTGCCAAATGTCTAAGTTCTAATGCTTGGGACATATCAAATATATTTGAATATCTAAAATTGTATGTATTGTGTTTAAACACAGCAGGACATCCAAACACCATTTTTGACATTTTTGCCTCGAGTAAAAGTCTGTGGTAATTAATTGCATAATCATCATATACAAATCTAAGGGACCGTTCCTGTATTTTATTTTTCAAGTTTATTATTGTTCTTATCACTGCCTAAGTGACAAGCTATTAGCTAAGAGACAAAATTTTAACATGGAATGGATAAAGGTATGTAAAATTTTCAGTTTGTTGAGGCCTATTAAATGTTGACCAATACGTTTTATGTCAAGAGACTGTCTTAAAGCTTTCCTACAAAGATTACTCTTTTTACATACATATCGAATTGCAGTTGGCAGTCAATATCAATTTCGAGCAGTCCGCCAATTTCTCCAGTGTTTATAATGGCATTGCTTATTATAAATACATATTTCACAGCCAGTGCATGAAATTTTTCAGGACCGGCTTGCATTGACAATGAAACAGTTAATCAGAACACTGGGCTTTTTTTTTTCAAGTGAGTCAATCGGAGTGTCAAGTTCTGGACAGGTAAATGACAGTGTTACCATTAGCATAGTAATATAGGCAGTCATATTGAATAACAGAAAAATATATACTGGACTAAACCATTAAAAAATGTAGGTTCGAGGGATGACCCCTTCGGAACCCCTTTTTCAATTTCTGACCGACTGCATCTTAATTTGCTGTTATGATTTGACAGATAGGCCGATAAGACACACCATAAGCCCTTAGCTTGCATATGAGAATATCATGAGAGAAACACTCAAATCTGTTAGATAAACCCATCAGAACTGTGGCTACATATCTGTTTTCATCAAGTCTTCAAGTAAATGTAATAGAGTGGACTGGCATACATGACCTTTTCTAAAAGTACCCAAATATTTATTGCAAAATGTACTAAAAGTATCATAGAAACTGAGTCTCAATTGATTTCTCAAAATGGTTGTATATAATGGGTAAAATGCTAACAGGTCTGTAGTTTCTTTAATCAAGAGGATCATTCTTTTATAAAATCGGAACTACTTGTGCTCCCTTAAAATGATCGGAAAAATATTAAACTGTACTGTCTTGTTAATAAAATCTGTAAGATGGCAAACAACAATTGATGCTTCAGCTTTTGACAGTTTAACAATTTTCTTTTTACCCCCAATAGATTGGGGGGGGGGGCACAATACAAACTTCTTGTCGTTTATATACTTCTTGATAATTAACCTGCTTAAATTCAACAACTGTATCTAAGTTACTATTGTCCTTTATAGCTTTACTATTATGACTGAACCCCACCCCTCGTTCCGAACAAAGAGAGATGTGACGTGGTGGGGGTGGGAGTTGAGTTGATTTCCCTAATAAGTGAGTATGGTAAGTGCAAATGCGCCTGAAACATGCTTTGCCTTACAATTAACAGTTAATTTATGGTTATATAACCCGATATTTATCTGTAGATGAGGACAATGTATTGCATTAATCACAGAACAGGGATGAAAAGACAGAACGAGAAAATTTTGACCAAGAAATGGCATATATTTTCATTTCTGTGTCGTAGAGTTCTTTATTTGATAATGTTTATTTGCTGACACACATACTTACTTATTGTTTGTCAGTGAGCTTAAGACAAATAAAAAAAAGAACTAACTTTCTTACCAACCCACCTACTTATTCACCCACCTACATGTATCTACTGTTCCAATTTCCATACTTATTTACGTACTTACTTACTGTGGAGTAAATTGTGAGTCAGACATAAAAGATAAAGTTCATAGCCTATTTACTGAGCAATTATCATATTTAAATCGGCGCACTGTACCAAAGGGACAAAATAAGCAATAGTTTTGGATGCCTGGAAAATATTCCTCTCGTAAAACATTCAGTTCTCCTATGTCATCGTCATCATAGTAGTAGTAGTAGTAGGGCAGCAGTAGTAGTAGCTGTTGTCGTAGTAGTAGTAGTAACATGCGTCTCGATGTTTCACTACTTACTGTGTTTGTGACATCAGCAAAAGCAGCTTAATAGCAGCGGTAGTATTACTAATGGATGTAATAAAAACAGCAGCAGACGACGATGATAATGATGATGATGATGAAGTTTTGATCATTATCATTTTATTCATTACTTGTCTCTCCCATCCATTTTAGATGAAAGTGTAACATTTTTGACGTCACGGTGAAAGTAAATAAAACTGCATAAGAAAAGTTAGAATCAGGAATTATTAATGGTGTATCAACTAGATTTTCTATTAAAATGATGTCGTTTTATATAAACCACCTTCTTTTACAAATGCAACTAACTGGTTGAATCTAAACACTGACATTTGTATCCTGAAAATATACCCCACTCCCAGCAGTGCAGCATATACCGATTCTGTAAACTCCTCCACACAAAATAACAAAGAAAGAAGAGTTGTTTGTTTTTTCAGAATTCAGGGCTGTTTATATGCTTCAAGTATGTATTTGTTATACAGATTTAGACACAGATGTTTTGACGAATAACTGATAAAGGGTCACAGAAACCATTAGTGCCAGTGTGAGTTAATACAAAATAAATATTGCGAATATTCAAAATACTTCTGTTAATAATTACCATGCATTTGCGACTATTCGCAATATGTTTGCAAATGTTCGCGAATCTTTTTGGCAGTTTTTTATTTCATGTATGTATGTATGTCTCTATGTATGCATGTATAAATGTCTATTTGAAGGTATGTGTGTATGTATATATACATATAATTGTGTGCATGGATGAATGGATATATGAATTTGTGTTTGTATGTATCTTTCTTTGCCTTTCTGTTTGTATGTGTATGTACATGTATGTATGTTTGTATGTTTGCCTGTTTGTCTGTATGTCTGTATGTGGTTATTTAAATTAATGATTAGCTGAAGGTTGATGACGAAAACCTCACATAATCATGAAAATGACCAAACACATACATACAGATGGACAACAGACAGAGACAGAGGACATTGTCATACCAACAGACAGACAGACAAACAATACATACATACACATATATACATACATACATGTATACATACACACAGACAGACAGTCAACGTTCTAAACCATACTGAGTAAACCAAGATATTGAAGAAGGAAGAATGTGTTCAGCATGGTTATTCTTAGTTATGTTAAATGACTTAACATCTCAATTGGAGTCGACACAATCTAGAATACAAGCTGGTACCTTAAGCATCGTATGCGTTCTACTAGTTGATGACACTACCCTTCTATACTCATCACCAGGGCCGTTGTAAGGGGCAGGCAAAACGGGCGATCGCCCAGAGCACCAAGCCTGGGGAGCACCATTTTGCGGAGTTTGCAGTATTTTTTCCAGAGTGGGGGGCACTGAAGGCCCCGTTTGCCTGGGCCGCCGTTTCTTCCAGCGCAAACTTGTGACAGCCCTGCTCATCATGTAATGGCATGGGTATTCTGCAACAAATATATGTTGTACTCAACTATTTACATTTCCAGGATATTCTTCTAAACCTTTTACCCATATGCGTGCATACTTTCATATATGTAGCTTATATAATCACGTATAAGCCAGGTCCAAAGCAAACAACATAGACTCTGATCTGCTGTCACATAATGCGCCGGCAGATCAGGGACCATGTTGTTTGTTCTACTGATTAGTCCTTACAAACTGCACAGACAGATCTGGGTCTATGCAGTTTGCATGGTATTAGATTATACGCGAGTATATTCAGTATATGGCAAAAGGGTATTAGACACTCCTCTAAGCTGTCCAAAAAAGACTCGAGTGTCATCAGCACATTGTGAGAAAAGAAATTCTGTATACTGTCTATACTTGCATATAAGATGTCACATAATGCACTGGCAGATCTGGGTCTATGCAGTTTGTAAGGACTAATTATAAGGACAAACAACATAGACCTTGATCTGCTGGCACATTATGTGATGGCAGATCAGGGTCTATGTTGTTTGCATTTGGACCAGGATTATACATGAGTATATATGGTAACCTATTTTGATGCCTCTGATATTCCTATTGTGTCTGATCATTATTGCTATATTTCTGCACAGAATATGAATATACAAGGAGAAAGTGGAGTCCCTTGTCTACAACCATACATGCCCATTCACTAATATGCTTGAGTAGATTCCCCCATCTTTTAACAGAATTGCCAAAATTAAAAAGTCCAGAACTATTGAAAAACATTCTAATTTGCAAAATCGAAAGCCTTCTTGACATCATCAAGGAGGAGCAATCATATTTTATTTTTTCTGCATAACAAATTAGATCATAAATCAGTCTGATGCTTTTGCTAATAAATCTATCAGAGATGAAAACTGTCTGATTTTCATTAATGAGATAAGGTAGGAATGTTTGTATTCTATTGGCTACATCAGATGAAGTTAATTTGTTTAAAAGGGAAATAGGTCTCCAGCTCTTCAGGAATTGTGTATCTTTATTGCCTTTGAGAATACATGTTATAATTCCTTTGCTTTGTACTGTATGTTTGAGACTTTTCGAGTTTGATAGCTAAAATTAATAGATCTCGCTTAAATGTTCCCAATATCTTCCACCCCACCACCCCCACCCAAAAAAAAATCTGTTATGAATTGATCAGAACCAGGACTTATGTTATTGTCCATATTGTTAAGACACTTCAACACTACATAACTTTCAAGTTTCCATCTGGTGCTTCTGTTTTGCTGTTGATCTCATTTTGGAATATCTTTATAATAAAGAAAATCTTGCAGCTCAATATATACAACATCTCTGTGCGAATATACTGTATATATTCGCATATAAACCAATAGCAACAGAAAACTGCAAAGACTATACATTATGTGATGGCAGATCTGGGTCTATGTTGTTTGCATTTGGACCCAAGTATATAAGGTAGACTTTCATAAAGTTATCTAGTATCTTGTAAAATATCCTTTGGATCCGTTAAGTACTTATTTTTACTTATATCAAGCCTATTTTCCAAGGTACATAAGTATTTAGTCACATTTTCTCCTTCATCAATCTACCATATATACTTGTGTATAAGCCGAGTTCAAATTCAAACAACATAGATCCCGATCTGCTGTCACATAATGCGCCAACAGATCAGGGTCTATGTTTGTTCTACTGATTAGTCCCTACAAACTGCATAGATCCAGATCTGCTGGCGCATTATGCAGCAGCAGATCAGGACCTCTGTCATTATACAATGAATGCTGAACAACATATCAATAGATCTCTGTCACTATACAATGAATGCTGAACTACATATCAATAGACCTCTGTCACTATACAGTGAATGATGAACTAGCATGTACAGACCACTACCACTACATTATGAGAGCAAAACTATATATATCTATAGTCCTCTGCCACTACATTATGAGTATTGAACTACATATTAACTCTGGCATAAGTTACTTCACTCGTGCATGCCGTTTGTGTAACAGCTCAGTCCCTACAACTGAGTAGTGCACCAGGAGTATTGGGACAGAAAACTGTAGTCTCAATTCTGAATTGTGGGTTGGTTGCAATTGGAAAGATTAAATTACATATACATGAAAAAGATAAAAAAGTTAGGGCTCATTAAAAAGTGGTTTTAACTGGGAATTAGTGGTCTCATTTTGTATAAAGTCAGAAAGGGAGGTTATATATATATATGTGTGTATGTATATATATATATATATATATATATATATATATATATATATATATATATATATATGTGCGTGTGTGTGTATCTATATATATATATATATATATATATATATATATATATATATATATATATATATATATAATTGTATCAATTACTGCACAGCAATAAATATTTCTAGACATACGGAAAGAGTTGGGATCGAGTGTGATATTCTGTGGATACAGATGGGTCAATTGAAGATGAGTGAAATGCTTTATTTTCTTCAATTAGTTATACACTTGTCATGGGTTGTAACTTTCTAGGTATGGGCCAACTTGTTATAAGCCTCATCTTTATCGACAGATATATTATAAATGTATACACAATTAGACAAAAGAAAAGATACAAGGCTCATCCATTCCCTGAATTTTAATATGAGCTCAACAAAGTATACAAATATTTGTGAATAAATTGAGCAAATATATCACACCTGTGCAAAAAGAATAACCAATCACACATGTGAAAAAAGTATTAAAAAAGTATTAAAAAACTAAGGTAATCAGTATAAACTTCATTAGGCATATACTAAATTAAAACTTTGTTTACCTAAAATGTACAGGCTACAAAGTTGTGTCAAGAACAAAAACTTACAAAAATTTTGCATCAGGAATAAAAATGTAAAAAAAAAGTTTTTTAAAAAACCTTACCCATATCAATGAAACCTTTAAATGAATAAACATTAACACTGAATCTTTCTTACCATGAGACCCAAATGGTACTGTTGGTACTAACAAGTTCAATGTTGGGCTTTGACCATATAATAAACATATGAAGTGCATTATGATTAGGTTGAGTAGCCTTGTGTTCCAAATTAATTAGTAAGTGTTTGAGGTTTGGAAAAGATTAGTGTCTAGCATTTGTGTGGAGGAAGCTGAAAATGGAACCCTTTATTTCTTAGATTCTTTCTTAAATACATGATAATACTACACATCAATGTATTATGTAGCTGAGGTAACCTTAGTGCTGCAAGTCCCTTGATATTGTATACCAAATGACTCTCAGAGCTAAAGTTACTTCAGCTGTTTGGTATGGTGGCCATCATAAACACATCTATATATTTATCACTACAAAAACCTCATAGGAAATATAAACAAGGCACTATCTGATATATCTGTTCCATCCACTAATGCTTACTGCCAGGTGCAAAGCTGGAAAACCCCCCACAAAATCCTGAACCACAAACCTCCCAAAGTTATAGATAAACACAGAAATGTGATAATTCAATCACACAGAGCATTATGGTTAATAGATATATTATTCCCATGATGTTTCCTTCTGGTTGCTATAAAGAGTGAAGTTTGTATGAATGGTCATCAAACAAAACCTTAACAGTTTAACATTTAATAAACTAGATATGTAACATAGCTATCATGTATAACAATAATTCACTTCTAAAAAACATCTAGAAAAGTTAATATGTGGTCACTCTACTACCAATATACCGTATATACTCGTGTATAATCCAGGTCCAAATGCAAAGAACGTAAACCCTGATCTGCCATCGCATAATGTGCCGGCAGATCAGGGTCTATGTTGTTTGTTCTACTGATTAGTCCTTACAAACTGCATAGACCAAGATCTGCCAGTGCATTATGCGATGGCAGATCTGGGTCTATGCAGTTTGCAATTATACATAAGTATATGCGGTAGTTGATTCGAAAGCTACAATTGATAAAAACAAGTCCTAGGTCACATTAATTACTGACAGCAAAGCAAAATTTGTACATGACTTTTCTACATAAAAAATAAAGTCATAGGCTGAGATCTTGAATTGAGCACTAAAATATATGTAGGTTAAAGGCATGCAAGCGAATAATGTCTCTATGGAGTACTCCCTCATTATAATGCTGTCCATGTGAACCCTTGTAGTGAGACTGCCTTATAATGAAATACATTTTATTTTATGCTAGGCAGTGAATTACTGGATTTTCTGAGTGAATAATTGTGATATTTCACTGGAGTGAAAAAATATCGTACTCTTTCATTGGAGTGAAAAAATATATTTGTTCATTGGCCATCAATATACATTGATAACATTATGACTAACAAATTTCAAGTTTTTGTAAGACCCTTGCATGGTGTAAAGGTAAAGATGGCTGCCTCACATCCAAATGAACCAGGTTCAAATCCAGCAATAGGCAAATTTTTTTTTTCTTTTTCATTTTGTTTTTATCTGCTGTTTTACCTTGAACTGGGAGGGAGTGTTTTGTAACTACTGATATTTCATGTGCAAATATACACAAAAAAGAGCAGAACATAAATGGTAAACCACTGACATTATTGCGTGGGATACAGTAAGAAATCAGCTACTTCAGTGTGTTATACAAATTCCTACACAATATGCTTGTGCATAAAATAAAAGAATACTTGCTTGCTCCAAGTGAATAATGGATGTATTTCATCTCGTGGGTGAAAAACTGAATAATTTTCACTCATGGCTTTGCCACTCATGAAAATACTAAGTTTTTCACCCATCTGATGAAATATATCCGTTATTCACTCGTTTCAAGCAAATATCCTCTATATACATACAATTTTACAACTTAATGAAATGGGATCCATGCCCATACCTGCCTTATAACAGGAATGGTGTTATAATGAATGGCCTTATAGTGAGGGAGTGCTGTACTTTGTTAAGTCTTGCGCATTATGTGACAGCAGATCAAGATCTATGTTGTTTGTAGTTGTTCCTGACTTATAAGTTAAATACAGCTTTACACATTGTTACTCCAAGTTCAGTTAATACATTTTATACAGTCTAACTAAGTTCAGTTCATACATTTTATACAGTCTAACTTAAAAGCTTGATGAATACACATTATCAGACATGTGAGTGACAAAGTTTTAAAAATCTCTGAAAGGTAAACAAATTCCCTTGATAACATGAACACATTTAGATAAATCCTTTATCATAGTGGACCAAATTTGGAACACTGTCAGATCTCCATATGGAGTAAAATCCCTTTGCTGTAGACTATCTTGCCTGCAAAATATTCATACAAAAGTTCACTGTCAGTAAAATCATATTCAAATAAGTAAAACTCAAACTTTGCTACAGAAACCAAAGTCAGGCAGGCAGGCAATCAAAGCATAATACTCATGGAACTGATGTCAGGAAATGCTGAAAATCAAACTTACTCAAGGACTTGTGTAAATATAAAGTCACATACCAAGTTTGGTTGAAATCAGGCAAACCTTGGTAAAGCTATGTAACAGTTGCAGAAACCAAAATCAGAAGGATAGGCAATCAGGAGGCATAACTCCTGTAAATGATGTCATGGAATGCTGGAAATCAAATTCATTCAAGGTTACATCAGAATAAAGTTGCATACCAAACTGAAATCAAACAAACCTTGGTAAAGTTATGCTGAAGAAACCAAAGTCTGGAGGACAGGTAATCAGGGCCAACATACCTGGATATGCTGTTATGGAAAACTACAATAAAACTTATTCATAGTCTCATCAATATAAAGCAACATACCAAATAAGGTTAAAATTTGACAAACGTTGGTGAAGTTATGCTGCAGAAACCAAAGTGAAGAGTGAAGAGGATAGGCAATAGGGGTCTTAACTCCTGTACATAATGTCAAGGAATGTTATGTATCATAGGCAATAGGGGTCTTAACTCCTGTACATAATGTCAAGGAATGCTAAGTATCATAGGCCATAGGGGTCTTAACTCCTGTACATAATGTCAAGGAATGCTATTTATCATAGGCAATAGGGGTCTTAACTCCTGTACATAATGTCAAGGAATGCTATGTATCATAGGCAATAGGGGTCTTAACTCCTGTACATAATGTCAAGGAATGCTATGTATCATAGGCAATAGGGGTCTTAACTCCTGTACATAATGTCAAGGAATGCTAAGTATCATAAGCAATAGGGGTCTTAACTCCTGTACATAATGTCAAGGAATGCTATGTATCATAGGCAATAGGGGTCTTAACTCCTGTACATAATGTCAAGGAATGCTATGTATCATAGGCAATAAGGGTTTTAACTCCTGCACATAATGTCAAGGAATGCTATGTATCAAATTCGTTCAAGGTTTTGCTAACACAGAAAAGCATGCCAAAGTTGGTTCAAATCCAACAATCCTTGTGAAAGTTAAGCTACTGAAATTAAAGCTAGGAGGATTGGTAATCAGGGGCCATAACTCATCTAAATGATGACAGAAGGGCTGGATATCAAACTCTTTTGAGGTCTCATCAACATAAAGCTGCATACCAAATTTGATTTCAATCCAACAATTCCTAGTAAAGTTATCTTGCAGTATTTAAACTACTGATGGACAGACAGATGGAAAAACAAGTAATTACTACAGGGCTCCAATAACTTTATTGGGTGGAACCCCAACTACAAAATAGTTTCCAACTTCACTACAAATTGGTATGAGTCCTATTCTTACAGTTTTGAAAATAAATGTCGATAAAGATGAGAACTGCAATGAGAATTATATCATTCAGAGAATTGCACAATTTAGAAGAGAAACTGTCTAAAGAAACTTTAAATTGTAAAGTCATCACAGGTTCATAGTAAAAATATATTTATCAAAAATAAAAAGAACAAAATTAAAAAAGAAATAAAAATAGTAAAAGAAAAACATATTGCAAGCATTGCTAGCAAACTGATCACATAATAAACATATCAAAGTACCCAAAGCTAAAGTGAGTGGCTAGGCATATCTGTGTGTGTATGTGTGTATATATATATATATATATATATATATATATATATATATATATATATATATATATATATATATATATATATATATATATATATATATATATATATATATATGTGTGTGTATAACAAAATTATGTAATACTATGTATGTATATATCTTAATTGAATGAAAAACAAATAGTGTATCTATGTATGCACACACACACACACATATATATATATATATACACAATATACACACACACTTTGTTAAGTCTTGTACAATTATGTGTTACTGTAGGTACTAATGTACTGACTACATGTTTATATTTTGTCAATACATGTACTCTGCTAAGTCATGTACATTTATGTGTTAATGTATGTGCTACTGTATTGATTGCATGCAATGCATGTTTATAATTTGTCTTGTTGTATGAATAATCCTGAATGTTATTTAATTATTTATTGTTTTTAATAATCAGTAGTAAAAGCTCAATATAACTCTCATGTGTTATATGTAGTAAACACATGCACCAGCTTTAAATAAAGATTACTTAACTTGACTTTACTTGAAAATAATCCGACACTGCAACTATTGCTCTCCATATCCTGAATACAATTTTGAGTGCTCTCCATATCCTGAATACAATTTATATTACTCTCCATATCCTGAATACAATTTCTATTGCTCTCAATATCCTGAATACAATTTCTATTGCTCTCCATATCCTGAATACAATTTCTACTGCTCTCAATATCCTGAATACAATTTCTATTACTCTCAATATCCTGAATACAATTTCTATTGCTCTCCATATCCTGAATACAATTTCTACTGCTCTCAATATCCTGAATACAATTTCTATTCATCTAGTACTTCCTTTTTTATCTCCTGGAACACAGCCCCATATTCTATAATTGTTCAATGTTTAGCAGAAGCATTAAACTACAACTCTAAATAATGACAAAGTTTTACTATGATCTTACTATACACCTTGTTAGAAGGTTATTCTGTGTATTATTATACTTGATAAACGTAAAACCTTTTTTCATTGATCAAAAACCCAGGTACTCAAATATTTAGCACTTGATTAACTTGTTTACTATGTCACTGTTGCAAGGTAATACGAACCAATACTAACTGAAATGATCGATTTTATTTTTAATTGAAAAATAATCGTAATCACTTGAGGATTATTACACCATAGCAATACATTACAATCATGCCAATCGCTAATATTTACATACAATATATACTCATGTATAAACCGAGTCCAAATGCAAATAACATAGACCCTGATCTGCATTCAGATTAGGGTCTATGTTGATTGTTCTACTGATTAGTCCTTACAAACTGCATGGACCCAGACCTGCCGTCGCATTATGCGACGGCAGATCTGGGTCTATGCTGTTTGTTCTACTGATTAGTCCTTACAAACTGCATAGACCCAGATCTGCTGGCGCATTATGCGACGGCAGATCTGGGTCCATGCAGTTTGCAGTTGGTATTGGCTTATACGTGAGTATATACAGTATGCTTTTCTCTCAACACTTTGCACTATTTAGTCACACATTGAGAAATAAATGACAATAGCTGTAAATCTAATTACATGATAAATGATGTTTATCTTTTGAAACTGCCTAAAATGTTCAGATGCTGCTTCAATTACTAGTCTAATTTGCTGCGATGTAATCAATCATGTTGACCGTTACATCATCATGCAAAAGTTCATTTGGTCGAGTGTTGGACTCATAATCCAAGGGTCATGGTTAGAAACCTGCCCAGGCCAGCCTGGGTCAGCTACCTTAGTGTGTCTTTGAGAAATACACTTAGCCCCCATTTCCTTGGAATTATATAGCCAATAATGTGTTTTAAGTGCCAATTAAAATCCACCAAAAAAAAGAAAAAACTATCATCACACATACAAGACATTATTATGACTGTGGTATGGTTTTTGTTGAGATTTTTTATTTAACTTCTTTTGTCACTCTTTAGTAAGAATAATACAATTATTAGAATAATTTTTTTTGAAGGGTTCATTGCATTCAAAACTACGGAGAATCATTTGCCTAATTTACCATGTTCATTCTATTTTGTGTCGGATCATGATCCCAATCTGAATAGTTCTATGCACACAAGAGTCAAGAAGCAATCCAACCATCTTGATCATGCACCACCTTGTACAGCAGGGTTTTTGACATAATAGCATAGTTATCAGGCAGACATGTAGAGTAGAACCACGATTTAAGACAAAAAAAAAGCTATTATCCCAAAACACCTCTCCCTCGATAATTCATGTACAACAGGGTCCAAAAAATAGACCACACTATAAACAAGGGCACGAGTTACCAAGGGACCTCAAAAAAATCAAGAAGGGGATGTCATCCCTGCTGGATATCAAGAAAACCCGGGTGGGTGGGGGTAATGGAGCTGTTTAATGGCTGAATACTCATTTTATAACCATGTTGGGAATAATTGTCAATAAAGAGCTTTTTCTAATGAAGTTGTTCACTTTTTTGTATAAATGACTTTTACGAGTAGACTTACGAAACTTCTGATAGACCGTTAACATTACTCCACGAGGCTTCAACAACCATCACATGCATGAGAAAACATCATGTATTATGTCACTGCTTTTTGTTGTCGATGATTCACAATAAAACAAGATTCCTTTTTTTTTAAAACTGGGGACATTTATTTCGTGAAACAATTGTCAATGTCAAAACTTGATTCTATTTTATACCGTTCTATTAGTAAAATATTGATGCCATCATTTCATTGCAAGTAATAGTGAAACTTATTCACATCCTTGAGGAAATCTCTGAGTGGCAGTTCTGGAATTTTAAATTCATTACAAACTCTGGAACTTGCTTCTCCACAATGAACCGTATCTGTGAAAGAAAGCTTTTTGTTCACCAAGTATTCATTTTGTTTGGTTGCGTTGCTATCTTTGATCATATTTGTGAATGAGTAGGCTAATTTAAGGTAGTTTAATTATATTACTTACATAATAATATTTATAACAGTGTTCGATTGATCGATTGAAATGAGTTGACCTGAAACATAACTGTGACTGCTAGCTCTTATGCAGGTAGGATTTGCATACCTTTTAACTTTTCTTTTATTCCACCCCCTTTATCTGATTTTGATACAAGAGACATAATAAACGTGATAATACAAAAAAAGTCTGCTTTCAGTTGAGTGTAACAACACAACAAATACTTCCCCAAGTCAGAGATCAAAACACAGCTGGCACTTAATTAGGTTCTCACAGAAACACTCACGGACATAGCTGTAATGGTAGATTGACAAATTTCATGTGTAAATACATGAGGGCGTATTGCATTTATGATGATTACACTGAAACTGAATTAAATGATAGAACTAAAACACGAATTTTACTTGACAAAACTTATTTAACTGGTATTTATATATTAAAGTGTTGCCACCAGTAGGCATTAGTGACATTTTCATTATTCAAAATTTCATCAAATATTGTTATTTACAGTGTAATGAGAATGTTGTTTGCAAAGAAAATGTAACAAAACATACAACTTCTTACTGAAAGTTTAGAATTTCATGATGTTCATTCAAATTTCTGGATACCAACCACCATTTTTGACGATAAAATGAGCGATATATCAAGGTTTCATTTACCAAGTTTGATAGAGATTTTCTTCACATTCAACAAATCGGGACAATTTTTTGGGTATTTTCTAGTAACAAAAATGGGATCCATGCCTGACCCTGCATTATAAGCAGGTTCGTGAGTTATCTGGGCATGAGTTATTGAGGGAGTGGTGTATCTGATTCATGAAAAAAAATAACATCATGTCCGACATAAAGTTTTGATATATTTCAAATACTGACTTCATGACCGTTTTGGGGCAACCTGTTTTCAGTCTTTACTCAAATACTGACTTGATGACTGTTCTTGGGGAAACCTGTTTTCAGTCTTCACTCAATTACTGACTTGATGACTGTTTTGGGGGCAACCTATTCTTGGATCTTCACTCAAATACTGACTTGATGACTGTTTTGGGGGCAACCTGTTTTCGGTCTTCACTCAAATACTGACTTGACTGTTTTGGGGAAATCTGTTTTGGGATCTTCACCCAAATGTAAAGAGTATGTTTTAAAATATTATCATCTGAAATCACCTTAATGCTGGGAATTTATTAGAAAAGTTATCTGCAAATGTTAAAATGTTCTGATTGTCATGCCATCTTTGTTTTCATTCACTCCCATATCAGAGGTGTTGTGAGATTTTGTTCTCATTCACTCCCACATCAGAGGTGGCATAAGATTTGTTCTCATTCACTCCCACATCAGAGGTGGCATGAGATTTGTTCTCATTCACTCCGAAATCAGGGGTGTTGTGAGATTTCTTCTCATTCACTCCCACATTAGAGGTATTGTGAGATTTCTTCTTATTCACTCCCACATCAGAGGTGGTGTGAGCTTTCAAGGCAAGAACAGCATTCGTGAGCAATGCTTTTCTTGTTAGGGCAAAGAAATACACCAAGACTATTGGTCCATGTGTCAAGAGCAGTCATGTATAAAAAGTGCTGTATCTGAACTTTGGATTCTGTGAATCATTCTCATGTTCCTCTAAAGTGTGGACAATCCAGATTCCACAATTAACCTTCCATGAGTATCTAGACAAGGGCACTTGATCTTCTCCTGCCCTAAGTTTGCATACAACACCCCCCCCCAAAGGAGCCTCTCATTGCTGTAATGACCAACCATCATACATGTATTTCTACTCTTGATACCAAAAAATACATGCATATTTCCATCTTAAATACCTTTAAATCATAATTCATTCAAAAATCTTTTTTTTTAGTTTTTTGTCATTTGAAATCTGTGCATTTGTATGGGTAGATTTTAATGATCACTAATTATATTGCAGAAGATTAAAAGTGGAGTGGGAGATTACAAGCATGCCATTTCTCTTTGTAAACACATATAAAGTCGTGGTTCCAATATATGAATGACTGCAATTTCTGGTCGATGGACATATATCAAATACAAAAGTATTAAGTGATGTCTATTTTTCCTTCAATACTGTAAAGATCAACAGAAAAATTTGCTACATTTATATGCACATTGTTGTAGGTGCTAATTTCCTCGCCGGGTAAAATTTGTGTCTTCGCTGTTTTCACACGCCAAATGAAATAACTTAATATCTTTTCAGATGGCAAGCTATTTTTTTTTATGTCTGAAATCATTCAGAAAATCTGGTATTCTATATGGCATAAAATGAAGCCCAGCTTTCACATTACTTCACAAACTTTAGTTTTCTCTCTACTTCTGTTTTGACTGGAGAATGCTAGGGAAATACCCTGGACCTCAGGGTTGACAGCAGGACCCTGGTGACGTCCCTCCAGCAATTTCTCCAGATACCTGTTGGGCCGCAATGTCACCACATGTCCGATGTTCTCTGGGACATACACAATTGTCCTTGCATTTGGCCCAACTTCTAATAGCTTGACCTGGCATTGAGCATTGAAGGTTGCTATGGAAACTGCCCATTTGTAATCCCAAACAATTATTTTCTTATCTCGGGATGATGTGACAAGATATTTTCCACTCCTGTCAAATTTCATTCCAATGACAAAATTTAAATGTCTTGTTAGCTTGCATCGTAGAGAACCATCTTCCAGAGACCAGATATATATTGATCTGAACCCTGCAGTCAGGACACTTTTGCTGTCTCTGGAGAAGGTCAAGGCCACAGCTGATGACTTCTGTTGCATGCGGTGAATGTACTGTCCATCATCCATCTCAATGACTCGGATGCTTCCGTCAGAGGAAGTACATCCTGCAAACCTGTCATCAGGACTTACAGCAACACAGATTGCACCAGCCATCATGATATCCATCTTATCCATGGAAATATTTCCTCCAGTGTTGGAGTCATCAACAGGCATCATAATGGGAAATTCAAAGAGGGTTGATACAATCTGCAACAGAATCCATCACCATGAGATCAGTACAAATGGTAGGCCTAGCATAAAGTAGAATTCTGATTGACACATTACCATATTTACTCACGTATAAACTGGGTCCAAATGCAAACAACATAGACCCTGATTTGCCATCACATAATGCGCTGACAGATCAGGGTCTATGTTGTTTGTTCTACTGATTAGTCGTTACAAACTGCACAGACCCAGATCTGCTGGTGCATTATGCACTGGCAGATCTGGGTCTATGCAGTTTGCAGTTGGTATCAGCTTATACAAGAGTATAGATGGTATGTTGGACAAAGAAATTGAAGGTTATTCTAATGCCAATGAAAAAGAGAACACTATTTTTAAAACAAAATTTACCTAAAATTTGGTTTTGACACAATGTACTCCATACATTTAGTCAAACCTAATCTGATCTTCAATAGAAAATCACAGTTATTGAGGATACAGCAGTTGTAAATCAAGATGTGACAGTCTTTCCTGTCATATACAACCCTCTCCCAGCTGTCACTGATTCACATATTACATAGTAATGTTAACTGAACCAGAAATATGTCCACAGAAAATAATGCTCCTAAAAAGATAGTACTGCTGAAACACATTGGAACGAAAATGCAAAGGTGAAACTTTACATCAAACAGGGGCCATAATTCAAGTCAAACGAAAAACCCTAACTTGAGCAAGTCTGATATTAAGCTTTAGCATGAACTTTAGTTTCATTCCATGAAACATTTCAAAAGTTATTGAGCAGAAATCAAATTCATGATGCAAGGGCAAATTCTTAAAGTAAACCATGGGCCACAACTCAAGTCAAATGATGCAAAAATGGAAAATTCAAACATGATAGGCAGATCTCTGCAATGTTAAACTTCATATCAAATTTGGTTTTAATCCATGAAGTTATTGAAAGTTATTAAGCAGAAATGACAATTAACCTTCCATGAAAGTCTTGACAAGGTACTTTGTCTTCTCCTGCCCTAGGTTTGCATCAACACACATCCCATAGAAGCCTCTCTATGTTGTAATGACTAAACATCATACATGTATTTCTACTTTTTATACCAAAAATACCTGCATTTTTCTGTCTTAAATACCTTAAGATTGATAAGTCATTCCAAAATCTTTTTTAGTTTGTTTTCATTTGAAATTTGTGTGCAGTTGTATGGGTAGATTTTAACTCATTGTATAGCAAAGAGTTAAAAGTGGAGTGAGATATTACTAGCATGGCATTTCTCTTGGTAAACACTCATCATGTCATGGCTCTAATACTTGTATGGTTGCAGTTTCTGGTGGACGGACATACCGGTATATCAAATACAAAAATAGGAAGTGATGTCTATTTTTCATTCACTATCAAATGAGGTTTGATATGGATCACAACTCGAGTTGAACGAAAATGCAAAATTGGAAAAATTAAACATGATATAGATTTTTGCAATGTTAAACCTCATATCAAATTTGGTTTTAATCCATGAAGTCATTCAAAGTTGTTCTGCAGAAATGAAATTCATGATGCAAGGGCAATGTTTTGAGTCAATCAGTGGCCATAACTCAATCAAACACTGACACATAAAGGTGAAAGTCAAACCCAAGATAGATCTTCTTGCTTAGAAGTCTCATACAAAATTTGGTTTCATTCCATGAGATCCTTCAAAAGTTATTAAGCTGAATGTGAACATCGAACCCGACTTTGATATTCTTTGTACTAAGTCTCACTTTAAATTTCATTTCAATCTTTAAGTCCTTCAAACCCACTGAGCAGAAAAGAAAATTAATGATGCAAGGACAAAGTTCTGGGTCAAACAGGGGCCACAACTCGGTCAATGTTGATGCAAATGGATGAAAACCAAACTTGTCCTAGTTTGATCTTTTTTCAATGAGACCCCTACCACATTTGTTTCCAATCCAAAAGGTTCTTCAAAAGTTACTGAACAGAAACAAAATTTAAAGCCGTTAGTCAAATCTGTATCAATATTTCA
Organism: Margaritifera margaritifera; assembly: GCA_029931535.1. Lineage (NCBI taxonomy): Eukaryota > Metazoa > Mollusca > Bivalvia > Unionida > Margaritiferidae > Margaritifera > Margaritifera margaritifera. Next base: position 3,371,346 of record JAQPZY010001521.1, on the reverse strand, counting down.
CTGAGCTGTGGCCCCGATTTTATTTCAAAATTTGCCTTTCATCAGGGATTCAAGTTTAATATAATGAAATCCTGAGTTACATTTTCATCCCTTTGCATCAGCTTTTAACTTTAGTTATGCCCTATTTGCAAAAATGGTGACAATAACATTTGACCTAGGTCTTCATAATATCTACCGGTAACCTCATTCCAAATTCCAACTGAGTTCTTCAAATCTTATTACCGTCTATACTCGCATATAAGCCAAGTCCAAATGCAAACAACATAGACCCTGATCTGCCGTCGCATAATGCGTCGGCAGATCAGGGTCTATGTTGTTTGTTCTACTGATTAGTCCTTACAAACTGCATTATGCAACGGCAAGATCTGGGTCTATGCAGCTTGCAGTTGGTATCAACTTTTACGCGAGTATATACGGTAAATATTGGGTATCTCCCATGAAGCGCTCAAGGGGGCATACCATATTCTCTACATGCACAAAGTATTTATACAAAAATGAATTAACATAATAATTTGTAGGTTAATGTCACACAAATATTTCACTTGAAACTAACATAATGTACATCCATGCAAATTACTGTATCATGTTTATAAGCAAGTAACATAATAACAAAGGAGAAATTGACATACCTGCCAACCTCCATGGCAGTGTTGGGGTTTTTTTTTAGACTTAAAAAGTGTTTTGAGGTCCCAAGTTGGATTAGTGCGCGTTATCAAAAAAAGCAATGTCGTACAATTGAGAATAAGTTATCTATTCGTATAAGCCTATAGAAAATGACTGGAAATTAACATTGTAATAAAAAGAAGAAAAAAAACTGTTTTCTTTGAAGCATTTACTACACTTACAAACAAATAATATTTGATAGACTTAGCATGGTCAAATATCACCATGCACACAAGTGCCCATGCTCAAATAATCACAACCATACAGACATTACATAAAAAATATACCCAGTTTCTGTCTTTATAATCCACTGGACAGAGGAATGTACCAGTACTCCTAATTAGACGCAGTCTTTACTACTGTCAATAGTTCAGTAGGGGGTTTGAAGCTAATGCATGTGTCATTTGTGTTCATCTTTGCACTCATTAGGGGCCGACAATTTTTGAGTTAGGGTGGGGAACTGGGATTAACAAAAACAAAATTCTAGCCCTCAAATAGCTTGAAAACAATATTCTTGCTCTGATTATTAAAAAAAGAACCTACTATGCCCATTATATTGACAAAAATCATTATATTGAGGTAAAAAAAATATCCCGGGCAGCTAGCTTGAAGGAAAACCCTAGCCCCCTCCACCCCAGAAAATTAAATCATCAGTCTCTTAGAGACTTGATGGTTCTGTTGTTCAGACTTTCCCAAACATCCTGCTGATTTTTTCTAAGTATAGAAAATGATATTTCCGCATCTGCATTACTATGAGGGAGTGTGTCAAACATGCAATGGCCACCCTAATTAGATTAGCAACTCTTGGTTTTCCGGAAGGTAGATAACAGTTGTCCATTTAATACTGTTACTTTTAAGATTGAGCTCTGAATTCTGGCATTATCCTGATGTTAAATAGTGTTGCTAGGCAATCGATGTTATACACTCCAGAATGACAAATGTTGATATGGTGTTTGCAGTATGTGCAAAGATTAATATGCTCCCCCTTGCAGATGTGCATCCCAAAGTAAAAATATCACACTTTTACAACTACCAAATTAATCATGTTTTACATTTTATATATGGACAATCTGACTTCAAAGAAATGTGCCAAATGATCACGAACTTGGCAATAATCTTTAAAAAAAAAGATGACTTAAACAGTTTCATTTAAGGCAGTGATGTGTAATAACTTTTGTTCTTAAACATGCATCTCTTATACATGTATTTGTTCCCAAAAATTATCTTAAGATAAAAGAAACTAAAATATCCTTCTTGGACAGAAAATTCTGACCCCTCCCCCTCAACACCACCCTTCCAGGTTAAATGGTTTATCATTAATGACACCTGCATCACCTTCATATCCTCCATTGATTTATTGAGAGCAGCAAGGCTGCATCTAGTTAAGAGTGTATTCAACTGTCTAATGGATTTTAAAGACAGAAACTTATAATCCGAGTCCAAATGCAAACAACATACACCCTGATCTGCCATCGCATAATGCGCCAGCTGATCAGGGTCTATGTTGTTTGTTCTATTGATTAGTCCTTACAAACGGCATAGAACCAGATCTGCCAGTGCATTATGCATAGGCAGATCTGGGTCTATGCAGTTTGCAGTTGGTATCGGATTATACGCGAGTATATACAGTAATGTCTATGTGATTATGTGCATGCACATGTGCATGTCTGTGATTATGTGCATGCACATGTGTATGTCTGTGATTATGTGCATGTACATGTGCATGTCTGTGATTATGTGAATGCACATGTGCATGTCTGTGTGATGATGTACATGCACATGTCTGTGTGATGATGTGTATGCACATGTGCATGTCTGTATGATGATGTGCATGTCTGTGTGATTATGTGCATGCACATGTGCATGTCTGTGTGATGTGTATGCACATGTGCATGTCTGTATGATGATGTGCATGTCTGTGTGATTATGTGCATGCACATGTGCATGTCTGTGTGATTATGTGCATGCACATGTGCATGTCTGTATGATGATGTGCATGTCTGTGTGATGATGTATGACAACAGTAAGAATACCATATATTTTTGTTTGAATGTTTATTAAATGCTTCAAGAAAAACACATTTTATTTTCTTTTATTCAATTTGAATTTACAGTCATTTTCTATAGGCTTCTATGAGTAGACAACTTACTATAAATTTTATATCGATTTCTTTTGATTATGTACGCTGACGCCGCCCAGCCCCCCCCCCCTTCCAGGGACCACAAAACACTTTTTTTTGTTTCAATAACCCTCTCAACAATGTATGGAAGGTTGGTAGGAATGCTGATCCTATTATGTTATCATTATCTACGTCTTCAAGCCATTTATCAATTATCTTCACCAGTGCATTCTGGGAATGGTGTGCAAGACTGAAAAGGGTCTGTAATTTTCTGGAAGATCTTTCTTATTACATTTACGCATTGGTGTTATTCTTGCCCTCTTTAAGGCATGAGGTATTTATTGCATTTTAGACTTAAGTTAGTAATGTGTGCTATTAAGTGTATTAAATCTCCACTTACCATCTATACTCGCATATAAGCTTATACCAACTGCAAACTGCATAGATCCAGATCTGCCGGCACATAATGCGCCGGCAGATCTGGGTCTATGCAGTTTGTAAGGAGTAATCAGTAGAACAAACAACATAGATCCTGATCTGCCGGTGCATTATGCGATGGCAGATCAGGGTCTATGTTGTTTGCACTTGGATCCAGGTTATACGCGAGTATATATGGTAGTTACTTCAGTTATTTAAAGTTTATTTTCTAGCTTATTCTGAAGTTTGGAGCCAACAAATTCTTCCAACTTTGCATACTGCATATACTCGCGTATAAGACAGGTCCAAATGCAAACAACATAGACCCTGATCTGCTGTCACATAATGCGCTGGCAGATCAGGGTCTATGTTGTTTGTTCTACTGATTAGTCCTTACAAACTGCGTAGATCCAGATCTGCCGGCGCATTATGCAATGGCAGATCTGGGTCTATGCAGTTTGCAACTGGTATAAGCATATACGTGAGTATATACGGTAGTTTGGTGTGGGGTCATTTAGCTTTATATCTTCAATACAATTGCAGATGTGGTTGAACTGTTTAGTTATGTCTTTCCTTATTATACCAATGAGGCTGTCTGTCTGTCTTTATCCTTTTACTGTCTATACTTGCTTATAAGTCCAGCCCAACTACAAACTGCACAGATACAGATCTGCCATTGCATAATGCACTGGTAGATCTAGGTATATGCAGTTTGTTAGGAATAATCAGTCGAACAAACAATACATACCCAATCTGCCAGCGCATGTCTATGTCATTTGCAGTCGGACTCGATTTCCAAGTGAGTACATATGGTATGCTTTTGTGAAGCATTCTTATCAAGTATATCTAATAATTTTGTATAAAACATATCAAGACCTTCACCTTGGTCCTGATATTTCAAAATTTCATAAATGATGTTGTTGTTGTTGTTGTGAGTTTAAAGCCATTTTTCAGCACATGAAAGGCTATACATGACGGCCAGTATATTTGGTGGAGGAAGAACCTGGGAAAAAGCTGGGAAGAACCACTGACCCACGGGAAGCTACTAGCAAGCTTTCTCACATACCCATGTTAGCTGAGCCTGAGACTCAAACCCACACAGACAGAGGTGAGATGTGTGAGTGATCTGTAAATGCGAGCACTTAGACCACTCGACCACCCGGGGTCCCAAATTTCATCAATGATGCAGCAGATAAATCTTGGAGAAAATTCTTCTCGTTAAATTTTTTATACGATTTTCATTTCTAAATTCTTTCCCTTCTTTGTGCTTTGTAAACCAATCTTGTTATTAAGATGCACTGGACAACTGTACAGTGGTCATTTTATGGTAAGAGTAATTTGTATTCTTTTATATTTTCTGGAGATTAGTTGAATATGCATGATCAATAATTAATGAGGTACAATTCATTTTTTGTTGTTGGTGTTTTCATTGTCTGAAGCATATGAACATGAACTAATGATACATTTAATCCTTGAGTGATGACCTTTTCTGTAGTCCATACTGGCTCATTATGAAACAAGAAAACCATCAAGGCAGAATGGTTGAATTGCAAACTGCCATCTGAAAAAACTGAGCTACAGCAACCAATAAATACATAGATGATATTTTATTGTTATGCATTAATAATGTATATATTTCATCGTGAGGAAAAAGAAAACATGATATCTGAATGACTAGCGAAGCCACGAGTTAAAACATACTGTCTTTTTGTACCACAAGATGATATATATCTGATATTAACACATGAAATGAGAATTTTCTTCATATTATATACGAGTCTTGATTCTAATTGAAGCTCAGAGATTTGTATTCACCCATCAACCCACACCCCCTTTGTAGGTATACCACCATTTGAAATATATTGCTGTATTTCTCTGATGATAAGACAGGGAGGCCAGTTTTATAAAATTTTCACAAAATGGGGGATGAGCTTATTCACAGATAATGGCTTTGTCATATTAGAGTCCAATCATCAAAAAGTTGGTGTACTACACTTCACTAGGATATATTTTCAACATGTAAAAATACAGAAATGAAGAAATAAAAAAAAAATATTTCACTAATAATTTTCTATATTTTATAAGAATATATTGATAATAGCTGGAGCATAAATTATGGATCAAACTGACTTAGCTTTGCAGGAATGGTATAGTTCTTCTCATGAAACATCTTTATATCAAGTTCTGAAAGAAATGGTGTCTGAGAAACCGAGCTAAATCCAAAACTTGATGCAAATCAGTGAAACATAAAATACAGGTCACAGAGACCTTAATTTTGTCTATACATTGTAATACTCCTAATTACACATCTACAAAAAATCACTTTGCATGACTTCATTGATCCAAATGCCATGAAATCTCAATAATTTATTGGGAACAACTTTCTTCCATGATTTTCTAAACTAATAGATTAATCCAGGCTCCTCATATATCAAAATAAAATGAGTTGTAACAATAAGGTTCATATTAACTCATTAACCCCGGGAGATTTGTTTCATTTTCGCGTGAAATGGGGGTAGGCAACGCATTTTGGGGGTTACTTCTGAATGCAGCAAAACACATCTGTTTAAAAAAGTTTCTTGTTTAGCTGGATGCTTAGGTGTATCAGAAAGATTGTTTTTGATTGGCTATTATGCTCGCACATGTGCAGAAGGGTAAAAGTTGGACTTTTTTTTTTTTTTTTTTTCGTATTGGACTCCCCATTTTGTGTTCTGGCCTCTTTTTACTCCAAATCTCAAACTTATCCTACTTTTTGCAAAGGTTCATCTGTCTGTGTGCAGTTCAGACCGGTCTGCTTTAGATCTAAGGCCAAAAAGTCTAAAATCCGGACACAAACTCCAGTTCCGAAACTGGCAATTTTCGACCTAAAAAAAATCGGGTCTCAAAAAATGCATTTTTTTCAATGTACTTTTTAATGCCAGTAGAAAGTCGACATTATTTGGTATCATTGTAGAGCTACATCTGTCTACTTTCCTGAAACTCCATCCACTTTAGTGTATCTTAAATGATGTTGATGTTACAGAACTTGGAAGTAGGGCACAACCTCACGACGCGTAAACGTGGCGCTAGGGGTTAATGAGTTAAAAGAGCTTCATTGTATTTGGTAGCTGACAATTAATGCAGCTGTGGATAGACAGATAGATAGATAGGTAGATAGATAAATAGATAGATAGATAGATAGATAGAAAGATACATAGATAGATCGATAGACAGACAGATAGATAGATAAATAAGATAGACATACAGATAGACAGACAGACAAAGACAAATAGACAGACAGATAGATAGATAAATAGATGAAAGATACATAGATAGATCGATAGACAGACAGATAGATAGATAAATAAGATAGACAGACAGATAGACAGACAGACAGACAGACAGAATGAATGCATTTATTATTTGGTAACTGAGCAAGATTGGCCAGGATGAAAGGAATATTACCTTAGTTCCAGTACTGTTGATTGCCACACATGACAGGGAGTACAGGAGACTGAACTCCTTAAGGACAGCACCTTTAATGTCAATAACATATATGGTTAATCCATGGAAAATACATCCATATAGTTATCTCGATGTTTGATCTTATTCTGAATTAGAATGTATGTATACATGAATATGTGTGTATGTATGCAAGAATGGAAGAATGGATGGAAGATAGATTGTAAATTCCTCTGCTAAACCACCCTCAACTGGCAAAGCAGAGTGATGAGCCAAATGTTTCCCAATCTTGATTTGATGTATTCAAGTCATTTGGGGATTTTGTATTCAGTCTAACATCTATACCCACATGTAGTGGGATGGTGATGGAAGGCCACTTGGGGATGGTGTGGGAAACCAGAGGATTACTGTTCTGTGGCCTAATACAGTTCATACTTCAGCTAGTCAGAAACTTGAGTCCCATTCCCAACTGGCCAACAAGGCACCCAATAATGAAATATTGTCATCTACATTAAAAGATAATTGCAACATTTCTGAGTCTAAAAAGTATCAGAGACAGAGAGTCAGGCATTGATGATACCACTTAGATGTATAGTACTAATGAATTGGTACAGATATTACATGGTTTATTTCCTGTACTCTTATCCAAGGTTAACTGTTTTTGCATGCTGTTGATTGATCTTGTAGATTTTTAGAACAGTAAAGCGCCTCAAATAAGATTCATTACATACTAAGTTATTCTTTTTTTTAGCCTGGGGAGGTTTAGCCCCATTGTAAATCACATTGTTCATTCATCCATCCATCCATCAGTCTGTCCATCTGTCCATCAACAATCTGGATTCTGCAAGATAACTATTATAAGTGGGAATTATCTGATCTTAAGCTAATTTAGTATGCAGTTTTATACTGCATGATCAGACCTCAAATGAGTTATCATTTAGGGGAGTTATGGGCCCAAATTACATGACCACCTAACTTACCATGGATGGCTGAATTTCAACCAAATTTGGCATGTGACCTTATCCTGATGGGACCTTGAATGAGTTCAATTTCCAGCATTCTACAAAATCATTTACAGGAGTTATGTCCCCTGAATGTCTGTCATCCTGACTTTAGTTTCTGCTGCATAACTTTTATCAAGGTTCATTATTTCATCCAAATTTGGCATACAGCTTTATACTGATCAGAACTGGAACAAGTTTAAATTCCAGTATTTGAAAACACCATTTACAGGAGTTATACCACTGATTGTCTGTCCTCCTGGCTTTTGTTTCTATAGCATAACTTTACTAATTGGGACCATCAGATTTTGATCAAATGTTAGCATGCTGCTTGAATGAGTTGGATTTCCAACCTTTCGCATCATTTTAAGAAGTTATGAGCCCTGAATTCCTGTTCTCCTAATTTTTGGTTTCCTAACACATGTTCCTCTGTTTAAAGCCTTACCAAGCAAATTATGACTAGTGGGGCCCTTTGTGACACACCCATCACTAATATTTCTAGTTATTATTTATACTATTATTATTATTATTCTTATTATTATAATGGTTTCCCAATGCTATTTTATCTCTTGGGACTGCAGCTTTCCAGTGCTTTGTGCCATCATGGCTCCAAGATATACACTCTTCCAACACAGCAGTGTAGCAGGCAATAATAATGAGATGCAATGACATAATCTGTGCTCGGCCACTTAAGATTCAGATTCAACTGCCTGCCAGATGAATATTGTCAACAGGAGAAACTGTACTTGTAACTGTGATTTATGTATTGCAACATGTCTAGTTTTATGCCTTTAACACATGTGTGATTTATTTTCTGGTCATGATATCATTGGCCGAGAAGTAACTATTGCATATATAATATGCAATCTTGTCTAACACAATGGCTTAACAAAGTGGTGGAAATGATCACTGTTTCATTCACTAGATAACTGCAGGAGAAGATCAGTAATTGATCTTGAGTTTTAATTAATCCAGCCTGAATTATATGAGCAGCCATTAGCAGTTACTATTTGCTAGAATGACCTGCCCCCTGTAAACAAAACTACCTGTAAAATGACCTGCCCCCTGTAAACAAAACTACCTGTAAAATGACCTGCCCCCTGTAAACCTAACTACCTGCATCTATGTTAACTCTAGACATTCCCATTGGCAGAACCTAAATTAACCTAACAATTTGACCATGATTTCCATGCTCCACATCTGTGTCATCCCACTCTTTGTCTCAGTCCTTGATTAAGTGAGCAAAAGAACATAACACAACTTTCCAAGACCATCTGATTTAATTTTAAGTCTCCCAGTCCCAATGTTCCTGACTTGTCTAACCCTGCCTGCATAAATTGATTTGCCATTACCAGAACTTAATATTAACTCTAATTTTTTCCATGATAGTAACTAAAACTGACCAATCCCTATATACATGTACCTAACAGTTCCTTAATCTTGTCCCTAGCCTGTTTTATGACAGTGCTACAGCGTACCTTCCCCAGGTGGCACTCTGCCCTCTTTGGTCCTGTGTGCTCTGCCCTCCATGAATATAGATCCATCTTAAATCTCAAGAGGTTTAAAATACTTCAAATGGTAACATCTATATTTGCAGTTTGGGCATCAACTTGGCATTATTGTAGTACAAATATTATCTTAAAAGCACCAAGAGCACATACAAAAATGCCCTGTTTTGTAAAGACGATATACTCGGCTCAGAAGAGACCTTACCGCATTGACAATGCCCTGACAGACAACCATCAATCTGCTCTAAGTAGTGATCTGAAGACAACACTGGTCCATGTAACTGACTTTCCCACCAGCAGGACCTAACCCAGTCCCTAATATTAATGACTACCATATATACTCGCGTATAAGCTGGGTCCAAATGCAAACAACATAAACCCAGATTTGCCATTGCATAATGTGCTGACAGATCAGGGTCTGTGTTGTTTGTTCTACTGATTAGTCCTTACAAACTGCATAGATCCAGATCTGCCAGCACATGGCTTGTCCCCTATATACCTAACCAAAAAGTTCCTGTTCCCAAGTTTTCCACAACTTTAAGACCTGACCCTAAACCCAATTTCCATGACTACTATCTCAGAATGACTTGTCCTATATACATACATGTGAAGCTCTATCAGAAATGCCTCCTATCCATCCTGTCAATATCTAAAAACATTCATCTCCAGTTTTTGAGAAAAAATAAGAAGATAGAGGAAGAAAAAATACAAAATTCAGAGTCCAACAGTTTACACCATCCATGTCTGTACCAATAATGCTGTTTCTTGGTGTCTAAGGTTGTCAACACACAAAAATATATATAAAAAAACTGATGTTTCATATAGGTATTGGACTACTAATTATTTTACAGCCAGAGAACCAGTCTACTGGTTGGGGGGGGGGGGGGAATGAAAAAACTGAGTACTAAATATTTTGAGATGCACCTATTGGCTAGTATATGGATTTTTTTTTCTTCCATTATTCATTTCATCAACTCAATCTATGTATTATAGGTGACAACAAAATATTTACTTTTATTTTGATATCCTGTATATTAATTTTCTTACCTACAAAATAGCATATGAACTCTTGGTGCAAGGCTATGTTATTAGGTGCAGACCAGGAGTCCCCATGTTTAACAGCATGAGGCTCAAAAAATGCCTCGGAACACCTGCTTTTCAAGGCCAAAAATATTTCTCTAACTCATGTGTGATTTGTTTACCAATCAAATGCAGAAATTATACTTATTTTTAATATATTACATTAAGTTCTATGGGAAATGAATTAATGGTCTGATCCCTTTCTGAAAGACACTAAGTCAGTTTGCTGCTTTAAATCTTGAGTTCTGGGCCTAAAAGTTACCACCTATCACAAAATCTTACTTTATGAAAAAAAAAAACAAACCCATCTACCCGTTACATATCTACATTTACTGACAAAGTCCTAAATCATATTTGAAAGTTGTGAAAGGGAACAAAGCAACATTTCACCTCAAATGCTTGACACCAGAGATAATAGATGTTTTTTAAGTATCCAAATGAAGTGATATACTTTACTGGGGATTGTATAGATGTGATTACTAGAAACTGGCAGTAATAACTCTAATTCTCTAAGTGACAGATAAAATGTAATGAAGCTACCATATATACTTGCATATAGGCCGATACCAACCGCAAACTGCATAGACCCAGATCTGCAGTCACATAATGCGCTGGCAGATCTGGGTCTATGCAGTTTGTAAGGACTAGTCAGTAGAACAAACAACACTGACCCTGATCTGCCGGCGCATTATGCGACAGCAGATCAGAGTCTATGTTGTTTGCATTTGGACCTGGCTTATACGTGAGTATATATGGTACATGTACATGCTTTATTGTGCACAGACAGTTGTGATGATTATAGTATACTCTTATATTATATACTGGTTTGGTTGTATGTAACCTAATCATACTTAAATATAAGTATGATGAAATGCTATTTTTTTCCTTTTCGCATACTAAATATTGGGTCAATGAAATTTCCACCCAATCTGAAAGGAACCTCCTGATCACATTTTGTAAATCTGATTTGACCAGTCTGGACTGTCACATGCATGCCTGTTACCCAATATATCTAACAGTCCCCATCCCATATTTTCCCACAACCAGGACCTGGCCCTAACCCTAATTTTCATCAGTAGTAGTTGTGAATAACTTGTCCCCTATATACCGAAGAGTCCTTATCCCTGACTATGCCATGACAGAACCTGACCTTTATCCCATTTTCCATGACCAGTAGCTCAAACTGACTTGTCCTCCATATACCGTAAACTCGCGTATAAGCCCATACCAACTGCAAACTGCATAGACCCAGATCTGCCGTCGCATAATGTGCTGGCAGATCTGGGTCTATGCAGTTTGTAAGGACTAATCAGTAGAACCAATAACATAGACCCTGATCTGCTGGCGCATTATGCGACGGCAGATCAGGGTCTATGTTGTTTGCATTTGGACCTGTTTTATATGCGAGTATATACGGTATCTTACAGTCCCTGTCCCTGACTTTCTCACCACCAGGACCTGGACTTATTATTAATTTCCATGTCAAGTAGCAAGAAGGACTCATTCCCTGCATGATAATCAGTATTCAAACTCTAGTTCTCCATCCCTGACTTACCCAGCATTAAGACCTAATTCCATGACATCTACTAAGAACAACTCTTCCAATGCAGGGGATGAAAATTCACTTGCCCAAATCAAAGTGGCAAATGAAAATCTACAGATGAAGAGTGAATTTTCCAATCACTCACCCAGGTGAGTGCTAATTCAGGCTGACCAGAGTTTTTCTTTAATGAAAAGAACATACTGCAAAGAATATTGCCAACTTTGTTTATTAAAAGTCCATATTTATTACCAGAAATGTATTTTCAATTTGATATGATCAAGCTCATACAATGGTTTACTCTTACTCTTTAATACTATAGCTTGTTCTGCTCAGCATTGTGAATGATATCCACATGTGTGGCTCAATGAATTTTCACGTGTGCAGCTTGAAATGTAGCTAAAATGACCAAATTTGCTTTGTACATGAATGGTTTTAACACCATTCATATCGACATGCAGCACAGCATCATTCATTTCATACATGATGAAAAAGGGTGGTCTGTTCACATCATCTTGGTCTGGGAGTTGTGGAACAGTCTATTTTGGATACGGGGCTGAGTGTTTATGGGAGCAATCACATGCCACAGGTAAACAAATATCATCTCCATCATCCAGTTTTCTTTAATCTGCATTCAGCAGCAATGGTTGGTGTCAAGTTGCATCACTTACCGCATTATGGGTATACTGTATAAGGTCAACTGGAAGATTAATGTTGAGAAATATCGTACCATTCTTGATCAATATCTTTGACCAGTTTTAGCCAAAAACATTTTAGTGATAAACCCTACTGCTTCGAGGATAATATGTGATGGCAGATCAGGGTCTATGTTGTTTGCATTTGGACCTGGCTTATATGCGAGTATATATGGTAATTGAAAATCTAAGGCTTCAGATAAAGAAATTTTGGCAAAATGTTGCCAGAAATATTAATACCCCTGATGAACATTTTGTTGTTATGAACAACATATGGATTAATTTTAGTGCTGATTATACCAGGAGTTTATATAATTCCCTTCTGTCAGATTATGACGTTGATTTGTTCACGGAATGCCTAACGAAATATGAAGGTTACATATATATATAATAATAATGTTTTGCTCGATCAAAGTTTTGTAATGGCTATTTGTTTATATCCACCATATTGGCCTTTTTCACATATACTTATGATACAGCACTGTATTAAAATAAACAATGGTTTACTTTGTTAAACAAGAAATTAATGTTATTACTGGTTTAACTATAAGAATAAAGGCAAACACTGATAACAATGGACTTGCATAATAAAATAAAGGGACTCTATGACTGTTTTGGACACTTAAATATGGGTGTTGAAAATAAACATATGGATTCAAATAAATAAATAAATAATTTGCCTTTTGAAAAAAATCACAAAATATACACCAAAGTCAAGTTATTCAACAGTAACTTAAAACAGTGTTTAAGATCATTTTTGGGACAAGGGAAACAGATCAACAGGAAAACTGCTGCTGTTATTATTATTAGTAGCAGTATTATTAAAAGCCACTTACTGTGTAGTTCTTATATTCAAAGGTTCATTGCATCCATTTTGGGGGTATTTTCTTTTTTGTTGTTGACATTTTAAGTGAAATATGCATGCTGATTAAACACAACTGGATGATATGCATTAACTTGTGGCAATTTGCGATGGTTCTCAAAATATGTTAAGCCCTGTAAAAAAAAATAGAGTACTCCTGGCAACTCCAGGACCATCATGGCAGGTTACATGCAAACAGACCACTCTTTTTCAGCAAGTATTGAATGAGTGGTGTTGCGCTCTATGTCAATATGAATGGTGTTGAAATCATTTGTGAGCTAAACAAATTTGGTAATTTTATCTACAATTCGAGACACTCATGTGAAAATTCACTGAACTACAGACACAGTTACTATTCACGATCCTGAGTGGAACAAATTATAACAAGTACTTATCAGAGGGAGAGTAGACTGGTGTCAGTTTATAATTACTTCAAACTGGTTTTAGAAGGGACACCGAATAAGTTTTGGAAAATGACCTTTCACATGATTAAACTTTGGTCATTAACATCATCAACGTTTATGTATTTTTAAAAGCTCGTTCAGTAAGAGTTTATTCTGTGTGAGTAAACATTTATAATATTTGCTTGACAGGGTGAATGGATTATCAGATATTTTTCAACTCCTGCACCTATCTCTATGTTTCAGTCCCATTCATTTACCTCTCTCCCTGGTTCCCATTATCATCAGAACTTAAACCTAATACCCTAATAACTTGTCTCCTCCTCATGTACCGGTTTGAATGTTCTAGTCTGGCCCTTTTGCTTCCATCCCAGGTTCCCATGATCAGGACTTAACCCTTAGCAACATCTTGTCCCCTATTCACCGATCAGTTTCAATGTTCCAGACCAGTCCTTTTACTTCCATCCCAGGTTCCCATGATCATGAGAACTTAACCCTTGCCGTAACAACTTCGTCCCTCTACACCTACCAGTTTCAATGTTCCTGATTGGTACTTGTCTTCCATCCCAGGTTCCCATGATCATCAGAACTAAATCCTTACCAAGAATTTGTCCCCTCTTTTTGCACCTGCCAGTTTCAATGTTCCAGACCCATCCTTTTTCCAGGTTCCCATGGTCATCAGAACTTAACCATTACCCTAACAACTTGTCCCCTCTTCACCTACCAGTTTCAATGTTCCAGACCTGTCCTTTTGCTTCCATCCCAGACTCCCCCACCACTAGGATGTTGTTAGCCTCAGCAGCACAGTCCACAGTTCTGGAACCAAACTTCAAGTTTCTGATCTGAGCACCTGTAGGACACAGAGCACATGACTGTTAACCAAGCCCTAGCATTCATTCACATGGACTTGTGAATATAATAACTGCTCCAGTGCAAGATCATGTCATGAAACTCCACACACAAAGCTTCAGTTATACATAATGGTGTTGGATTGAGAAATCTCACCAAATGGATCAAAATTTATTGGCTAATAACAGAGTTAATGTCATTCCTGCTCAAATTTTGGGCTCTTTGGGTGGAATGTTTTTAATTCACACCTATACATTTGATTATTTTTCTCTCACATCTGTATCAAATAATTTAGCCAATATCAAAATGGTAGATTAACATTTATGAGCTATAAATGTCATGGACGTTACTAGTTTCAATGGTATAATAAAGTCAATTTCAAGTCACTAGTGGTACTCATGTGGTATGAATATAATCTATCATATGTATTGATGTGTGACAAGCAAATCCTAATCGAGTGGTCATAATTTGTGGGCAATACAATATGAATATACATTGCTGATTATTTTTATCTCATTTGTGGGTCAAAAAGTGTGGGTTTTAAACAAAATGGTATTCATGTAGTACAGTCAAAATAATAAATGGAAAAATGTTTGAACTTTAGAAAGAGAGTATATGGACAACTTAAGTTCTGAATTAGAAAATGGCAGATGACAGGAGATCAAATATGTGATAGCCATATATATTTGCATATAATCCTGGTCCAAATGCAAGCAACATAGACCTTGATCTGCTGTCGCAAAATGCACCGGCAGATCAGGGTCTATGTTGTTTGTTCTACTGATTAGTCCTTACAAGCTGCATAGACCCAGATCTGCTGGCGCATTATCCAATGGCAGATCTGGGTCTATGCAGTTTGCAGTTGGTATCAGCTTATACGCGAGTATATAAGGTACATCATAAAGCGAGTCAAAGTAGCAATGTGCCAATCAAAATGCTATTGTGACATCATCATGTGAAGTAGGATAAAAGTCATGTGTGAGGTAGGATACATTTTTTTCTGACATAGGTGTTTTGCCTGAAAATATCTCTGGCTTACTGATAGGGAATGTGAGAAAGAGGAATCTAATGCAGTTTTATCAAATTGGCAGACATTGTCACATGTCTCAAAGTCTGAAAAAATCAAAACTTAAGAGTGCATAGTAATACCTACCATTTGAGCTGTTAAGAAGAAGAATATCAGCGTTATCAGTAATGACAATGAGATATTTATCATTTCTGGACAGTAGCATATGCTTGACCGGTCCACTCAGCTGGTCTGTCAGTGGTTCCTTGCAACTGGACTGAACAGTATACCTCAGCACCTCACCATGGTCAGTCCCAAGGTAGGCTGTCTCACCATTGCTGGTAAAAAAAACAAAATATGTAAACAGGCATAAATTATGGTAGATCAATAACACAAGGGTCACAACACTAACCAATCCTGTGGTTCATTATTAAATTTAATTACTATGAAATTGCTATGATTTGTGCGACAAAAAAATTTGTGGAGTAATTGTTGTTGCTACAAACCACAAATTTAAAACTACAATGAATAATGATCCATTTTGTGAATACAATAAGATCTAGCTTCCCCATCTGAGGATTTTATATCCACAAATTTCTTACACAATGACAATTAAAATCATTCTTTTTTGCACTTACATTTTTGATGCAGAAATGTTTCTTTTAAGTTTGAAACAAATTTAATTATTTGTACAAAAGAAGTCTAAAATCAGAAGACTGACATGTGAAAATTAAAAAGTATATGCAAACACTGTACATAGAAAAATGGCAGAAATATGATGGAAATCTTTACTGACAATATGTTTTATGCTTGACTTATTTAACACCTGGCATATTTATGCCATTTATTGAGAATTTATCTCGATGACCAGTGTGTAAAAAAAGCTATTATGTAGTATCTTGAACAGAATGTATATTTAACTGCAATTATTACCAAGACTTTTTGTCCACTTAAATTACCAGCTATAGATCTTTCCAATCATATTTAAAAAATACATACCAGGATGCTTTATAGAGGGCGAAATTTGGGTGAAGTGTTGACAAATATTTAAAGCAATGCATTTATTCCATGTAGTAAACGCTAATGCAAATCAAAATGCAATAAAATTGTCTCCATTATTGTATATGACCTGTGATTCTAAATAATCATCTTTATAGGTTACTTCCCTTGATTTACACTGACAGGAACTCAGGGTCAGCGGAATGCTTTCCGTTGGAATTTCCTCCAGTGCTGCTGAATTGCATATGTTATGAACACAAATTGTTCGAGGTTTCTCTAGTTTTTTGTAATTTTATCTATATTTGATGGCACATTAGCATCATTTGTCCAATACTGAAAAGCTCCTAAGCCAGGATTGCTTTCTGCCAAAGTTGGTCGAATTCTGTTTTGCAGTTTTCTGAGATAAATTTGTGTACATTTTTTTCAACTTTTACTAACAGCAGCCATATTTGATGGCAGAATAGCATCATTTGTATAAATGTGAAAGGCATTAAGTTATGACACATCATGTCATATTTGATCAGTCTGTTAAGTGGTGTTTTGGAAGAAGTTGTTAAAGGCTTTTTCTATTTGTAGTAACAGCAGCCATATTTGATGACAGATTAGCATCATTTGCAAAACTTACAACCCCTTCATGTAAGAATGCTTTCCATACAACAAGGTGAAATTCTGTTGAATTAAGAGTTTGAAAAGATTTCATTGAAAGGATTTTCTGTATTTGATGGCATTTACCAGTGAAAGTTAAAAACAACATGACATCAGCATAGTTTAAGTTTCTTGTTTATATTTAGTAATGGGACACATTATAGAAGAAATTGCAAGAAGTTGTGATATTTTTAAACATATTTAAGAGATCTTCTTGATTCAAGATTGTATGATGTATGTATGCATGTATTAGCTTTTAACAGTACCACAGCACAATAATGGCTATATGGTTTCAATTAAAAGTAAAGTTCTAAAAATGTAAAACCGAAGAAATGCACAAAAGCTTTAGGAAGATAAACCCTTCCAAATTAATGTAAACATGAAATAAAACAAGATAAAATATAAACTGGAAGAATGTTAAAATTCTGTAAAAGGTATTTTAAAATAAAAGATAAAGGTAAAAAACATGTAAAACCCTTAAAACATAAGGTCAAATATTTTTTATATAAACAACATTCCCTCATAGAGTCCATAGACTTCTGTCTGACAGAGTGGAGCAAGATGTCTGAATTAAAATAAGACGTTACCACTAAAATGATTGATTTCTCCCATGAATAAATCCCAATTGCAATTGAAAATCATTGAAATTAGTTTTGCCCTTTTTTATGGACACCATTTCTTCTCCTTCATTAGAATATTGCTGTACAGCTTGAAATAATGTGCTTATCATCAGTCAAACTAACCCTGTTGTCTATGTCAAGTCAATCAAAGACCAAACTAACCCTGTTGTCTATGTCAAGTCAATCAAATACCAAACTAACCCTGTTGTCTATGTCAAATCAATCAAAGACCAAACTAACCCTGTTGTCTATGTCAAATCAATCAAAGACCAAACTAACCCTGTTGTCTATGTCAAGTCAATCAAATACCAAACTAACCCTGTTGTTTATGTCAAGTCAATCAAAGGCCAAACTAATGCTGTTGTTTATGTCAAACCAATCGAATGCCAAACTAACCCTGTTGTTTATGTCAAGTCAATCAAAGACCAAACTAACCCTGTTGTTTATGTCAAGTCAATCAAAGACCAAACTAACCCTGTTGTCTATGTCAAATCAATCAAAGACCAAACTAACCATGTTGTCTATGTCAAGTCAATCAAAGACCAAACTAACCCTGTTGTCTATGTCAAATCAATCAAAGACCAAGCTAACCATGTTGTCTATGTCAAGTCAATCAAAGAACAAACTAACCCTGTTGTTTATGTCAAGTCAATCAAAGAACAAACTAACCCTGTTGTTTATGTCAAGTCAATCAAAGAACAAACAAACCCTGTTGTCTATGTCAAGTCAATCAAAGGCCAAACTAACCATGTTGTATTTGTCAAGTCACTCAGATGCCATGCTCTTGATTACATGAAGCTTCACAGCAAATTTGGTTCAAATCTAATGATAAGTTTTGAAGGTAGTGTTCACAAAGTTGTGAACTGTCCATGCTGAGTTCCTGAAGGACCATGACTCTAAGAAATATGTGCTGAATATGCTAATCATTCAACCTGTCTGAGCTCTTGCTGAGATAAAGCATCACAGAAAAATGGGCTAAAATCTTATTATACATATTTAAGCTAGGATGTTCACAAAGCTGTGCTTTTCCAATGCCTACACTAAGCTGTTCAAAGGTCATAGCTCTAAGAAATAGGTACAGAATGTACTAATCATTAAAATTCTGTGCCAGTTCTTTTCTGAGATAAAGCTTCACAGAAAATATAATTGAAATCTAATAATAAATGTGAAAGCTAGAGCCTTCAAAATGTTGTGCATTAGCAATGTCTATGCCAAGATGATCAAGGGCCATAATTCTGAGAAGTACAAGCAGAATGTGCTCATCATCAAACTCATTTGAAACAATGTTAAGATGAAGCTTCTCAGCAAAAGTGTTCCCAAGGTTATGCATTACCAATACCTATGGCAAGAGGATCAAGGTCCATAACTCTAATAAATATGTGCAGAATCTACTCATCTCTTTTTTAAATGAACCTTCAAAGCGAATTTGGTTGAAATCAACTCTTAAATGTGGATGCTAAAAATGTACACAAAGCTGTGCACTAGAAATGCCTATGCAGAGATGATTAAGGGCAATAACTCTAAGAAATATCTACAGAATGTGCTCATCACTGAACTCATCCAAGCTGTTATTTTAGATGAAGCTTCATAGCAAATTTGGTTTAAATCTAATAATAAATGTGCATGCTAGAGCATTCACAAGGTAAAACAGATGGACAGAAGCATGGATGAATGGATGAGCATTTCTATAGCCCCTCCCCCCCCAGGAACTTAGCAACAAGGGACACTTACTAAATTTAGGTCATGGAAATCATATTACAATTTATTTAGAAAAGTCCTCACATTAGTTATTTTTTGAGTAAATGTGTAAATGCTTCAAAAATTCTCCTTTTTTACTGTTTAAAGTTGACAGGTATAATGTTATTTTAAGAGTATAATGATGTAGCAAGTAAATTTTCTTCAAAGTTGATTACCTATCCATGACAAGAGCAGTTGACTGGAACAGTACTTCTTTATCAGACATTTTGCTTGAGGAATACTCTAGAATGCGCTGACACAGTCTATAATCATGGTCCTCCTCAGAGGGAGGCCGTATGAGCTGTGGAGAAACTGTCTCCTGTCGGATTTCCTTTTTTGGCGGTTCCTGGACAAATGTGGTGAAATCTGCCATCAGCTGACCAAGGTTCCACACCTTGATCATGTTGTCCTGGGCTGCTGAAATCAGAAGCTTCTCATCAGCGGAGATGAGAGCTTGGACCAAGGCCATGTTGTGACCATGTAAACAGTGAATCATTACTGCATCCTTTAGAAGGTTCTGCACACTTCCTGCTGTAAGGATGTAAATGTTGTTCTCTCCGAGTGGGGTAATGATAACATTTATGAATTCAGAGCCAAATATCTGAATGTCAGCATAGGGTCCATTTACAGAGGATTTGGAGACACAAGCCCCAGAATCTATGTTAAAGATCTGAGCAAATTTCACACTGTTATCATTTATTACAACATCTTCTTTACTTCCCACCAACATGAATTTCTCACTTGAATGGACTCTCAAGAAACTAATCTTATAGGGGTCACCTATGGCTAAAGTATGTCTCTTGTCCATAGTATCCAAATTGGACACAACAAGTGTTTTCCTATCACTGCTTATAAGAATATTGCTTTTGGTAATATGAGTCAAAATTTCAAAATTTAGTGACCCTCCTCCAAACAGATATCTATAGTCTAGATCTTGCACTTTGAAGAGTTGTGCCCCTTTTTTCAGGTCATATGCACAGACTAATGAAGCAAATGCAGCTACCACAAATCTGTCATCAGAGGAAATAACCAAGTGAAAAGCTGGGGCCTTGATTTCCACACTGTGTAACAGATTCAGAGGGTTGGACATTTTTTTGGTTACTTTGAAGACTTGAAGAATGTTCTCTGAAAATAAATGGAAGAAGATTATAGCAGTAGTAGTAGTAGTCGATATCAGCACAACCACCACCACCATCATCATCATCATCATCATCATCATCAATAATAATCATCATCATCATCATCATCATCCATGTAATTTTCCCTTATAAACAACTGATTCACCCATCCTTATTATTATTTTGATTTGATGAGATTAAGATTGGAGAATACTAATTGCACTGAATTATCTTTACAAAGAATCCCAAATGAGGAGAACCATTCTGTTTTCAGAAACCTATGATTTTTTCATTTAATATGGGGCAGGGATCTCAGTCTGTGTTTAACATTGTCTCCTTTCTCTCACAATGTAACACCCATAGCATTAGCAATATAGATCAAACAAAGCAAGTGATAAATTAAGACCTAATTATCTCCCTGAACAAGATCCCAAATCTATGGTCTATGGCCCTATCAGCATCTCTATAAATATACTGGTACATGAAAGATTCCAAAATTTAATTCATTTTATGAATAATCCTGCAATGCATGTCTTAAAAATCACTTTCTCAAGAAACTTTTTAAGAAAGAGAAGAATTTAAGGCCATGATAAAAATTGGTCCTTTTGATCATCTAGCATGTAAGTACTGAATATTACTTGTATAGGTATTATTATTTTTGCTGCTACCTTAAAGGATCATCTGAAAGAAAATCTTCACAATTTCATCATAAACTGCAACTAAATTAACAATTCCCACCACATATGAGGTAAGATGTTTTTTTCTTCCCCAACACCAATATCTCTCCACCCAACTTTACTTTTATTCCTAGGTGAAAATGTTAAATAAAATATTTGCCCCCAAGTGAACATTCTTTCATGGAATTATCACTCCACTGTGGAAAATATCCCCCACAAAGCACGCGCACACACATGCATGCACACATACACACACACAGAGTTGGTAATCATATGATTATGATGATAATGACAAGGCAGATGCAGGAGTTGAAATTCTAGGTACAGAAATTTCAATGCCTCCCAAATACAATCACATCAACAAGCATACTGCATAACTCAAAACAATGGTCAAGCACATGTTCTTATCTACTATATATAGAACAGAGACAGTCCTCACTATAGTGCTGTTCAAGGGAAGCCATACAAGTATACTGAGGCATATTATACATAGTATTAGAATTATATAATGTCATGGGATCCATGACCATACCTGCCTTACCAAAAAATGTATTATACTGACGTACCTTATAGTAAGGGACCACTGTGTGTGTGTGAGTATATATATATATATATATATATATATATATATATATATATATATATATATATATATATATATATATATATATATAAACTTGTATATACAACAGTGTGAATGGGATCATGTTATACTGACATTGTGCATTATTGTGAAGGACCACCATCTGTATATATATATATATATATATATATATATATATATATATATATATATATATAGAGAGAGAGAGAGAGAGAGAGAGAGAGAGAGAGAGAGAGAGAGGGGATATGGTTAGGTTAGGGTTAGAACAAATAGATAGGTAGAGAGAGATATATATGTTTTGACATATAAGAGGCTGGATTTCAAATAAGCATGATGTGAGTGTAATGTTTAATGCACAGCTAATCACTGTCAATTTTCAACTGTTTCTTAATCTAAATGTTTTTTTAATGGGATGGATTAAAATTAAAACTTTATGTTCTAATAGTTATAGTGCAATCAAATTTTAGACTTATTTCAAATATTTAAATTGATTTATGTACAAAAAACCATAAATGTCAGGATTGGAATTCTTTGCATAGCAATTGTTCTCCCTCAACTTACATACATGTACAGCAGTATCACTAACTAAAGCTTGATCGCTAGATTGTTTTATGTACTCAAAATCTATTAAGGAGGGGGAGGGGGGATAAATTTTGTATATGTGACATTTCAACTGCTTTAATGCTGATTTGTTGTTATAAATAATCGACCATGTTTCAATTGCAGGTTGATACTATTTCTCAGTGGAAGAAAAGATGAAAAGAGAGGAAGGACTGTAAAGGTGACACTGCACTATTGTAACAGTTTAATTTCCCATTTAGAGAACATGTAACACTACAGTTCACCTATACCTGAGACTGGCGCTGTGAAATTCCAAGAAGTAGTTAGTGGTGAGAGACTGGACAGCCATAACAATTTACCTTTCCAGGTGTGTGGCATGCAACACCTCTGCTATCTGTATCGGGGAATGCTGCTATGAATTTGTATGAGTCTAAGTCTAAGACTGTAAGGTTAGAGGTGAGAGACTGGACTAGAGTTAAGTTTACCTGTCCAGGTGATGGATATGTAGCACTTGTGTTACCTGTATCTGAGGCTGCTGCTATGAATTTTCCTGAATTGGAGACTGACAGGTAAGAGACATGTGTGGGGAACTGGACAGGTGAAAGACTGGACAGGTGTAACAGTTCTTCTGAAGATTCAGGTGAGTACTTGTTCATCTTTTTATATACATCCAGTTTCAGAAACCTAACAAAATATGATTTAAACTTCTAATCCTTTTTGATTTGTTGGAAGAAAAAGATCCACAAAATTATATAAAGTGCTCTTAATGACACCAGTGTTGGTACTGAGTTGTCTTTACCCAAAGAAAATAATAATAATAATAATAATAATAATAATAATAATAATAATAATAATAATAATTCTTTATTGAGAGATGTATCTAGACTCCCTTGAGCTCTTTCTGAAAGTCTACATGAATGTATCTCACTGATGAAACATGTGCAGGAAAAAGTAAAGTCACAACATTTAACAAAGGAACAATCAAAGGATATGCCTTTATATTACTAAGAACATGTCAATCATATTGAAACAAAAAAACATTAGCAGGCACAAAGACAAAACATTTTTTAAAAATATGACGACATGTAGAAATCAATCAAAATCAAGCTTTAAATACATGAGATATTTTTCTTTAAAACTTTCAACAGAAGTGACTGATCTAACTGATGTGGGCAAAGAATTCCATATCCTTGTTCCAGAATATTTAAAACTATGTTAAAATTGTTCAGTACTTGGTTTTGGAAATTTCAAGTGGCCATGTGAGGTCGACCATAAAGCATATGGCCCATGATTTTCATCAAATAGTTCTCTTATATATTCAGGCATATTACAGTTAATACATTTGTAGACAAGTACTGCCTTTTGAAAGTTTATTCTGTCATTTATTTGAAGCCATTTCAGTTCATGGAAAAGAATACCAGATGGTGTGTCAAAAGGAGCATCCAGAATTAGGTGAGCAACTCTCTTTTATATCTTGTTTATTCTTTCTAACTGACTCTTGGGACAGTTTCTCCATATTGTCAAACAATAGTCAATAACTGGCAAAATGTAGGCATTGTAGTACAATATTCTGGTCTGTATTGGTATGCATTTCTTAATTTTATTTAGTAAAGTTATTTTACTTTATAGAGATATACAGACATAGTCAATATGTTTGTCCCACTTTCAACCATCACTCCTAAAAGCTTTTCTTGCTTAACATTTCTGATGAGTTGACCATTTACTGCCAAATTTACAAGTTTCTCAGAAATGGAATGCTTCTTAGATGAGGCCATTACCATAAATTTGGTTTTGTTTAATTCATAACAATTATATTTTGCTTTTACCACATTTCAATATTTCTTATATTAGAGTCTAGCACAGCTTCTACATTAATTACATCACTACCAGAAGCTGTTCTAGTAGCATCAACTGCATATAAATCGGTGTTTGTAAGTTCTTTCCATAGAGGAAGGTCATTTATGAAAATAAGAAAGATCAATGGGACTAAAATAGACCCCTAGGGAACACCATGATTAATTTCCACTGTGCTAGACCAAACATTTCCCCTAGAGTTTTTTGCATCCTGTCAAAGAGATAAGATGCAAACCAGTTTAAAGCATTAGTATCAAATTTATAGCATTTAGCTTAGATAATTTGACATCATAATTGACTACCATATATACCGTGTATAAGCTGGGTCCAAATGCAAACAACATAGACCCTGATCTGACATCGCATAATGCGCTGTCAGATCAGGGTCTATGTTGTTTGTGTTACTGATTAGTCCTTACAAACAGCATAGACCCAGATCTGCTGGTGCATTATACAACAGCAGATTTGGGTCTATGCAGTTTGCAATTGGTATTAGCTTATACATTAGCATATATGGTAAATCAAAAGCCTTCCTAAAGTCTTGAAATATATTTCAAGTTAGGTTTCCCTTTTTGATTTCCTGCAGCCAGCAGTGAGTTTTGTTAAAGTGGTTTGGCATGAATGACCCTTGCAAAAATCTGATTGAGTAGTATGGGAAAGGGGAATTTTGGACCACCTGGCCAATCATCAACCGGCTTGGCATTACACCAAGCCCCTGCAAGCCAGTGGCACATGTTTTTACTTAGGTCATCCTGCGCTTATCCTGGGTTCTGGACCACCTGGCCATGGCTCAGCCTATTAAATGGCTCAGAGGATCCCATCAGATCAATGACACCTGTTTCAGAGAGAAGGTGGATTATGAACCATCCAGTCAGGTGTCAGCCCTGTCACCTGTCAGAACTACTGTGTTCTGCAGGGTTGGACAAAAAAGGGAAAATATGGGGTTGTGCAGCTGGACAAGCCCTCTCCTATGAGGCTGGGGCAAATGGTTTTTTGCTAATGTTAAAAAAATGATTTGCTATAGGTCTGCATAAAGCCACAGGATGGCTTACCACCCATGCCAAAGGCATTGTAATAATATGGTGGCAGCGGAGAAGTTGGTGTTATCCATGTCATCAACATATGCTTTTGTAGTCGTGTTCTGGGTGTGGGTGGAGTATGCCATGGACACAATCTTATTTAAGCCCAAGTCCACATTGCCTGTCATGCTGTCAACGGTTTTGATAACCCTAAGCACATCAATATAGTTTTTATTCTTAGCATGGGAGATGCCTGTACCTGAAATAGAAAAGCATGCAAATATGTCCACAGACATGGTTTGTCAGAGCAAAGAGTTTACTCATATTCTGCAATGCCAAAATGGGGTCTGTATCCAATTTGCATAAATGCTATGGGTGCCACTTTGCTTGTGCAGATAACAGTGCTAGCATGGCATTAA
The DNA here is from genome assembly GCA_029931535.1 of Margaritifera margaritifera. Taxonomy (NCBI): domain Eukaryota; kingdom Metazoa; phylum Mollusca; class Bivalvia; order Unionida; family Margaritiferidae; genus Margaritifera; species Margaritifera margaritifera. The sequence goes on along the minus strand of JAQPZY010001521.1, from coordinate 3,345,511 downwards.
GCAATATGTCTGGGGTCAATCACACTTTAGTGCCTTTAACACCACGATGAATAGATGGCTGCAAACTGGCCCACTGGTCTTTTTTTAACCAGAAGCATGGAGTAAGTCAATAGCAGCAACTGGGGATTGGATCCCCTAGTTCTGCAAAGACACAAAATTAGTTCAGCAGGTGGCACAATGTCATACAAGTCAAAGTAGAGAGGGTGGGATTGTGTCACCTGGAACACTACCCAGTTCAACCCATGGTTCTGCTAAGGTTGGCAATCCCAGCTTCATGCCCACTGCAACCTGGTAGGTCTGCCATCTCAATGTGCAAGTAGATGCCGAAGAAGTGCTTCAAGGGCTCAGGCATACACAGCAGATCAAAGTTAGAAAGAACCTTTACTGCCAACCCAAGAGGCACAGACCGGTACCCTTTTTCTATACCAACAGAAGTCTGCATGAACTGGCTGATGGAACGTCATATATCTTCATGCTTACCATATTACTCGCGTATAAGCCCATACCAACTGCATAGACCCTGATCTGCCATAGCATAATGTGCCGGCAGATCAGGGTCTATGTTGTTTGTTCTACTGATTAGTCCCTACAAACTGCATAGACCCAGATCTGCTGGCGCATTATGCGATGGCAGATCTGGGTCTATGCAGTTTGCAGTTGGTATTGGTTTATACATGAGTATAAACCGTACCTTCATTTCTGTTATGACCATCTTGGCTGTTTTTCAGACAGATTATACAATCACACTGCTTTTTTTTATTCAACAGTTCATCACAATCCGAAGAATCTACATTCTATGTTTAAAATGGGCCTTAAATTAAAAACCAAACCATGAAAAAAAATCCACAAAAGTCTTCAATGTAAAAAATCTTTAACTTCATTACTGTGCACATTTCCTATGTTTTTTTTAAAAACGGAAGCATGTCACATATGTTTCTTTTCCTTGTGTGAGAAGACACTAATTCTACATGCAATCTAGCATTTTCTACATGCAATATCAAAGTTTTTCCATGTTATTTATATCTAACCACAGACACTTGAGTGATCTATTTATATGCTCAGCCACAAACGTAGAAGGGGAATGTAATGTTACCCTTGTCTGTCCATGCGTACATCCATCACACCTTGGTTAAATTTTGCATATAGGTCAGTTTCTTAGGCATTGTAAGTCCCAGAGCCATGCATCTTTGTATGTAGCTGTGTTTTGGTGAGTACCATAGAGATCAATCAAGCATCACTGTGACCTTATTTTCATGGTGCAGCAACTTTGGTTAAGTTTTGTGTTTAGGTCAGTTTCTCAGGTATTGATTGCTCCAGAGACAAGCAGGTTGGTATGACTATATATGCATTGATAAGTACAAAACTGATATCCTTTATTTTTCACATTATTCTTCTATTTTTGTTTCAAATTATTTTCTGTAATATTTGTATGGTAAGAGGATGTAGAATACATTGCATCTGATTTCTTATTCACTAGAGGTTATGCTAAGTTTTTTTTTAAAACAAAGCTTTGAAAGTAACATGATTTATTTGAAATTATATTGTTACTCTGTGCAAATTAAAATTAAAATCTGAAATGTATTCATACAACACTGATTGCACTGTTACCCTACCCTCCCCCCCCCCCAACACTGTGCAACTCTATAGTAAAATATGCATGCAAAATTGTCCTAATTGCAAACCTTAACCAGAGCCACTGAGGCATGACATGAAGGTCACAGTGTCCTAATTTTGGTAAGGCTGCTTTGTACTCTCCAACACACATATAAATACCAAGCTGCATGCCTCTGTGGCCAACAATGCCTAAGAAACTAACCTAAATGCAAAACTTAAGTCACTGCAGCACAAAATGTAGGCTACAGTGACCCAAGTATGTACGGTGGTGTTATTCTCATCAATATGCATCCATGCACGAAGTTGCATGCATCTGTGGCTAATAATGCCTGAGAACAACTGGCCTAAATACACATATTAACTGAATGCACTGATGTATGAAATATAGGTCACACTGATTTAGTTTGAGGTAAGATGGTTTAGTACTCATCAAGATGCATCAACATGCTAAGTTGCATGACCCTGTGACTAATAATGCCTGAAAACCTGACCTATGCAGGAAACATGGCCAAAGTCCTATAATACAAAATGTAGATCAGTGACCTAATTTTGTTTGGGTTGTGTTGAACTCACCAAGACATTTTACTTGTTATTGCTAGAATGGTATAAACTAGTACAAACTACCCTATTTGAACAAAAGGTTAATGTAATAAATATAATTATGACTGCATTACTGGATTATCCTACATATAATCCTACTGGGTATAATAAGCACCCAGCTATAAAGGCACAGACATATATTTGCCAATCCATAATACCCATAATACCTGGCAAATCAGGGTCTATGCCTAAAATTGTAGATAGAAGGAATAGTATAGATCCAGACCTAACAGCAAATAATGTGATGACAGATCTGGGTCTATGCTTTTTGTAGTTGTACATGCATTCCATACAAACAAACAGAGTAAAGATATTTTCCATACCGTCCTTCTCCACAGAGCTGTATATCTGCAAGGGCCTTGTCCAAGTCGGTCTTAATGACACAGGATCCATTATCATTCAGATCAAATACTAGCAGCTGGTCCTTCTTCTCGCTGTTTTTCTGCTGTACAACATATAGGTGATTGTGTACACTGTCAAAGCACATTTGTCCCACGTCTTTCCTGTCAGCTACAAATACAATATTTATTTTACTTCATTAGGTACGATATGGTACATCAGTACTGTTATATTACATACGATATGGTTCATCAGTACTGTTATATTACATATGATATCGTACATCAGTACTGTTACATTACATATGATATGGTACATCAGTACTGTTATATTACATCAGATGATACTGTCCAGTCTGTGCAGGAACATATATGTCCAACATCTCTTCTGTTGGTTACAAAGCACTGTACATAATGAAATGAGATCCATGACCACAACTGCTTTATACAAGGAACTGTGTTATAATGAATGGCATTATAGTGAGGGATGATAAATAAGCATTATTTTTTACTTTCAAGCCAAAAAAATACCAGATTTTGGTTGTAAACTATTTTTTAACATTAATTTACAATGTCTGGCATAAAGAACATCTATCTCTTGAATGTACTGTTTGAGACTCACAAAACTTACTGGCATTCATCATAATTCATTTCACCTGAAATACAAATATTCAGGTGTATTTTATTTCACCTTAAGTGCTGATATTCAGGTGTAATTCATTTCACTTGAAGTGCAAATATTCAGGTGTAATTCATTTCACTTGAAGTGCAAATATTCAGGTGCAATTCATTTCACCTTAACTGCAAATATTCAGGTGTAATTCATTTCACCTTAAGTGCAAATATTCAGGTGTAATTCATTTCACCTTAACTGCAAATATTCTGGTGCAATTAATTTCACTTGAAGTGCAAATATTCAGGTGTAATTCATTTCACTTGAAGTGCAAATATTCAGGTGCAATTCATTTCACTTGAAGTGCAAATATTCAGGTGTAATTCATTTCACTTGAAGTGCAAATATTCAGGTGTAATTCATTTCACTTGAAGTGCAAATATTCAGGTGTAAAAAAGGAAGTCAGAGAAGAAAGGTTTTATTTTCGATTTCTCATCATTCTTATCACTATCTACAGATAAAGAAATGTGAATAGGTCAAAAGAAGTAAAAATATATAAAAGTTTTGTTAATTAAGAAAGAAAACAAAAAATAAAAATACTGTTCAATTAAAATTGCTATTGTACCATCAGATAGGAAAAAGTAATACTTTCATCGAAATAAGAAAACAAATTAGGACACCTAATTGTGAAAAATATGGTAAAATTATCTTTTTCTTGTCAGTATGCACAAATTCCAATAACAAAGATCCACCACTAAACATCAGTGATGACAGCTTGACATGAAACCTTATAACATAGTACATAATTCCAAACTGTGTTACTGATGCAGTTGTCAACTTTTATCGCATGCTCAGTACCTGACTGAATGCCCATTACAGCAGGAAGTTGGTTCACCCCATCAGAGTAGTTAGTAATTATTTTCCTGAGGACTCAATCAGATTAGAAAATAGAGAATTTGCCAAACGAGTTATCTTCATGATATATATCTTTGTTTCAATTCAAAACTATTAATGACAGGATTTTCCACAAATATTTCCGTCCATGTGGATCATTGTTTACAAGTGTAAACAAATGTTATGGTCATGATGTCACTCAAAGATGCACTCTTGAGAACCACAATTTTATGACATAGACATAGACAAATTTTACTTAGAGTCAGAACTGCAATTACATAGTAAGAAACATTAGCTCGTTGGACCTATTTTACAGACTATAAACAATAATATAATATACATGCATAATGACTGGCCAATACGCAGTTAAGATACCATCTTACATACATACAAATTTTAATTATACAATTATGGATTATGCAAGAGACACAACCCTATGTACTAACATAGTTAAACTATACAGCTCACCTATAGAATATACAAGGAACACAACAAACCTATGTTCTGACACAGATGAAAGTATACAGCTCCCCTACAGAATATGCAAAGGGCACAAAAATCAACGAAAAATGTAATCACGAATGTAACTCTTACCTCCAGCGAGAAAGACATCTGCCTGTATTGTAAGGATCAGGTTGCCATGTAGTGGGGGGAGGCATACCTCCTGTGGGGTAAGAAGAGGTCCGTGAGCCCGACTACAGAATGATAGTGCACTCTGGACCAGCCTTTCAAGGTGACTGTTGCTATGGTAACCTGGACCCAGCTGAGACAAGACCTGTGATGGAAATCAGCAGAAACCATTGTTTACCCACATATTTATATTCTTTTCGTTATGCAGAAGAAACCCACCAAGCAACATAAATCTGACTTCAATTTATTTTATTGTTGCTGCCATATAATGATAAGAGTAGGATAAAACTTTTTAGAGGGGTGGAATAAATTTGCAAGCCTTAATGCTACTCTGAATTTTATTATTGGGAACAATTTAAGTCAAATTAATGAGACATAATAATGCTTTAAGTCTTTTGGAATATATTGACCAAGCAGAAAAGTGAACAAATAAACAGGCACAATGCAATTAGCCTTCAATAATCTCATAGGGAGTGGAACAATTTTTATTGAAAACAAAATTCCAGACATCTTTCAAGGATCTCTTTGCTCAGCAATCCAAATTTACCTGACTAAATTGAAACATATCATCCTATATAGAGTCTGCACCAGTTACAACACAGAACCAGTTAACTACATGACCATTACCGTATATACTCGCATATAATTCAGGTCCAAATGCAAACAACATAGACCCTAATCTGCACTGGCAGATCAGGGTCTATGTTGTTTGTTCTACTGATTAGTCCTTACAAATCAAGCGCATTATGCGATGACAGATCTGGGTCTATGCAGTTTGCAGTTGGTATTGTATTATATGTGAGTATATACGGTACTTATTCTTAGTTTAGTGAAGAATTTTTGAAAGCAACAAATATACATTATTTCTTACCATTAGAGTTAACTTTGTACTGTACTTGTTAAAATAACATACACAGAATGAAGACTAAGGAAAGACAGTGCAGTAAATGACTCTGTGTGGCAACTGGTGCAGTCCCTCTAGCATACCACCTACCAATGCTGTGATGTATAATATTAATTCATTCCATCAATATATCGTATAATGAACACTGTGTAAGATATTCTATGTGGATTTTGACTCAATTTAGCTTGACAATTGCCCCTAACACATTCTATCAAGACATTAACTCTTTAACTTTGACTGACGAGTATATCCGCTGCATAAATGTGCCTTGCCTCCCCAGTAACTGATAAATCTGCTGGTAAACAAAGCTCTACTACCCCAGTGACTGCTATGTCCGCTTACTGGTAATGATCCCTATACCTCAGTGACGGACAGATCCACACTGTATGTTCATGTAACAATCAGTCTTATTGGTCAATAATTAGAAGCAAAAGGACATTAAACCAATCAAAATGGAGTTAACAAATAATTGTTCTTAATAAATCTGGGGATTTTTGCAATTTTGTACCACGTGTTAGTTAATACATGCATTTGTAGTAGACACTGGAAACAATGGCTTTTGCTTACGCTAGCAATTGAGAGAATCCGAATTTTCAGGTTTTTCCGAGGACAAACTTGACAATATTGTATTAAGAAGTGTTGGTAGTGACACTGAACTATCTTCTTTGTCAAGCCTGTCCGAAATTGAGACAGAATCTGATGATGAAGACAGCGAAGTGTAGATGACAGCCACATGCTTTCAGTGTTTACCAAAGGTGTTGGCCCAACTTTTGTTTTAGATGAGTGGAAGAAAGAAAATGACAAACAGTTCAATGTCCATCTGTGTATAAAGCGTAACTGCTTCTATAAATACCATGAAGAACAAATTAAGAAATAGTAGAACATAGTGACTAGTTAAACATTTTGTAGTAATTACATGTATATATTTAATCAATAACTTTGTATAAAAGACTGACATATATTTTAGTGTTTAAAAATAGTGTTTTGTGTTCTATTCATGGATATTATACCAATCTTGTGGATGTCAGCAGGATAAAAGAATCAAACAGACATAAGGTAGTTGCAGCTTTTATATATGCATGGTTTTAGTCTATAAATCGGTCAATTATACAGAAAGTAACTAAAACAATTAGCCCATATCCCCAAATCATTAGCTAAAAAGTAATCATTTGGCTACAGCAGCATCAGGCTCTGGTAGTCATCCCCCAAATCAGCTGCAGTAGTGATCCCAGCAGCTAGGCAGAGTAGTGAGCCACTACAGTAGCACTAGTAGTTAAAGAGTTAAGACAGAATTACAGACCACTCCTGTTAATACAAAATGAAGTGCACCACAAAAATTGGTTCATATAATTCAAAGTTCACATTAAATTTGAAATATCAAATATGGACAAGAGAAAATTATGATCTTGATACATACATATGTATGTACATACATGCAGACATAAAAATATACGTACATACCTACAAACCTGGGATCCTGAAATTCGAAAGGCTGTGGTTCTTGCCAGACATTTTTCCCAAAAAATTACCGTATATACTCGTGTATAAGCTGGGTCCAAATGCAAACAACATAGACCTGATCTGCCATAGCATAATGCGCCAGCAGATCAGGGTAGTTGTTGTTTGTTCTATTGATTAGTTCTTACAAACTGCATAGACCCAGGTCTGCTGGCACATTATGCGATGGCAGATCTGGGTCTATGCGGTTTGCAGTTGGTATCGGCTTATACGCAAGTATATATAGTAATAAGAATTTACACACACACATGAATGAGTATGCACACATGCATACACATGCGCAAACACATACACACAAAAGACTGGGTACATTGGGATTGGAGGGATAGGGTGGAAGGGTTGCTTACTCTGAGATGAGGCTGGCAATCAATCTATTCATTTATAATATGATCTGAAGAAAAGGAGCAGCTATGGTCAACTATGTCAAATGGTTCTGACAATCTTTCACTTTGTGTATGTACACCCACACACAATGCAACACATGTGAACATTTTATATTTAACAATTATATATATATATATATATATATATATATATATATATATATATATATATATATCTCACATTCAAAATCCAGCAAAGATGCTAAAGAGGCTCAAAAGAGCTGTCGCCACCCCAAATTATTCCCAGTACATCTATTCGTATAGCTTCTAACTCTCTCTCTCTCTCTAACACATACATACACACACATGAATTGACACGAGCAAAAAATCTGTACTAATCAACTTCAGGAAACAGTGGAATGATAAATAAATAAGAAATGAGTAGATACAGACTAACGGACAATATAATCATGTTGGTTGGTTGGTTGGTTTGTTGTTATGGGTTTAACGCCATTTTTCAGCACATGATAGGCTATACATGGCGGCCAGTATATTTGGTGGAGGAAGAACCTGAGAAAACCCCGGGAAGAACCACCAACCCACGGGAAGCTCCTGGCAAGCTTTCTCACATACCCACATTGGCCAAGCCCGAGACTCGAACCCACGCAGACAGAGGTGAGATGTCAGTGATCTGTAAAGGCGAGCACCTTAGACCACTCGGCCACCCGGGGCCCCTCTTATATATTAATCATGTCAACATCCACTTAAAGTCACAATATTTTAACATAAAATGCTTTCCAAGCTATTTCAAAACTCCTAATTCAAACCTTTTGATACAATTAATGGTTTCAGTTATTCGTAAAAAATCTGTAACATGAGAAAGAAAGACAGTAATAAAGTAATGATGCAACAGGAATGAGCACGAATTACTGATGAGGAAAATAAAAGGAACCTTAATTTGTATGCATTTCCAAAAAACAAAAGTAGCACTCCAGGTTAGCTTCAAGCCACTGCTCTAATATTTACTTGAAAAGTGCATGATCTTTTTACCTTTACACCACTGTAACTTCATTATTTAAATGGGTAGGCACATTACTCGATACAGATAGCATGTGGCCATGTGATTTTTCTTAAGGTAAAGTAAATATGTCCCAACAATTTCATTTTCATTTTGTTTTTTTTAAATGATTTTATGTCGCTTCATTAAAAGTGGAATAAATTCATAGGTGTACAATATAATCACTTTCTTTAATATATGTTTATTTAAGAACTGTTGCAATCAATTTTATTTGTCTATGTTGCCATGATCTAGTCTCTTTTCTTTATTGCAGGGGATACTGTGAATTTTTATATAAAAATAGTTCATTAAATGGGAACAAATGAATAATGATGCTAATAAATATTGCATGTTAACTGGATTCAGTGCTAATTTCAGAACTTTCATGATTTGTATTGGTGTGGTTCACGTTATTATCATATTCTGATCATGTTTGTCAGAGTTCAACATTGTGAATTCATAGTTGGGTAGAATATAGTCTACAAAACCAGTTAAAATAAGAATTGAAATTTAAAATGATCAAAGTAATGAAATAATACACGGGAATTTTTATTTCTTATTATCATTCCTGTTTTCAAACCACTTTAGTAAAAAAATAACATAATTGGCTGCTTGTTTGTTGTTCTTGTGGGTCACACTCCTTTGTGTGACTCTTCTATACTTAACTACACATATCCCAATATTATGATTGATTACGATGCTATAAAGAATCCCACAATCAGAAACAAACAATACAGTCTTCCATACAAATGGCAATCAACATTTGAATGTCACTTTCATTTTTTTTAAAACTGTCATTTTTGTGATACTGTGAAGTAGGTTTTCAAGGCCCATACAGCGGGTGAGCTAAGAACATGGTTAGTCTTAATTTTTCTGTTCGTTAGGGATGAGCGCCAACAAGAACATGTATGAAATTTCCATATGCATTCAATAATTACAAAAAGTATCTAAGTAAAAAGATCAAACATGATCTCAATTGCACTAATGATCTCAATTGCACTAATAGTTTTTGAGGACTCTGAATGAAGATTGGCAAAATCTGAGGTTTCAGATGAACTCACAACTATTTAGGAACAAAATTAACTTCATTTCACAGTGTTTCATTGTATCATACATACATATATATACATGCGTATATATATATATATATATATATATATATATATATATATATATATATATATATATATATATATATATATATATATAATATATATTGCAGTGGATATAGAGTGATTATGGTATAACCATAACAAATACTCTTAAAAACAGTTTAATTTATCAATAATTTGGCTGCCAAAATTGGCCTTCATCCAACTATGTAAGTTTATGTTAACTGAAGTAAGCTGTATTAATAATAAAAAATGGCCTATACTGCAGGTTCAGTTACCTGTAGCACAACATTAGCAGCATCCTTCCGGATGCTCTCACTACCAAGAGTAAGGAGTTTCCTCATTATCTCTGTACAATGATACACCTCAAAGTCTGATAAACCAAGAGTGGCCATTTTTTCCAGGGCTAACTTCACATCTTCTATCAGAGCTGTGAAGAAGACGGCATGGCACTTTGCATACAGCCAGTCACAGTTACAAAGGCAGTCAGAGAGAAGGGAATCAAACTGCTCACTCTGAATCAAATGGTATGGCAGCTCTATGAGCTTCCTTTTGTTGTACATGTTATTTGCAAACTTGATTGGCTGAGCTGCCACTGGTCGAATGGCATTTGGATAGCTTTCTTTTTTTCCTTTGGTCAGCAACAACTTTTTCTCTTTCCTATGCCATGTACCTTGAAAGTACTGTGATAAAACTTTATGTAAATTTTTACGATTGTCACTTGTTATAAATCGTTTAGCTGACACTTCATGAAACTGTCGATGATACCATGTGATGATTCTTTTGCCTCCAGACTCCTTCTCTGCCAAATAATCCTCAAGGTCATACTGAATACGTTTCCATAGAAATGGCGGGTACATGATGACCTTGGGGTCAGGAGGCAGATGGTAGATGAAGGTGTCCTGGAGAGCATCATCATCTAGAGACAAGATATCCACTATCTCAGTCTCACTCAGGCCCTCCCTTGAGGCACACAGGTAACCTGCTCAACAAAAAATAACAAATTATATTTTCAATTATATTTCATTGACTTATTATTGTGCAAAATTTAAAGTAAATTTTGGAATAACGTATTGTAAAATAAGGGTTTCATGGAGCATAATATGATGCTATAATGTAGTCTGTAATGCTATTATTCTTGTTGGTGATGGTTTGGTCTTGCTATCTTCCAATGCAGGGGAGATAATCTTGCTTAACAAAGCGAGCAAATTATTACTCCATCTAGTGAGGTCAGGTAAAATGCAGGTTAATGCAAGCAACAACAATAACAATGAAGCTGAAAATGCTAACAAAAATATCTAACTATGCACTGCTTTCATTAGTTAATTGCTTTTGTAATTTCAAATAATATAGAAATCAGAATTTGATTTGACACCTAATAACTGGCTCAGCTGAAAAATCTTCCAATATAACCTGCATATTCATTATAACTGTCAATGAATAAACACATGAGGAAGGCCCTTTTCTGAAGCAATATGTATAATTTAATGTCATTCTCACCTAGTGTCTTCTGTGTAACTGTGGGTATATTTCCTTCACTGAATTAAAAGCGTCCAAACATTTTAAATGAACTTTGTATTTACATTTACCATATATACTCACATATAAGCCAATACCATCTGCAAACTGCATAGACCCAGATCTGCCGTCGAATAATGTGCCGGCAGATCTAGGTCTATGCAGTTTGTAGTATTAATCAGTAGGACAAACGACATAGACCCTGATCTGCCGGCACATAATGTGCCGGCAGATCAGGGTCTATATTGTTTGTATTTGGACCTGGATTATATGCAAGTATAATCGGAACATCTGTTAGAAAATTTTGTAATGTGCCGGCAGATCTGGGTCTATGCAGTTTGTAAGTATTAATCAGTAGGACAAACGACATAGACCCTGATCTGTCGGCACATAATGTGCCGGCAGATCAGGGTCTATATTGTTTGTATTTGGACCTGGATTATATGCAAGTATAATCGGAACATCTGTTAGAAAATTTTGTATCTGCTACTATTAGGAAGAAAAAGATGATTAAAAAAAATGTCACTCGTCGCGAAAAAAAAAAAATGACCCGATGTTCTTACCTAGTGCTTTCTGTATAACAATGGGCCCGTGCTTTCTCTCCAGGTTATCAAATATGTTGTGAATGGCTGCCTGCACAGTGGCCCCCAACATGTCCTCTAAGATCTTTGTGTATGACTTCCACTGCAAGGCCTGACTGACCAGCAGCTTAAGGTAAAGAGGCTGTCCACATTTCTGGTACTTCTCCAGCAGAAAATTTCGCTGTTTTCGCATCAGCTGCCTGCCACTTTCCAGACACAGAACTGTGATAATGTCATCTGCTACATTTTCATCCAATCTGTTAATCTGCACATACTGCTCCTCATCTGTCAACTTGCTTCTCATGTTTGTGAGGCAGCCATTCATATCGGAAAGTGTTGAGATGATGAAGTGAACACTGACAGGAAGTTGCATAGGGACCCAACCCAGCAGGTAGGCATGATCAGATGGATTCAGCTGGTCTACAGAGTCCAGGAGGATAAAGAGATGTCTTTCAGATGCACCAACTTTCCAGAGCAGAGCTGCAAAGTAACTCACCAGATACTGAAAATCCACCTCTGAATCAACTTCAGTAGGCTTGGGTATTCCGTAAATCTGCCAGATCTGGGAGCATATGCTGAACAACACTTGATGAATGGCAACTGACTTTGGTGAGGTTCCTAAAAACCTGATAATTCGGAATGAATCTGGAAACCATTGTTTGGATAACTCCATAATCTTGGCCATCAAAGCTGTTTTACCAATTCCAGATTCTCCATACAGCACAATAGGTTTGCTATACTTGTCAAATTTTTTAATCTGGATTAATCGTTTCTTCATGTCAAAGCTGGGATCTGACTCCATGTCATCTAGGTCTCCATGGTGAAAAGATACTCCAAATTGCTGCTTAATTGTTTCTAATACTCCTCTTGGAATATTTCCATCTTCTCCTCCCCCTCTTCCTTGATCCTCATCTTCACCTTTATCTGACTCTGTCTCCTCCATGTCTTTATCATCATCTTTTTCATTCACCTTTTTCTTCTCCTCCTTGGTATATGTCCTAGACAATAAGGCCCTCACTTTCTCCAGGACCTCTTCCCGTCCACAAAATGTTCTATTCCTCTTCTCACAGAAGTGCAGGTGATGCAGGACTTCTGTGTACACCTCCCTAACATCCAGCCTGATGGCTGAATCTTGCAGCTCAGTTTTAATCATCTTCTTCAGCCTAGACTCAAAGTGTTGGTCAAGTTCACACAGATAATTTGCATGGTCCTCAGTCTTATGCTGTATGCCATCTGGCAGGAAGTCCACTCTGAAGGTCCTCTGCTGGTCTTCTGGTACAACAGTTCCAACACGTGACCTCAGTTTTTCCCTCAAGTCCTCTGCCTCAAAATCAACTTTGCCATTCTTCAGGTCAATGTAGCGATCTTAGGTGGAAAAGAAAGAGCAATATGATGCATACGCTTGACTCTGATATCTAAGGGAAAAAAACTCAATATATCATGTGAAACAAGGAATAGTTTCTGGCTAGACTGTCACTAAACTTTTTGTGTAAACAGACAAAATCAACTGACCCGAGTATAACAACTGGGTTGTACAATTGGTCTATGAACTGAACCAGAACTTTACCCAAAAATCCACAAATAAAGGTGCATGTCAACTTATTGATGAACTGATTACTATCAGTTAACACCTGGCCAGTAAATAGCACATTAATCTAAATATCAAACAAAAACACTTCTTGTCAAGTAACTATCAAGTTTTAACCCAAGAATGTCAATAATTTCTGGAATAAGGTTTTAATCTATTCAAAAAAAATACCCTGGATTAAAGTATTGCTGTAAAAAAATGTGACATTAATGATAAGTTTCTATGACTGTGACCTTGACCATAAAGTCAAAGGGGTAAGCACTGTCATGATATACCCACATGCTGAATTTGGTTAAATCTATAATTTATATCTTTGGGGCAAAAAAACCCCAAATTGTTCAACTGGCATCATTTAACCTGTATTCTAAAATCCAAGAACTTTTACCTTATAATAAATATTACAGTGACGTCTATCAACTTATTGACTCGAATTCAACTTTCAAAGTCTGGATGAAATTCATTTGTGTATTCATAAGCTCAGTGAAGTGCAAAAATGCAAGCAATGACCTTTAACCCCCAAGATCAGTTAGGTCAGGTTTGCAAACTTGTTCACAAAAGGGCAGATATGTTGGTGATGGAGTTGAAACAAATATCAAATTTTCCTATTTGAATATCCACTGAATGTATTCAGATAGGATTCAAATACTAGACATTGTTAATAAAGCTATAAAATCCATCTTCTTGCCTTGTTTCCTTTGGTATTTTTTTTCACACACACACACACACCATCCCTCGTCATACCGCATTGCAAACTATGTGAACACAGCCATCTAATTCTAATATGACATTTTAGGGGTCTGAAGTAAAATTTTTGAGGATTCAGAATAAAATTAAAACAAATGTAGATGTGATTTTCCCTGTTTTTCAATACAACCATAACAATTCCTTTAATGTTGAAGACGGACTATAGGTAAAGAAGGGCAGAAACTTGATTACCTGTTCAGTTAAATGCAGGGACTATCTCAAATATTTATCTGGGAAGTGATACCATATATACTCGCGTAAAATCCGATACCAACTGCAAACTGCATAGACCCGGATCTGCCGTCGCATAATGCACCGGCAGATCTGGGTCATTGCAGTTTGTAGGGACTAATCAGTAGAACAAACAACATAGATCCTGATCTGCCGGCACATTATGCAACAGAAGATCAGGATCTATGTTGTTTGCATTTGGACTTGGCTTATAGGTGAGTATATACTGTAAATTTGAATATGTTGATTTCACATGCCTCTGGAATTTGTCATAAATGCTCGACATGTCCAACAGGACCGACTTTTTTAGAAACTATAAAATAACCAAATTGAACATTGGGAGTTTCTACTAAGCCATTAAAGACTCATATTCAGATTTTTTACATACTGTATATACTCGCATATAAGCTGGGTCCAAATGCAAACAACATAGACCCTGATCTGCCGTCACATAATGTGCTGGCAAATCAGGGTCAATGTTGTTTGTTCTACTGATTAGTGATTACAAAATGCATAGACCCAGATCTGCTGGCACATTATATGATGGCAGAATGGGTCTATGCAGTTTGCAGTTGATATCAGTTTATATGCGAGTATATACGGTAGCTGTTTTATATGAAAACCATACATTTTATCAGTATATTAAGATATACATTGCAATAGCTGTGAAATTGCCTTGGGGCTTCTGTAAGCAGTATAATGTAACCTCTATCAGGGTTAGATATCACGGAACTTGTCCCCTGTCTCAACCAAATTCAGGAATAGACCATTTGATTTCATGTAAAAAGAGGAATTCCCAACAAACAATTTAGTCATTTTCAGGAAAGAAAAAGTGAAATAATCCCTACACAAATTAAAATATATGCTGATAACTAGGGGTTTGTACTAATGCACAGCAAAAACAAAGAGTCACGTGCAGCAAGCTATTATTGTAACAGCAAACACCTTGACTATTTCAAAGTCATGTCAACAGACCCATGTACATCTTAGTGATAGGAAGCTGACATGTTACTGATGTTTAAGAAAATAAAATATATGATAGTGTCATATTTTAAGTGTAATAGTAATTCCATACCTGTGTAATGACTTCAGAAAGACCAAATATAGAAATATTTTGGAGTTACCGTATATACCCGTGTATAAACCGATACCAACTGCAAACTGCATAAACCCAGACCATTTTCATTTAGGACTAATTGCATAACATCAGATGTATTTTAGTGAACATCCCATGTCAATATGATTGCTCATTCAGAAGTAGTGAGAAGATTTTCAAGATGGCCACAATCAGTGTGTGGGCCTCAGGTGGCCAAGTGGTCCAAGGTGCTTGCCTTTACAGATCACTCATATCTCACCTCTGTCCGCATGGGTTCGAGTCATGGCTTGGCCAATGTGGGTATGTGAGAAAGCTTTCCAGTAGCTTCTCATGGGTCAGTGGCTCTTCCCAAGGTCTTCCCAGTTTCTTCCTCTACCAAATATACTGGCCACCATGTATCAGGTGCCTAAAAATTGCATTAAACCCACAAAACAAAAAACACAAAACACAAATTGATCAGTGTAGCAGCCTTGGTACCTAAGACCACTTCCTAACCAGTTTAGCTGTTCAAGACCTATAAGCCTGGTGGTATGTGCACTCAACTGCAAGACAGATGAACCAGGTTCACTTCCCAACAACAACAGACAGACTTTGTCTCCCCTCCCATTACATCTGGGGGCTAATGTCCAACTCTCAGTACCTGGTGGCCCTGTTGAGAATGAGTTTTGACCACTCTGAGAGGTGAATCAGGGTGACAATTGTCAACAAATGTCAAGGTAAAGGGAGAAGTGTAGTGGTCTAGGTATATGAAGTCATTTACTTAAAACCAGCCTATCTGGTCCAGACCTTTTAGCTTAATTGTATGTGTGGACAACTGCAAGAGAGACAATCATGGTCAAATTCCTGACTACAACAGTTACATTTTGTCTATAGTCCTGTTACATCAGAACCATTTCCATTTAGGTTCAACTACATATCATAAGAAGTCTTTTATAGTGAGAACCCCATGTTGATACGACCATCTGTTCAGGAGAAGAAGCAACAAGATTTTCACGATGGCCACTATGTTGGATGTCAGATTGATACCAATTTCATTTGGGACCAACTAGGCATCATAAAAAGTCTTGCTGTGAAAACCATATGTCAGTATGACCATCTGTTCTGAAGAAATAGTGATAACAAAATTTTAAAAACAGTCACCATGGTAGCCAATTAGATGTCCTATATGGGTACCTCTTTTTTTAAGGATCTTTTTTAGAATCAACTACCGGTAGTTCCTGTGAAGAATGTGTGTATAAAGTCTCAACGTAATATCCGTCCAGTAGTTCAGGAGTAGTGATAACAAGCCTGAGCTAATGGAAGGACAGATGGCAGACAACAGACAAAACTCTTTATAATTCACCAGTACAGCTAAAACAAGAGTCCACCAAAGGGACTGATGCTGAGCTAGCTAGGCTGAGCTGACGTACATCCCAGCATTATGAAAATGTGGGTTTTCTGGCTAAATGTTGTTGTTTATGAGCTGCAAGTTTGCAGCTTTCTGTGGTTAATTATCTTTTCGTATGTAAATGAGAGTTTTGGCTAGCATTGCGAGAAAGTTAGCCAGAAGGTTTGTGGCAAACTTTCTGGCTACTGATATAATAATAGCCAGAAGGTTTGCCAGAAATTGTTCTGGCAAACTTTCTGGTTAATGATTAACCAGAAAGTTTGCCAGAAACTATTATGGCAGGCTTTCTGGCTATTGATTAGGCAGAAAGTTTGCCACAAACCATTCTTGGCAAACAGTCTGGCAATTTAAGTCCACCAATATGTTAATCAATATAAAAATAAGCTGCATGATTCTTAAGTTTAAATTTAAACATTTATTTCATATTTTAATTCATTAATTGCTGCATTTTTTAACCACCAATTCTTTAGGCTGACAAGAAACTACCTAATGTGAGACATTTATATTGCCTGAAATGCACTGTGCTCCAGTATTTACCATTTTTTGTATTTAATATTTTATTTTGGACAAATGGCCTAAATTACTGAAATAATCAATCTTTAATTTATATCTTTTCCTGTCCAAATGTAACTGAGTCATGGTCCCATTTTGAATAATATCTTTGCCTCTGCATGATGAAATTATTTTCCCCTTTAAAAAATTTGAAGGATTTTATAGATTAAAACCAAAATTAATATGAGACCTAGTATGAAAAGAAGTTAGTTTATGTTAAATTTTCATTTCTTTCCTGTTAAATTTGATTGCATTATGACCCCCAGTTTAACTTAAAAGTTTTGCCTTGCATGATGAATTTTGTTTCCATGGGCCTTAATGTAAAAGAGCCTATCTCAGTTGTGAATTATTTTTGTTTTTTGTGGGTGGTCAGAATTTAATAGAGTTATGACCTGTATTTGACTTAGAATTTTGCCCTGTATCTTGAACCCAGATTTCTTCAATTATACATACTTGGCTGGGATTGTCATGTGTTTTAGATACATTTATAGTTTTTAGCTCTACTGCTCATAGACCAGAAGAGCTTACAGGATGGCCTGTTGTACATTGCCCAATATCCATCTTGTCTATCGTCTGTCTGTTAGCACAAGTTTATTATCACTCCTTCTCCAAAACTACTTGAAGAATTGCCATGAAACTTTACAAAAAATATTCATTCCATGGTCAAGTTAGTCCTAAATTAAAATGGTGCCATTTGGACATTCAGTAGGTCTGCCACAGTAGCCATCTGGAAAATCTTGTTAACCCTACTCCTCCTGAGTGGGTGGTCAAATTAACATGGGGTTTTCACAAAAATACTTTGTATGACATCAGATAGTTCTTTATGAAAATGGTGCTGATTTGACATCCAAAATGACCACCAGGGCAGCCATCTTGAAAATATTGTTATTGCTACTCCTCCTGAATGGAAAGTTATATTGAGATGGGGCTTCACTGGAAGAATTTATGACATCTGGCTGGTCCTAAATGAAAATGGTGCCAATCTGATGTCTAATATGGCTGCCAGAGTGGCCATCTTGAAAATCTTGTTATCAATACTCCCCCTGAATGGATGGTCATATCAATATGGGATTTTCAATAAAAGACTTCTTATGATATCTGATTGGTCCTAAATGAAAACGATGCCAATCTGACATCCAGTATGGCCACCATGGCAGCCATCTTGAAAATCTTGGTATCGCTACTCCTCCTGAATGGAAAGCCATATTGACCGCCACAGTGGCCATCTTAAAAATCTTGTTATCGTTACTTCCCCTGAACAAATGATCATATCAACATTAGGTCTTCACATAAACACTTCTTATGATGTCCAGTTGGTCCTAAATTAAAATGGTGCAGCTCTGACTTCCAGTATGGCCTCCCCAGCAGCCATCTTGAAAATCTTGTTATCTGTACTCCTCCTGAACAGAAAGTTATATCAGCATAGAGTTTTCACCAAAAGACTTCTTATGATATCTGGTTAGTGTTCTGGGTTTATGCAGTTGGTAAGGACTAATCAATAGAACAAACAACATAGACCCTGATCTGCCGGCACATTATGTGACGGCAGATCAGGGTCTATGTTGTTTGCATTTGGACCTGGATTATATGCAAGTATATATGGTAGGTTCTTTATATATTAAGCATCATCATGAAACAAAACCAGAATTCTGTGACATACAGATGGACATGACAGATAGACACAGGCATAGCAGTTGGACATGGGTGACATAATAATGCCACTACACAGAACATGGTAGAACCGGGCCAGGCATACAAAATTTCAGAAACATGTAGCTATAAACTAAATTGTGTTTTAAAATAATATTTGCTCCCAGATCATTTCCCAAAACATGCTTATGTCCAAATTTTTTTATAACAAAAACATGCACAAAACATTTTAATGGCACAAAAATCCAATTAAGTTTTATAAACATGCATATTACATTTGCCCCGGGTGGCTGAGTGGTCTAAGGCACTAGCCTTTACAGATCACTGACATCTCACCTCTATCCGCATGGGTTCGAGTCTTGGGTTCAGCCAACATGGGTATGTGAGAAAGCTAGCCAGTAGCTTCCTGTGGGTTGGTGGTTCTTCCCGAGGTTTTCTCTGGTTTTTCCTCCACCAGATATACTGGCCGACATGTATAGCCTATCATGTGCTGAAAAATGGCATTAAACCCATAACAACCAACCAACCAACATGTGCCAAGGTTTAGCAGCATCTGGGTAACTGTGTTAAAACAGCTTTCACAAAAAAAAGTGCAAAAGACCCATAAGATGCAAAAGTAGCTGACATGACAGGAAAATCTATCCAGGTAATGAACATAATTGAACATGTCAACCAAACTTCACACTTTACATTAAGCATTGTTGCCTGATCATACTAATATATAGCCCACAATGGACATACACAGAAATGCACATTTATATGTAAGGGAGGGATCAGTGTGCAACAGGCTAGCCCACAATGGACATATGTACAAATGTGTAGACATACATAAGCAACAGAATTAGCCAACAACAGATATGCATACAAAAGTGCAGACATACATAAGGATGGGAAGTAGCAAATAAAAATGCTACCACTGCTGCACTAGTAGTAGGAACATTAAAACATAAGTAATGTGCGTGTTTACCTGCAATCTTTGACTTGAGGTCAATATTCTGAAGATAGCGCATGTATACCAAAACCTTGTTATCTACCTTCTCAGCACTTAAAATACCAAACCTCACCTCTGCTTCTGTCACTGAAATAATAATAATAATAATAATAATAATAATAATAATAATAATAATACTTTATTTATAGAAAGTAACTCAATTAGTACAATACTACATGTACTCTCCCTTGAGGCCTTCTGTTTAAAATGTGGAAAAATTATATATAATATTTACAACATAATATAAAGTGTATGTGTATTATGACAATAATCAGATGTTATTAAACATGTTAAAAAAAAACACTTTTCTTGAAATAATCTTAGATTATCACTCTTTTTGATGTTTTGAGGAATACTGTATGATATGAAAGCACTTGAATATTGTAGAGACTTTTTGAAGGTTTCTAATTTTGGCTTGGAAAGTCGAAGATTCCCATCACAAACAAATACTAATCCACACTCAAATAAGTTTGTTATGAATAATTCCTGAAGATATTGTGGAGCAATTCCTTGAAGAGACTTGTACACTAAAATGCATTTTTGGTAATCAATCTTTCTAGATAAATCCAGTCATTTCAAGTAATGGAAGAGAGGTGTGGTCGACTTACTTGGTGCAAATGGTTTTCCAAATATAATTCGTGCTGCTCTTTTTTGTACTTTTGAAAATCTGTTAATATCAGTGTTTGGAACAATTTCCACAAATACTGAACAATAATCAAAACCTGGCAAATTATAAGCATTATAATCCTTGTTTCCACAGGAAGATATTTCTAAGTAATGTAATTTTTTAGTTTACAGCTTTATATTCTTTGTCAACTTGATCATTCCATTGTAGAAATCTGTCCACATGAACACCTGAAAGTTTATGACTTGCTACATTCTCAATTTCACATCCTTTTGTGGTTAGATCTAAATATGTTTGGTCTAATTGTGCTTGTCATTGTGAAGTTGTTATCAGCATACATTTAGTTTTATTTCCATTTATATGCATATCATTTTTATGACACCAATCTTCAATTTTGTTTAAGTCATTGCATAAGTTTGATTGTACAACATTTATGGAGGATCCAGATGAATGAATCATAAAATCACCAGCAAAAAGATCAACATTTGATACACTTGTAATGAAGAGTAGATCATTTATGAAGACAAGAAATAACTGAGGTTCCATAACTGATCCTTGGGGAACACCGGCTTTTGATACTTTCTGATTGTGATGTTGTAGTCTTTCTATGCACACTTGCTGTGTTCTCTCTTGTTGATATGAAGCTAACCACTGGATAGTGTTGTCATGGAATTTGAAGCATTTCAATTTTGACAGTAAGATGGAATAATTAACAAGATCAAATGGCTTTTAAAAATCCAAGTAAACAATTCCAGTTAGGTTTCCTTTGTTCATTTCGCTCAAACATACATCAGTAATTTTAGTTAGAGCTGTTTGACATATTAAAGTGTGAATGTTAAAATCCTGACTGTTCCTTATGTATAACTATATTTTGATTTAAATAAGAATATATAGAATGTACTACATGTTTATATATTACTTTTGAAAGAGTGGGTAGTGCAGTTATTATGGTCTGCAATTTTCTTAGCTTTTCCAGCTGACAACTTTCTTAAAAATTGGTGTCACTTTTGCAATTTTAAGCAGGTCAGGATATTCATTTGTTGATTATATGAGTAATTGACTTGTTTACCACAGGTACAAACAATTTAAGTATTCTGGGTTCACTTTTCCATCTAATCCAGTAGCATTGTTTACATTTAGGGTTTCCAGTGTTTTGTAAACTTCGTGCTCTGTAACATAGTCCGATGTAAATGGTTCTATATTTTGTAGTTTCTCATTTAGAACAGTAGGATCAACGTTGTCACTTTTCTTTAAAATTCAAGAGAGACACTACTAAAATACTTGCTGAATGAATCTACAGTATCCTGCATAGAAGACGCTGTACTACCATTATAACTGATACTTGCTGAATGAATCTACAGTATCCTGCATAGAAGACGCTGTACGACCATTATAACTGATACTTGCTGAATGAATCTACAGTATCCTGCATAGAAGACGCTGTATGACCATTATAACTGATGTTACTCAGAGGAACAGGTGACTTTTGGAATTTAATTCATTTAGATATTTCCACACATTACTAGATTTTTTACTTTCCTCTGTTTAACTCACTTTGTTTTTAGTGGTGCATGGATATTCAAGATCATTTTTAAGAGATTATAAAACATTTCCACAGCAACGTTGCAATTGTTAATATTTTTTTCTAAACAGTCAAATGGTTCTTGTCACAGGTAATTTAGGAAGTCTTCTTCATTAAATCTTTTGAAGTCTCTGTATGTAATTTGCAAATGTTTATATTTTCTGGACCACTGTAGTGCAAGGCAAGTGACACACACTGGACAGTGGTCACTAATGGAATATATTGGCACCTGCATCTCTGATATATTTTCAGGTCTATTTGTATAAATATGATCAA
Source organism: Margaritifera margaritifera (assembly GCA_029931535.1). Lineage (NCBI taxonomy): Eukaryota > Metazoa > Mollusca > Bivalvia > Unionida > Margaritiferidae > Margaritifera > Margaritifera margaritifera. The sequence goes on along the minus strand of JAQPZY010001521.1, from coordinate 3,323,087 downwards.
TAAGGGTTTCAGAGTCAGTAGTGATACATGTTGCCAGGGAGATGTTTCCATTTTTGAGGTTGTGATTTCTGAAACTCTATGTTCATATCTCCAGCAAAAATGATTTCATTATTTTCCTTCCTGTTTGCTCTCACCACTACAGTTTTGAACTTGTCAATCAAATCATTGTTTTTAATTTGGTGGTCTGTGCAATTAACAGAATAGGATATACGCTTTGGGTGTGGTAAATTGATTTGGATCCAAATGCTCTCAACTTCTCCTGTTTCTAGATCATGCATTAAAATGTTACTACCACTACTACTTCTACTACCACTACAAATATTATTACAGCAAAACCTGTCTTGAGAAAACACCTCTTCTGCAAAACAAAATGTGATTCCACAAAACAGGCGGTCTCTCACTACAGGTCATAAAATTATATAAATATGTTGATCTGTGCATGACAAGAACTGGACTTTCATCTTCAAAAGCAGTGGTCTTTCATGACAGGTGGTCTTCTAAAGCAGTGGTTGTCATGACAGGTGGTCTTCAAAAGCAGTGATCTTTTATGACAGGTGGTCTTCAAAAGCAGTGATCTTTTATGACAGGTGGTCTTTCAAATCAGTGGTCTTTTAACTCATGGCTTACTTTACATGCTTACAGAGTTGAAGAGCCTAAGATAAAACATGCTGCATCTCTGTGGGAAAAGACTGCATGTACAATAGATACCTTAATTCAACTGTAGGCTGTAGCTATGACCTAATAAGCACACATTCCACTCTTTGGTCAAAACTATCATAAAAATGGCATGGCATGGGAGAAAAACAACTGCTAAAACATGCTATTACATCATAGTTTTCTTGGTACTAATACTGATATGCATGCCTGGTGGTTCCTTATTACTTAATTTGGAATTTAAATCAATTTCAAAACTGTACCAAAGTGTGTTTCTTTTCATCATGACCCGGTTGGGAGAAAGAATGGACCTCCAATGTGATTCGAGCTCACAACACTGGCAAATGGTGCTAACTCTTCAAGTAAGTACATATATGTTTTTGATAGTGTTGGTGTGCTTTTATTATGATGAACTGTAACTTATGAAATTTACACAAATAACAATTGTTAAAGAACACAGTCTAAGTATTATGTAAAATATGGTACTTCTGTCTGGTCCCCTTACAGAATTTGCTGTACGCTAACCTGAGATATAGTACTTCAGTCTGGTCCCCTCCAAGAATTTGCTGTACGTTAACCTGAGATATAGTACTTCAGTCTGGTCCCCTCCAAGAATTTGCTGTACATTAACCTAGTATGCAACACTTCTTTCTGGTCCCCTGGACATTAATCTGATATGTAGCATTTCTGTCTGGTCCCCTGGACATTAATCTGATATGTAGCATTTCTGTCTGGTCCCCTGGACATTAATCTGATATGTAGCATTTCTGTCTGGTCCCCTGGACATTAATCTGATATGTAGCATTTCTGTCTGGTCCCCGGACATTAGCCTGATATGTAGCACTAGAGTAACACTGACCTTAGGTGCAGTATTTATATCTGGTCTTCTCACTCAGTTTGTAATAGGCGCTGACCTCAGCCTATGTAGTACTTGTGTCTGTCTCCTATTAGAGTTTGCTATATACTGACCCGATATATAGTGCTTATATCGGGTCTCCTTGAGTTAATACACAAACCTGACTAATTTTTAATATGTCTGGTCTGCTACAAGAGTTAATACACTGACCTAACTTACATCTGGTCTCCTAATATAGTTAATACACTAACTGGACTTGTGTCTGATCTGCTAATAAAGTTAATACACTGACCAGACTTGGGGAAAGTGCTAATATGTGACTTGAGAAAGAGAGAGAGAGAATGTAATTATGCAATTATTATCAAAACTATCTGCAATGAGATTCAACTTTAAAAAAAGATCTTGAATATTCACGCACCACTAAAAACAAGGCGAGTAAAACAGAGGAAAATAAAAAATCTAGTAATGTATGGAAATATCTAAATGAATTAAATTCCAAAAGTCACCTGTTCCTCTGAGTAACATCAGTTATAATGGTCTCCAAACAGAGTTAATACATTCACCTGACTTATGTCTGGTCTCCTATTAGAGTTTGGTATACACTGACCTGATATGTAGTAGTTATGTCTGGTCTCCTCACAGAATTTATTGTACATTAACCTGACATGTAGTACTACAGTAACACTGACCCTACATGCAGTTCTAATGTATCTGGTCTTCTCACTCTGTTTGCTCTACAAGGACTGGTTATGTAAACATTAGGTTTATATTATGTGTTCTTCTGAATAAGTCTGATGTACACAGACCTGATTGGTAGTACTTGTGTCTTTGCTCCTCACTCAGTTTTCTCTCCTGGAAGGCTTTGTCTACAGCACTATGAAAAATCTTTGTCAATTTGTCACTCACAATCAACCACTCTGCCTGTAAAAGAAACAATCAAATAGGTAACTAACTAAATAATATATATATATATATATATATATATATATATATTATATGGTATGAAGGAATAATGTCACTATAGAAAAGAGAACAGGGCAAGTCACATTAAATTCTAAGATTCTGAGAAGTGTGGAGATTTGGAGATTGACTTTCACAACACCATTGTTTAATTCCATTGGATTATGGGTGCTTCCCACACGTCAAATGCTGACGTGCTGAGTTAGCAACTAGCCATTTCAATTGGATATATCTGGCAAATAAGACCATTTTTGATAGCCTTTATATATATAAATATATATGCAGTGAAGCCCCTCAAAGCCCAAAACTCTTCAGACCAAATTAAGTTTTCGGTTTACTGAGGGTATCACAGATGTGAACAAATGTATTTTATTTATATATAAGTAAGTATACAAGCACATCACCATCAATACCAGCATTAATTTTTAAGGCCAAAAAACCCCATAAATAATTAAACCCAAAAAACAAGAATGTTTTCATGTGATTTGAGAGACAGAGAGAGAATTATGTTTATGTGTGTGTATGTGTGTGTGTGTGTGTGTGTGTGAAATGGGGAAAGTGCTAATATGTGACTTGAGAAAGAGAGAGAGGGAATGTAATTATGCAATTATTATCGAAACTATCTGCAATGAGATTCAACTTTAGTTCAATACAAAAGATCTCAGATATTTCTTTACGTATGGGAGGGGTATCAATATACACATTTAAGCAAGATTTCAGTTTTAAATTTGCATCAACATATTGTTTAAATATGTACAACAGTATATCTGGTTGTGTAACACACAGAGTGAGAACACATGTGGAACTATCTTTACAAAAACTAAAAAAAGTGGTAGATGAAAATTGCCTGGCAATCTTAGCAATGTTCCAATGAATTACCGTATATACTCGCATATATTTCAGGTCCAAATTCAAATCAATTAATGCGCTGGCAGATCAGGGTCTATGTTGTTTGTTCTACTGATTAGTCCTTACAAACAGCATAGACCCAGATCTGCCATCGCATAATGAGCTGGCAGATCTGGGTCTATGCAGTTGGCAGTTGGTATTAGCTTATATGCAAGTATATACGGTAGTACATGTACAAAACTGGATGAATATACAAAAAATATAAAAAAACTGACAGAAGCTGAAATATAATTATCCATCATAGCATGCACAGCTTCACGACATTGTAATTACGACTGCATTCAATCTGAAAATGCTCATACATATTAGAAAATATGAAAACAAACCATTTGCTACAGTAGTGGATAAATGAACAATTACTTTGCTGTAGATACTTCATCTCAAAGTCAAAAAAGTTGATTATGCAAAGTAATACTAAATAAAATAGAAAATACTAACAGTAGATCAGAGTGAAAAGATCAAATGGTCATACCAAATTCAAAACCACTTTGATTGTTCTGAAGATTTTTGCTTTTTCATATATCATTTAACCTCAAAGTTTTAAGTCAGAATGGCTTATGGGCAAATGGATAAAACAAGATCATATGAGGCAATAGCAATATTTATGATACCTACATGGATTTAAAGATTTAAGAAGAAAATAAAAGTCAAGAGCTTCTCATTGACTCAGTAACCAAAACCCATGATTATTAGCAATCTTCAAAAGAAAAGTCTGCTTGAGACTCACAACTATTTGTAAAAAGCCAAATAGGAGCACAAGGACTCTTTATGGGACTCTCAGGACTCAGATGGATAGACTGGTTGACTGGAGTTTAAAAGCATTTCTGCACATGATCAACCATTAAGTGCCCAGGAAGTGGAAATAAAATGCCTTACTATTAAGTGCCAAGGCAGTGTAAATAAAATGCCTTGTCCAGAAACAAATCATGGCAGTCAACTTGGGCTGGTCTACACAGGATTCAAACCTGCAACCCATTCAAAAGAAATCTGAACTTACATTGGATAAGAAGTGCACAACAAACAATAATTGGGCAGTTGGTTGGTTGGTTGGTTAAAATTTTTGTTGCTTGATTTTTAAAGGCACTTTCAAAACATTATTGACTATATCAGGGGTCTCCAAACTTTATAAGATGAGGGCCATGTTAGATTTTTGAAGGGGGTTTGCGGGCCGAAGTGACTGCGAAAAATTTAAATATATGCAAAATTGTTTTAAAAAAGTACAACACCGCGAGCCGGACATATCGAAGCCGCGGGACAAATTAGGCCCTTGGGCCGTAGTTTGGAGACCCCTGGACTATATCATGCTGAGGAAATGGGAGCTAAGTGCCTTTCCCAATGACACACTGAGTAGGGCAACCCAGGCTGGCCTTGGCGGGTGTTGAACCTGTGACCCTTGGATGTTGAGTTTAAGCTACCATCATTTTCCATAAACAGGGAGCTGTGGTAGCTCAGTTGGTAGAGCACTGAACTCATCTAAGGGTGGAAGGTTTGATACCTACCTAGGCCAGCCCAGGTTGGCTGCATCAGTGTGTCCTTAGGAAAGGCACTTAGATCCGATTTCTGCCACATGATAAAAAGTCAATAATGTGTTAAAAGTGCCATTAAAACAAAAAAATTAATAAAAAAACGAACCCAAAACAAACAACTATTATGAATAATAAAAATTTCTTGAACTACAATACTTGAATATATCAGATCGAAGCCATTCAAAAATCTGAAAAATGTATGGACTGATTCAAAGTAAAAGTCTATCATAAGTCATTATTAAACATTGTAAGCATTAAATTCATTGCATATTTCTTGACTCTCTAATGTGCTACTATTATTTCATGGTACTGTTTATACTTACATATTGTTTGGCAAACTTGTGATTGGGGTCATCATCCATATTACGTGACAAAACAGTCGAGATTGGCAAGAGAACATACTCTGGTGGGTTAGCATTGTTGTCCCGGCAGTACCATGTATCCAATAGTGACACATCAAGGCCAAGGCTAGCAGCTGTATTCCTAAGAATTTTGAATTCCTTGGCCTCGATCTTAGAAACAACAGGTCTGTACCCATACTTGTCACCAAGAAATGACTGAAATTTAGAATGGTCCAAGGTGTACATATGTATGCATTTTAGATAATGTTTGAGTAACTATCTACCAAATAATGCGGCTCAAAAAGAAATCTGCTGTGAAAATTAGTCATCTGAAACTACAGATTTACCAGTTTATCTTTTTTTTTTGTTGATCCATAAAGAAAGAAAAACAAATTTTTTTTTAAAAAAAATTCAGATTCAACTTTTGTTAAAAAGACAATAAATTTGGACACAAAATGATACATTTTTTTAAAAATAATATAAGCAAACAACAACACATATCTTTTTTTAACCATCAAAATGTTAAGATTCTTTGTAAAGACTGTAAAGTATTCAGTTTAAAACTGGAATTCACTGGACTGTGTACAGCTATAGTCAATACATGTATAGGCAACCATTGGTATATAAAGCATGGGCTGAAGGATAATGACAGACTCTCAAAACCAGCCCTGAGGTTCTCAATTTCAAAATAATATGTTTTATGCTTTTCTAGCAATTAAGCCCAGTTGTTACACATCTGATATCATATATTTTTAACATTTCTTGATTATTTTCCTATCTTGGTCTATCTGAAACAAGAATTCTGCAGAATGCTTCGTCTCACCTGTTTTGTTGTGGCATAATCCACCACCTTTGCAAAGTCACCAGAATAAGAAAAGTGGGTCACTGTGATCATATTTTGATAAACTTTTTCCCATATGTAAGAAGTATCCCTCAAAATAAATGGACCTATCAAGTTACAGTATTGTATATGCAAGTGTCAAAGAAACTGAGATAAATGCAAAAACTGGACGTAATCACAGGAGTGAAAAGTAGGTCACAGTGACCTCCTTTTGCCTGTGATGAGCAGTAACCTCCAAGATGAATCCATGATGTTTCATTACTGTATATAAAACAGTGTCAGAAAAAAACCCAGATACATGACATCAGAAAAGTTATATCCAATGTGGCAGGGCACAAATTTGGTGCAACTAAATAACTATCCTACCTACAAACCTGAAAATTTAAAAGTACTCATACAAACTCACAGAAGGAAAATCAGACTTTTTACTCCTTCCTATTACAAGTCTAAATAATTACACACGAATAAACAACAGCCTATAAAAAGGAAAAGCAAACAATAAGGAACTGTTATGAACTGGAACATAAGGAGATACTTAATATTAACATGATATTCATATATAGTACCAACATTTTATCTCATAAAATTCATGTTACATCTCAGACAATGTTTTCCAAAAATGTCATAGTTATTATAATTTGCCCATGTTACCTAATTTTGAAATACAAGATTAGGGGCAATTTATTTCCATATGAATGGAGATAGTGTTATCATAGGTGCTGTGACATTTTTTTATGTTATTTTTTGTTCAGAAAAAGATATAATGTAAGACACCAATCGGATCCTTGTCATGCAATTTTCTCAACATGATTGAAAATATCCAACTGATGTTGTGATTGTGTGACAAGAGAGACACCAAAGATCCAATCTTATTTGCTATATTGAACATTAAAATCAATAGATGAAAACAGTAGCATACTAACGAAGAGGCAGATGGGGCGGTTGCCCCAGACGCCAGAGGTCTTGGGGTGCCAAAACAGCTGATAAAAATTTGGGTCTCGTATTCTGGCCCTTTGGGCCATCATCATTGCCCTGGGCGCCATTTACCCTTAGTATGCTACTGGATGAAAACTATTGTCATATCTTATGTGAAATTGCTGATATTTGCATATGGACTTCAGTCTGAAATAAAGTTATTATTATATTATTATTATCATAATTATTATTATTATTAGTAGTAGTAGTAGTAGTATTTTTATTTTTATTACTATTAATAATTGGTTGGAGATGTAACAGGACACTATTGTTAATTTTTCACGAAAGATTATGAAACACATTAGAGGACTCTCCAAGTGAATAATCATCAAATTGAAAGATTTAAGTTGACCAAATTATTTTATATCCTTGTTTGCAGTTTTACTGGGTTAATATTCTTAATTTGGGTAATTTAAATTTGTGTGCCGTTTGTTAAATCCATGGAAGGATTTTTTTTCTCCATTTGATGTTTTTGGAATCACCCAAAGTCTCATTACATCACCTAATACAATTAACATAAGCTGGTTATTTTTACTTTTTTCTGTTATTCTTATAGGCAAGTCATTACCATTCATGTTTTTCTTTAGAAGAAATGTGATGTCAAACAAAATTACACTTTTTAAAATAATAATCCATGAACTGGGGACAGTGGAGTACATGTTACATCATGACTATATAATATGCCCCTAACAGGATGTTATTACTTTTGTCAATTGCATGTGACAACTCTCTTCTTTTCTTTCATTATAGAATTACTGTTATGAAGTCATCATCAATTCGGTATCAGAAAGTGTTATTTGCACTTGAAATTTAACAAGTACATAACAATGGACATGAATGGAAACTGGTTATCCAATGAACAGAGGCTGGAAAATCTCGAGTTTTTGAAAATCAGTTGTGACACTCAAAAATGTGTCATCATGAATTTAAAGCAAATTACATGTACCATGTACATTAAAATCATTTGCCAATTTACCGTATATACTTGCGTATAAGCCGATACCAACTGCAAACTGCATAGACCCAGATCTGTTGTTGCGTAATGCGCCAGCAAATCTGGGTCTATGCTTTTTGTAAGGACTAATCAGTAGAATCAACAACATAGACTCTGATCTGCCGGCGCATTATGCGACAGCAGATCAGGGTCTATATTGTTCGCATTTGGACCGAGATTATACGCGAGTATAGATGGTAAAACTATTTATACTATTTTCCATCTTTACTTGGCAAAAGTTCCATACATAAATCATTATTTACACAGATGCAACTGTGGAGAGAAAGTAGGCATACTTCCCTTTCATCTACCATAATCAACAACAAAATGTGCTTTGTATGACATCAGCCTATCATAAATGTGTAGCATATAGGTATCATAAAATAAACACTGCTTGACGTGGATAATATATGCTATTTTTCCAGTTCCAAAATGTCATAAGAGTCTGCGAAGTAACGTTCTGACAACAAATTGATTTACAAAACTTAAACTGTGTCAGAAATTCTACTGCTTCTATCTTTTTACAATTTGCATCATGAATTACTGGTGGGTCAACAAATGTACTTTCCTCTCAAGGTCAGGAACTGATGAGATTGGCATAAAAGTTTTCTGAGTTTGAGACACAACTCTTATGACATGAATGTTACATCCAGACATGGTGAAAAATAATTTCATAATTAAATTATTTATTTCATTCTGAGGATCTCTGCATGATATCCAATTTGTAAAGTCATGCTTTCTCAGTAATTTCAATCTCAATAAACCACTCTCTTAATGAACGACTGGGTACTATGATGGCAATTATTCATAACACCCTCATTGCTGACACGATAAAACTTGGGAATGTCCTTAACATTTTGCTTTAAAATTTTTGTTTTTATATTTATTTTACTTATGATCAATTAAATATATATCAATGTTATCTCTCTATGGTTGACTGTAAATGACATAAGTACCAGCTTTATGTTTCGTTGACTACTTCTGGAAATACTTACATTTTTCACACACATAACACTTATTTTATGCCACCAAATTCTGTACCTTATGGCAAATAGTGACCCAGATATCCATATATGGCAAACAGTGACCCAGATATCCATATGTGGCAAACAGTGATGATGTCTTACATGGTAATTAAAACAATTGCTGTCTGCACAAGATACATGTACTTTCAATAAGGTGCCATTTATTAATGTATCAGAAGGTTTTTGAGGCCCTCTTTCCCTGTTAAAGTTAAGAATATAAATAAATATCTTTATTCTGTGGTAAAATCAGAGTATCACAGGGTCAAAACAAGAATATGTGATTGTGGGATTCATGCTTATTTCTCAAAAAATCTGAAAAATTAATTGAATTAAAATAAGCAACATATACATTAAGAAGAGCTCAAAAATTTCAACCAATTTTAAAAGCATGCATAAAAGTTTGCCATGCATATTTTAAGACTTATATAAAATCACAATTGCACATCTGAATTTAATGTCATTACAACTTTTGATAAATTTCTTCAAATCATTTAAAAAAAGCAGAAATGCCATACCATGGGACGAACATTTAAATGTGACATGATAAATTACTTTTCTAGAGGGTTAGATAATGTTCAATTCGTTTCAGTACTTTTATTTGCTTGGAGGATTTCTAGCAGATTCCTATTGTTAAGCCCTGGAAATTATCTGGATTAGCCATCATCTGGTTAACAAAAACATGCAGACATAGCTATAATGGGAGATTGGCATTTTTCACGTTTGAATACAAGAGGGCATCTTGCATTTATGATGATTACACCAAAAGTGAATTAAAAGATAGAACCAAAACACAAACTGACACTTGGCAAAACTTATTTAATTGGTATTTATTTATTAAAGTGTTGCCACCAGTAGGCGTTAGTGACATATTCATTGATTAAAATTCCGTCAAATATTGTTATTTACAGTGTACTGCGAATGTTGTTTGGAAAATAAATTTAACAAAATATATGACTTCTTATTATAAGCTGAGAATTTCATTTTGATTCAAATTTCCAGGTACTAACCTCCATTTTTGACAATAAAATGAGCACTATATCCAGGTTTCATTTACCAATTTTGATAGTGATTTTCTTCACGTTCAACAAATAGGGGCCAACTTTTTGGGTATATTCTAGTAAAATAAATGGGATCCATGCCTGACTCCATGTTATAAGTGAGTTCACGAGTTATTCGAGCGCAAGTTATCGAGGGAGTGGTGTAGTATACTTTCAATTTCCAATGCTGATCTAAGAATTTCAGGATTCTCATGCAAGTATGTCAAAATATTATCATCCTCACAATTACAGAGTGTAGTTATCTTGGTATAAATAAAAGATATCAATAATAAATATGTGAAATATATTTGGACCAAGTACAGAATCCAGTGGTACATCCTTGGTGATATTTAAGTATTCACCACTGTAACCAGCTTTCTGAACACACTGTTGTCGATGACTCTAATAACAAGTAAGAAAATAATACTGGCTGTTAAAGTAGTCATAGTGTCTGTCACTCATAGTTTAGTTTAAGGTTGTTACTTCTACCACTAAATCTAGTTTTTAGTAATGGAAAATGATGAAAAAAAATTCAGAATTACTCTTGAGTTTTGTATTAAAGTAAAAGTCATACAGGTCATGTACGCGTTCAGTACCAACTATTTTAGTAATGGGTATAAAAAAATTAGGATTTGATTACACATACCTTTAAATGGCAATTATTCACTTTATTATGATCCTCATACATCCAAATTTCTTTGCAAGGTTGTTATATACACGCCATTAGAAATACATACAGCCAAATCAATCTTAAAGTAAGTGGACATTTTTGGACGAGGTCAACCTAAAGGTGTGACCCAGTACAAACTGAATTGAATGTCGTGCACTGTGATGTCACAATGAAAGCTGCACATGTTGAAAAAAAATTGTACTACCCTATTATCTGTTATTACAGACCTGAAGCCCTATTCTTTTTATCCGGTTCAGTACCCGGCCACCATTGTAAAAGTCCATAGCGATTAATAATTTTCATCTCAAAGTATTTTGACGATATTTAAGGTGCAGAGCATTCAATAATCAGGATTGAATAAACTTTAGTTAAACTATACTAGTATTAAATTTCAGAACAACAATTAATATCTAATTTAATTTGAGTAAATGCACCTACATGACCACGTTGACATACACTTTATTAATCATAGCATGTCCACTCTGAAATTTTCAGAAAAATGCTTTATATTAATGTATTATGATTTTATTTCCTGCAACATCTTAAGAAATTATACCTAAATCTTGCATATGAGTTGTAGGTAAAACAAAAGATGCATTTTAAAAAAATTCTGAATAATTTCCCATTATGTTTAATACTCACAACAAAATTTGGGCCAATTGATGTTTTCTGGCATTTGATAACCTCCTTCAGAACGGTTTCCATGGTAGAATGATCATCCTGTGCTTCATCACGCACACCCCACCTCAGGTCCACCACCTAAAAGTAGACCACAGGAAACTTTTAATGTCAGAAAAAATATTATTAATTTGTGTGTTTTGTGTGCATGTGGGGAATGCATATGTGCCTCATCATGCCCGACACCAAGCCCATCATCCACTGAAGTGAAAAGTCACCACAGAAAATTGATATAGAAAGATAACAAAAGCAAAGTAATGAACTTATCATATTACATTCCAAGATTTTTAAAATTATTTATGCAAAAGAGAGATCTCCATTTTAATTGGATAAACCATTATGTCATCTGCATTTATTATGCATAACCTGCAGGGTATCCCCATTTTGTATCCAAAGGTGGGTAATTCCTTGAAATATCTCCAGTTCATTTTGATCCACTAATGTGGTCCCTAATAACAAACTACTGTTATTAGTGATGGGTGTATCCTAAACAACCCCACTCACTACAATTTACTTCATAGTGCCTTAAACAGAGGAACCTGTGTTTGGAAACCAAAGTTATGAGAAAATGGGCTTTCAGGACTTATCTCCTCTAAATAATGATACTGAGTGCTGGAAATCCAACTCATTCAAAGTCTCATCAAATTAAAAGTGCATGATAAATCTTGTTGAAATCCAACATTCCTTATGTCAAGTTATGTTGCAAAAACCAAAGTTAGGAGGATCGGCAAGCAGGGGCCATAACTCTTCTAACTAATACTGTGAAACACCTGAAATTAAACTCATTCAAGGTCTCATCAATATAAAGCTGCATGCCAATTTGGTGTAAGTCCAAAGTCCTTTGTTAATAATGCTGCAGAAACAGATGTCAAGAAGACAGACAAAGAGGGCTCATAACTCCTGTAAATGCTAGAAATCAAATTATTTCAATGTCTTATCAATATAAAGGTGCATGTCAAATTTGACTGAAATCCAAGAATGCTTTGTCAGTTTATGCTGTGAATACCAAACCCAAGAGGACAGGCAATCAGGGGGCATAATTACTTTACTTGATGTCATGGTAAGCTGGAAATCAAATTCATTCAAGGACTCATCAATATCAAACAACTTGCAGAGTTTGGTTGAAATCCTACAAACCTTGGTAAAGTTGTGCAGAAGAAATCAAAGTCATGAGGACAGGCAATAAGGGCCCATAACTCCTGTAATTGATGTCATGGAATGATGGAAATCAAAATTTTTCAAGGTCTCATCAATATATGACCACATGCCAAATTTAGTTATAATCGAACATGTTAGTAAACTTATGCTCCAAAGACAGTACAATGTGCAATTAAGTGAGCATAATTCCTGTAAATTAAGTCCTGGAACACTGGAAATTAAATTTATAAAATAAAGCTGCAGGCCAAATTTATTTGTATTCTAACAATTCTTGGGAGAGTTATCTTGCAGAAACTAAAGTTAGAAGGAGAGGCATTTAGGGGCCATAACTCCTCTACATGATGATGCAGAAGGCTGGAAATCAAACTTTCAAGGTCTCATCATAATAAAGCTACATAATACATTTGGTTAAAACTCAACAATTCTCACTCAAATTATTTTGCAGAAACCAAAGTTTTAAAGGACAGACTGACAACTTGATTACTATAGGACCTTGATGACCTTGTCACTTGGTGTACTAATGATAATATGATTTCATAGACAGCAGAACTCTACATCAGATATCTGTGAATTGGGTATTTTTCTTCTTGGCTTAAAGCTATTATTTTTAAAAATTGTAATAGGGTATTCAGTTTATATGAACCAAATCCAGCATAATACAACATTAATTGTGCTTGAGGCAGAAGAAATATGCAGACATGTTGGACTAAATGCTAAAAACTAAACTGTTCTCTGTCCTTTAAACATACCGTATATACTCACATATAAGCCAGGTCCAAATGCAAACAACATAGACCCTGATCTGCCGTCGCATAATACGCTGGCAGATCAGGGTCTATGTTGTTTGTTCTACTGATTAGTCCTTACAAACTGCATAGGCCCAGATCTGCCAGTGTATTAAGTGATGGCAGATCTGGATCTATGCAGTTTACAGTTGGTATTAGATTATATAAGAGTATATACGGTATTTCAAAAAATTCTGTATGCATTTTCATTCAATTTATTTGGACAATAATTATAGCCAGGATAAAAGGGAGTAGTGTAGGCAAGATAAAAGGGAGAAGTGTAGCCAAGATAAAATGGAAAAGTATAGGCAGGATAAAAGGGAGAAGTGTAGGCAGGATAAAATGGAGAAGTGTAGGCATGATAAAAGGGAGATGAATAGCCAGGATAAAAGGGAGAAGTATAGCCAGGATAAAAGGGAGAAGTGTAGCCAGGATAAAAGGGAGAAGTGTAGGCAAGATAAAAGGGAGAAGTGTAGCCAAGATAAAATGGAAAAGTATAGGCAGGATAAAAGGGAGAAGTGTAGGCAGGATAAAATGGAGAAGTGTAGGCATGATAAAAGGGAGATGGATAGCCAGGATAAAAGGGAGAAGTATAGCCAGGATAAAAGGGAGAAGTGTAGCCAGGATAAAAGGGAGAAGTGTAGGCAAGATAAAAGGGAGAAGTATAGGCAGGATAAAAGGGAGACGTGTAGCCAGGATAAAAGGGAGAAGTATAGGCAGGATAAAAAGGAGAAGTATAGGCAGGATAAAAGGGAGAAGTATAGGCAGGATAAAAGGGAGAATTATAGGCAGGATAAAAAGGATACGTGTAGCCAGGATAAAAGGGAGAAGTATAGGCAGGATAAAAGGGAGAAGTGTAGGCAAGATAAAAGGAGAAGTATAGGCAAGATAAAAGGGAGAAGTATAGGCAGGATAAAAAGGAGAAGTATAGGCATGATAAAAGGGAGAAGTGTAGCCAGGATAAAAGGGAGAAGTGTAGGCAAGATAAAAGGGAGAAGTATAGGCAGGATAAAAGGGAGACGTGTAGCCAGGATAAAAGGGAGAAGTATAGGCAGGATAAAAAGGAGAAGTATAGGCAGGATAAAAGGGAGAAGTATAGGCAGGATAAAAGGGAGAAGTGTAGCCAAGATAAAATGGAGAAGTGTAGGCAGGATAAAAGGGAGAAGTGTAGGCAGGATAAAAGTGAGAAGTGTCGGCAGGATAAAAGGGAGAAGTGTAGGCAAGATAAAATGGAGAAGTATAGTCAGGATAAAAGGGAGAAGTGTAGGCAAGATAAAAGGGAGAAGTGTAGGCAAGATAAAAGGGAGAAGTATAGGCAGGATAAAAGGGAGAAGAATAGGCAAGATAAAAAGGAGAAGTATAGGCATGATAAAAGGGAGAAGTGTAGGCAAGATAAAAGGGAGAAGTATAGGCAAGATAAAAGGGAGAAGTAAAGGCAGGATAAAAGGGAGAAGAATAGGCAAGATAAAAAGGAGAAGTATAGGCATGATAAAAGGGAGAAGTGTAGGCAAGATAAAAGGGAGTAGTATAGGCAGGATAAAAGGGAGAAGTGTAGGCGTGATAAAAGGGAGAAGTAAAGGCAGGATAAAAGGGAGAAGTGTAGGCAAGATAAAAGGGAGAAGTATAGGCAGGATAAAAGGGAGAAGTATTGGCAGGTTTTTTTTTCTTCTGCCTACTGGCTGTTTATGAAAACACAGCCAGAAAGGTCCCATTCTTGGTTTTAGTTACATAACATTGAACTGTGCATTAGAGAGATTGGTGACTATGTTGATAATTCATGAATCTAACAAGATATTACAATTCAGAAACCAATAACATATAGGTACAGATCATATTGCACAAAGAATCATTTCAAATGAATAATTTCCATCCTTTGTGATCAGCAAAGGATTTAACAAAAGTTTTATATATTTAATTTTTCAGCCCAAATGTAGGATTCTATTTATCATATGATGTAAAATACTGATTTTATTCTGTGAAATTACAAAAAAATAGTGGTGAAATTACTTTAAAGTACATTAGGAATACCTTGGGCATTATGCCTTTGCCTTAAATGATATGACCTCATTGGTGACATCATCAAGTGTTATAATACATGTGCAATGACAAAAATATGATATGGGTTTATCAACCAAAATAAGAGACCAGTCATGTGATACAAAGTAAGACTGCTAGCCAAAGCAGTCTTAGACTGCAAATAGACTGGTTCTATCACCCAGATGGACTGCCTTGTTTCACCAGCACATTTATAGTTGTGAATATTGTTTAATGTTCTATAAATCTGCTTGTTTTTCTGTCTGACTGTAGTGGTGGCAATCTCTTTAATTCAGTCTGCTTTCTAATGAAGTCAGCTGCCAATGGCTTATCTGTTTATTTTTAACACTAAGTGGTTCCCATGTTACCTCATGAATAGGTGAAGGATGCTCACCGATATTTTGCAGTCTTGTTTATTAGGGTTAGTACATCTTTGTCCTCTTTAGATCAACTCAGTATGTTGTATTATTACCTCATTATCTAGATAAATAGATTATATTCATATTATACTGCATTACAACCTTTATATTAGTATACTTAGTGTGGTGAACTCAACATGCAACAAGGATTAAGTATTTTGATCATTGTTACAGAATATACTATGACTGAATGGTTCTGGATTCATTCGTCATGCTGTAATTGCAGTAACATGATGTTTTTCGTACTGAAAAGTAAAACAATATACATGTGATTCTATCGGTGGTAGAGCAAATATACTGTTTTAAAGACCATCTACCGCACATACCGTTTTGTAGTTGAAATCTACCGCTTTTGAAAATTAAAAGAATTTTTTTTTTTAAATTGTAAAAAAAAAAAAAAAAAAAAGCAGTATTTTTACACATTCTCTCAACACATTAGATAAACCAACCAGAACCAGTCTACTGGGGACTGAAAATGCTCCACCACTACAATGACCAGTGCAATGCATGTCAAAATGTCAAAACATGTGCTTTCTCCCAATGCTGAGAAGCCACCGGCCAAGAAATTTTACAAGTTCAACAATGCTTGGTTATCAGAGTTTAAGTGTGTGCAGGCAAGTAGCAAAGATCCTGATTTGCACTGTGTAAAGGTATGCATCTTTTGTATTTCATAAACAATTTGAAGTTTTCATGCATATAAGTTAAGTTCAAGCCCTAGATAAAATATATCAGTGAAAAATATATTACAAGATAATTAATTTTAAAGTTAGGATAGATTATTCATAAAAGCATAAATATATCATGTATTTTTCCATTGTTTATTTCAAGTCTAAATCAATCTTTATTTTTTTGTTTTGATTTACAGTGGTCAAACTTGCCAAATGATTTTTGGATCTGAGCCATGAAGAGAAGAAGCCTTGAGAATGAGGCTCAAGAATACATCCCACGTCCAAGTCAGGAACTTCCTCCTCGGGGTGAACATAGCTTGGAGGAGTATTGGAGAGCAGTCAGCAACCTTACAAACCCAGCAACAGGAAAAACTGAAGTTAGAACTTCTTTACATGCTGAGCATGGTTGTCCTGTCATTGCAACATTCTAATGCTAATACAGAGAGGACATTCTCCATTCTTTGCAAAATACAAAATGATTCAAGGGTGAAATCTGGACCAGAGAACTGAGAGCCTGCTAAGTGTGAAGCTTAATAATCACAATGAATGTCATCAGTGGTCACAAGTCACCAGTGAAGGGAACTAAAAATGCTATTGGATTTTTAAAAAAAAAGAAAATCTTCACGGTGAACTATAAGATAAACAACTCTTCCTTTTCATTAATTGACAATATACTGACTCATATTAATGAATTACTATTGTAACATTTTCCATCAGAATCCGAATTTGACTCGTTTTCAAAACTTGTCTTATTACAGTATGAAGAGAATACATATTATGATAAAAAAAATGCACTTGTTTTGTTTTCAATGCCCTTTAAAATGTAAAATTTATGCCGATAAAAAATCTACTGGTTTAGAAGCCAATCTACTTATCAAAATTTGATGTGTGGCAGAGTGATAGGGTTAAAATTATTAAAGAACATTATTAAAGAATGGAGAATGTCCTCTCTGTATCAGCATTAGAATGTGGCAATGACAGGACAACCATGCTCAGCCTGGAAAGAAGTTCTAACTTCAGTTTTTCCTGTTGCTGGGTTTGTAAGGTTGCTGACTGCTATCCAATACTCCTCCAAACTATGTTCACCCCGAGGAGGAAGTTCCTGACTTGGACTTACAATTTATTCCTGAGCCTCATCCTCAAGGGCTTCTTTCTCTTCATGGCTCAGATCCAAAAATCTGTTGGCAAGTTTCGCCACTGTATATAATAAAAAAAATAAAGATTGATTTTTAGACTTGAAATAAACAATGAAAAAATACATAATGTATGTATGCTTTTATGACTAATTTATCCCAACTTTAAAATTAATTATCTTGTAATATATTTTTAACTGATATATTTTATTGAGGACTTGAATTCATTTTATGTGCACGAAAACTTTAAATAGTTTATGAAATACAAAAGATGCATACCTTTGAAACACATGATGCAAACTCAGGACTTTTGCTACTCACCTGCACAGACTTCTTAACTGATATCCAAGCATTGTTGAACTTGTTGGAATATTTTTTAGCCTGTGTTTTCTTAGCATTGGCAGAAAGCACACGTTTTGGCATTTTGACATGATTTGAACCAAAAATGTACGAGCTGCCCTTAAATATTCCTCTTAAAACATCTTGAACAATACAACAACAATTAAACAAGACAAACATCAAAATACTTATTCCAGTGTGTCTGCCAAAATAATTTTTTACGGTTGGTCTCTTCATTTTATCACTCCTCCGCCAAGGGTCGAGCGAATTTCAAAGGCTCAGAAGACATCATGGGCCACATTTGAATCCTTTATTACTTATAACACCTCAAAAAACATCCCGCATTTGACCTTAAACTTCCCAAATGACAACAATAAGTAATTAATTAACAGCTTGCTGTGTACACAAATTAACTGTTCTTTAATAATTTTAATCCTATTACTCTGCCACACATCATCGCACTGGTCGCTGTACTGGTGGAACATTTCTGGTCCCCAATATACTAGTTCTGGCTATTTTTTCTAATGTGTCGATAGAACACTAAAAATTATCATGCTTGGGTTTTTTTATTCAATTTTTTTAAAATTCTTTTAATTTTCAAAAGTGGTAGATTTTGACAATAAAAATGTTGTGCGGCAGACAGCCTTTAAAACGGTATTTTTGGCCTACAGCTGGTAGAATCACATGTATGTAAATTTATCTATTAATTGCCTCTGTAACAATCAACTGTACAAACTGCTCTGTGGTGAGTTTTCCATGAGCATTAAGCACAACTGTTTACTTTTTATACAGGCCACAGATGTTATGGGCATAGAACATGGTGTAAAGAAAGAATGTCTCTTTTTTTTTTAAGATTACTGAAAATCATGTTTTTTTATAAACACGACAATGTTGGGATTGGGAGTCAAAAATCATGTTTTTTTATAAATGTGATCATGTCAGCAGGTTTGGCAATCAAAAATTGTGTTTCTCACATGACACATCATGTTCTGGTAGGTATGAATTTTACTGCATAAAATAAAACACTGATTATCTAGACCATTCAAAAGACAATTATTATTTCAGGAAAATCAGTTGTCTGGATTATTGGTTTTTATCATTTAGGAATGTAATACAATTTGGAGTGAAATGGTGTGAGTTCAACAATTTGTCCCAGCAAACACAATCCTGATAGCTGGTAGGAGTTTAATAGTTTCTACCAGCATACAATCCTTATAATTGGTGGGAGTTCATCCTAGCACACACTCCTGATAATTAGTGGGAGTTTGACAGTTCATACCAGCAAACAATCGTGATAATTGGTGTAAGTTCAACAGTTTGTACTTGCAAACAATCCCAATAATTGGTGGAAGTTTGACTTTTCATACAAGTAAACAATCCCAAAAATTAATGGGAGTTCAACAGTTCATACTAGCAAACAATTTGACAGTTCATACCAGCAAACAATCCCAATAACTGGTGGGAGTTTTTTTGACTATTCAAACTAACAAAGTTCAACAATTTTAGCAGCAGACAATCCCGATAAGCAGTGGAGATTGACTGTTCATGCTACAAACAATCCCAATAATTTGTAGAGTTCAACAGTTTATACCAGCAAACTATCTTGATAATTGGTGGAAGTTCAACAGTTTTTACATGCAAACTATCCCGATAAATGTACGCCATTTAATCAACAGTTTGTACCAGCAAACTATCCTGATAAATGTACGCCATTTAATCAACAGTTTGTACCAGCAAACTATCCCGATAAATGTACGCCATTTAATCAACAGTTTGTACCAGCAAACTATCCTGACAGTTGGTGGGAGTTCAACAGTTCATACCAGCAAAAAATCTTGATAATTGAGGTTCCGAGAGGTTGTACCACAGCAAACAATCCCAATAATTGCAGGGTCAATTCTAGAACTGAAAATTTAGGAGTCCAATCAACACACACATATGCATGCATGTGTGCACACACACAAACACACACACACACACCAATTTGAAAGTAAAAGGTAGAATTTTCTATATGGGAGAAATTCAACGGTAGAATTTTCTATATGGGAGAAATTCAACGAAGAAACAAAGGTAGGGCTTGCAAATGTAATGTGAGATTTTGCCCACTGGGTTGATTTTTCTCTGCAATGTATGAGACATTAGTGTGAATCCAGCAATCTCGCATCCTAGAATAGATCCTGTCATTGGTATCCAGATAATATGTATTCTTTTGTACTATTTTACCTTGAGATATTGATCTTTTAACATCTGTTGTGTCTTTTTTTTCATATGATAGTCTAAAAACTAAGTTAAAATTTCACTCATGCATCTACATCAAGCTGCACCAAAGAAAAGACTCTTAGAAGGGAAGGACTGATGGAATGACAAATGGAAATGTAAAGCTATACTAAGATATTATAAGACTTCAATGACAGTGAGCCCTTGATTTCATTTTTATCCCTCATTATTATGTGGTTCATAAGAGCAAAAGCAAAATGTGTGAGGCAACCTTATGTGTGTTATGTTGCAAGAAAGGCTGTCATAAAGAAGGTATACCATACACAACCTTATATTGAGTTATGTTGTAAGCATAGCTGTCTTAAAGGAAGTATACTGTACACAACCTTCTACTGAGTTATGTTGCAAGAAAGGCTGTCATAAAGGAGGTATACTGTACACAACCTTATATTGAGTTATGTTGCAAGCAAGGCTGTCTTAAAGGAAGTATACTGTACACAACCTTCTACACAGTTATGTTGTAAGGAATGCTGTCATAAAGGAGGTATACTGTACACAACCTTATATTGAGTTATGTTGCAAGCCAGGCTGTCATAAAGGAAGTATACTGTACACAACCTTCTACACAGTTATGTTGCAAGCAAGGCTGTCATAAAGGAGGTATACTGTACACAACCTTCTACTGAGTTATGTTGCAAGCAAGACTGTCTTAAAGAAAGTATACTGTACACAAACTGTATGCTAAGCTGTGCTGCAATTAAGGATGACATTAAGGGAGTATACTGTACACAAACCTTATACTGAGTTATGTTGGAAGCCAGGTTGTCATAAAAGGGGTATACTGTACACAAACCTTATATTTAGTTATGTTGCAATGAAGGCTGTCATAAATGGGGTATACATATACATGTACAAACCTTACACTGTGTTATGTTGCAAGCAAGGCTTTGTAAAGGGGGAATACTGTCCACAACCTTATATTGACTCATGTTGCAACCAAGGCTGTCATAAAGGAGGCAAACTGTACACAAACATTATATTGAGTTATGTTGCAATCAAGGCTGTCATAAGGGTGGCATACTGTACACAAGCCTTTATATATTGAGTTATGTTGCAATCAAGGCTGTCATTAAGGGGGGTATACTGTACACAAAAATATAGTGTATTGAATATAATTAAATAAAAAGAAGGTAATAAATCTAGTCAAGAAGATTTACTATAATAATTTCTGATTGGTTTTCCTTGAATGTAATGATTTTATGCCTGCTAATGGACTCCCATTTTCTCACCTGGACCCCTAATTTTCCTATCAGATCCCCCATTTTCGGAGAACAAAGGGTCATGGACTTTCAGAGAACTCTGGGGCTTTATGTAGTGATAAATTATAGTACACTGTAACCTCTTTAATACCTCAAAATCCAGCCCTTCCTCCTGAGAGAATGTCCTCAGTCGTGGAATGGAGTTCTTCATCAGGTAATTTCTTTCTACAGTAGTGTCTGTAATAAAACAAATGTATAGTTAGTTACATTACTTTATATCAGTTCTGATTATAGAAACTGACTTTGTGCTTTACCATTAACAAACTTAAGCCCTGAATCTAACAGGGGTGACTGTACTATATGTAAGCCCTGAATCTAACAGGGGTGACTGTACTATATGTAAGCCCCATAAAATTCTGTCTAGCAAGATAATATTGACCTGGTGAATAAATTCATTAAAACACTCAATGTTCATCCACTCTCACCAGACACAGAATTCTTCTGAAATAATTGTAATATAGATGATTCAATTGAAGTAGCTGAAAGAAGTTGGTCAGATTCATACAGCATGTGATTTGGTGAAGAATTGTATCTGATAGCAAAGACACAAAAAAAAAGGTGTTTCAAGAGCAGGGAGTAAATTCCACTACTAAACTGAACAGTAATCTAAAACTTTATATGTAGCTTCTTACTGATTGGCTATTTAATGACAGAAAGAGAATTAAATGACAGAAAGAGAATTAGAGTTAGTAACGCTACTTCTTTCAATATACATCACCAAAGTTTGAGCTGAAGTGGATAACAAGCCTATGACCTACATGATTTTGAATATTAGGTCTATCACATCTGGATTCTGACGATACAATTTTGCGTAAGTTGCAATTTCCCTAACAGCCAGACCCATAAAACTGTTACAAACTACAGGACTACGGACAGGGATAGAAACTTTTAAAAAATAACTGCTTGCACATAAAAATCAAACAGTACAAATAAAAAACATTACTGAAAACTTACTGGATGAAAAAGTAACTGCTAGTTTTAATAATATTTCTTCAATGTTTTGTTTATTTCACTTCTATTATGTACAAAAAAGTTAATTCAATGGAAAGAATTAGTTAAAAAATCTAAACCTGTTTAAAATGTAGTATATTGATTTATATAATGAATAATTTAATACTATTTTTTTTTGCTCCTTAATTAAGTCATAGCTATTCCAAGCCTAGGTATTCAGAGAGAAATCTCTAAAAATGCAAGGTTGCATCTGAGTTATGAAAAACTTTTTTACTGAAATAGGCTTTTTAGTCATATTGTAATGTCTGCTTGAGTTATTTTTCTTAAATAATGGTGCTTCTTAATTAGGGGTGAAACGATTCATCGATATATCGATGCATCAATACTTTTGCCATATCAATACACGTATCGATACAAGAGGTGAAGAATCGTTACAAAATTATACTTACCCTATATAAGTTACTTTAATCTTCAGCGGTCTTGAATAATTATTAGTTGTTTGCCTTTTTATTCTTTAAACTGAGAATCGATAATGTATTGTATCGTAGGCTGTGTATCATGAATTGTATTGATACGCAGCACAGGTGTATCGTTTCACCCCTGTTCTTAAGTAGTTTTTAACAAGTTAATGCATAACAGTAAAATTCTTGTTGGAAAATTCTCCATTTTGTAATTTTTACTAGCTTATACAAAAATCTTACATGTAATAATTCATGATTTCCAGGAAATTCCCAAGTTCTAATCACTATTCGCAATGTGATGTTTTTAGCATAAACTCAAAAAAATGAGTATTTTCTGTGAAAAGAGTCTTACCCAATAGTGCATATGAAAAGCTACTGTGTCCTATTATTGAGCAAGTCTCAGGTCTCGAAGCAAACAAAAGTTAACAACTACCTCTTACAATCAAAAGCTTATCCATGCAAACCTCCCTCTGGCTATTTCCTTCCCACTGATAATCCAATTATGACAAGAGTCACCTCCACTGAAACAGTGACTGGAAACTTCCCCACTCAAAGGAGATATGGGAAATTTTTTTAGCAGCTCAGGCAAAATAACATCTTATATTATCAATTACTTCATTTCGGCCCTAAATATTAATGGCATACGATCACGGTTCAATTAATGTATAATGGCAGCCATTTTAACTTTCTGTTACTGCAGTATACACTCGCATCATTATAATGTCTTTCCCGTAATACTTCATGAAGAAATTGTACAACTATTAAATAATGGAAGTAAGTTTGAGCAAATGCAAATGTACCACTTGCTTAATATACAAAACTTCTCATCTAATATTGACTCTGTTTTGTACAAAAGAAGAAAATAAATCTTTCAGTCATTTTTGAAACATCTTCTTACAAAACATTACTGAAGTTTAAATTGCACGTTTGGGGGTTAACACCTTAATGCATGTGGCAACTTCATGAAAAAATTACAAGTTAAACCTATGTTCCTTTATTACAATAGACCTTAAACAATCCTTTGAGCACATGTAAACTTTATATGAACATATAAATATTACAAGTTATGTACAGTTTATTCCTTATAGTTTCAGAAGATACATTTGGATACATAATTGCCAAAAGAACACCTGCATAGATTTCAGGTGTTCACACATAATGCTAGTAAAGTTTAAGAAATATCTGTAGATTCATTTTGGTGAGACTGATAAACTAAGACCACTAATTCACCCCAAATCCAGACATGGATTTCTATCTTTTTTATTTTTTCACATTATATTTTCAACAGCTGTAATGTATTCTGTAAGCATATGTGCATTTCTGTAGCAGACTTCACAAGGGATACAACTCTTGCAATTTGGTTGACAGGTAAATAGGAGTCAACAACAGTTGATTTTTGGACTTGCGTACTGTACCTGTGAATGTGGAGCTGATGAAGACCCTGACTGACCGGCACTCTTTTTCCGGCAAGTTATCCATGTAACCCTCCAAAACACGCCGGTAAACCCTTTCGACTGTTGACACCTCCATGGCATGTCTCTTGTCTTGTTACTTTCCCTCACCCTCACTTATTCATTCTTTTACTGAACATCGTTAAGCCCGATAGGCGACTTGGATTTACCCGCTTGTGGTCCTATGTCATTTTCATGCCATAATTTGATCATAAATTGGTGAATAAATTACAGTTCCTTGTGCTCTATAAAGCTTGTTCGGTCCTCAGATTATAGATGGTCCGTCAGAATACCCGCTAATTTAGCTGGTGCCCACCCAAGCGGCCAAATGATATTGATTAAACCCTAGCAACTATATCAATAACGCTTAATGGGTCGGGACTCGTTTGTTGTTACTTAAACATGTAAACAACTTCTTGCGAGTATTGGATTTCTGCTTTGCCCTAAAGAACCTATGTAAATATTGCTAACTGGTTCTTCTGGACAGAAATGATTCCTAAGTTGGTATTAATAAATTCATTCATTCATTCCTGTAATTCTCAATAGTCAATAATCCGGAGTGTCCTCAAAGAGGTTAAGAAAAAAAAGAAAGCAAGTTCAATTGACTATTCCTCTCTTCTAAATACCTGTCTATTCATGGCAAACTACCTTCATGTTGTCTGAACTTTTTTAGCCAAATAGCTTGGTAAACAACTGAGTTAGTCAGTTATGGAAATCTAAAATTACCCAAGTCAAATTTGGAAGGTTTAAATGCGAAAAAGTAATATAAAATAACCCTAGTGTTCAGCGATACACTGCTGTTTCATGGAAGGGAACTGATTTGTATAATTGGATTGTGTGCAAGATGCAACAGATTTGCATATATGAATATTTCAAAATTAGACAATGCCATTAGTATTATTGATATTCATTCAATCTAAAAATCATAATATTTTGAAACTTTCATAACTCTTTGTATCCTCATTTGTGACCTTAGGTGAGAAGGCATAAACGATTATAACAAATATTTTTTTTTTTTAAATTACAAGTAAGTGCACTATCGCCTGCTTCGTTGATTAGAGCACTTTGAGCTTAAATTCATCATTTAAAGAAACAAATATTTGAAGTACACTTTTGATCATAAAGTTGTACGTTTGCAACATTATAGACGAGAAGGACAATTTAAAAAAATTAAAAGAACTTGAGAATATCGCCATATTGTAGACACAAAATTGTATAAGCGAAAAAAATCTTCATATAATTTAATTTTATTTCATGTGACTAATTCACTCTACCTTATCTAACAAAAAGTGAACTTGAATAGTATTACTGGTTTTAACATATTTTTGTTGCTGCAATCTGCAAAAGGGGTAGGGCTTCAAAGTGCTCACAACATTAGACAAACCCTTCCCCATACAAATATAGTGGTACAAATTAATCAAAAATGACAAGCGACAGAAAAGAAAGAAAAGAAAAAGAACCCCACGAAAAATAAGCAGTGTTGAAATTTAAAGGATAATGGTTCGAAAAAAGAATATATATATATATATATATATATATATATATATATATATATATATATATATATATATATATATATATATATATATATATCCAAGGCAAGTAAACAACCATACATTATTTGTAAGCGTCTTTGCAAGTGAATTATCTGTCGAGGATCATTTAGTGTATCTGCTATTGGTGGTGATGGTGGTGCTGATGCTTACGGATCGATCACCTCATTTCGTTTCATTATGACACTCGCTCATTGTACACAGTTTTATTAAATTGTACTCTCTCATACTCTCACTATATAGAAACCCGACGTAAAACGGTTACACTATTCAGTGCAAGTTCTTGGTTTGTAAGAACGAGCATTTGTTCCAAGTGTGTGTGTGTGTGTGTGTGTGTGTGTGTGTGTGTGTGTGTGTGTGTGTGTGTTAGGGATAGTGCTATAACCCTTTTCTCTCTTTGATTAGTTTTAATTATCCAATAATTTATTCTTTGTTCGCTGAATAATTTATTTTGTTCATCCATTCCTTCACTCATATATAAAACAGCGATTGCGTAGGCAATATTAATCTTCCGTTTTATTTCCCAGCTACGAATACAATTATTCTTTTTCTTTGTAAGTACAGACACTCACTGTACCATGTACATTATCACGGAATTGTGTACACGAAAATACATTTTGTATTATATATGAATATAAATGTAAATTGGATTTCGTCGTCGCGTACAGAGTTATCCGGGGTGTATGGTTTTAACATTGGTGATTTCGAAATACTGCTTTCTGTTCACTCACTGGAGCACGCACAAAGCTTTGGGGGGGGGGGGAGGTATCTTAATCTGAGTTATATGTCCATGGATTTGACCACGTTCAAAGTACTTATAGTGCCATTTTTCTCTATATCGTCACAATGCAGAGGAGCCTTGCTAGGAAGCTGACCACTTTACGGAAACATTCTTTAGCTGTAGAGGTATGTGTCAAATGTAAAACTTTATTCTTTCTTGCTATCCGTTCTATATGATGAAATTGTTTTATATATTTAATTTTTCGGAATGTATTCTAAATTTTCTAGAAAGTCATACCTATGTTACATAACGCCATGCTATCGAAAATAGTACGGTCTGTTTCATATTAAACATTTTTTAGCTGAACACAAGTTGAATTCATTTATATGTTGTATGCATTAAACGATGAGAAACGTCCGAGTTTTTATAATCCAGTGGAATTATTCTTATCGTAGACAGATTCATGTACGAATGTGGTTATTATAATAATAATCTCGTACAGTCGCTCTTATGAAAGAATTTAATGCGTAAAGAAGTCAGTTTATGTGCACGCATGCGTAATGTATATCACTTTATTCGCGCTCAAACGTATCTCGTATATTGCACGGCTCAGTTATTGTATTTTTAGCTCCATGGGGTTGTTTAATCCGGATACTGGGGTCAATGGTTAATTCAACTCAATCTGAATTCATCATTCCGTTTTGTTCTTCAAATCATTTCATTTAATAACACGTCATTTGGAATATGAATTCATCATTTCGTTTGTTGGGTTCAATCATTTCATTTCATATCATTTCATTTAATACCACGTCATTTGGAATCTGAATTCATCATTTCATTTGTTAGGTTAAATCATTTCATTTCATACTACGTCATTTGATTTAATACCACGTTATTTGGAATCTGAATTCATCATTCCGTCTTATTCTTCAAATCATTTCATTTAATACAACATCATTTGGAATCTGAATTCATCATGTCATTTGTTGGGTTATATCATTTCATTTCATACTACGTCATTTGATTAGTGTAATTTTGGCGGTGACGGCTGCCCATAGAACGATACAATTTTGTTATATACGTTGATGAACATAGTGCGCATGAATAGGGTAGAGTTTTCAGTTGTTATTGTTTATTGTTATATTTTATATTATGAGAGATGGAAGTACTGATGTGATCTAGGGTGTCAGAGATTCAATTATCATTAATTTGCATTATAAATAAATATCTTATTCACTTGCTTGTGTTATATATATATATATATATATATATATATATATATATATATATATATATATATATATATATATATATTCGCTAGATCTAATTTCACCCGGTTTCATCCAGTTAGATACATCAACAATGCACTTTGGCTTTGTGTTATTAGAACAGCAAAATATGTAACTGTATACACACACACCCCACCCCACCCCATTTAATATAAAAGTAAGCGAAAACTCACTCCGAATTTAGAACTTGTGACCTTTTTTTTACAAAGTGTAACTTGTTGTGGTATATGCCTAAACCCGTGCAATAGCATAACAGAATCGAATAGAAATATGAAAATTTACAAGTGTGATGTAATGTATCATATATTTCATTTTTTCTCCAGACGTAGTTGTTTAGGATCTAGCCACTCTTGAAAGTTGACCTAAGTCTAGTAATGATTCATTCCCTGATAGCTTGAATACACCAAAACACGATAAGATTTATTTTGCTAGTGAATAGTATGTGCTCGTTATTGTCGTCATCACTGGGGCTTTGATTGTTTGTTTGCTTTGCTTTTCTTCTTGTTTGTTAGTTGAATGGTTAACACAATTTATTATTAAAATATTGAAAAGAGTAGTTTGCATATGCCACCATCACTAATTTGTACTTTGAATGAAATTTCTCCTCAGTAAAGCATCAGCTTTTTATCTATCCGTCCATGTTTCTAATTATCAAATGTAGAATCATCTGTAAGGTTCCAATAGTATACTGTAAACAGGTTCCGGATTTATGCACATAACAAACTATTTAGTCACCAGCATACAAGCAAGTAACTAAATAAATAATTTTTTATATTTTTGCAAAGTAAAGCTCTTGTGAAAATTTTGCCTTCAAAAATTCTTCACGTGATAAATGAAGATAATTCTATAGTTACCTCAATTTTTCGAAATTATCAGGAACATAATTTTTATTAGACTGTCATTCTTTAACAATACATAATAAAATATATGTACAGCACTGGATAAGGGGGGTTTAATGCACTTTCGACTTACCCATGTGGTACTAATGGATTCATGGATGAGCAAAATGTTTAAGAAAATAATACTAATCAATATTGACAACTTTTATGTTTAGTGTGTGTGTGTGTGTTTGTATGTGTGTGTGTGACTATGTCTATGCTTGTATTCAAAACAAAAATAAAATACCCCTCCTTGTCCCTCTCCCAACCCCTATATTTGTTTGTTACTGTGTAAGAGTGGGATGGTAAGGATGTGTGTTAGTGACCACAACATAACTCCCTTTTCCCTTATCCATTTTGTTTGTAAGGTTGGTGTTCGATGGTAAGGGACAGTGTTGGATTGTAATTATGTGTGTTATAAACCATCACATAACTCTCCTTTCTCTCATACGTTTTGTTTGTAAGGGTGGGTGTTGGATGGTAAAGGTGGGTTTAGGATTGTAATTATATGGGTAACGACTATCACAATTTAGAACTTGTATGTTTGTTTTGACAAAGTACCTCTCTCGGTACAATAAGCACTATGAATATAGAAAAGTTACTCAGTGCATGCTTGTTGTTGTGTTCCCAATATAGCCGTGGGGAAACCTAACAGAAGCAGCGAGTAAGAACAACAACGCACTGTATGTTTGCTGTTTAAAGTATACGACACCTTAAGCGGAATTTAAAACTTGAGAGTTTGCATTTCGCAAAGTGTAGCATTGCTTGCTGTCGCATTCCCAAATATTGCCATGGAGAAACATAATGGAAGAAGTGATTGAAAACAACAATCTTCTTTATGCTTGCCGTTTAAAAGTACACGACACCTTACATCAAATGACAATATCAACAGCTGTTCTGTAAATTTGGTAAAGCTAGGTGCTGTAACTGGTCATGGAGGAGGTGTTCCACCTCAACCTCCTACTACAAGCTAATCATTAATTCACAAAATTAAAAAGGGATTAAAAAGATTAGCCAATTATTTGCTTGGTTTACAAACAAAAAGCATCATCAGCATTGCCTGGAATCAGGGCCGTCGTAAGGGGCGGGCGATACGGGTGACTGCCCGGGGCGCACCGTTTCGTTGAGTTTGTGGTTTGTTTTTTCAAACGGGGGGGGGGGGGGCGCAAAAAGGTGACGCTCGCCCGGGGCGCTGTTTCGTCCAGCGGAAACTTGTGACGGCCCTGCCTGGAATCATTGATAGTCTGATAGGTTAATTGCTTGGGAGAGCTGGACATGTTTGTTTCTTTCCTTTCTGAACATGCTATTTTACTTGTTTTGGCATTAGTAGGTTTGTTATTTGCATTTTTTGGGAGCCGGGTTCGAATCCTACCATCGGACCAGCCTGGTTCAGCTATCGTGGGCAAGGCACTTTACTCCAATTGCCTCTGCACTAAATAACCTACTTGTGTTGCTGTGCCGTAAAGCATCAGACAAACAAACAAACAATTTGCATTTTTTGATCAAAGGTGTCAACATAGCATCTTGCTGATTTAGAGGTTCATCAACTATTTTAAAAGTAAACTATAGCAGCTCCTGCAACCATTAGTATCAGTTTGTTTATTTCGTGATCAGACTTTGTCTGCACTGGCACTGTGTGCCAAGGCTCTTCCACTCAGCAATCAATATTGGTTTTGAGACAACATTAGCTAAACGTAGTTTCATTGGGTGAAGCCACGGTTGGAACACAATCATCATCATAATCTTTTTTCTCTACCTAAATTTTACCCCCTTTTTTGTACTCTAAAATTGTTTGTCGTACTGTCGCTGACTGCTTATCAGCCTTTAGAATATAATTCTTTACTACCTCGGCCGGATGCTCGAGTTTAACTCCAGCTTAACGAGTCACTGGATTTCTGTAAATTGTTGTTGTATCCAACAATACTTCAAATTTTCATCTTTATATAACTTAGTTAAAAAAAGATACCATCATTACCAACAGCGTAGTCCAAAATAATGTTTGCATCTGAATTATTGTTGGAATTTTAGCACAATATTTTCATCTGTGTTGTAATCTTGTAATCCTAAACCAATAGCTCCGTTAGCTTATAACAGTGTCTGATACTGTCGCAACAGACTGTGTAATACATGTCCTCTTTGTACCTGTGGACCTAAAATACAGATTGTATATGATTTAATCGTTTTGATTTAACCCTGAAATACCTTCCTCTATCAGACCAATGATATATCGGAGAAAGAAGTAAGTCCAGCCAGTATATTCATCTTAGTCTGCCGCATAATTCATTTCATCAGCTGCCAATGTCCTCCAGTAGTAAACAGTACCAACCTCAAAGTTATATTTATGATTGTACACAGCTTTTCAGGAGCAGGTGTAGGCTCCCCTAAACCTTTGTGTACAGTTATGCTACGATGAAATTTCAATACTGTTGCTGATCAAATTAAATTGTTTCATATATATGCTTTGTTATTTGATTTGATGCATCGTCATTGGGTAAAGGTATTTTTAGATTCAGACGGCAGTTTTCCCATCTGGAAATAAACATAATTTGTATACTGATTTGACTAATTCTGGTTTAT
Source organism: Margaritifera margaritifera (assembly GCA_029931535.1). Taxonomy (NCBI): domain Eukaryota; kingdom Metazoa; phylum Mollusca; class Bivalvia; order Unionida; family Margaritiferidae; genus Margaritifera; species Margaritifera margaritifera. Next base: position 3,291,668 of record JAQPZY010001521.1, on the reverse strand, counting down.
TTTTGTTTATGCATTCAGGAAATCCCACAAGCAGATGTTGCCATCTGCAATGTCCAGTTTGGTTGATTCTGTTAATATTTTGCGTCACACTGTGATCTGTATCTTTTCAAATCGTCATCCCTGTCAAATTTTGACGTATAGTTATAAAAAATATTTAATGGCTTGTATGTGAAAATGTTACTTCCAATGTAATATTTTTATCTCATTAAATGCATTTGCTATGTTAACAGACTGATAATAGTTCAATGAATTGCAAAACAAGCGTAAGGTGTTGTACTTGTTAGTTTTTACAAATATCAACTTTATTATTCAAAATCGAAGAAAGTAGTGTGGAATTGGCTTTTATTATGCCAATATATTGAGCCCTTGTTTCTGGTTTCTCCACATTCATATGTAATTATGCGATTTTTCTCTCTAATCTGTTCATTTCCTTCACTGTAATTGCAAATTAATATAGTTTGTTTGACACATTCTTTGTATCTCTGTATTTTGTATTCCCCTTTTCCTCTATCAACTTTTCTATGTTACATTTGTAACATTTTACAACTACTGTTTTTCCTTGAGGACACTTTCTGAAGATGAGGTGTATTATTTATTTCAGTAGTTTTATTTCAGTTACTATCAAATGAAAGTTCTGTGAAAATAGAATATTCAAAATCTCTATATATACATACCAAGAAAGGTGTACATTGTTTACCTCATCCAGATGTTTTAAAAATGTTGTGATAATTCTTGGTGATTAAAGGTTTTATGGATGTTAGAATTGTTTCTGGTAAAAATCTTGTCCAGGATAAATGCAGAGTGATCGAGTATTTTTGTGAATCGCTGCAATGCCATCTTAAAATGAAATTGTAAAGAAGTTGTAACGTCCTCATCAACATCTATGTGATTTTCTTTCCCTTTTATCCGGTTCAAAGTCTGGCAGACCAGCCTGTAGTCTTTTAGATTTGTTTTCTTATGTGATGTAATTTATTTCAGTGCTAGGACATTGCCAAAATTGTAGTTGTTTTATGACATTTTTCATATGTATCATTTTGCTGTTTAACGGTGATGTTTTGGTATGTACTTTCTTTTTTCCATCTGATTATGTTGCAAGTACAAATTCGCACGATGTCCATGTTTTAACACCTTCATTTTCTAATGCGTGTTTTTACCACATCTGTTACATTGTAGAAAATTGCTTCCTTTCAAAAACTAAATGTATTCATGCTCTGTAATGCTGCTACCCATAAAATGTACTTCCATCGTTTATTTTAATGGAATATTGTTTCCTGCTGGTTCCCACCTGTTGAACAAAATCTTTACAACTTTGAATCTGTCATCTACTTTTTCCAATAGAAAATATGCACTCTAATATCCTCTCCCATAAAGTCTTCCACAACAACCTGATGACCTAAAATTACTGGTTTGATTTTGAATATTTCCTGGGTAATGTTTGATAATATTGCTTTATATTTTGAAATTCTGTTTCACTAATTTTGAATTTAAGATTTCCAAATGTACCAGCTGCTAAATAACCAAATAGATTAATCCATACTTTGATTTTCTCAGCCCAAGTGCATTTTGAGAAGACATCAATGCATTTGTATATATTGTTGTATTTTTCGTATGCTGAAATGTCAACATCTGCCTGTCACTGGTCATCCACGTGACTAACATGACTCTTTCTGTATTGAAATCTTGATCTCACATGCTTTTGTAATGTGTAGGTAGATTGATTAGTTATCCATTCTTTCAATTCAGTGTTTTATTTTATTTTTGTTTGTTTAATTTTTTCCCACATTTGTTAATACTTGTGTAAGCAACTGGACTTTCAAGATCGAGTTGGACTGTAAATTTAGCTGCACACAAATTTGAATATTTATCTACATCAAAAATGTAATTTATTCAATCTTCACACAGTGCTGTTTAAACTTTCTTGCTTACAGGATTGATGATGCTTATTCTGATGTTACCATCCTTGAATCTGTAAATCTTCATCTTTTCCAAATATTGTAGGATTATTTTTTTTTTAAATCAACAAATTAACATTATTTTATTCTCTTGAATCTATGTTTGTCACAAAATTAGCTTTGACCACACTTTTATCCTATCCAAATATGTGAACAAACATATGTTATCCCTTGATATTGAAATTAATCCCTTTATATAAAACTCATTAAATATTTCTATCAACTCTCTGAAAAGGGTTGAATCTATCACAATCGTACTACCACTCCCTGTAATTCATGTACTTTTTCTAACACTAACATTTTTTTTTTGTCAGATTATAAATAATTGTAAAAAAATATTATTTTTGAGTACTGACCATGTACAAAAAATAAAGGGATCAGACCTGAACAAGATTTAAGTGACCTATGATACTTGGTGACCTAACCATTCTAATGTAAAACATAAACTGGTATAACTGTTGTCTCGTTTTGGTCATACCCACCAGTACTCCTTTTGAAAACAAATGTTACCGAGTAATAAGTAATAAATCATGAATGATTAATAACAACTGAGAAACCTCTGTGTATTGCAGATAGATACTTCTTCCATTCACCCAGTCTAACATGTGATTAAGAAAGCAAGGCAATTTTTGTCCTTACATGAAAGAATTGAAGCAATTTGTTTGCTGAATAGTGGACAAAACAGTTGTGTAGTTGCAGCAGAAATGGGAGTCGGGCGAACTCAGATCCATGGGATTATTAAGTGTAAGCGAAATATTATGTCCGATTTTGAGAACAACGTTAATTTGTGGTGTAAGAGATTACTATAATCCCACCAAATGAATAGAGATACAAGTATGCAACTAACAATAGCCGCAGGAAGCTTCTTTTCATTCTCTAATCATCAAAGGTCTCCCAAAAAAGCCAACTGTATTTTGATCTCGGTGCGTTCGAGCAACTGCTTAATCCATCAATTGTTTGACATGTGAACACCTGTTTTCATGCCAAATTGTAGGCCTAACAAAAAGTCAGTCCTGTGTTTGACAATCACAGGTAAGCTATCAATTAGTAATTTTATTTAGACACTGTTTCTAGTGATAAGTGATGATGTACATGATGGTTTAAAGTGGAACTTTTTATTTTATTATTTTGTTATTTTTCATTTTGCAGGGTTGCATCTAAAATTTGGTAAATGTGGGCACTTGCCCCCAATGAATATGAAAAAAGGGGGGCCAATGTAATGACAAGGTGGGCCTACCATGATGATGTAAAAAAAAATAATATTGAAACAGAGCAATAGCAAGTATAAGTGTATTAAATGCATACAATGTGTTCTGAATATTACAGTATAACATTAAATACATATGTGTTCTGTATATTACAGTACAACACTAAATGCATATCATGAGTTCTGTATATTATTGTACAACACTAAATACATATCATGTGTTCTATATATTGCAGTATAACACTTAAAACTGAAACCAAAATCTTGTGTTTTCTAAGAACAGTATTTTCTCTACACACTGACCATTAAAGAATCAAACCATGCGCTGCAAATCATGTCACTCCTCTGTCCATTTTTATATCTTAGAAAACAGTGTCACGTATTTACTGTGTGTCACTTGATAAATGTCATGCATGTAGTTTTAAGATTTTCACTTCGTTTCAAATCCAAGTCGACCGTTTGTGAGGTGAATTCAATGTGTCTGTCAGGGGTTGATGTCCTGAAATTAGCAATTCCAAGTGTGAAGGAATTTTCTTTGCCAGTTTTTACACACCAATTGCAAATCATCTCATTTATTTCATTCATTTCCAGTCTTGGTCGATTTTTTTTCAAGTCTGAATTGAAAGATTGTTTTTTCTTGACGTTGGAAGGACACCTCAGTTTCAGCGCCGCCATCTTTAGCATCGTCTGATACTAGGATTTGTTTGTTCACTGTCACTGTGCCTATTGACAGAAAAATCTGCACTCTGTCTATTATTGAAAGTATTACTGATAAAATAATAAAAAAGTGTCTGAGTTTTAACTGGTTTTGCCATTTAATGCATTGTCCCGCCAAGCTAACCTTAGCATCAAACATCGATCTGCCATTTCCGTCAGGTCGTGAAATAGGTCTTTCTTGATTTGACAGAAAAGGCCAAGGATGTTCCTATTGCATCAAACAGGTGCTCTCCTGACCTTTCTTAGTAACCAATCAGAACTGAGCATGTGGCACACAGGAAATACGTGACGTATTTCACAACTACACAAGGACAACATATCTGCTGAAAGTGAGCACTGGGATTTTTACATTAAAAGAAAACATATATAAAAATAGCGCATTCTTCACCAAAAAATGCGCAACAATTCTTATTTTTTTAGCGATTTTGCCCGCATAGAATTTGAAATTTTGCGGGAAATCTTAAATTTTGGGGGGATTTTTGTGATCGCGCGTCCTAGATGCAACCCTGTTTTGCTAAATAGCTAAACTAAATATATGTATCTTGATAGCATACTACTACTAATAATAATGCTAATGCTATTTGGTGCATAGTACATGTATTTGTCATGAACCAAGTTTGAGAGCTGAACCTGCCTTCAGAGGTCACCTGTCTACAAAGGCCACTGACCTTTTCCCATGGGTGGCAGCTGTAAACTGGTTTGACTGTACAATTTAAAAAAGAATTCAAAGATTTATTTTGTTATTAGTGAATGTGTGTGTGTGTTTGTGTGTGTGCGAGTGTGTTTGATAGAGAGAAAGAGCGAGTCAGAGAGAGAGGGCTGGATGAAACATGTCGGCATGTAAGATTGTGTGTATTTGGAGTGGTATTGCTTTGTACCTGTTGGAGAAAGAGGTTACGTAATAATCATAATATTCATTGTGCTGTTACCCAAAAATTGTAATCTTCCTCATGTTCAAAGGAACTACTATATTTCCTTGTCGATTAACACCTCTGAATAAACAGTTCATTCTTGTTTTAATTACGATAGCTGTTGTCACGTCATGCCAAGAACCACATGGCTGTCCAAAAGGCCGGAATGACTTAAAGATTCCCACTGATGAAATCAAATTAATGTTCAAAACAGACCCTGATCTGCTGGTACATTATGCAATAGCAGATCACAGTCTATGCTTTTTGCATCTGGACCCGACTTATAAGTGAGTATAAACGGTATATTGACAAAGTTGTACATTTTGGTTCTTTTGACACGGGCAGGGGAGTGATAAAGAAACAAAAATTCACAACTATCCTGGATTGTGTTTTTTTATTGATGTTAATGAAAAAAGCAATTAAAATGTTTCAAACATCTGGAAAAATAGGATACGATGAATTATGAAACCACATTCTAGCAAGATACAATGAACAATGATACAAACCACATTCTAGCAAGTTACAATGAACAATGAAACAGTAAAATGTCTTCAATAAGCATATAAAATCTGACACTACGATAACTTCTTTGTGAAAACTGGCCCAAAACATGATGCTAAAACATGACAAACTTCTTAGCTGCCACAAAAATGCTACTACAATGTCTTCAGTAAGTTTGGTAAATGATATTTTACCAGTGAAATATGGGTACAATAAATATTACAGCATACATGTTATAAAATAGGATTGTTAATAAAAATATGGCCAGCAGCAATTAATTGAAGAATTACTGGAAAGGTGAAAATGTAAAATTCACAGTATCAAGGTTTCTGATTGAAGTCTTCTAACACAATGTTAGTGGGAAAATGGGTGATCAATCTTCATTTCTATATAGAAATAAGCATCAAAACATAGGGGAAACTGTTGGATTTTCTTTTCTCCATAACAGAAGTTACCTTAGCCTAGAGAAGTTCCCACCATCTGGGATCCTGAAGTGCTAAGGTAACCGGAACAACTTCTGCAATCCAAGCTGGGCCTTATTTGCCAACAAAGCCATGCTCTACCATTGCAAATTAGTTTTATCCATTGGCGTCTTTTACAACAGGAACCCTGCCGCTCTACCCGTGTGTGGTGTCATCCTCCACAAAGTCTTGTGCCTCTTCCTGACTGACACATTCAATATGGCTTACCTAAAACCATGAGAAATAATTAATGTTGTACACATAGGACAATTTCATGAGTAAATGGTCTTACACATCATCAAACCCTGCTGCCAACTCTGTACATACCAATTACAGAACAGCAAATGAATGAATAATTGATCATACCCTATCAAATAAATTAAGTTCTACCCAAAAGAAACATTTTCAGAGGTATCACGCAGACAAAAAAAGATACCTGAGGACCATTGATCAGGTTTTTATTCATTTTAGATCTGTAACTTTCATGTTGAAGGCATCCACCAGCTTTTCCAATTTCTTTTCTGTTCAGAATATATCAACATTTTTTTCAACAAGAGGACCAAGTGAGCCTGATATCAAACACCTGTCACCTAAGTCAGCATGTGAATGCAAATTCACACATGTATTGAAACTGTAGAGGGAACAGCAAAGCTAAGAGCTATAGTTTCTACACTGTCTATTAATGTTGGTATCATTCTTCTTTTCGCAATCATATATATATATATATATATATATATATATATATATATATATATATATATATATATATATATATATATATATGACCACTTTCTCAACATAAACAAGACAAGTCATTCATACAACCAGCATTCTCCCCTGGATCTCTCCCTGTCCCCAGGGGACTTGGGCCTGACTCATAACCTAGACACAGTTCTTAGCCCCACTCTTAAAATATACATTTGGCATCACAAGGAGTTAATCTGTGCAGTCAACATGGATTCCATGGCGTGTCCTTACCCCTCTGGAGTCATAACTTGGAAGCCATTTCGATCCTCACCCAAAGTAACTGTGATGGCTCAGTGGTTAAGGCATTGGACTCGTGACCTGAAGGTTGCAGGTTTGATTCCCACCATCTGATTAGCCTGGATCGACTGCCGAATTTCACAATATTTTTTTTTAAAGACAACGTGTTTCGTTGCTCTTAGTAATTACATTTGGAAGAGTTTCAGGAGGATAGCATAATGTTTTTTTTTTTTTAAATATTAAAAGCTAAAAATACAAAATATACAGTCAAAATAATTTTTTAGTAATGGCACTGAACATGTGAATGCCTTAAAATAATGCACAATACATGTAATAACATATCAATGACAAATATTTCAGGCACTTTAAAATGGCAAAATACTAGCAACTTTTGAACTCTATTTAACCAAACACAGCAAACTTGCTTCAAAATATTCATTAATTTTAAATGTAGTCAAGATCACAGCATATAAATTTATAAAGTTGGACATGTTTTTAACAAGAAATACATGTATGTTCATTTTAAAGAAAATTTTTTTCTTGCACGTAGTTAAATATATCAAGAAATTCTCATACTTAGATACCTTTATTGGTGTGCATCAAAGACACTTTTAGCTGTTCAGCATTGAGGTTACACTGTATTATTAGTCAATTTCAACCAACAGCTTTTTGCCTTAGTAAAAATATCATTCACAAGACTAATTCTGCAAGGGGAAGAGCTCAGCAAAACCCCAAACCTATGTCTTTAACTTGTCCTTATCATAGGTTATTTCCCTTGCTTTCTAACATAAACTGGCAGGTAACTGCATGCACTGTACTATGTGTATACATGGTTTAAAATGAAAATACTAGACCCAAATCTTTTGACATTCCTCAAGTGCTATAAAAAAATAATCGAGCATACCAAAAATCTGATAAAAATCTTATCAGAAATAAGGGCTTTAGAGTAGTAATAAGCTCAGCCAATCAGATGCAATATCATCTCATTATTATGCATGGATGTTGTTCACAATCAAACTCATCTAAGATGTTGATGACATAAGCTTACATAGGAACTACAATTCAAATTGGTTCCGAAATATTACCTCTACCATGCTCACAAGCTCAACCAATCACATGTAAGATCACCTCATTATTATGCATGGATGTCGCTCATAACAGAACTCATCCGAGATCTTGATGATACAAGCTTACATAGCAAGTATGATCAAAATCTGTTTGGGAATATGACCTCAAGAGTGTTCACAAGCTCAACCAATCAGATGTAAGATCACCTCATTTACATGTGTGGATGTTGCTCATATGAGAACTCATCTGAAATCATGATGATGTAAGCTTACATACAATGTCTCATCAAAATCTGATCAGAAATATGGTCTCCAGAGTGTTTACAAGCTCAACCTATCAAATGCAAGATCCCTTCATTAATATGCATGGATGTCGCTCATAATCAAACTCATCCATGATCGTGCATACCAAGTCTGATTGAAATCTGATCAGACACAAAGCCTCAAAAGTGTTCACAAGCAAGTGTTGACAAATGGATGGATGATGCATGACAGACAATATATGCAGGGTCATGCCATAAGCTCACTTGGCCTGTGGCTAGGCGAGAGCTATGCCAGAAATGATGGTGTGGGAGGGCTGGATGGCATTACAATTAAAATATTATACCTGGTGGGGTTTTGTTAATTTATAAAATATGCATGATGGGGTCAAAAATTTAATTTATGCATAGTGATTTTCATGATTTTCAACATATGATGCAATTGATATCAAACCGAAAACAGCATAAAAAAGCAACATGATGAGGGGAAAAAAACTTGCACATTCGATTTATTTGCTTTCATGCAATACATGTCTAGAGAAGTATGTTTTATTCACCATTCAAATCAACCTCTGCTATCTATGGGAGACAAAAATATGCCTCGTATGTATATCACGCAGTAATTTACAGACAAATCATATATTTTGTTCACCTGAAATATCTCTGCAAAAAAAGAAACCCCAATCTATTCTGACCACCTTGTCTATTTCTATGATTGGACTGACTAAGACTGACAGAGAAGTTATGAATGAAAAAAAAGTTTGATGCATTCGTAACTTCTCAATCAATCCTTGTTCAATAAACAGCCGAGGTGGTTTGCATGGCAGCTATCGGCATACATTCGAGATATCATCCACAGAATTGACCTCAAAGTTGCAAATGGTTTAATTCCATGTCATGGCCAGTTATTGGAGTGACTTCCCTTTACAATCTGCATGTGCTGACATACTCTCATAATCAAAATGGCGGACTGCAACAACAGCGTGAACAATTTGAATCCAACCACAGACACTTTTTTCTATCAGTAAAAAGGAGAAAACTAATTATAACACCCTCCTCTACTCCCAATTAACACAAGGTAACTAACACTTGTAGTTCAAAATCCGACCCCTCAATGACTCTGTGCTAATTCTCTTATACTGTCTGCACATTTAGTTACTCATATCTGACACCACCATAAAGAAGACATTTCAAACCTTTACCCCATGGATGATTTAAGTACCTGACTGATTTTTTTCATGGCCACTTTTACTAGAAGTTTCTCCATTTTTTTTTTAGATCTTGTCTACGTCAACACTGTTTGGAGGACAACACTTTCGGTCTAATTTGGAGTGAATGTGACTATTGGGGCATTATGTATATCAAAAAATAAATACCCCAAAATAAAAAGTTTAAATTAAAATCAAAATCATGTTTATTCTCTTTCAGAAGCATTTGGCAAATAAAATTGAATACATTTTTCAAGTAACCTGTTCATTCACCATATTATACACTTATTCGCAGTGGTCATGACCCTTGAGTCATTTGCACAGAAGAAGAGATATCAATGAAGCAAGTACACTCTAGCATTTATTGTCTGCAGGTAAAAATGTAATACAACTAGGTGGTGTTAATGTTTGCCAGAGTAATTTAACAGGGAGGGGTTTCATTAGTGAAGTTTTTTTTTGTTGTTTTTTTTTAAAGCTCAAAAAACTGTTGCCACTTCAATGAACTTCTCTATGTTATGCCACATCCCAAACATTTAGGATTGTTCACAAAGGATGGTGCCCTAATTCCTCAGCTGTTGATTACTGTAGATGGTGCTGCTGATGAAATCACTGAAACAAGACAACTGATGGCAGCAATACTGCTTTGTAAACATCTTGATTTAGATAAGTTAAATATGACATGCAGAGGGTCATCCAAGTAATATTTTGTTGAATGAGTTCATTTTGTGGAAGGAAGAGTGTTGTCACAGGGTAGAATCATATCATCAAGAGCAAAGCATCATAGTGAATTGTAGGAGGGACTTTATGATACAGAAAAATTCAAAGAAAATATGGAAGTTGCAAGAAAAGAAGCAATTGAAAGGCTTGATGGTGCTCCATATGCACAAGAACACATTAATGCTTTAGCATTAGATCTGAAACTGTATCAAAAAGAATTCGCTTCCTTTCAATAGACACAACGGGGCCCCAGACGGCCGAGTGGTCTAAGGCGCTCGCCTTTACAGATCACTGCCATCTCACCTCTGTCCTCGTGGGTTCGAGTCTTGGGATCAGCCAACGTGGGTATGTGAGAAAGCTTACCAGTAGCTTCCCGTGGGTCAGTGGTTCTTCCCGAGGTTTTCTTGTGTTCTTCCTCCAACCAAATATACTGGCCGCCATGTATAGCCTATCATGTGCTGAAAAATGGCGTTACGTTAAACCCATAACAACCAACCAACCAATAGACACAACACAACACAACACAGACTTGATTCAAACTTCCTCATTAAACCAGAGGGGAAAATCAGGGAAAAACTCTGCCAAACTTCTAATTTGTCTTCCAACAAAGTGTAAAAGGCAGTGTCTATTTTTAACGAACAATGTGATCCTAGAATAGTATGGCAGCAACATTATGGATTTGATTGTTACTGATCAAATGAGATGTGGTGTGGTATACCAGTCAATAGATTTGAAATATAACCAGCTGTAGATTTTCTGGAGTTAACCAAACATAAATACTTACCCTATAGTCAAGCAAAGATGCTCATTCAGTACTTTGTTGAGCATGGCTTGATGTTGCCGAGTTTATGAAAGTTTCAGATTTTTATCTACCATCAAGAAACTTTAATGGAAAATAAAAAATATGTTCTGGAAGATCTTGAACAATTAGAGCTATTTTCTTAGCTGATTGGCATTTCCAAAGATGAAATAACCTTGTATGTTGAAGAGAAAAAGAAGTCACTAGTGTGTCAGAAAAGAGCTGCAATGAAGTAACGCTTTAGGAACACACTATTCGGAAGATTGTCAGTAATAGATCTGAAAAATACTTTGGAAAAACTAAACATTCAATGAACCAGAGAACAAAACAATAAAGCTGACCTTATGCTTTTAGTTGACAAGGAGCATAAAAAGAAGTGTATGGATTGTGGTGATAAAGATTGTTTTATTTAGAATGTTTACATTCTGTGCATTTCATGAGAATTGCCAGCTGGTTGGTTATTTGTCATATTCATCTGAATAAGATATGTGTGTAATAATGTGATGTTCTACTTTCTCTATGTGGGCAATGACTCCAAAATTCAAAGATTGAACATGCAATGGTATTTTGTTTTTATTCCTGTCAATCATCACAACTCCATCATTTAGATTATGATGGAAACAAAGTAAAAGCACTTGATACCTGTCAGTTGAAGGCCAGGGTCACAGTTGCTAAAAGTAGTCTATTTTAAAGCAAAATTTGTTTCCGGATGAGAACTCAAGTTCTATTAAAGCAATCTTTTTCAAACTTTACGCGAGCATTGCCCATCATGAGAGGTGGAAACCTACTGATTTGCATTAGATATCACTTAGCCCATGTACAGGGCCCTTCATGACTGTCATTTTCTAGTTCAGATATATTTAAACTCATGTTCATTAATATACATGAATTAGTTTGCAGTGTTGCACGTAGGTTTCCAAGGGCAGGGGACGCTGTCCCCCACCCTCCAAATTTGGGGACACACAACATTTTAGAGGGACAAAGGAAAATAATAGTACATAATGCACTAATAGTGTTATAAAAAGGAGATAATCTTAACTTTGCAGTCTGCACTGTACTATCATATTTTTCTTGGACACTTACATTATTGCAATAAAAGTTTTGTCATGTGCTCAAGTAACTCATGAAAACATTAACAGGTTTGAATATCTGGTTAACCTGAAATGAGCTGCACCATGGAATTTTCCTTTCCGGATCTTGCTCTCACATTTAACTTTAGTGTACACTCATTATCTACCAGCATTTATTATAATAAATACCTTTGTTTTCTGAATTACTTTTCTTTCCAAACTAACAAATTGTGAATTAAATTGCAACTTGCGTATTTGCATAAATTTAGTCTATTTTGTTATTATTTCAACCTCAACATAAATTAAATCTTCCTCACCGTAGGGATGACTTTAACCTTGAAAATAGGTTACATTAACATCCATCAAACACTTTACATTCCAACTAGGCTGACTACCACAAACCTTGAATGTTTTCACTGCCAGATACATTGTTTTAGAATAGATATTCACTGCCATTTTACATTTGTTATCACCTTTCATGACTTTGACCAGCGCCAACAGAGACATGGATGGACATCCACTAATGAGAAATTGTAGGTGTATTTTTTTATTTTTTCTGATGAAAAAGTGCATCCAGTGGGGTGTACAGGGTCAAGATTTGGGATACATAAGACGAAAAATTGCAGAAAACCCGCAAACCCACGCTCAATGTGCAAGTGTGTTTAAAAAAAAAAAAATGGTTGTGAATGCAAGTGACACATCAGAAATGACATACACTGTACACATGGTTATACATAGGATGTACATGCCTTTTGAACTAAATATTTTATTTTCAGTTCTTGTTATCTTTTATACTTTACTTTTTCAATAAAAGGGCATTTAGCTTCCGTGGTCTAAGAAAGTTTGATGGAGCTATTGTCCTAAAGCTAGTAACTCTGCAATACCTCGGAGAGTTGCCTGAAATCAATGGACAATTTTGGAACTACACATTAAAACAGATACTCAAGTCTCCGACAGCAGCATTGGTCAAGTCTTGTAGTAAATTGCATTTTTTTTATAGAAACATATGCAAACACTCAGCTTCTGTCTAAACAATGGATTTAATCAACACTCCATGTGGAAAAAATGGCAACATAAAGTCTGTGTAGTTTACAAAAGAGAGCCACTGACCATAAAACCGCATCTTTCCATCTATACTGTATGCAAGTGCGATTCAAAACCTGTAACCCTCACATTTGGCGTTTACACAAAAGCATGAATCTACTTCGGGTCAAAGGTTCCTATTTCCATTGTCAGAGAAAATTACTGTGTGTGTATTGAAGGTATGGGAACTGCAAGTTCCTTTAATACAATGCACCGGAGGCTCAAACAAATTTATTTTCTCAGGGAAGTAAAAAAAACACCTATATACTGCACCCTGGATCCTGAATATTTTTTCATGAAAACATGCTGTCTTTGAGACTGCCTTTTATCTTGATATGTGTTCATGCTAGGTTGAATTTCTGCAAATAAATTTCATGCATGGTAGTGATTGAAGAAATATATATTTCATCTATGGTCCATGGTGGTGATGGTGGGTGATATTAATTATATTTTATGTCTGGTCGGTGAAAATAAAAAGTGCTTTCTGAACCCCCCCCCCCATTACCATTATTTCTGGAACATTCAGTGGTTTCAATTGTTAATTATTGGGGACAACTGTCAAATTCTGTGAGTCACAATGTATTACTCTACCCAAGATATACATAAAGATTAAGTGTACATATTGTACAAAAGAACATGAATCACTATTGATACACACATTACCGTATCCTACCAACTTACCACAGGTGATAGCAAACTAGGTAGCGAAAAAAAAAAAAAGAGTCAAACGACATATGTAAGTAAATACTGTATTTCTCCCACACACAAAAAATAAGTATCATGAACATTTTTATATCTCACCTTATTTCTGAATTTAACACCATAGAATTTATCTGCATGTTCCAGAAGCTCCGGTCGGAATGTTGTGGTGATGAATTGAGCATCCTGACATAGCTCATGTATCATGTCTGAAAATCATCAATATTGATACAGGTCAATTTCAGTTAGGTAATCGAAAGCACAAGGTTGGCTCTATCGAGCTTATGATTTCACCTGGCTAGGTAAAAGTTGACCACATGCTTTTTTAAAAAGATCACCTTTAACGCTGTGTTTTATATTAAATGATTATAATCAACTTTGTATTTTCATTAATCCAGCTTGATGGAAAATAGGAGAAAGAGTAATAGAAAGCCACATCTAAGGGATGACCTTATCCAACGAAGAAATTTTCTGACTTCATTTCAGAACAGAAAAGAGTTTTGTACAAACAGTAACTAGTTTTCACATAAAACTACACAACATTTTTCCAGATGCAATGAGGGTCAACACGAGTACCATGAATGGCACATTATACACCTGCCCTGTGTTTTAATTTTCCTATATGTAAGCACTAGTAGGGCATGGTTGACTCTAGATATTATTGATTAATGGATCTCAATGGCCTTGACCTTTGGTCATGTTATGCAGTCTTGAGCTAAATTTACTGTGAAGAAACCATCATTTTCTTATTAGACTTACCAAGCCTTTGACTCCTTTCTTTTAAACCCTAAAGTCTATAGGTTTCTTTATTACCCTAAGTGCAGGCCAATCTCAAACTTTGGTCAAGGAACCTACTCCAGAATATTTTTCTTCTTTCAGTCAGTGACCTTGACCTTTGACCTTTAGACCCTAAAATCACTAGGCTTCTTTCTTACCCAACGTGCATGTAATCTACAAACTTTGGTGAATGTACATGGTCCAGAACTAAAATTTTTGTTCAGAAACCATTTTTCTTGTTTAGTCACAATGACCTCGACGTTTCACCTTTTCACCATAAAATCGATAGGCTTCTTCCCTTACCCCAAGTGCAAGTCATCCACAAAATTTTGTACCAGCATGTGATTTAGATCTAATATTACTGAACAGAAAGTAAATTTGTTAGCAAATTATGTTTCTCCAAGAATATTTACCCGATCACAATAATGTTAGGAAATGAGCTCCAATACCAGCTGGGTGGCTGGACTGGATGCTGAGCAACCAGAGTGGCAGGGTATGGCATAAATAAAACAGATCAGGTTAATACCCCATGTGCCCCGACTTACAGATCCCAAGGCCATGCTTGGACATGTTGGGGGACTTACACCCATGGGAATGACATAGAATGGGAGGAAATCTCCCATCAACTATAAGCCTTTATTGAAGACTTGATGAACAGAGGGTTAGAAATTCCCCCAGAAGCCAGCAACTGTGATGTCATTTCCTGTACAAGTCTCCACATTTTTGACTCTAACAGTGTCAGGTTGAGTGCGGTATGGTCACTGTGTGCAGCATGTCCAAAGCACACTGATCCTCAAATTCAAGCTGGCCCAACATAACTCACTGCGGACCTGGTATGCATGATCTTAAATGTGTGTGTGTGGACCTTCATGGCATCCCTCAATATGCTCGCTATTTACATTTTAGGATGAAGGCTCAAGATGTCACTTTCAGTCAATTTCGACTTCACCCATCTTTCTTTATTTTTCAAATTCTTGCACACAACTGTGGACCATATTCCCTCCAACCACTTAGTGCAGACACTGCACGCTGATGTTGATGAACACTTAGTGCAAGCGAGGCATGTTGACTTTAAATCTCTTACACTTCAAACATTGGATTATCATTGTTTAAATGACATGACAAAAATAACCAAAACAACAGAAAATATCTCTTAAGTGTTTACTTATCACAGTAATGCACTCGTTAATAAATAAAGTGAAAAATTCAAGCAGTGTACACAAGACAGACAACCAACAACAAGCACCAACGTTATCATGTTGGAGTACAAGGTCAAAAAATGAAGTCCACAATCTGTGAAAAATTCACAAAATTATTGAACAAAATAAAAAAATAATGATGCCAACATATAGAAAATACAATAATCAATACTATACTACCTAAATGGAAGGGTAGAATGCATACCACAGCGAAAGCTTACACTGGTATACATCCTGTTTTGATGGGTAACCACCTATGGGCTGAACTCCATAGGTAGTGGAGCTTATTTCCAATGTGATCAGGAAATGTATTCAGTGGAAAAAACACTTTTCTTTTTTCAGTCACAGTGACCTTGACTTCTGGACCCTGATATCAACAAGCTTTCTCCTTACCCCAAGTGCAAGCCATCCACGAAGATTGGTAACTGTAGATTGAGGAGAACTCGAGTTATTGTGTGGAAACAAAATTCGTAACAGACAGATGGACATCATAACATTAATATGGTCTACCTTATGGCATGCATATACAAATAAAAAATGAAGATTCTAGAAAACATGACTCAAAATGTAAAGCCATGTGTAACTGCCAAGGAAACAAACTATGCAGCAAAAGCTACATGTGCCCAAACCTTTTCAATTATTCTTTTCCATTCCTCCTTCATCAAACTTCTCAAAATATTCAGCACAAATCATCCTTTTATCATATTTAAAGGTTAGAAGACTCTCTATCTTAACTGTGCTAGAGGAGTTGTGCAACATTAATACAGTATGTATAGACACATGAATGGATATGATTACATAAGCCCCATCTTTTTTTTTTTTAAAAGTGCAGGAACATGAATTCCATCATTAAATCTTATGATAGTGAAAACCTTTTGTTATTCAGTATAAAGGATGAATCCTCAGGTGAATCACACACTGAGATAAGTACAATAATGCCCGAACCTGCCACAGCCTTCCTGTGTTGGGCATCCAAGGCCTGATCTATCTCATCAAACAGGTAGAACGGAGCAGGGTCACACTTCTGAATGGCAAATATCAAGGTCAAGGCCACCAGGGATTTCTGGCCTCCTGACAACTGCTGCATGTCTCTCATCTCAGCTTTGTTACCTGTGAAGGAAACCTGGAAATACCAAATGAAAACTTTACAGAACTTGGTTTGTATGTTGTAGCTAAACCATAATTGCACCTTCAGATGTAAAATAAATGAACAAGAAGGACACATTTTTTCAGTTAAAATTGCATCTCCATGTGTGAAAGTGTGCAAACAATTTTGGTCCAATTTAATTAAAATGACGAAATTTGGGATGCTTATTTTCAAACATTAAAAGATTTTGATGTATGGTTTTCAAAGTTAGTTTACTCATGAGTGTTCCCTTGACATATTTGGATTCTGCCACCTACTACATAACTCCAGCCTATAAAACATACAGTTTAGTTTGAAGAGATTTTAAATTGCTTGACTGAATGGTTTTTAACAGCACATCAACACATTAAAGGTTATATTGTGCTGAGGCAAGTGGAGTAAAATGCCCTGACCAGGGACACACCACAGTGGCTGTCCCAGTCAAGTCTGGGCAGTGATCGAACCCACACCTTCCGGTCACAAGTCCAGCATGCTGACCACTGAGCTCCCGCAACTCCTATTGAAGAGATTTAGTCCACGCATTTCAGAAGCGTCTTGTAGACAGGCTCAGCTAATCAAGCTGCAAATACTAAATCACTTGCTTGTTTTGTCTTCTAATTAGTCTCTGATTTCCCACCGTAAACTTCAATCTATTTAAAACAGTTGTTTGACAGCTTAAGCCAAAGATGAAATAAAAGTTCAAAATATCATATCCACAAGGTTTCCCATTCCCAAAACCCACAATGAGGCAAGTGAACTTCAAATTTGTTTGAATCTACTTGTAATGGTAAGTGTGTGTATATATATATATATATATATATATATATATATATATATATATATATATATATATATATATATATATATATATATATATATATATATATATATATATATATATATATATATATATATATATATAAAATAAATTGTATGCAAACCAAAATCTTTTCAATGCATTCTCTTACAATATTTACCTAGTACAATCTACCTACCTTAATTCCAACTCCTGTGAACTGCTCTACTAGTGGCACTTCTTGAGACTGAGATCCCTCATCATCATCCTGTCAGTGAACAAAGGTACAGTTAATGATACATTATACGCCCACCCAATACTTATTAACAAAGGTACAGTTAATGATACATTATATGCCCACCCAATATTTATAAACAAAAGTACAGTTAATGATAAATTATACACCCACCCAATACTTATTAACAACAGTACAGTTAATGATACATTATACGCCCACCCAATACTTATTAACAAAAGTACAGTTAATGATAACTTATATGCCCACCCAATACTTATTAATTTTCTATAAAGGCACTAGTAGGGCATGGCTTACTATAGACTAACGGGTCTCAATGACCTGTACCTTTGGTCAAGATATGTGGTCTTGTGCATCAACCATTATTTTCTTGTTAAACCTACCATAACTTTGATCTTTGGACCCCAAAATCTATAGATTCCTTTCTTACCCTAAACACAAGCCATCCACAATATTTGGTTAAGGAGCCTACTCTAGAACAGAAGTTATTGTGCAAAACCCATTTTTCTTTTGAATTACAATGCCACTGATCTCTGAACTTTGACTCCAAAAATCAATAAGCCTTTGCCTGACCGGAAGTGCCTGCGCTCCACAAACCCCCAAATCAACAGACTTCTTTCTTACCCAAAGTTATCAGCCACAGTGACTTTGACCTTGTGATCACCAAAATCAACAGGCTTGAACCTTACTTCAAGTGCAAGCCATCCACAAAGTTTAGTCATAATCTGTGATGTAGAACTAAAGTTATTGCGATGAACTTTTTCTTCTTTCAGTGACTTTGACCTTCGGACCCCAAAATCAACAGGCTTCTTCCTTATTCCAAGTGCAAGCTATTCACAAAGTCTGGTAATGGTAGATGGTGGAGAACTCAAGTTATTGTGTGGAAATAAAACAGGGAACAAGAGGACTGACGTCATCACACGATACACACCGCCTTATGGCAGACATGTAACAAGAGTCCCTCGAAGGAACTGATGCTCTCCTATCCAAAATGAATTTCCAGCAATTCAAGATAAGACCATTTCTTCTTTTAACTGCCGAGTGTTGAAATCATCTCTGATATTTTTGAGCGATAAGATTTTCAAATTAGCCACTGTGGCAGCCATACTGCATGTAAGATTAGCATCAATTTTATTTAGGACAAACCAGACACCATTAGAAGACTTTTGGTGAAAACCCTATGTTGATATGACCATCCATTCAGAAGAATTAGAGATAAAGACTTTCAATATGTTCATTGTGGCAGCCATATTTAAGGACAGATCGGCACTATTTTCATTCAGGACCAACTAGATATCATAATTAGTCTTCTGGTGAAACCCCCATGTCAATATGACTTTCCATTTGAGAGAAGCAATAACAAGATTTTCAAGATAGCTGCCATGGTGGCCACACTGGATGTCAGATTGGCATCATTTTTATTTAGTACCAACAAGACATCATAAGAAGTCTTCTGATGAAAAACCATTGTTGATATGACTTTCCATCTAGGAGTAGTAGCAAGATTTTCAAGATGCCAGCTGTTGTGGCCATTATTGGATATTACATCAGCACAATTTTTATATAAGACCAACTAGACACCATGGTAAGTTTTCCGGTGAAAACCCCATGCTAATATGACTTTCCATTCAGAAGGAGTAGCAACAATAAGATTTTCAAGATGGCTGCTGTAGGGCCATATTGGATGTCAGATCGGCACCATTTTCATTTAAGTCCAACTAGATATCATAAGAATTCTTTTAGTGAAAACCCCATGTTGATATGACCATCCATTCAGGTGGAGTAGCAATAACAAGATTTTCAAGATGGCCACTGTGGTGGCCATACTGGATGTCTGAGCAGCACCATTTTCATTTAGAACCAACTAGACATAGAAGTCTTCTGGTGAAAACACCAAGTCAATATGACTTTCCATTCAGGAGGAGAAGCAATAACAAGATTTTTAAGACGACTGTCATGGTGGCCATATTGGACATCAGATCGACACCAATTTAATTTAGGACCAACTAGACATAAAAAAAAATTATTTAGTGAACAGCCAATGTTGATATGACCCTCCATTCAGTAGTAGCAATAACAACATTTTCAAGATGACCACTGTGGTGGCCATATTGGATGTCTGGGCTGCACCATTTTCATTTAGAACAAACTAGACCTTAGGATGCATGTAAAGTTTCACGGCAATCATCCAAGTAGTTTTGGAGGAGTAGCAATAAAAAATTTGTGCTAATGGATGGGTGGATGTCGGACAACAGATGACAGACAACAGGCCTCAAACAAGGTTTTCTGGTCTATGACTAGTAGAGTTAAAAATAGGCACTATTATGTAATGTTGGGCTGCACTGTTCATAGCAACTCCAGGCTTAGAAGTCTGCTATAAGAGAATACGTGTGAATTCACCAAAACTGGCAATGTTATCATTACAGTAACAACAATTGCAATGCTATAAATATGATTCTGAAGTTTTTCATAAAAGGAAATTTCTCTTTCAATCCTGTTACGACAGATGGGTCCAAAAAATATGCTACCTTCCAATAATTCATGCTACAAATAATGAAACATTCCGAACTGTAATTACCAATTCCTCATCTGAAGTAATATATAAGAATCACTAATCTTCACACCCTAAAAAGCACATAATGGGGAGTGACATGACTTTTCATAAAGTTTTTTATTGGTTGTTTTTGTTAGGCAAGACTTGTGATTTCACTGTTTGATTTCTATCCCACTTCTTACATTAAATTACAAGGAACCAGTAATACTTTTTTGGGTGGACTTAAGTATTGCCATCGGGGTGACCTTTTTTTGTTCCTACCCCTTCCCCCTTATAGCATATTATTCCACGTTCTGCAAAAATTCCACATCTCTTACCCCATGGTCCTGATCCCCCTTCTTCATCACCAACACTGCATGACCCTGGGGGGCAAGCTTCTTGAAGATCTCACTGAAATACTTTGACACCTGAAAAAACACAATGACTAAGTTTGAAGACCATTACAGGTTAATCTTGTTTGTGTCTCTGTAAATGAAAACAAAGCAATTTTGGGGAAGAAAATAGATGTAAAAATACAATCAGAGTTTTAGACTCAACTTTCTTCCTCAGGTTTAAGAGCTACTTAAATAGAAAACCTCATTCTGCATTTCTTCAGCTTCCTAAAAATCTCCAGGGAGCCGTGGTAGTTCAGTTGGTGGGGTGTCAGACTCATAATCCAAGGTCTTTAGGTTTGATGCACACCCAGGCCAGCCCAGATCAAGCAATAATTTTGGCTTGATCACGTGGTGTTGAAGATGACCAAGATCACAAGTCCGAATACAATGGCAAGTTCCGAAGGATACCAACTAATCAAAGCAAAGTACGGTAAGTTTTGACTTCTGGAAAAAGACATTTTTCACTTGGGCATTTCCATTTATTATCAATGAATTATAAAAAATGAACAATGCATTAGAAACTAATTTTTGCAGATATTTTATGCCACAAATGGCCAACAGAAGTAAAGACTTTGTGCCAGGCAATTACAAAATATTGTTTATTATTCAAAGAAACCACTCTAGGTGCAACACTAATTGGAAGAGTTAGGACTTAGGTAATAATGTTTCAAACTCTTTAACCAAATAATACAAGTTAACTTAGACCAGATAAAAATTACTTTTTTTCCACATATAAGCCCGATTATATTAGAAAGTGTGACTAAGCTAAAGCTGACAGGTTTACCTGTTTGAATGTCAACTGGATGGCCTCATACTTCCTGTGATCAAGTGCATTCATCAGATCCAAAATTGACTGAAAGTAAAAGACAAAATTACACCATGAATAAGGACCATTAAAGGTAAAATTACATGATGCCAGTCCAAACATGTAATTTGGGAGAATGTTGTACCTGTTAGTATTCAAAGAAAGCATGAAATACAATATGAAACTGATATATCATTTTTCTTTGAACTACATGATTTACAAACATACTTCTGTTCTCATTCTGCTTCAGTGGAATCAAATAACCCCTAACAGTGAATAATTATATAACAGTTTGTCCTTTTTTTTAAAACCAGAGTCATTTACCCTCCCTTCTATGTTTTACCTTATGGGCTCTGTCCAGCTCATCCTTCCTCTTCATCAATTTTTCCTTTTGATCTGAAAAGTTGACAAACTGATCCAAGGCCTTTTTGTTCACGTGACTGTACTTCTTCAACTCCTGGTTGCACTGATCCAGCTTCTTAAATAACTGTAAAGAAAGATTCAATATTTTTTTTAAAAAATCAGATTAAAAGCAAACCTAATTTAAATTGAACATACCCACACCGTATTTTTGCAGGGTTCCAACAATGCATTTGCAAACAATTTTCTATGAGATTTACAGGACAAAACTTCACATCAGGCATGTGCAACTTCCTCCAAGGTGCAAGCCAGATAGCGATTTTTAAATGTACCCATTTGAAGTAAATGTAACAGGATAAAACCAGGTTGCAGGCTGAATCCGACCCATCGGTCCTAGGTTGCACATGCCTGCTTCACATGAACACAAATTTGTTTACAGTGAAAACAATCTTTCATATCCTAACACTGGACTTTACCATACAGTTCTGTAAGCAGAAGACTATCTATTTTAAGTCTTCCCCATAAACATTATGTGCACTGGTAAACTGTTATTATTTGATTAAGTAAAGAAATATTTCATGAACTCAAATAAATGTTCATTCACAGACCTTTAGTTTCAAAGACTTGCATAACTTGACCCTGCAACATATTCACATTCCATTATATTTTTTTACTGACATACACCAACTGTCCCACCCCCCACCCCCAATTTCCATGACTTTTCTAGGTCTGATAAAACACAATAGTTTTTTTTAAAGGTTTTATTTCATTTTTTCTTGACTGACCCAAGACGTCTAATGTTCGTTACAAATCTTTAAACAAGCCTAACTCATTGCAGACAATCTTATTTCTATCGTCATACCAATGTTCACATCCATATATGTTTATGTATGCACCATACACTATACATGTTGCCATCGCAACAGATACTTACCGTATATACTCACATATAATTTAGGTCCAAATGCAAACAACATAGACCTGATCTGCCATCGCATAATGCGCTGGCAGATCAGGGTCTATGTTGTTTGTTCTATTGATTAGTCCTTACAAACTGCACAGACCCAGATCTGCTGGCACATTATGCAATGGCAGATCTGGGTCTATGCAGTTTGCAGTTGGCATCTGCTTATACACAAGTACATACGGTATGACATGGATACAAATCATTCACATCAACAGACAATCCAAGTATCTCCAGAGCTAATCTTGTGCTTGGTCTTCTAACTTAAGTCATTTGCCTTTTGAATATTAGGCCTTAAACATAATGTACAGATAGGATCACCCTCATCCCTAACCACACAATGCATCACTTTTTCCTCTGAGCACTGTTTATTACCTGTTTCACACCCAAATTTTGGTATTTCTCAAAAGCATCACTTGGTAAAGAACCAAGTTCACGAATCTTCCTCATGCATTCATCTTTCTGCAATTACAGAAATTATCATTGGTTTACAAAGCCAAAACAAATAAACAACCCAAACAAGTGAAGGTAAGGAACTGGAGGAACATGTATAAATCAAGATTTTTTTCAGAAATACAGCTTACCTGATTTCCATTACAATTTATTTCTATTTTTAAATGATGAAAATAAATTCATAAGCTCAAGTTATTTCACATTGGCTGATAATGAACTCAAATGTATACAAAATTTCTCCAATATGTACATCTGGAAGAAAAAAAATTCTGCCAAATTCTGCTATTTATTATGGACTAATTTTATAATTTTCTGCATAGCAAGCAAACATATTTTCAGGTCGACCATTGTCTTCCTGAGATGTTTTTTAATGTAACAGTATATCATTATTCCCTTCTCCATCAAAATCCATGTAGCACTGAGGAACATTAGTACCAATCTCAAACTCTCTTTTTTGGTTTCTTTGTTTATTGCAACCAAAAGTGGGTTAAGTGTAGATATGTACATTTTCCTTATATTTTTATTGTAATTTGTTAGACAAAATGAGGAAAATATGAATATGCACAGTCCAAGTCAATCCTGTAAAAGCCAATTTTTCAATATGAATCTTGGCTGCACAGACCCGGAAGACCTTCACTGGCCACAGAATTACCTTTTTGAGAAGTAAACTCTGTTTATTGGACATCTTTTCTAGCTCTTTGGCATCTTCACTTATCTTCTCTTGATGTTCCTTCTCCTGGCCCTGGCAAAGACATTGTATTATGAGTTATTAGAATGCATGCTATGGATATCCTATTGTATATATTTTCTTATATAAATCTCAATGATTTCAGGTGTACATGTATTTGAAGTGTGCACCATTGGTCAGGATTAGGCTTTATGAATTCCAGTAAGGAACATTAATGACACTGTTCAGTATTTTCATTATGTTTGTACTGATACATCTAGCTAAAATACATCTAGACAGGTGGTAATGATTTAGCAGGACAAATCAATAAACGACTACAAATATGCACAAATTAATGATTAATTAGTAACAATGTTTGGAAACGCAACCCAGCAGATATGTTCAAGATCCTTCCAGCTTCATCTTCATATAAATGAACAACTATTAAAACCTTTCAGTTGATTAATGCACCAGAATCCATCAAAGTGGACACACATTGGATGCTTGGCTTCACATATTTTGTTTGCTAGTTAGTTAATGGTTCCAATGAATGATTATCAAGTAAATGGAGTCAGGACCATATTACATGGAGGTGCATTTATGTATTTAAACCATCTATATGGTTCTAAAAAGAACAGAATGCATTATGTACAACGTGCTTTCCTCAAATTTTTATAAACTTTATGCATTTCTCTCAAAATGGATGGAATTTATTTATTTAATGTCCAAAACATCACCACTTCATCATAATAAATCTTTATTTATGATTATGCATCAATTATGACCATATCCTGGTAAAGGGGTTGTGGGGAGCTCAGGGCTATATATATCCTGTATATCCTGGTAAATGGGTTGTGGGGAGCTCAGGGCTATATATATCCTGTATATCCTGGTAAATGGGTTGTGGGGAGATCAGGGCTATACATATCCTGGAAATGGGATTGTATGGCGATCAGGACCATACATATCCTGGTAAAGGGGTTATAGGGAGATCAGGGGCATACATATCCTGGTAAAGGGGTTGAGGGGAGATCAGGGGTATACATATCCTGGTAAAGGGGTTATAGGGAGATCAGGACCATACATATCCTATTAAAGGGGTTGTGGGGAGATCAGGGGTATACATATCCTAGTAAAGGGGTTGAGGGGAGATCAGGACCATACATATCCTATTCAACGGGTTATAGGGAGATCAGGGGTATACATATCCTGGTAAAGGGGTTGAGGGGAGATCAGGACCGTACATATCCTATTAAAGGGGTTATAGGGAGATCAGGGGCATACATATCCTATTAAAGGGGTTGTGGGGAGATCAGTACCATACATATCCTATTAAAGGGGTTGTGGGGAGATCAGGGGTATACATATCCTATTAAAGTGGTTGACGGGAGATCAGGACCATACATATCCTATTAATGGGGTTATAGGGAGATCAGGGCCATACATATCCTATTAAAGGGGTTGTGGGGAGATCAGTACCATACATATCCTATTAAAGGGGTTGTGGGGAGATCAGGGGTATACATATCCTGGTAAAGGGGCTGAGGGGAGATCAGGACCATACATATCCTATTAAAGAGGTTGTGGAGAGGTCAGGACCATACATATCCTATTAAAGTGGTTGTGGGGAGATCAGGACCATACATATCCTATTAAAGGGGTTGTGGGGAGATCAGGGCCATACATATCCTGGTAAAGGGGTTGAGGGGAGATCAGGACCATACATATCCTATTAAAGGGGTTGAGGGGAGATCAGGGGTATACATATCCTAGTAAAGGGGTTGAGGGGAGATCAGGGTCCTACATATCCTAGAAAAATCATTGTGGGGAGATCAGGGCCATGCATATCCTGGTAAAGGGGTTGTGGGGAGATCAGGACCATGTATATCCTGGTAAAGAGGTTGTAGGGAGATAAAGGTCTTATATGAAGATCAACAGCCTTACTTATTATATAATGTGGTGTCAAGGTCTCAGGTAACTTGCAGATTGGCACCTTGATTCCTGAAGACAGCATTATAAAGAATCCTGAGTGAACTTACCAGATCAAAAGTAAGGAGAACATCAACTACCTCACAAATCCAGCTCTCAAAAGGGGAACAAATATGTTAATCACATCTTTTGACTTGTTTTAGCAATAAAAGTGCTAAAACATATGCTTGCCAAGATATGTCTGACAAAAGTGGTCTCCCCTTGGATTAAGAACAAATTTTGTCATTCATCAGTAACTAATATTCCAGGGACCCAGGGATGAAACTGCAGGAAGGGCTTGGGAGGAGGTGCCCATATTGTGACAAAAAAAGTATTATCGAAGAAACATATTTTACTAACAAAATCAGTTTCTTGTTCAACTAAAATGCATTACACAATCATAACACGTTAGGAGAATAGATAAGAGGTGGATGGAGTTGCATCATCTTACCCCAGAGTTGGCCCAGGATCCGATCTCCTAATGTATGTGCAGTAGCTTTGAGTCTCCTGAGAGATGTGGGCCAGGGTAGGCACAGACCAATGAATGGAAGCAGTCTTGAGATAAAAGGTTTGCTCCATTACATCTAGCAGAGTAGAGTTACCCGCATCTATACAAAGCAGCTGAGTGAGCTGGAATGGTAGCCTGTTGCACTGTTGATACAGGTCCGACCAATTCAAATTGAGCTTTCTGGGATGACAGGTCTTTCTGATAGAAACTTCTGATTGTTGTATCCGATTTATCCTCTGGCTTGAATGATGTTAGCCAGGGATCAGTTTCACTGGAATGTTATGCTTGTGGCAACTGCCCTAACCTCATGAGCAGATATGCATAAGAAATTCATGTGACCTTAGGTTGATTCAATGTAGGCTGAGTGGATAACCCAACAGATCCAGGACAAAAGAGCCTGAGCAGAAATATTGTCTCTTCCTTCTTTGAGTGATAAGAACAAACAAGATCTCCCTCTTCGGGTCAATTCAGTATGTTTCAGGTACCACTTCAATGCCATGACAGGGTCCTAAAGACACACTTGTGAAGGTCAAAAGAAGACAAGCAGTTTCAAAATGAAGAATTGGTTTCCTAAGAAGCATGTTCTTACCAATGAAACCAGGGTCTGTCATGAGAGAAACCAAACCACAGATTGTTTGGGTCGGCCGATACGGCATGAATTCAACTGATTATGCCAGCCAATGCTAGGGTGACCAGGAAGCAGGTCTTGTACAAAAGATGAGTCAGCAAGGCTTTTTAGACAGTGGTTTAAAGGGTGCCTTGTTCAAACATGTCAAAACCCAAAGTAGGTTCCATTTAGGACCTTCAGTTGAGACAAAATGAAACTGGCAAGAAGGATGGCAAGATCTTTGTTTTGGCATATGTCCTCCCTTCTATGATGGCGAAATGTGTTGAAAATCGTGGAACAGTCTGCCACGATATTGTGATCAGGGTTCACTTTCATTTTTGAAAAGCCATAGGAAGTTAGCTATTTGTGGTACTGAATGGCAGCCATATTGGAGGTCAGATTGGCACCATTTTCATTTAGGACCAACTAGACATCATAAGAAGTCTTTCAGTGAAAACACCATGTTGATATGACCATCCATTCAGGAGGAGTATCAATAACAAAATTTTCAAGTTGGCCAATGTGGCGGCCATATAAGACACCAGATCGGCACCATTTTTATTTAGAACCAACTATACATCATAAGAAACCTTCTGGTGAGAACTCCATGTCAATATGACTTTCCGTTCAGGAGGAGTAGCAATAACAAGATTTTTCAAGATGGCTGCCATGGCGGCCATACTGGATGTCAGATCAACAACATTTTTATTTAGAAGCAACTAGACTTCATAAGAATTCTGCTGAAAACCCAATGTCAATATGACGCTGGCCATATTGGACACTAGATCAGCACCCTTTTCTGTTAGGAAGAACTAGACATCATAAGAAATCTTTCAGTGAAGCCCTCATATTGATATGACTTTTCATTCAGGTGGAGTAGCAATAAGAATATTTTCCAGATGGCTACTGTGGTGGCCATATTTGGCATCAGATTGGCACCATTTTTATTTAGAACCAACTAAACATTATAATAAGTCTTCTGGTGAAAATCCTTTGTCAATATAACTTTCCATTCAGGTGGAGTAGCAATAACAAGATTTTCAATATGGCTGCTATAGTGGCCATACTGGATGTCAGATCAGCACCATTTTCATTTATAATCAACTAGACATCATAAAAAGTATTTTAGTGAAAACCCCATGTTGATATGACTATTCATTCAAAAGGAGTAGCAATAACAAAATTTTCAAGATGGCCACTGTTGCAGCCATATTAGACATCAGATCAGCATCATTTTCATTTGGGACCAACTAGACATCATTAGAAGTCTTTTAGTGAAAACCCGATGTTGATACAACCATCCATTCAGGAGGAGTAGCGATAAGATTTTCAAGATGGCTGCTGTGGTGGCCATACTGGATGTCCAATACAGCACCATTTTCATACAGGACCAACCAGACCACGGGATGACTGCGTGTAAAGTTTCACAGCAATCCTCCAAGTAGTTTAGGAGGAATAGCAATAACAAACTTGTGCTAATGGACAGATGGATGATGGATAATGGACAAAAACCATCCCATAAGCTCTTCAGGTCAATGGCCAGTACAGCTAAAAAACCAGGAATTAACAACCCAAAAATATAAATTTGAACAAGACCACCCATAATATTACAAAATATCAAATTCAACTGTGTTTGGAATTCAAAAATACAGCATGCTCGCATGTGATGCTATCATGTGCGACTTACCATGTTCGAAAAATGAAGTCCACAAACATAGAAAAATATGAAAATATATCTGCAACAATTCCCAACAAATGTTACCAATCCTTACAGACACTTGAACACAAAATTTCACAATTATGGAAGGAAGATTCTTGAAGCATTTGAAGAGGCAATACAAGATAAGTTACTTACACCAAGCGACTACTTAAACTAGCACCACCTAGTTGGGGTGAGGGGAGGTAATGGGTAAGAGTTTCTTCCCTTTATCACTATGGTATATAGACTAAATTTTCATCATTTGGAATTGCTGGATTTGAGAGGTAGTGGGGCTTATATTCATATCATTAATTTGATAGGTTAACGTATTCGAAGGAGAAATGTGGGGATATAAAGATCAAGAACAAAGAATAAAGAGAGGTTAAGATAATCAACTTATCTGGCATGTATAAAGACTCAAGAAAATTGTAGGAAAACAAATTCCATTCAATTTTCATAGTTGGATGAGCTGTAGATAAAATTCAGTTCTTTTCTTACCTTCCAATGTTCTAAATTTGTTTGCAGCTCCTTTTGCTCCTTGTTTATGGTGTCTAACTGCTCATCTAGTTCTAAAAGAAGTTATTAAAATGAATGTGAGATGAAGCATAATACACAAAGCTACAAACAAGAAGTACATGATATTATTTTCAATAATATGGGATAAATAACTAGCTGGCAATAATGCACCTGCTATGATACAGGAACACAGATGATAAATACATAAAACTACATACGTGTTTTGTTCCAAGTTGGCAGAAAGAACGAGCTTGGTATAGCATAGGGATACATCGAGGCCATTAGGCCAAGACATATTCATAAGCCATATAAAACCAGTTCTTTTCCCTAACTCGCAACAAAACATGAATGCAGTTGTGTCTTTATTACATACCTCCTCTTTTATGCTTTGTAAATATTTTTAGCTTTATAGTATGAATGAAATTAAAATGAATTGGAATTTATAAAAGTCTAATTCACTGTGTTGACGCGCCAACGTGAGAGAAGACACCTATGTAGTTCCAATCTGGGTGTGTGATAAGGAAATACATACTGAACATCTGTTTCAAAGATCATATCAACAATGTAAAATTAAATGGTTATGTAATAAAAAGGTGTGATAAGAGTTCAAGACACTTGTAACTACTGCAAGAACAATTTATCAGAAGCTCTGACTGTACCATATCTTTACAAGACAAGTCCCTTGGAGTGATAACAAGGTTCTTAACATCAATTCGCCATTTTGATTCTGTAACCCATATGCTGATTAACATCATCAGCACGCATGTAAAATAGCTTTACAGTGATGCCCAGAACTGTATTATATGGAAACAGATTTACTTTTTTGTTCTCTGGAGTCAAATGCCAATCCTTATTTCTTGATAATCCAAATAAAAGGATATGGACAAATGTCTAAATTAATACAGGGGATTTCACTGTAATCAATATATACCTTTCACTTGTTTTTTCAGCTCAGTGAGTCGATCATCCTCTGTGGCCAGCTCAGTGGTGGCTGTCCTGAGCCGTGTCTTCCTGTCTTCGATAGATTCCTCTTGCATGTCAGCCAAAATTTTCTCTTTCTTCTTCATCAGATTGTTGTGGAGCAGGTTCTCAAGCCGATTTTTTTCACCCTCAAGCTGACAAAAATTACAACACAAATACTTCATGTAAGCTGTAACACTAAATTGACATATACCAGGGTACCCACTCTTTTTGAAACAAAAGTTTCCAAGTTTTTTTCCTGGATGAAATTGATGTTTTCAAGGTTCACTTATGATGTGACCCTTATTTTTAAAATCAAAAGCTGTTTCTCTTTTGAGATTCTTCTATAACATCTGAATTAGACATATGACCATGTACAAAACCACAGGATGTATCACTAGAAACAAGTTACTATAACAACTGAAATTCATATAAATTTGCATCTAACTCATTTTAATTTGCAGAATAAAAATGTTAACTTTACTCTGCCTAACTGCATATAGTGGTATAAATACAGATTTTCAGCAAATTGTTGTTTTTAATTTTGACAAGAAGGCCTTAAAAATTATATACCTTTGTATAAAAAGAAGGACTGAATTTTTGTTTTTTAATCCAATTATGCAGGTCTCAGGGAAAATGTCCCTGTCATCACTTTACTTAACACAGTACACTTATCACCACTCTACTTGTGCTGTTAAAAAAAACACTGGCACATAACACAAGCCTGATACTACAATAGTTTTAAACTGCTGTCTTCACTTGGAACATAACATTTTATATTTTCATGATTTGTTTGAACCCATTTTAGTATCAAGTTTGTGTCAGGTGCTTGTGTAAAAAAGCAAAGTCAGCTTCCTTTCCAACATGTTCTGGACTGGCAAAAAAGCAAAAGTAATTGATAATTGACATATGCTAGATGTTAAGCAATGTTGAGCTTCAGAGCTTGTTAAGAGTAAAAAATGCAGAGATATTACCAAAGTGCGAATCTGCATATATTTGGCCACGAGATGAGTAAGTAGTAAATTTTTCCTCAGCACAGCCAATTTTTACGTGGTCAGGACGAGAGGTCAAGTGGTTTTTCTTGAACCCTGCTTATGTCAAGTTGGTGCCCTAATATCTACTTTCAATGTAATCTGACTATGGACTGTATATTAAATGCAGTCATGGTCAAGGACACCCTGAGCATGGGATTCTGCATTGAACATTGCCCCAACCGTCAGCATATTTTTATGTATTTAGTAAGGTCTGATAGTAAAATTCACCACGAAGGCTAGTTGAGGGTGTTGAAGGTTACTATTGATGATAATACATAACAGAGTGTTCCCAGTGTGAACTACCAAATAATAAGCAAAGATTTATCACAATACATATTTATTAACTTTACATATCACCAGGGGAACTAGGGAGGACAAGTTTTATATTTCTCTAACATTTACTGAGATCACACATTGCAGACAATGTGTTGGCACAGTACGATGTTAGACTGGTCTTCCCATCTCCTGTATAAGAAAAGATACTGATATGTACCTTACTAAGAGGTAACCAGTCTACTTGACTAATCAGATCACCTGAGCACTTGGATTGACTATCCAAATGTGTTTAGGGCAAGCACCCAAATGATCCATACAGCAATTGTATCTGAACTGACTGAAGAATTCCACAACCTCCAAAATTTCTGGTAAGAACTGAATAAATTTAACAGACGAGTTCAATTACGACTCAATTATGTATTTTTTCTGTCATCAAGTGGTGGATGAAAATTCCCCGTTTTTCCCCAACTTTGATCAATATTTGCAAAATTAAAGGGCTTTTCCTGGTTGGGAACAAGGCTATTTCTTATCCCAACTTTTTTTCTGATTTCCCAAAAGCATGGGAACCCTGATATACTGTGGTTTCACTTATTTTCGGGGATATCAATTTTTGTGGTTATGTATAAAAAGACATTTTTGTGGGTACTTGAATTCGTACAGTTCTGTCTGTCAAAGTTTGCATATTTATAGGCATTTAATTTCATGGATTAACCTCTACAAATACCCAAATACCCCAAAATACAAATACCCAAAATAAAGAATACAAAAGGAAGAAAACTATGCAGATGACAAAGAGTGGTTGCTTAAATGGTGGTTAAAACAATATTACCACAAGTATGAGCACAAATCAAACTGCTAAGATCAATCACCTAAACCGAATGCTCAACATCAAACGGACCCAATAGAGCCATCAACACCAGGTAAAGTGGTTACTAAAGCACATCTATATGATCTCTCTCTTAAACCACTGTCCATACAGATGCACTATCAGTATGTTCTGATGATCTTGGTATTAACACAGCGACTTAAGAGTGGTACAATTCAAATTATGTGGATGATGTCATCATTCCAATGTGAATCAAACACATGACCAACATCCCCTTGCTCAATGTAATCAGCAGTCTGTGGCAATCTTTGTTGTGTACAAAGCCATCAATGTGCGAAAATGCTAGATAAACTTAAACACAATGGAATCACTCCTTTGTTTGTGCATGCCTAATATACAGACCAACTCCAACCATTAGACTTGGCAGGAAATAATTACTACACAGAAGAACTGACATCACACTTATATGTGAAACAGGACACAGAAACCATGAGGAACAAAGGCAGATGACTCTGATAAAGATCAATGCGCTTTATCAGTGAAGCTTTAAACATTAAAATGCAGGATGATTCATGCTAATTTGCTAATCATGACTTGTGAGGAAATGTCTGAGAGATCAGATCTAACTATCTGTGACTTTGAGAAAGCTGGGCTTGTGTGATTCTGCAATTTCAGGATTATTTATGTGACAAACATTAGTGTATCAGGAGACTTGATTGACACAACATTAATTCAGTTGTTTTGTCCAAATATCAGTTTAGTGTGAGCTTTAGTAGCAGTGTTCTCCCGAGGGTCTTTTACCGTAGCAGGCCCACTACGCTATCGTTTCAAACTCCGACAACCCCGACGCTTTAGAACCTGCCGCTACGCTATGCTCTTGTGCCGCTACGCTTTGATGTTTCCCACTATCCTTATAAAATATTAATCTGTTAAACAAACATCCTGTCACCTAATTCAAAGCCCCACTCAAATGACGCCCGTTCTTACCTCTTCTGGGGTATTTTATTAAGATAATCCAGGAAAATTGCTCACTCCCTTAACCATTATTATGGCTTGCGTGACCGCCGGTGGGCGACCTTTGGTGAGGGTTTCGTCTGCACCTAGTCACGTGATTGGCCAGCAACAATGGAGTCTACTGGTAGTGTGTTATATATATGTCAGTCGTTTTCATTAACAGCCAAAGCAGTTGCACCGATTAAATTAAAAATTATTGTGAAAAATGAACACACCACCTTCCAAGAAACGAAAAATTACCCAGCGCCCGGCTAGCCCCATGTTGGCCTGGTTATGACAATCAGAAATTGGCGTCACGAATAGTGCCAGCATGATTTCCAAAAAGAACGATATCAAGAAACGAAGGACGGGATTTAATAATGAATGGAAGACGTTATTCCCTTGGGTGGAAATTGCTGGATTGGATGGTAAGTTTTCCATATTGCTAACTTAAGTGAGTGCTGCCCTATTAATTTCTCATTTCTCTTTTCTGTCTATCCAAGTAATAAACAGAACAATTTTTACCTTCCAGTTTTACCTCTTTGAAAAGATATAAATAAAAAGTATTCCTTTATAAATATAACTAAAATAATTTCATCCATATTCTTACTTATTATTCAGTGAAGTCATGACCTCAAAAGTTTATTTCACCCGGTCTATATCAAATTCTTGAAAATAAGACTATGTAATTACATATATATTTTGCAGGTATGCTGTGTAAATTGTACCTGAAGAATTTGTCCATGGTAATTAACTTAATTAGGATTCAGGTATATTTGTCTCTTTTTTGTACATCCATTAATAAATTTTATGTTCCATTTTTTTCAGATTGTGAAAGGTCATTCTCCTCAATGAATATAATTAAAAGTCTTTTAAGGAACAGGTTGTCACAGAGGGTACTGAACTACCTGATGACAATCAGTACTGAAGGACAACCCTTAAAAGACTTTAATTGTGATGTTGGAGTCAGTTTATATGGTGAAATAAAGAAAAGACGAATATCATTTATTTAAATTAAGATATAAATGAGATATGCATTGTTGTTACTGTTATAACTTAGGTAAATAAAAAATACTATGTAAATATATGCACTTCTTTTATTTCCTTTATATTAATTTGTTTCACTTTTATGACGTTAACACGCGCTTTGTAAAACATTTTATGACCCAAACACACGTACCCCGATACTATTGAAAATTTCTGGGGAGATCACTGAGTAGTATGCTGTAATTGTGTATATACATAGCGTATAATAATAACTTGTGCTTCGAGCTAGTGATAACTAGTGATAGTAAAATGACATGTACTTTAGTAAGGATTTAAATTTTAACAGAAAAGTTTGCTACCTGTAATTAGAAGTGTAGATGTTTGCATTTATCTATGTTTTATGTAGATTATTCATTCTGATACATCATGACTGGTTAAATCTTAAATCACAAGAGAATTGCAAAGAATGAAGTGAACTTATTTCATAAAAGTATTTTTGACAGCACTCACCTAAATGAAGAAACAAAAATAAGTATTAGATCTCAATTTCATACATCATTTCATTATTCTTCTTTCATTTTCAAAAATACTTTACCCTCTTTCTGTTTTCTTTCTATCCTTATTGATCTCATAACACATCGATTCAGGCAGTAAGTGTAACCAACAGATACCAGATACAGTACACATATATGTGAAATGGAACAATATAAAATGTTTTTATAATCCTTTTATACATTTTTTTCTAAAAGGGTTCAAATAAAACAAACACATGTAAAAGATAATAATTTGTTACAGTAATCAAGCTGAATTAACAAATAGCTGAGCTTTTCTGATTACTCAGGAATGTATCAGTAAGGAACAGGGATGGGGGCACTTTATGCATCACATGTGGCTCATTCTCATTGGATCTTTAAATTCGTGGTTCGCAGCAACCACAAAATCCATAAAAGTTGGTAACCAATGAAAAAAAAGTAAAACCACAGTATTTAAGCATGCTGACTTTTTTATTTAATAATAATGATTCTGAAAAATGTGAACCATGCCATGATATACTCTCTCTCTGAATGTAACTATTACTAATCCAAATTTTGGTGATGACACAAATTATACTGGATAAGTGACTTTTAAGTCTCCCATGTGCCAACATAAGACCAATAATCTGAAGCACAAAAGATGTATCCAAGCTTTTCTTACAATACAGATTGCCCATCTCATTCAACAACCATTACTTGTGTTGCTTAGCCCTACCCAAAAGTACATATTAAAATTCTGAGACTATTGTGCATGTTTACATTTATAAACCAATCTAATAATATCTCCCTCCTCACGGTGTAAATATACTGTGTGCAAGATTCCTTAACCCTTTTCATACTGAAGCCCAATCAGACAAGCAGTTGTGTAGAACTGGAAATTTGTTCAGTCAGTGGTGTAGCAGTATGAGAGAATAGAGTGACTTTGGTCAATATGGCCTTCCTTATAGGACAATTTTAAAAAAAAAATTTTCAATGTTGTATATCATTTTAAAAAGCATAACATTTTCTTTAAGGTCATATATTCTTTTACTCAAAATGTTCAGACATAAAAATTAAAGTAATGTTATGTAAACAAAAAAACATGCTTTGCATTTTTTATTTTGTAACTTACTTACAATGCAATTTTAATATCTGCAATATTTATTTTACCTCCTATATGTAATTGTATGAATTGTGGGGAATTTTTATATCATTTAAAAAGGTGACAAAAAAATAAAAATCCATCAAGAATGTAAAAAGTTATTAGAATTTTATTAAATTAACTCGCATGAGAATTGGAGAGCAAACATAATGATCCTTACTGGTAAGTCGACAAAGCTTTTCATTTTGGTTCAGTGTTTTTATTCCACAATAAATTCTAATGTAATAATATCAGAGTTCTGTTGGGTTTATTTTGGTCCATTTCAGGAATGCAGTAAAATTTCTTCATATTATGCATACACCCAACATCGGTATATGTGCAAACTTTATGAGAAGTGAAGTTATCAAAATGTCCAGTTAGCTTGAAAAGCATCCATGTCTTCATCATCATCAATATCCAAGTCAAAAATACCAATTAACTAGTTATCATCTGCTCAGTTCATTTGATGTAAAAAGATCACAATCCCCACTGCTTAAAATATAAATGTACCCCCAAATTTTTTCAATATTTTCCTCAAAATTGGCATCCACATCACTGCCACTTCAGTACTGTCCACCATTTTGAATTACATGTGTTAAAATTAAGTTTTTAAATCAAATTTCTGCTAACCAGTTATCATCATCTCTGTTCATTTTATCGAAGTTAAGCTCTGCCCATCCTAAAACATCAATTTTTCACCCAAACTTGTCTATACTTTGATCAAAATTGGCATCCACATCTCTGCCATAACTTGCTGCTTCAGCGCTGTCCGCCATGTTGATCTCCACATGTTAAAACTTGTGTTTGAAATCAAACTTTCAAATAACCAGTTATCATCAGCTCCGTTCATTTTGAAGTACAGATAGTGATCTCCACTGCCTAAAATGTAAATTTTCCACACAAAATGGTCTTTATTTTCAACTAATTCAGCAAGCACATAACTGTCTTCATTTCCCTCTTCAGTATATGACCGCCATTTTTTATCTCTCCATCTTAAAATTCGATTTTGAAATCAAATTTTTACATGTTTTGGGGTCTTTTAAACTCATTCTGTTAATACATTTGTGTACCTTTATTTCCTTCTTTTCAAAAGAGTACTTGTAAAGTGATGACGTATTATACAGTTAAAAACACACTTCCACGAAGTGGTCGACGGAATGTATTGAACATACAACTGGAGTCTGTATCCCGCTAGCATGTTATGAGCAGTGACAGGAATACTGCTTAAATACATTTTGCAAACAAAAAAAAGCTTGCGCGGAAATAGATAGCAAATCATTGGGATAAACTTATGGTTTGCTGCTACATCCTGATGAGACCCATGGAGGGGTCAAAACAATTTTGTAAAAAATAAATTTCTATTACAAACAGCAGATTCATGTGTGTCTATGAAGTCCTTCAAAATGTCCACTTGAACTTGGGAAAATGTTGGGATCCCTGACTGTGTGACAGTACAAAGACATACATATGCACTACTGGACATTCACTGTATGTAAATAAGGGTTGGAATATGATGAAAAGGTGAGAACACACACTTTTCCTTTCACACTCATTACATATTCATGCAATCAGAGCTACATTATTTGTTTTTTATTACTTTTAGGAAATCATAAACAAATATTACACTATGGCTAAAAGAATTTCACATCATTAAAATATGATTCATGCCAATATGTGGCCTAATAGGAAAAGCCTGTCAGGCTGTACCTTTTTTTTTTTAATAAACCAAGAAAATACTATGGCTAACATCAAAAAGAAGCAATGTGACAGATTTTGTATTAATGCACCTTGATTCTTTCCTTGAGCGAGTCCTTGTTTTGCTGAGTCAGCGTTTTGATCTGGTCTGTGAGATAGTCCATTTCCTGCTGGTCTTCTACACCAAGTTGAGACAGAAGGTCTGTCCCAAGCTCTTCCTTCAGTGACTGGGCTGTCGCTTTCATTGCATCAAGACTGCCCTGTAGGCTTGATACACTTCTGTCCTGTACAAAGGGAGGAAAAACTCATCTTAAAATATCTATAGTTTCATGCATCCTCTCTCCACAACAAGCGTATTTCCTCCCAACCCGCTTCTGACCCCAGATCTATTGACCATACAAGATCTTGGGCCCTGCAGACTAGATGTGCTACAATCCTACATGAAGGGGGTGGAACTGGAGCCAAAATTTCAAGTTTCCCCTTACCTAAATGATTTTTGCAGCTTCTAGATGAGGGTGAATTCATATGCCAAATGGTGGAATGAAATTTGGTTTCTGAGTATACAAGATTTGGTATTTGGGCCTTAAGACAAGATCATATGCAGGATTAGATGGATTAGAGGATTGTTTTTTGGTAGTATACTGAAGAGCCCAGTTTGTTTGCTGGAGATTAAGTGGTGGCTCATGTGCCTCAACACAGAACTTTCTAAAGGGGACATTCTGAATGCTCCCAGTCCAAGTCTAAGTCCCTGACTGAGTATTGGATCAACCATTTGCAGGCAACATGTACAAACTGATCTGTACACAATCGAGCTATAGTGAAGTTCGATCTTTCTAAAAGACCTGTTTAACTGGACTAAGACCTTCCAATATGCTCCACAATCTGTGATTACCATGACTTGTATTAAATCCAGGATGTTTTGAGATCTGTCCCTGACATATCTAATATGCAGAAGGAAAGTTAGTTTATGGTAAAATAAAAGTTATACAAGTTTGGTCTACTCCATAACAGGGATAAGAGAACCTTCAAGATGTGAGTTTTGGATCATCATGAATTCTATGTAATCAACAAAAGTGTATACAGTGTTAGATCTGGAAAATTTGAACCCATTTTCTTCTGACCATTTCGCCGATTTTCAAAAGTATGCATCCTCTTTGATTTATAATAGATCAAAATGTTGACATATAATGAGCAGTCAGTTTCTGGATTAAAGCATTTCACTATGTTGTTAATTTTAATGTTGAATAGGGTGACTGATAATATGCTGCCCTGAGGTACATCCATATCCCGAGGCCAAAATAGCTAAAACACGAGTCCCTCCAGTAACGCTCTACTGACCAAAAAGAATTTCCTGCAATCCCAAATAAATCCATTTCTTCTCTCCTTTTATTCTTTTTAACTGCTGAGTACTGAAACCATCTGAGATATTCTTAAGAAACTCCAACACACCAAATTTGGTAACAAAAATAATATCTATATATATGCAGTTTAATGTGTTCACAAGATATCTGAAAG
This sequence comes from Margaritifera margaritifera, assembly GCA_029931535.1. Lineage (NCBI taxonomy): Eukaryota > Metazoa > Mollusca > Bivalvia > Unionida > Margaritiferidae > Margaritifera > Margaritifera margaritifera. The sequence goes on along the minus strand of JAQPZY010001521.1, from coordinate 3,252,464 downwards.
TGCAATACAAAATTCTTTGTCATGGAATCTTTTATCATGGTTAGAAAATTACTTATCTCGACTCAGACAATGTCAAGATACACCCACATGCCAAGTCCTGTTAAATCTATACTATTTAATTTTTTGTTAAATTAAAAAAACTTAGTTATTGAAGTGGCATCATTCAAGGTACTGTGATTCACTTTAAATTTGTGGGGTACCAATTCTGGTGCTTTTTGTCGGCAAGCTAGACCACGAATTTAAAGTCATAACAAAATATGAACCAAGCCGACATTCAAAGCGCATGTTCCCACTTCCCCCACCTTCCCTCTTTCCCCCAGTCTATTGCAATGGTAGAGCACCACTCATTTACTTGTTTGTTTTAATACCAACAGGATTTATACTACTTTGAAATATATTATATATATCATGGTACGTTTATGAAAGATAAGGAACAATAGACAAATAAATCTGGAGATTCCATGTGTGTGGCTAGCACAAAGGTGTGATGCCATTTTTCTTTAAATGAGACACCAACCTCTCCTTACGATGTACTATGAAAGCCTCAAAGAGCACTACACCATCTGTTCACACTAAGGGGCAATGAGTCATGTGCAGAATTCAGATGATATCAGAATCCGGTCAACAAAGAGAGGACTCCTATGGACAGAGATGCCAAATCATAAGCATGCTTGTCAATAATCATACATTACATTTTTGGAAATCTAGGCAGCCAATCCAGAATGGATAACACATTCTTAATGGATGTATGTGGGGCAACCATTTTCATTTAGGACCAACTAAACATCATAAGAAGTTTTACTGAATGTCCGAGGGGCAACATTTTTTGTTTAGGACCAAGTAGACATTACAAAAGGTCTTACTTGTCTGCGAGGGACTACATTTTCATTTAGGACCAACTGGACATCATAAGAAGACTTACTGGATGTCTGAGGGGTAACAATGTCATTTAGGATCACCATGGTGGCCATATTGGATGTCAGGTAGGCACCATTTTCCTTTAAAACCAACAAGACATCGTAAGAAAGCCCAATGTCGATGTGACCCTCCATTAAAGAGGAATAATGATAACACAATTTTCAAGCTGACCTCTATGGTGGACATACTGGATGTCCAAGTGGCACCATTTTCATTTAGGCCCAACTATTTATCATAACAAGTCTCTTGGTGAAAACTCTATGCTGATAAGACAGATGAGAGACAACAGGACATCACATAAGCACTTCTGGTCTAATACCAGTAGAGCTAACTACAGTGTTCTCTGTAAGTTTTTACGTGCTTTACAACTCTCAGCTGTTGTGGTCCAGTCGAGACAAAAACAGAAACATCACCCAGCCTCTGGGAGTCAAGCACAGCACCTGATGGTATCATTTTCTTGTCAGAATAAACCTTTGTATTGAGTTGCAAAGGTCAAGTAGCTTGGCACAACCTATAGGGTAGTGTTTTGTTTTAAAGTTGTCCATTGATTCATGTCATATTTATAACACAATTTGGAGCACTCAACTTGGTGATCAACTTTCTTGTGAAAATTTTGTTTCCTCAATTGAGTGCCTATTTGATACTTTTAGAAGTCCAAGGTAAGCACTTCCTCATGTTGGAAAGAGAAAAAAAAGGGTGGGTGGGGTGGGCAGAGTTTACTGGGGCAGATGCTTCTATTAGACAGAATACAGCATTTAAGAAGAGAATGAAATATGTCAAGAAAGACTGACCTGACAACTGGACAAATCTGTCAGAATTATACCAGATCTACCCTACATGTGCTTTTTATCATGCCCATCTGCATAGCGCAGCAAAGACAAAGGGATTACCTTCATTGGCTTATTTTTATCTAAATTCTTCAGTTCTTCAGTCATTAGCCTCACATCTGCCCTCATTTTGTCAAAAATATCTCTGTAAAATAAATCCATTTTTTTTCTTTCAAATCGTTCAGAAATTATCACCCATAAGTTCAAAAGAAACAAAAGCAATAATTTAAGACATAAGTATGAGTTTTTAAATTATCATAAAAATAAGGCTATAAATATTTATCCAATATTGAGTCATATCATCATAGCTATATTTGCACAATAAAAAGGTATTTCATCTTTCAATATGCTGATATCTATTCATCTAAATTTTACTAAAGTTTATCCATTAAGTCAACTATGTCAAGCTGAGAATAAGGTTTGTTCCAAGAGCATGGGTATCTGTATCTCTGTTAAAAATCTATCAGATGTGAAATTTGACACTTTAAACAGCAGAAAATTCTACATGCAAGTTGGCTTGCAGAGCATTCAGAATAAATAGTGACTTTCTGTCTTGATTCTACACCAATTAATAAAGAATAAAGCAGATGATATTCAATGTATTGCCCAGCTTTATGCCTGGTTTCCTGTAAAAGAGCAATTTCGGTAGAAATTACTACAGCAAAATATCTGGATTTTGTGGAAATACAAAAATAGAATTGCTAATGTAAGATGAATATGTCTGTACTTGTTTCTGCTGTTTCTGGTCTCCATCTTCTGCATTTCACTGACACTGTGGTTTATTTGAGCCTCTATCTCCTCCAGCTTGGCCTTGTGAGTCGCATACTCTGCCTCCTCTGTCTGCAGTTTCTTCGCAAGCTCGGTCTTACTCTTCTGTAGCTCTAGACGTGATCTCCGTGTGTCATAGTACCCCCCTGTCAATGCTCCTCGGCGACTTACCTGGTCACCTGATAACAAACAACAATTAAAGTAAAAATTTTCGTCTTTCCGGGTTTACTGGATGCGAGAGGTAGAAGAGTTTATTTCCCAACGTTAATTTGATGGTGAATGCATTTAATGGAGAATCATACTGTACTGCTGGCTACCTAGCCACATTAGTATTAAGGGTAATGAGAGAGCAGATAAAGCAGGGCTGGATTCAAGAGGTAACGGAGTTTATTTCCCAATGTTAATGTGATCGGGAAATGTATTCAATGGAGAAACATATTGTACTGTTGGCTACCTAGTCACATTAGTATTAAGGATAATGGGAGAGCAGATAAAGCACCTAAAGCTACCCTGCAGTCACCAGATTCTGAACAGAAGATCCCATATAGGGCCTTTAAGTATTATATCAATCTATATGTTCTGCATACCTAGCAAAATATGTGGAATAAAAACTCCACAAACTCAGAAACATCGAACCCACCACTGGAGAGTGGCATCATTCATATAGAACAAACAAATTGCAGAGATGAGGTAGTGTTGTGTCGCTTATGTATAGGACACATATGCATACCTCCTGAAGTGTGAATCTCGACTGGAATACATACTGTGCTAGTGCCCACTGACAATGGAGCACATTCTTATCAAATTTATTGACTATCAAACTGCAAGACAGCAATTTTTATGTCAACTCAATCAAGCAGCAATTTGATGATGTTCCACTAAAATAAATCTCTTACTTCTAAAAGAATGTGGTTTATATTTTTTTTTTTTATTTCTTGTATTTTAAGGACTTCCCCCTCTTAACCTTTTTGTTATATACTTTTCAAAGATTATCTTGTATGAGAAAATATTTACTTTTATTTTGGATAGGTTTATCTTCCTGAAGAATTCTGCAATTTTTAACCTCTAAGATCTTTGACTATAACCTTGCATATTTACATTTATTTGGAAGGGTTTATTGTCTTCAAGTTTTTTCACAATTTAATGATCTATCAATTTCGACTAACCAATCAATGATAGATTAATAATCCATCTTTTTTGTCCAGATGATGTCATGCCAATACCAAGGCTATTTTACGTCCAAAAATGGGGAATAGTTAAGCACTGAATTTTGACAAACACTGATCACCGAGATCAAAATTACCTGGTCAGTTCAATGAAAATTACCAATACTCAAACAAACTGATTAATCAGAACAGCACTACCAGATATTCAACACCAACTCATCATGTCTCTGCCAGCAAAGTGTAATACCAGTGTCTTGTCATCTGCCAATGCTGGCAAGACAAAATTTTTCTTAGCCAATAGACCTATTTATAACTGCTGGGACTCATCTTTTGTTTTTACATTTGAACAAAACCACCACCCCCACCTTCACACACACACCAAATGGCTCAATCTTCAAAGCTGAGAATAATCAAATTATTTGCCTAACAAAGTAAACAGCATGTCTCTAACCCTTCTGATTTATGTTGCCTAACTTAACATCATTTGATAATACAAAGCCATTTAAGCACAGAATAATCATAATAAATAAATAATAATCATAATAAAGACTAATTATGGTATAAATATGCAAGTTCTCATTATCAAAGATGATCCTCCATAGCTTGAAACTTTCTCCAAGATTATATTACAACATTACCTACATAATTTGGACACGTGCAATATATCCATCATGATTGCAAGCTATGACATGTTTGGAAAAAAAAAAAAAAAATTATTCACAAAATTTAAACCACCTCAAAGCAGACAATTTTAGGATTAAACAAGTGATTGAGAAGATAATTTGCTTTTTATTCACACTACAGTAAAAACTTAATGTCATTGTTTTGTGTTTCAGGCTTGCTACAAATGTCAAATTTGTATCCAGAATTTGCATAAATCCAGGAAATTCTCATATGCTCACATACCATCTAGTGTGATGCAGTCCAGGTTCTGGGTTCGTGCAATCTGAGTTGCCACCTCCATACTGCGGCAGATCAACGTTTTCCCAAACACATGCTTCATGGCAGGACTGAACTTCTCTCCATACTTCAACTTGCTGATCATCGGGATGGCATCCTGAAATAGAAATTGAATCAAATGGGACTGACATGTATCTTTTAAGATGCATATGTAACTGGTCATGTTAAGGATCCTGATAACAAATAAAGCAACTACTACTACTACAAATCATTGTATTTAAGTGCTATGAAGTTTATTTGATGGAAAAAAAACTATATAAAACGTTTTCTGGAAGAATGCATGAAATGAAAGAAATATGAAATATATACATGTACTAACATTTGTTTCTGGGTAATGGGTATCTCTGTCATCTAATCGATTAAGAGGCATGAAGGTGACCTCCCCTGGCATATGAAGACGATTCATCTCTTGTAGAATCTTGGTACCAATTTTGTCTGTATCCACCACATGATGAAACAACCTGTAACAAAGTGTAACTGTTATGTCAAGAAGTGTACCTATATCTCTTTTCTAGGTCCTTGATTCAGCCTTCCCACAGAGCTTTATATGTGTAAAACACATGAGCATTACTGTGGTGCTTTGTGACAGTGACAGACTAAGTAAGGGGCACTCATTAATGATATTGTTTAAGGATTGAAACCAAGAGCTTTATAAATTCATTTGTCAGAGAATTTACTGTCCAGGTAATTCTAGTCAAGGCCGGAGTGGTGCAAAAGGCCCACACATGGGATCAAATTAGTGAGACCCATCAGTAGGGAATAAATATTATACTTTCATTTGTTAAATATAACAAAACAATACAACTACTTGACTTATGGTCTATGGTCTTCACACTAATATGTACTGATATATAATTTTTATTGGATAAGAAAACATCAAATAGTTTCCGAACTCATTTTAAAATGCACGTGATGCTTCGTGTCAGTGACCGACTTATAAATAAAGGACACCCATTTACGATATTGTTTACAGATCATTTGCTGTAAAGGCCACTGTCCAGACGTCAAAGAATAGCAGTAGATATTGTAATGACAACAAGAGATTGTACATTGTTATTTGTTCTCACCAATAAAGATTAGCAATAGGAGGGTGGATTAAAGAATAAAGGTAGTTTCTCAATTAACAAAACAATTACCCTTTCAAAATGAGATGATCAAAGGCCTTTGAGCACAATTATCAACGGCAATTATTTCTTTTATTTTGTAATCTCCTGTTTCATTCTTTGATGCATCAATTAAATACTTACTCAATGCTATCAAATATTTGTTTTTCCTATAAGATTTGCTCAAACATATACTTAGCAAATAATACACTGGTTGTTGATGTATCTAAATCTTATATCAGTATTTTTTTAAAATTCATATGAAACTTAAACTTCTCTTATTGATTCAAATATAAACAAGAGGCCTAAGTGGATATGATACTGCTCAACTGTTATATAACTTAACAGCTGACCATTTCACTAAGCAGGCTTATGTAGTATTGTAAGAACACATCCTTTGTAAACTATCTCCCAAACTTTCTATCATTATTTTACTATATCCTGATGAAATTTCTTTCTAAAGATAAATGCATAATAAATATGCACAGTCTCTTACTCATAATCAAAATAATCCAGATATTGATGATAATTAGCACAACAGATCAAAAATATGGCTCCAACAGTGGTAACAAGGTGAGCTAATCAGTGAAGGAATAAGTTGTTCAAAAAGTGCAAAATGTCAGAAAGTGAAAGCAATTTGACTAAGCAAAAAGAAGGAGAGTCCTTTGATCACTACTGAAAAATCTGATGTCAGAAAAATTAAAAAAGAAAACATCATCAATATACATTGTATTGCTGTGAGTGGGAAAACAGAATCTGCAGACAGGAATAATTTTAGCCATATGTTTGTGCCCCGATTTTATTGACAAGATTGTTTTGCACCACGATTGATTATTCAGAATTAATTTCAATAAAATTGATACAAGTTTTATCACATTGATTCCATACCATTCCTGTGATATTTAAATGAAAATTTTAAATATTAAAAAAATTAGTTACACCTTTCATACTTTATATGTAGTTATTACTCACATTTGTGTGATCCCCCTCCAGAAAGGCCACCCCTCTTACATGGCCACTATACTGCGACATAAGAGGTGGTCTTTTAAGAGGGGGACCACTGTACTACCAATTAGACATCATAAGGAGTCTTTTAGTAAAAACCCAATGTTGATATGAAAATTCATTCAGTAGGAGTAATTATAACAAAATTTTCAAGATGGCTACTATGTTGGCCATATTGGACATAAGATTGGAACCATTTTCATTTAGGCCAAACTAGACCATGGGATGAATGTGTGTGTAAAGTTTCATGGCAATCCTCGAAGTAGTTTAGAAGTAGCATCAATAGCAAATTTGTGCTAATAGATGGGTGGACAAAAGATGGACAATGATCAATGGACAACACACCATCCCATTAGCACTTCTGGTTTATGATCCATAGAGCTAAAAAGTAAAAAAAAATACCTTAATTGTATATGATTTTAATCTCTTATGTAAAATAGTCCGATTTTCAAATATAAATCTTTTCATTGAACTTTTTTGTATAAAAACTTACAGAATTTGATGAAAAATATGAAGTTTTATTTACAAAAGAATATGATATTAATTAATAATGACTGTTATGGATAGATGGTGTATTAAAAATTAGTGGGTACAAAAAATTGCATGAATTATGGTAGATTAAAATGTGCTGTATTGAGCCATGTCAGAACACCTGGTAAATTGTATTTTGGATACAGGACCAAAGCCTTCAGTCGAGACAAATCAAAGTTCACCAGAAGGTCGGAGAGGTTTTTTGTTTTGATCTGCATCATCCCTTCCATGAAGATGAAATATGACTTCAAGGAGCCAAATGATAGACATAATTATCTGTAGTATAGAGGCTCCTAATGGAGTTATGTGTTTCCACTTGCATCACTGAAATAAATCTCTCCACTTCCTTTCATATGCTTTCCAAGTGGTTTGCCTTCTTGCCCAAGTGATTTTGTCCACCACTTGTTATAACAATTGTTTTCCCCTGAGTGCTTGCTTGATATGAACCTTGCATATGGTGACACGCTGATCAAAGTTTGACAAATGAAGTGCAAAATATTTGTCAACGATGAAGACTGAGTGAGAAATTGACCGAAATGTAACTGGAGTATAAGTTCCAATTGGAGAAAAATCCCCAGAATCACTCAGATGGCGAAAAGGTAAGTTGATATCAGTTTTGTGAAGTCTCAAAAAAGAGTGTGCTTCCTAGCATGAGTGGAACTGGTAAATGATGCATGGACCGGATTTTGTGCCAATCACTCTATCCATGGGGAGATCAATCTTGTATGACTTCCACCTTTGCAAGCAGACAACTTTGTCGTCGGATGGGCTGGATTTACAAGGAAATGGAAGTAATATATTTGAAGAAGAAATAAGCTTGCATCAAAAATATGATCAAAATCTGCTCAGAAATATGGCCTCTAAAGCGTTCACAAACTCAGCTAATCAGATGCATGATCACCTTATTAATATGCATTGATGTCACTCATAATTAAACTCACCTGAGGCTTTGATGATATAAGCTTATGTACCAAACCTGATCAGAAATGAATTGGAGCGTTCATGAGCAAGTGTTGACAGATGGACAAACAGCGGACAATGGACAACGCACGTCAGGCAAAAGGCCATACCTTAAGCTCAATTCGGTATGGGCCAGGTAAGCTAAAAAATGCAAGCAAACCTATGGAACTAGTTGCACTAAAATGATTGAATCATAAAACTACATTAAATTACAAAATAAAAAGGGCAACAAAACAAATTGTGGGACCAAAGTGATTTGTCAATATGCACAGGACTGCAGGATCAGTTGTGCTAACAAGACTGTGTTATACACTGTATTAAGCTACAAAACAAATCAGGCAAAAATGTGCAGGACCAAATTGACTTGTTGATATGGACATCTTTGGGTCATGACCATAACATTTACCAAGCTTCATGACAATCCATACAAAAAATGGGGGACTACGAGATAGTAAACAACACTGCTACAAGACAAAAAGTGCAGCAACTCAAACAAAATTGCAGGAGCATAGTTATTTGTCAATATGTGCATCTTCAGCGCATGACCATAATATTTAAAACTGCTGGACTAGTAGTGCTAATGAATGCCAGTCAGAAGGACAGAAAAGCAGAGATATACGAGGATTATTCTATACACAGCCTCAGGGATATAAAAATGCAATAATTGCTTAAAATGCACACAAATCTAATCAGTTCATCTATATAAACATATAAACATGTCTTCTATGCCAAAATGGTTACATCATACTAAAAGGGATTCACAGCAGACATTCAGATGTAAGGCAAAACAAAACAATATGCCCCTTCCACTACCATACTGGGGGCATAAAAACTATAAACTGGCATGTCAATCCTAGCTGTTAAATTTAAATGGAATAGCCATGAGGTACCTGTTAAAATTTGACGGTCTTTTCCGAGATTGCATACATGTTTTACATAACTACCACAGAGTCTCACTAAGGATACCTACAAACCCGAGGCAAGTCTGGTCAAGAAAACAACCTTTCAGTTGATGGTAACTACAAGATTAGAATGTACAGACCCTGAAATGGACAATTTTACCAGTAAAATGAAAACAGAATGCAGAAGATGATGAATGCATTTTGATGAAAATAGAAAACATACATGCAAAATACAGAATGCAGAACAATGAATGATAAACCAAAATAGAATGAAACGCAAAATAAGAAGAAAAAAATTCCTGACAAATACTCTACAACCATATCTTTATATTTATTGCATTTGTGGTTATATTTTTATATTTAATATAAATTCAATGCTGTCTTTTGCATTTTAATAAGACAAAGATACAAAAGCAATAGTTCTCTCCCTTTAACACTCAACAACAGAAAAATTGACTTTGCAAAATGCATTTCCATTTTGTTCCAAATGAATGAACAAAAACGAAAGGAAGCAATGAATGAAAGCGATGAAAGCAAAATCAAAATGCATTTCTGGGACCATAAATGACAAACAAGATGATAGGTGAAATGCAAACATTAATGGAATGCAAACTGAGTGCAAATGAAATAAATTTCAAATGGATTTAAAATGCAAATGACATGCAAATGAAGTCCAAACACAATTCAGATTTGGTAAAATGTTCCATTTCAGAGTCTGTATCTCATCCTACATCAGCACAATAGTGTATTTTATTCTGAATACTGGGAAACGTGCACAATGGGAGTTAGTTCTCACTCAAAGTACTTAAAAGATAATGGAGTGCTGATAACTTCACTCCCATACCTGCTTCCTGCTGTGACCTCCACACAGGTGAAGAAAGTTTTTTCCACCTCAAAGTTTTCAATCAGGACACCATGGTAACCACCCACCAACTCTGGATGTTTACCCTGATCTTGGAAGCTTTGGATTACCTTCATAACACTGTTAATACCATTCAGTATTGCCTAAAATTATACAAACATCATTAATTAAATCAGATACATAGAGAACGATGGTAGAATTTATTATAGTCTAGAAATACACGTGATGGTACCAACCCGTATGGTCTAGAATTACATGACCTTGAAATGCAGCAATGCTATTTAGTACAGCTTGTAATCAAACTCATTAGTACCATACAGTACAGCCAAACGATACAGAGGGATATTATTCAGTATAGCATATAAATAAACATGGACAATATTCAGTACGGCTCAAGTGATAATATTAAAAGTGTCCTACAAATACCCCCCATGGTAACACACAGTACTACCTGAAATACATTGCCTGGACAAGCATACAAAAATACTATTTGGTATGGCCGTGAAATACAATATAATAATCAAGGCTTTATCTGTAAAACTACATAATATGAACAGAAGTTAGAAAAAGTTCAAGTAATGATGATGTACAGTAAACAAAAACCTAATTATGCAATGGTAGTAGGTGGTCTTGCTTATGAGAAAAGTTCCTCAACAGCCTTGGTATCACTTCAGCTGATAACTACATCAATGCCCAATGTAAGAGAGTTCCATTTTGCAAACTAATATAGAAAGAACACAGTAGCAATGTTATGTACAGAGAGAGAGAGAGAGAGAGAGAGAGAGAGAGAGAGAGAGAGAGAGAGAGAGAGAGAGAGAGAGATAGAAACAGACTTCATGCTAGCAATTCCTCAACTAGATGTAAGACAGCATTCGGTAGGGATGTGTGGTTTAACAGTTATATCAGAATATTGTGGTACAGATACTGCCGGTACATATACTATGGAACATTGTCGATAAACCGGTTTTTACAGTATTTCTGTAAGTGGTACATAGCTAAAACTTCTACTTCAACCTTCAGTTGCTTTATCTGAATTTTTTTGTCTCTTTCAGTCTGTTATTCTAAAACCCCCAAAATATTTCTGAAAGATGTGTCCACCTAGAACAGGGGTCTCCAAATACGGCATGCGGCTTTGATTTGTCCGGCCCATGGTGTTGTACTTTTTTAAAACGATTTTGCATATATTTAAATTTTTCAGTCGCTTCGTCCCGCAAACCCCCTTCAAAAATCTAACATGGCCCTCGTCTTATAAAGTTTGGAGACCCCTGACATAGAATATCGTTGAACTGTACATTATATCCAACCTGGTGGATGTGGAGCCTGAAGCCATGTATTAGCTGGTACCAAATAAAAAGTCTAAATCAGCAGTCTGGTAGCATTTTTTTTTAAAGAAAATCACCCAAGAAAGATGTCAAATTGATAACTTTGCCATTTTTCAGTAATGTAATGTGGGGGGTGAAGTTGATGCACGGTTCGCAGGAAGAGAAACTTAACCACACACATTTGAGGACATCTCAAATTCTCATCTTATAGTTGGTGGTAAAGAGGCTAATACCAGCATTTTTCTGCAACAATTATGTATATAAAATATTATTTGAGTAATAAACACAACATACCTGAATAACAACAGCTATTCAATCTATTCACAAATTAATGACTTGGAAAAGGTTGGACTACACAACTTTTTTTATAAAAAAGTCTATGAGAAAAATAATCATGACAGATCACATCCATGTTTGAACTGCAAGGGGTGTTTTGGATGTACCACACATGCTATGTTGTGCTCTTGGTCTCACCACCAACGGAAACAAACTCTTCAAGCGGAAAGTACTCTCTGAAATAGTTTCCATTTTTATACCAGGATCCATGGAAAATGTACATACACCCTAATCATTTTGCAGAACAGACATATTCTAATTGTAGATACTATCTCACAGCAATCATTATATTGGAAAATACTCAAATGTAAGGTTTCTACAATTTCTTTTCAAAGTCTAATTAGAGTTTTAAAAAAAAATAGAAAAAACGCCGGTACATGTATTACCTCATCCTGAGTGTCTGTCAGCAATGTGACCAGAGTTGAGAAAATGCAAATTAAACAGTAGCTCATCATGTAGCCCAGACTCGCACAAATGTATGGATGTTTCCCAATCACTGTCTACTTAAAGAGATTTTTTTTTAAAAATTTAAGTTACATAAAACTATTTTGCACTTACTACCGACCTTCCCAATATATTGCAATATGTATCACAATACACGACCTGTATCACAATATACAGCAGTAGGAAAATTCTGGTGATATCCATGCCTAACATTTGATATGTAACATTACCTTCCCCGTCATGGAGTGTAGTGCCTGTTCCCTCTTATGGTATTCTTCCCTCACTGCCGTGAGCTCCTGTTGCACAACATTTTCCTGTCTCCACAGAACACTGTAATACAGCAAGGTTTCTCAGTCAGCATGATTGTGTCAGTGGAAAAAAAAGCATATGCATTTCACTTTCACTTGTTTGCCTTGCGCAAGGGACCAAAACATAACACCTGATAGCTAAATTGGTGTGGCCCAAGTGCTGACATTTGCTGCTTGCTTCTACACTACATAATAAAGAACTGGTCCCAAAGTTAATGTTACAGTGAAGATCTAGGAATCTTTCTTTTTAACCATGAAAGAAAGAGAGTCAATCGAAGCAGATGATTACTGTTTTCATTAGTGGCAGCAGCAATAACATTGCGACCCTGCATTTAATGGAACTCCTGTTTTAGAACTCGTTACCCCAGGCTTTTCTTAACAGGAGTCATCCAGACATATATCTCCACTCCAGAGATTATGTAACAGGAGTCATCTAGACATATATCTCCACTCCCGTGGTTATGTAATGGCTCCAACTGAGTATGCTAAGGCCTTGAATTTAACATCGATTTCCTTGTAGCCAGAAGGACTAGTAGATTGAGAAATGTACAAGTCCTGTTGAATCTTCACTAGTCCTTCCAACAAAACCATATTAGACACACATCTAGATGAACAACAGTTTCTGTTTATTAAATATCACCATCAGTCATAATTCAGAAGTACAAATATTGCTTTAGAAAACCACCAAGGTTACTTGAAAATGTTAAACATGTTCACAAGAAAAATAATGACTGATTCTCCAGAAATTAACAATAAAAAAGATGACCAAGTCAACATTTTTTGGCACCTCGTTATCTGGAAGAAAACAATAACGAGAAAAAAACGACATCATTAACCCTGGCCTTTATGTATTTTAACTCCACAGATGATTTAAAGCAGTATCCATTGTGCTACAATGAAAACAGGGTGAGATCTCTCATTATGACAATATCTGAAAAAAAGAAGATCTCTCATTATGACAATATCTGAAAAAAAGAAGATCTCTCATTATGACAGTATCTGAAAACTGATGTCACACAGTTATGCAGAAAATTACCTTCTCTCATTCTGTTGGTCATCCTTCTTCACCTTCATTTCATTGTATGTTTTGTTATTCTGTTCAATTATTTCTTTGTGTTGTTCTACTTTGGCTGATATTTCCTGAAACAGAAAGAACTATTCATCTTCATGAAATTCTTTGAAAAACAAACTCAGTTTATTTATCCAGCACAGTACTACATGTGATCTGACGAACAATTCATTTATCAAGCATACAGTACACTTTGTGTCATAGTAATGCACAGTCGTGATTTGAGGAACAGTTAATTTGTCAAGAATTTAGTACATCTTGTGTCATAGTAATGCACTGTAATGATTTGAGGAACAGTTAATTTGTCAAACATTTAGTACACTTTGTGTTCCACTAATGCACAGTAGTGACTTGTCAAGCATTTAGTATACTCTGTGTACCACTAATGCACAGTAGTGATTTGATGAACAGTTACTTTGTCAAGCATTTAGTACACTTTGTGTGTGTGAGCATAAGACACAGTTATGATTTGAGGAACAGTTAATTTGTCAATCATTTAGTACACTTCGTGTGACCATGAGGCACAGTTATGATTTGAGGAACAGTTAATTTGTCAAGCATTTAGTACACTTCGTGTGACCATGAGGCACAGTTATGATTTGAGGAACAGTTAATTTGTCAAGAATTAAGTACACTTTGTGTGAGCAAAAGGCACAGTTATGATTTGAGAAACAGTTAATTTGTCAAGAATTAAGTACACTTTGTGTGAGCATAAGGCACAGTTATGATTTGAGAAACAGTTAATTTGTCAAGAATTAAGTACACTTTGTGTGAGCATAAGGCACAGTTATGATTTGAGAAACAGTTAATTTGTCAAGCATTTAGTACACTTTGTGTGAGCATAAGGCACAGCTGAGATTTGAGGAATAGTTCATTTGTCAAGCATAGCACATTTTGTGTTGTGTAAACATAAGGCACAGTGTTGATTTGAGGAACAGTTAATTTGTCAAGCATTTAGTACACAGTTTGGGCCAGTAATGCACAGTAGTGATTTGAAGAACAGTTAATTTGTCAAGCATTAAGTACAATCCACAGCAGTGATTTGAGGAACAGTTAATTTCTCAAGCATTTGATACTGTATGTGTGTAATGCAGAGTTGTGATTTGAGGAACAGTTCATTTGTCAGGCATTTAGTACACTTTGTGTGACAGTAATGCTCAGATGTGAAAGGCTTTGTTCCGTAGCAGTCAACATGATTAAAAGTAATTAAAACATTATGCCATCTTTATTAAAAATTACAAGAGCAACAGTTTGAATAAGAATATGGATGAAGTTCTGAATAATGATGAATATTCTATAAGTGCAACTTGTCCTTACCTTTATTTGATTTTCCAGATGTTGTTTTTTTGTTTCATCACTCCCTGTATCCTCTTCAAGTCTTTTTATCTGTAAAGATACACATTTGACTTGTCTATATTACTTGGAAAAATGTTTTATCAAATGTCAATCTTATTGATCAGCAAGATTTTGTCTTTCAACAAGATCTTATTGACATATACTGACAAATTAATAAAAGTGTTCCATGGAAAATACATTTTTTAGTAAATTATGTTTCTCAGAGAATACTTACTGATCACATTAACATTAGTAAATAAGCTCCACTACGTCTCGAATCAGCAATATTGGATACATGAAAATGTTGTCTTTCCTATCTATGTACCAGAGATAAAGGGAAGAAACTCTTAGCCATTATCTCCACTTACCACCGCTAGGGGGTTACCCATCAACCGGTCGTTTACTTGCGTACACTCTGCAATACATCAACATGAATGCTTGCATTTGTCGGGAGGGTTTAATGGTATTTATTCTCGGAGAAACATAATTTTCTAAAATTTACTTTCTTAGTCACATAAATTCCCTGATCACAGTAACATTAGGAGAATTGGTAAAAGAAAGAAAATTCATGAGCATCCAACCCCTACCACTGACATCCTTCGATGGAAGAATGGCTGAATTCCCTATAAGAAGGATAAACTGCTCTCCTAATATGAAGATGGTGCAACCTACTGTCACATAACACATAACAACAACACTTAGATAAGGAGAAAAGAGTGGTATTTCATTACCGAACTAAAAACTTTTGGCGAATCCAGCAAACATGTTAAACCCATACCTATGAGGAGGTTGTGCTGACCTCAAATAGGTCTGGTGGGAGTCGGGGCCACAGCCATATTACCCAGACTCATTAGATTCAATTCTCGTCTTTGTGATGCTAGATCTTAAGAGATAACAAGAGTCCCTTGAAGGGACTGACCCTCTACTGGGCAAAAAGAATTTCCAGGAATTCAAGACAAGACCATTTCTTCCTTTTATCTGTCAAGTGTTAAAACCATCTCTGATATTTTTCAACGATAGAAAATTTTTCAAATTATCTGCTGTGGTGCACCTACTGGATGTCAGCTTGGCACCATTTTCATTTACAAGAAAGAAGACATTATTAGAAGTGTTTTGGTGAAAACCCCATGTCATAATGATCATCCATTCACAGTGAGTAGTGACAACAAGATTTTTTAAGACAGTTGTCATGGCAGCCATATTGGATGTATGACTGGCACCATTTTCATTTAGGACCAACTAGATGTCATAAGAAGTCTCCTGGTGAAAACCCCATGTTGATATAGCCATCCATTTGGGAGGACTAGAGATACCAATATTTTCAAGATAGGACTTTCCATTCAGGAGTAGCAATAAAAAGATTTTCAAGATGGCTGCTGTGGTGGCCATATTGGACGTCCGATTGACACCATTTTCATTTAAGACCAACTAGACATCATAAGTCTTCTAGTGAAAACCTCATGTTGATACAACCATCCATTCAAAAGGAGTAGCAATAACAAGATTTTCAAGATGGCTGCAGTGTGATGGCCATATTGGATGTCATCTGGGCACCGTTTTCATTTAAGATCAACTGGACATCATAAGAAGTCATCTGGTGAAAACCCCACATCAATATGACTTTTTCTTTCAAGAAGAGTTGTGATAACAAGATTTTTTAGATGGCCACTGTGGTGGCCATATTGGATGTCAGATCATTACCATTTCATTTAGGACCAATTAGACATCATCACAAGTCTTTTATTGAAAATTCCATGTTGATATGACCATCCATTCAAGAGAAGTAGCAATAACAAGATTTTAAAGATGGCAACCACATTGGAGGTCATATCAGCACCATTTTCATTTAGGACCAACCAGACTTCATAAGAAGTTGATATGACCATCCATACAGGATGAGTAGCTATAACAAGATTTTCACTGCTATTGACAGTGTGTATGAAGTTTCATGGCAATTCTGCAAGTAAAGGAGAAGTAGCGAGAACAAACTTATGCTAACAGATAGACATACAACAAACAAAAGGCCATCCCATCAGCTCTTAAGAGATGCTGCCAGAATTTTATCTAAAGGGAGGAGCTTCCCTCTTGTCACCAAAATAAGGGGGGAGGAGAAAGAAAGAAAAAGGGGAAGGGGGCAGAGGAAACGCCCATAGTTCAATATTTACATAACACAATAAATTTCCGTCTTTCTTTCTTCCTGCTTCACTCTGTTAGAGCTCTACTGAATGAAAATATATGATGGAGAACTCCAGTTATTGTGTGGCGACCATTTTTCTTGTTTAAATCACGGTGATCTCTACCTTTGAGCTTTTGAGCCTGAAATCGATAGGGTTCTTTCTTACCACTAGTGCAAGCCATCCATAAAGTTTGGTAACTGTAGAAGGTGGACAACTAAAGTTAGTGTGCAGAAACCAAATTGGTAACATACAGATGGACAGACAGACAGATGGGCATCATAACATAATACTTATGGCAGCTGTATAGAAAAGGAACAGATTTGCACAAAGTTAACAATTTTACAAATGATAGTATCAAGATATAAGTACATGACAAGAACAAAAGTTCTGAAGGTGTTGGTGCAGGGGAGGAGTAGATGTTTAGTAGTTGCACTAGAAAGTTGGATGTGTGAACATGATCGGAATCATACAGGAGAAGTGATAGGAAACCATTAGCTAAATAAATCCCCCAAGTGGCTAAAATGAATCTCTGAATTCACCAAAGTTATTGATCCTCTATTCAGCAGAGAATCCTCTTACATTAAACATAGTTCAAATGCATTTGATGATGCAAGGTTTTAATTCATGGACTATATCTCCGTTTTCTATTAAGACCATCTTATCCTGTATTGTTCGCTGCCTAGTCAAATTGCCATTAAGGATAATGAGGGAGCAGATAATGCAGCCAAAGCTGCCCTGCAGTAACCTGTTTCAGAATGGAAGATTCCATAAGCTAGCTTCACACTGACTATCACCAAAATCACCAATGGCAACTGATCACCATAGGAGACAATTGTTTAAGCAGAAAGCCTTCAGTGGCGACAGAAATCTTCATTACTTTTCCTTAATTCACCCAAATTTTCAATAAAAAATTAAATATAATGTCACAGTTAACATTAATTCTCCCATAGTAATCAAATAAAGGTATAAATAAACTGCTTTCAGAACTCAATTACTTCTTCAACTCTGTCTTTGACTATGGCCTATCAGCCTTAGTGCATTCATCATGGACGAGTGACCAACTAATCCAATTCTATACATTTTCTGGAAGGATCTTGGGGGATTTCTATGCAGATCAATCAATTATGGATATATTGCAAGAAAACTTTCAGATTTTCAGACTCAAGGAGTCATCACATATTTACTAATGGCAGATAAAGACAGAAGATACATTAAAAACAGGAGATCTAAATCTCTTTGAAATGCTGACTAGAAGACTGCTTCGGGAGATATTTGTAGCTAGGATTAAAAAAGTTATTCCATCAATAATCAGTGATACACAAAAAGGATTTATGAAGGGTATATTCATTAGAGAAAATACCAGGCTATTATAATATATCATGGATCAACTAGAGAATGAAAATAGATATGATTTATTATTGCTAATAGACTTTGAAAAATCCTTTGATTCAATTAACTCAGCTTTGTGGAAAACGCTTTACAATCTTTTAACTTTGGTGATTCTGTTTGTAAATGGTTTAACCTGTATTGTAATAACTCTAAACGTTGTGTTGCAAATAATGGACATATGTCATCATTCTTTAGACTTAAAAATGGCTGTTATCAAGGATATCCCTTTGCACCTTCTTTGTTTATTATTGGTACCGAGATTGTACAAAATAAAATGTGGGTATACGGGAACTGATCTTTAATGTCAGAGAGTATAAATTGGGTCAGTTTGTCAATGATACTTTTATTCTTCTTGATGGAACTCAATGTTCTCTCAAAGCAACTATGAATATCTTGCAAGTTTTTTTCCTATTATCTGGACTTAAATGTAACATAACAAAAACCAAGGCTATTTGGATTGGAAACACGACATTTCCCAGTAAAGAAATGTTCCGATATGGACCTAAAATGTTTTTTTTTATAACATTACATTCCTTGGCATCGATTTTTCTTTAGATTTACAACAAATGGTGGAAATTAACAACTGCAAAAAGAATACTGACAAGCTAGAGTCAAAGACATCATTTAGTAGTTGGTAAGGTAATTGTTGTAAATACTTTTGTTCTGCCCATATTCATACATCTTTTTTCAGCACTTCCAAATCCTACAGCAAAAGTTGAAACAGAACTTAATCGTACTTAATTTTAATTTGTATGGGGCGGTAAAGTAGAAATAATTAAACGTCACATCCTAACAGCTCCTGAGAATGAGGGAGGACAATATATGACTCACATTTCTTCATTTTTCAATAGGTACATTAAGATACGATGGATTAAAAGATTGCTGAAAACGAAGATGGATCATCATAAATTTTAGTCAATAGCACTATACTCAAAAATAAAAAGGATATCTGGAATTTAAGGAGAAGGAATTTAGAAGAATTGGTAAGCTCATAAAAGCAGTTTTTGGAAGGATGTCATTTTGGCAGTATCCAACTGGAAAAAGGAACAGCTAAGTCCAAATTAATATTTATCCCAGAGTATTTTAAACCTGACCCCCACTAGACTTTTTCCTATCAAAACAAATTCTAGACATAAGCCGATATTTAAATTATTAATGATTTAGTAGATGATCAGGGTAATTTAATACATCTTGAAATAATAAAACGAAAAACTAGATGCAATGATTTTTTGAAATACTTCTCTTTATTTACGAAGATCTTTTTAAAAAGTTTGAAGGTAACATACTGCTAAGCAAGAATCCTGGGTGCAAGTATTAAATATCAAATATAAGTAGCAAGGGGTGGTCTGAGATTTAAAGTTGGGTGAAAATTTGTACTAAAGATACCATGTTGATCTCTTTTAATTTTAAATTAATTCATAGAATAATTGTTACTAATCATTTTTGGAAAAGAATTACAATATTCGACAACGACAAATGTACTTTCTCTGAGAGTGATAATTAAAGTATTGAACATCTCTTCTGTGATTGCGATATTACTTCAAATTTTTGTGTACTGTTTTATTAAACAGTTTGCACCTTGTTGTCAAAATATTTTATATTTGTCAAAAAAAGAAATATATTTAGGAAGTGAACAACTGGACATTTTGTGTAATTTCTTGTTTAGTTTGGCTAAATATTATATTTATACTTGCTGATTCAATATGCAAAATCCTTCCATTTATGCTTTAAACAAATTGTTGAAATGTATAAGAACACTGAAATATGCACTGCTAGATTAAATAAAAAGGGGGACCAATTTCTTCCAAAATGGGTTTCAATCTTGAATATATAACTAGCGTAAGAATCCTTTTTCTTCTTGCAATTGTTTTTTTTTTTAGGTCTGATTTTATGAAGAAAAAAAAGAAAAGAAAATCTGAAGTATCACAAAAGTTTATATCACCGAGACATTGTATACTTGTGTCTGTGTATCAAAATTGTGAACCTAAAGAGAGCTAAATGCATGTGTGCGTGTGTTCTTTCCTTTTCATTTTATGTATATCATATTTATTGTTACCTAGATTATCTGATAACAAGAAATGTTTGTTTGTAAGGTGGCCTTGGGATGGTTTTCCCCGACCCAGTGGTCAACCCTATTACAGGAAAACTCCTCACCCCAAAACCCTAATCCAATTACATGATGAAAGCTTTACTTGCCTTGCCTCAAGTTAAAATGACTTTCAAAAGCAAATGACTGAAATGGGTGGATTACAATTTAACTTGTGTTTTTTATTCTGAAAGACAATGTATTGAAAGAATCATGGGGAAATGACACAACCATATATTGTTAATAATTAGTAGATGTATAAGAGGTATTCCAAAATGAAGGGAGAGTTTAATAAATGGTTACACTAACACACTTAAATCAGTAACAAGTATAGGATCCAGAAATAATGTTCTAGATTTCTATTTTGATATCAGCAATTATAACTTGCCAAAATCAATATGGGATACTTTGATCATACCATAAGACTTGCTTTGCTACACTCAGCTCAATGCTTCAACGACTAGCAAATCCAATCCTGAATGTTTTGTGACATACTCGCTGGACTCCTGAAGGACATGAACAGAGCCAAAAACAGTAACAGCACTGCCTCAGCAAAACATAGTGTTTCAAACTGGGGATCATCTCAAGAAGTAATAATAGCAAGTGACCTACATAGAAAGTTGAACCGGAAAGGCAATGCCATAGCTTCATTTTCATACGACTTTCATTGATAAAACATGCTCAAAAATACTGACTCTGCATGCCTGGAATTAGTGGGTCCCCTCTTGAACAGGCCCCCCTTTATGAGCAGACACTTGCTATCTATGGCCATAATCCCCTTACAACAATGATTGTGTTCAAAATTACCCCTCTTGCATGATCACCCATTTAATGTGGCCAGCAGCCAGTATATTAGTGCAAAAAGGTCAAATTTACCATAATGAGCACACACTTACTGGGGTTTACAGATAGAAATCCCACTAATATTTTTTTAAAATTTCTAAGACTGACATTTGTTCCAACATGTCGATAAAGTACCTAACTTGAATTGATACAAAGGGGGAAGCTATGAATCTGTTAATACTGCTTTGTGTTCCTTATTTGTAAGGTGTTGTCACTTTGATAATTACTGGCAATTATTACCACCGATAAGATACAGTTGTACAGTTCAAGTCAGCATGATGTTGGGTCATCTCAAATTAAAAATGGTATGATAGCCTTCTTGGCTTCCCTCCCATAGATCATGATATATACACCTTTCCCTCGATAACTTGTGCACAAAGGGGTCCAAGAACACAGACCACACTATAAGCGAGGGCGTAAGTTACAGAGGGACCTAAAAAATATTAACAAGGGGATGCCATCCCCGCCGAATATTGAGAATAATGCCGGGCGGGGGCTAACAGGGCTGTTTTATGGCTGAATACTCATTGTATAATTGCATTGGGAATAAATGTCAATAAAGAGCTTTTTTTCTAATATAGTTGTTTGCTTTTTTGTATAAATTACCTTTATTTTCAAGATACCCAACCTCTGAAAGATCGTTAACAACATTAGTCCAAGCGATTTCAACAACATGTGTACGTGAAAACATTGTGTATTATGTCACTGCTTTTTGCTGTTGTTGATTCACAACAAAACAAGATTCCTTTTTTTCAAAAACTAGGGACATTTATTTCATGAAACAATCGTCAATGTCGAAACTCGATTTATTTATTGTTCTATTAGTAAAATATGCATGCCGTGATTTCATTGCAAATAATAGTGAAACTTCTTCTCATCCTTGAGGAAATCTCTGAGTGTCAATTTAGAAATTTTAAGTTCACTACAAACTCTGGAACTCATTTCTCCGTAATGAACCGTATCTGTGAAACAAAACTTTTAATTCACCAAGTACTCATTTTGCTTGGTGGCCTTGCTATCTTTGATCACATTTGTGAATGAGTAGGCTAATTTAAGGCAGTTTAATTACATTACTTACATAATAATATTTCTAACAGTGTTCGATTGATTAATTGAAATGAGATGACCTGACACACGGCCATGACTGCAAGCTCTTACTCGGATAGGATTTGCATGCCTTTTAACTTTTATTCCACCCCCGTTATTTGATTTGATACAAACGACATAATTAATGTGATAATACATAGCAGGTCTTCTTTTAACTGAGTGTAACAACACAATAAATACTTCTGCAAGTCGGAGATCATAACACGGTCGGCATGTAATTAGGTTTTCACGGTAACACTCGCGGACATAGCTGTGACAGCTGAATGACATTTTTCATGTTTGAATACAAGAGGGCATATTGCATTTATGATGAATACACTGAAACTGAATAAAAAGATGCATCTAAAACACAAATTTCTCTTGACAAAACTTATTTAATTGGTATTTATTTTTTTAAGTGTTGCCACGAGTAGGCATTAGTGACATTTTCATAGATCGAAATTTCGTCGAATACTGTTCTTTACTGTGTACTGAGAATGTTGTTTGTAAAGGAAATTGAACAAAATATATGACTTCTTATTAAAAGTTGAGAATTTCATTCTGTTGATTCAAATTTCCAGGTACTAACCACTATTTTCTAAGATAAAACAAGCGACATATCAAGGTTTCATTTACCAATTTTAATCGCAATATTTTTCACGTTTAACAAATAGGGGCTAATTTTTGGGGTATTTTCTAGTGAAAAAAATGGGAACCATGCCTGACCCCACGTTATAAGCGGTTCACGAGTTATCTAGGCGGGAGTTATCAAGGAGTGGTGTATTTGAAAGGGTACCAGACTATAACCAGTCAATCACATGAAAAGCTCAATTCCTTAGTAAACTCAGAGCATTTCAGAGCATTCTATTATCATTGCTGAGAAATTTAACGTTGAAAAGATTCAAATAAACATCTTCAATCAAACAGTACATTTTGCAGCAGTGGGAAAATGAAATGGAATGGATAGAGAATGATAGTTACTGCTAAATGTTTGAATGATGATTTTAATGACAAGGTTTTTGAATGGTTTTGCATTATTCATAACTATTTTAAATGTCCTTAATACAAGCTGTATCACACTGATTTTATAGCATGCATGTGATCTTTAAATGAAAATATTAAATGTTTCAAAATATGTTATGCCATTCTTGCTTTAAATGTAATTATGACTCACATATGTATGATCCTCCTTCTTATAAGTCAACTTTCCTGCTGAATAAGGAGTGGCAGTCTTATAAGAGGGAGACCACTGCAGTGACTTTCCATGGAATGTTCCTAGTACCCAAGCCAGTTTTCCAGACTACCAGTTTACACAGAACACTTTCCCAAGTTTATTTTCACACTAGCGACATTACATTTGTTACTGGTTGCTCGGTGCTAACATAGAATCATTTGTAGTTTGGACATGTGTCTTAGTTTAATGTGTGGTACCTAATGTTTATGTTTTTTTGGAAGGCTTTATCCTTCTGTATGTTTATTTGCAATTCTTTATATTTACAATTTAAGAGCTTTTCTTTTTATCAGCACCATACAGCCAGTATTGTGCTGACATGCCGTTAAACCCTACAACTACTGCTATTACTACTTAAAGGAGATTTCTGCAGTTTGCAAACTATGTGATTCAGTTCACTGGACAACGTGCTGACCAAGACTTGCATAGGCCCAAGGAACCTATGCAGCAATTTTACACCAACTGACTCAAGAGTTCCACAACTTGAAAAAACTCAGTGAATTCAAGTCAACAATTCAGTAAATTATGATTCTTGATGTATTTTTTTTCTGCATTTTTGCAGAAGTACTGGTCATTTTCCAGTCAATAACCAACCTCTTATTCCCGACTTCTCTTGTTTTCCTGGTAGTTTGGGAACCCTGCTTTTATCTATAATCTTATATGAAATCTATTTTTTTTTTTTATAGTTGATTTTGAAGAGTTTATCTTCCTGAAGGTTCTAGTAACATTTTCTACCTTTACACAGTTTTACCCAGCACTTAATAGCCAAGAGTGTGACGACATGCCATTCAACCCAATACATGCCCAAGACCATCTCATCTGTCGATCAAAGCGATCACTGATGTTTTATTTTCCCTCACCACAGTTCATCACAACTCCAAAATCATAGCCTTAATAGTTGAGTTTTCATTCATAATCATAAAAAAATGCTTGAACATACTGCATTAAAGTCAAGCACTTCAGTGATAGATCTGAAAGCAATAATAAATAGACTGAACTCTGACTTGCTGCATCTTTGCAAAATAAGACTTAGCCCATAAAATCAATGTCATGAACCTTGGCCCCTATTTTTATGAAAATTTCTCTAGAAACTAATATACAATTGTAGCAGTAAAAGCTCTGAAAATATATGACTTAACATTGTTGATGCAGCCTTAAGCGCAGAGTGTTGAAATCATCTTTAATATTTGAGCGATTATATTTTCAAATTAGCCACTGTGGTGAACCTATTGGATGTAAGATCAGCACCATTTTCATTTAGGACAAATCAAACATCATTAGAAGACTTTTGGTATAAAAAAAACACAGTTTTCAAGATGGTAACTGTGGTGGCCATATTGGATGTCTGAGTGGCACCATTTTCGTTTAGGACAATCTAGACATAATAAGAAGTCTTCTGGTGGAAACTGCATGCTGATACGACTTTCCATTCAGAAGGAGAAGCTATACCAAGAATTCCAAGAGGGCTGTCAGTGCTGCCATATTGGATGTCAGATCGGCACCATTTTCATTTAGGACCAACTAGACATCATAAGATGTCTTTCAGTGAAAACCCCATGATGATATGACCAACCATTCTGAAGGAGTGACGATAAGATTTTAAAGATGGCCACTGTGGTGGCCATATTGGATGTGCAAGTGGTACCATTTTCATTTAGGCCCAATAAGAGATCATATGAAGTCTTCTGGTGAAAACCCCATGTCAATATGACTTTCCATTCAGGAAAAGTAGAAATAACAAGATTTTAAAGATGGCAACTGTGGCAGCCATATTGGCTGTCAGATCATCACCATTTTCTTTGAGAAACAACTAGACATTATAAGAAGTCTTCTGGTGAAAACCCCATGCTGATATGACCTTCCATTCAGGAGTAGTGAAATGAGTTTCAAGACGGCTGCTGTGACAGCCATATTGAAGTCAGATCAGTACTATTTTCATTTAGGACCAACTATATACCATAAGAAGTCTTTTAGTAAAAACCCCATGTTGATATGACCATCCATTCTGATGAAGTATAGCTATAACAAGATTTTCAAGATGGCCACTGTGGCAGCCATACTGGATGTCCGAACAGAACCAGTTTTACTTAGGACCAACTAGACCTTGGTATGAATGTGTGTGTGAAGTTTCAAGACAATTCTCCAAGTAGTTTAAAAGAAGTAGAGATAACAAATTTGTGCTACTGTACAGATGGACAATGGACGACAAACAATAGACCACCCTATAAGCTCTTCTGGTCTATCACAAGTAGAGCTAATGAAGTTCTAGGCTTAAACTAGGCATGTGCAACTTCCTCCAGGGTGCAGGTCTGATAGCAATTATAAATGTACTCATATGATGTAAATGTAACCGGATAAAACCAGGTTGCAGGCTGTAGGTTGCACATGCCTGGCTCAAACACAAGTACTCTCCAATATTTCTAGACTTGGCTTCCACTTTAAAAGTACTGATTCAAATCAACAAGCCAATACAACTCTATGATGGTGACTAGCGGCAAAAGATTAAGCATAGCTGTGGAAGATGTTGAACCAGTAACTAGAACAATATTCCAGCATCAATTGTCAAGTAAATGGACTTATTGAAAGCAATTAAGGTGTGCATCATTTTTCTTAAATAAAATATTAATTGCTGTTCTTAAATTTAATACTGTCGTTTTACTAAAGTCTGTTCATTCCTGATTGCTGAGTGATCTGCATTTTAGTTGTCATCACAAAACTTCCAAATGAAAATTATTGATCGCTATGGACTTTTACAATGGCAGCCAGGCATTAAACTGCATCAAGAAAAGCTGACAACATGTCTAATCAATACCAGTGCAGGGGGTAGTATTAATTTTTTTCCAATATGTGGCGCTTTCACTGTGACATCATAGTGAACAACATTCAATCAGGTTTACACTGGGTCATACTTAGTTGACCACCTTTAAAATATCCACATACTTTAACACTAAATTTACTCAGATGTATTTCTTGGGTTGATTACATAATGATTTTGCAATGAATATTGATCAATTGAATAATCACCATTCGAAAGTTTGTGTAATCAAATTCTAAAAAATGACATTTATAGCTGATATAATCGATACTGCATGCCTAAACAACCTGTATGTTGTGTTGTGCTTTAGTCAAGATCTAATATCTGTGTATTTGTATAAAAAAAAACAAAAAAACAAAAAAAAAAACAAAATATGAAGATATGTAGAATTACTGATTTTAATAAATTTCCTCTGTATTTAATACATTGAAAAATCTGTTTATTCCAGAGAAAATTGGGAAAAGAATTTTTAGCTCTTGTTAGGAGAGTGGTTTCCTTAGAAGCCAAAAGGCAGCAGAATTTACCTCCTGCTCATCTGTCATAGGGCCACCAGCTAGTCTGCAAGTGATCTATATATTTTTTAAGATGAATTATGTTAATAATACTATCTACTGCCAACTTTTCACTTCTTGCCTCCAGTTTCATTTCTTAATGAAAATCCTGTGACACCTGAACAGGTGTGAGTTCAAATGTCATCAACCTACCTACCTAAATTTGAGCAGCAGAGGTTCAGTGGTTGGCATGAACGATTCTCAACTGTAATAGGTTCGAATCCTACCATCAGATCAACCCAGGCTGGTTACCGTGGTGCATCCATGGGTCATTCCAATTGGCTCATAACCTACTTGTGTCGCTGTGCTGTAAAACATCAAACCAAGCCTACCTATCTATCAATTCGTCTGTTTGTCTGTCAACTGAAATGAGTGATACTTTCAGCCTTAATGATGATCACTGTGTGCTTTTCAACAAACCTGGTCCTCCTTGTCCTTGATGGCCTTATTCAGGGATCGCAGTTCCTTCTTGATCCAGTTGTCTCTATCCTCCCGTGAAGTAAACTGGTTTCCTCGCCCCTGCTTAGCATATAGCTCTTTACGACGCTGCTCTGCTGAAGCCAGTCTGTCAGGATAAAACATATCAAAGTCTATGTGAATGATTCTTATATTTACATGCATATTTACTTCTCTCCTTATACATATGAATAATTATCAACTTATTCTTTGAAAAGAAGTCAAGAAGCTAGCCATAGTATGCATGTGAAGCATGCCTCCTAGCTATATTTCAAATCCAAAGAGGGTCGGATAAAATTGTATGGAAATAAAAGAAAAGTAAAAAATTTAACACTGAGGTTAATCTAAGGTGTGAACATATGTGACTGAAATGTTGAACTCACAGGCTCAACAATAAAAAAAAACCAGGAGTTCCTCGAAGGGACAGACATACTACTGTCCGAAAACAGTTTCAAGGAATTCAAGATAAGACCATTTCTGCTTTTTAACTTTTGAGTGTTGAAACCATCACTGATATTCTTGAGTGATAAGATTTTCAAATTAGCCACTGTGGCAGCCATATTAGATGTAAGATATGCACCATTTTCATTTAGAATGAACTAGACACCATTAGAAATCTTTGGTGAAAACCCCATGTTGATATGACCCAATGTTGATATATCAGGAGAATTAGTGACAAGATTTTCAATATGTTCATTGAGGGAGTCATATTGAAACTTATATGTTCATTGTGGGAGTCATATTGAAAACTTAATTTTTGTTTGGAAACAAAATTTAGAACCAACAGCTGGACAGACATCATAACATTACAACAGGCATATAAAATACAATACTTGCAAGACAAACCCTAACCAGGTCATGTTGTAGTAACAATTTTCAAGCAGCCTGCCACTGTAGCAGCTGAGACTAGTTACAAATTTGGATTCTATTCCTTACTCCAAAACTCATACCATACATCCTATATTGTGAGAAAAGCTTCAAAATGTATACTGCAATGCATCAGAGGCTTGGAATTATAGTGAAACTGACAAACATTTAAAGCAATATGGGCCTACATTTTCTATTCAGGTCGGGCCACAAGTAATGAACGGCTTTATTTTGTGATTGTCATTCACATGAGTAGTACTGAAGTGATTGATGTCCCAAGTTAATAATAGTTTTACTGTAATAACTACACTACTGGCTCTAAGCCTAACCTAAAATTTGCACAGGACAATTGTTCCTTATTGATCAAAAAAATTATCAAATTGTCATGACTTAGAGTTAAAACCTGAAACAAGATTACTTTTAAATTTGAGCAAAATACCAAAAATATTGTTCAAGTATTTTGAGCTCAACATAGCTACACAATTTCCTACAATACAGTCAAGCTCCAGCAATCTGGCCAACATTATGTAACATGATATAACCACTCACTACATGCATCAACCGCTAGACTTCCTACTGGTCAAAGATCATGAAAATATGAAGTTCTATGTTTGGTTAATTGACAGGTTGGAACTATCAAGGAGTATTTACTGTTGTGTGATGTTTTCCTCCTTGTCCCGAAGAGCTTCATATTGTGGAGTTATACCCGCCAAGCTGGTTTCGGTCTTGGTAATCTTGTCTGTCACCTTCTTCAGTTCATCATCCAATTTTTTCTGAAATGTATTGACAAACAATGCTGAAATTATTTGGAGCTATTAAACTGTTTTTATTCACATCAAGAGAAAAAACTTGGGATGAAGTAGACATTAAAATGCATTCAGATCCATTACACAGGGTAACAAATGTAGTATCTATAAACAGGGTAACAAATGTAGTATCTATAAACAACTGGTATAACATTCATATACCAATTAGGATCATTGCAGTGAAAGAAAAAAATAAAACAAGAAGCTAAGTGACTACAGCTTGACAGCACAACAGAATGCTTATTATCTCCATTAGTAAATGATCTTGCCTTGTGTTTGTGCAACTCTTTTCAAAAGCAAAAAACTTGGACAATGGTATGGACTTAAACAATATTTACAATTTGTTTCTTTTTCTCCAAAAATAGTTAAATAAATGGAAATTTCCATGATTTTCAAAATTTCTGCTCTTTTTTTACCTTTACTAATCTTAATGATGTACATGCATTTTTAACACTGATCTGACATAACGATTGTGGCCTTATTCTAGGTTCTGTTCTCAAACAGTTTAAAGAGTGTCATGGAGATCTTGTTAAATTACAATATGGTAAACAGAATTCTATTGAGCCATACTAGTCCAAGGTTATTACTTACCCTGGCTTTGTCATCACCCTCCAGTTCATCCTGAATGTCCTTGATGTTCAGTTCCAGCTTGGCCTTCTTTTTGGTCAGTTCCTGGTTCTCTGAGGACAACGAGTCCTTCTCATCCATTATTGTCTGCATCCTTGACTTCAGGTCTTTTAGCTCTTTGTTGATAGACTGAAACAACAGATACTTTCAATCACAAATAATTATAACTACCATCACCAGCACTACATATTGCAACTGTTCTTCAGAACATTGCAGACTTCCATCTGCCCCCCAGCCTCAATGATGTACCCTCCTTGTAAATGATTTTCAGAAACCTTCCACACAAGATCTTCATACTGGAGAAAATGTGTAAGCATAAAGAAGCCTAAAGTGATATTTAATTCTTACCCTCAAGAGTCTTTCAAAATAACCTTCCACACAAGATCTTCATACTGGCGACAAGAGTGTAAGCATACAGAAGCCTAAACCTTCCATACAAGATCTTCAGAATTAAAGCGATAGTGTATTCATAATGTGATATTTATTTCTCACCTGTAAGGCACAGAAATCTAACCAATTTGCAGTACTTACCTTTTCGTCTCAGTCTGGTTATCTTGGTACAATTAGCTTATGTGCTTACCTTGGCATAATTAGCTTATGTGGTTATACTGTTCTGTGCATGATAATTTGATGATGTCATAATTTCACTCAATATGTGCCAGTGTATGATGTAATTATTTTCAAACAACCACAACATTATACTAAAGTTTCATTGACAGAAATTGAAAGAAAATACCAACCTTCACTTTATCATTAGCAGATTGTTGTAGGTCCCTCAGCTTCTGTGACTGTAAGCCACTGTTCTCCCGTTTTTCTTGAAGCTGGAAAAAATAGGCACATCTTATGCACATAAAATTGCTTTTTCTGATCTCTTCCCCGATTGCCTTCCACTCAGGTTCAAAGATTGCAGGAAATTTGTCAAATGTAATTTATTATTTGAAAGCTTCTAGAATCTTAATAACTTTATTTTAATGGTGATTTTCAAAGTTTCTATAGACATACTCCTCTGTGAGGAAATATATTCTTTTCCACAAAATACATCATCTTAATACATATATATATATATATATATATATATATATATATATATATATATATATATATATATATATATATATATATCTGCCATCAAAACAATACACCTTTTCCATTTCCATTACAATTAAGATCATAAAGTCTGAAACTGAGTAAACTGCAAAGGTATTCACAAAGGACTCAAAATTAACTGATATTTGATTTCAAGAATGATAGGTATAGGTCAAGAAATTTCCAGCCCCTTTATGGTTAGTTGGAATTTTTGGCATCATTATACAAAAAGATGTATTAGCTTTCCAAAAAGCTTGAAGGCGCCACTATATTTAATTCATTGTCTAGATTAGAAAGGGGGGGGGGGGGGAGTGGGGCAGGAGAAGTAGGTCTGGTAATCTGTAATTGCTGATCAGAATTTTCCTTTAGGATGACTACTTACTGCTATCAAGAGGAGGAGGTAGTGACCTAAATTTTATGGTTTATTGATCATGGTACATGTTTCATACGGAGTTGCATACACAGGCTGAACAGGTTAGTACTAACACAAGTTGGTTCCCCTACACCTATCCAACTTAAGAAAATCTTGTGTCAAATAAAATTCCCTCAGTGCAGATCACACAATATTAATTCTATTAAGAATACGTTTTTAAAATTTCCAAGTGAAATGCTGATCGACATCGTATGTACTCGTAAATATTAGTAGTGTGTACCAAAATATATTTTGCACCAGTCTGTGACTGATACCTTAGCCAAATGAAATTGCTACAAGAAAAACCCTGCAAGCCCCACCAACATGGACATGATACAAAAATTTTGTATTGCACTGGTATGTCAGTTTGTCACTTCAGCCTATCAGATGTGATTTTTTTCACATGGATTTTGTGTACATGTATTAATGCTCAGTTCTCCCCAAATGAATAGTAATGTCAAATATTAGTGAAACTCATGGGCTTTTAAATGGCTGTCAATGCAAAATTAAGAACTTTTCTAAGGATTTTTATACTTTTTCACATTTTCAAAAGTTTTTCAAGACCAGATATAAAATTCAAGGGTTTTTCAAGACCTGTGTGAAACATGTGAAAGGCCTTGATGCCACGATGCTCCCTGTAAAATCATGTGCACATTGATCAAGCAGTTTATTAGAACTGTTAAATAAATGTGAACTAATGATGCACGACAAACGATGGACCATAAGATGCACTAACTTGGCCTTATGGCCAGGTGATATGTATGTATGATGTAGCATTTTACAGCATCTCTGTACAATATGAAAAATATATCCTTATATTGCTTTGCCACTAGTTAAAATATCTCGTTTTTTGTACCACATGATAAAATATATCCGGTATTAATGTTGGAAAAGAAAATATCCTCTATACGATACCAACAAAAGGTTAAGTTTGAAAATTTTTACAATGAATTGCACACAAATTGGGGGAGATAAACCCTTCCCAAAAAAAATGAAAAAATCATGTACAAGATAAAAGATGAAACGTAAAGATGTTAAAATTCTGTAAAATGTATATAAAATAACAGAAAAAGGTAACAAATGTAAAATCGTTAAAACATTTTTAAAATTTGTTGCATAAACCGCATTCCCTTAAAAAGTCCAAGATTTTCTAGGGTGGTATGCCCTCATAGTTTCTTCAATCAGCTCACGATAAAATATTTGTCTGACAGGGTGGAAATCAACATACTCAACAAGAATGTGTTCCACTGTCAGCTGGGCACACACTCCGGTTGCAGTTCACCTTTCAGGAAGCATTCACAAGTGTGTCCAATACGTGATCAGCACAATGCCACCTCATCTCTCTGATTTGTTCTATATGAGGGATACCACTCTCCAATAGTGGGTTTGATGTTCTTTAGTTTGTGGGTAGAGTTTTCATTCCACATATTTTGCCAAGTATGACAAACATGCTGATTTATACAATATTTGAAGTCAGTATATGGATCTTCCATTTGGAAACAGGTGACTGCAGGGCAGCTTTGGCTGCTTTATCTGCCCTTTGATTACCCTTTATACCAATGTGACTAGGCAGCCAACAGTACAAAATACTTTTCCCAGATTGTATGAGAACATGTTTCTGAGCTATAAAGAAAACTTCAGTTCAGTTATATGGAGTAACTATGGGTTAATCTGATTCCAAACCTACCTCATCTAACTTTTTCCTGGTGTCCTTAAGTTCATGGTCATGAATTGTATATTCCAAAGACCTATAAAAAAGATAACAAGATGGCACTCATATAATCAACACATAAATTGTGTAAAAAAGAAGTCAGAAAGTAGAAACCAATTTTGTAATTCAAAAAAGTTTCTTCGTCAATATCTACCAGATCATAATACTAAAGAACATCCACTATCACACAAATCCAGCCCTCCCAATCTCAAATAGATGATAACATTAACCACATCATTTGGCTTGTTTTTGCAATAAAAATGCAAAACAGTAGTTTACTTGAAGAGACATAAGTCAGATGAGTGGTCTCCTCTTGTATAGAAGGACTGGTGCCTAATCCTGTCATTCGTCAGTTACTACTGAAGTAGAAGTGCAAGCTCTAGCTGTGGGGAGGGCTTGGGCTGGTGTGTTCGTATTATGATTGGTTAAAAATATAGAACAATTTTTACTCCAAAATTTGTTTTCTTTTTCAAATACATTGCCCAATCACAGTATGTTAGGAGAATAGGTAAGAGGTGGAGGGAGTTACATCTCCTTACCCTGGAGTTTGACCTGGCTCTGGTCTCCTAATGCATATGAAGCAGTTCAAGTCTCAGGAGATATGGGCTATTCAAGACTCAGGAGATATGGGCTAGGTTTAACAAAAGTCAATGAATGGATGCAGTCTTGAGAAAAAATGTTTGCTCCCGCAAATTCAGCAGAAGTAGTGTAGCCTGCATTTCTATGAAGCAAATGAGTGACATGAGAAGGTAGCCTGTACCATCAGATCATACTGAGCTCTTTGGGATGAAGAGTCTCCGAGGTGAAAGCTGGAGAGTGTAATCTCTGACCTCCATCATATTACTTGAAGGATGTCAGACAGGTTGCAGAACTTGAATGCTATGCTGGTGGCAACTGCTCTAACCTCATAAGCTGATATGTGTAAGAAGTTCATCTGGTATTGGATCAGTTCCTTGTAAGCTGAATGGATAACCCAACTGACCCATGACAAAAGAGCTTGAGCAGAAATATCATCACTTCCTTCTTTGAGAAGTAAGAACAAGCAAGATAATCTGGTACCATTTCAAAGCATTAATAAGGTTCTGAAGATGCCCTTGGGAAGAAGGGTTCAAAGACAACAGATTCAAGACAAATAGACTAACTTTCCTGTTCTTAGCAATGAAACAAGGGGCCATCATGCGAGAAACCAAGCCATCATGGCAGAATGACATATAGTTCTGGGTTGGAAAACCTGCATGCCTTGTTTTATTCAGCAAGAATCAGGATTTTCCTGAGAACCTCTACTGCTAGCTTCAGAAGGCTGTTGATCCATGAGTTTTCTCCACTTGAGGGGAGCAATCAGTCTGCACTTGGATTCCCTTGCTTCCTGCGAGACCTTGGGAATCAGAAGGGTTCAGGAAAAGGTATATGCATTTAGGCCATTCCAGCCATTAAAAGGGTATCAACTGCCCAGGCATTCAGATCTGGGACTGGCAAGTTAAAGGTGGAGAGCTTGGCATTCCAACTTGTTGCAAAGAGATCCACAAGAGGCCAACTCCAGAGGGTGCAGATTCAACTTAAGACCAAAGGGACTTGGCACATAATATAACTCATCTGAGATCTTAATGATACAAACTTACATGCCAAATCTGATTAGAAATATGACCTCTAAGTGTTCACAAGCTCAGCCAATCAGATGCAAGATCACCTCATTAAGTATCGCAAATGTCACTCATAACTGAACTCATATGAGATCTTGATGATATCAGTTTATATACAAAACCTGATCAAGATCTGACCAGAAATATGGCCTCTAGAGTATACACAAGACCAGCCAAACAGATGCAAGATCACCTCATTAATTATCATTGATGTCATTCATAATCAAAACCATCCAAAATCTTTACTGACATAAGCTTACATACCAAATGTGATCAAGATCTGACCCGACATATGGCCTATTGAGTATTCACAAGCGCAGCCAACCAGATGCAAGATCACCTCATTAATGTATGTGTATGTCACTCAAAATCAAACTAATCGAAGGTCTTCATGATATAAGCTTACATACCAAATCTGACTGAAACCTCATCAGAAATGAAACCTCTATAACATGTGTTTAAGGACAGATGGACAACCCTAGATTTCTTTACTTTTGGCGAAAACCACATTGAGAATATTTTTTGTATTAAAAGCTAGAAATAAAAAATATAAATTCCAAATAATCTGTGAGTAATAGCAATGAATATATGAAATGCCATAAAATAATGCACAATACATGACAACATGTAAATGACATGTTTCATGTACTTTAACATGGCAATACTAGCAACTGTCAAACTCTACATCACCAAAAATATCAAGCTTGCTTCCAAATATTTAAGAATTTCAAATGTGGCAAAGGTTTTAGATATAATTCTCTGCAAATAAATGTAAAAACTTAGACATGGTTTTTAAAAGTAAATATGTTCTTATCCGTGCAAAATCAATATTAAAAAAGAACACATATAAATCTCTGTAATTGTGTAAAGAAAATCTGATCCTTAATTAAAACTTTACACATAGTTTATGCTAGTCTGCAATTGTACATTTTCTGTAACAATATTTCTATATTTATTCTTCAGTTAAAAATTACGAATTATTCATATTAATCCCTATTGTGTATTGTTTTGGTAATTTTTATAAACAGTTCTATTGAAATTTATGCATACTGTATTCTAAAACTTTTTTTTTTTTAAAACAAGTTTTGGTCATTTTTGCAAGGGGAAGGACTCTGTAACACAAAACCTGATTCTCAGGGTTACTTCCCTTGCTTTGCTTTAATTTAGAGAGGGAACAGGTACTTTTAAAGCAGAATTTAAAAAAAAAAAAATTGCATATGATTTTAGAACTATTTCAAAAGCACAGAATTTCATCAATATATGTGCAGATCTTGCTCATAAAAAAACTCAATGGACATTTTGATCATTTAAGTCTATTTACCAAGTTTCCTCACATTTGGATTAAAAGTAAAGTCTCCGGAAAGATAACAAGTTCAGCCAATCAAACACATGTTTGCCTCAATAAAATGTGTGGATCCTGCTCATTATTAAACTTGAGTGAGCTCTTGATCATATAAACCAAAATTCCAAGTTTTATCAAAATCTGATCAGAAATCTGGCCTCTGGAGTGGTAACAAGCTCAACCAATCAGATGCAAGATCACTTCATTAATATGCATGGATCTCACTCAATACTGAACTCATCCAAGTGCTTGATGATGTAAGCCCATATTTTAAGTAATTCCTAAATCAGATCAGAAATATGGCTTCCAGAATGGTAACAAACTCACCTAATCAAATGCAAGATCACCTCAATAATATGCATGTCTCTCACTCATTATGAAATTTTTCCAAGATTTTGATCATACTCGTATATATATCAAGTTGGATCAAAAGAGGATCAGAAATATGGAAATGAGGGAACAAGCTAAGCCGATCAGATGCAAGATACCTTCTTTAATATGCGTGGATCTCGCTCATTATCAAATTTGAGATCTTGATGATATAAGCATATTATTGCAAGTTTAATCCAAGTCATATCACAAATATGGCTTCCAGAGTGGTAACAAACTCTGCCAATCAGATGCAAGATCACCTCATTAATATGCATAGATCTTGCTCATATTCAAATTCATCTGAGATATTGGAGATATAAGCAATATATTCCAAGCTTGATTAAAATAGGATGAAAAACATGGCCTCTAGAGTGGTAACAAGCAAATGCTGATGGACAGATGACAGACGCTGAACATGTCGCCATACCATAAGATCCCTAGGCCTTATAGCCAGGTGAGCTAAAAGTTACTTTTTGCTTAAAGTGCACATTTGCACCAGCTTTAAACATCTGGGTGCACAACCATTATTAATTTCGCACTCTTAGCTAGTTTTTTAGGGTGTATTGTGCATGTATGAAATTAACACATCAGAATCAAGGTGCATATACCACAACATATAAAATAAAGAACCTATTATGAAAAAAATCTATACATCTGTTGAAGGTTCCAAGGACTTTGATAAAAAGAATGAATTTACCTTCTCATTTTGTCCCATTTCTGATATTCCTTCAATTCTTCTTTCTCAGACTCAAGAGTATCCAGTCGCTCCTCAATGTATTTCAGTAGGTCATTGATCTTCTCCCTTTTCCCCTCTGAAAAAAATGTCCCCATTGATTTCCTCTTATCATCAATCTACCTTGGAAGTTTTGGCTTATTTGGCAATCACAGATATAGAACTGGACACAGAAATTTTTAGCCCTATTAAGTTAAAATTTTCAAATGTAAATTCTCAGCACAAGTGATCATGACACATACTGGGTAAATGTCCCAATATGAGTTTAATGAAAACAAATGAAATGAACAAAGGTAAGAACACTAGAAAACAGAACATTCAAAACTTGGGAGTTTATACATTACATATACGGTTTAATTTAGGCTGAGCCTTGCACCAAAGACCCTTATTCTTTATCTTTAGTGAAAGAAAGTTCCCTCTATGCGCCTGTAGCGCAAATAAAAAAGACCCAAGAAAATAAAGATAAAAGATCGTTACAGGTGATTTTAGACTGACTGAATTGAGCACATCCCAAGCTTACTGAATAGCAAAGGGCTGATTGCCAAAGAAGCATACAACAATCAATTTCATTGACTGACAGAAATCTCCAACTGACCTTGACTAGCTTGGGCACCACAAGAGTACATGGTCAATGATCATTGATAGAAAATGTAATGAAGAGAATATGAAATCTCCAGCAAAAACAGTGCTGCATTTATTTCCAAAACAGCTTATAGGGACGAAAAAATGTACAATCAAATGTCCAAGATAAATTCTGAAGGGAAATGGTTACTTGAGCACAAGAAATTCAAATCCCAACACAGAAGGCTTGTGACAGGGGAGGCTTATAATGATCACAGGTGCTCAGGTCATGGATTTATTAATTCCTGCAATATATATTCACTTTTCCAACATTATATGCTTTTGAATAGTCATTGCTGAGTCAGACTACAGCACAGTTTTCAACAATTTACTAGTCCACTAAGATAACCATATTCTTAACAGTGGACGCAGTTATTTTAGTGGACAAGGAAACAGTAGATAAACCTCACTGTAATCTGACTCTACAATGACTTATTCAAAGCAGATAATGCTCTAAAAGTGATTATTTCTTGCAGAAATTAATAAATCCATGATATGAGTCCCTGTGATAATAACATGTGTTTGAATTTCTTGAATAAACAAGAAAGAGGCAAGGATATTTGCACCCCCTACTTTTTTCTAAATGACCTGCCTTTTAACCTGGTAGGAGCCATTAGGCCCCACTTTTTCCATTTCTGGAATGAACACTGTACAAATCTGGAATAGCACATTTGCCAGCTAAAACATAAAAGCATACAGAACAGAAAACACTGCTCAATGCATCTGGCTACCATGGTTTAGGTTACTGCTTGATTCCTGGTAATATAAATTCAGATGATCAAGATTTTCATAATTACTGTAAAACTGGGATATGATGCTGCCTTATGATTACCTGTTTCTCTGAGTATGACTTTACTCTCCTCCTTTCTTTCATCATAGACCTTGGTACCAGCCACCTCTCTCAACAACTTCAGTCTCTGGGAGTCGGGGGCTGTGGCCATTTGATTGATCTAAAATTGGGAAACATACATATATATAGAGAGCCATTATTTTGAAGTAGAGAGATACAAATGGAGTGCAGGATTGGAAATCTGTAAAGAACCAACATCTTAACATATTTCTCTAAGTCATTCGATTTCACTTTCTCCCAAGTCAAGCATCTGTCAATTACATGTCATCTCCAATAATGTTCCAAAGTTTTACATATCCATTTTATAACAATGTAGAAGGTTGCATGACATTTCAAACATGCATGCAATATCTCATGCAAGTATGGATAGTATTACCTAGTCTCCAAGCCTTCTCTGCAAAGTGAAATGCAGCTAAGCAGTGAAAGGAGCAATTAATATTAACAGGGTTTTCCTTTCCTTTAATAAACACACCATTTTGATCTTATTTTGAAGTATATTAAGTAGCTGCATGCAGTAAAACAATATATATGCAGAACATGAGGCCTAAGTTGGCCTGAGATCGCTCACCTGGCTGACATCTGCCTAATAGCCAAATGCAAGAGCAGTTGGCCAAGAAATCTGGGTCAGTAGGATGCTTTCTGAAAAATGTCTTCCAATGATGTTGATTGCATAATACAGAAACAACTGTCTCAAGGCTTCTCTAGTTTTTGTATTTTCATCCATATCTGATAGCACATCAGCATCATTTGTTCAATATTGAAAGGACCCTAGGCCAGGACATTTTCTTTCAAAGTTGTTCAAATTCCATTCCGCAATTTCTTAAGTTGTGTATATGTTTTTTCTACATTTAGTAACAACAGACATATCTGATGGCAGAACAGCATCATTTGTATAAATCTGAAAGGCATTCAAGCTAGGACACTTTCTGCCAAATGTGATAAAAGTCGATTAAGCGGTATTTTAGAAAAAGTTGTTCTATTTTTGGTATAAGCAGTCATATTGGATGGTAGATTTACATCATTTGTATAAAATTAAAAGCCCTTCATGCCAGAATGCTTTCTTTAAAATTTGGACAAGTTCTGTTGAGTTTAAAGGATTTTTCATTTTTAGTTACAGTGGCCATATCTGATAGCGAATCAGCATTTTTTGTATACATTTCAAAGCTCTTATTACCAGAAAGCGGTCAAATTTTGGTCAATTTCTGCTCAGCAGGTTCTAGTGGCCATGTTTGATGGTGGACTGGCATGATTTGTATAAATCAGAAAGCCCTTTATGCCAGTATGCTTTCTGTAAAGTTTGGTCAAATTCTGCAAGGCAGTTTTTCAGAAGAAGTAATTTAAACGTTTTTTGCTGGTTTTAGCAACTGTTCATATTGATGGCTGATCAGTAGAATTTGTATAAAATTGAACGCCATCTATGCCATGATGCTTTCTGTCAAATCTGGTCAAATGCAGCTAATGGGTTGTTAAAACAAAGTCTTTTAAAGTTTTTTTCTTCTATTTTTAGTAACAGAAACCATATTTGATTGTTGATTGGCATCATTTATATCAATCTGAAAGGCCTTTATGCCAGAATGCTTTCTAGCAAGCTTAGTCAAATTCTATTCAGTGATGTTGGAGAAGTCATTTAAATGTTTTTCTATTTTTAGTAATGGAAGCCATATTTGATGGTGGATCAACATCATTTGTAAAACTTGAAAGGTCTTCATGCGAAGATCTTTTCTGTCAAGTTTGGTCAAAGTCAGCAGTTTTGAAGAAAAAGTCAATTAAAGGTTTTTCCGTTTTTAGTAACTGCAGCCATATTTGATGGTGGATTGGCATCTTTTGTAAAAATTTGAAAGATCTTCCAAACAGAATGCTTTCTGTCAAATGTTATCAAATTCTGTTCATCGACTTTTGAGATAAATCCAATAAAGGTTTTTCTTCTATTTTGAGTAATGGTGGCAATATTTGACTTTAAATTGGCATCATCTGGATAAATCTGAAAGCTCTTAATGCTACGGTAGTCTCTGCCAAATTTGATAAAAATTGGTCTGATAGGTTGGTTTTAAAAGTTTAAAATTGCTATTGTTGACAGACACATGATGCATGCAGTGCCATAGAATAAACTAACTTAGCCTTATGGCCAGGTAAGCTAAATATTATTAGTGAATTATGAATATTAAATACTTTTACATCACTGAATTTAAATTGTAACACAAAGCTGCCATGACACTATAAAGATGGTTGTTTTTCCAGACTAGACCTACAATAGTATTTCCTGATGCCAAAACATTTCAAACTGAAGTTAATCTGGGGATGATATCTGATAACTATATCTTGCAGCGAAAACTCAAGCCTGCACCCCTACTCCACCCCTGACAAATTATGACATAAATTTCCCCATATTATACCTTACAGTCAGTATTGTGCTGATGTTCCTTTAAACCCTATACACACATGCATACATACATACATACATACATCTGGCAAAAACATCATCATCCCAGTTAGGGGTTAGGATAATAAATTGTTACAAGAATAAATTATCAATGTATCCAGCATTAAACATCTAGAAAGGTATATGAAAAAACAATATCAAATGAGAAATGCTGGTTTTATTTGATCTATGAGTGACAACACAACATACATTTTGTGTAAAAAAAAATAAAATAGGTTCTTGAGAACTCAAACACTTACTTTCCCCTGCTTGACAATATAATATGGATTACTTCTTGAAAACCCAGCACTTTCAAGCAAATTCATCACATCACCCTTTCTAAAATAAAAAAAACTATTGTATATATATATATATATATATATATATATATATATATATATATATATATATATATATATATATATATATATATATATATATATATATATATATATATATACCACATACATTAAGAATAACATGACTTTTAAAGTGTTGGTATAAAGCAATTTCATATACCAATGCTGTTGGTATATAAAATTGTGATCCGCTCATGGCACATGAATACACATAAACATGGTTTCAACAGTTGTTATGGCTTCTATACTCTCTACATCATTGATGAATTTCCAATTATTAATCATTATCAACATACGAAAATAACGAGAAAAAATATGAATAATCAACGTTTTCTAACATGGTGCACAATTGCATTGAAATCCCCTCTGCTTTCCCTTTATTTCTCCCTCTCTCGCTCTCTCTCTCATGCATAAGGGACACATACGTGGAAATCCATGGTGAGAGAGAATGAGAAAAAAGAATTTGAGCTGGATGAAACCCTTGAACTTACACCAAGCAACCTACACAAACTTGGGTCGTCGTAATGGTATGCATACATTTTCCATGGGATTTATCTACAGTGTTCACAATACCAATGATACAAAGTTGCAATAGTCTGTTGAGACTGTACAGTAAATTCTTGGTTAGAAGGCACACACA
Source organism: Margaritifera margaritifera (assembly GCA_029931535.1). Taxonomy (NCBI): domain Eukaryota; kingdom Metazoa; phylum Mollusca; class Bivalvia; order Unionida; family Margaritiferidae; genus Margaritifera; species Margaritifera margaritifera. The sequence goes on along the minus strand of JAQPZY010001521.1, from coordinate 3,210,529 downwards.
TACTGTAATTTGTTTAATTGTTTTTTTTTTGTTTTTTTTCTGTTTTACCTATATTAGGTATTAAAAAACATTATTTTCAAATATTAAAATGTCCAAAGGCTCTCTCTCTCTCTCTGTGTTGGTTGGTCAGGCAGCAGAATAATCGAACAAGAGATAAACATTGGGATAGGCAATAAAAAAACAAAACTCATATCCTAAGTCTCCCCAAACCCCCACCCCACCTCTCTCTCTCTCTCTCTCAAAATACATAATGCTGGAAAAGTTTATATTTATTGCAGAAATTAATAAATCCACAACACAAGCACCTGTGATCATCATCAGTCTCCCCTTTCATAAGCCTGCTATACTGGAATTTTAATTCATCATTCTTGATTAACCATTCCCCTCTAGACTTTATTTTGGACATTTTAGTCTACATTTTTTCTTCCTTATACACTACTTTAGAATAAATGCAGCCATGTTTTTGCTGAAGATTTCATCTACTCTTTACTTTTTCTATCAATAATCACTGACCATGTGCTCTTGACTGGTGCCCAAGCTAATCAAAATTAGTAAGATATTTCTGTCAGCCAATGAAATTGATTATCTTATGCTTCTTTGGCAATGAGTGCACTCTATTCAGTAAGCTAAGGATGCGCTCGATTTGGTCAGCCTAAAATCAACCATAACTAACTTTTCTCTATATTTTCTTGGGAGAGAACTTACTTGCACCAAAGATAAAAAATAAGGGTCAATGGCACAAGGACACAGCCTTAAATGAACCCTGATCTACATGATGAGACTTGCAAGAGAACTATTCTAATATCAAATGAAGAAAAAGCATTCTACATCTATCAAAGGTGATGATAATGTTTGAAAATTAAAAACTGAATGAAAATGCTGTGATGAAAAGAGAGGCATATAAATTAAAGAGAAGTTTTTACTATAATCACTGTCATAGTAACGCTTTGCCTGAAATGAGCTTTGAACGATACCTACTCCGAAATCAGTACAACATTTTGCTGTGAATATCAAACTGTGAATGAGATACATGTATGTAGGGTGATGTCTTGCTTGAGAAAGTTAGATATTTTATGGCAAAAACAGTTATATTTGTTGTCAAACTGGGCACAGGAAAAAAGTTGAATAGATTAATTATATTTCTGTATCAAATATAGGTGTTTTAATTCAATTCATTATGACAGGCCAGCACACAGACTTGTGTCATTTGGTCTGCTACATAACTTGCTTTGTTAACACAGCTTTATGGGTGAGCAATATGGGGGACTGTCCCCACAATGGCTATACAGACATAATAAATAAATAGGCAGTTCAAGGTTATCAGTAGGTTAAAATGTTGTTTGTGACTGGAAGAATGAATCCTTTTGATATCAAATCAAGGAATCAATGAAATGCAGTTCGTGGTAGAAGTCTTGGAGCTTTTTAATTAAATTATCAAAATCCTTCAAGGGCAGTGCTGGCATTTTCAGGTGTTTGAGCCAAAATGAGTTCTGGCCAGCAATTTCATTGTAGATATATTATTATTACTAATTTCCAAACTATTCACGAGAATTTTTTTTTATTTAAATGCTTTAAACTAGTGTGGATATGTACATATGCATATAGATATCTATATGATTCATCCTTTAGAATCTAAGATCATCTCATTGCTAACAACCTACCAATGTAGCAGGGCTAGCAGAGGGCATAAATTCAAATGACTGATGATAAAAATGACTGATGATAAAAGATTGTCAATGCAAGCTATTGACCCTAGTAATGTGACAATAATTTTCTGTGAGGACATTCTATACTCACGTGACCATTTTCTTGTCTAGGAAGTACTGATCCTTTTTTGACCCAATAACTCGTCGCAACACCACTTCATCTTTTTCAATCTGCACAAGTATAAAGGGACTAAAATATACTATACGGTAAGAGTAAGGCAGTCATACTGATGAATACAGAGTACTTCCACTTTTAACACAAGATGACCTATACAATTATTTTTCGACTCTCAAGGAAAAGTTTCACAAATCCATCTTTTATTGATATTGAAAATTTTTGTTAGGTCAATGACTATTTCTTGATAATTTTAATTTTTCATCTTTCCTTTATCAAATCTTGTCACGAGACAACAATGACCAAGTCCCCCTTTCCACAATCCATGACCACAACCTTTCCCATAATCAATTACCGCAGATCTTAAATGCCCCCTGGTGAATCTTCCTTCTTTCTTCACAGTCTGATGACATTTTTAAACTTGTACTATAACCAGGCACTGGCCAGATGAATACTGTGACAATCTCCTTAAGTACACCCAATGAAACAGGTTTATGATATGCAAATGACAGAACAGTCTAACTTAGTTTTGCCTTTTTAAAATTACTTTGCCTTGTAACGCCTTTTTATTTATAAAAAAGAAGGGAACAATGAGATTGACTGTAAATCATGGAAGATACAACATGTCAATCACAAATTTCCTTTCTTTATACCTTTCTTTTTTATATTATCATTTTGAAAGCTGTATGTCAGTAGCATAGAGCATTACTTACAGGGATTCTGTTGTCCGAGTTGTCAAAAATGACCTCCACAAAAGCAGAGATGACACGCGGTCCTGTGCCCTCATGAAGCAGTGCCTGTCTCTGTTCTGGTCTTAGGTGACTGAACTCATCTGACAGCACAAACTGAATGGCTGCAGACAAAAATAAAATGTGGTGTAAACGATAATGCAAAGAAGTCTGTTCTTTTTTTAAACCCAGAGTACGAAGGACCTAAAGTATAATTTAAACTGAGATAAATCTACAACTTAAAGAGAAGTGAATCAACATCTTTGGACATCAAATTATAATAATAATAATAATAATAATAAATAATTGCATTACCATATATACTCACATATAAGCCAGATAAAAATGCAAACATCATAGACCCTGATCTGCCATAGCATTATGGATATTGGATATAATCTGCACCATTTTCATTTAGGACAAAACTAAAGATTATTAGAAGTCTTTTTGTGAAAACCCAATTTTAATACGAGTCTCCATTCAGGAGACGAAGTGTTAATATTTTCAAGATGGCCGTTGTGGCAGCCATATTGGATGTAGATTGGAACCAATCATAAGTCTTTTAGTGAAAACCCCATGTTGAAATGGCAACTCATTCAGGAGTAGTGATAAGATTTTAAAGATGGCTTCCATGGTGCCCACATTGGATGTTAGATTGGCATCATCTTTATTTAGGACAAACCAGCCGTCATAAAAAGTCTTCTGGTGAAAACCCCATGTCAATACCACTTTCCATTTAGGAGGAGCAGCAATAACAAAATTTTCAAGATGACTACCATAGCAGCCATATTTGATGCCAGGTTGGTACCATTTTCATTTAGGGCCAGCTAGAAATCATTGGATGTCTCTTGGTGAAAAGCCCATGTCAAGATGACCTTCCATCCAGAAGGAGCAGTGATAACTAGATTTTCTAGATGACTGCCATATCACCCATATTGGATATCAGATTGGCACCATTTTCATTTTGGACATGCAAGACATCATAAGATGTCTTCTGGTGAAAGTCACATGCTGATATGACTTTCATTCAGGAGGTACATGTATGTACATGACTGAAGTAGTGGTTTATGGCACCTCAGCACATTGTGACTGAGTGGTGTATAAAGTTTGAAAAATGTTGAATTGCACAAAAATTCTGGAACATAAACCCTTCCAAATAAATGTAAACACAAAGAACAACGAAAAAAAAAAAGAAGTAAAGCTGCTGAAATTCTCTAATATGTATATAAAAGATAAAGGAAACACATGTACACAAAATCCTTAAAATATATGGTCAATTTTTTATATATAAACTACAATCTCTCAAAAAGTCCAAGATTTTCTTGGGTGGTACATCATCATACACTTGTTTCATATAGTTCAGGTCAATATACTTCTCTCTCACAGGGTGGAAATTGACATATTCAATAAGAATATGTTCCAATGTCAGTAGACACTGGCATATCATGCACTCTGGTCAAGATTCACCCTTCAGGAGGTATGCATGAGTTAGATATGTGTGTCCAATACGCAATAGGCACATTATCACCTCATCTCTGCCATTTGTTCTATACAAGAGATGCCACTCTCCAATAGTGGGTTCGATATTCTGAAGATTGTGGAGTTGTAATTCCATATATTTTGCCAAGTATGACAAACATGCTGATTTATACAATATTTGAAGTCAGTATATGGAATCTTCCATTCGGAAATGGGTGACTGCAAGGCATTTTTGACTGCTTTATCTGCTCTTTCATTACCCTTTATACCTATGTGACTAGGCAGCCAACTGTGCAGAATACTTTTTCCAGACTATATGAAAACATCATGTTCGTGTAATATCTGGGATATTAACAGGTTGTCAGATTCAAGATTCTACAAGGCTTCCAATGTGGAAATGCAATCCGAAAAGATAATCAAACATTGTTGAGATTCCAGTATTTTCATGATGGATGCCATGGCAACTATATTGGATGTCAGATCAGCATGCAGTGTTCTCCCCAGGACCTTTTACCATAGCAGTCCAGCACAAAACATTTCAATCCCCAGTGCTTTAGAACCCGCAGCTAAGCTATGCACTTGTGCCACTATCATTTAATGTTTCCCACTATCTTTATAAAATTAATCTGTTAAAGAAACAGCCTGTCACCTAATTCAAAGATCTATTACTTAAATGGCACCTGTTCTTAATATAATCCAGGATAATTACTCATTCACTTAACCATTATCTTGTGTACCTGGCTTGTCTGACGGCCAGTTCATGACTTTTGATGTGGGTTTCGTCTGCAATGACATAGTCACGTGGTTGGCCAGCAACAATAGAGTCTATTGGTAGTGCGTTATATATATTATTCAGTCATTTTAATTACCAGCCAAAATAGTTACACATATTACATTTTAAGTTCAAAAATTCTTGTAAGAAATAAAAACAGCAACTTTAAAAAAAAAAAAATTTACCCAGCGCCCAGCTAGCTCCATGTTGACCTGGTTATGAAGATCAGAGATTGGTGTCACCAATAGTGTCAGTGATTCTGATTCCGACAGCATGAGTATGATTTCTTGAAGGAAAGAGCTTGCGTAATGAAGGTCGGGGTTTAACACTGAATGGAAGACTTCATGTCCTTGGGAAAATTGCTGGATCAGAAGGCAAGTTTTCCATATTGCTAAATTTTGGTTCAGATCTACTTAGTTACCAACAGATGAGATTGGGGGAGGGGGGGGGGATATTTTTGTTTTTATAGTAGTAGCAGTAGTTGAAGTTGTGATTGTTGTTGTTCTTATTAATGTCCGGAAAATATAATGAGGAATGAAAGTTGCATTTTATCCATGAGTTGCTCTTATATTTACATAGTTTACTCTGAGCAAGAGAAAAATAGTTTGATCAGTAAACTTTAACTTAAGTGGCTGCCGCCCTATTAATTTCTTATTTCTCTTTTCTGTTTATGCAAGTAATAAATGAAGCAATTTTTATCTTCCAATGATCAAAATATATAGGGAAAAGAAGAAACGAAGGATATCATGTATTTAAAGTAAAAAACAAACGAGTTTCATATTAAGTCTTGTTATAACTTTGGGAAATAAAGAATATTATGTATATATTTCTACTTCTTTTATTTCATTGATATGAATTTTTTACTTTTATGATAATGAGTGCTTTTGAAAACATTTTATGATAATAAGTGCTTTTTAAAACATTTTATGACCCTAACATATGCTTACCTCGATGCTATAAAAAAAAATTGGGGAGATCACTGGTGTAATTTTATCTAGGACCAACTAGACATCACATGTAGACTTTAAGTGAAAACCCCATGTTGATATGACCATTCGGGGTAGCGATAGGAAGATTTTCAAAATGGCCTCTGTGGTGACCATATTGGATGTCTGAACAGCACCATTTTCATTTAGGACCACCTAGACCATGTGATGAATGTGTGTGTAAAGTTTCATGGCAATCCTGCAAGTAGTTTAAAAGAAGCGATAACAAACCTGTGCTAATGGGCAGACAGATGGTGGACAACTGGCCAGCCCATCAGCTCTTCTGGTTTTTGACCAATAGAGCTATAAAAAAAAGCATGGAACGAAGATGGAGGTAAACTGAGCTTGAAAAACCCTGGAAAAATGCGAAAGGCAAAACTCAATGTTTTCATATTGGAAAACTTAATGCAAGTATCTACTGCATTAAATCAAACACAAAATATTACAGCTCTAGTATTTGTCAAAGAAAGAAAACAGTATACAACCAGTAAAATCTACATCTTCATGGGTATTTTTCTAATGTCCAAAGTCAAGAGAAAAAATGTGACTAGTCGTACTAAGTCAGAAGACGTGAGATACTTACCATAAAAGAAGTTACTTTTTCCTGACCCATTTCTTCCAACTGCAAGTAGAAAGTATTTCAACAATGCTTTAGTGACATTAACTTTAATGTAATTGATTTCAGTAAAGGTTACTGGATGATGCATAACTGCACATCCTACCTTAGAATCAAAATCTAAACATTTTCTGTACATTAAAAGATGTGAAAAATCAACAATGATAAGCAAGGAATGAGGGACAATTTTACTATATGTACTTATCTTTTCATACCTAGTAAATGTAAGAAAGATGGCAGGGTTGGGATCTCATAAGTTTCCCAGTTATAAATACTGGACCAAGTTCCTGGTTCCACTTTCATAAAATGTCTTAACTCTGAGTAAAAACACAGTTCAAATTTTGAATGCTGATTATTTTAAAACTATTATAGGATAATTGCATTACCCTATGCTTTCAAACAAGCTGATTACTTCTAGCTGAGGATTATTTCATCCCTTACCACCATACAAATTTCAAACCAAACCTTGTTCCATCAGTGCAAACTTGTGTAATTTGGAAAAATAAAGTCTTCAATGGCGAGTGCAATGTTAAAACCATGCCATTTTTAGTAGATGGAGCAGCCTAATGTAAGGGGCATGGCTGTGTATGTACTCAAGTTGATAAAGTTTTATAAAAGCCAGGCCTCGTTGCATCATTGACCTATCACATCACCAACACTGAGTGCACAGATATAACTGCATAACCAATAAGCCTGTGTAAGCTGTGGGGCAAGAGTATCAATAGTTTCTAAGACTTGACCAGATGGCTAGGTCTGTGATCGTAAGGAGCCAGTGATCAATACAAACACCATCTTTTGAAACTTGATAATCATTTGAATATAAAGCAGCACATAACTAAAATCTAATTTCTACATCTGCTGTGCAACAGGAAACTAAAACTGTTCATGGAATGTGGATGCCTCACCTCCTGAAAAATGACCTAAACACAAAAATTAACAAGAGTTTCTTGCAGGGACCAACTCTCTACTGGCTGAAATGAATTTACAGGAATTCACAAAAAGTCTGAAACCATCTTTGATACTGTTGCGAAACTCCAACATGCCGAAATTTGGTGTAACAAAAATATTTTCTTATATGTCTGAGTTAACATGTTCACAAAATAAGTGCAGTACAAGTCATGGTCATAACCCTGAACCTGATATATGATAGACAGATCACTAAGCTCTTCTCAGATACTGTCAATATATACAGTACCATGTCATACTGTCAATATATACAGTACCATGTCATACTGTCAATATATACAGTACCACATCATACTGTCAATATATACAGTACCACGTCAAGTTTAGTTAAACTGATAATCAATGGGGTTTTTTTTAAATTAAAAAGTTATTGAACTGGCATCATTCAAGGCATTCTTCAAATATATCCATAAACTAGATTTGATAAAAGTCTATTCCTACTTGTTTGTCTTATCATGTTCAAAAGCCATTACAAATAAAAACCAGAGTGTAGACTTTGACCTTGAAATCAATGCCAGTGTGCTGACCATCAACTTGTTGATTGAAAAACATATTAATAGAAAGTCTGGTCAAAATTCATTTGAATAAGTCACTATTCTCATAAGCTCTATGAAGTACAAAAAAGCAAGCAGAGACCTCTGACTTGACCGTAAGATGAAGTAGGTCTGGTTTTCAAAGTAGTTCACAGCAGCACAAACATATACATGTTGATGGTCAGATTTGCACCATTTTCATTCAAGACCAAATACAAATTGCACAAGTGTTCTAGTGAAAATGCATGTAAGGGCCACCATTTCTTCAGTAGTAGTGGTAACAAGATTGTTTTAAGTTGGCCATGATGGTTGCCATCTTGGAGGCCAGCTCAATATCATTTTTGCACAGGATCAGCCACATATTGTTACAGTGTTAAAGTGAAATGCCATGCTGTTACAACCATCTATTCAGGACAAGTAGCCAAAAGATTTTCAAAATGGCCACCAAGGCAAGCATTTTGAAGGTTAGATTGACATAGTTTTAATACAGAACCAACTAGAGTATATAATACAAGAAGCATTTTAGTGGAACACCCATGTATGACCATTCATTCAGGAGAAGTAACCATAACAAGATTTTCATGATGGCCCATGTGGTGGCCATATTGGGAGCTCATATTTTCACCATTTTCAATCAGATGCTTCTACTTTTTGCACAAAATGTTTTAGTGAAAACCCCATGTCAATATAACTATCTGTTTGGGAAGAGCAGATAAAATATAGCTACTGCAGCAGCCACAGGTCAAATTAACATGATTTTCATTTTAGGCAAAAAAACAAAAGAAATGATTCAGCGGAAACCCCAAGACAATACAACCATCCACTGACAAGAAGCAGCAATAATAAGATTTTTAAGATGGCTTTCATTGTAGCCATTTTGCAGTCAGATTGATGCCATTTTCTGACAAGATACAAATGCATATACAGTGAAACCCCAATATAGCACACTTTGTTATAACACCTTCTCAGTAAGGCAGTTAAAAAATTTCTGCAAGTTAGACCAATTTTCAGTCAGGTGTAAAAACATTTCATGTACTGCTAATGTCTACATGGAAACATGTATTTAAAAAGATCAGAAATCTTGATCTGAGAGTTTATGTTCAACTAAAAAAGTTTGTTATGTACACTTAGACCTTAATTACCTCCAGTACAGTTTCTGAAACTGCAGTTCCAAACCCCATGGAGTTCAAAGGCTTCTTGCTAGATCTCTCAACCTGACATAATCTTTGGGTTTATTTTGTTTTGGTTTTTTTGTTTCTTCATTTTCATGTGGCTATGGCGGTCATCTCTCCTGCCATAAGACATACTCAAATCAACACGACATGATGTCAAATAAATGTAATTGTTGCCCTTCCTGCTTTTTTCCCAAGAATTTATTTATTCCTTTTATACTTCTATGCTCACTGTTTAAATGTTTTAAGAGGCTTATTGTCCCTTTTGTCTCCAAAATGTTTTTGTTAGTTGGACGCCTTTTCTAAAATATGCTATAAGCATCAGCATGATCATGCAGGCATTTTGCATGAAAAATATGGGCAGTTTAAAGCATCTGAGGTACAACTGTAAAAGTTAGACTGGTTCCCTGACCAACTCCACTGAACCTAACATGAAACCTGGAGCCGGATCAAACACAGACAAGACAGTTTCCAGATCTGACCGCAATGATCATATTTTCATAATTTTTTATATTATTCTGCAAGTCTATAATTTAAAGATTATTTCAGTAAGACTTAGAGTCAAATTGTAAGGGTTGGCAGGTCTGCTGTTATAATCAAACATATTTCTTTATTTTTGCTTTGCAGTAGTGCAAAGTCATAGTTGTAAACGTAAATGTCAATGAAAATAGGGTTGGTTTTCTTTCCGTCTGTCTTTCTGAGAATGACTCAACTGTTTTCATGGAACTCACTCTTTACCCATGAAACTGAATGGTATACTGCCAAACACTTAGTTCAGGCAGTTATACACACCTGTTGAACTACACATCTGAAGTACATTACGAGGTCAATACCCTTGACCTCCTGTATGAATTTCAGGTAATGTATTTTTGAAGCCTAAATACAAGTTTCTTTTTAGAAACTCTCAATACCTGATTTATGCATTTTATTGTCAGTCAAAAATCAGTCCCTTTGGACATGTCCAGTAAATATGAATGTTTTCGAAAATACAGTATTTCGTAAGTTACTGTAAGTGTATTAGCAAGAAATTAAGTATTTGAATTTGAATGGAATATAGCATAAAATTCAAAAAATGATGCTTCTGTTGTGCACATTTTCGATGGAATTACTATTATGGATACAATGAGATCAGTTGGTGAGTACATGTATTCAAACTACTTATGCTTCAGTTGCCAATTTTCTTATGTACATGTATGTACCAATGGATGATTCACATCCACACACGAAATAAATAAATATTAATATGTAAAAACTGTTTTAAGTATTTTTTGTTTTATATGCAACAAGTCGGCAACTGTGTCAGTGAAATCCATTGTTTTGGCTCCCGCACGCCTGTTGTTTTTATATCTAAGAGGATAAGCATGCAATATTTTTTTCAGTTAACTGACTTGGTTGAATATTGCATAATATGGATTGGTTTGGGGTTGTATGGCACAGCAACACACAAATTCAAGGCAAGGTCGGATTGGCAGTGGTCTAGGCCCCCCCCCCTGAAATTGCTGATAATTTAAGGTGCTGAGGCAATGGTTCGCCTACTATGATGTGTCCCTGCACAAAGCATTTCACATATTTTGTTGCGTATGAACCAAGAACAGATTCATATTTTAATATTGATAATGATACACAGTACAGTAGCTTATATAGCTACACATCTTTCCTACAAATAGTTAAATAAAACCAGATTTATTGACTTTACACGAAAGAGGCAGAGAGAGAGAGAGAGATTTTGGACACTGAGATCTGGTAGTCTTGAATGTCATTTAATTAAGACAAAACAACAAATGCATGTTAGAAAACTATAATTGATGTGCGAGGTGTTTCTCCTTTGTTGGAAAAAAAAATCTAAACTCTTTTATTGCAAGCTAACTATGACAGAGAGAGAGAGAAGGATTAATCTTGGAATCATTATAATTTTCCCACATCTTTGTTCTTTTCAGCAAATTTATTCAGTTTAATTGCAGACAATCAACAAACTTCTGCTGTTAATTCCTGGGTTATAATTGGGGCTGTCAAATATGATGCTCCAAGTCAGATGGCCTTGTTATATAAATGACACCTGCCCAAGCTGAAATTTACATATACATTTGATGATAATTTCATAACAGTGTTGACAATGGCTACTGCTCTGATTTCTGTAGAACATCTGCTTAAGTGACGTTTCTCTTAGGGACAGACCATTCAATTTCCTAACAGGTGGGGGTTTAAGGGTTTAGGATTCTTTTTTACAAGCTTGAACACAATCATCTTGCTATGATTTGTGGGGAAAAAAGACCTTAGTCAATACTGTATTTTCCTTTTTAAAGTATTTATTTTGTAATGAAAGAGGAAAATCACAGTCCCTACACATGCACACCCAACAAATTAAATGGTCGGTCCCTTACCATACACATGCAGTAGGCCCTATTGTGTCAGAATCAAACTGGCTCAAAGTTGTGTATATTCAACCTCGTGTACACATGCTGTTGTTGAGAGTGTGTACCGCCGTTACTGCTTAAGGTCCAAGCACATGGTTCGCATTTCAGCGTAAATTGAGTGGGTCTTTTTGTTTGTTCGTTGTTTGTTTTTTAAAGAGGAGTGGTTATCATTTTGGAAGTAACTGTCCATATCTCAGATGATTACTTTTCCTTTGTAACAATAGGATAAATTGATGCTGTTCAAGGGAAGCTGTTGTGGTATGCTTCTCATCAAGTCAGTGCTTAAGTTTGTTCAGATTTTTTTTAATAAAGCAAAAATGTCAAATTCCTAATAGTGTCCATGATCTACTTTCCACGGATCATGATGTAAACCTGTCGGGCTAATTGTTTAAGCTGAATTTGGAATGCATATTGGTTTTTGACATCGGCAATAACTGCACATAGAAGTATACTGCATAGAAACCGATAAACCTTTTCTACACACACATGTATTGAATATTATACAAGACTCTTTTGAAATTATTTTTTTTATTCTCAAATATATAAACAGAAAGATGATTGACTTTTCAAATGGTATCCGATTGTAAATCAATCTGAAGTCTGAGTCTTTCCATGAGTGGTCTTCATGCATTAGCTGTTCAAATGTCAATCAGTCATGTCAACCAACCCCCTCCATGGTAGAGAAGCCAAAGACATGCTTGCCGAATCACAGTGGTGATTTGTAGGTATTTACCCCTCCACAGTGGGAGCTTCATCGCGGAGCAAGTGTGGAGAGGATTAACTCCCCTACTCCAACACATGGAGAAATGAAAAATCGTGTGAACTGTACTGTAGACTGTACCATTTTAATTTAGATCCAACCATATCTCTTAGTGAAAAATCCATGTCAATACGACTATCCATTCAGGAGGAACAATCATACTGACATTTTATATTGGTCACCTTGGCAAACATTTTGGAGGTAAGATTGGCACAGTTTTTATTTTAGGACCATCAATATATCATAAGAAGTCTTCTAGCGAAAACATTTTATGGCAATAAAACCACCTGTTCTAGAAGAGAAGTGAAAAGATTTTCAAGATGGTGGCTATGTTGGAGACCAGTTCACCATTTTCATTTAGGATCATCTACAGTTAACTCTCTAGCTACTAGTGATGCTGTAGTGGTTCATTGCTCTGCCTAGCTTTTGGGGTCACTATTGCACCTGTTTTGGGGACTGACTACCAGAACCTAATGCTGCTGCAGCCAAATGATAACTTTTCAGCTGATGATTTGGGGATATAAGTCAATTGTTTTTAGTTATTTTCTATATCACTGACTGATTTACATACTAAAACCATGCATATATAAATGCTATATCTATGTCTGTTTGATTTTTTTGTCCTGCTGACATCCACAAGATTGGTATTAAAATCCATGGATAGAACACAAAACACTATTTTTAAACACTAAAATGTATCTATCAGTCTTTAATACAAAGTTATTGGTGAAATATGTACATGTACTTATTTATAAAGTTTAACTAGTCAATATGTTCTACTACTTCTTAAGTTGCTCATCATGGTATTTGTAGAAGCAGTTATGCTTTGAACACAGACGGATATCGCACCTCATGCTGCCTTTTTTCTTTGGAACACTGTTTGCATCGCCTTGGTTTTTCAGCTTGTGTGGGCCAATAAGCATCTCCACAATTATCAATTACAGATAGTGCCCTTCTCTTTCTTGATCCTTGAAATGTCTCTATCATTTGCTGTGCAAGAGCAATTAAAAAATCCAGTTGTTGCCATCTGATTTCTTTTTTTTTTGATAAGAAGTTTGTGGTTGGGTGACTCCTGCATAGTTATTAATGCATTGACTAAAGCAACATCAAAGCAGAACCTAAAGATATTTCCACCATATGGTAGCTTTGAAGCAGGTGGAGTATTGCACACTTTTCTGGTCTGCTAAATCAACTCCAAACATGTATTTATTATAGAGTTCCAAGATAATCGGAGCTGGAACTTCCTGGTACGTTCCATTTTTTGGCTTTCTGCATACCATCTTGTTCTCGCTTGGGTTACAACTTGTTGATAGATAATGGACAGTTATTTTGTCTTTCCACGCTACAGCACAGAGATTGCCTTTTGTCATCAGCACACTGTCACCCCTGTTCTTTAATTTGGCAGATTTTATTGCCTTTGGCATTCCCTTTCTATTTGCTCATACTGAACCGAGACAATACATTTTTTCTTTCCTTACCGATTCAAACAATGCTGGACTTGAGAAAAAAATTTCCATGTAAACTACATGAGATTTCCCACATATTTTCTTGGTAAGATCTATTACAAAATGGGCACCAAGGCCCTAATCTTTCGTGCATCCATCCTAGCCTTCTTCTCTCCATATTTACACCGCGAACTCATGCACATAACCATTGTGTGGGTCTGCCCATTCCCCAACTTTTATTCCAAATTTTGTCAGCTTCGCTAGCAAATATTGCTTAAAGGATAACCAGGGTTAGAACTGAAATTAATTTTTAAAATTTGAGGTTTTTTTAAGGTTTTTATCAAAGGCTAAAAAAAAAAAAAATATGAGGTTCAAGACACAAAGCAGTTACAAGATTATCTCCATAGTGAGCATAACATTTATTAAAATCTGAATATCCCCGTAAAGAGAAAATAGACTTTGTTATGGAGCGGTGAAGAGAATATTCCTTGAGGACTGTTTTGCACGACCTGGACAGACTGTCCACTAATACGTTCTTCTTCCCCGGAATGTGGCGCTTTATGAGGAATGTGACTGGCTCAGAGGGTTATCTCTTCCGAGGCATCCAGCAAAGGAGGTTCCAACTCCATCAAAGAAAAGGGACATGTCAGCCTCCATGACGTCAGAGATACGCTACGATGGGCGTGTTGTCATCGGAGACCATGACACAACGGCCCCTTGCTCTGTCGATGCACCCTAAAACACTTCTGGTAAAAGGATCTTAATTTGAACAAAGGTTGAAGCAAACAGACTTTGAACTGTGCAAAGACTGACGCAAACGCTGCTGCTGATCCAACAATGAGATGGCGTTATGGGTCTATCAAATGAATGATAGAATAAAATGTCAGGACATCTTTAATTTGCATCATTCATGCGCTTTCTCGACCGCTAGACTAGCCTAATGAAAAATCGTGTACAAAAAAGCATTTTTTGTGGGGTCGAGGTAGTCATTCATCATTTTTTCAAATTTTTTTTATTTTTATTTTATTTAGGTTTACTTCAGTTTTTTGGGGCTTTTTTAGGTTTCTAAGGTCAAAATGGAATTTTAGGGTTTTCATGGATAATCTACCTTTATATGCAATCATCCTTTCCTCCACACTCTGCTCTTTATGACCCTTGTAATTTTCAAGACACTTTTTGGAAACTTCATCAATACGGGTCTTATGTGACACAACTTGTCATGTCCAGGTTGGTGTTTTGATGGATTCTACCTGGTGTCATTTACGTGAAAATACTTACACAACTTTTCAAAACGAACTCTGGTCATAATTTTTTAAATGCTTGGTATTTGGAAGAGCCACATAGATCGCCAAGCTAGGGTATAGGTCAGAAATGCCAGGATTGACAAAATGTATGCCTAGATAGGCCAGCATTTCTTCCATTGTTGTGGGTTGCCAGAGTGAAACTGGCTTCTCTTCCTTCAATCTTGCTGCATATCCATTAGTTTGTGCCACAATTGCTTCAATCAACACCAGGGAAAAATATTTCAAGAAAAAAAATCAATCTCTTTCTTCGCCTCATCTGAAACGCAAGTTGGACTGACATTTACAGTAAACTCAGTGACTTTCGGAACACATGACTCTCTTGTCCACACATCACTGTCTTCATCATCAGATTCTGTCTCAATTTCTGACAGACTTGACACAGAAGATATTTTAATGTCACTGCCAACACTTCTTAACTCATTGTCCTCTGAAGATTCTTTCCATTTTTGCCAGAAATGCGGGTAGGAAACGCATTTTTGGGGTTACTTCTGAATGCATCCAAACAGATCTGTTTCTGAGAGATTTTCATTTAGCCGGATGCTTAGGTGTATATAAGATGTTGTTTTCAATTGGTTACTTCGCGCATGCATGTGCAGAAGGGTGAAAATTGGACTTCTTTAGTTGTTTTGTATGGGGGGGGATGTTGCATATTGGACCCACGATTTTAGTCTTCTGGCCCTTTTTTGTGCCTAATCTCAAACTTATCTGACTTTTTGCAAAGGTTCATCTGTCCATGTGCAGTTTGGACTGGTCTGCTCTAGATCTGGACACAAACTCCCATTCTGAAACCGGTAATTTTCGGCCTCAAAGAAATTGGGTCTCAACATTTCTGTTTTTTTGCCTGTATTTTTTAACTTGAGCAGAAAGTATACATTATTTGGTATCTTTTTAGAACTACATCTTTCTCCTTTTCTGTAATACCACCCGCTTTGGTGTATCATCAATGATGTTGACGTTACAGAGCTCAGAAGAAGGGTACAACCTAACGACACATAAATGTGGCATGTTGTGTTAATGAGTTATTTCAATATTGTTAAGTTCGTCCTCAGAAAAACCTGAAAATTTGGATTCCGAATCGCTAGCATAAGCAAAAGTCATTGTTTCCTCTGACAACTTCAAACGCATGTATTAGTTAACATGTGGCACAAAATTCAAGAAAATCCCCACATTTAGTAAGAACAATCATTTGTTAACTCTATTTTGATTGGTTAAATGTGCTTTTACTTCCTATTAATAACCAGTAAGATTGATTGTAACATGAACATACAAGTGGATTTATCAGTCACTGTGGAGGCAAGGCACATGTACGTAGCGGATGTACACGTTAGTCGTAAGCAAAGAGTTTCACATGTCTTGAGCAACCACCTCTGGGAAGTGAGAAAAGTGGCCCCTAAATACAGGTTGCTTGTTACTGGAGGTTTATTTCTACATTAAAGAGTTTTACGGGACCTTGACAAGTTAGCTTAAGACTGGTGATTGCTTAATACAGGTAACCTTTAAGATTGATTTGACTGTACATATCATACAAAGTCTTTTTGTGAAAACCACACGTCAATATGACCATCCTTTCTGGAGGAGTAGCTGTTACAAGATTTTCAAATAGGGGTACTACAGTAAAACCTGTCTTGGGCAACCTCTGCTATGAGTGACCACCTGTCATTTATGACCACAATCATCATGTACAGATCGATTTTATTATATAAATGCACTGTCGCCAGTGACCACCTGCAGAACACAACCACAATTTTCTGGCAAAAAATGCATTTAGACACTGTTACGAACAACCTTTTAACAAAAACAAATGAATACTGCTGACGTTTATTTAATCCTTTGTAACCATCACTGTTTAAGAGTGTCTGCAGACAAAGGGCAGACTGTTCTAAAACAATATTGCTATTCATGACCGCATCACAAAAATGGAGATAAATAATCATTCAAAGTCATGACCTTTTATGAGGGTGTTTGTGCTACAAAAAACTAATAAGAAAAACAACAGGCTACAAGTTCCTAAAATCTACAGGTGATGCAGGTAGCCGACGTATGCTAAAGACCATAACCAGTGTAAAGTACATGTCACTATCCATCACTGTAGTACCAAAGCGCTGTAAATCCCCGTTATGATTAACCATTGCTTGTTCAAAACAGCACAACTCCGATAATGCCCTAATGAGAATTCCTTTGAAAGGGTTTCATTGTAGTGGCTGAGCATGTCATTTGTCTTTGGAGTCAATCCGTAATGCCTGGAGTGAATGAGGTCTTTGCCCTTTTCTTTAATAAGTGATTATTGTTTTCCAGTTTCGATTGTCACTGTAAAAGGTTCATGCTGTTAGTTGATTTTTTTATGTCACTGTTATTACCGTATATACTCGCATATCAGCCTATACCAACTGCAAACTACACAGACCCAGATCTGACGTCACATAATGCGCTGGCAGATCTGGATCTATGCAGTTTGTAAGGACTAATCAGTAGAACAAACAAGATAGACCCTGATCTGCCAGCGCACTATTTGACAGCAGATCAGGGTCTATGTTGCTTGCATTTGGACCCAGCTTATACATAAGTATACACAGTAAAACACACCAACCTGTCATCTGTTCACCATGGTGCAGCTGACTACACCCTTTGTTTATGGAGTTAATCTCTTTATGTCATTGGTGAATTAAGCATTTTGGTTTTGTCTTTAAATAAATTTATTGCGTTTCTGGATAGGTTAATTCTGTCTTTTTGATTTCATTAATTGGTACACATGTTCCATATTTACTCAAAGCCTTATGAAAACTGCTACAGTGCACTTCATATATAGGATGAGTAAGTGTTATCATACCTAACTGTGCAATTTCTATGCTAAATATGAAGTGAGCCTGAAATTTGTGGACATGTCAAGTTAACTTATGGACAGGATGAATAAATATTACCTTAGTTAATTTTGCACTTCATATGCTAAGCGTATGTAAAGTTTCATGGCAATCCTCTCAGTAGTGTAGGAGGAACAGCAATAACTAACTTGTGCTAAGGGACAGATGGATGCCAGATGAAGGGTCATCACAAAAAGCTATTCTTGCCTTTGATCAAAGAAATGGTTAATACTATATGCCCCTACTACATTTGTGGTGGGATGCAAAATATTTGTCAACCCCAATTTATTTTCTTTTTCATGCTGCTCCTTAATTATTCAACTTATCTTACCAATCACGTTGTGTTTTGGACTAAATGGTTCCACTACAGTCTGGTCTCTGTAGCTCCGAAAGCCTTGGATAATAACCTAAAAGGAGATTGGTACAAATTTAAGTAAAGATTCTCAACATTAGTACTTTAAATTACTGAATGTTTTGTGTACAGGGTCTATTCTAGAACTGATAATTGGGGCAGGGGGATTCACCGCTCCCTTTGAAGAAAGGTATGTGTGAATTTTCTAAATATAGGAAGGATTCATCAAACAAATAAAGACAGAGCTTGCTAATTTGGTCATGATTTTCATGCATTACATTGACTTTTGTCACAATCTTTTAATAAATTTTGTGAATCCCTCAACTGTGTATCCTAGAATAGACCCTGTGTATATTATCAGGTGATACTGTAAAACTGACTACTAGTGACGTTGTAAAACTAGCTTGGCACAGAGGATCTATCAAAAAATATACTGAAATTATATTTTAAAAAATTTCATTGCAAAACTTGGGCTACTTAACAAGAAAGTTTACGTCCCCAACAATAATGTTTAGTTGTCTGGGCTAGTTGGGCATAGGAACTGTCATCCCCTGAATTTATATTCAAAGTGTTCTTCAGAATCTTGTAAGAAATATATTAATTAGGTCCCTGTTGATTGATTAAATGTAAAAACTGTAAATAATAAGAAATCTAAGTACTGATATATTCAGTGTCCTTTCCAGGGTATTTCAGAATAGTGGGCCAGCTACCCTATCATAAGCAGCTGCTCTCCTCTCAAAGATGGCAATATGATTCAAGTAAATACCATAAATAACATGTTGGCTTGGTTATTATATGCACCAAAATAATATACATGTACTTCCAAAATACTGTAAATTGTTTTGTTTTAATTGCATTCACTCAACAGTGTCAGTTAAAATGAAATGTGAGTGCATGCTTGATTACCAAATTGTAGGCTTTGCACTTGATATGTAGTACTCTGTAAGTTTAACAGTATGGATGGTCATGTTTAACTATGTATTACCTACAGGACAAAATTTCCATCAGACTTGTAAGTACACGGGTAGAGAAAAAGATTAAATTTGTTACCGCAATAACATTCTAGAATTGTTCAGATGGAATGCTAATATGTTTATATGATACAGAATCTGATGTCATGAAATAGGTGTTATGTCTGTGAAATATGTCAGTTTTTCAAGAAACAACAAACAAAACTTGAAGTTGTGCTTATGTCATTTACAGTTAAAAGTGAGAGATAATACTGCTACCTTTTTATACGATTATTAGTAAAATAAATTTAAAAACTTAAATTTAGAAGCAAAATGTTAAGTACATTCCCAAGTTTCATTGTGTCTGCAATGAGGGTGTCTTGATTAACTGCCATCATAATGCCCAATTTCTCATTAAGAGAGCAGTTACTGATATCAAAGCTACTAAGAAAGCACAACAATACAAATTCAAAATCATGTGGAAACCCTTCAAACGAAATAAATAATAAACTGTGTATTTTTTTTCTCACCATGTCTGTGACATAACATTTGAATCATAAATGTCACATAAATGGACCAACATTAGGCCAATATCAGTTCCCAACAGTTTGACCTTGCATAAATATACATTTATTGACGTAAGTCATAAAAAGAAAGCACCAAAATAATTTCAGACAGTTTTCCAAATGTTGTAAATCGGTTTGGTGTCCAAATGTTACATCTCTGATTCTTCTGAAATATTGGAAAGACAGCAGACACTGTCTACATGAAGTACTAGTAGTTTATGTTTTGACATCTATATGGTACCTATTTATGACATCCTGACATCATACACAGCATATAGTTTTTTTGCTGACAGATGAAAAGGAGGTTGTATACTTTCTTGCCCCAGTTATGTCTGTGTCAACAATGGTTTCTGTATGGACTTTATGCTTAGTTAAGATGGAAAATAGTATAACTAATCATAAATTGGTGAACAATTTCAATTTATATAGTACTGTTCTTGATATGCATATAGAAATGGTTCAAGTGTTGCCAATGCCCTACCTCCTTCATCGATGGAGTACTAACTGGATCCTATATCAATGGAGCAGCCAGGTTTTATTCACACCTGGGTGTTATTTCGAATATTTGTGTTCACGTTCATAAGAATGCATTTATATACTACTACAGACACAAGTATCCTTTTTTATTCCAGCTAAAAACAAATGCAAGGTCTTACCAAAAATGACTCCAAGTGTCCTCTAAAATATAAAAGTGTAATATCCTAAGCAGGCATGTGTAACCTATATCCACAACCTGGATTTACCAGCTTCTTGACATCATAGGATGTGGTTTTAAAAATCACTTATCCAGCCATTGCCCTGGAGGAAGTTGCACATGCCTGTCCTAAAGAATAATCCATTTTGAATACAGCATCTTATTGGATGAGCATGACACATGGGCAGAACAAGTTCTATGTCATATAGACATTCTGGCTTTGTAAGAAAAAAAAAAACTGTTTGGTAACTTGGACTGTAATTTTGTTGCTCCATGAACAACTATGGAATCACTTCGTAGCCTCAACTTGTTGAGCCTATGACACAGTAGCAAGGCAGGAACAGGAGGCCATGGCACCCCACCACAAACTCTGTGCATCCTGTCCATATTTCTGGCCTCCGATTTGTGCCCCATCCCTATTTAATTTGTATATTGATGCCGTTTTTTGCCAGTACCGTATCCCTTCCAGATCTCCCGCTTATGTAAGGCCCTAGTAAAGGTAACCCAGTGCCCAGTGCTTCAGATTGCTTTTTGCCTCGGCAGACCAAATGTCTCAGAACCATTGGCAGGCTAATAAAACTGATGCTGGAAGCAGGCAGAACACAGCCTATGACACATTGTGTAGGACAGTAATACTAGAAATTGCAATTACACTCAGTTCAGAGTTTGCAATTAAGGAAGACGATGATGACAAATATCGGTGTCGACGTCTTTGTGTATTATGACTACTCAGTAACGATTTTACGTGATTATGTCAAAAGGAGATGATGGATCAGCTTCAGTTTTACAAAATACCCAGTTTTACTTTAGGAATGAATTGGAGTGCACAAATTACTCTGGATTTATTCTTATATGTTCATACCTGTTTGATATACATGATACGTTGATCAAAGCCTGACTAAGTACATCACAATTTATTGTTTACAAAATTGCAAATGGCGGTAATTTTCCACAACCCCTTATAACAATAACAAAAAAAGTAAGTTGATGCTGTTTTAATTGATCGTCACTTATCTAGAATTAATGACAGCGTGAAACAATAATGTGATAATATATGTAAATAACACGTGTTCATTGATTCTTTCCAAACCAATAGTTTGCACATTGATGTAAACGATCCAATGGTTATGGCGGGAAATATTTCCTTCAACTTACAATAGTTACTTCCCTTACCAGCCTCGTTTCTAGTTGTATTCTCATTGGTAGTAGTAGTAGTAAGTAGTAGTAGTAGTTGACACAAACATTTTGATGTGTTTACCTCAACGCTCGTCTTACCAGCAGGCTATGTGATAAAAAGTAAAATGCGAGGACAATATAAATTCATAATTAATATACAAATTGATTTGAATTTGAATAATACAAAAGCAGAAGGCCATACCATGACAATGCCATTTTTAGATGGAAACCCTTTGCATTCCTATTGCAATAAATTGGCCGCTGAAAGAATATTACTTGACGAAAAATTAAAATTAAAATAAGTAAATAGTAGTATATTGTATAATGTGGAACTAATTACATTAAGATAATTACAAAAGGATAACTAAGAAAACCATAACTGGTGCAAAACCCTATTTAATAGACGTAACATGTCAAACATAAACAACCATAACATGACTATATGTTTTGTACTTCATGGTCTATACCCGATAAGTGCTTTTTTTTAATCTTGCGTGTCATTGTCTTCAGTAAAAACAACAAAAACAACAACAACAAAGCAACATAAATCAAGCAAAGAAAGAAAAAAAGAAACTGGTACCGTGTTTGAACACTGCACTACGCATCCTTAGTACACAGATGGGTACAATTTCTCAGTTGAAAATACTTTGGATCTTTAAAAAAAAACAAAAAACAATAAAAAAAACAGACAGGCCCTCAGTCTCATTCAGCAAATACTAACAAAACCAGTAGGTAATTACAAATTTGGACATTCGTCCAGCGCGTAGAATACTGCTTGAATCGATAGAAGGTTTTTGAAAATGTATACTTTGTCCACTGCTGTGGCCAAGACATGTCGCATATAAAGAGTAAATGAGATTTTCCATACAGTTCAATTACTGGAAAATGGTAAATTTCATCAACCCAGAATTTTTTGTCTTTTACATTTCGAAGATGGTCATTCACAGTAATAATGTATGATGAGTATTTCTATTAATTACAGAGCAGTAGCGGTGATACACACACTAAATTATAAATGATGGCAATCACGTGGGAATTTCGGTGGCATGTTTGAAAAGCTTCTCGGATAATTAATGAATTGTGCATATACATGTATGGCTCTTGATACAGACCTTGAAGCATGGTAATAACTGCAAAACAAGGACGCCCAGAACATCAGACGGTAATTCTTAAATGTGATGATGCCTTTTTAATGGTATGAATAATATGTCACCATTCAGTTTTACCTAAGTTGAGAACAATTGGTGCTTTGTTCTCAGCTTGCCTGAAATTCCACTCGAAGTTAGCCAGTAGTAGAGGGGGGTACTGAGCCTCAAGGGGGCCTCTATGGCCTCATACGGGAGTTTAACGTTGTGGGGCTTCTATGGCCTCAAATGGGGCACTATGGCCTCAAAAGTGCCAAGATTTATAGCCTCAGGGGGCCTCTATGGCCTCAAACGGGAATTTATCATAGCACGACGTATGTTGTGACGAAACGCCCCACCCCAGTTTTGATGGTAGAGGACGTTGTCTTCGTCACTACATACGGGGTGTGGGGACACTTGGCAATGATGGAAAAATAATTAATCTTTTCTTATGGAGATGGCACTCGAGGGACAAGGGGACAGCTCCTCCTCCTCCTCCAGGAGTCTAGACTCCTCCTACAGCGCTTCTTCGGGATAAATGGAGGATGGACCGCTTCTAGTTCCCAATTTTCTTCCTTCTTCTCCTCCTTCTCCTCCACTATCCTGTGATCTTCCTCCTCTATCATCGGATGAGGCTGGATAGGCTCCTTCTTCTCCTTCTCCTCCACTATCCTGTGATCTTCCTCCTCCATAGTAGACGGGGGTACTGGGGGTCGTGGGGGTGCTATGGGGTCTTATGGGATTTTAACGTTGGGGGCACTATGGGGCCAAAAGTGCCAAGATTTATGGGGCTGGGGGGCGCTATGGGGTCTTATGGGAATTTAACATAGAGCCCATTCAGGCCCCAATGTTCTGCCTAGTGGCTATATCTATATAGCCTAGAGTTATATATAAAGCATTACCTATACCTCAGATCATGTTGGAGGTGTCAGTAAATTTGCATATATTGTACCTATGTTATAAATAGCTTTAATCAAGGGAACCAACTCATAATAACACTAAAATGGACGTGACTAAAAGTTGTATTAAACTTCGGGAACCGTCACGGACTTTGGCGTTGACTAGAAAATAATCCGGAACATTAGATTATAATGGCCTAGACTAAAAGTAACACTAAAATTCCGAAATTGTACCGAACGTTAGCGGAGACTGAAAATAATCCGGAAAAAAAAATGGAAAAAATTGACTGAGACTAAAAAATAGTACTACAATTTCGTAACTCATTTTAAATTTTTTTTTTTTTATTTTATATTTTTTTATATACAAACTCAAATAAACCCAAAACCCAAACCCAAACCTAACACACTATCCCAAATGCCTTGTGTGCTGCCTAAAACCCCCAAAAACCTGTTATCAGACGAAAGGGTATGACAAAGGGATGAAATCACGCCAACATACTATCCAACATATACACCATCCATTTTTTTATTTTTTAAATTTTTTTTTATCAAAACACACACACCACACAACCATTTTTTTTACTTTTTTAAAAAATTTTTTATATCAAAACACACACCACAAATACACAATCATTTTTTTAAAAAAATTTTTTATATCAAACACAAAACTTACACATACCACAAATATACAATCCATTTTTTAAAATTTTTTTTATATCAAACACAAAACTTACACACACTACACAACCATTTTTTTATTTTTTTAATTTTGTTTATATCAAAACACGCACCACACTATCCATTTTTTTTTACTTTTTTAAAAAAATTTTATCTATCAAATTCAAACTTACACACACCACACAAATCATTTTTTAACTTTTTAAATTTTTTTATATCAAATACAAACTTACACACACTACACAACCATTTTTTTTACTTTTTTAAATTTTGTTTATATCAAAACAGGCACCACACTATCCATTTTTTTATATTGTAATCTTTGTTGCTGGCATCTTCTTGATCTGTTGAGATCTTGACGAGTCAACGAGAATGACTACACTGACCAACGCATCACTTTATATGCTTAACGCGCGGACGCGATGGAAAACATGGTAGGGTTTCAGATCGACAGTGAGATAACAGATAGATAGAGAGGTTACTTTTTAGATCGATAGAAAGAGAGAGAGAACATAATTATTATTTTTTTCAAATTCAATAAAAAAAACCCCACACAACAGCATTTTTCCAACAAAAATATTTTTTTAATTAACAATAACAAGTATAAACTTTTTTCTAACATAAAAAACTAACAAACAACAAGAGATTAAGATTGAACGTATTTACAAGGTTGACAACGTTGGGAAGGTAAACTAAACTTCCACCTTTCTACATCAACATCATTCTGATTGACATTACGTTTCTGATCTAAAAATAAGAGATATCCATAACGTTCACAAAACCATCGTTCTACTTTAGCATCGTTCCGAGCATAGTTTCTATCAAACCAAGTCACTAAATGTTCTAAGGAATATCCAAGACTGCGTTGATGAAGATAATGTACACAATATTGTCCACACACCATGGAATCCGATCCTTGTAATCGAATATTATTGAATCGAGAAGAGATGGCATTTCTTCTCATAAAGTCAATGATGTCGTCTTCCAAAGGAGTTAATCCATAAGAATCAAAATATTCCACACCTCCACCATTGTGATCGTTGGGAAAGTACACTGCTACCCAATGGGTTCCTGGTAGATGACTGTCGTCGGTATTGATGACATAGGCATGAACATCTTTAGGTTTACGATGAGGTAGTTCATCTTTAGCACACACCACAGGATTCCAAGAAGAAGTGTAGGAACTACGAGTCAATAGGTAATAAAGTTCTCTGGTATCCATATTTTTCTTCTTCTTTTTTTTTCTTCAATAGAAATAATAGGTCACCAATTCACACCTGACTTTAAACTTGAATTGATCTGTCTTGTAATTCCACGAATATTCACGTCGGATAGGTTCTGCACTCTGTTGAATGAGTCCTTCGATGCGTCTGATCTCCAGATAATCAAGTGAAGGAGAAGAAGAAGTCTGCAAGTCTTTATACCATTTTCTCAACACTTTTTCGTCCGAGTTCTGGGACCAGGCCGTTTCCAAATATTCGTCCAATTGTTCTTCGCCCGTCATCATCATACATTGGTCGTGTTGTATCTGACTGGGATGATCGATTTGACATCCATGACATTGTTCTCGGACTAGACTGTTAATTATTTTACTCAATTCCTGAGCATAACAGGAGACTAACTGTTTTTCTTGTTCTGGCCATCGAGAAATAAATCCAGTAAACTCGGTTTTAGGTTCTGAATGAATGACTTCGTCATCATCATCATTTGTGGTAGTTTGTGACTGTTGAACTTCACAAAATTCCTCATCTATTTCCATAGGTTCTTCTTCTACGTGTTGCATCTTTTTTTTCTTCTTCTAATAGTCTAGAATCACTTCTCTCAAACTGTTGATTTCTAGAGTATTATCAAATTCTGCATACAAGACGACGTTCACTGTCTAGGGTAGAGGATCTGCAAACTGAAGTTCCACACGAAGTGGGCCTGATTTTATAGGGTGGAAATGTCCTTCATCGCTGCCTTGGTCAGGAGTGAAATCAAGTCCCCACAAGGCATACCCTCCTGCATAATCCTCGTACGAAATGCCGTGGCTGGTGTTGGTACCTAACTGTCCTGTGGCTTCAAACAGGCTCAGGTAAGATCGCAAGTAATTTTTATGGCCGTCGCTAAAGTTAGGTTCAAAAGGTCTGGTACACAAGGTCTTGCCATCTCGACTGACTTCTATCTTGGATACGTTGTAGTGTTTAAACTCGAACGGATTCTGATCGTGGACTCCGTTGAGGGCTGCATTACTGACGATGTCAATCAGCAAACGTTTGGGGAGCTGTCCTTGGAAGACGTGATCTTCGACTTTGGATCGGAGTCCAGCGGCTATGGTAAAGGTTTTCACTTCCACGCGTCGCACAGGATACTTGGCAGTGGTTCTGCTCAACGTTTGACTGATGTCGTTGGCTACTTTTGGTAAGACTTCCACACGTCGCACGTAAAGTTTGGCTTCTTGGATTTTGGTTTTCCACTCGTTAGCATGAGCCATCAAATGGAAAGCGACACTACTGCGATTCAGTCTCAGGCGTACATCCACTCCGTTCAACAAATACTTGTCTTGCAACCACATGTCCAAATGCAAACGATCCATCAATTCTAAACTTCGTCTGATTTTCTTTCGACGGTCGTTAAATCCCACATTGTGAGGGACTGCTGGAATTATAGGATCACCATCATTAGCAGAAGTCTTCGCAGGTACTGACAGCCCTGTGTCGTTGAACTTTTCCGAGGTGTCAGGTTTCCAGACCACCGAAGCATCCAGATGAGTGTTCTTGGCTTCTTTTCCGTACGTCAAGAGATTTTCCAAATAAGCACGGTAAGGGTAAGTATCCAAACTGCTGATGACCAGTTAGTTATTCAAGTACAAATCTACTCCGCTGAACAAGGAATGCATGAAATTATTGACGGGTGCCTCTCGGGCAGCTTCCCCAGGAAGGTTGTTGTCATTTTTTTGTACTTGAAATTTCAGGTACAAGTAACTGTTATTCAGATCGATGTAATCTTCGGTTTGTCCTTTGATTTCAAATTCGATAGGAGCTGATTCCGTCAAAGACGATACAGGATGAAATTCCACCCATTGGGATTCTTGCATCGTCATCATGGTGAGAGGCATGGTAAACATATCCAGTTCTGACTTAGTACATTCGCAAGAATCTCGGTGCATCATTTTTTTTTCACAGTTAATAATCAAACACGTCTAATTCTCTGACGGTTCTTCTTCTTTTCTTATTCTTTTTTGAACTGCCGTGTGTTCTTTTATGAACTTTGAAGGGATTTCGATGTCGTCGTCTCTTTCTACCTTGTCCTTGCTGTGAAGTGGAGGAAGAAGTAATGCCAGGGTCTGAAGCGTGAAGTGAATTTATAGGATTCTCTCGGAGACCTAAAAGATCTTTGCCAGTGTTCATCAACACATTTTTGCCTGCTCTCATAAAGGCTTCTTTAGGATTTTGTTTGTCGATGAGGACGTTTTGCAAAAATTCTTTTCCTTGTGTCAAAGCGGCATCTTTTAAGGCATGAAATCCTCGAGTCACCATCGGTTTCAAAATAGGAGCTACCGTCCGAAATGCCGATTTTAACATATCTCCTAAACCATGTCCTCGTTGTCGAGTCACTCCTTGGTACACTGGATACATTTATTTTGTTTGGGCCAGTTACAATTCGTTAGAGAACTTGTTTTTTTCGAAAATGTAGTTTCACCGTGACTTTTCCTTTGACAATGAATGGCACATCTTGTCCCAAATCTCCTTTATTACTAATGTTGACACTGTCAAAATACGATTTACTGACTGGAAGATAATGAGGATGTACAAATTCACGGTGAACGTTAAACGTGTTTCCACCTTATTCGTACGCACCAGCAGCAGTATCCACTTTGAAAGGAATGACTCTCAGTAAGGGAGCGGCTGTGTGGCCCACCACGTTGTACTCCACCACATCGGAGTACACAAACATTAAATTCAGTCCAACGTTCAATTCGATAGGGGTGCGAAAAGCCTCTCCGAAATCTGTGTTGGTGTGGATTGTTCGTTCACCATGATACTTTTTATTTCCACCCAAAATATCAAACAACCCAGCAGAAAAACCGATGGTCATGAATTTTCTTTCGTGCGCGGGTAAGTGTTTGTCTTCTTTCTCGTCGAATGGCTTTCCCTCATGCCCTTTCAAAAATTGCAAGAGGAAACGGCGTGCCACAGGATGGTATTTGATCTCTACCCATTTTTGTTTTTTTTCCAAGGCTTTGACAAATTGGGCTTAGAAGACGGCCGCAATCGTCTCCACCAAATGTTGAGCACTAAAATAATACCCTTCAGGAATTCTCACGCGAAAGGTCGAGTAGGGAGTATTGTCAGTTTTTGAACTCATTTTTTCCCCAATTTCAGGATCATGAGCGTCCAACTCTTTTTGCACTTTTTCGTTATAGATTGCTATGTCAAAAATGGTTTGATTTCCAGACACATTCTTGATTTGCGCAGGATGAATGATTTCTACCAAAGCCACTTCCCAATGAGCGTCGTGATCCAATTGGAAGGCCTGAGGTAATTTGGCCGTGAAACAACATAATTTGTTGTTGGGAAACACATCCATGGAACTGTCACTGGGTAACATTAAATAAAATTGGTCATTCATAGTTCTAAGGTGGTTCTGGTGTCCGAGGAGTCACTCAAGTGGACAGAAGAATGATGTTCAAAGGGTTCCAAAAGAGGACTGGTATTGTGGTGACTGGAAGAAGAAGGTGGACTGGCGTTGCTCGTACTCCCGTGGTGGTGACTGTTGTCCGTCGTCGTCGTAAATTTCAAAGAGGGACTGGGTAAAAGATAACCGATGCAACTGCTAAGTAAAATGGTCCACAATTGTTTGTCTCCTTGTTGCAAACTCAAATTGGCAATAGCTGCTCCGATGACACAATACACTACAAAAATTTGGCAGAAAAAGACGATTTTATTTTTAGGCACACGTTCTCCGCACCACACCCAAAGCGGTTGTTTTTGTAATTCTTGAAGAGAAGAACTCTGCGAAGGAGTCGAAGTCGTGGTTGCTGTGTTGAATGGCATGTTGTTGAGTTACTTCTTTTTCTTTTTATAGTCGACGACTTGAGAAGCAGCAATCCAAGAATCAAAACTAAGAGGATATCCTTTCCAACGTACTTTGACTTCTTCTACTCGACGTTTGCCTACTTTGCGTGTTCTTTGTTCGAGAATGCTTTCGATGTCGTACAAGGCGTCTTCTTTTTTGGTCACTCGTTGTAACTCAGGCAAGTAAAATGTTCTTTTGAGTACTTCACCGTGCATGTCTTCCAATTTATAGACGGGAGGATCACGTCCACGGACGGGGGTAGTGACACGAAACAATTCGGTGGTCCAGTTGGGTAAATAACCTTTGTCAAAAGTACGTTTGGTTTTTCCGATGCGAACCCAATCACCCGTCTTTAACTCCAGCAAGGGTTTCTTCTTCTGAGGTGGTTTCCTTTTTGAGGTACCAAACAATTTATCAAACACGGTCACTTCGTTTTCAGGGCTGACCTCTTCGGGGGCACATCCGATGCTACGATGGTACGATTGATTGTACGCTTTGACCAAACGAGGTAACACGTCGATGTACTTGAGAGTATGTTGATGTGTAAAATATTTCCACATGCGTTCTTTCAAAGTTCTTTGAAAACGTTCAACGATACTGGCTTTGGTTTCAGGATTTTCGGTAGTAAAAAAATGAATCTGTCTTTGTTTCAATTATTTTTGAAAAGCTTGATTTAGAAATTCGGTGCCTTTGTCAGTTTGCCATCGTAAAGGTTGGCGTCCACTTGGTTTCAAGACCAATTTTAAGGCACGTACCAATTCGGTACTGCTTTTAGAGGTCAAAGGTACGACCCAAGCAAATTTGGAAAACACGTCGATGACACAAAACAAATATTTGTGACCACGATTGTAAGTTGCCAAATGAGAGGAGTCGGCTAAATCGGCTTGCCATTGATGATCGATGCCTTCCACTTGGGTTGGACTTCTAGTAAATTTACGTCGAATGGGTTTGTGTAACGTGTACGTCGATTGTTCTTGTAACCATCGTCGTACTTCGGGTAAACGTACACTTTTCAATTTACTTTTAGCAGCTCGATATAATTTTGAACTCCTCGGTAACCAGCAGCATGGCCAGGATTGTAATAAATGGTGGCTAAAAGTTTCTACATGATTCCCTCAAGAATAAGTCAACCAAGTACCAATGCTCTTTTCTTCGTGGGGTATCTTTTTGGATTGTTTACGTGTCCGACGAGCCACTGGTGTAAAAGAAGATGTGGTTTGAACAGGGGTCATCGGTTCTGTTTTGACTTCTGTCTTTACTTCTTCCTTTTTCTTTTCTGAGGGTAATGGGGTAGACAACATCTTTTTCATCCAACTTGGTGTGGCTAGCTTTTTCTTTTTAAGAGGTGGAGTTTGTAACTCTTCTTTTTCTTCTTTTTCTTCTTTTACGGTCATCCCAGTACCGGTGTCTGTTTTAGTGGTGGTGACTTTAGGTTCGCTTTTCATCATCGTCTTAAAATCTCTCAGAGTGGGTGGAGCTGTTTCGTCTACAGCTTTTTGGTGAAAGAGTTGTAGACGTTTTTAAAGTTGACCGTACCGTTGCGATTTTTCTGTTTCTGACAAATCGCTTCGTTCCATCAGGGTTTGTAATTCTTGTTGTAACTGGGACATCTCGTTGAGATTAGGATTGGGTGGTAAATGAGGTATCCGTTGTTCCTTCCAACGATGAAATTCCATCCATCGTTTGTAAGGTACTAAAGTCAGTTTTCGTCCTTCCATTTCATCCAAAGGTACCAAAAAGGTGTGGTCTTTTCAGAGAAGGGTGGTCCTTTTTATCTTCTTTTTTTTTTGGTTATCGCATGACACCTCCTAAAAGCGGTCCAGCAATCGTTCCTAACAAAGGAGCTGCTATTTTTAACAACGGTCCTATCAACATAGGTAGAAATCCTCCTCGTTGCACCAACATTTTTTTCTTTTGTTGAAGAGGTATTTTCTTTTTCACCATTTGACGAAGAACGTTCCGATGTTTACCTAATTTTTGTTTCTGTATCTTGGACAAAGGTACCGTTCCTTTCAAAACGTTCAAACAACATTCACACACGGTATCGATGATTTCTTTTGGGGCTGTTTGAATGAGTTGTTTTCGCATGGGAGGATTGGATTTGGTCAGGACAGACAAGACGTCCCAATGTTTCGCCAGACGAGGTGGAAGTCGTCCTTTTTTGGTGGTTTTACTTTTCTTCTTTTTTTGGTGGAGGTGGTTGTGGTGTGCACGTTTGGGAGCCATCTTAGAGGTGAGGAGTAAGTCTGAAGTCTCTGGCAGGGTACCCTTCTATTTTATACTGGAACACGTCTCCACTGATTGTCTGCACGACGTACCAACTTCACGACAGGCATCACTCGACGTTGAGGTGTTTTCATGGGATTAAATCGTCTCAATTCTTCTTTGGATAAATCCAACAAACTTTGTAACACGCCGGTTCTTTCTTGAACTTTGGTTTTAGGGGATGGTACTTTGTTGGCGGCCGCTGCCATAGCCAACTCAGCCGATGTCGTCGAGGGTCCCGAAGTGGTGACTTTCGAAATAGGTTTCCATTTTTGCATCAAATTAGGAAACACTTGTCTTAAGTCCGGTTTGGCAGGCATCATCGTGAAGGGTGGTGAAGAAGACAAAGTTGATGGGGACGAAGGAGAAGGAGACCTCGTCACGGTTGTTTGTGGTGGTGTCTTGCGGGTGTACGTTTGCGTCCTGGCCGCAGTACCTCTCTTGCGGCTCCTTGGAGTGGTGGTGGTAGGTGTTTTCTTTTTCTGGTGGGTGGTTTTCTTTTTCTTTGGACTTTTCTTCTTTTTGGGTGCTTTGGGTTTTTTGGCTTGGGCATTAGGATCCCATTTCAAAAGGGAACGAATCATGACACCTCCTAAAGAACCGCTCCCTCCAGGGGTTAAAATGATTTGTTTTTTAGTCCGTGAATCGATTCTAGGATCGGCTAGTTGTGACAATGCCCCTTTATGTTTTTGAAAAAAACGTTGAGTTTGATGAGGGATGTGAATGATGCCTTGCAGTAATTGACGTGCCGTCAAAGAAAACCATCGTAACACTTCTTTAAGACTCGCTTCTAACAAATGAGCACGGACTTGTGGATTTTTTTCACGACTGATACCATACAAGGCACGAATCAATTTAGCCGAAGGATGAGCTTGAAAGGAAGTCATCTCAAAAGAGTGTGAGACAGAAATGACGTAGTGACTGTTTTTATAATTTTTTTTCTTTCAAAAATTGGCTGAAGGGGACGTGTAAATGACAGGACCTCCTTCTTGACCCCAATGGTGAAACAATTGGGCACGAAATCTCAAATAGTCAGGAGTGGTGGGTTTTAAGTCGATGAGTAAATACTCGTGAGGGGTTTGAGTGGCATCGTCGTATACATAATTGAGCCAAGGAGCACCTAACTGTTTGGCTAACACTTGTACTTGAGATTTGTCTCTGGGGCTTTTAAACAAGACCACGTAATGAGCGTTCAGACTAATGGTCCGATGGGCTTTACTTTGTTGAAATAAATTTTGAGTAATGTAGACAATACTAGCATTACGATGGTGTCCTTTTGGTGTAAACCAAAGTTTAATTTCTTCTTCGTCTTCTCCTAACATGTCGTCGAAGATGACCAGATGTGTTTGACTCACGTCAGACACGATCCCATCGTCTTCGCGAGGGATACCTTCTACAAACGAAATGGCTTCTCCTTGACTTTCTTTCAATAACGTGTAAGATTGCCACTCTTTGTAACACCACACGATACGTTGAGGTGGACGATCGAACAGATAAGATTTGTGTTCGATCAAACGTTTGACAAATTCGGTTTTACCTGAACCACTCGGTCCAGCAATCAACATGTTAAAGGGATGGCGCAGATATAAAGCGTCCCAACTTGGACGATCTAACTTTTCGTCAATCACTTTGACCACAGCAGAGGAAGTAGAAGAGGCAGACGAGGCAGAAGAAGAAGATGTAGCCATGACTGAGGTAGGAAGATTTTTGAGAAGAAGACAAAAGACCCAAGACATTTTATACGTTTCATACACGTTTATTTTTTATTTTTTTTTGTAAAAACAAACAAACAAAAACATTTTTTTTTTTTTTACAAGTCATGAAGGACAAAAATGCAAACGGCAAAAATGGTCAGGTACAAGATTAAGGCTACCACTAAAAGAATTAAAGTTCTGTACAAACAAGTCATTGTACAACATTCTGGTGTGCTAGGAATGGAAGGCCCAGGCACTGGTGGTGTCAATCTTCTGGTCGTCTTTGTTTTGGAAAAATGAAATGTCTCTGACGGTAAGGAGGGGGTATGTTCTTGTGGTGTTTCCATGTGGACGACGACGACGGTGTGGTCTTTCTCTGCTGTGTCAGGTTCTTCTTCTTCCAGGATGGTTTCTAAGGTCATTTTTTTTTACTTAGGTTCCCATTTCACTTTTGGACACTTAGTGGTGACGTGCCAGATCTTTGGCAAACTGAATCGCTGATGCCAACTCTTGTAGCCAAGCATCGAAACCAATTTTTCTCCAGTCACGTAATCTTTCCAATTGTAAAGTTGTTGGTGTAACTCACTAGCAATACACACTTCTTGAAACGTGTCAAAGGTAGATAAAGTTTGACTAATGTCTTCTTCACACGGAGGTACCCCACTTGTCTTCATCACCACTCTCAACACTTTGAGTACAATTTGTCTTTCGTGTACCGATAAAGCATGAATGGTCATGTTTTTTTTGATGGTTCATCAAAATAGTCCAAAACAACCACGGGTCCTCCAAAATAATCCAAGACAAACACTGATCCTCAAAAATACTCCACAACGAATGTCCTGGAAAACGAAATCCAAGAAAGGTAGTCACTAACACACACACTGCATAGCGTCCAAAATTCAATGGAAACAGTTCTTGGATCAAGTCTTTATAATCTCTAGATGGACATTGAGTCAAACGCACAGCATCGACGATGTCCAAGCGTACGGCATCCGTCTGATCGTGTGAATCGCTGCTGTCAACGCTTACGGAATCCGTCTCGTCGCATGGCACTGCATCGCACTCCAAGTCGGGATGGTACTTATAGTTCACACTAGATTTCTCCCTTGGTGGGTGGGTGGCATGAGTATTCTTATTCATCTGTGGTGGGAGGATGACAAAATTACTCATCTTTTTTTTCTTCTTGCTCGGTCAACGTTGAAAGTCAGAATGAATGGTTAGGTTTGGAAGGGGTTCCTTTTTTATACCTGTCGACTGTACCATCCGCAAAGTACTGTAATGTAATCGGTGGAAACGCCAAAGAAAGGTAAGCACAGTTTTGAGACCATCTGACACGTTCCAGGATAGCTGAATTTCTAGGGTCCATGCGAATGGTTACACCACAACTGAAACATTTCACTTTGCTTCCCTCTCCAAAGTAGTCAAATCCTGCTCTGGCTAAAGAATTTGGAAGTAGGTAATCCATGCCATTTAGGCCATTTTTTAAACGTGTTCAAGCGACTGGCACACTCACAATAGTCAGGCAAGACCACGGGAAATTTGTATTCTTTCAACTTGAGGTCTGTAGTGGGTTCATCACACGGTGTTGAAGTCATCGTCAATCTTGGTGTTGGCTTTTCTGTTCAAGGGGGTGCCCTTTTTATACTGCAGATCGGCGTGTCCGTAAGGTAAAGTGGTGTGGTCTGGAAGTCTCACTCGTTTCTGGTACACAATTCGGTACACTTTTTGTAAAGGACGAGTGACAATTTGGTGATTAGGTAACCGTACGATCTTGTGAGGTTCTAACGTGTGCACTCGAAAGTCTTCCACTTGTCCAGACAGCAAAGCATTTTTCAAAACCTCAGAATTAACCACTATGCTGGTTAGATAGTTGAGGGTTAATGATTTCACTGTGCATTGGGTGTGAAGTTGTTCTTGTGGGTCTCGGTATCGGTAGCCGTAATTTTTAGGGCCACCGCTGGCAAAACTCAGGATGGTGTCTTGAGGGTGCGCGTCCGTCCAGGCTCCTAAACGATCTCCTTAAATGGTAGGGTGTGGGCAACCGGGTCGATGGATGTACATGCAACTGTCGGTGTCAAAGTACAGGACACGATCTCCACAGACTTCTAAAGCTTCGTCGTACAATTTCAAACGAGCATGGGCGGTCACGTAAGCTGAAATGACTACATTGCTAAACTTGTCAGGTTTTACAAACTTGGGTTCTTCTTCGAAATTGACTAAGATCAAATCATCACGGACGATTTCGACGTGTTTGACTAGTACACTTTTGTTGTCCACCAGTTGAAAGTACTTATAAGGATCGGTCAAGTATTCCGTCTTGGTTAAGATGGGTCGTTGTGCCATTTTTCCCCACAAGCAATTGAGCATGACTTTGGCAAACGATCTTTTTCCTTCGTTCTTTTCCACGTCTTCCAAAGTGATCCCTTCGATGTCACGGTACTCTTCTTTGAATCGAACTTGGTCTTCGGGAGTCTGACACCACGAGGGATAGCCGCTGGCTTCTTGTTTCAGTTTGAGAAATTGGCTGACGTACCCCGAGAAAATGCCTGGATGATTCGTGGCGTCGTCCTTTTGGTATTGTGATGTGGTTGGAAAGTGCCAGATTTCGTACACTTTCAACAAAAGGTATCCACGATCCAGAGCTCGAAATAATTCGGCACTGACCCACGTTCCTGTCAAAGAGCGTTCTTCCTCCATGTGGTGACAGGGGTGATCTTGGTTGCATGTTTCGGCACACGTACGGCATAACTGAAACATCAGTTTTCCTTGCCAATGGTGAGGTAAGATGGGATGGTACAAGTTTGTCGGGGGTAAGACTTTACATTTGATCAATCCTTCGTATTGACGAATGTGTTCCACGTCGATGTGTTCTGTCAAGATTTCAGGGTGTCCGGTTGGAAAACGAGCATATTTACACACCCAAGGATACAAAGAACACACGTCGATGTATTTGATTTCTTCTCCTTTGGATTCGTCTACGTCGTACAGCAAGGGAGTGGCATTGGTTCGTCCTCCAAATAAACTGTGGCGTGGATCCAAAGGTTCAATGGTGGTCACGTCGTAACTTTCGGTGAAGCTCTTAAATTCAGGATCGGTTTTCAAACGTCGATCGTACTCGTGCTCCCACATTTCTACCACTTGGTATCCTTGACTTTCTAAGTGGAGTCGTCGTTGGTAAGTGCGTTCGTACAACTGTTCCATGGTAGAGTCTGAATAAGGACTTTCCAGGTCCCGGTCAGGAAAACAGGTAGGGCATCCGTGAAACAAGCAACCCTGAAATTCGTACACCGTGTGCGGTTTTCTAAATCCCGACCATCCACGGAATAAGATCCAATCTTCTTTTCTCCTCCTCCGTTTCTGGCATGTTGTATCCATTTGTCTTCTTTTTGACACAAGTAATGGAACCAACGCAAAGCTTTGGCCGAGTATTGACGACTGGCAAAGAGAGACGTGTTGGAGTCGATGATGGCTAGTTCGTTCTCGGGCATGAAGTTTCTGGTGTACACTAAGGAACAGGCTTTGGGTAGGGTGCACGCATCTTTCAAAGGATCGACGTCTCCATGATCTAGAAATAACTCTCGAAACTTTCCACAGCAACGCCGTAAAATGTCCACATCGGATCGACAGTACTTCAGCATTTCCTCTTGAAAGTCAAATGGATCGGACTGGTGAGCGCGGTACCAAACGTGAAAGGCTTCTCGCTGTTAGGAGCGCATTCCGTCGGGGTCGTAATAATGGAGATCAGGCAAATGAGGTAGGACGGCATGTTGATTAGCTTCCGTGTTGAAGAAGTGAGGAAAATAGCCTTTAGCCATTTCTGTCATGCCAAATGTTTTTGGCATTCGACTCAAAGGCATGGCTAAATAACTCATGGAATCTTTAAATTTGACTTGACCCACTTTCATGTAGATGAGCTTGTTTCCGTTCATGGTGACTTCAGGGCGTTCGGTACCTTGTTGCGAATAATATCTTAACAAAAACTGTCCATCGTATCCCGAGAAATTGTGAGCTATGACGGTCGCATAGCGATGACAGTCTCCGTAACGTTGAATGTCCTCTTCGCTCCAACTGTCGTTGGTGGGGTCTAACATCCATTCAGCAAACTGGGGTAAAGTGTTAGGACCACGAAAGATTTTTTCACGTCCTCCTGGAATCCGACTACAATGAGGACAGTGAAAATGGATTGTTTCTTGAATGCACTTCTCACAAGCCCGATGAGCCACGCAGAAATTGGGGATGTGAATGCCTGTTTCTTGCATGCATTCAAAATAAAAAAAAATGAAATCCACTTGGTTCTTGTTCTTCTTTAATTCTTTCTTCTCTGTCTTGTCGTACTTTTGAATAAAACATTGATGATCAAAGTTCACCATCTGGTGACAAATGTTACATCTTTTTTTTCCAGTACAAGTGTGGTTCTTTGGGTCGTTGATACGAATCAGCTGTCCACACGTGGAGCACAATTTCAATAAGTCGCAAGCACATTTTTGTTGGTGTCCTTGTGTCTTGCGATGCTGTTGGTAACAAGAGGGACTGACAAAAGTGCGTCGACACGTCTCACAATGGACGTGGTGTTGTTCAGGAAGGCATGGTTTGTCCGCTAAACAGCCCAGACATCTCTAACCGCAATGAAAGTGTCGCTCCCGATTATTAAATCCTTTGTCGCATTTCTCGCAGTAGTAAGAGTGTCCCAGAAATCCGGTGATAGTGGCGATGGTATCGAAATGTTCTTGGTGGTAATACACGTGAATGTATTTTCCTTCGGGGAAATCGGGGCCTCGAAACAGCATATCTCCGCGCACTTCTTGAGGGTGAACTTTCAAAGTGTAGTGAGGAGCCAAGACGTCTTGAAGTTGTTGCATTTGAGAAATACCGCACACGGTCTCTTTAGGGATGCCTGCTTGTTGAAACAGGAGTTCTGCTTCTTTTTGTTGTTTGGTTTTCTTCGATCGTCGAATGTTATTCCAGGCTCTTTTCCATTCTTTGCTCTCGTTCTTGTTGGCATACGTTCGCCCCACCACAATAGCTCGAGCCAAGCACATCTGGTCTTGGGTATTGTCAATTTGGACGACACTGAATTTGGTCACTACGAAGATCGTCCACCAGTAACGCTGTCCTACTTCGTCCACTTCCTCGAGGAGGAGCAACGTGAGTCATGTAAAGTGTAGCCTTTCCATCCGTGATGGTAAACTTGTCGTTGGATTGTTGAACGTGTTCGATTTTGGTGATGACTTTGTCTGGTGTTAATTCTGCCGGGGTGCTGAACTCGATCCAAACAGGTGACTTCAAATTGTCGTGATGGATGGCCAGTCTCAATCGATCGTCTTCTTTGGCTCCACATTGTCGTTTCAAGTTCTGTAACACAGATCCCCACAAATCGCTAATGAACCCCGCCGCTTTCTCGGGAGGTACTTCGGACTTGAAGTCTTTGAAGTGAACCGTGTGAGTGTAGGCTGTGGTTTTAAATTTTCGAGACGTTATTTTTTGTGTCTCTCGAATCCGATAGTAATTTTCGGGAGCCACGGTAGTAGGACTTTCTTGGTCAGGGGTTCTGGTGGTGGTGGTTTTTGTTTTGGGTGTTTTAGAAGGTGGTAAGGTTTCAGGTTCACTCATCTCTTCTTCGAAATCGCTAGCATGGACTTGAACTAGCAGTTCAGCGAGCGGTGTTTCAGGCGGCACGGAATGTCTTCGTCGCCGTGGCCTCTTATTTTCTTCTTCTTCTGTTTTCTCATAGATTTGGCGTGATCTTTTCATCTTGAAGTTTGATTTGAAACTAATGCAGTTTCACACAGGAACCTATATATAGAGAGAGGAGACTATATATAGAGAGACCTCCTTACCTTCAGAATCAGTCTTTGTGATTGAACTTTCAAACTGTAAAGATGGAAGAGTCAAGAAGACGTATTCAGATTTATAGCCCTAACGCTTACTATAAGGCTATAGACGACAGGATAAATCGACACATCTACGCTCGAGATAAAAGTCAAGATACTTGTTATATCTGCCAAGAGAAAGGACATTGGGCTCCAAAATGTCCACAACGTCAACAAAAGAGAGATAAAAGTCAAGATACTTGTTATATCTGCCAAGAGAAAGGACATTGGGCTCCAGAATGTCCACAACGTCAAAACCAAAACATAGATAAAGGGAAAGATACTTGTTATTATTGTAAAGGAAAAGGACATTGGTCTTCGGAGTGTCCTCAGAAAGAACAAGAAAAAGAAAATCTACCAGAGAGGGAGGAAGCCGAATGATCTTCAAACCTAGAAGAAGAAGAAGAAGAACATATTGTCAAGAAAAGCAAGAAGAAAGTGAGATGGCTGGAAGACAATGAGAATGAAGAAGAAGAAGAACCCTTGATTCCTGTTAAGAAATTCAAGAAGAACAAGAACAAGAGAGACAGACAGTGAACAATGAACTTTTTTTTTGGAGTGTGGTGTTATGTTCATGGTGAATTATTTTGTAAAAAAAAATGAGAATACACCAGAATGGAAAAAAAGTAAGTTTTTTTGTGTTATTTTGTTATTTTAGAATATGGATGATACACGCACGCACGCACTCACTCTTACACACAAAACCAAGGAATGGGGATTTTTTAAAGTTTTACTTGATTTTTGTTTTTTTGGCAATTTGATTTCTTTTCTAGAAATCTGGGTGGCCCTGAAAAGGACCTTTGGGTTGTTTGTTTGTTTGTTAAACAAACTTATGGACTGGACATCAACTTCAATTGTCGCAATCCTTTTCCACGACCGAGTACAATTCCTGCTGCTGCTGCTTTGGTGGTGGTAGTAGTAGTAGTGAATGGTGGTGGTGGTGGTGGTGGTGGTAGCATCTCACTAGTAGTGGTGATGGGTTTGGAATGTTTGGCCCGTGATGGTCTTTTTCGCTTAGGCTGAGTTAAAGAATACTCATACAGGCTTGTCAAACGTTTTAACTCATATAAAATGTCTTCTAGTAGACTCACCGTTTTATCTTCCTGAGTCTCTTCTTGCGGTGCTTCACTCTTCTCCTCTTCTATCTTTCTTAGGTCTTCTTCTTCTTGTTTTCTTCTCCTCTCCTCTTCTTGTTGAAGAAACACTTCTTCCGCTTCTCTCTGTCGCTGTAAAAATATTTCCAGTTGTTCTTGTTGCCTCTTTTTGAAATCGTCCATGACAGGCAGCAGAGAGGCTGATGTAGCAGAAACAGTCGTAGTCGTTTCAGGCTCAAATTCTTGAGACAGAAAATCTAAATTAAACTCTTCCGGCTGGAAGTTTAACACAGCAGCATTTGTCGTTGCAGGCTCACCCCAATACATACTGGTCTTGGTAGTCTCCATTTAGGCTGTCCAAATAGTAAAATCACTACGAACGCTGTGATGCCTTTATACCCAAAATGACGTCACACCCCTACTCTCTTCCCATTGGAAGAAAAACCGACCCGCTTGTAACGCGCGCTTGGATTGGTAGTTCATTTCGATGCATTTCAATCCGATCGTAGGGTATATATACGACCGCTTGTCTCGTAGAGCTTCACCGGTTTTCTCCAAGACTACTCCAAAAGAACAAACAAAATGTGGACAAGTGTGGAATCATCCAGTATCATCTCGGGAATGCTGTTTAACCCTGCATTCCCTATGTATGTGAAAGCCTCATGGGCAATCACCAAGATTACAGAGACCGCTATATGGAAACGTCGCATCTATATTGAACGACAAGGCTGCCTGAAGAGGGTCTTGATGTACGGACCGGAAGTCCGTAGAAGTTTAAGGAGAAGAAGACCCTCCAGGAGATGTCAATGTTAAACAAAAAAAACCAACGGCCCTTTTCAGGGCCACCCATTTTTCAAGAAAAGATTAATTTTCCAATGATTGCCTACTGTCCCCCCCCCCATGCTAAATTCCCGTTGGTACCCAGAGTGCCACCCTCTATGTTAAATTCCCAGGTACCCAGTTGAGCACCAGTACCCAGTTACCCACCCCCTACTACTCAGGTCAAATAAAAGCTTAGTCGGTCCTGATCAGAATAATGAATCCAATAACAGATAGGAAAGTATTATACTCCAAAACGATTTTTGCACAATTGAGTCCAGGATATACCGTCAATGCTATGAAGACAACGGCGGAGGGGTCATTAAAACAAAAACAAGTTGACGTAACTCCAGGAACGCCACAATGATCAAGAAATTAGTAAAATCTGTTAAGAGACCTGCAATCACAGATATCAGTTCCAAGAGCTCCGCTGTAAAATCTCTCTGGACTCAGTGGGATCGTCTTATAGCTGCCAATTTCTTTTACTCAATGATCATATATGATATCTGGACTCAGTGAGATCGACTTTTTACTACAGGAAGATATTCTATACAGGGAATGGACGATATTAGGGACAAAAATAGAGACCCTGAAGGCTGTAGTGCCATTGATAGATACTAGTAGACGAGTGGTTCTGAAAATGGGTCATGATTGTAAAACGTCTGGTCATCCTGGTCATTGCGCCCATGTTACTAATACAGAGTTGTGACTGTTTGGATAAGAGTCACAGCAACTCAGGATTATCCGCCTTCTTATCATTGGTCCTGCATCAACAATTAAATCGTTTCGGTTATACAACTAGTACAATTCGAGCACATGGGTGTATAAGCTCTGGGTATTTAATTTATTCCAAAGTTAGCTGTCAAAGAATACACAGTAAATTGTGTGTGTGTGTGTGTGTGTGTGTGTGTGTGTGTGTGTGTGTGTGTGTTGGTGTGTGTGCGTGTGAGAGAGAGAAGTAAAATATAATGTCTACGGTAAACATACTAGAGGGTTGCCAAAACAAGGCTAATTCTAGGAAATAAATACAGATTTTTCTATTGGTGTTTTGTGGACTTTGTGCTCAGGATACTTAAACTGTGTTGTGTTTGAACGGATAAGGCAAGGCATCACGGTAGCTCCAGGTTAAACAGCTTCAGATTTAGGTGTGAGTTAGTTCACGAATTGCAGCTAACAGAAGTCAGACTAAATCATCCTCCAGAGTGGTGCACACCAATCAGATATCAA
This sequence comes from Margaritifera margaritifera, assembly GCA_029931535.1. NCBI lineage: Eukaryota > Metazoa > Mollusca > Bivalvia > Unionida > Margaritiferidae > Margaritifera > Margaritifera margaritifera. The sequence goes on along the minus strand of JAQPZY010001521.1, from coordinate 3,168,209 downwards.
AGGGATAAGGAGCTTCAGGAATCCTGCAGAAGGGGTGCGTCATAGCTCTGGGGATTTAAAGACATTTAGGCCCGTTTTCAGAATGATGTTATAGGTAGTCAACCCACTTGAATTCCTTTTGGTGGTCAACCCCCTTGAATCCTGGCGAAACGTGATGACAGTCTTACCACGCCGAAACGTTACAATTGTAATCGTTTACAACAAATATGGCCGCACACTTTCGACCATTTAATTTTTGTGAATTAGTTCATTTTGACATGGATGCCAGGTTTGAGACTAATATTCTAACTGTGGTTGAACATGGGTATGTTTGTTTCAATTTTTTGTCTCTGATGTTTAGCTTTCATTTGTGAAGAAAAAAAAATTGCCTTGTTTGTGAGGTTATAATTATTGTGTGAGGTACCAGTTAAGAGCTTTACTCACTGTGACGTTTAGTTATTTTGCATAGACACTATCGTTTGGTACCTGACCGTCTAGTTTGTAAGGGAAGATTACTAAATTATGAATCCGTGAAATTCTGATTATTTCCCATTTTTATAGATTGAATTCCTTTAGCCACTCCTTTTCCCAATTTTCATATTTTTTGTAAGTCATTTTTCAAGTTTGTAAGTTTGTGTAAGTTATTTTCAAATGTTGTACGTCTGAATCTGATCTAATTGTAAGATAAACTATTGTGTCATCAGCAAAGATTCTTATTTTGCTATGAACAACTGGGAGCATGTCATTGAGATAGCATAGAAATAAACAGGGACACAGGACGGATCCCTAGTGGGTACCATATAAGATATCATATTCATTCAAGTGGGCTTCTTTAAAGACTACACGTTGAGATCGGTTGGAAAAAAATTATCTTATCAAGTTTAAAAAAAATATATATCAGTACAGTAAAACCTGTCTTGAGCGACCTCTGCTATGAGCGACCATATGTCTTGAGCGACCACAATCGTAATGCACGGATCGATTTTATTATATAAACGCACTGTCGTGAGCGACCACCTGCAGAACGCGACCAGCGACCACGATTTCTTGGCACAATATGCATTTCGACACTGCTATGAACGACCACATTGGAAAAATAGAGATAAACACAACTGAACTTTATTTAATCCTTTGTAATCGCGACCACTTAAAAAGTAAAGACTGTAGGCTGGCTACCGCTTTCGTAAACTTTACAGGTCATGCATGTAGTGTTATATGTTACGGATTGTAAACCAGACTAGAGTATCACGAGAACTGAGACAAACACCACTGACCTTTATTTAATCCTTTGTAGCAACGACCGTTTAAAAGTAAAGATTGTTCTGAACAAAAACAAACAAACAAACCAAAAAAATGAGGCTGGCTACCGGTTCCGTAAATTTTACAGGTCATGAATGAAGTGTTAGAAGTTATGGTTTGTAAACCAGACTAAAGTACATGCAGATTATTCATTCGGAATTAGCTCGGCTGCTTCTCAGAGACTAAATTACGAACCGTAGGATTGACCGCTGATTGTTCTAAAATAACACGGCTCTGAACGACCCTATCACAAGAACTGAGACAAACACCACTGACCTTTATTTAATCCTTTGTATCAACGACCGTTTAAAATGTAAATATTGTTCTGAACAACAACAAAAATATAAAAAAAATTAGGCTCGCTACCGGTCCGTAAATTTTACAGCTCATGCATACAGACTGTACACCAAACTAAAGTAATTGTCACTAACTGCCATCGTAGTGCCAAGGTCAATGTAGCGGTCGCATACATCGTTTGTCTTTGTGGTTGATCCATGCCTCGGGTGAATGATGTCTTTGTTTTTGTTTTTAATACCAGTAGGTGAGATTCGTTTTCCGGATTCGATTGTCATTGTTAAAAGTTTGTGTTGTTTGTTTTGTTATTGCTACAGTGTTTACAGACCTCACACCAAGCCGTCATCTGTTGACCTTAGTGCAGTCGGTTTACACCCTTTGTTTATAGAGTTAATCCCTTTATGTATTCGTTATTTCCCCAAAGCCTCATCAAAACCGCTACAGTCGTTATTACAATTGATGACTGATAACGTTAACACCTAGCACCTTAATAACAATGGCAGAATCTACAACGAAAAAGAGACAAATTCTAACAATGGAGGAAAGAATGAATGTTAATAAAAAGATGTGAAAAAAGTGAGACCCATCACAAAACATCAGCTAGTTTAAACGTCGGGAAAACTCAAATTCAGGGTGTTATAAAAGACAAAGAGTCAATTAGAAATGAATTCATATGCTAATACATGTATATGTGATCTTCAGATATAAATGTAATTCATGTTTAATGATAGATGTATATCTTTATTGCTATATAAAACTATTTTCAGATAAATGCATGCAAAATTGTAACAAGAAGTATAAATAAAGAATGCAATATAAACAGTGCTGAATTTCGACCTTGGAAACTGGTCTTTTTGTACAAACTTGTTATGAGAGACCACCTGTCATGAGAGACCGCTTTTTGTTGGCAGAAGGAGCAGTCTCTCAAGACAGGTTTTACTGTATATTAATTCCCCGCCAGGGGGGTTTAAGAATGAGTAATTTGTGATCAACTTTGTAAAAAACTTTAGAGAAGTCCATGACACACACTTCAGCTTGAGTTTTGCTGTGCAAATTATAAAATAATTCCTCTGTAAAACCAATATGTTGAACTTCATAGCTATGTTTAGATCTAAAGCCATGTTGCAGATTATACACAAAATTGTTACTTTTTAAATGAGACAATGTTTGACACAAACGTGTTCTGCGATTTTGATTACAATTTCATATGCTTGCAAGTCAACAGTGTCTGCCTGCCACTGATCATCCATGTAAATTACAAAAACTCTTTTGTAGGAAATAATTTCTTGCTTGTACAATGTGTAAGTGGGCTTTTCAGCTAACCATTCTTTCAGTTCAATGTATTTTCTTTTTGTCCTGTTAATTTATTGTCAGAATTGATACTTATTTAAGCAGTTAGCAGCTGGACTTTCAGGATCATAGTAAAGAGGTCTTGAATAATGTTCTTTATCTGTCGTTTAAAACAAAATAAAAGCATCCAGAGATATGCCTGATAAATTGTCTTTGGGTGTTATCAAGAAGCCTACAGGATGACTTTCAAATTGACATCAAATTGTTTTTTTTTCTGCTACAGCTACTTCTTATACCGAGTCTCCGAGTACTGATTTAAATTGAACTTTGTTCTTCATAAAGTCTATCTCTGTTTTTGTCGATTCATTGTAAACTGATCTTATAAAATTCATACTGTGAATTAAGCGGAATACAAACTTGTGCATTTATCCAGATCAAGTACCTTATTTATTCCTTCTTCATATGGTATTTTTTAAACCATTTTGCTATCAGGGCTGATGCAACTTATCTTGATGTTATTATCATCGAAAGTAATCTGTAATGCTGCATCTGGAGTACTGGTATTCATGTATTTTCATGTTTGAAATGAAAATAAATGAACACCTTTTTTCTCTTGAATGTAATCCTCTGACACAACTAGCTTTAACCAAACTTGTATCCCTTGCAAACTTGAATATATTATCTCCAGATAGTGATATTGTTGCTTTCATGTTAAACTCATGTAATATTATTATCACGTCTCCAAAAACTGTTAAATCCAATACAATGTAGCCTTCTCCAATTATTTATGATGACCAAAAGAAAATTTCAATTATTTTGTGTCTGTTCAAAGCAAAGCAACTTTGCTGATTGTCTTCACAGTATGATAGGTCTAGTAATTTTTTATTTCTGAAATAATACCCTCAGATCAGACTAGTCTAGAAATTGTTAGAGTAATGTACATTTTGGGAGTTCTGAAATTAGAATTTCTCTATGTATTAATTTATTTATGTATTGCATGTGAGCAAAATCCATGTGCACAAAGATGTGTAGGTGTATTAATTCATGTGTTACAAATGCCTCAAATTTATACAACCCATGTTAGGAGGATGGATATTCAGCGTCCATAAATCTTTTGAATGATGCTGTGGAATTCTGGAAAACAAATTTAAATTCTTTCAAGGTTTTTCAATATAACAATGCATGCCAAATTTATTTGAAATCGAGTGATCCTTGGTGAAGTAATGCAGCAGAAACCCAAGTCAGGAGGACGGACAATCCGAGAGCATAATTCCTGCAAATAAGGTTATGGACTCCTGGAATTCACACATATTCAAGATCTCCTCAATATCAAGCTACATGCCAAATCTGGTTAAAATCAAACAATCCTTAGTACAGTTTTGATGCGGAAAACAAGTCGGGTGGCTGGGCAATCAAGGGGCATAACTCCTGTAATAGCTGTCTTGTAACACAGGAAATCAAACTCAATAAAGGTGCCATCAATATAAATCTGCATTCCAAATTTGGTTGAAATACAACAATCCTTGGTTAAGATTCGTTGCAGAAATGAAAATTAAGAGGTCAGGCAATCAGGTGGCATAACATTTAAATGATGACAAAGCTCAATATGCCTTTCAATTGACATTTCCCATTCCAATTAAAACGATATATTTGATCCATTTTTTTATTCAAATTTCAACTACATTACACTTCAGATTGAGAAGAGTTTCTTGCTTGACTGCTTGCAAGTCAGTGTTCCCCAATGTACCAAAGCCCCTATTGTTTTTCTCAGGTAGTCACCAACTTTTGCCCTGAAAACTGACATATTCAATATTTAGTCTACCAGGAAAGGGCTGTACAATGGAACTTTCTTTTCAGATCTGGCTCCTATTCAACTTTAGTCATTGTCCATTATCAACAAGTATTTTCTTTAAAATTCAACTCTGACTTTTTCTTTTCAAACTAATAAAAGTTGCATTTATTGCTAAATTAAGCATTTTGGCATGTTCATTTGGTAAGGACTTTAGTCCCTTACATTTATACAACCTCAAAAATATGATACACAAGCAGACGTCAGTGACATCAAGGCAAAAATTATGCAGACAACAGCACCAGAACCTAAATTTTCAACTGCCAAATATACTTTTCTTATTGACATGAATCAGCATCTGAATATGTTGATGGCCTTTGCCGATTTTGGGAATCATAAAGTCCAACACAGAGTCAGACTTTACATTTTTAAGATCACTGTGGATTTAAATAATACAGGAAATGATAGGGAAATGCCTATTAGAGATGTTTTAATTTGCACACATCCATAGCTAGTTTTTTAATGATAATATTTCACAGAACCAGTACTTCAAGAATGATTACTTTTTGGGTGCAGCATATTTTCTGTATATACATGTATGTTGTTGACACACTCGTTCAAGAACTTTGCGCAGTTGCACATTAGTTAAGAAGAACTTATGTCTGTATGCATGTATGTAAAAGAAAAGATTTTTTCTTGGGAAAAAGAATAGGGTCTTTGGTACATTGGGGAACACTCAATCACACAAGAAACATATAATTGTGAAGTGTACGTTATGTATGTATTAGAGGGTTTAATGGCACTTCAGCACAATACTGGTCGCTCATTCAACCCTTCCAAAATAAAGGTAAACATATACTCATATACCATAAAAGATAAAACGTAACGTAATAATGTAAAAATTCTAAAAAAGGAATACAAAATAGAAGATAAAGGCAAAACAATATAAAATCCTTAAAATATGGGGTAAAATTTGCTATATAAACCACATTCTTTAAAACAGTCCTAGATATTCTCTGATGGTGCATCATTAAAAACCTTCTTAATTGAGTTCACATAAAAAAACCAACTGTCTAACAGGGTGGAAGTCAATACACTTGACAGTGTGTTCCACTGTCAGTGGACACGCACAAGGTATTCACTCTAGTCAAGGTTGACCCTTCAGGAGGCATGCACGAGTCAGGTATGTGTCTATCTGAGTCTATGCAGTTTGTAATGACTAATCTGTAGAACAAACAACATAGACCCTGATCTGCCGGTGCATTATGCGACGGCAGATCAGGGTCTATGTTATTTGCATTTGGACCCAGTTTGTACGTTAGAATATATGGTATGTATTATACATCAGTATATATAATATACTTTTGTAAGGAAATAAGGAAATATAAAAAGAACAACAATTGCATTGTTTATTTTATTATAAAATAGAGGAATATAAGTTTAATATTAAATACATTTAAAAAGCATATAGAACATCAGAAAGAAAACAAAGTACAAGTAGAAATATTAAAAAATATCATCTCATAATCTGTGCAGCTTACAAGTACTGTATATATTCGCTTATAAGCCGATACCAATTGCAAACTGCATAGACCCAGATTGGCCATTGCATAATGCACCGGCAGATCTGGGTCCATGCAGTTTGTAAGGACAATTTTTGTTTGCATTTGGACTCGGATTATACGCGAGTATATATACGGTAGTGTGAAGGTTAAAGGGAAACACAAATTGTTTCACTTTTAAACTCTAAATCAAAATTCAAAATCTAAAAATCCAAATAACAGAACTAACACTAAACAGATCTTCTGTCCCTTGTACAAAAATAAAAAAATGTAAACCGTAGCAGTGAAGCTGTACCATTTTTGAATATAGTTGAAAGGCTTCAATGTCTTACAATTATTTCCAAACACAACTGTTAGAGCTCTTGATCAGGTCCAGCTCTTGCCATATTGGAATTATTCATACACTGTAATGTTTTATACACCCATATAAAAATACTGCATTTATATTTGGTAATCTATTTTTTGTACAGAGAACATTTTAATCTGATAAAATAAGAACTTTTTGCACTTAAAAATCAATTCAAAGCTATATATCATAATTTAATCTATAGTTTTCTGTATGTAAAACAAAATAATTATTACCAAGTGTATAAAAATATGATAGGCAATAAGGTAGGTTGCCATTATGCCTATCCATGTCAGGAAATTGCTTCAGAAAATTTTTCTGTATGTCATAAAGCAGTAAATACATCAGCACAAAGGAAACAGATATTTTTTAAAATTCTTTTAATAATGGTAATGACATTAAAAAGATATTGTAGTGCTGGGAAAATGCTGTTATCTGAATGGTTATTAGTCTGGTTGATTGATGATACAATATTGATATGTGACAGTATTATCTATAATTTAATAACAGTAATGTATAGAATACTATGGTACATGTCCCTTCTTTCAAAGCAAGTTACCGTCTATACTCGCGTATAAGCCGATACCAACTGCAAACTGCATAGACCCAGATCTGCTGGTGCATTTTGCGATGGCAGATCAGGGTCGATGTTGTTTGCATTTGGACCCAGATTATACGTGAGTATATACGGTAATTTGAGGACTTACTTTTAACAAGGCATATGTTTGAAATGTTCATGTAGAATATTCCTCATACAGAACAAAAATTCAGTGTGTTACCCTGATCCAGCAGGTGGTGTAAAAAGATCAAAGCGAGGCACATGTACATGGATTACCCGTGTTTACTTCTTCATTACCATAATTTATAATATATTCCCATAAAATCTATATATCTTTATTTATATACTGTATATACTCGTGTATAACTCCATTCGCGTATAAGCTGACCCCCCCAAACTGAATAGGTAAAAATATTGAAAGTGCATGACCCACGGATAAGCCGACCCATAAAACATCATTCATTTTTGTCTAACCTGAACCCCCAGGTCCTCCTGTACCAAGGTTTCCTGGCTAATGGCTTCTGTCTAACCTGACCCGCCAGGACCTCCTGTACCAAGGTTTCCTGGCTAACGGCTTCTATCTAACCTGACCCGCCAGGACCTCCTGTACCAAGGTTTCCTGGCTAACAGCAATATATACCAGTAGTCACCAAGAAAACTTAAAAATTTCAAGTTTAGACCTTATTTTTTTCGTAAATTATTCAGCTTTTACGTGAGTATATAGGTTATACTAAGATGGCCTATTACACAGTATGCCTATTACCACAGCATTTGAGCGTTTCTGAGAATTGTTGTCATCATGCAAAACATCTGAATGACCTGTATGTAAACATATACTCAAGAAGTTCACATAGCCATCAAGTTTAACAGTTGAAAGAAATACCCTATTCATAGTAAAAAAAATCTTCAATTTTCCTTGCATGTACACATTTAAGTAAGTGATCAAATCCCATTCATACCAGATCAAGATCCAATCCCTCTTTCATACTTTTTTTCAAAAAATCGTGCCAAGCATGATTTCAACAATTCATCTACGTCACAATTTAAACAATACAAGCAGAATTGGTCACATGATTTTTTTTATCTAACTTGTTTTAGCCCATTAAGGGTGCATTGTCAACTTGTGAGTTTCGTTTAAGTGTGGGTTCTTAGATCAGTAGTATAAAGGCCAGTTAATGAACCCTGTCATCCCTTCAAATTCATAAAAGATGCTTTCTACACCTGGGGCATACAATTTAAGTTTATTGGGGTTGGAGTTAGCCTCAAATATGTTATGTAATATAATATATGAAAACCATAAATCATAATTATTTAATGGATCTACTACAACTTGGGCATACAAAGATCTTAAATGTACGTATTTTAAACACTTTATTAAATGTGTTGCCTTTATGTAACATTATTCTGATTTATACTTATATTTTTCACTTTGATACCATACTAGTGACAATCACTGTATTTCTCAATTGCCATGGTAATAGGATGTTCTCTTTAAAGTGCCTCTCATCAGAGGTCAACTTAGAATGCACAGCACTTTGGTAGATTTGTTAATCAGAAATGAAAATCATTCACAGTGCCCCATGCCTCACACATTGATTACTTATGGAGTAGGATAAAAATGAAAAAGTAAGTATACTTAAACTTTTTTTGGGTATGTTTTCTAAGTAGTAAAATGGTAACAGGACATGCCAGCCAACCATTATGATCTTGCCCGATTGATAATTAAAATCTGATTACAAAGGAAAACAGAGGTAGGTACACATATATATATAAGAACTATGGCACATGTACATAAGAACACTTGTAGTACATATATATAAAGACACCTATGGCACATGTACATAAAAACACTTGTAGTACATGTATGTAAAAACATAAAATACCTGTTGTACATGTATATAAAAACACCTTTCTCCAATATCTGAAATTCTACACCTTGTATTTGGCATTGATATTTTTTCAGATCCAACTACCGTCTATACTCGTGTATAATCCAATACCAACTGCAAACTGCATAGACCCAGATCTGCCATCGCATAACGTGCTGACAGATCTGGGTCTATGCAGTTTGTAAGGACTAATCAGTAGAACAAACAACATAAACCCTGATCTGCTGGAGCATTATGCGACAGCAGATCAGGGTCTATGTTGTTTGCATTTGGACCCGGATTATACGCGAGTACAAACGGTATGAATCATTTTAATATCCATCATATTTTTTACAGGAAGTATGCATTTAATTAGTCTTAATTGGTCTTACAGAAGTGTTTACTTTTATCTTAGTAATACAGCCAATATAACAGTTTATTAACATACTGATCAATTTATGCAGATAGTTCCAGAATATGACAAAAAAGACAGTCTGGATTTTATAAAACCTATATACACCTATATATATATATACACACATCTCTAAAGACATTTGTATATTTACTAGAAGCATTTCATTTGGAATTCCTTCATATTAAAAACATTTTTTATTTTCCTTCGTTTATGGTCTAACTGAATAGAAGGTACACATTGTTTTATTTTTTGTTTTTGAGTGAAAGTGTTGTCATCACTAGAAGAAAATAGCGACTATCATACTGGTGTTCATAATTAAACATAAAATAGTTCTCAGCCTATTGATTTAGTAAAGAATACATAGTAAAATGATTATCAGGATGTATTCATGTAAATGGCATCTAATGCGTAGTTAAATTGTGAGGAAAAAAAAGATATACAGATTCTATGAGACTGATTATTTTGTATCAAGTCTAATTCATTGCTTCATTATGTTAAATTGCCATGTTGGATTGTCAAACTGGTTGTCAAGGTGATCCCTAACTGTCTATCTAACTGCCATCATGTGGTGATTGACCTTCCCCTGGCTGACTACCCTCAGGTGGAGGGGGGAGTGGTATTCTGCTCAGCTAGTTGCTGTAGATGCAGATACTCTGAAAATACAGTAAAGGAATGATACTGATAAAACCGTATATCTTGTGCATAATGAACTTTTCTTATCGAATAGCTATAACAAAATGTGATATTATTAATAATAACCATCTAAGGATTCATATATCTATAACATGACTAATACAGATCTATATCATTATTAGATCATAAATACATTTAGCAGCATTTATCATGTACAAATATACTGACAACTTTAAAAAAAGCAACTGAGATTGTATTGTATGTCTCACAACACACTACACATGTCTAGTTACTGTATATACTCGCATATAAGCCAATACCAGCTGCAAACTGCATAGACCCAGATCTGCCGTCGCATAATGCGCCGGCAGATCTGGGTCTATGCAGTTTGTAAGGACTATCAGCAGAACAAACATAGGGTCTATGTTGTTTGCATTTGAACCCAGATTATATGTGAGTAATTACGGTACCATAATTTGGTGTGTATAACGTGCATTAATGCATAATGTGCACCCTGATTTTCAGCCCAGCATGAGGTGAAAAATTTAGTTCTGACATATAACATGTACCGTACATACTCGCATATATGCAGTTTGCAGTTGGTATCAGCTTATACACATGTGATATCCTTCATTTAACAATTTTTATGATTTTGCTTCATTTTCATTGTGAAACAACATTCTGCTATTATAGTGCATTGATCGTCATTTGTTACATGACGTTTGTTTGGTTTACAATAAAACAGTTCTTGACTGTATCTGTTCTTTTCTGGCATAATGCGCCAGCAGATCAGGATCTATGTTATTTGCATATGGACATGGCTTATATGGTAACTCAATCTTGATGGTAATAATCAGTACAGTCTAGGCAGTGCAAAATTAATGGATAAAATGGTTAAATTTTCAACCTGTTTTTAACTTGGCCATTTCCTAAACAAACCAAAAAAAACCCAAAATGTGCTTTGGAACTAGATGTGATCATCCAACTGAAATCTTGCAATGGGACTCCTTATAAGAAAATGTGTATGAGGTGGCATGTGTGGTTATGTAATCAGTCAAGATAATTTACGCATGAGGTTTATAATTCAATACCTTTATAAATTATCTTGAAATGAGCAAATTTTCAAGTCTCATTTTGAATTTTGCTCGTGTTTTTTTAAAAAAGTAGTTCAGTATTTATGCAAATACACATTTATACCAATCTATACAATAGATGGTCCATAATGGGTTTTTTGGTATCATCTAGCTTACTTTGTACAAACTTTTACTTACCAGGGCATTCAAGGATAGCATTATTAAAGTCACCCAATGCAACAGAAACTAAGGCATTAGACCTTGCCACATTGATAGCTCTGATGACATCGCCGGGAGAGCAGTAAGTTAAGTACATCTCTTCTATGGGTCTCATCACACATTGTAGACCCCCAAAAAAGTGCCTGGAAAAAAAGGAGATTTTTCAGAGTTAATTAAGCTAAAAAAGATCTACAGGTAACAATGATTTCATTAAAATATTTAAACTAAGTATGAATATTTAATTTCCATATTTTGGATACATGTAAAGATTTGGACTAACTACTTTGCAACTAGTGCAACTTTGCTAGGGTCGGAAATGTGCGTATTCTACTCTTTATAATAGCACGGATTGCCTAACCTCTTAGAGTTAACAGTTTCAGCACTTACCATAATTTTCTGCAGTTTATCTGTACGCTTGTTTGTCAATAGGTGTAAATCCCACATAATTGTTAACAATTTATCAGGATTTATCTCTTTGGATTTGGAAGTCAGGAAACACATGGTCTTTATCATACTTGATGCAGACCTCTCTTGATGATATATTTCGAGTCCTACACCAACAACTCACACATATTTGCAAATTACACAAGTGCAAGTGAACAGGGTCTTACACGGGCAGATCCAGGATTGTTTCCTAAGATGATTAAAATTTAAAAGAGTGGTTTTGCTTAAAATAGCATAAATATTTATATTTCTAACATTGAAAAATGTTATGCTTTTACTGTAATGGGGGGGTCAGTCAACCACCATCTCTGATGCCACCACCACTACCCTCCCACCACCACCACCACCACCACCACCAATCCCCTCTAAATAAACCCCTGGTCTTTCATGCACTGATGGCAAGTAAGTAGTAAAGATATGTGGCAGTTGGACCACTTGTAATTTTACATCCTGTGTAGTGTAGTACCATCTGCATAAAGGTCAGTGGAAGAAACTGAATTTCCTATCTTAAGGTGTAAGTTGTTCATAAATAGAATGAATAACAGAGGTCCGAGGATAAAGCCCTGTGGTACTCCACAATTAACATTTTTACTTTCAGAAAGGCGACCATTTAGCAATACTTTTTGCACTCTATCAGTTAATTAAGAACTAAACCAGTTTAGTAAGTTTTCATTACATTGATAGATTTTCAGTTTTGCAAGCAAAATTTCATGGTCTACAAGATCAAAAGCTTTACAAAAATCAACCATAATAGTGCCAACTATTTTTCCTTTATTTAATGCTTGTAGCCATTTATAAAGCCAGACTGATTATCATGAATAAGATTATAAGTGTTCAAATAGTTCATTAAAGAATCATGTACATGTTTTTTTAGTAATTTGGAAAGGCAAGGAAGGAGAGAGATGGGACTGTAGTTATTTACATCATCTTTTGTTCCAGCTTTATGCAATGGTGATACCTTGGCAGTTTTCAATGTCACAGTGGAAATTTATATTAGACCTAATACTTTTATTGCAAATAAAAGCTATACTCTCTACTACAGCTGGTGCAGCTGCCTTTAGTAGCCTTGGTCCAATCATATCAAGTCATGTGGCTTTACAATCATCCATTTTTGTAATATACTTCAACACAAATTCAGGACTAATTTCTGGAATTTCAAACTTTATGTCATGAGGGAGTTTTTCAGAACAAAACTTTCTGAGTTCCAGATGATCAGAGGAAATTTTAGGTTCTTGAAGTTTTTCAGCAATTTAAATAGAAAGTCATTAAAAATATTTGAGATGTCACTTGGATTATCAGTATAAATGCCCTCATGATTGAGGGATAACATTTCAATTTTACTCTTACAGTTCCCTGCACCAAACTCAGTTTAAACCCTCCAAATAGCTTAAGGGTTATTTCTGTTTTCATCCAGCACTTTTTTTGTAGTGTGCTCTTTTAGCTTGACTTATCATTTTATTAAAATTATTCATCCAAATTTTATGTTCAACTTGATTTCCTACAGATTTTAGATGGTCTCTTCTCTTCATTGCATCTAAAATTTCTTGGGCGATCCAACCTGGCTGATGGTCTTTTTTTATCCATGTGTTTTTAAAGGGGCACATTTGTTTACTATTTAGATGAAAAGATCCGTCCAAGTACCTAAAACGTCATCAATATCTTCAAAGATTTGGATTGTATTCCATGGAATCTGTTTCAGATCTTTCAGGAATTGTGTAGTATCAAAGTTTTGAAAAGATCTATACGTAGTGGATTTATGGACATTATTTTTCTTTGATTTGCTATTGACTTTACGTGTAAGAAAAATTGCAAAGTGGTCACTTAAACCAATCTTAGGAACCATTACTTCCAGAAGATATTCTTGTGTATTGGTATAAATATGGTCTATAAGTGTATTAGAGGTAGATGTTACTCTAGTGAATTCATTTACTAGTTGCTCCATACCTAAAGAAGCAATAAAATCCATCCAATTCTTTTTTATTTAATCATTAAGAAGGTCTCTCTTTATATCACCTAGAATGTAAAATTCATTTTCTTCACTTCAAAATTGTATCTATTTGAAGTTCAGAGTATTCACACCAATCAGTACTTGATGATGGGGGTCTGTACACAAAACCAACTATGTATAGTTTAGCTTTTTCTGGAGTAATCTGTAGCCAAATGGATTATATTTCCTGGGTTTCTAGGTCTTCCTTTCTTGTAGCATCAGTAACAGTTTTAACATACACATGGAGCCCACCTTCTCTTGCTTTTATTCCTACAAAAAGGTTTGTCATAACCATTGATATACAAGAAATTTTCTCCCTGATTTTCTGTCAACGTTGTTTCTGAGAGTCTAAAAAAATGTACATTATTATTTGATTAAGTTAACAATAACATTACTTGATCCATCTTTTCTCAAATACCCTGAATATTTAAGTGACCTATGTGTAAACCCTTAACAGAAACTCCTACATTGACGAGATTGACATCATTGTTATTATTAGAGGCACTCAAGGAGATATTAACAGTATTAAAACTATGTTCACATTGATCACTACTACAATTATCATTACAGTCACTGTATAAAACAATAGTTTTTCTTTCATTACATTGAATTCTGTAATTTAATTTCATCAGTTTTATTTCCCAGTCCTTGTATATTCTTATAACCTATATGAAGTCCTTTTCATCTCAAATCTATACTGGCTGAATAATTTGCATTTAAATCACTCTGATCCATATTCTGTCCTTGCTCTATATTACCAGCTATGTGTGACCTCATGGGCCTCAAGGAGTATAAGAATCATTATTACATTCATTGGTAATATTTGTATTGTCATGTTTATTTTTTTCACATATACATTCAAGCTGTTGACACTCTTGACAAAGAGATTCTAAAATTTCATACATGTTAGTGGATTTTATGGTGCAGTTAGGGTCACATTGGGAGGATTTGACAGCTTCTTTGCCCTCTCCCTATTTATTCCAACAGGCAGATGCCTTGTGACCCATAAACCCACATGCCCAGTATTGCAGAGGGCCATAATGCCTGCATTCATTTGTGTTATGGTTTCATTCATTACAATCTGAACACTTTTGTTGAGGGTTTTGGGTTATGTTGTTCCTGGCCCTTTGTTGTGTATGCGTGGCATGCTGTCCCCTCCCGCTGTCAAGAAAGGTCTCTCTCTCTCTTTTTTTATTTGTAAAATATACCCAAATTCATGTTTTCATAAACACGACCGAGTCTGGATGTTTGGGAGACAAAAATCATGTTATTCATGTGACACCTCATGATCTGGTAGGTATGACAAAAGAAAAGGGGAAAATAGGACAGTCAGATAATAAAAACCTGTTATAGAATTAAAATGAAATGACCATTGTTATTGTGTGGTGTGGTAATAATAATAATAATGCATTAATTGTATGTAGTTTGTCAGTGTTCAGCTATTTTTGACATAAACAAGAGCCCAAAGACAAGGTACCTTGCACAAGGGTACTCAATATTCAAAACAACCAGTAGAAAGAAGGCTCAAACTTGAGACCCACCAGCTAAAAATTAGGCCTCTATCGACTGGACTATCCTGCTCCTCTTGAGCTACACAAAAACCTCAATACAAAATGAGAAATGTTACCATCTTTTGAAGATTTGTATTGCTTCAGCAGACAATCTACAGAACCAAAAACTTTTGAATACGGTATATACTCGTGTATAAGCCAATACCAACTGCAAACTGCATAGACCCAGATCTGCCGTTGCATAATGCACCAGCAGATCTGGGTCTATGCAGTTTGTAAGGACTAATCAGTAAAACAAACAACATAGACCCTGATATGCCGGCACATTATGCAATGGCAGATCAGGGTCTATGTTGCTTGCATTTGGACCTGAATTATATGCGAGTATATACGGTAAATACAAGAGATCTGTATGAAGTCTGTCAACTTCAACTACAGATGCAAAGAACACATAAAACTGCTCATAAGCTTTCTCAAAATCCACTAAAGCAGGGAATGTAGTGTGTTTTACATCAGTGAAGTTGTTCTTGCAAACTTACGTGCAGTTCTTATCATTTGCTGGATCCCCAAAAGCAGATTCCATGGCACACTTCTGTATGTGAGATGTGATTAGACTGTCATTTCTGCAAGCTGTAATGAAGCAACAAGATTAGCCAATCATATATAAAATCACCTCATAAATATGAAAAACATTGATCTCATTCATTGGAATTTTTGTGAAGGTCCCTCAGAATCCATTGAAGCATTTGAGTGATGATGATGAGATTCAGGATCTTATGATTATTGTGAAGTGGAAACATTTTGTATTGTCACTCGTGGCTTTGCCACTCATTACAATACAATGTTTCCACTTCATTCGTGAAATATTTCCTTTTATCTATTCAAAAAACGTAGATATCACCTATGTAATTTTTATTTTTGTTTCATACAGTAGAGTGTCTCAAGGGAGATTAGTTGTACTCAATTAAATCAGTTCCTCTCTTTAATAAACACATTGTTATTATAATGTTGAATTTAAAAAATATGAATAGTTTGATTACCTGTCATTCCTTGAGCTGAAATGATAAAAAATACATCAAATTAGAAATTAAAAAAAAAAATTGTATTAGAAAACTAAAATGGAATATTTATTTTGTTTCTTTCATTTCAATCCTCTTCCTATATAAGCAACAATGTCATATTTTTACTGGTATGAAAAACTCAGTGTAGTGTTTTCAAAAGCAATCTGCATCAGCTATAAAAGCTTTTATGTGCCCAACATAATTACCGTGCATTGTCTGTATACATTTTAATCTGATTAAAATCTGATCTCCACAGTCCTACATGGAGATCTGATGGACACCAATAAAAGGTAATTTTTGTTGACCATGTGGTTCACCAATCAAATCACAACTTTCAATTTCTGAAAGTGACACATGTCATTCGGAACATATTGTTACTAATGATAACTCTCCCTAACTTGAATTTGCAATGCTTTATTTGATAGGCTACTAAAAATAAGTGGACTGGGAATTCTAAAGGTCACCAAAACATCAACTTTTATCGGTGTGTGTTACTTCTCCATGTAGGACTGTGGAGATCTGATTTGAATCAGACTGGGTAAATTTTAGCATTGACACCGAGATATATTTGAGAGGTGTCATGCTAGTCCAAATAAGTATAATACTATGGACCTGAACTTTCACATAGCATTTTGTGTTCGATCTTAAATCTGAATGAATATAGTCAGACCAAATATCAATATGAGCTGCATAAAAAACTCCTACACTGAAAAAGTTAAGCAAACCATCATATTCACATACAAGTATTCAGCACTGAAGAAAAGAACAGAGATAGTCAAGCACTGTTTTATTGTAAACCAAACAAACGTCATGTAACAAATGACGATCAATGCACTATAATAGCAAAATGTTGTTTCACAATGAAAATGAAGCAAAATCATAAAAATTTTAAAATGAAGGATATCACATACTGTATATACTCGCGTATAAGCTGATACCAACTGCAAACTGTATATATGTGAGTATATATGGTACATGTTATATGTCAGAACTAAATTTTTCACCTCATGCTGGGTTGAAAATCAGGGTGAACATTATGCATTAATGCTCATTATACACAACAAATTATGGTACCGTATATACTCGCATATAAGCCAGGTCCAAATGCAAACAACATAGACCCTGATCTGCCGTCGCATAATGCGCTGCAGATCAGGGTCTATGTTGTTTGTTCTACTGATTAGTCCTTACAAACTGCATAGACCCAGATCTGCCGCCGCATTTTGCTATGGCAGATCTGGGTCTATTCGGTTTGTAGTTGGTATTAGCTTATACGCGAGTATATATGGTAGTTGTTTTTAACTTACGCTATTAGAAATGAAGAATAATGTTTTACATTAAAAACATAATTATGGTTGCTTCAAAAAATGTAGCACCTTTCAATATATTTTGAATATTTAGGTAGGATGATATAAATGTTATGTAAAGGGTTAATCACGGTGAAACATTAGGAAACTGGTCCCTTTGAAAATGAATCTTACTGATAACCATAAACATTTGAATGGGTTCTTCATCATATTATGTCCCATTGTGGTTCATTTGTCAAGTACAGTCCCATACATGGCTATTTTTCTAAATGTTCATTAACAAGGTCATAACTAACAGTGAATTCATGTTTTTCCAAAGGTACCAAATGGTCATGGTGTTGAAAAATTTACATTTTTGTTACTACATACCTAAATTCATGAACTGAGAAAGGGTTCTTATCATTTTACCAGAAGGGTTGCTCTTTATTGGGTTTTAAATTCTCGGTTTGTAGTCACCATGAAATCCACAAAAACTGGCACCCCACAAGTAACGGTGAATTCATTGTATCTCTTATTATTAACTCAGAATCGGTCTAATATGGTAAATTGAGGTATTAGTAGGATGATTTTTATGTTACTGTACATTTTCTATCAGTCTCACCTGTCTGTTTGAGAATGCTGACACTATTTGGACGAATCTCTCCTGCTATACTAGAATTACTGGACAGCAGGCCCACAATTAGCGTATTCAGTACATCATTCATTGAGATGTTAACTGAGAAAGCCGATTCAAAGTAAACAATGACACTGCCATTCCTGAAACAAACATTGCCATCAGTTAAGATCATTATTATTGTAAGCATTTTTGTTATTTTTGATGATGCTATTTTGACTATTACATTTTTCTAATTTAAAATGAAAAACCTCTGTAATATGAAATAGAAGTATTTTACAGGCTCTTATGGTCAGGTGTGTTAGTAGCTGGAGATATATAAAGTAAGACCCAGGAGACAGGTAAGTGAGTGACAAGAAGAAATAGATACTTGATGAGTGGCAAGAAGAAATAGATACTTGATGAGTGACAAGAAGAAATAGATACTTGTTGAGTGGCAAGAAGAAATAGATACTTGATGAGTGGCAAGAAGAAATAGATACTTGATGAGTGGCAAGAAGAAATAGATACTTGATGAGTGGCAAGAAGAAACAGATACTTGATGACAAGAAGAAATAGATACTTGATGAGTGGCAAGAAGAAATAGATACTTGATGAGTGACAAGAAGAAATAGATACTTGATGAGTGACAAGAAGAAATAGATACTTGATGAGTGGAAGGAGAAATAGATATTTGATGAGTGGCAAGAAGAAATAGATACTTGATGAGTGACAAGAATAGATACTTGATGAGTAGCAAGAAGAAATTGATACTTGATGAGTGACAAGAAGAAATAGATACTTGATGAGTGACAAGAAGAAATAGATACTTGATGAGTGACAAGAAGAAATAGATACTTGATGAGTGACAAGAAGAAATAGATACTTAATGATAGGTGTGTGAGTATTTGGAGACATATAAAGTAAGACCCAGGAGACAGATAAGTGAGTGGCAAGAAGAAATAGATACTTGATGAGTGGCAAGAAGAAATGGATACTTGATGAGTGGCAAGAATATATACTTAATGATAGGTGTGTGAGTAGTTGGAGAAATATAAAGTAAGACACAGGAGATAGGTAAGTGAGTGGCAAGAAGAAATAGATAATTGATGAGTGGCAAGAAGAAATAGATACTTAATGAGTGGCAAGAAGAAATGGATACTTGATGAGTGGCAAGAAGAAATAGATACTTGATGAGTGACAAGAAGAAATAGATACTTAATGATAGGTGTGTGAGTAGTTGGAGACATATAAAGTAAGACCCAGGAGACAGATAAGTGAGTGGCAAGAAGAAATAGATACTTGATGAGTGGCAAGAAGAAATAGATACTTGATGAGTGGCAAGAAGAAATAGATACTTGATGAATGGCAAGAAGAAATAGATACTTGATGAGTGACAATAAGAAATAGATACTTGATGAGTGACAAGAAGAAATAGATACTTGATGAGTGACAAGAAGAAATAGATACTTGATGAATGGCAAGAAGAAATAGATACTTGATGAGTGACAATAAGAAATAGATACTTGATGAGTGACAAGAAGAAATAGATACTTGATGAGTGACAAGAAGAAATAGATACTTAATGAGTGGCAAGAAGAAATAGATACTTGATGAGTGACAAGAAGAAATAGATACTTGATGAGTGGCAAGAAGAAATAGATACTTGATGAGTGGCAAGAAGAAATAGATACTTGATGAATGGCAAGAAGAAATAGATACTTGATGAGTGGCAAGAAGAAATAGATACTTGATGAATGGCAAGAAGAAATAGATACTTGATGAGTGGCAAGAAGAAATAGATACTTGATGAGTGGCAAGAAGAAATAGATACTTGATGAATGGCAAGAAGAAATAGATACTTGATGAGTGGCAAGAAGAAATAGATACTTGATGAATGGCAAGAAGAAATAGATACTTGATGAGTGACTATAAGAAATAGATACTTGATGAGTGACAAGAAGAAATAGATACTTGATGAATGGCAAGAAGAAATAGATAATTGATGAGTGACAAGAAGAAATAGATACTTGATGAGTGACAATAAGAAATAGATACTTGATGAGT
Source organism: Margaritifera margaritifera (assembly GCA_029931535.1). Taxonomy (NCBI): domain Eukaryota; kingdom Metazoa; phylum Mollusca; class Bivalvia; order Unionida; family Margaritiferidae; genus Margaritifera; species Margaritifera margaritifera. The sequence continues at coordinate 3,147,914 of JAQPZY010001521.1, read as the reverse complement.
GACAAGAAGAAATAGATACTTGATGAGTGACAAGAAGAAATAGATACTTAATGAGTGGCAAGAAGAAATAGATACTGATGGGTGGCAAGAAGAAATAGATACTTGATGAGTGACAAGAAGAAATAGATACTTAATGATAGGTGTGTGAGTAGTTAAAGACATATAAAGCAAGACCCAGGAGACAGATAAGTGAGTGGCAAGAAGAAATAGATACTTGATGTGTGACAAGAAAAAATAGATACTTGATGAGTGGAAGGAGAAATAGATATTTGATGAGTGGCAAGAAGAAATAGATACTTGATGAGTGGCAAGAAGAAATTGATACTTGATGAGTGACAAGAAGAAATAGATACTTGATGAGTGACTATAAGAAATAGATATTTGATGAGTGACAAGAAGAAATAGATACTTGATGAGTGGCATGAAGAAATAGATACTTGATGAGTGGCAAGAAGAAATAGATATTTGATGAGTGACAAGAAGAAATAGATATTTGATGAGTGGCAAAAAGAAATAGATACTTAATGAGTGGCAAGAAGAAATAGATACTGATGAGTGGCAAGAAGAAATAGATACTTGATGAGTGACAAGAAGAAATAGATACTTAATGATAGGTGTGTGTGAGTCAGGTGTGTTAGTAGCTGGAGACATATAAAGCAAGACCCAGGAGACAGATAAGTGAGTGGCAAGAAGAAATAGATACTTGATGAGTGGCAAGAAGAAATAGATACTTGATGAGTGGAAGGAGAAATAGATATTTGATGAGTGGCAAGAAGAAATAGATACTTGATGAGTGACAAGAAGAAATAGATACTTAATGATAGGTCTGTGTGAGTCAGGTGTGTCAGTAGCTGGAGACATATAAAGCAAGACCCAGGAGACAGATAAGTGAGTGGCAAGAAGAAATAGATACTTGATGAGTGGCAAGAAGAAATAGATACTTGATGAGTGACAAGAAGAAATAGATACTTGATGAGTGGCAAAAAGAAATAGATACTTGATGAGTGGAAGGAGAAATAGATATTTGATGAGTGGCAAGAAGAAATAGATACTTGATGAGTGGCAAGAAGAAATAGATACTGATGAGTGGCAAGAAGAAATAGATACTTAATGAGTGGCAAAAAGAAATAGATACTTGATGAGTGGAAGGAGAAATAGATACTCGATGAGTGACAAGAAGAAATAGATACTTGATGAGTGACAAGAAGAAATAGATACTTGATGAGTGACAAGAAGAAATAGATACTTGATGAGTGGCAAAAAGAAATAGATACTTGATGAGTGGAAGGAGAAATAGATACTTGATGAGTGACAAGAAGAAATAGATACTTGATGAGTGACAAAAAGAAATAGATATTTGATGAGTGACAAGAAGAAATAGATATTTGATGAGTGGCAAGAAGAAATAGATACTTGATGAGTGACAAGAAGAAATAGATACTTGATGAGTGACAAGAAGAAATAGATACTTGATGAGTGGCAAGAAGAAATAGATACTTAATGATAGGTGTGTGTGAGTAGTTGGAGACATATACAGTGAGACCCAGGAGACAGGTAAGTGAGTGGCAAGAAAAAATAGCTAGTTGATGACAAGTATATTTATAATGCTTACAAGACCTTATGCTGTCATTCATAAGAAGGACAGAATAGAAAACAGGTAAGAATTATGGACTTAAGGATAACACATTTGAAAATTGTCACTGCTGGCCACAACTTTAGACTTTGTATTTCAAATGGACACTGATATCAAGCTGAACATGATAATATTTTTGTAATTATCAACTATGCAAACTTGAGCAGTTTTGTTTTGTAATTATCAACTATGCAAGCTCATGTAGTTTTTTGTAATTATCAACTATGCAAGCTTAAGTAGTTTTTTTTTTAATTATCAACTTTGCAAGTTTAAGAGGTTTTTTGTAATTATCGACTATGCAAGCTTAAGTAGTTTTTTGTAATATCAACTATGCAAGCTTAAGTAGTTATTTTGTAATTATCAACTATGCAAGCTTAAGTAGTTTTTTTTAATTATCAACTATACTAGCTTAAGTAGTTTTTTTGTAATTATCAACTATGCAAGCTGAAGTAGTTTTTTTGTAATTATCAACTATGCAAGCTCAAGTAGTTCTTTTGTAATTATAAACTATTCAAGCTTAAATAGTATTTTTTGTAATTATCAACTATGCAAGCTTAAGTAGTTTTTTTGTAATTATCAACTATACAAGCATAAGTATTTTTTTTTAATTATCAACTATGCAAGCTTAAGTAGTTTTTTTTTAATTATCAATGATACAAGCATAAGTAGTTTTATTTGTAATTATCAAGTATGCAAGCTCAAGTATTTTTGTTGTAATTATCAACTATGCAAGCTTAAGTAGTTTTTTTCTTCTTCCGCAGTATGAAACTAAATACCTCTATTGAGAATGTTTCTATCTTTGATTTTTGGACAACAAATTTTCTTCTGGTTTGGTGTTTTACAGCACAGCAACACATGTACATCATTTAGTGACAAGGCAATCAGAGGAAAGTGCCTTGCCCAGGGATACACCATGGTAACTGACCCTGGATGATCCAATGGTAGGATCTGAACCTGTATCATTTTGATCATGAGCCTAGTACCGTATATACTCACTTATAAGTCGACGTTTTTTACTTAGAATTTGACTCATACAGAGTAGAGGTCGTCTTATAAGGGCGACATTAAAAAAATCAAAAAAATCTTGGGGTAATGTTGGAAACTAGAGATGTTTGCAGTACATACAAATACTGTCAATTCCTATATTTTTACGTTTTCATGCCACTATTCCTATGCAGTAATGCATATATGGTATGCACTGTGTTTATCCGTTTCATGACGGTATTCATTACACAATACATCTACAGTTATTTGGATTTTATTAATTTGAAAATATCACCGGTAAATTAAATACTACCTACCGCAAAATGAAGTGTCCGTCAATGTTTACCGTGGGTGTTTACTAGTAAGTATATTGCCTCCATTTTCGTGCAAGTCTGAACAACCTGTATTTGTATTATATTTGTGTTTTGCTGTACAAAGACTGTGCTTGATGCAATACAAGTTTTGATTTAATTTGTATTTTCCTTTTCCACAAGTCAGATTTAATTCCCAAGTGATATTTCCCAAGTTATCTGCAAGTGCACGTGGACCGATAAGCCTTTGGCTTGTAAAGGGACTCACTTTGTTTTCAAGTTGACAATCCTTTTAATTGAGCCGCCAATCTATACTTGTTCATGCCAAGTAGAGTTCTACAACTTCCTGTGCATATACTTTGACCTTAATGCCTTTGCTTTTGTAAACACACCACACTCTTTGTTTTCCCATGTGACAACCCTTTGATCAAGCCACGAGTTCAGTGCCAAGTAACAGAGGGAGGCTATTTGAACTCTCTGTGATCTTGCCGCACAATTGACATGTGTTCAGTTGCAGCCTTTAATAGATTTCTGACTTTATGATCAAAGTGTTACTCACAGAGTCCAAGCTCAGTCTTTGCATAAGCACCCGCATATGACAGTAAAGCCGAAAATCGGAGTCGGACGAGATTTATGATGACTAGACGACGATTTACAATTACTAGACGCAGATGTAGGATTTCAGAACTTTATCAGACAATGAGGATTAATTCTTGGACTTTGTACCAGATGACATTGGATAGTGACATTTATAGGATACCATGAATCACAAAAAAAGTGGACTTAACTTTCATTGTTTATTTGCACGACGTGTGGAATTAATATATTACGGGATATGGTGAATCAGATCATTCTGAACTTCTATTTTTATACACCGATATGATACCTATAATTGAACTTGTGGATTTATCATATAAAAAGATTCGGAGTCAGACGATGTTTATGATGACGGGATGACATTGGAGGAATTTATTACTTTATTTGGTAACTCTGATGATGAGGATGAATTCTTGGGCTTTGAACCAGAGGACATTAGACAGTGACATTTATAGGATACCAATGTTATACCTGTATGTGACCCATAATCCAATTCATGGATTTATCATATAAATGGATTAAAAATGTTAAGCTATATGGATTTCATTACACGAAGATGGACAAAATGTAAGTTGTAAATTTATTTGTACATATTCAGCTCAATAATACAATTGTATTTATTCTACATTGGTTTTTGTTTTTATTTGTCCTATCTATCTATATGTCTATCTATCTATCCAGTTTGGCTCGTTTATTTTTCCTAAGTGCAGCTCTGACTCGGTGATGACATGTCACCCCTTGCAGACGGATTTATTTGCAAAAAACACCTCGACTTATAGGAGGGTCATAGCTGAATTGGATTTTTGCAGCCATGAAAAGGGGGGGTCGACTTATAGTCAAGTCGACTTATAATCGAGTATATACGGTATGTTAATCACTGAGCCAGCATTGCTCCTGCTCCATTAGTCGTCTCTTACAACATGCATTTGGATACATCAGGCCTATTATGCATCCTTAAACCTACAGGAGGAGGTTTTTGGAAGATAAAATGCATAATAAAATACACAAAAAAAGAAATGCATTGAAGTGAGTCTAGAGCATGTGAATTACTGACCGGAAGCCTCTGATAGTGCTGTTTAGATAGGTACTGTTCAGGTTTCCACTGTAGAATGTTCTGTTTAGCTGTGAAAGAAACAAATGTAAAGGGAAATTGCGAGTCTACACCAGCATTTACAATGATTCTCAATTAATTCCTCATTATAACTTTTTCCTCTATTTTTCATTGTTAAATCCAACTCAACCAATTTAAATGGCTACTCTTTTAAAATAATATTTCCTTGGTCACTTTCCTGTGACTCATTTCTACCACTAAGGCCATCTTTGGGCAACCTATTCTGGGATTTCGCCCAAACACCAAGAACATGTTCTCATTGATTCTCGACTGTTTCTGAGTCTGCTCTTCCTAACAACTTTAGTTGATCTTGGAACAAAAATCATGGCAGATCAAAGATCGTTACCATCAGAAAAACCACAAGAAGATTGTACTTGGGTAAAGAACCTTGTTTTCACGTCTCACCCAAGGACACCCTATGTGTTCTAAACTTGTTCCGTTATTGTAAATGTTATTGCTGCCAATTAAACCTTCTCATAGAAGAAGTAGTACCATATATACTTGCGTATAAGCCAATACCAACTGCATAGACCCAGATCTGCCGTCGCATAATGCACTGGCAGATCTTGGTCTATGCAGTTTGTAAGGACTAATGCAATGGCAGATCAGGGTCTATGTTGTTTGCAGCTAACATTTGAGTATATATGGTAGATAAATCCAGTAACTTCAGCTTTAACCCTTTCTTTGTAGACAAAAGTACAAATTACTGTATCATATAAATTACCATATATACTTGCGTATAAGCCCGTTCGTGTATAAGCCTACCCCCTCAACTGAATAGGTAAAAATATTAAAAAGTGCATGACCCGCGGATAAGTTGACCCATAAAACATCATCCATTTTTGTCTAACCTGAACCCCCAGGTCCTCCTGTACCAAGGTTTCCTGGCTAATGGCTTCTGTCTAACCTGAATTGCCAGGACCTCCTGTACCAAGGTTTCCTGGCTAACAACAATATATACCAGTAGTCAACAAGAAAACTGAAAACATTTTCAAGATTAGACCTTGTCCCATGGATAAGCCTACCCCCTTGTTCCAGGCTTTTATTTTTTTCCTAAATTATTTGGCTTATATGCGAGTATATACGGTATGTTATTTACTTAGTCTCAATGTTAATTATAAGGTAAGATAAGATAAGAATTCTTTATTTCAGACTGCATGGTCCATACATGTAAAATCAAATATAAATATATTTTATACATAAAATCATAGGTGTCTTATGTACAAATATAGAGACACATCTACAACCACTGAATGTGTTAGTCATTGTTAAGAACAACATTATGTAAGACATTTAAAGAATAATTTGTTCCATCTAATCTGAGAGTTAAAATGAATGTCATAGTTCCACAGAGATATCCAGATATAATTCTTCCTATTGGATATTCTTGTCACATACTTTCTCATTAATTCTTCAAAGCTAAATACATTATAAGTTACAAACATGGTAGTGGTTGTGTTCCATTTTGGAATGCTTAATAGTAAATGAAGACTATTGTTATAACCAATACCTAATTTTTTTTATACACATTTTGTTCATAGAGGTGCACAATACATGTGAAGCAATACAATTTGAACAATCTAATTATGGCCGCAGAAGTGGATTTTTCATGGCTTGTAATTCCAATTATCTCAGTCTGTAGTTGCATTACTAGTGTTGAATCCCTGGTTAATGTTGATTACTTACAGCCACTTCTTAATGGCTAAAACCATTTTACCTCTTTGATGATCTCCCTGTCCAGGTCCCTGAACTGAAAGCTGGATCTGTCCAGTAACTCGGGTTGATACTCTCTGTCCAGGGTCAGGATTCCAGAGTATCTGTGAACTTATCAAAAGAAAACAAAATCATTAACTCAAGCTTTATTTATTCATATTTTTTCATCATCATTCACCTCTCTCCTTTTCCATGACATTGTTACATCACCATAATTATATATAGATCTGATAATCATATTGCATGGCTAAGACTGCATAACTCTTTTATATTCTGCACAGACTTATAAAAAAATATAGCTATGATTAACTACACAAATAAATCTAATCAGACAGATTAAAAACAGAACAATCTGATGGAGTGGAGCAATGCATTTTCTGGTTGGATAGGTCAAAATCGAGGAACAGACTGGATTGTCAGAATGTGATATTTAAATTGGATAATCAGAATCACAGCACTGGACCAGACTTTGTACAAGATTCGGATTGGATGCAAGCCATATTATGAGTGAAATAAGAGAAAATGAACATGACTTCTTGAGTGAAATAAGAGAACATGAGCATAAAAATGAAAGTGGTCGTCATATATTTGTGAAATTTAATATAAAAGCATTTAAAGAAGACATAACAAGTTATGACAAAAGAGGAAACTTTGATATACCTAATTATTAAATGTACCAGAAATTATGTCATTTTCATTTCTAAATTTGCTGCTGTTTAAGTGTTAGTATTATCTTTCCATGGTTAACTGGTTTACTCTGACACCAATTATTTATAAAACATCATTTTCTTTCTTCAGAAACTATACTACAGAATTTCACCCAACAAAAGTATTTTATTCCACTCTGTTTTGAAAAATTAATTATTAACTGACAAGAAGCTGATTTACTACCTCGAAAATACATAAAGATGTAATTAACGAGCATTTCTGGTAAACTCAGACAGTGAAGTTTTATTTAATCGGGTCCCTCAGTAAGTCTTGATGGATGATAAAAAAAGTTAGGCATTGTTGCTAGCATCTTTTGTCTTAATTCTGGCCTAAGCTGCACATATTTTGTTCTAAAGTTATCAGGTGCTGACACATCCAGACACAAACCGCGTGGTGTGAGGGACTCACATAATGTCTGCAGTACAGACCCTGGGGCAATCATTCAGTTATAGGGCTTTTGATAAGTCCTGGAGATAAGCTTTCACATCTCTTTTGTCTTGTGTTTTGAGGCTAGGGTGTTTAAATAATTGTCAAAACATAATGACCAAACATGCTTAGTAGGCAAAACATCTACTGATGTCCCACAAAGAAACGATGTGTAAGTTCGATCTAGTCACCTCTGAATTAAGCTTAGTCAGAAACATCTTTGATTTTTTGGACAAAGAAACAATCTGTAAACTACACCTATAGTTACCACCTACCCCCCACCCCCCAACAGCAATCGAGTTAGAAATTATAAATCAATGAATGAAATTATTAAGTTTTGTGCATTTTTTATATCCTTGATGCTCTTCATTTTTAAAAATGATAGGGGGGTACAAGCTGCTGAGGGATGGGTTAGACGGAAACTATAATGAATACTGAATTTTACTTTGTTAAAGTTTCTATTTAGCAGTATAATGGATAAACAAATCAAAGATAAGTTGATAGAATGATATTTGAGAACTCCTATGACCAATGTCCAGTTGCTCAGAGTATGTGCCGGTCAAAACCTTTAACCTACTGGACTTGTCTGCCAAATACAGGTATTTAAGGATCTCTGATACAGAAACTTAAATCACATGGAACACACAATTTTGTTGGTTCTGGTTAATTTTGCTTCATGCTTAGATTATAATTTGTCTTTGAGAATTCTCATGGTCAAATAATACATACAGATGTTGTGAATTTATGTTTTCATTTTAATGTCTCTTACATTATTTTTGTTGTCTTCATTTTGTCTGTAAAGCATTCCATTTCATGTACAGCTGAAATCATGTTCAATTAAGGTGAATTGCTTGAACTTGACATTGATAAAACAATCAAACCATCTTGATCTGTGTCACTTATTACTAACAATCTTACAAATTAATCTAACAGAATTGAGCAGTCTCTAGAAATGAACCTTTGGCATCCACTGAAACCTTGTTTTATTTATATTCCAATTCATGTTTTATTTTAAAAGGAAATAAAAAAAGCACTAACTGCATAACTTTCTTTTATAAATTTTGAAAAGAGTGTTATGTGACAAAAAGGGCAAAAATAAACCACTTACCAGTCATGTTTCTATAGGAACCTGAAAATAAGCAGTAAAAAAACAGGCAAGTGATAATCAGATGGCTGTCTCTCACTTATTGGGTAGAATCTGTTGGCATCATTGGGTAAATACACATGGGATATTGCTTTACAAATGTACATTCATGTACTTATTTTCCAAGTTCTAACATCAAAGTAGAAAGTGTGGCAGATTAAATATAAGAAAATTAAAAATGTGTCCAGACAATATGGATGTCTCCACAAATATGCTATAACAGAATATTATAAAACCAAGGTCAAGATGCAAGGGCAAACTTAGCAGTGAAATAGTTAGGCCATAACTCTTAGATATTAATCCTCTTGCTAAATTTTGAATTCATTAAGTCCGTCAAAAGTTATTGAGCAGAAGCAATTTTTATGATGGACAGAAAATATAGACGGGGTATGTAACTTTATACCCCCTCCATTGAATACGGCAGAGGTATACAAGAAATGATCTGAAAGTCTAGAGTTTGTGCTTCTGCCAGCAAAGATAGTGGCAGCCATTTGTATTTGGTGGGAACTTCTGATGTCCTGTTATCTCGGATTGGCTATTTAGGATTCATCAAAAGCCTGTTGTTACTGGAGGGGATATCATACATGTGACAGAACCAGGACATCAAATCAGTAGATTTCAAAATTTTGACCAGTAATTTGTCTTCTAAACCAGTAGTGTTTTACTGAAAACAAAACAAGTGCATTTTTTGCCATAATATGTATTCTCAATCGTGTCAATCAACTTCTGACTCCAACACATATTTTCAACTTTTCTGTCCCCGAAGGTGTGTGTGTGTGTGTGTGTGTGTGTGTGTGTGTGTGTGTGTGTGTGTGTGTGACTTCTGTGCAATCTTTGAGTCTGTAAACATAACTTTAACCATGCAGTTTAGTAAAATGATCTGTAATGAGGAATGGTAAACTGTACTCTGACACAAAATATGCAAAGAAAGTCTCTGCAAGTGCCACTGTATCCACTTTTTATTCAGTCTCAAACAAGGCCTTCAAAGTGGGTGTGTTTGTTACAGTAGAATAGAATCACTGCTCCTATGAATGGTGTATGTATATGCCTGGTGAGATTATTTCTTCCGACATATTCTCTCTTAAAATCCATTTTGCATGAAACACACAATGCAAACTTAGGACCTTTGCTACTTGCCTGTACACACTAAAACTCTGAACTTGTAATATTTCTTATCCGGTACTTTTTTAGCATTGGGAGAAAGTGCACGCTTCAGCATTTTGACATGAATTGATAAAAAAAGATAAGAGCTTCCCTTAAATTTTCCTTTTAAAAAAATAACAATATTTACTGAAGTGTGTCTACAGAAATAATTTTTCGGTCAGTCTCTCCATTTTGTCTCTTCTTCACCAAAGGTCAGCCGAATTTTATCAAAGACTCAAAAGCCATCACAGACCATCTTTGATCCCTTTATTACTTATAACACCTCAAAAAACATCCCACCTTTGGCTTTAAACTCTCCAAATTATAACCATAGGGTAATTAATTTACAGGTTGTTGTGTACATGTTAGCTGTTGTTTAACAATTCTTAATCTGATCACTCAAAAATCATCACTGCACTGGTCATTGCACTGGAGGATATTTGTTTTTGCGGGTTTAACACCATTTTTCAGCACATGACAGGCTATATATGGTGGCCAGTATATTTGGTGGAGGAAGAATCCAGGAAGAAATATGGTTCCCAATATTTCAACCTAATAAAAGTAATTGTCAGATAAATGAATATGCGATAAAGAGGACAGTAACTTATTTTGATAAAATACAGTAATACCTGTCTTAACTGACACATGCAATATCAGATAGACAACTGCTTATAACAGATTTTCATTTAACCTTCTGACCATTTATGACTCCTTTAGTCTTGAATTAGCATGTGCCTGTTTATAAATTGAATGAATCAGTTGTTAGAGTGTCCACTAAAAACAGGTTTTACTGTACTTAGAAGGCATGCTTGAAGGCTGAGGGCAGCATAAGGCAAATCAAATGTAAAATATACTAGAATCACAAAATTATATGGGGTATATTATAATTCCTTGTAGCAGCATTTGGTGGATCAATATTTTGCTCCTCTCTTCAATATTCAAGGATTGTTTAATTTGACATTATTTGTAACCTGTAACAAATATTTCTGATTTTAGAGCAGTACCATATGTACTCACTTATAAGTCAAGTCCAACTGCAAACTGCACAGACCCAGATCTGCCATCGCATAATGCGCTGGCAGATTTGGGTCTATGCAGTTTGTTAGAAGTAATCAGTAGAACAAACAACACAGACCCTGATCTGCCAGTGCATAATGCACTGGCAGATCAGGGTCTATGTTTTTTGACTTGTGAGTGAGTATATATGATACCGTATGTACTTGCGTATAGGCCGGGTCCAAATGCAAACAACATAGACCATGATCTGCCGTCGCATAATGTGCCGGCAGATCAGGGTCTATGTTGTTTGTTCTACTGATTAGTCCTTACAAAATGCATAGACCCAGATCTGCCAGCACATTATGCGATGGCAGATCTGGGTCTATGTAGTTTGCAGTTGGTATCAACTTATATGCGAGTATATATGGTAAGTAAACATTACTTGATGAATGACATTTTGATGAAGATGACTAGAGCAATGAAAACTACTGGGGTTATAATAAAGCTTTCCTGTGCTTTGGTGCAAGCAAGCTGGTGATGATTAAATTATTATTGCACATTATATTACTTACCGCAAACTGAGTGATTGAAATTTGTTCCAAACAAGTTTTGTGATACACCAAGTACTCTCAACAGGTAAGTCAGTTGGGCTGGGTATGATGCGACATAGCTCACTATCTCTCTAGCATTACAGATTTCTCTAAACACAGGATCTCTGTCTAGACATTGTGTAGCATTCTGAAGGAAACTTGAAAGAGAGCAAGAACAAAAAGTAAAACATGTCACGCCTCAGCTCAACTATAAATTATAAAATCCTAGTAACATTCCAAGTTTAATGAGAAATCTTTCATTGCAACAATAATAAAAGGCTACAAACAGATGACACAGATATAATGTCAGAAACAAGAGTCCAATGAAAGGACTGATGCTCTACTGGTCAAAAAGAAATTCAAGGAATCCAACCTAAATAAGACCATTGCTTCTTTTTAACTGCTGCATATTGAAACCATCCCTGATATTCTTGTAGAGAAACTCCAACATACAAAATTTGGTAACAGAAATATTTTCTTATATTTCTGAGTTAACATGTTCACAAGATACCTGTAAATGCATGACAAAATTCTTTGTCATGGCCATTGACCTTGAACCTGATATCATGGATAGAAAATCATTCATCTTGTCTCAGATAATGTTAAGATATACCCATGTGCTGAGTTTGGTTAAATTTACCATATTTTCCGCATGTTTTCAGACAGCAAAAAATAATTACTATTTTCAGGATAAGTAGCTATAACAAGCTTTTCAATATAGCCTTTGTGGTGGGCATGTTGGATGTAAGATCAGCACCAATTTCATTCAGGATCAACTATACATTACAAGAAATCTTTGGGTGAAATACCCATGCTGATATGACCATCCATTCAGGAGGAGTAGCAATAACAGGATTTTAAGATGGCTGACATGGCAGCCATATTGGATGCCAGATTAGTATTATTTTAATTTAAAATCAAATAGACACCATATGACGTCTTCTGGTGAAAACCCCATGTAATATGACTTTCCATTAAGGAGAGGTGATAAGAACAAGATTTTCAAGAAGGTCACTGTGGTGGTTAGATTGGATGTCCGAGTGGCACCATTTTCATTAAAGACCAACTAGACATCATAAGAAACCTTTAGCAAAGAACCCATGTTAATATGACTATCCATTCTGGAGGAGTATGGATAACAATATTTTCAAGCAGACATATTGGATGTCCAAGCAGTGCCATTTTTATTTAGGACATCATTGCAATCATCCAAGTAGCTTAGGAGAAGTAGTGATAACAAACTCATGCTAATGGATGGACAACAGACAATAGACAATGGGCAACATTATAAGCTCTTCTGATCTATGAGCTAAAAAAAAGACAAACATATTAAATCCGTAATGCTAATTTATAGACTAACAAAGGAATTCAGTTGAATGGAAGTGAATTGAATCAGTAAAATAAGGGAAATTCCATTTTTTGTGAGTGATAAAATCTACCCATAAAAATCATGTATCCTAGAAAGTGAGTTTGATATCAATGAAAATTATGACAGAAATTTGAAAAGCAACTTTATTTAATCCAAGATGCAAACTGTACACTAATAATTCAGATACAAAATGATAATCATTGGTGTAAGTTTACAGTGAAAACCTTTAGAAATTGTTTGATAATTTATTTATTACAGAAAATGCAAGAGAGAGAGAGAGAGAGAGAGAGAGAGAGAGAGAGAGAGAGAGAGAGAGAGAGAGTAACTGCAGTGTGAAACCAATGACATAGCTTAAGAGGAATTGATTCTACACAAATGTTCTTGTAATGTTTTAGTAGAATCGATCGAGGATGATTACCCAAATGGCCTGCATTACTTACGTCCCAGTGATATGTATCCAAGATCAAAACTCTTTCTATAGAAAAGCTGATATGGTCTTCAGCATTGAAGGCGAATAACAAAGGGTTTGTCAGTAGCGGCATACAGCCAATAAATTCTGGGAGGCTGGTGTCATCACTTAACCCTTTACCTCATGTAAGCACTTTTGGATGCTTCTACTCCATTCTCATGGAAGCGCTAGTGGATGCCTCTACGTGATTCGCATGGAAGTGAGTTTGGACGCCTACTGTAAACATCAGCCATTTTGAGCTGGTTTTCATAACGCCACCTTCGGGGAAAACCCCCTATTAGATACTACAGGCATTTAGGTAAATGATCATTATGTCAGATCATGTGGTTGCTATTTAAGATCTAGTCATAATGTGCTATTTAAAGTAACTAGGTCGGATTCTATACACCCCAAAATGGAGGCCGCAGATTTCGTTCAGTACCTTCTTGAGTTTGGATGATTAGAATTACGACTATGAAAGCTTCAATTCAGATATAGGCTCCGATGTTGATGTAGGCAACACTGATTTTTGATAATTTCCTAAATTGTGATGATTTAGCGATGTAGATGTATACAATGAACCGATAGATTTCGAGGTTGAGAAATGTTAGCTACAGCTGGTCTCACTGCTTCTCTGACTTGATGATGAACGAGCTCTCTCAAGATTTTAAAGCATATAAAAAATTCTTCCATGAAAAATAATTATACAACTTCAAAGATAAGATTTTATTCTTAAGCCTATCTATAAATAATAGGTGTACAAAAAAGGTAAAATGGTTAAAATTTATGCTGAACTTAAGATATACTACACTGCTACACATGTAACAGACAGGCCTATGCGTATTGAGTCACAGAGCTAACAGGTGTTCTATTTATAGCACACTGCACTGTGTGGATTTAGCACATGTATATCAACTGCCTAAACAACAACAGGCTCTATGAGGTGTTACGGAATTATATATCATTTTTCTTTTAATAATGGTATAGTTTATTAGTTTATGATCTCTGTTCTTGGTCTAACAGCTGTTGTCTTGCCGTGAGTACACATACGGTAGGCTCGATCGATATTTCACTGAGTACATTGGACTTGGAATTGTTGCTTGTAGCATTAGTCATATCACGTGGTTTTAGCACGCGTGAAGATTTGAACTTCTGACCTAGATTCTATGATTCTTCAGTGTCAATATGTTATTTACTGTTTATAAACGTTGGTACACTAGCACTTTGGAGGTGTCACACATAACCTAGTTTCTGATTGGTTCGGAGAGGGTTGCAATATTTCGAAATGCCCAGTTGTTCATCAAAGACGTAATGGGTTTTATTTTATTTCTCCGTAGTAGGAGACTATATTATAGAATTAATAGCAGTATTCAGGCATTCTTCATAGTTACATTGAATTGAGAGGTCATAAACGAGTTTGGTTCATTTTGTGTGTGGGATATTCTGCTTTGGAGATCTATTTATTTTAATACAGTGCATTCTGGATTAGTACTGTTTCTTCAACCTTAATAATTACACAGCTCCGTGGAATTATAAGAAACATTTATAGAACTTGTGATATTCCATATTCGCAAGGATTACTTGGATATAACTTATTCTTATCAACACATTAGTACAGTGAAGGTTACTTCATTCGGAACATATTACATTCGGAATATTTGGATTGACTTCCGAATCAGTGAACTTTAGAACAATTTAGGACTTTTAAGGATATTCTATACTGTAAGTTTTTTTTAAATTCTTTCACTTTGATTGTTTGTTGAAATATTTTAATATTTTAGGAAATTAAAGATTTGTATTTTAAATCTTGATAGCTTGTTTGTGTCTTTTATCTTTTGTTACATTACCCCAAGTCGTAACAGAGGTAAAGGGATAACATAAAAAGCCTGGTTACTTAAAATGTTGCCAGGAAACCTATTTTGTTTTTAAAATTTACCTTATCACCCAACTAGAAAGCTTCAATCGTTAAATCAGATTTTTTTTTACAATTTCTAAATTCTATGTCATTCTTCAAAAATATGACTGAAAGAAAATCTTTTGTTCAATAAATGTTACCTTATTAAGTAGTGAATACCTTATTATTTTTGTTTGACTTTCATAGTGATAATCACGTCTTTGAAATTTTACTTTTTTATGAAGGAAAACTTACAAAATATGTTTGTAAATTTGCTCAGTAAGAGGCATTTTTAAATATTTTAATCTGTTAATTATCCTATAGTCTGTCTGAATGTTATTGATATTCATTGATATTCCGGAAATTTTGGTAAGTATTGATTCCTCTCAAGTTTAAATAATATGACAAATTAAAGTAACATATTTAATTCTTTGATCGTGAACAGAATATTTTTTCAAAAACCTGTAATCAAAGGATGCAAGACTGATGTAAAGAAAGAAGGATCAAGGAAAAATTGACTTGTAAGTGTGGAAAAACAAATCATTTTTTTTTTAAACATTCTTTTTAATATTTTAGCTTTGCTCTAAATTGGGCTTTTTGTTGTAATTTCAGTAATTGTTATCAGTACTTGCAGTCAAATTTATAACTTAGTTTTACTTTTATTAGTTTGTATCTGATCTTAATTTAGCTTCTAGTCCATTTGTAGTCTTTGCTTTTATGTAGATTTGGTCTTTTTGGCCTCTAAGTTTTTCAGTGGTCATTGTTATCTGCATGCTTTTTTAACTTGACGTAATTTTCTTACCCCAATTAGCATGCATTGAATTCTAGTTTTGTATTAAAAAAAATTGCATATACGTATTTATATTTTTCTGATGTTCATATGAGTACGTAATTATCCATGTATGTATTTTATGTGTACCGTATATACTCACGTATAATCCAGGTCCAAATGCAAACAACATAGACCCTGATCTGCCATCACATAATGTGCCGGCAGATCAGGGTCTATGTTGTTTGTTCTACTGATTTGTCCTTACAAACTGCATAGACCCAACTTTGATACTTCTCATGGCAAGAAATACATAAATGCTCTGTCCTTGTATGTTTTAGCTTGGCAAAGTGTGTAAAGCATTAAATAATGTATGAGGGATCAAATAAGACTAATTTCGCTAAAGTTTGACTGACACACTGTTTCAGCACTATTTTTTAGATTGGCATGCACTATTAAGTACATTACCTGCATTTAGTCTGGTTGTCTGGGAATGGTGACAAGTCCTCAGGGATGTACCTCTGTATTCCACACTCTTCTTGCATCAAGACAGCAGCTATTTCCTCAGCGGTGTGGCAATAGCTTTCCACATCTGAAATTAAGACTAATTTTTATCAGAAACATATTTATATCTGAGGATTGTGTAAATGTGAGAGTAGACTGTCACATGCTTCTCAAAGAATACAAAGGCTCCATTGGATCCCACCCATATGTGTCATACAAGTGAAACACAACCTGGAAACATAAAATTGACAACAAACAACATGTGACAAGGAAAGGAAGACAAAATCCTTATTTTAAAAAAAATTTCTCTATTAAATTTCTCTTATTATGTACTGAAAATCTACATTAACAGAGTGATAAATCAAACACAAAGTGTATCTCTCAGCTGGTACTGCATGACTGTGTGTAAGTGTATGTGAATGTATGTTACCATGGTTGTTTTTGCTTTTATTCTACTTGACAATATATAGAGAGTGGTGACCAAATTGGTAGAGTACAGAATTGTTCTGTGGCATGTGTGTTTGTGCATGTATGTGTGCATGTGTGTGTCTGTGAGTTACCTGGCTTCATGCAAACAGTGGCTGCACAAGAACTGCTGGCACAACACAGGCTTCCATGGTTACAGTATTCATCAGCAGAACAGGTGGCTGTACAGTTGTCAGAATCAGGCATGGCAGAACATCCAGGTCCTTCTCTCACTAACACTATAAAGGAAACTAAAGACGTCATATCTACAATATATACTCATGTATAATCCGATACCAACAGCAAACTGCATAGACCCAGATCTGCGGTCACATAATGCACTGGCAGATCTGGGTCTATGCAGTTTGTAAGGACTAATCAGTAGAACAAACAACATAGACCCTGATCTACCGACGCATTATGTGACGGCAGATCAGGGTCTATGTTGTTTGCATTTGAACCTGGCTTATACGCGAGTATAATATGGTACCTTAAAGAACAATGATGCCACTTCAATTTTTCTGGTGAAAACCACCACTGTCATCAGAAACTGAAAAAGGCAAACCTCTGGCTAAACTAAAAATATGTTAAAGAAGATGTTTACATGGAGTCATCAGTTTCTATGGTAACAGCCATAGTTGTTCGAATATGTATACAGATTCTCTGTGCACTATTTATAGAACAAAAATTCTTAGAGTTTGACTTCGATTATCTACGTAAGCTAAAATATTTTACTATTCTTTATGGGTCAAACAGTTTTTTATATGGACAATAATTTCCTACAGTTTTATTTTTCTTCACAATATAAAGCAGCATCCATTTAAGCATGTATGCTCCCCATGCAGACCAAAACATCCAAGTCCAAAAAGTTAAAACAAATTAAAACAAATTTGACAAAATTGATACAGTATAATGTCATGAAAATATAATATTTCATCTACATATGCATACAAACATGCATACCAAATTAACTGGTCTCACTCAAGAGGCATTTGATTGATTGTACTAACAAGGTTTTTGCCCAAAAAGGTTTAGAATGTTTTAAAACAAACTGAAAAATTGCTGTAATGGCTGGAAAATCTAATCAGTTTATTTACATGTGAACACAAATATAAATATCAAATTTCAGTTGCTGACCTTAAGCGGTTTCACTCAAATGTGATATGAAGCATTTATCAAAAACGTTACAAAATTTTTAAAAAAACTGAACAACTTTGTAAATGGTCTGAAAATTTATTTAGTTGATCTACATATCGATACCAATATACCTATCTATTAAATATAATTTGTCAACATTAAGTTGCTTGTACTTGATTGTGCTAACAAGGTTTTGGTCACACAAAAAGAAAGAGTAAAATATTTCAAAAATATGTTAAAAAAACACAACAACAAAAAACAAACAAACAAAAAACATTATTACAAACTGCCGTAATGCCTCGAAAATTGAATCAGATCATCTGCATATGAAGGTAAGTATGACTACAAAATGTTATCTATTTACATTAAATGGTTCTGGGGTAAACTTGCTGTCAGGTCTTTCATGAAAGATGGATGGATGAACAGACAGGACCAAATATATTATGCACCTTCTGCAAATATTACAAGACTAAAGGATCCAGACGAACAATAGCAAATTGAATACATGCAAAAAAAAAGCCAGACCAGGTATGCTGGTCATTAGGTATCCATTAATATGACACTCCTCCACTTTGTTTGGAGATTGAGCTAAAAAATAAATGTCATTCTAAATATTTGCTCCCTAGAGTCGCTGGATTTGACTCCCTAAGAACTCTCACACCAATCTCCACTCCACATGTCAGTAGACCAATACATGTACTGTATATATTCGATTATATGCCAATACCAACTGTAAACTGCATAGACCCAGATCTGCCATTGCATAATGTGCCAGCAGATCTGGGTCAATGCAGTTTGTAAAGACTAATCAGTAGAACATACAACACAGATCCTGATCTTCTGGCACATTATGCAATGGCAGACAAGCGTCTATGTTGTTTGCATTTGGACATGGCTTATATGCAAGTATATATGGTAGATCACAATCGATCTGGGCAGCAAGAAGTCTCATATGCCTCAACTAACTGTTACACTTTTTTGGCTTTGCTTCATAGTAAACCAGATTTACTAAGAATCTTCCTCAACTTTGCAATTGCAAGAAACAGGAAGAAAAAAAACCCACACAAACGTATCAGAATGTAAGTAACCATTTGTGGAAAACTGATACAAGTAGCTGATGATGTGTATTTCAATGTCAATCGTCTTCAACAATATAAGCTGCTTTACAATTCAAAATTTTACCCAACATATTTTACCAGAAAGTGATACCTATGTCATGATATCTGCTTACAAAGTGGGTGCAGTGAAGGCAATAAAAACAAAACAAAAGGTCTAAGTTGGCATCATATCACACACCTGACCGACATCTACCTAAAAGCCAAAATGCAAGAGCAGCTGACCCCAAAAAATGGGTTATAAGTTTTTATATTTATTAGCAATGACAGCCATATTGGATGGTGGATCAGGATCGTTTGTGTAAACTTGAAAGGCCTAATTTGCCAGAATGTAATCTATAAAATCTGGTCAACTTCTGCTGTGGAATTGTTGAGCAAAGGTCATTTAAAAGGTTTTTATTTTTAGTAACAATAACCATACGTGAAAGACCTTCATGCCAGGATATGTTATATTAAATCTGGATCAATTAAGAAAAAGCTGTTTAAAGGTTTTTCTATTTTTAGTAATGGTGGCCATATTTGATGATGGAATGGCATCATTTGTAAAAGGCCTTAATGCTAGGATTCATTCAATTGAAAATTCTGTTCAGTAGTTTTGACAAGAAGTCATTGAAAGATTTTCGAGATTTAGTAACAGTGGCCATATTTGATGGTGGACTGGCATCATTTGTAAATACCAAAAAGGCTTTCATACCAGTATAATTTCTGTCAACTTTGGTCAAATTCTGTTCAACAGTGTTTGTGAAGTTGTTTAAAGATTTTTCCATTTTTAGTAACAGTGCCCATATTGATGGCAAGCAGGTATCATTTGCACAAACTTGAAAGGTCTTTGTGCCAGAATGCTCTCTGCTAAGTTTGGCCAAACTTAGTACAGTGGATTTTGAGAAGAAGTGAAAATAGAAATTATTGATGGACCCTGGGCCATACCATAATCACACTTGGCCTTATGGTCAGGTGAGCTAGGAAAGAAGATAACTTACACTGGCAGGATTCAGATATCCTAGGATTGGACACAAGGGTTTGTCTTACATCTCGGACACTGCAGTTAGCATGAATACTCCTCAGCGCGTCAAATACACAGTTCATAATGTGGTACTGCACCGTGCTGTTGCTGAGATTAATAAGTGATAACACATTCACATTATATATATATATATATATATATATATATATATATATATATATATATATATATATATATATATATATATATATATCAGGGATGCCAAAATCTTAAAGGCCCTTGCCAAACATATTTCCCCCAAAATGAACATATTAACATGACAGCAAGATATTTGTGTAATTTAATATAAAAACATTCAAAGGAGGGATAACAAGTTGTAAAAAAAAGGGAAAAACATTTATACACTAACTTATTAAATGTACTGAAAAATTTCCAGATTTGATGTTGCTTCAATTTTAGTGTTATCCTTCCATGCTACACTACTTTCTCTCAATTTTTTATTTATAAAAATGATTTTTGTTTTCTGACACTAAACTAAAGAATTTCACCCAGCAACAGTATTTTAAACCTCTCTACTGTTTTTAAAAATTAATTTTTAACTGACAACAAGCAGACTCACTACCTCAAAAATACATAACACTTAATTAACGGGCATTGGAAATCAAGTCTAACAATAAAGTTGTATTTGATCAGGTCTCAAACAAGTGTTGGAGGATGATAATAAAAGCTAGCTGTTGTTGTTAGTATTCTTTTTTGTTTTGAATTAGGGCCTAGACCACACTACTTTTGTTCTGAAGATCTTGTATGTACTGACACACTGACACACAGTCACACACTTAAAAAGCACATGGAGTGAGGGACTGATGCAATGGCTTTAATACAGATCCTAGGGCAATAGTCCAATTATAAGGTTTTGACAAGTCCAGGGGATAAGCTTTCACACCTCTTTTGTCTTGTGCTTTGTGGCTATAGTGTTCAAACAATTGGGAAAACATAATGACCAAACAATTGCATGGGATAATTATGGGCACCTTATGTCTAATGTCTGAGATGTCAAGTTAGCAAACAGGCTCACTTGTTGGCTCTGTCTGGTAAAAAGGGCTGTTTTAGAATCATATATATATATATATATATATATATATATATATATATATATATATATATATATATATATATATATATATATATAACTAAATGAATTGAGATTTTATCATTTCTTGATGCCAAGGTTTTCAAGTTTTCAGAGCAGAGACAAATATTCCACATGCAGATAGTATCAAATGATGCATGAAAACTATTATTCTCTCAAGGTAATTTACAATTAAACTGGTGGAAAATCCTTTCTTACAGGAAGACTATTGCTAAATGTGGAAATATGCTAGGTACAATAATACTTATATAAAGAATTAAACATAAAGGGCAAGAGTGCCTATGGTATGATCACATTTTGGCATTATCATCTCCATAAATTGCAGGCTATTTAGAGTACAGCTTGTACTTTCAGGTTCTCGATACATTAGAAACAGCTTGATACATTTGCTGTTATCTGAACCTACCTGCAGAACTCTGTCCAGCTGGCTTGACAGTATATGTTACCAACCCTCTCCAGGACTGATGGATCTCTACAGAAGGATGTGTTGTAATCAGGTGCTGTGGAAACAGAGTGAAAAATGTATTTTATTTCTTGACAATTCTTTTCACATAGCATATTGAACATGGCAAGTTTTAATAAATTACTAGCTCAAACAAATTATTCCAGGCAAAAGTAAATTCATTGACATGACAAGTTTTTCCTTACAATGAGATAATTCAAACATACATGTATGTGTCTTGTGGGACCCAATGTGGGGGCTTGTTTTATCTATAAAGGACCTTTTTAGGTTCATTTCAGGGCAAAGGGCAACTATATTTCTTGGTTTCACCACTTGTATATTTTCCTGCCATTATGGAATTGAATGGCATCTGTTGATGAAAACAAGAGATGATTATTTAACAACTGCAACATGTGATGACAGATGATGTATGCACATACAGACAAGTGAACATGGTGATCATAATGTCTCTATAACTGAAATATTCAGTGTATGACAAAACACTGACACAAGGATCAATTATGCTTCCAGTTTAAAAGTTATTAAAATAGACCCAATATGAAGCATAATAAAAACATCTAAATCAATTTCCACATTATTTCTGAAGCTGTGCTTTAACTGTTCTATGAAAACAATGGCGAATTACTTAAATTAAAATAAAAACTCACTCCATGAAACTATTCAAATGGATAGAGCAGAGGTCATCTTATGGAAATAGAGGCAACTTAAATGGACAAGCCATTTAGAACAAATGGACAAATGTAATATAAATATTTCAATAACATTATGGTCAACTGCACATACTAAATGTTTGATTGGCCACCATGATACTTCTTGTTAGTATTTCCCTGACAACAGGATCAGCAGATGTGTTCGTCTGTCGTGCCATTATTCCCTCAATGAAGATCTGCTGGATTTCCACATCAGAAAATGCTACGGCAAAGCCAGCAATCATGTGGACTTTCACCATCATTGCTCCATTTTCAATGACCTGTCCCTCGCTGTGGCACAGAAAATAATGAGTATCACATGTCTTCAGAAGCTAGTTAAAAATCTTACTCTACCAAAACTAGACGCAATCAGTAATTAAGTTACATTGCTTAACTTAAAAATTGGAATACTCTTCAAAACACATATTTGGTCAAGGTTAAAAAGTTGGTTTAATTTTCTGAGAATGAACCCAATCATACTTAACATAATGAAAAGATGGTTATTTTCACTGTATATGGAACATCATTACTGGTGACATAAAGCATACTCATTTCTTTTTTCATAATAAATATCTCAAATGGATGAAATCCAGAGAAAATAAAACAATCCTAAATAATATAAATACCTCCTGCTTTTCTTAGTTTATCACTTTGTCTCATATGAATTTTCAATACAACCTGATAAGTTATATATGAGTATGTGCTAATTGATTCATGGACTTGTAAGCTTGTACTGTTTTCACAATGATGACACTTTATGTCGTCAAATTTGTCATATTTTGCTGTATACGCTGTATACAGATGGCCTCAAGGTAGATTAGTTCCTGTATTAACTGAGCTACCCTCTGTAAATAAAGTTGTTATAATAATAATAATAATAATAATAATAATAATAATAATGATTATTGTCATATTCATGAATTTGTGTTAAATGGACATAACCTCAAAGGCTAATTTTCCTAAATTTATGGCTCAGTTAATCACAAAAAATGAAAATCAACTCTTCTTGTATAAACTATGCTAAAAAGCTTCCTGTTTACAAGTGCATAAAATGATGACTATTATGATATGTGATACTTCATTAAAATAATGACTATTATGATATGTTAGACTTCATTAAAATGATGACTATTATGATATGTGAGACTTCATTAAAATGATGACTATTATGATATGTGAGACTTCATTAAAATGATGACTATCATGATATGTGATACTTCATTAAAATGATGACTATTATGATATGTGATACTTCATTAAAATGATGACTATTATGATGTGTGAGACTTCATTAAAATGATGACTATTATGATATGTGAGACTTCATTAAAATGATGACTATTATGATATGTGAGACTTCATTAAAATGATGACTATTATGATATGTGAGACTTCATTAAAATGATGACTATTATGATGTGGGACTTCATTAAAATGATGACTATTATATGTGAGACTTCATTAAAATGATGACTATTATGATATTTGAGACTTCATTACTTCTTTATCAAGCTTCCTGCCAACAGTTTGTTTTCCACCTGCTAGGGCCCCGGGTGGCCGAGTGGTCTGAGGTGCTTGCCTTTACAGATCATTTACATCTCACCTCTGTCCACGTGTGTTCGAGCCTTGGCTCGGCCAATGTGGGTATGTGAGAAAGTTTCCCAGTAGCTTCCTGTGGGTTGGTGGTTCTTCCACAACCAAATATACTGGCCGCCACATATAGCCTATCATGTACTGCAAAATGGCATTAAACCCTCACAAACAACCAACCAACATATCCAGCTGCGATCTGGATGAATACAATCTGGAGCAATTCAAAGTTGCCCCATTAAAAAGGATAATAAACGTTCCTTTGTGTTTACACATATATGTACAGTGTATATTAAGTTCTGACCTCCGAATTATAGTACTGTCCATTGCACTCACCTGAAGCCGATGATGTTCAATGCCGACAAGTCCTCGGTTTTAAGGAACAATGCCATCCTTACCTATCATAATATAAATACATGAGAACATAAGTAAGAATACAGTCAAACCTGTCTTAAGCAACCACCTCTAAAGGTTAATTTCCACCATAATTTAGTTTACTGAACCTTGAAAAAAAAAACAGGCTGATTAAAACAGGGTATAGCTTCAAGAGGTGACCTTTAAGACACTCATTCAACTCTACATGCAAATATAACTCGAGATGACTAATATAGCATAAGACCTTGGTTTCATAATTGCCTACTTGTAGTTTTAGAACCCTCTGCCAAGGGTGGAAGTATTTTGCTTAGACTCCCTCAAACCAGCACAATCCTGATGACACATTGACATGTAAGTTTAGTTATCCAAAATAGGCATATAAAACAAAGGCAAAAAATGGTTAAATCCTTAAAATACAAATTCTGATTTTTTATATAAAGTGCACGCCTATTCTACATACCCTTAACCCGCTGCGGGGGTGGGTGGGGGTGAGGGCAATAGTTTTAGTTTTTAAAAAATTATAAAAATTGAAATGAAAACCACAGAAATGACAAAAACAAGTTCTACTGTGCAATGCAGCCATGATACATGGCTTGTGCAATGATACAAATGACAGCACATTCAATGATATACCTCGATAAATTAGGCTAGTCATTTAATCAGAATAAAATTTTTTTACAGTAAAATCCTAATTAATAATAAGTGAGAAGAATAAAGCCAACCAGCAACTTGAAAACAGATTCATATTGAAAGATCAGGACCTGTAACAGTAACGTATGAAGGCAAACTTACCTCAGATAGGATTCCATACATGAACAGCTTGATGAGAAAAATGTCAGTTTCTTTAAAGATTGGGTCCCACATGCGATCCATGGAAAATGTTACTTCATGGTATGTAGTTACTAAGAAGAAGAAAATACACAAAGCACACTAGACACATAATCTAGCATATCAATTTCCCTGTAAATTATTTCCGCTAGAAAATGTAATGAGGAATGGGAAAAAAAATTAAAAAAATCTTTCATATTAAAACATTCCAAATTATGAATAACCTTCAATGTGTGCAATTTCTTTCTGAATCCCAATGGTAAATCAAATAGCTTCCTATCAAATACAAGATAATATTTTTATTGAAAGAAAGAAATAAAAGAAAATTTCAAGAAGAAATAATTTGGATCAAAATGAATGACACTTTACATTAATGGAAAAAACTGACTCCAACTTACCCAGACATTTTTGAGCTTCGGTTTTGGTAAGGCGGTAGTAGGCTTTAGATAAACTCTCCAGGGAGCACTGTAGTCCATAAACTTTCTTTGTCCGTAACTGTATGTATTTCAGGGTACCTAGCCAAGTTCTACACAAAAACAGCAATTATGTACAGTCTCTCCAACAATAAACGTCAACCCATCCTTCTATTGTCTTATTCTTTTACCGTTCAACCATTAATCATCATTCTTTTAGATTGTTTTTGAGACGTCTGATAAAAATCTAATAATACATATCATATATACTCATCTATAATCTGCGTCCAAATTCAAACAACATAGACCCTGATCTGCCATTGCATAATGCGCCGGCAGATCAGGGTCTATGTTGTTTGTTCTACTGATTAGTCCTTACAAACTGCATAGACCCAGATCTGCCGGCACATTATGTAATGGCAGATCTGGGTCTATGCAATTTGCAGTTGGTATCAGCTTATACGCAAGTATAGATGGTAAGCATGATAAAGCTATACATACCAGAACTGTGCAGAAAAAAAGTATGTTCATACATTTTTTCCAGTTAATCTTCCATCCACCCATCCCAGTCCAACCATCAATTTGTGTAAATTGATTTCTTTGCCTTGAATTTTTAAACAGAAATTATAAACCGGGGTGGTGAATGTATTTTTAGCACAGAAACATGATTTTTTACAACTAGTTACATAAATAATTAAAAAATAAAAATAAAAAAAATAAAAAGATTTATGTATGTATGTAGTTGGTAAAATAGCTCCAACAAACTAATGTTTCTAATTATGTAAATGCATTTCAGACTTTAAATAAAAATTGGTCTATGTCTATGTCTCAACCTCTCAAGACCCATCCCCAGGAGATTGATCATGATTCTAACAATGTGTATAAACCCCTTGCAATCATATCCCAAAATTTGACATTTCTTTTGGTAATGCTGTGGGAAAAACCGTGGATGTACCAGAAGTATCACATCCTCAAAGTCCCTCTTTTCTTCAAACAATTCTGGAAAGGAGTGGGTGGAGACTTTTAACTGGAAGTTGATGCTGAACACATACCAGCAGTAGTGATGCAATTTACAGAATTCATTGCAAATTAGAAGAAAACAAAAATAAAACTATGACCTGCCAGGAAAGTATTTGGTTTTCTGTGATTAAAAGTTGCAGTCAATAATGTAGATTATTCACTATAGTGAAAAATATGCCAGTAATGCAAACCAGGACAAACCTGCCTTTTTGACATATTTTAAATCATTTAAAATATTTCTTTAGATCTTCAATCAATATTAACCTATTGAACAATGCATACAGTATAGGTATTATACAGCATGTTCTGAGGTTAATTGTACTGACATAAAAACTGTCCAATAGGGTTATCAGACCGAACAAATAACTGACAGAAAACTAGTTACCAACTAACTTTTAATTCAAAAGTCCAGTGACTGCAAAGTACAAGTACTTACGTGCAATCCTGCAAAAGATCATATGTCAAGCCAACACAGTTCTTCATGTCTTCACACACATTCAAAAGTGGATCGCTGCATGCATCAGTACCTAGATGAAAACATGGAGATCATGCAATAATATTTTCATAATTGTGAGAGTGATAGAGTGATACATTGTCAGGGACACTGAAAATGATTGAGATGAAAGAATCAGAAAAGACTTACTGTCTATACTCACATATAAGCCGATACCAACTGCAAAATGCATAGACCCAGATCTGCCATCGCATAATGTGCCGGCAAATCTGGGTCTATGCAGTTTGTAAGGACTAATCAGCAGAACAAACAACATAGACCCTGATCTGCTGGCACATTATGCGATGTCAGATCAGGGTCTATGTTGTTTGCATTTGGACCGAGCTTATACGCTAGTATATATGGTAGCAGTAATAAAGATGGCAGAAATTTCTGAAAAGTCCTGTTTAAATATCTAGTATTATTTGGTAACATTACCTGATATATAGTATTATTTGGTACCATTACCTGATATAACCTCAATAACTATTGTTCAGTTTTTTGTAAGGAATTATATATGTTGCTTTCAGTTAAAATATCAAATTCTGATCAAATGAATCTATAGTAAGTTCTTTAATTGCTATAGATTTGATAGAGCAAAATGTTATTTTCGGGGGGGGCATAACATTTGGAAAAAAAATGAGTAACGTAATGACGGTAAGTCTTGGGACACGAAAAAATAATAATTATTATTTTTTTCATGTCCCAAGACTTATGTGCATGTAAAATCCAAAACTTGTAGACACAAAAAAATGTAAAGACAAAATTGGGAAGATCACCATACGTCACACAGCAATGACCAGCTCGTTCAATTACCATGTCAATAAACTGTTATAAACTACTATGATTGTTTTATGTTATTATTTTACATTTGCATATTTTCTGATTTCTCCAACATGACCTAAAATAAAGGTAAATAAAGACTTCATAATTCACGGGCTGCTTAGAGTTTACCAGGAGACCTGTACTATAGTGTACAGTACTTACACGGTACAAATCGTGCTTTACGTCATTTATATCCTTGTTTATTCCCAAAAATATTAGATGCAGATTTTGCTTTATTCATCATTTTTACCAAAACACATTATTCCATATTACATTTCAGCTAGACATTCATTGCTGTTTCATTTATTTGAATTCACATGCACAATAGTTACTGTTTTTCAGTGGTATAAGCGATCCTACAAAGTGATGTAAACTATATGAAAAGGCACACATGTTTAATTATATAAAGTATATAACCAGCATAAATTCACATAACTGTCATATATTCATGAAAGAATGATTGTAATATATGTTAAAATTCTGAATATAGATCGATTAAGATCATCATCGATCCATTTTAGTTTTGTGTTTTGACATCACAAAATCGTAATTTTCCACACATTATTCAGTCCACTTTTGATTTTGGCAAGCCAGTTGTTTTGGTGTCTCTTTTGTTTATAATTGGCAGATGTCTTTTGTTTTCCGACAGCAATCCAGGCCAGTTAATTGTTTGAACCCTGAAATTGGCTTGGGTAAAGATAAAATGTTGTCTGGTGGCAATGCCGGCACTTTGATGTGTAATTACCGTAATATTAGCATGATTACCGTGGCTGAGTAAACAGGTACTTATATAAGGTCGCTTACATCAAAGCAAACTACCACGGAGTTTTTATCTTAAAGCATTATTTCTGAAACTTCTTTATCGTATTTTAGAGATATTATTTAAGTTTAGTGCAGTTGTGCCTATGATTCGAATCCAAAGTATGTACTTTATTCAGCACAAGTAAAATCTTCAATGTACATGCGGTGACGCCATGATGTAAACATGCGCGCAATAAATGCGGGAGTTGAAATAAACACTGTTTTCATTGTTGTCATACTGGTATCACATTTTAATGAGTTAGGTATTTCCATTTTCAGGGCAAAACCCCCCATAATTACAGATGACTTTTAACAACTTTAATGCAATAATGCATAAACTGACAATAAGTAAACTAGAGCACAAAAGGGAAAAGTTACTGTTGAACGGGTATAACATACCGCTAATGCTCAATTCTTGTCATCATCTGATTAAATTATACATATTTGAATTCGGTAGATATAATATGAAAACAGAAAAAATAAATATATTCAAACAAAATATAATAATGTATAGCATTTCCACATAATAATTCATAATGAGAGTCCCTTAACAACCACAAAGTCATGTTTATTTTACATGAGGTTATGATCAATAAAATACACTGATCGATCAGTAGAAAAAAAAATGTTTTAGGTGTCCCAAGACTATTAGTACATGAAAAAACTGCTTTAACTTCGTATCCCAACTTTTATAGGTCATAAAAAATTACTTTTTAAAATAATTAAGGGTGTCCAAGACTTATAGTGTCCCAAGACTTACCGTGATTATGGTAAACAAGTTCTTGAGGACTTATGTTAAGGTTTTGGGATCAGTGATTGCCGTATTCAAAAGCATATTTTCATTATTCATAAAAACTAAAACAGTATTGACACCAGGATGCTCTTGGTAAAATATGGATTAAATTTTATCATAACATTTTTTTAAAAGAAGCTGAAAGTAGCAAATGTCCACTAAAGGGCAATTCATAAATATCCACACAAAATGCATAATACATGACAGAAACAAGACAATACCATAAGCATAAGGATCTTATGATTCTGCCCAGATTATCTTGCATATGATACTTTGAACAATATGGTGATTTTTATAAAACAATAAGCCAAAAAAAGTTTTTAAGTTTAGAAACTGTACATCTGAGAATCTTTTTATTGGTAACAAAAAGAGTTGAGGAATTGCTCAAAGTTGAACAAATCTTTAAATGTTCCTCAAGGATAAAAGAAGGCGTTTCCAAGAGAATCAAGATCTTATGATTGCATTGTAATCCTTGACACCTGTAGAATATTTATTGAAAAAGTAATTGTTGTTAAACAAGCAATAAGAAAAACATTCGAAAACCTAAATTTGAGATGTTTATTGAAACTTTGGCTAGGTAATCTTAGGGAAAAAATCGTCTCCAGTTTTCTCTAAATCATACACGTGACAAAACAGAGAAGTCAGCTTAGGACAAATCGGAAGATTTGTAAACTTTGCTCAAGAGTTTTGACTTTAAAAGAGGGAGGATTTTCAATGAGAATAGCAAATTTTTCATTGCAGCACATGTCTTCCACTTTCTTATCCCAATGAGGACACAAAACTTGGGTCACCATGTGAGTAGTTTTCATTAGTTTATAAGAGAACTTTTGTGTGATTTCCAAGTCAAGGAACATTATTTTGACTAGATCCGAAAAATTGATCTGCTACCATAAATGGGAGATTACATTCAGGTATAAAGTTGGCAAATAGTGTCAAATAAATTTCGGGTGATATTTCGGTTGCTTAGATTTTGGCATTTAAGGATTGGGAGATAATGCATGCTTAGAAATCTCAACAAATTAAAACACCGAAGCCAAACTGACCCTGTTTTATGCTACTTAAGCTCTTTAGTAATCCAACCATAATCAGTCAACATCTTTAATCCTGTCTGAATTACATTTGATCACATATAGTATTTTCTCTAATCCATCTAGACAACTTTAAGCACCGAAGCAGAACCTACCCTGCAGAGAGAATCAAAGTAATGTTAAATGTTTTATGCTGATTGAGCTCTTTAGCAATCCAACCATAATCAATTTATGTCTTTAATCCTTTTGGAATTACTTCTGATCACACAAAGTATAATCCATGTCAACAAACTTCAAACACTGAGACCAACCTACCCTGCTGACAGAATCAAAGGGATGTTAATTGTTTTATGCTGTTTGAAATTAGCAACTAAATTGTTTTGTGCTGCTTTAAGCCAGTTCACAGTCATGTGATCACATGAGCATTATCGTAAATATACTACACTGGAAGCAAGGCATGAAAAAAATGGAAAAAATTAATTTGGTCAATAATAATTTTGTGTATGCAGAGGATTTCAGTGAATGATGGTAGGGATGGGAGATATCCCTCATCTTGGGAGGAAAACCCTCCCGGCTGGAAGGTTCACATGTATGCTAGATGTGGGTGGCAGTACAGACTAAATCTGGAAGTCAATATAGAATAACAAAAATATACAGCTCTCATTGCAAGAAATGAGGACTTTAAAATTATCAGGTTATTGAAGCTGGCAATTACCCATGCATCTTGAAATGTCTGTAATGTTTGCAGTGTCAGAAAGGAAGTGTGTCTGGTTCACCAAGGCCTCTCTGATTTGTAGAGATGTGCAATCCACATCTGAGTAAGTCTTCAAGGATATCATGGTAGAATTGATCAGGACATTATTCAACCTGCAACACAGATTTATAAAAATGTAAACTTTGGTTATTTTACTTTGTGTGTACATTACCACATATTCTTGATGGATCCAATATTGGCAAGGTCATTTAATTGGTGTACAGAAGGGTAACCACTTATCTTGGCACATGCTATAACCGAGGATCAAACCATGATCTGGTGATGTGAGAAGCCACAGTAATTCTGATGCATTATCCAGGACCCAATTACAGGAATAAAAAAAAAATGCAGTAACATAATTTGGCAATCTTCCGAGAAAAAGAGCTCTAAGAACATCAAGGTAACAATTTCATTTAAATTTATTTTTGTTCAGAAACTATAAATTATATTTTGATTCTAGCATGTATGTGAGTTGTTTTCTAATTAGTTTTGTATCTTTTCTTTCCCACCAATTCAATGAGACACAAGCATGGGCTCTTGCATAAAAACACATAGAACCAATACAATCTGATCCACCTACCATATACTCACATATAAGTCAGGTCCAAATGCAAATAATATAGACCCTGATCTGCCATCACATAATGTGATCTGGGTCTATGCAGTTTGCAGTTGGATCTGACTTATATGTGAGTATCTATGGTAACTCTATGTATACACAGAGAGGATATGTGCTTGAAATGAGTGAATACAGATATATTTCATCAAGAGGGTGAAAAACTCAGTATTTTCATGAGAGGCAAAGCCACAAGTGAAAATACTTAAGTTTTTCACCCACGAGAACAAATATATCCATTATTCACTCATATCAAGCAAATTTTCTTTTTATTTTATGCTCAAACGTATTGTCTATCAATTTGTATAACAGACTGAAGTAGCAGAATTCTTACCGTATTCCGCCTGATAAAGTCAGCAATTTAAATTTATGATCTGCTCTGTTTTGTGTATATTCACACAGAAAATATCAGTAGTAACATAGTGCTCCTTCCCAATTCAAGGTAAAACAGCAGATAAAAAAGAATGAAGAAAAAAAAAATTGTCCATCGCTGGATTTTGAACTTGGTTCGTCTAAATGGGAGGTGGCCATATTTACCTTTACACAATGCAAGCATCGTAAAACAGCTAGAAATTTCTTAGTGATAATCTTATCAATGACTATTGACAGACAGTGACAAAATATAATATTTTTTCACTCCAGTGAAATATCACAGTCATTTCACTCGGAAAATCCAGTAATTCACAGCCTAGCATAAAATAAATACACATATATAATGTCCAACACAAACGCAATACACATGCATCTCATATATTTACCTTAAAAATGCAATACACATGCATCTCATATATTTACCTTAAAAACGCAATACACATGCATCTCATATATTTACCTTAAAAACGCAATACACATGCATCTCATATATTTACCTTAAAAATTCGTATAATACAGAAACAATAGAAATGTGTTTGAGGAACACTGATGCCCCACTACAGTGCCTGAAATAACCTAAAAGCAAAATCTACGCAAGGTGTGATAGATGGATGTATGGATGGATGAATAAGGGTAACACTATATACATTACCACTGTCCTGGTGATGCATAAAAATGTTTATAGATTTTTTTTTAAACTTACATGCATGGATCTACCCTCATGGTGCTATGAATGTAGGTGGACAAAATGTACTCATTGACAACCAGGAAAATCTTGCTGATTAATGGCTTATCTTCACATACTGGAATCTGGTCAATTGGTGAGGCTATAAGTAAAGGTTTCAGAACAATGTACAGAGACATGATATTTAATTCACACACACAGGTCCAGTCAATAGGTAAGCTTGTAAGTCAAGGTTTCAGAAAAATATACAGAAACATGATATTTAAATTCACACACAGAAGTCCAGTCAATAGGTAAGGCTGTAAGTCAAGGTTTAAGTAAAATATACAGAAACACTATATTTAGTAACTATTACCATACAAATTATTGTAATTTTTCATACCCTCTAAATATCAGTACATTATCAATGCATCATATTCTTTTCATACATACAACTCAGTATTTTTCAATAAATCCTTTAAAGTTTTGTACAAAAAAGCTAAAATGAGAAGATTTACATGTACAAAATAGATCGAAATAAATGCTGAGTTGGTAATGATCATAAGAGATTAAAATCATATATAATTAAGGTGTTGTTCCATCATTTTTCAAACATTTTTACCCTTGCATTTTGATGTTTTATATTTGAATCTAGAAGAGAAGTTGATGTTTCAAATGGCTCCAAAAAATACTGATATGTGATTTAAATACTGACCTACCCTCTGTAAATAAATCAAGCAACCATTGTGTTGTTTACTAAGTATATATTTAATAAAATCTCACATGAAAAGCATATATATATTGTTTAACGTTGGGCAAGTATTTAACTGAGGTATTGAAGTGAAGAGACAGGAAATATATCACTGCCAGAAGTCTTTTTCTACTTCATACTACCATTCTACACTTC
The DNA here is from genome assembly GCA_029931535.1 of Margaritifera margaritifera. Taxonomy (NCBI): domain Eukaryota; kingdom Metazoa; phylum Mollusca; class Bivalvia; order Unionida; family Margaritiferidae; genus Margaritifera; species Margaritifera margaritifera. The sequence continues at coordinate 3,114,109 of JAQPZY010001521.1, read as the reverse complement.
TTGCTTCTTGTTTTCATTGTCGTTATCATTGTCATTATCGACATCATGCATGACACAATTTATTTTTTACCCCAATTCATGCTGACACATCATCTCTGTTTAAGTTCACACTATAATTATTTTTTAATTTATGCTGACTACAGGTAAAGTCGACTCAATGTATCCTGTTATGTATTTAACATCATATCGTAGTTACAACCTCACACAAAATAATTAAAGAGGAGATTAAGAAATAAATAAAATAAATACCATTTATAATCAAGCAAGATGTGCCTTTGATCATCTCATTTTCAAAGAGTATTTGTTTTAATACAGTAAAGCCCCGCTACAGCACACTTCGTTAAAGCATGAATTCGGATATAACACGATCGTGGCATGGCTCCTGAAATTTTATATATTTTTTGTACATGAAAAAATAAATATTTTTTTCAAAGTAAGAAAAATAATGTGTAAAAAATTAATTATCATTTTGAGGTAGAGATCATGTATGAAGTTGGATATAACACGATCGTGGCGTGGCTCTCAAAATTTTACAATAATTTCAAACAAATTTTGAAGTACTGCAAAAGTGGTAATCTTATTATTTTTGAATCATGAACTATAAAGCCAGTTAAGTCTTCTTTGTGTTTTTATCCAATGCATTCTGTGTACAATTGTTGTTCAAAAGAAAGAAGATTCTCATTGGAATTTATAAATCAATTAATTTAAGTAATTGCTAATCATCAAAGTCAATCTCGCTGTTAAAGGTTATTCAAATTATTGGGCAATGATTTACAAAAACATTTTAAAAAAAAAACAAAAAAAATGCCAACACGCGCATGTGGCTTTGCGGTGTTATCAGACAATCGTCACCCAATCAACTGACCACTGAATAATATCATGCATTCCCTATACAAATGACCTCATTCTTCTTTAACAATTATTCTTGCTGTAGTCGTTCAAAGAAATAGGTGTCAGAGTGTTAATTAGTGGGCATTTACAACGGATAAAGGGATACAGAAACGTAAAGCTATTACTGTTTAAGATAAGCTTGAAGCCCTGGGCAGGATTAAGTCCGGAGTTAAACAAATGCAATTAGCTTCAGATTTAGGTCTTCACAAGTCAAACAAACAATGTTGTGGAGTGAAAAAGTTTCTTACCCGAATTTATAAATCAATTAATTTACCTACCTTTTTAAGGGAAGACAATAGACTATCAATGCCTGCTCAATCAATCGTCATACACACCCACTGAAACAAGTTTATGGTCCGAATTGTCAGTAGCAGTTTTGGTAATTGCAACACAAATGAAACCCTTCCCTCCCCCCCCCCCCTTCTTAACCCTTTTTATTTTTTAGCTTCAGATCATTCACATGTACACAGAAAACTGTCCTGCCAGTGATTGGAACAGAACCATTTAAGTTGCAGGGGTGGCGCGATTGGCTAATATAATAAAACATTATACTCTCCACTTTAGCTCTGCAGTGAAGTAAAGTCATTGTTACAGTCCTACCCGTTTATGTTGACATCCTCGGGCCTGAGGAATATTGTCGACATAAGCGGATGTCGAGATAAGTGTTGGGGGGTGGGGTGGGGGGTACCTGTCGTCAGTGAGCAGGATTTACACTTTGAGAAAACAAACAATGGAAATTTTGAGTACATTAAGACAAAACCAGTGTGAAATACACTTCTATATTGACAAATTACATTTTGGTTACCTTTGTGTAATAAAATCCACAATGCGTTAAGTGCATGTATATGAAAAATCCATGAATTCGTGTACGTGTCTCATGTTAGAAAATGTATGCATCGGTCACATCCTGATAGGAAACATATGTATCAAAAATGGTTGTCCTCATTTGATCTAACACGTCTACACGACAATCATTGTCGCCAGTAGCACATGGTTGCATAGTTGTTATTTACATGCTACAAAGTACATGTACATGTACTTAAATTGGCCTAGATTTTGGTCAGCCTGAAACAATACATGTTTCCATCTTACTGAGGCTACCAAGGGGATGGGGCTATTCACAGGGAAATTAAAATATGTATTTATTTACGGAAGTCATCGTGGAAAGTATATAAAACTGAACAAGAGATATGCGGCTGATATGATTAATTTACCTTCAACGTAGCCTTTCTTTATAGACTCAGCAGCTTTCATCCATCTAGACCAACAAGTTGTTCTCCTACTTTTTTTTATTTTACTGGTCCACCACCAGTAAAAAAAAAATTTAAAAAAATAAGGTGGAGAACAACTTGTTGGTTTATCATCCATCCTGACAGGGTGTTATGTTTAAGTGAAAAGTTTTCACAGACATCTTTGCGAGATGCCCCACCTTCAACTTCCTTAACAGCCATATATTTAGTTTCCACAGACTGTAAATTTTATCTGCGTTTTACTCTGCCGTTGGTAGCCATCGTAAACATAAATAAAGTTAAAAAGGAAACTTTCACAGCACAATAAACTTGTTTTAATCACCGATCACTTTGGAAAATGCAACAATCGATCAGATTTCATTGCTTTTATTCAAGTTTGGTGATGATTTTTTTTAATGAAGGGTGGATTGTTTTTATTGAACATTGTAACCGGCTTGCTTTGATGAAGGGTACATGTGTTATTTAAGTCACCGCGAGAGGCCAACTTCATAGGACCAAACAAAAGCCAGTTTTTTAACCCACAGAGACATTAAAGCATGGCGGCAAGATCAACTAATTGTTGAACAAAGTACAGGTTGGAACTGGCCGCTTGTCGACATAAATGATTCGGTGGCAAAATTAAAGCTTGGCGGCAAGATCAACTAATTGTTGAACAAAGTATGGGTCAGAACTGGCAGCTTGTCGACATAAATGATTAGAAAACAAAGGATTTGTTCAAGCTGGGACCAAGGGCTTCTGTCGACATGTACGTTTATTTTTTATCTCGACGTCGACGTAAGCATGACAAATTTGGTAGTAATAGTAGACCAAGGGACCGGGACTTCGCTTCTTTGTCAACATAGGCGGCTTGTCGACATAAGTGATGTCGATATAAGTGGGTAGGACTGTATAAACAAAAGTTTAAATGAATATTGGGTTTATTTTATTTATTTTTTCCTCTGTACGTTAAAGAATGACTCGATTTTTTGTATGGAACTCACTGTGTACCCATACAATTGAATGGTTTACTCCTAATCTGGGTTCAGGCAGTTTTACATGTATACACACACCTGCAGAATTCTCATCGCAGGTACATTATGAGGTCAATATAGTACAGTTACATACATGCCATATTCGCAGACAGTGTTGGGGCTTTTGGAGACTCAAAAAGTGTGTTTTGGGGTCCCATGGGGGGTCAATGCCCGTGACCAAGGGGGTCAGTGCGCGTGACCCCCCAAAAACGTCATCCAAATGAGAATAAGCAATCTTTTCAAATCAGCCTATAGCAAATGACTGGAAATTCAAATCTGAATAAAAGAAAATACCATCTGTTTTCTCTGAAGCGTTTAATATACTTACAAAGAAACAAAAAAATCGTAGACTTAGCATTGGCAAATAATATCACCTGCCTAGGTCTGTAAAATGATCTGCTACTGAAAACGGCAGATTGTGCTCAGCAACAAAATTGCAGAAAAGTACTTCAGCTCTAGTTACACTGTCAGTCGACAACTGTTTAAACAAACTATTTACTTTGGGTATCGAGATCTGCATTTTTGCTGTGTCACGATGCTGGGTGGTGTTGCTATGTTGACAAATGTCATACACTCCAGAATGACTAATGTCAATATGGTGGTTGCAATATGTGCACAGAATAAAATGTTCCCCCTTGATGCTGCGCTTCACAAAGTCAAACTCCATCAACCAGGAGTTCTGGAATTTTGTTTTGCTGGGCTTTGCTCGCTTCGGAGATGACTCCATATTTCCTGAATCGCTACTATGTTTCAACATTTTTCCTTCGAAAATGAATCACACTTGTACACTTTTCCATTTTATATATGGAGTAAAGATCCGACTTCAAAGAAATGTAGCCGCTGATCACAAACTTTAAAAAAGATGGCGTCAACATTCTCAAAGTAACGGTGCCGCTGATTACAAACTTGAATAAAGATGGCTTCAACATTCTCATTCAATGCAATCAGTTTGTTCTTCAACACGCATCTCTTTGATGTAATTAGCTTTAAATTGGGTTGTTCCACTTAATGTACTTTACCTATGCAAATTAGCCTAATGGGTTCTCCCGCAGCAGTACTCAAAAGGATTTGACACGACACACCACCCTAGCTATTGTGAGCCAATTAAGTAAATCTCTGAAAGGTGACTGTTAATTGCCACTAAAACAGGTGTATAAACCTGCACTGAGGATAGTTTTACATGAGCTTGAGCAGTACTGTTTACTGTTTATATATACCACAGATTACGGGCATATATAATAGTGATCAAGAAATATACATTTTCTTTTTTTTTTTTTTTTTTGGGCTGGAATTTTTTTGTTGTTGCTAAGATTGCTGAAAATCGTGTTTTTCGAAACACAATCGTGTCGGGGGGTTTGGGAGTCAAAAATCGTGTTTTTCGCGTGACACGTCATGTTATGGCAAGTATGCAGTATGAATTTTCAGCTCAAGTAAAATGTACTTTTCAAGCCTAATAAAGGTTTCTTTTTAGAAACTCCCAATGTCTGAATCATGCAGTTTATTGTCAGTCAGAAATCAGACCCTTTGGACATGTCCAGCAAATATGAATGTTGTGGGGAAGAAAAAAAACCCAACATTGTCATAAGTTTGTGTGAATGTATTTGCAAAAAATTCAATATTATGATTTGACTGGATCTATCAAACGTTTTAAAAAATATAAATTATGCTTCTTTGTGCACATTTTTGATTGAATCACTATTATGGATACAACCAGATTTGACCGGTGAGTACATGTACTCTTAACTACTTACGCTTAAGTTGCCGATTTCGTATTCATAAAAATAAATATGTAATATGTAATGACCATTTCAAGTAGTTCTTGTTTAATATGGAACAAGTTTATAACTGCATAAATGAAGTCTGTAGTATTGCTCTGCCACCCTGATTTAAGATGGTAACTGTGCCAATGAAGCACGTAGTTTTGCACCCGCTATTATACTCCCCCCCCCTTTTTTTTTGATGCACGCATCATTTTCTTCAGGTAAATTATATGGTTGGTTATAGCACGGTCTTGTTTTGTGGACCCCGACCATCGTGTTATAGTGGGGCTTTACTGTAATTGAGACTCTCCCATTATTCTTTTGATCCACTCTTCTACTGTTATTTTTATTGGCGAGAACGAAGAATGAGTGATGCATGTGATCACTTGTCATTATAATATCTACTGCTGTTCATTAACAGCAATACAGTGGCCTTTACAGCTCATAAACATAATCCTTAAACAATATCATTAATGAGTGCCCTTTACTAAGTCAGTCACTGTCACAAAGCACCACATTTTAGCTCAGGCATTTTAAAACAAGTTATAAAGCCATTTGATGTTTTTTTATTAAATAAAAATTTGACTGAGAATCCACCCTTATTCTTCAATCCACCCTTCTACTGTTATCTTTATTGGTGCATATGAAGAATGAGTTATGTGTGTGATTGCTTGTCAGCGCAATTTATCTATTACTGTTCATTAACCCATTAACCCCTACCACCCCGATAACGCTTCATAATTTACCTACCTCATCTCCCATGTGCCACATTAACTTGGCACAGTTTACCTTGTTTCTATACCAGGTGCCACTTTTGAGTGTCAGTATTAGTCTAGGCCTGTATCCCGCATGACCAGTTAATACTTTCACTAACCATTGGTTGATTTCCAACCATTTGCGAATTATCCATGCAGTTTAACCATTCAAATTTCAGCTAACATAGATAGAGGAAACATTGCAGTACAAAGGAAAGAAACTTCGACTTCAATAGTGCTAAAAATAGTGGAGTTATTTCAGTTTTAAAATGATGAGAATCAGCCAGTGGGAGGAGAAAAATGACTGCAAATGAGAAAATTTGTGTGCAAATTTGAAAAATCAATTAATTTTGTTACAATTTGTACTTAGTAAGAAACAAAACACAGAAACAGTAAGGTATGTAGACATTATAAAATTTCACATATTTAGACACAGCTAATTTTCTCTCAATGCATTGTGACATTTCCAGGCAAACCTCACTAACTTTGTCTCTGGAACTTAACATGTCTGTTCTCTTATAAAATAAAAATTATCAACCTGTACATGCCCAAGCAAAAACCTGAGACCAATGGTCAAGTAGTACTATTGACTCATTATAGTAAACAAATTAAATTACTAAAACCTAGACATTTTTAATCATAAACACAGAATTAGATTCTTGGATAATATAATTTTTAGTGCTGGACTGTTTTTGCATTATTGTGATACATTTTGATTGTAAATGTTTGATTCATGGATACAACTGGATTTTATTTACTGAAGGTACATATAAAGGACGTGTCTACAACAATTCAATTTTTCAAACCCCTTCCAAAGGAAAAGTCCGTTTGTTCCACTGCCTTGTAAATGGTAAAAGGTAAAACAAAAGGTAAAGGTTTCATACCATACTCTGGCTTAAAACATATATATACATATATATATATATATATATATATATATATATATATATATATATATATATATATATATATATATATATATAGGCAATCACTGTTAAATGCATTTATCGTTAATATTTATTATGAATGGCAAAATTGCATTTATCAACCAACAGCTGCCATTATTTTCATTTCACTACTGACAGCCTCATGAATGTGATCTCATCTGTGGGTCTCTTGCGTTCATTCTGGCCTTTTCTAGAATTACCTGGACAGTAAATATGGTTTCAGTCAAATCAATAGGCATACTTAATTAGCATGTAATAACTCTGCATAGCCATGTGATTTTTGGCGAGATGTGACAATGGCTCTTGCAATTAAAACAGGAATGAACTATTTATTCAGAGGTGTTAATTGATAATGGAATATAACAGTACTCTTGTACATGAGGAAGATCAAAATCATGATGTAACTGAACAAAGAAGAGTACAATTACCATGTAACATCTCTCTCGCTCTCTCCATTGCCAACATAACACACCAGAACAGACGTAAAGAAATACTGCTCTGAATACACATGATCTTATGCAGACATAATGTTATTGTTTCATTCATCTCTCTTTCACACAAAACACCCACATTCACTCAAAACAAGAAAAAGCTCTTTGAGTTCTTTTATGTTTTATTGTAATTAGTGTTATCAAAAGGAATAGTGGCATGTTTGAGCAAAATGAGACACCAATTGCACCAGTTTATTTTAATATGGGTAGGTCAGCAAGTATCACAGATGACATAGATCTTTTTGGGTCCGATCCCTTTATTTTTTGTACATGGTCAGAAACCCACAAATAATGATTAGTTTTATTTACATATAACTTTGCCTACTCTGAAAAAATGTGTTTTCTCATTAAAAATTACACGAGTTAAAGAAATTATAAGAACTCAGCATCATAAATTTTTCACTGATATGAATAATTCAGCAAATTCTCAGCATAAACTGTCACTGATCTGGATAATTCAGTAAATTCTCAACATAAATTGTCACTGATCTGGATAATTCAGCAAATTCTCAACATAAATTGTCACTGATCTGGATAATTCAGCAAATTCTCAATATAAATTGTCACTGATCTGGATAATTCAGCAAATTCTCAATATAAATAGTCACTGAGCTGGATAATTCAGCAAATTCTCAATATAAATAGTCACTGATCTGGATAATTCAGCAAATTCTCAATATAAATAGTCACTGATCTGGATAATTCAGCAAATTCTCAATATAAATAGTCACTGAGCTGGATAATTCAGCAAATTCTCAATATAAATTGTCACTGATTTGGATAATTCAGCAAGCTTTGAAAAAATTTTGATTGACAAGATGTATGTCATACACACAATGTTACATCATATACCTTCATATGAATGAGAGTAATGCAAATTAAGTTCCTCGCTAAATTTTTAAAATGTTACCGTCATAAAAATTGGTGATTTTCAGGAAGACCATCCAGGCAAATGAAGAGCATAATCAGCTGGCTTAATCTGCATATTAAATCAGTCAAACATTTTCAGGAAGATGTGCACATCTTCACACACTTCCCTTCCTCCCTTTACCACTGCTGCTTCTGGTTCATATCTTTGTGTAGGTTAAAGGCGTCAATATGTAGAACATTTTTTGGGTAAAGTTATCCTTTTATTTCTTTTTTTAAAAAAATACTCCATCAAATTTACTCCAATAAACTCTAACACAAAGTGAATTGGTTCAGTGGATATTAAAATATAAGTGATAGATACAAAAAATTAACTAAAAGCTTTAAGATAAAGTGTCTGCCGTGTACTTCTTGACCCCATGGACCCACCTGATGACATGACCAGAGGGCAGGAGTGGTAAAATGTCTAAGTTAAATGAAAAATGATGTTGTATTTCAAGCATGAAGTGAATTGGAAAAAGGGTGATGGAAATATATGTGATGAAGAAAGAACTTTATGCAAAGACTTTAACCAAGAAATGTCCAGCATGTACTTCTTGACCCCATGACATCCAGGGACATAACCCATGTGGCAAGAGTGATACTGGAAGAAGAGTTACATTATATTCCAAACATTAAGTGAATTGGACATGTTACTAAATAGCAAGTGCTGGAAAAAACTTAAACCCAAGTTGTCAACAGACACACACACTTACTGGTTATACTCGCGTATAGTCCGATACCAACTGCAAACTGCACAGAACAAGATCTGCCATCGCATAATGCGCCGGCAGATCTGGGACTATGCAGTTTGTAAGGGCTAATCAGTATAACAAACATCCTAGACCCTGATCTGCCGGTGGATTATGCGATGGCAGATCAGGGTCTATGTTGTTTGCATTTGGACGTGGCTTATACGTGAGTATATATGGTACTCACCCAGAAAAAAAACCCAAATGCTAGATGTTTCTGCCTTAGAGACATACAAATATGTAAATATATTTCATAGTACAGTGGTCCCCCTCTTATAAGGCCACCCCTTCTGCAGCAAGAAAGAGGCCTTATAAGAGGGGTGGCCTTTCTAGAGGGGGATCACACAGTTGTGAGTAATAATTACATATAAAGTATAAAAGATGTCACTAATTTTTATATATTTAATATTTTCATTTAAAAATCACAGGAATATTATCTGGTTAAGGACTTAATGTGATAAAACTAATATCAATGTTATTTTTTAAAAAATATGAAAATAATCATGAATCGTGGTGCAAAACCACCTTGTCGGTAAATTCTGAGCACAAACATTTGGTTGTAATTATCCCTGTATGTCCGTCGATTCCGTCTCCCACTGTGTGCAGTTGAATGTATATTGACGATGTTTATTTGAATCTTTTGACATAAAATTTCTCAGTAGTGATCAAAAGACTCTCCCTTTTTTCATTTAATCTAATTGCTTTCACTTTTCGTTCTAAACTGAGAATGTCTCATGATATTTTGCGACAACTTATTCCTTCGCGGGCAATCACACGAGAGGCACAGTGTTTACAATGGAAGTGAGTCTGTCACGTGATCGACTTTTTTTTCTTCTCCAGTCTGATACCTGGCTATATACATTTCATAATCTAAGAGAGGGAAAACAGAAAGGCTAACATACCATTTTACTATCTTGCAACCGGATGTCACGCTGACTTGAGCTGAACAATGCTGTGCTTCTCAGCGGTTAGCTTTTGTCATCTTGATAATTATCAGTGGTAATAATAGCCAGTAATTATCAAAGTGACAAAGGCGAACATCTAAGGAACACATGGCTGTAAGCCATAATTGGATTACTTACCTCTTTGTATGGATTAAAGTTACTTTATTGGCATGTTGGAACAAAATGTCAATGTGTTGAGTTGAGAAATTAAAAAATATTAGCGAGATTTTAATCTGTAAACAACCATTATGTGACCGTTTTTGCACTAAAATGCTGGCCGCTGGTCACGTTAGAGGGGTGGCCATCCTTGAGGCGTACTTTTGAACACAAACTTGTAGGTGCCAAGGTATTGTGGCCGTATAAAGCGGGTGGCCGCTGGTCAAGGGGGCCATTCAAGAGGGGGACCACTGCAGCTAGTATTGAAAATTGGCAGCTGCTAACCAGTTGCATTTGAGATATCATATTTAAAAATTTTAAGTCTTTTTTCTCAGTAACAGACTAGGATATTCAATGAATTTGATATCTGAGGCCTTACTGAAATTCAACTTTGTGACTGGAGCAATAATTCTTTACCTGGACAGGCTTGAAGAGCATATGTCAAGTTCTGGTTAAGATTCTGCATGTAGATGGTTATCATGTTTCTCATAGCCACAGGTTTACAGATAACTCCCACTTGTCTTGATACGTGACTCACCAAACAATCAGTTGTCAAATCAAAAAGTCTGAAACAAAAAAAAATATTACTGTATAACTTTTTGGTAATTATCAATTCATGACTTATTTGCCTTATGTGTAACTGAGAAAGATAAACTAATCTGTACAAATGAAAGATGTATATCACATTATTTTGCAAAAGAGCAACAAAATCCAGGAAAATGGATCCCAATTACCCATTTGTCTCCATGACTACTGAAAATAACAATGTTCTTACTAAACATCTACTATTGGAAATATATTCTGATGTTAAACTGAAAAACAAAAACACAAATAATCACACTTTTATGGGATAATATACAATGGAAGCAAATGTAAATGCTTCACATGTATAGTAGAAACTTCTATATACGTCTGATATGTGAGCAATTCATTGTGTGCTCCAGAAATTTTAAATGTTTTATTTGTGAACTTTTTGTAGACACTATCATTATCAGTAGTTCTGATGTTTTGTATACATAGTCGACTATAATACAGTGCAAAGAGTTTTATTACAGATTAAAAAATGTTCCATGATACAGTGCAAAGTGTTTTATTACAGATTAAAAAATGTTCTATGACACAGTGCAAAGTGTTTTACTACAGACTAAAATGTGTTCTATGATACAGTGCAAAGTGTTTTACTACAGACTAAAATGTGTTCTGTGATACAGTGCAAAGTGTTTTACTACAGACTAAAATGTGTTCTATGATACAGTGCAAAGTGTTTTACTACAGACTAAAATGTGTTTGATGATACAGTGCAAAACTTTTTGATAGACTGAAAAGTGTGCTATGATACAGTTCAAAGTATTTCATGACCGACTAAAGTGTTCCATGATACAGTGCAAAGTGTGTTATGACAGACAAAAGTGTTCTTTGATACAGTGCAAAATGTTTGAAGATCAACTAAACATGTTCTATGATACAGTTCATTGTTTTCTGACAGACTAAAATGTTTTATACTATATAGTGCAAAGTCTTTATGACAGACTAAAAAGTGTCCTATAATACATAACAAGGCTTCTTATAATAGATTAAAATGTGTTCTACAATACACTGAAAAGTGGTTAATCACAATACTAAAAAGTGTTGCCAATGAGTCTCATTTTCTCTACATGTTAATATCCATACAAGCTAGGACAAATGCTCTTTTCCAGCATTATTTCAAACTCTTTCTTTAACCTATTTCAAGTCCCCAACTTTAAGCAGAGTGCAGTAAACTCCTAATGAGTATGTATCACTAGGGGCAGCAACTGTAACCCCAAGTGACATAACCGAATCATTAGGGGCTGCAATTACAATTCCTAACGATATAATTGTTGCATAAAGAGTTATTAATGGCATTAAGCATTGGCAATGACAATGCTTAGGGGCTGATTATCATATGTTGCAGCCCCTAAAAAATCATATCTTAAGCAGAAAAAAAAAGAAAAAAGCAACATGCCCCCATCCCCCATTCTACATACCAAGTTTACATTTGCTTCAGAAATCAGTTTGAAATTCTGTTGTGGGCATTTATGTGGGAATAAAAATAAAAGACAGAAAGCTGGATAGAGCCATTGTAGCCGATACCAATTATCCCCCCACCCCTGAACATTTTGCAAATGGAAATAACAATAATAATAATAATAATAATAATACTAATACTAATAATAATAATAATAATGATGATGATAATAATAATAATAATAATAATAATAATAGCATCAAGAGAAAAGGCACTCAAAACTTGATATGGCAAACAGCATGTCTTTGAGGTACTGACAAGAAACACCCCTATGGTCTGAGTATGCTGATATAAAAAATATGCATGATTTGGTTGATATTCAACACAAAATATACCCAAAATAGCACACATAGTCACTCAAGCCAGGTGAACTTGTAAGTAAAATTTTCTATCATAACAGTTCATATCACAGTAGGAACCCCGCTTAAAAACCCCTAATGAAACAGGTTTTGTGTTATCGCTAGGGGGTTGCAAATAACCCCTAATGATAGATTGCATCAGTAGGGATTATTATCCCATTACTGGTTGCTAAACAGGTACATCAACCAATTTTATATTCGTACGTTTCCCCGTGTCCAGAGCAAAAATCCAAAATTTGTTGAAACTGAACTGACAATGTAAAGTTTGGTGTTTTTGTTGTGTCCATTTGTTGGGTGGTTTATGGCACAGCAACACATGCAGGTTATATCATGCTGAGGTGAGTAAAGTGTCTTACTCAGGAACACACCATGTAAGCAGATCCTAGATAATCCATAACAAATAAATTAAACTAGACTTACCAAGTCAACATTAGATTGTAATTTCATGAACCCCATAAGTGCCTTAGTGATCACATGAGATGACATTGGTCACATGACTGATCAGTCTTTAGAGCATAAGAAATGGAAGCCTAAATGTCTTATCGGGTGGGAAATACCAAGGGTGGGCATGTGAACACTAAGGCACTGATGGGGTTCATGAAATTACAATCAAACATCGACTTGGTAAGTCTAGTTTAATTTATCAATTTCACTTCTCCCATAAGTGCTTCGTGATCCCATGAGCTTTTAGAGAGAGGCTTCCATGCATGGAATAGATTAACAACAACTAGAAGAAAAAGGAAGAAACCTTGTATGTGTTGTTAGTAAATCAGATAACCCATAAACATACAGGGTTCATACAGCTGTTATTAAAACAAATTCCAGACCTTTTCCAGACTTTTTCCAGACTGGATTGCAATATTCTCCAGACCCCTCTGGCTCATGTATTTGAAGTCTGTATCACTATAAATGAGCATATGGTATCCACATAATATAAAACAGTATCCACCAATCACAAGTAGGTGATAGATCACATGTCTCGCCAACTACACTGAACCAGCTGGGCCATCACTAGACCAAACGGCGCCCCATGTGACAAGTGTCTTTAGCAAAATAAAACACAGCAACCCAAAATTCCATACTTTTTCCAGACCTTTAGGGCAAAATCGTTATTTTCCATACTTTTTCCAGGTCTGGAAAAAGCACTCTTTTTTTCCCATATTTTTTCCAGACTTTCCAGACTTTGTACGAACCCTGAACATAGCACAGCTGCAGAAACAGATGCAGCCCTTGTGCTATGAGCCTGAAAAATAGATGTATCAAAACCAGACTTTCTCATTACAGTCTTTATCTAGTTTAATATTGTGCCTTTAGCAACTTTTTTTATATGGGGATTGTGTGTTGATGAATAATTGTTTTTTGGATTTTTGCAAAACTTTAGTCCGTTGCAAATAACAATGTAAACAATCTACAACACACAATTTTTTGTCATGTGGATAGGATTCAAAAACAAAGGGCTCCACATGGTGCCCTGGTTGGTCTGGCCTACAAACCACTGTGGCTCTTTTTTTTCTAATAATACCTGATCCTTATTGGAAGGGTACCATCTATACTCAAGCATAATCTGGGTCCAAATGCAAACAACATAGACCCAGATCTGCCATCACATAATGTGCCGGCAGATCAGAGTCTATGTTGCTTGTTCTACTGATTAGTCCTTACAAACTGCATAGACCCATATCTGCTGGCGCATTATGCGATGGCAGATCTGGGTCTATGCAGGTTGCAGTTGGTATGAGCAAGTATATACATTAGTTACTGTTCAACCTTTTATGGACATCACAAAACTGAATCAAACTGCATCAGAAATATGGACTTAAGTCCTACTTAAAGTGAGAGAATATTCTCTTTTCTTCTGTCTGGAGACAGCCTGCTTTGCTGAGTGTTGGCCATGCTCAGGATAGAGACAAATGAGAGCTATGGATGATGATGATGCTTAACCTGCAGATTTAGTCCAGCACATTAAGGAAAATGTCTAGGAAGGATTGCTTCAAGATTAGTTGGAGCCATTACAGTACAAGAGATTGAGACCATGATACCAAGCCCCTGACAACCCTTTACCTGCAAACTAATTCCTGGTCATTAAGGAGTCCATGAAAGATCTCTGCAAGATTAGTTGGGGTCAGTTCAGTACAAGAGATTGGGACAATGGTAATGAGTCCCTGATGACCCTCTATCTGCAGATTAAGTCTTGTTCAAGGAAAAACAGGAGTCTAGGAAGGATTGCAGTAATATTAGTTGGGGACATTACAGTACAGGAGACTAGGACCATGATATTGAGTCTGTGATGACCCTGTACCTGCAGATTAAGTCCTGATCATAGAGAAAGGGATCTGGGATGGATTGTTGTCAGATTAGTTGGGGCCAGTACAGTGCAAGAGATTAGGACTATGATACAGAGTCCCTGATGAGCCTTTAACTGCATATTAAGTCCTGATCACGGGGGAATGATATTTTTAGATTAGTTGGGATCAGTAGAGTAAAAAGATTTAGAGTATGATACTAAGTCCAAAACAATCCTGTACCTGCAGATTAGGTCCTGATCATAATTGAAGGAGTCCAGGAAGGATTGCTGCGAGATTAGTTGTGGGCCAGTTTGGTACAAGAGATTGAGACCGAGTCCCTGGTTAGCCTTTACCTGTAGATTATATCCAGGAAGGATCCCTATCTGATTAGTTGGGGCAAGTAAAGAGCTAGAGATTGGAACCATGATACTCAGTACCTGATGACCATTTACCTGCAGGTTTTTATGTCCTGATCATAGATGAAGGGACCAGGATGGATTGTTGATAGGTTAGATGGGGCCTGTACAGTATATGAGATTGGGACCATACTACTGAGTCCATAATGACCTTGTGCCTGCAGGTTTAGTCCTGATCATGGAAGAAGAAGTTCAGGAAGGACTGCTATGAGATTAGTTGGGGCCAGTTCAGTACAAGAGATTGGGACCATGGTAATGAGTCCCTGAGGACCTTTTACCTGCAGATTAAGTCCTGATCATAGAGAAAGGAGTCCACGAAGGATTGCTTTGAAATTAGTTCAGACCAGTACAGCAAAATTCCACAGGATGATAAGGCCTCTGCAATCCTGGGCTGGTTTTCCATGGATGTACACTCATCTACCACTGGAAAAATAAATAATTGTCTATTCTTACTTTAAAAAGATGTACATTCCTTTTATAAAATGAAAGAAAGCAATTTTTGCACTGTTCAACATCAATCACACTCTTAAAATCCATCAGTACCATAAATAGAGAATAAAAGGACATGGTGATTAGCTATATGTATACATTTCTACAAAGTCAAACCTTTCTGAAATATGAAATAAATGTTGAGATCAACTATAACCAACCAGAGTACAGGTCTACACATCTCTTGCCAAATTATCAAACTGCTTTTGTAGCATAATTTCCTGTTACCTGCAGCAGGTAAAAGTGGGTATAATAACCTTCTTTGTAAGGTGTGATTATTATTAATATAGCGCTATTTACAACATAAGAAGGGAATTTAACATAAGCCCAAAATGGAATGACACCACTCGCTCATTTAGGAAGTAATTAATACATGCAGATGTTGTTCATGATCAAGATTATCCAAGATCTTGATGATGTAAGTAATACCAAGTTTGATCAAAATCTCATCCGAAATACAGCCTACAGAGTGGTAATCAGCTCAGCTAATCGAATGACAATTTGCTCATTAATATGTGCAGATATTGTTCATAATCAAAGTCATCTGAGATTTTGATGATATAAGTTGATATACTAATTCGGATCAAAATCAGATGGGGAAATAGTCATAAGAGTTGTAACAAGCTCAGTCAGATGCAAGAATGACTTATTAATAGGAGCAGATGTTGCTCATACTCAAACTCATCTGAGTTCTTGATAATATGAGCTTATACACTTACCATATATACTCGCATATAATCCAATACCAACTGCAAACTGCATAGACCCAGATCTGCTGTTGCATAATGTGCCAGCAGATCTGGGTCTATGCAGTTTGTAAGGAACTAATCAGTAGAACAAACAACATAGACCCTGATCTGCCAGTGCTTTCTACAGGATTATACGTGAGTATATATGGTATATGCCAAGTTTGATCAAAGTCTGCTCAGAAATAGTTTCTAGAATGGTTACAAACAATCAGATGTCACAATGCCTCATTTATATGCCGAGTTCTTGCTGCTATCAAAATAGAGTTCTTGGTGATATGAGGTGTCTGATCAGAAATATGGCCTCTAGGGGTGCAACAAGCTCAACAGATCAGATGAAGATCACCTCATTAATATGCATAGATGAAGCTCATCATCAAACTTGTCTCAGATTTTATGACCTTAGTCTATATACAAATATTTTCAAAATCTGATCAGAAAAATGAGATCTAGAGTGGTAACAAGCTCAGACAATCAGATGCCAAATCACCTCATGAATATACACAGATCTTGCTCATACTAAAATCAGTCTGATATTTGACAATATAAGCTTACATATCACATTTGATACAAATATGAAATATATGACATCTGCCAAATATGAAATATATGACATCTGCAGTGATGATCTCAACAAAACAGATGCAAGGTCACTTCATTTAAAATGTGTGAATGTTGCTCATAATCAAACTTGTCCAAGATCTTGATAATATAAGTCTCTATCTCTCTCTCTCTCATAAGCAAACTTGTGCAAGATCTATATATATATATATATATATATATATATATATATATATATATATATATATATATATACACACACACACACATATGATCAAAATCTATTGTTCCACAAGCAAGTGTTGATGGATGGACAATGCATGATGGCAGACAGATATAGGACCTTTCATATGCAAGCTCACCTGGACTTCAGTAAAGTGAGGTAAAAACTAGGAAATGTGTATATGAAACACAAATGCCCCTCCACAATGACCTACATGCAAAATCTGACTTGACAGATTGATAGATAAGGGCAACACTATGATACCCCTTCTACATTCGTGGAGGGGCATACAATGTTAATTTCCAGAATCCCCATAATTATGAGAAAGTATATACAAAATTGACAAATTGTACCACATTGAGAGAAGTCCTCAGTTGGGAATTGCTGCCTCAGCAAATCTGAATTATTAGTAAATGCCTGATGCACAGTCTCAAGGTCACACCCCTCAGCGCTGAGAGCTGATGTTGTCTCCCTTCCACATGAGGCTAGGTAATTGTACTTCCTACAATTAATAAAAACATTTGAGAATGCATCATATTGATGAAAAAGTATTTTATTTATGAAAACAGCTCTCTCTTTTTAAAACGTGCTAGTTGGGTTCCATAACTGCCCATTGCATTATGGATTGAACCACTATATCATGTGAAAGCTCACGATAAATGTGTGCATGTGTTGTATGTTTGTGTGAGTGTGTGTGTGTGGAGGGGGGGGGGGGGGTATGGGTACAGAAAATGCCAATCCGAAAGAATATTAAAATTATTTGTGTTCCTTAAATATATGTCCTTTTACTTCCTAGTAAGCAAGTTTTCAAGCTAATCAGATAGTTATATTAATGGAAGTAAAGATATCCTTCTAAAAATTAATGTGTAGTTTCTTTGAATCTAGTTCATGACTGATCATTTGAAAGAAAAGAGGCGCCTGGTTTTCATAAATACTTCTGAGTCAATCTACTGTATCTACTCACGTTATAAGCCGATTCCAACGGCAAACTGCATAGACCCAGATCAGCCGTCGCATAATGTGCCGGCAGTTCTGGGTCTATGCAGTTTGTAAGGACTAATCAGTAGAACAAACAACATAGACCCTCATCTGCCAGTGCATTATGCGATGGCAGATCCAGGTCTATGTTGTTTGCATTTGGACCTGGCTTATACTTGCTTATATATGGTACTCAGAAACACAAATTCCCTCACCAACAGGAGCATATTTGGAGGCACCAACAATAAACAGACTGGCATGGAGGATTGATACTGAGACAATGGGAGCTAGGTGCCTTGCATATAGATAGGCTACAGCAGCTGACCCAGGATGATCTGGACAAGATTGGAACCCATTACCCACTGATTGTGGGTCTGATCTAACAACTGGGTAAAAATATAGAGGAAGGAAATATTACTGCAATATACTACTCATTAAGATGCATCAACATACACACACAAATTTTTCATCAGTGGAAACAAAGTTTGTTTAGTCTAGACGTAATAGGGTTTAAGATACAAAGGATATGAAAAACAAATGGCTGAAAATACATGTCACTCAAGTGTAAAAAGCAGATTGCAGCAACACAATTTTGGTATAATGAATTACTCTTTTTAAGATGCATCTAATGTATAACAATACTCATGAGTGTAGATGAAATAGGGTAAAGATGCATCTATATAACAATGCTCATGAGTGTAGATGAAATAGGGTAAAGACACATCTATATAACAATGCTCATGAGTGTAGATGAAATAGGGTAAAGACACATCTATATAACAATGCTCATGAGTGTAGATGAAATAGGGTAAAGATGCATCTATATAACAATGCTTATGTGTAGATGAAATAGGGTAAAGACATATCTATATAACAATGCTCATGAGTGTAGATGAAATAGGGTAAAGATGCATCTATATAACAATGCTCATGAGTGTAGATGAAATAGGGTCAAGATGCATCTATATAACAATGCTCATGAGTGTAGATGAAATAGGGTCAAGATGCATCTATATAACAATGCTCATGAGTCTAGATGAAATAGGGTAAAGATGCATCTATATCACAATGCTTTTGTGTAGATGAAATAGGGTAAAGATGCATCTATATCACAATGCTTTTGTGTAGATGAAATAGGGTAAAGATGCATCTATATCACAATGCTCATGAGTGTAGATTAAATTTTCCTAGATCAAGTAGATCATTAACCCAGGATACGCCCCACCTGAGAAGGACTATCAGAATCAGTTTGCAGTTCTGACTCCTCAATATCTGTGTTATTTTTTTTAATACTAGGACCATGAGGGTGCAGGCAATGGCCAAAAACCCCTTCCAACTGACTGATAGTGCATCCATGGCCTGAGCTTCTGGGTCCATGACTGGAGAGACATAGGTGGGTAGTTTGTGATTCTACCTTGTCGCAAAAAGGTCTATTCATCGGACACCCCCAAAGAGCGCAAATGATCCTCTGAAAGATCGACTGATAAATGGACCATTCTGTATGAAGGATTCAGTCCTTTCTTTATAGAGAGTTGGCAAGGACATTAAGCCAGCAGGGAATGTGTCTGATTTGTATTGTTATATATAGCTGGGAGCACCAGTGTAGAAACTTCCAAACCAGAATTCATAGGTCAGGTGATCTGGTTCTACCCCCCTCCCTTGTTTGAGGGGCCACCACCACCGTATTGTGAGACATGATAAGGACTACTTTCCCACAGAGTCAGTCCTTCCAAACATGACAAGCCTTGATTATTGCCTCTATTTCCAGAAGGATGATATGAAGAGGTAACTCATCCAGACCCCACTTGCCACTGACCATGTTGAAGCATGGCAACATGTAGGTTCCCCCAATCACATGAACTGGTGTCTGTACAAACCGTAATTTCCAATTGGGCCTTTTACAGAGGAATCCATGCCAAGAGTCAATCTTCGCTACGCCACTGAGGCAGGAATAATACAACTTCGGTCATGACTCTGAATTTGTGATTGAGTTGGCCAGAAAAGGGGTGCCACTGGGTCAGTAGGATCATCTATAAGGGGTGCATGAAATGGTGGCCAAGCAGAATTAGATCTACTGCTGTGCTGAGCAAGCCAAGGAGTTGCAGGAATTCTCTTGCTACCTGTTGGTAATTGACTCTATGAGTTTGATAATCCATGATAGACTCGATGTCTAGATGGACCAAATGCTGGGATGGGTCGAGATTCAAATTTTTCCAATTCACTAAAAAGCCTAGGTTACCTAAAAGGGCCAGGCGATCATTCCTGCCCTTCACCAGCATAGAACTTGCCATGTATTTTTGGAGGATGTTGTCTAGACACTCCACAGTTGCTGCTGACAAAGTCAACAAGAACAGGGTGACAATGCAGTGGATAATTTTTGTGAATGCCCATGGACTTATGTTGAGACCAAATGGAAGTGCATGAAACTGATATATTTTCCCAGGCATGATCGCTGTCTGCTTTTCTGGCAAATTGAAAAATGGCAGGTGATACTAGGTCCAACATTGAAGATGTTACCACAATATTACAAACGAGCTTCAAGGTGATGTGAAAGACGCTCTTGTCCACCTTGTATAACACTGGAGTAGTCATATTCACCACTGCAATGTTCTTATCTAGTGTCAGATGCTTGGTGGTAAAAACGAATGCTTTCTATAACAGTGTGATGAGAAAGTCGCTGGTAGTTGACTCTCTAAGAAAAACACTTAAGAATTTCCCAGGTCACAGATTGTTTCTGACAGATAGTCTGAAATTTCCATTATTTTCACTGACTGCAGCAGTAGGCAAAAGGAGGGATGTTCCTCCTCGTCTTCCAGGTCTACTGACGCCTTGACCTTATTGGTCTGGCTCACATTTGGCGGTGGTGGGTGTATGGAAGCCAGCAACACCCAGCATAATTCTTTGACAGCCACTTTGAAACTAAACCCAGTCCATTACATACTTGGATCTGAGTTTGCCAAGGCATCATGGGTATCCCACACTCACTGTGTGAGTCATTCTCATCAGGGCCTATGTCCATGTCCATGTAAAACATCCCTACTGGCATAGACAAGTCATTGCCATCATCCCCAAATTTATCATGGTATCACTCCAATGAATAAGCCATAAATAAATGACTCACTGGTTGAATTGGCTGAGTAAGTTTTGTCAGTATGGATGGCTGGAGAGTATGATGGTCAGAAAGCTGGCTGGTCGACTCAATTGCAAGCTTGACTGTTAGCTTAGTTGCCAGCTGGTCAGTATGTCTGGATGTCAGTTGGATGGCTGGTTAATAAACTGTTGGTGCAGAAGGTGAGACAAAACAGATGGATCGGTCAGTCTGATTCCCATAAAGTTCCACATACCATGGCACTATCAGCCGGTGTGTGGATTGGCTCGCCAAAGTGATGGATCTCTGGTCACTAGAGAAGAGGTACAGCCAGCCTGATGGCTGGACTGGCTGGTCAGCAGCTGGCATGGCAAGATACAGCATGAAGGAATATTGAAATGGATTATCAAGATCCGATAAAAAAATCAAGCACCTGGACTTTCAGGCTATGCTCATATATGCAGGGGGACTTTTGCCCACCAGGCTGCCTAGATATTGGGGGACACGCTTCCATAAGCTCTAAATTATCCATGGAGGTTTGTGACCAACATACATATAAAAACTGTCCTGAATTTAGCAACTGCATCATTGAATCCTGTGCCAGTCAAAATGCATCTGCAGCTTTAACAGTATCTGGGAAGAAATTGAGGAATGCAATTACACAACCTCTTGTTCCTAAAATTCTGCTGATGTAATAGTCGCAGTGGGCATTGTACGTCTAATTTTTGGTGGAGGGGGAACCATGGTGACATTCCTCACTATGCTCATAACGATGCCGTCTTTGGGTGAAGGCTCAATACATCACAATGTTCTGAATGAGACTTCAGCCGTTTCTCCTTGCTTCTGATGCTTTTATGCAGGACCATGGACCTGGTATTTTCTGACCATAAAAAAATCACACATTGCATATTGAGGACTAAGAACACTTTGTTCAAGTCAAATTTATCACCCCTCCACATCTGAAGGATGAAGACCATGGCATTTGAAAGCATTCCAAATTTTAAACAAGTAATGTCCAACATACTTAAATGATCCACTACTTTTAAAAATTCTTCTTACTCTTTTAGGTATGTAAACACCTTGAAGATTCCATACGAAAGAACATCCACGTATGGGCTACAATCTTTGACATATGCAGCAGCTTAACTCTGGAATTCTCAACCTAATAATGTTCAAACAACCTCAGATATTAAGAATTTTAAATTCCTCTTAAAGATCTGGTCTGGGAAGATATTGTGTAAATGCTCCATATGTCAACACAAGTAAATAAGTTGCTGCAGCTGCTGTCATAATTGTCTGCATTTTTAGTATTAATGTTTAGTCTTCTATATTTGCTTATTGCTTTTAGTTACCCAAAATGTGGCTTATGTTGCTTACACTTAGTTTTAAATGGATTTTCCTCCCCATCTTAGATGTATATTAGTTACTTTAGCTCTGCTGCATGTGTAATGTTTTTAGTTTTAAGTTCTGTTGTCGTGCTTATAGCTTTTAGTTCTGTAATTTGACTTATAACTTTCAGTTACTTTTAATTCCTGGGTGTGTACTATTCTCTTATAAGTTTCACTGTATATGTTGTCAGTTGTTTTTAACTGATCTGTCTTGTGATATACTGTATATACTCGATTATAAGTCGACTCAACTATAAGTCGACCCCCTCTCCACTTTTTAGGGCTGCAAAAAGCCAATTTCTCTTTGATCCTCCTATAAGTTGGGGTGTATTTTGCAAGTCAGATCCATCTGAAGGGGTGACTTGTCGTAAGTGAGTCAGAGTTGCACTTTGGAAATATAAACAAGCCAAACTGGATAGATAGATAGATAGATAGGAAAAATAAAGACAAAAACCAGTGTAAAACTACAATTATATTATTGTGTGGAATATGTCACAAGTAAATTGACAACTTACAATTTGTCCATCTTCATGTAATAAAATCAATTTAAATTCAAAATGTTTGTCATTTGAAATCCATTTATATGATAAATCCATTAATTCAATTATAGGTCATGGTATAAATAGTAGTTCAGAATGATCCAATTCACAATATCCTGTAATATGTTAATTCCACAGTTCTTACAAATAAACAATGAAAGTTAAGTCCACATTTTTGTGATTCACAGTCTCCTATAATTGTCACTATCTAAAGTCATCTGGTTCAAAGTTCAAGAATTCATCCTCATTGTCTGATAAAGTTCTGAAATCCTCCATCGTTGTTTAGTCATTGTAAATTGTCATTGTCTAGTCATCATAAATATCGTCTGACTCTGATTCCTCAGGTTTACTGTCATATGTGGGTGCTTATGCAGAGACTGAGCTTGGGCTCTGTAAGTAACACTTTGATCATAAAGTCTGTGAAATCTATTAAAGGATGCAACTGAACATGTGTCATTTGAGCAGCAAGTTCACATGGAGTTCAAATAACTACCCAGTTACTTGGCACTGAACAAGTATTAAACTCGCGGCTCGATCAAAGGGTTGTCACGTGGGAAAACAAAGAGGGTGGAGCCTTGACGAGCTAAGGGATTATGGTCAAACATGGACAGGAAGTTGTAGAACTCTACTTGGCACTGAACAAGCATTAAATTCACAGCTCAACCAAAAGGATTGTCAACTTGAAAACAAAGTGAGTGCTTCCATTACAAGCCAATGGCTTATCAGCCCAAGTGCACTGGCAGTTAACTTGGGAAATATCACTTGGGAATTAAATCTGACTAATGGAAAAGGAAAATACAAATTAAATCAAAACTTTTATTGCATCAAACACAGTGTTTATGCAGCAAAACACAAATATTAATACAGATACAGGTTGTTTGGACTTGCATGAAAATAGAAGAAATATACTTGCTAGTAAACACCCACAGTAAATAACATTGATGGACACTTCACTTTGCGGTAGGTAGTATTTACTTTTCCGGTAATATTTTCAAATTATAAATCCAAATAACTGTAGATACAAGTATTCTGTAATGAATACCGTCATGAAACAAATAAACACAGTGCATACCATATAAGGATTTCTGAATGAGAATAGTTGCATGAAAACGTAAAAATATTTGAATTGACAGTATTTTTATTTACTGCAAACATCTAGAGCTTCCAACATTACCTCTAGATTTTTCAAATTGTTGTGTATGTTGTGCTTATAAGATGACCCCTACTCTGCATGAATCGAAATTTTAGTAAAAAATGTAAACTTATAAGCGAGTATATACGGTATATGCTTTCAGTTTATAAACACTAACTGTATATGTGTATATTCTGTATGTAGGTGCATGTGGTTTTAGAGTTGAATCTATTTGTGTAAATTGATTTCTCTGCACTGAATCTTTCAATAGAAATGACAGATTTTTGTTTTCTGGATGGTGACATTGGTGAAGTATCCATTTTTAGCATTGAACAAGACTTTTAACAACTAGTTACATTGCAGTAGTGTAGCAAGAAATTCTGCCCCGCAAACCTAATTATGCAGCCCCCTCCCAATCCCAAAAAGTTGTTTGATGGACATGTTGCCCCCACTCCCTACTGGCAGTTATGGGAGTTCGTTAGGTGGTTGCTATGCTGCTGATTAATTATTTTTTTATTGTTTATAGTTGGTTGTTGTTATTGTGGGCTTAACTCCATTTTCAGCACATGATAGGCTACACATGGCGGCCAGTATATCTGGTGGAGGAAGAACCTGGGAAAACCACAAGAAGAACCACCAACTCATGGGAAGCTACTGGCAAGCTTTCTCACATACCCATGTTGGCTGAGCCCGAGACTCGAACCCATGCAGACAGAGGTGAGATGTCAGTGATCTGTAAAGGCGAGCACTTTTGAGCACTCAGCCAACCATGGCCCCATTTATAGTTGGTAAAATAGTTCCAATGATCTAATGTTTCTGATTATGTAACTGCAAACCTACTCTAAACAAAATTTGTCTATGTCTATGTCTGTACAATCATTGTGGGTAATGAATGGGCAGCACAAGTTTGTTTTTCAACCTACAACTAAGTCCTTATATTTGCACAACAATCATACAGCCCTACCTCTCCTTCAATAGCCAAACTTAAAATATATAAAGTGTGAGAAAATAACTCCCATTGTAATAGAATTAATTTACTTCAGCAAACATTGGCAGCAACTTGTGCCAAACTTACATGCAGGTGGGGTATTTGTACATGTACATCTGGGTCATCAAGGAACAGTTGGCGAGACTGAGAGCTGTGAGTTTTTGTTGATCCTGGCAGATATTTCCGACAGTAGCATTAGCCAGCCCTGTGAAACAAAAATTTATTAAATTCTTCACGATAAAGATCAATATTTTGAATTTCATGACTTAAAAAGAGAGAAAGAAAGATTAAATGAGAGGAAATCTGAAATGCCATCAAAATATCCACAAAACTAGGTTTTTATTGAGGTAAGAGTCAAGATATGTTTGACAGATTTTGTTAATTTTCAAACAGTGGTCCTATGGAACATTATGTCTTATCAGTGCACCATGCAATGATGACTTGCTAAAAACTTATTGTAAAATTTTAAACCGAATCTTTAGGTTAATGCTACTGCCATTGCAGCTGCCAGCAGACGTTCGTTCGTTGGATTAACGACGTGTTCGGCCATTCGGCCATTTAACCTAACCCTAACCCTGCCAGCAGACAAGTAATACCTATGTTTGCCATTTGTTAATGCAGATAAAACAAAAACACCCAGCTTAAAATGCAGAGATTATTAAAGGTTTGGTTTTAATGACAGGCCTAGCTATTTATTAACACAATGATTCTATTACTAAACAATAACATAGCTTGCCTCTACAAAACTTTTAGTACCATATATACTCGCATATAAGCTTCTACCAACTGCAATCTGCATAACCCCTGATCTGCCATCGCATAATGCGCCGGCAGAGCTGGGTCTATGCAGTTTGTAAGGACTAATCAGCAAAACAAACAAGATAGACCCTGATCTGCCGATGCATTATGCAATGGCAGATCAGGGTCTATGTTGTTTGCATTTGGACCCAGGTTATAAGCGAGTATAAATGGTAGTCTCCAGCAGCCATTGTAAACAATAATTATCAGTGCAGAAAATAAATTCTGACTAAAGTGATTCTGTTAGCGAAATGTTGGCCCCTGTAGCACAGAATAAATGACATAAAACAATAACAAAAGAACATTATTTTCTATGATATCACTATAATAAGTTGATAAAAACCAGAGATTAAATTGGTTTTGCTTTCATTCTCACAAACTGCTTCAGAAGCTATTATTATTGTCCGACCCCAAGAAGCCAAATTTTACTGCGTGAAAGTCACAGGCTTTGAGTAACCTTGGAGTGACAATCAGTATGATCACTATTAGATGCATATTTCATGCATCAGAAATTACTTTGATCAGCCACTACAGCTGAAGCCTCACATGAAATGCATGCAGTCCACTCATCTAATTCCTGTATCACTATTAGAAGCAAAGTTCATGCATCAGTAATTACCTTGATCTGCAAATACAGCCAAGGCCTCACACTAAATGCATGCGGTCCACTCATCTAATTCCTATATTCATCCACAAGTTCAATACACAGTAACCTATCACAATATACAATGTAAAGTCATTTGTATGGAACGTTTACCATTGAATAAACATATTTACTGCTACTTCCAACTGTATTGGTCAGAAAGGACCTTATTTTTAGGCTATGATGCATACAGCATAGAAACATCTATGAGGTTACAAGCTAAACAGATACTTAAGACATGTTAGTAAAGCATCAAATGTAAGTCACAGTGATCTTCTTTGGTTGTAAGGGTGTAGTACTAACAGAGAAACATCTAATTATCAGGCTTCATGACTTTAACATACACAATACCCAATAAATAAACATTACAAACAAAATTTCACTGAAGCATGAAATATAGGTCAAAGAAACCTCTTTTTGCAATAAGGGTTTAGTACATATCAAGATGCATCCACTCACCACTTATAATGATTCTAGGCAGGATGGTATGCATATAAGAAAATAAAAAATGTGTTAATGTGCTCAACACTACAAGTTAACCAAAGCTTCTTTTGTTGTAAGGTCATGGTACTAACAAAGCTAAATATCACCATCTATTTCAAGATTGTAGCTAGAAAAGATGAACAGTGCCTAAGAAATGAACATCAAACACAAAATTTAACCTAAATCAGTGATGCATACACTAAGGGTCATAATGAGGGCATCATGCCCATCAAGATTCATCCCCTCACAAAGTTTCATGATTTTTTTTAGGATAATTTGTACATAGTAGGCAAAATCTTGTGGTCTAAATGCAAAAATTTAACCTAATCCAGTAAAATGTGAAATGTAGGTCACAGTGACCCTCTTGTTTTGAATGGGTGTGGTACTAATAGAGATCTATACAATCATCTAGTTTAATGATTCTAGCATGAACAGTTAAGTAAGTGAAGTATGAAATATGGGTCACAGTGACCTACTTTTGTGAGTATTAGTAGCAGTAGGAGGAGGGGTTTAACAGTACATCAGCACAATACTGGCTATATGGTACCAATTAAAAGTCAAGTTATTAAGTTTTAATTTAAAGAATTGCAACAGACTAGGAAGATAGAGCTTTCCAAATAAACGTAAACATGAGGTACTAAATGATAGTCAAAATTTTGTAATGTATATATAAAACAAAAGATAAAGGTAACAAATGTAACATCCTTAAAACATATGGTTACTTTTGTGATGAGGGTGTAGTACTCATTAAGATGAACCTACTCACCAAGTTTCATTTTTCTAGGTATAACAGCATGTATACAGCATGTAAACAAGAGGTTAAAAATAACCAATATGGTTGTGAGCTACATGTAAAAACCCAAGCCAGCAAAATGTGAAATGTAGGTCATAGTGTCCTTCTTTTGTTGCAAGGGTGTGATTCCAGTATGAACAGAGTTTGAGAAATAAACTGAAACCACAAAATGTAACCAAAATCAGTGAAGCTTGAAATATGGTTCACAAAGAAAGTAACGTATATACTAGTATATATGCCAATACCAACTGCAAACTGCACAGACCCACCTGGAATCATGAAGTTTGTCAAGGAGATGCATCTTGCCAAGTACTACACCATCATTACAAAGGATACCATATATACTCACATATAACCCTGGTCCAAATGCAAACAACATAGACCCTTATTATGCTTTCGCATAATGCGCTGGCAGATCAGGGTCTATGTTGTTCGTTTTACTGATTAGTCCATATAAACTGCATAGACCCATATCTGCCGGTGCATTATGCCATGGCAGATCTGGGTCTATGCAGTATGCAGTTGGTATAAGCTTATACATGAGTATATACGGTATGTCATATATTCCAGAATGGCTAAAGTTGATATGGCATTTGCAGTATGTGCAAAAGATAAAATGATCCCCTTTGCTGCATGTTTCATACAAACCCCATTAACCTGGAGTTCCGAAAGGACTATGTTTGATTAACCCTGTAAATGGCCCTATTATCTGGTTATCTCTATCATAAAATGTTACAATACTTTTGGGAGTACAAAATGGTTGCCCTATGATGTCATAGGCATGTGCCAACATCATGACATCACATGATGAAATGGTAGTGGAACCCTGAAAAAAACCCACTTTAAGCCAGAAATATGACTTTTTGTTTCTAGGCCCCAGTTCAACAAATATGTATGTGTAACATAAAAAGTCTGTATTGTGCTGGTGATGTAAAGGTAAAGATTAGCATACCTCATGCCTGGGTACCAGGATTGAAACTCCAATTGACAGTATTTTTTTTTAATGAAGAAAAGTTCAAACTATCCATAGAGAGTGTGGTGAAAGTAATATGTGTAAATACAAACAGGTAATACTCCAAGTAAAAGTAATATATGGCATGGGAACAAAAGTCCAAACAGATAAACACTGAGATACTTTTATAAACTTACAAAAGCAAAGACTAGGTCATCTATAACACAAAATATGAATGCAACATTTATCCAGCTGTAACCTTAATAATGATGATGCCAATTAAGACAAAGTATTTTCTGCTTGTATTGATCGCCTTTGAAACAAAAATGAGTAAAGGAGGAAATATTACATCAATAGAACTTGGTACTGTGTTTTTGATATAATGTGTTCATAAACTGACTTTTTAAAAACAATTCATATGTTGAGCATTGTCGTTTAACCTATTCTAAAACAAATGAATCGGTTCAGGATCAGTCACACACTCTTGCATCCAATTCGAGTGTTTGTTGTCTGATAGAAATTGTAATCCATCTGTCACTTGTTTGAAAAATATTATAGAATTAGTAGAAAGTCTGCCGATTCTACCATCCAATTATTCATTGGACAACTTTATTATCTATCCAAAAGTCCATTCACTTATCTGTATGTTTTTCAGTCCATTTACCCTCTGAATCTGACTGTCTGTCTGTCTGTCTGTGTAGTGGCCCATCCATTTATCTGTTCACCCATTTCTCTGTACATCCTTCCAACCTTTAATTAATTTGTCTATCAGTTCCTTTATCCATCCATTCACCAACTGCCCATCAATCATTCACTCTTTGCTGATTTGTCTGTTTGTCCATCTCATCAACCGACAGTCCATTAATGTTTACATCCATTGATCCATATCCAAGCTATTTGTTCCTCTCCCTGTCAATCAATTTCTGTCTGTCTGCCTGTTCGTCTGAGTTATATCTCTATGTGGTTGTGTTTGTCCACCAGTCTGTGTGTCTCATCAAAAAGTTTACTGTTTATGTCATCTTCAAATATATTTTGTTCAAACAGAAGATCCATAAAAAATGTAATACACTACAAAAGTTTGATATCTTTTCATATTTGCACCTCGTTTTACACTTTAAAGGAGGATTGTTAAACTTTTATTCAGATGAAGGAAATTAAAAGACAAAGCTATAGATTTGAAAAGAACAGCTGTCATTCTTCATAATGTGCATACCTGCTTAACTACATAACTTCCTACATCCATACAATGTACATACAAACAACAATTGAATATTTTCCTAATGAATATGCATATTTTTCAAATGCATTTCAATATAAAAAAAAAACTTCAAACACAGTTGATTAATGTTGTATTGATTGCTTCCAATCTGGTTGAACATCTGACCTCAGCACAAATAGGAAATATCAGCTAGCCATGTACACAATTTAATAAAATGCAGTGCTGGTGAGAAGAATTAAAATTATTTAGGTGCATTTATATAATCTTCATGAAACAGCAAATGTGCAAATGTGTTTGTTTGTGCATGTTTATGTGTGTGTGTATCTGTGTAGGTGTTCCACAGAGAGCAAGACTGTGTGTGTGAGCATGTATATATGTCTGTGTTTGTTAAGGAGGATGTTTTATTGCTCCAATGAAAACGAATGTTATGTATTGACATGTAATGCGATAAGGTGTCCTTCCTATAATTTACATCCATGAAATATACACTGATTCTAATCACCCTACGCTACCCATAGAGCCACAGTGAAGGTCAGTAACTCCCAAAATGGCAAGGGAATTAATAAAAGAAATTATGCTAAAAAAATGTTTACCCTCCCTCCTCTTTCACACACATACCACACACTACTTTGTAACTGTAGATACATAGATGATATCTATGTTTTTGAGTAGATATAAGGAAATATTTCACAAGTGAAATGAAAATGTTGTATTGTCATGAGTGGCAAAGCCGTGAGTGACAATACAAAATGTTTCCACTTCATGAGTGAAATATTTCCTTATATCTACTCAAAAAGTGTATATTTTTTTTTATTATATATTTTTTAAGGCAAAAAACCTTCAATTTGCATGGATTTTTCTCCATTCTGTGTCAATGCGATTAACAGCTGCATTACAACATCGATAGAAGTTCTGAAATTTTACAATAATTTTAAAACAGCAACTTTTTAAAAATTTAGATTATACATAATATTCATGAATGTTTTCATGTGAAAATTAAGCGATTTTTATTTTCTTTAACACATTTCTTGCATTTCAGATTGATTTAGTCAACATTGCTGGGGTGGGGGTAGTATAGAAACATGACAGAATGGTCAATATATATCAGAGCCTAACATCATCAAATGACAGATTTTAATTATTGCGAGTTTACTTGTACGGATTTTGGTTCCTATTTTTTTTGTTTTAAATTCTGCATTCGGATGTGAATATTTGTGTTTTGGCAAGCTTGCAGTCTATTTTGGTAACAAACGCTACACCCAAATTTAGCTGTCACTTAATTTCGGTTTGCAATCAACACTAATGAATGCCTGAATACTCCATCATTTTCAGACATGATTATGATTGTGATGACAGTTAAAATTGCTACTTAAACAATTTTGTTGTTGTATATAATCAACAGTTTTTCTTTAAAATGTGTACCGCTTGTTGTTGAGTGTAACAGGTATACGATTACGATATTGTATTGGTGACACGGAATATTTAATAGCAACAGGTCATGTAAGTTCAATCACTGACAATTTGCATGATTCATGTGAAAAACTAATTATAAAAAAGTTAATACTGGAGGCCTGCTTTTTGTTGTTTGGGGTTCATTTTTAGGCTTTTTTGATGGCGCCTTCTCATTGATTACATAAATGTATACTAGAAGGTCAACAGTCTTGACACATTTTGTGATCTATTCATCCTGATAGGGAGATAGAGAGGAATGTTGGGAGTGAAAGAGAAGGAAAATAAGAAAATATTAAATAGGCCTAAATGTGGAAATACAGGTCGGAATAACATACATGACGGCAGATATACTTCCTAAATGGAAAAAGAAAGTAGTTCCAAAAGTCATATCGCCACTGTGGCAATAAAAGTGGTATCTCCACTGTGGCAATATCATTTTGCTCACACTTATATATTTCAATATTTCATTATGAAATATATAATAAATATTAGTATATAATCTATAAATAGCAACATTACTAAAACAAATCTTTGGTATAAATTGAATAATTTCCCCAAGAACACAACTGAGAACTGTCAGAGCCTGATGCAAAGAGCCTTATAATGATATGAAAATTGAAGTAACTTTTAGAATAATATAACCAATAATAAACATAGGAGTTTTGATAAATATAAACGGAAAAGAGAATATGAACTTCTTCCTTTTGTACATCTATCTATACATTGTAGTACATAAACAGAACACATCACTCATATATATGGAACATTAATGCATGTCATTTGATGTTTTCTGCTGTATATGATGTCATCATCATTTTGCATTAAAAACACAGTAAAGACTAATGCCAATATAAAAAACCAAAACTGTTCTTTGAAGTACCATAGAGTAGATACATTAGGAAAGATATTAAAACCTGAAGTAGGGCCAATTTTAGTTAAAAATGAACCTAATTCTTTAGTTTTGCTGGGCTTTTCTCACTTTGCTGATGGCTCATTCTTCCCTGAATCACAACTGCATTTTGACATTATGCCTTAAAAAATGAATCACACTGCTCCAAACTATATCATTTCAACCACTGAAATAATCCCTTTTTGCATTTTATGTATGGAGTAAAATCTGACTTCAAATAAACATTGCTACTGATCATGAACTATCATATAATATTAAATAAAGATGACTTCAATATTTTCAATCAAGGCAATGAAGTGTGATAACTCTCATTTCTTGAACACCCATCTCTGATTTATTGAACTTCAAACAAGTTGTGTACTTTACCTGTGCAAATTAGCCTAATGGGCTCTCCAAAAGCAATGCTCAAAGGCCTAGCAAACACAAAATCACCCTAGCTATTGTCAGTCAGTTAAGTAATCTGTGGAATGGTGGTTGTTTATTTCTGACCGCCTTTACCTTTGAATCACCTCTATGACAATTAAATGTATGAACTGCGCAGTGATGATAGTTTCCCATGAGCATTAAGCATGAACCTATGCAAATCACAACTATTTACTGTGTTACAGGCATTTATCACAGTGCCAAGAAAGGTCTCTCTCTCTTTTTTTTCTTCATAGGATTTACTGGAAATTGTGTTTTATAAACATTACTGTGTCAGAGGGTTTGGGAGTGAAAAAAATCATGTTTTCATGTGACATATCATGTAACCATTGTGCTTACCTGTGCAGTTAGAGAAATCAGGTAAATCAAAATTTGTCTGAAGATCAGCATCTGTTGTGTATATCAGTCTTATCAGTCCCCTGGCAATCGGATCCAACATCAGCAGGTCATCACAGAATGATGATACTGACTTTGCATTATAGACACAGTTTAGGAACTCATAATAAACCCTGAAAAGAAAAATGAAACATGTACAATTAATCTTGGTTAATATGTCTCTCGTGACCAATTTACAGAAATATATTTTAGCTGTATTACATCACTATTAGAAGAGCTAGGTTGGGACTTGAAAAATTATACTTTCTATGCAAGGCTATGCTATAAGCAGGCAAGTTACTGTTCAGAGGATTTCTTACAGTACGTGGAAGGTTTCAAATTACAATTCACTAAACAGTGACCCACCCACCCACAAATTCTAGTTCCAAGGTCATATCTGTTTTGGAGACTTTGCTACAATATTCTCACTTATAGTGTTTTCTTGCAGAAACATTGCTACAAATATCCCTGAAATACTCCTATTTATTGTGTTTTCTTTCTTGTATCATTTCTACAAATATCCCTGCCACTTTACTATAATATTCACACTTACTGTGTTTTCTTGCAGAAACATTGCTACAAATATCCCTGAAATATTCCTATTTATTGTGTTTTCTTTCTTGTAACATTTCTACAAATATCCCTGCCACTTTACTATAATATTCACACTTACTGTGTTTTCTTGCAGAAACATTGCTACAAATATCCCTGAAATATTCCTATTTATTGTGTTTTCTTTCTTGTAACATTGCTACAAATATCCCTGAAATATTCCTATTTATTGTGTTTTCTTTCTTGTAACATTTCTACAAATATCCCTGCCACTTTACTATAATATTCACACTTTGTGTTTTCTTTCTTGTAAAATTGCTACAAATATCCCTGAAATATTCCTATTTATTGTGTTTTCTTTCTTGTAACATTTCTACAAATATCCCTGCCACTTTACTATAATATTCACACTTACTGCGTTTTCTTTCTTGTAACATTGCTACAAAAATATCCCTGAAATATTCCAACTTATTGTTTTTTCTTTCTTGTAACATTGCTACAAATATCCCTGCCACTTTACTATAATATTCACACTTACTGTGTTTTCTTTCTTGTAACATTGCATAAAATATCCTTGAAATATTCCTACTTATTGTGTTTTCTTTCTGGTAACATTTCTACAAATATCCCTGTCACGTCACTTTACTATAATATTCCCATTTATAGTGTTTTCTTGCAGAAACATTGCTATGCACATAAACCTGAAATATTCCTACTTATAGTGTTTTCTTGCAGAAACATTGCTATGCACATAAACCTGAAATATTCCTACTTAAAGTGTTTTCTTGCAGAAACATTGCTATGCACATAAACCTGAAATATTCCTACTTATAGTATTTTCTTGTAGAAACATTGCTATGCACATAAACCTGAAATATTCCTACTTATAGTGTTTTCTTGCAGAAACATTGCTATGCACATAAACCTGAAATATTCCTACTTATAGTGTTTTCTTGCAGAAACATTGCTATGCACATAAACCTGAAATATTCCTACTTATAGTGTTTTCTTTCTTGTAACATTTCTACAAATATCCCTGCCACTTTACTATATTACTCCCACTTAAAGCATTTTCTTGCTTGTAGCATTGCTACAAATATTCTGGCCAATTCATTAAAACATTAAAAAATACGAGTTATGATATTTCTTTGCTACAACATCACAATTTCATTTGTCCTCAATCCAACTTTCTATGCACATCTAACTGAATGGCAAATCTGCCTCCAGTCACTAAAATACTTGTTGATTTGCTCTTGGTTATCCTCTAATATTGAACAATTACTTACTTGCACTTTAGATCATTCTTGTCCATAATGACACTCTTTGTTATGTGGAACATGATGGTACCACAGTGGTTAGCCACCTGGTAATTCTCCATCATGTAGCGGTCACACTTGTTAGCCAGACTATACACAGCTGAAAGTTAAAAATGTATACAGGTAGATTGTTACAGAAAATACAAATATTGTTGTATTATTATGAAATCTCCTTTAAACTGTGATAAGCTTCTGTGACAACACTTTTCAAATTTTACAATCAGTTTGGAATTAAAATTTCTTAATTCTTGGTCTAACTGTTAAATTTGTATGTTTTTTTCACAAGTGTGGGTCACAAATGGCTAATTATTGTCAATGCTATAAAACCAGCCTATGAGTGGTGGTATATTAGATACTATATTTATAAGCATGAAAGTTGTTGATTGGCTGAAAAAAAATCCTGGAAAAAAAAGCTGAATTTTTTCAGAACAAACCTATGTACAGGTACATGTAACATGTATGCAACAGCAGGCTTGAACCAAAAACCATTTTCATTTAATTGCTGTCACCTTACTGGTACTAAATGGCAAGATATCACCAGGCTGGAGTTTTATACTGGGCACATACATGGTAATTTTTCTCAAAAAAGAGCTGCACAACATATCCTTTTCATCATACCATGAAAGTATAACACAGTAGTAATTTGAGCAAACATTAACATTACAGTCTATGGAAACTGAATTAGTTGTGCCCAGGTATGTTAATTTAATGGATGCACTGCTCCTGAAATTCTTTTTGATACATAGACTGCTATAAACAATTATGCAGTTTCCTCTGGAATGAGGCCTACTGAAAAATGCAACTGATTATAATTGCCAACTGCATTATGTACTGAACCACATCATAGTGAAAATGATTGAAAATTGAATAAATATGTGTATTTGTGTCGGGGGGGGGGGGGGGGAAGGGCTAGGTGATAAAGAAAATGCCACTCAAACATACAGTGATAATTTTAGTTTATGTAAATTAAATTTCACTTCATGGTATTTGTGCATTTAATTTTATCAAATAATAATGTTTTAAAAAGGCAATAAAGATATAATACAAAGATTCATGTTGTTTTCTTTCACCCCATGCTGACATACATTCGATTCATGAATTCAAGTATATACATGTGACAGAACCAGGATTTCAGACCAGTAGATTTACAAATTTTGATCAGTAGATTGGCCTCTAAACTAGTAGGTTTTTATCTGCATAAAATTTACGTTTCAAGGGAATGGAAAACAAAACAAGTGCTGTTTTTGTGTCACAATATGTATTCTCTTCATACAATAATAAAACAGCAAGTTTGAACATGAATCAGATTTGGATTCCGACGGAAAATGTTACAATAATAATTAATTAATAGTAGTCAGTATATGGTCAAATAATGAAAAAGGAAGAGTTCATTGCAAAGATTTTTCTTTCATAAAATCCAATAGCATTTTTAGTTTCCTTCACAACACCACTGTCTAGTGCCCATTTATGACATTCATTGTGATTATTAAGCTTCACACTTAACAGGCTCTCAACAGTTCTCTGGTCCATATTTCCCCATGAATCACTTTGTATTTTGCGAAGAATGGAGAATGTCCTCTCTGTATCAGCATTAGATTGTTATAATGACAGGACAACCATGCTCAGCCTGGAAAGAAGTTCTAACAACAGTTTTCCTGTTGCTGGGTTTGTAAGGTTGCTAAGTGCTATCCAATACTCCTCCAAGCTATGTTCACTCCGAGGAGGAAGTTCCTGACTCATACCTGTGACAGAACCAGGATTTCAAACCAGTAGATTTACAAATTTTGATCAGTAGATTGGCTTCTAAAAAGGTAGATTTTTTATTGGCATAAATTTTACGTGTTTTAAGGGGATTGAAAACAAAACAAGTTCATTTTATCACATAATATGTATTCTCTTCATATTATAATAAAACACAAATTTTGAACATGATTCAGATTCAGAATCTGATGGAAAATGTTACAATAATAGTTAGTTAATATGAGCCAGTATATTGTTAATTAAATGAAAAAGGAAGAGTTCTACATCTCACAGTTCACTGCAAAGGTTTTGTATAAAATCCACAGGCATTTTTAGTTTCCTTCACAAGATCACTGTCTGGTGACCATGGTGACATTCACTGTGATTGTCAACCTTCACACTTAGCATGCTCTCAATAGTTTTCTGGTCCAGACTTCCCCTTGAATCACTCTGGATTTTCCAAAGAATGGAGAATGTCCTCTCTGTGTCAGCATTGAAATGTGGCAATGATAGGACAACTACACTCAGTCTGGAAAGAAGTTCTAACTTAAGTTTTCCTGTTGCTGGGTTTCTGAGGCTGCTGACTGATCTCCAATACTGCTCCAAGCTCATTTCACCCCGAGGAGAAAGTTCCTGGCTTGGACTTGATATGTATTCCTGAGGCTCATTCTCAAGGGCTTGTTTCTCTTCTAGGCTTATGTCCAAAAATCTGTTGGCAAGTTTCACCACTGTAATTAATTTTAAACAAATTAGATTTAGACTTAAAATAAACAGTTAAAAAACACATGATTTTAATAATTTATCCCAACTTTAAAATTAAATATTAAGTAATACATTTTTAACTCGCGGATATATTTTATCTAGGACTTAAACATAATTTTTGTACTTTTATGCTTATTTTCTAGAAGTCTGAACTTCACATTAGTAATATCTGGTTCACTGGTGATGACCTTGGTTGAAACAAACTTTCCCAGAAGCTTTTTTAGCAGCCTGGTCATCTTTACATGTAGATGTCCAATCATTGATTCACCAGCCTAAAAAGACACAATGCAAAGTCAGGACCTTTGCTACTCGCCTGCACACACTTAAATTCTGGTATCCAAGCGTTGTTAAACTTGTTGCAGTATTTCTTAGCTGGTGGCTTTTTAGCATTGGGAGAAAGCGTATGTTTTGGCATTTTTACATGAATTGAAAAAAAAAATATACAAGCTGCCCTTAAATATTCATCTTAAACCATCGTGAACAATACAAGAACAATTAAAAGACATCAAATCAAAATACTTACTCAAGTGTTTTTGCCACGATCATTTTTGGTCGGTCTCTCCATTTTATCTTCCTTCCACGTCAGATCGGCCGAGTTTTAATCAAAGACTCATGGATTACCTTTGATCCTTTTATTACTTATAACACCTCAAACAACATCCCGCATTTGGCCTTAAACTCTCCAAATTACAACAATAAAGTAATCAATTAGCCGCTTCTTTGTACACATGCTAACAATTGTAATTGATTCCCGGTAGTCTGGTTATGGCTGGTTTATCTAATGTGTTGATAGAACGCGTAAAAAAAACGGGTTTAAAAAAAATTTAAAAAAATTTTCCTTGAAATTTTCAAAACCATTAGATTTTGACTACTAAACGGTATGTGCGGTAGACGGTCTTTAAAACGGTATTTTTGGCCTACCGCCGGTAGAATCACAGGTATGCTGACTTGGACTTAGGCTGTATTCCTGAGCCTCATCCTCATTCTAATCCTATTGCTCTACCATGCATCATCGCACCAGTCATTGTAGTGGTGGAGCATTTCTGGTCCCCAGTAGACTGGTTCTGGCCGGGTTTCTCTAATGTGTTGACAGAATGCGTAAACATACCATGTTTGTTTGTTTTTTTGTTATTTTTTTTGTGTTTTTTTAAAATTATTTTCATTCTTTCAATTTTCAAAAGCAGTTTATTTTAACTACTAAACATTATGTGCGGTAGACGGCCTTTAAAACGGTATTTTTAGCCTTCACATGTATGCAAGTACAATGGTTTAATTGTGGTCACCAGGTTCACAGAGGTACCTGCATACATGCCATAACACGATGTGTCACACGAAAAACACGATTTTGGACTCCCCCCCCCCCGACATGGTCGTGTTTCAGCAATCTTGGCTAAAAAAAAAAAAAAAAATCCCCCCCCCCCCAAAACAGAAGAAAAATTTGATATATGCCCGTAATCTGTTGTATGTATAAATAGTAAACAATTGTGCTCAGAGCTCATGTAAAACTATCCTCGGGGTAGCTTATACAGCTGTTTTAAAGACAATTAAAAGGTAAGGTGGTCAAAGATAAGCAGACACTTTTCAGATATTTACTGAATTTGCTTACAATAGCAAGGGTGGTGTGTCGTGAGCACTGCTGAGGGAGAGCCCATTAGCCTAATTTGCATAGGTAGAGTAAACTAAGTGGAACAACCCAATTTGTCTGAAGTTAAGTACATCAAACAGATGCGTGTGGAAAAACAAATGTTACTGCACATCACTGACTGCATTAAATGAGAATGTTGAAGCCATCTTGATTAAAGTTTGTGATTAGTGGCAACGCTTCTTTTGAAGTCGAATTTTTACTCCATATATAAAATTCAAAACTTGATTATTTAGAGATCACATTTGTCAGAGGTGATTGCAGATATGAAGCTGCTGACAACACACAGTGCAAAACTAGTGTAAGATAGAATTGGCACTTTCAAGACATATGGATCTCTTTGTCAAAGTTACCCTTGGCCCTTTCTGGACTTATGTCTCTCTTTGTCAAAGACAAATACTCTAGAATGACACAAACAAAAAACACAACAATTAGCATCAAAGGATAAATGGTTCTGGCTTACATAACTGAACAGTTGACCATTTCATTAGGCAGGCTTATGCAAATTATCTCTGGAATTTTGTATCATGCTGATTTTACCTCTTTTTCTCTATCCTGATACAAATTCTTTAAAAAGATAAAGATATAATTAAGATTCATAGTCCCTTGCTCATAATCGAAGTCATCTAAGATCAGATGCAAGATCACCTATTTAATATGCATGGATCTTCCTCATTATCAAACTCATCCAAGATCTTGTAGATATAAGCCAAGTTTGATGAAAATCAGACCAGAATTATTGAACTCATCCAAGATCTTGATGATATAAGCATATATTCCTTATTTGATCAAAATCAGATAAAAAATGTGGCTTCAGGACTGGTAACAAGCTGAATCAATCAAATGCAAGATCACCTCATTAGTATGCCTGCATCTTGCTCATTATGAAACTTGTCCAAGATCTTGATGATGTAAGTATACATTCCAAGTTTGATCAACGTCGATTCAGAAATATGGTCTCTATAGTGGTAACAAGCTCAGTCAATTTAATGCAAAATTACCTCATTAATATGTGTGGATCTCACTCATTTTCAAATTCATCCAAGATCTTGATGATGTAATCTTATATTTCAAGTTTCATAAGAATCAAATCAAAACTATGTTTCCCAGAATGGTAACAATCTCAGCCAAGCTGATCCAAGATCACCTCATTATTATGCGTATAGTTTGCTCATTACTAAACTTGTCCAATATCTTGATGATGTAAGCATATATTCCAAGTTTGATCAAAATCACTTCAGAAATACAGCCTCCTGAGTGATAAAAAAAATAAGCTCAGCTCACCTTTTTAATATGTTAGAATCAGATTGGATTCATTATGGAGAAGCAAGTTCCAACATTTATAGTGAACTTAAAATTTACGAATTCACTCTCAGAGGTCTGCTCAAGGATTAGCAGAAATTTCACTATAACTTGCAATGAAATCACAGCATCCATACTTTACTAATATCATAATAAAAAACAAAAATCAAGTTTTGACATTGTTGTTTCTCTAAATTACTGTCACTTTTTTTTGAAATAAAGAATCTTATTTTATTCTGAATCTACACTAACACTAGAATGTAACCACATTCACATACAAAAAGCAAAGACAAAATACACAATGTTTTTGCTGGTACACATGTGATGTGTGTTGAAAAAACATAGAGTAATGTTTTAAATGATCTTGCAGTGATTGGATATATTGACAATTATTTCAACACAATTATTAAATGAGTATTCAACCTTTCTTAATTTTTCAGAGGTCCAAGTTGGCAACTCATGTGTGTTGGGACCTCATTGTGCACAAGTTTTCAAAGGACTGGTGTTATCAGTGTGGATCTTGTTTATTATCAAACCCATCCAAGATCTTAATGATATAAGCCTAAATTCCAAGTTTGATCAAAATCAGATCTAAATATAGTCTCAAGAGTGCTAACAAGGTCAGTCAATCAGAAGCAAGAACATTTCATTAATATGTGTGGATCTTGCTCATTAACGAACCTGTCAAGATTTTGATGATATAAATCCATATTAAAAGATGGATTGAAATCAGATCAAAAATATGCACTCCAGCGTGGTAAGAAGCAATTGTTGAAGGACAGATGACATGGCCATACAATAAGCTCACTTGGTCTTACCACTAGAAGAGCTAAAATAAAAGATACTACTTGTTCCAACCTGTGCCATTTCCACCAGTGAAAGGTGAACCAAATACAATATTCTTGACAATGCTCAAAATAATAAAGAAAGCAACTCACCTGTGCAGTTGCCATTGTCTACAGGTAAACTGAGTACAGTGCTTCTGATTGTGTCTCTATCACAGAAGTACTTGTGATTCCCAAGGGTCTCACTGATACAGGGGATGGTGCCAGCTTGGACCCTGAGAAAGATACATACGCAAAACTATTGTGATTTTCAGCTGGAAATGGAAATTTTTTTATAAGGATCAGAATATGAAATGCCTGCCATGAAAACCAAAACAAAATTATCCAACTGATTTAAACCATGTGGCATGTACAGCATGACAGTATGTGCAAGTCAGCTCTGTAATTATGATATTTTACAATATTCCATTCAGCAAGACTGACCAGTAATGACAAGTTAAGTCTCAGTTGTTATGGGTGAAATGAGAAGCCTACATGTGGGTTAATTTGATACATTTTACTACACCAAGAATCTCCTTATTTAACATGATCAAACTGCACTATTTTCTATTATTAATTGACATTGTACTGGGACAGTCACCTACAGATACACACACAGACACATACACTTACAGAGTGAAAGTGAGAAAGAATCGTCCAACTATCAGACTATAATATGTTACAAACGTTATTCATAAAGGAGCTAAATGTGTCACTACTAATTGCTAAAATACTTTATTTACACTAAACACCTGCTTTTCATATGAAACATTTCCTGAGTGAGCAGAATCAGCTTTTGTGAGGTAGGAAACAATTACAAGAGAGAGAGAGAGAGAGAGAGAAAGAGAGAGAGAGAGAAAGACATTTGTAGCTTTTTACAATGAAGAAAATGTCACAAGTGTCTTTTGATAGCAAAGTTACTTTTTGCAGGGACAACTTTAATAAAGATTATGTTATTAAAATGTACATTCAAAAGACACTTACATACAAAACTTTGTATTTAAAAAAAAAGAGCTCCTGTGCTTAGAAATAAAAGTTTTATTATTATACCAATGGAATTCATGTAGACAAAGAGGGGAGGAATATAAACACAAGTCTAACTTGTACCTTATATACTCGCGTATAAGTCCATACCAACTGCAAACTGCATAGACCCAGATCTGCTGTCTCATAATGTGCCAGCAGATCAGGGTCTATGTTGTTTGCATTTGGACCCGGTTTATATGTGAGTATATACGGTAAATGAAATTTGTAGAAATCTCCAAGTCACATGCTGAAGGAACTGCATGTATAGCAGAAAAGCATGCATATACTTGGATACTAGTGTAACATCCACTGTAATTATGGGGAGAAAAGGACAAGATGGAGTTTGCCTATAATACTTTCACATTTAATTTTTCCGATAGTATTACTGTATTTATTCCATAAATTTGTTCATAATTTGAACACTTAATACATAAAGAATATTGACATTATTTCAATTTTAGGATAGTATGATTAACAAGCAATACAAGAATCAATATAGCCGTAACTCTTGCATCAGGTCTTCATTCTGTCCACATATGCAAATTAGATGAATAGTCCTGTTCCACTGGTGCAATCAATGCCATTGAAACAACTCGAACCGGGTGTAACGATAATCTGCTCAAACTGAATCATTTTTGCA
Organism: Margaritifera margaritifera; assembly: GCA_029931535.1. Lineage (NCBI taxonomy): Eukaryota > Metazoa > Mollusca > Bivalvia > Unionida > Margaritiferidae > Margaritifera > Margaritifera margaritifera. Next base: position 3,071,156 of record JAQPZY010001521.1, on the reverse strand, counting down.
CCGTTTCTGTTGTTTATATCATTGCAAGTTTGGCTTTCATTTAAATTATAACTTTAGGTAGATGCATATAGTTACCTCGTGCTGATGGGCATGTATGTAATCACTGAATTGATATATAATTGTTACATGTATGTAATCACTGAATTGATATATAATTGTTACATGTATGTAATCACTGAATTGATATATAATTGTTACATTTATGTAATCACTGAATTGATATATAATTGTTACATTTATGTAATCACTGAATTGATATATAATTGTTACATGTATGTAATCACTGAATTGATATATAATTGTTACATGTATGTAATCACTGAATTGATATATAATTGTTACATGTATGTAATCACTGAATTGATATATAATTGTTACATTTATGTAATCACTGAATTGATATATAATTGTTACATTTATGTAATCACTGAATTGATATATAATTGTTACATTTATGTAATCACTGAATTGATATATAATTGTTACATGTATGTAATCACTGAATTGATATATAATTGTTACATTTATGGAAACAAATGGTACAATCGGTAAACATGGTTGTCCAAAAACATTGACTTTAGTGAGCACATGGCAGAAGGAAGGTGCTGGCAAATGAAACGTGATATGATAAGAGGTCATAAATGGCAAATGAAACGTAATATGATAAGAGGTCATAAATGGCAAATGAAATGTGATATGATAAGAGGTCATAAATGGCAAATGAAATGTGAAATGATAAGAGGTCATAAATGGCAAAATATCATATAGTTTATCTTTCTCACACTTGTGCTTGCACTCTCTCTGAATCCATATGCAGTTGATGTTATAATTTTCATGTGTAAGCATATGTCTAAATAATATTCATGCTGTTGTTATACACATAATTTTGAGAATTAGCACAAGCTGACTGGTGTTAGTCTGGGTGGGACTAACTCATGCAATATCAATTATGGATTTAGCTTCATGTAAAAATCCATTGGGTGATTCTGCTGGTATTTTCAATTGCTTGGTGTTTGAAAGTCCCTGCTTTGGGGAAGGAGAAATTCCAAAGTAAACTGAATAACAAAGCACAGTGAAACCCCACTATAGCACGATGGTCGGGGTCCACAAAATGACATCGTGCTATGTACCAAACAGTGCTATAACCAAACAAATCATTTAGCTGAAGAAAATGATTCATGCATCAAAAAAAAAGGAGGGGGGGTATAATAGTGGGTGCAAAACTACGTGCTTCATTGGCACAGTTACCATCTTAAATCAGGGGGGAGGGGCAATACTACGGACTTCATTGAGGCAGTTATAAACTTGTTCCATATTAAATAAGAACTACTTAAAATAGTCATTATATATTTAATATTTATTTTTATGAATACGAAATCAGCAACTTAAGCATAAATAGTTAAGAGTATGTGTACTCACCAGTCAAATCTGGTTGTATCCATAATAGTAATTCCATCAAAAATGTGCACAAAGAAGCATAATTTGTATTTTTTTAAATGTCTGATAGGTCCAGTCAAATCATAACATTTAATTTCTTGCTAATACATTCACACAAACTTATGACATAGTTTTTTTTCCCCCGCAACATTCATATTGCTGGACATGTCCAAAGGGTCTGATTTCTGACTGACAATAAACTGCATGATTCCGACATTGGGAGTTTCTAAAAGAAACTTGTATTAAACTTGAAAAGTACATTTTACTTGAGCTGAAAATTCTTACAGGAGGTCAAATGTACTGTATTGACCTCGTAATGTATTTGCGATGAGAATTCTGCAGGTGTGTGTATACATGTAAACTGCTTGAACCCAGCTTGGGAGTAAACCATTCGATTGTATGAGTACACAGTGAGTTCCATAAAAACAACTGAGTCATTCTCTAACGTACAGAGGAAAAAATAAATAAAATAAACCCAATATTCATTTAAACTTTTGTTTATAACAATGACTTTGCTACACTGCAGAGCGAAAGTGGGGAGTATAATGTTTAAATATATTAGCCAATCGCACCACCAATACAACTTAAATCGTTCTGTTCCAATCACAGGAAGGACAGTTTCTGTGTATATGTGAATGATCTGAAGCTAGAAAATAAAAAGGGTTAAGATGGGGGGGGGGGGTGTTACATGTGTGTGGCAATGACCAAAACTGCTCCAGACAATTCGGGCCATAAACTTGTTTCAGTGGGTGTCTATGACGGTTGATTGAGCAGGCATTGATTTGTCTATTGTCTTCTCTTAAAAAGGTAGGTAAATTAATTGATTTATAAATTCGGGTACGAAACTTTTTCACTCCACCAAATTGTTTGCTTGACTTGTGAACACCTAAATCTTAAAGCTAATTGCATTTGTTTAACTCCGGACTTAATCCTGCGCAGGGCTTCAAGCTTCTCTTTAACAGTAATAGCTTTACGTTTCTGTATCCCGTTATCCATTGTAAATACCCACTAATTAACACTCTGACACATATTTGCTTGAATGACTACAGCAAGAATAATTGTTAAGGAACAGCGTGGTCATTTGTATAGGGAATGCATAATATTATTCACTGGTCAGTTGTCTGATAACACCGCAAAAGTCACATGAGCATGTTGTTGGCGGCTTTTTTTCATTTTTTTAATGTTTTTATAAATCATTGCCCCATAATTTGAACAACCTTTAGCAGTGAGATTGACTTTGATGATTATCAATTACTTAAATTAATTTATTTATAAATTTCGGATGAGAATCTTCTTTCTTTTGAGCAACAATTGTACACAGAATGCATTGAATACAAACACAAAGAAGACTTACTGGGTTTATTGTTCATGATTCAATAATAATAAGATTAACACATATCAACTTTTTAATGAGCTGACATCTTTCAAAAATAAGCTAAGATCAAAATGCAGTGTTGACTACTGACAAATTTGAAATGAATATTCACAAATAGAAATGTTTAACATCTTTATTCATATAAAGAAAGATGCAATCATAAGACACTTTTTTCTTCAAGAATACAATACATCTTGCCAAATTATTAAATCAAACTATTGTTTATTTTGGCACAAAAACTTTGCAGTACTTCAAGAAATGTTTAAAATTATTGTAAAATTTTGGGAGCCATGCCACGATCATGTTATATCCAAATTCTTACACAATCTCTACCTCAAAATGATAATTAATTTTTTACACATTATTTTTCGTACTTTGAAAAAAAAATGGAAGCCATGCCACGATTGTGTTATATCCGAATTTGTGCTATAACAAAGTGTGCTATAGCGGGGTTTCACTGTACATATATGTTTTGTTCAGAATCGATGGAAGGAGAGAGTTTGATATGGCATAGTGATACTTCAAGTGCATCATCTGACTGAAACAAATTCATATGCCATATCAAATGAATTCTTTCCCCTGACCCTGAACAAAACACAAATGCAATTCTGTATTTATTATATACTCCCTCTTTTATGATTTCTGAGGATTTTAAAGTTGTACAGTGTAAATGAAATTTTTAAAAATTGTGATTTATAAAATTTTAATTCAGTGCATTTAAGAATAATGACACACAGGATACCAGTTAAAAATAGTTCCAGAATGGGTGTGTGATGTGTAAATATGGACTGAACAACTGCATCTAAGAATAATGACACACAGGACATCAGTTCAAAATAGTTCCAGAATGGGTGTGTGATGTGTAAATATGGACTGAACATCTGCATCTAAGAATAATGACACACAGGATATCAGTTAAAAATAGTTCCAGAATGGGTGTGTGATGTGTAAATATGGACTGAACATCTGCATCTAAAGCCAGATCAACCATGTAAATGGGTATGTAATAAAGGAAACATGGTCAGAATGTTGATGATTTGCAAATCAACATTTCTCTGTAATATCCCGTACAGAAAAATCTCACCAATTCACATGAGCTTCTCATAAGCTGCACATGAGAACCTTGTTAGAAACATATGCAAATTGGGTAGATTTTGCAAGCTCATGTGTGCAGTTTGTTAGATCTTGTGAGCCATTGAAAAACTAACCAATTTTCTCATGTGCAGATTTTGCTCACGTGAGAATTTGAATGTTCTCATGAGAAAGTATAACTTAGAAAATATTCTTTCCCCTTACATCTGACTATGTTTGAAAATAAGGCGGAGTTCTAAATTCTCACTTGAGAAATTTGGACTTTGATTCTGATCAGACACATTTTAGATTCGTTCTAATTTGGTTTTTCTCATGTGAGTTAGAGACCCATCCCATTCTGCCAGCATTCTATAAAGAATTATGCTTCAAGAATTTTGCTTTCAAAAACCAAATCAAATAATAAAATAAAATCACATCAGATTAAATGTGGTTTTTCGCGACTGAGACCTAATCCGTTATCAAGACAATGACGCGGATTATTTCCCTTGTTTACAGTCAGGAGACTGGTTTTCTGACTGCAAAATATGCACATAACTTTTTGAAGGTACGACAACACACAACTACCATGGTAGCCTCGCTTTCAAATAGGTGCCGTTTAAAAAAAATTGAAGTTGGAACTGTCACAATTTAGCTCGTTAGTTCGGGAAATTTCATTGCAAGCCCAATACATGTGCAGCAACTGATCACAGAAACCAGGAGATAATTTAAAATCATGGAATTATCATGTTGGTGAGTAAAATCAAGATGCAGTGTTGTCAGTTATTGACAATAGGGTGACGAGATTAGAATCCTTGAAGTACTATGGTTCGTGCCCTCAACGTTAATTTTAACGTTTATATTATAATATTGGGAGAAACTATTGAAATCGACATAGAAAGTGTTCAACTATATATGCTTCATTTATTCATCGTTATAAACTCTCCAAATTCTTTGCGAGCTACCGTTTTTCCGAGCGTGTCTAAATTTGTCTATTGCCGGAATTATATCTATGGTTCGTGCCCCTGAAATAAAGGTCACGCGACGTAAGATTGGAATGTGATAATTAGGTCAATGTTTACTTTAGAAATCGATCGTGTATGATGTCCCCATATTATTAATATTTGCATATGGAATACAAATCATTTCTTTCAAACGCATATCGACTGCAATAAAACACTTATAAATAATGATGGCAAAAATGAGAAAGAAAAAAAAACAAAAACGATGCATTTTTTACTTTTTTTTTTCTACAAGTTGTCTGACAAAATTATCATATTTAAAGAAACTGTAAAGTTTTAAATGATTTTTTGTCATGCTATTTCATAGCAAAGATTTTTTTTCCTTTGGCCCCCCCCCCCCCCCCAAAATGTGTTTCCGGTCGGCCGACCGTCCCTGCTTCTCCTTGCCAACACTAGCACTTTTTCCCCACACCCACACAATGTTATTTTTTTAAATTTTTTTAATTATTTTTTTTCATAAAAAAAAAAAATCACATTTGTGCATCGATAATTGAGCCGGTTTTGCCCAGTACTTTGAAGTGCTTGAAATATTTTTGCTTTATATATAATTAAAAAAAAAAAAAAAAAACTACTGCCTACCCTAATTTTAAAACCAGTGCAATAGGAAACACACATATTATTTTTTTGGGCCTTATATTAAAATATTTCAATTAAAAATTTCATACTATATAGTCTTTCATTGGATTTATTTTTTCTAACATGTTATAAGAAGTCCATGTTATAATGACCAAATTTGTACATTGCCTTTGTGGTCTAAAAAATCTCTGTCTTGGGTTTCCCACTAATCAAAAGGTAATTAAGAAAACCAACATGTGAACAGTGGCCCTGGCTTGAATGGCTAACACTCACGCCAGGGCCACAAAGTGTATGTCATGAGTCAAATTTGCCATTTTCATTGTGTTTTTTAATTTGATTTGTATTAAGTATTCAAATATGTCTTAATCAGCAATTACTGTTACTGTCAACGAATGCTAGTGACCCAGTTGATTACGTCAGGATCTCAAAGCAAGCATGTGAGGTCACGAGAAACATGGCGCACAAATCAAGGATAAGCATGAAGTTAGGATGGTTGACGATAAATTACATACAAGCTTGTTAATCTCCTTCTTGTTTTTGTTAGGGACTGTTTTTCTTCAAGCATATCAAATTCTACAATTGTCTTCATGCAGTGAAGTTTGAACTTTAACTGAGGCAAGTTCAGAAGTCGTATACATGTAGGTATGCTTCTAATTTTTATACTTTTAATTTTTCAAAGAATATGGCAGTGGATCTATTTCAAAAGTTTTAAGGTGTAAAGTGAGTAATTTCATAATGCTTTTTTGTGTGTTTAAAGACGTAAAGTACCAAACGTTTGACAGATATGATGTTGCAGCTTTCAAACTAAATGGTCATGAATAACACTTACAGATGTTTCTAAGACTAGTGAAGTGAGTTTAGAATGTTGAATTTAAAAAAATGCCATTGCCAAACAGGTATATAGTCACATTTGTTGTCCAGGTTACATAGTACATGTTGCTGCATGTAATCTATTTCAGTGTACCTCAATCGCACAAGAAGCAGGGAAGGATTTAGGATTTTATTCTGAGAGGATTTGTTTAGAAGAGGTGGTTCAGTGTAATTCAAATGGCTAACATTCTTGTTTTTCACCTAATAGTGTACAATTTTAACAGATGGGGAGAGGGAACCTTTAACCATCTGACAATATCCCCCTCCCCAAAATGGATTTCTATATGGAAGTGAAGTAAAAAGTGCCTAAACCCATACAGAAAAAAAGTGAAGATTTCCCACATATTCAAGAAAGCGGCTGTGAGAGGTGCCTTTGACTGAAGAACTTGCCTTTCTGTGTACCACATATTTGAGAAAGTAGCTGTGAGAGATTCCTTAGACTGAAGAGCTTGCCTTTCTGTGCATCAGCCTGAATTTTCTGGAATCTTTCTTTAATAATACATTGGATTTGATCTAGATCATACATCCACTGTCTCCTTAATTTGCTCCGCGTGCAACAATTTTGCAAAGAATGCAGTATGCTTAATTTAAAAAGACATCGTAACAGCTAATGAAATATATTTTGAGTGTTTTACAAAAGAAATTGGACAGAATATCAGTACATCATGGTACTCTATTGAGAGGTTTCATTTTAACAAACTTTTAAATATTATGATAGAAACTACTGATATATTGCACAAGTGTACAAAATAATGTTTAACTTTGATAAATACAGTTTTAAGCAATTATGATAAATATTGTTTCAAACAATTATGAATTTGTATTCATTCCTTCCCACGTTGTTTCCTTTGATTTATTCAGATTTTATGGGTCCTGAGTGAAACTATATGTTTAACAGCAAACAAGCTGGAATATGTGTAATGAGTTCTAGAAAGTTTGCATATGTAAAACAAGATACATGACTCAAAATTAGGATTTTTTTCACTAACCCACAGGATCACCAAAATAATATTTTCATTGATCCTGTCTAAATTTCACTGATCTGGCTAAAATCAAACAGAAGCCAGTTCAGTTTCTAATTCAACATTTATTATTCATTAACATCAACTCAAAACAATAACTGTATTTCACCAACAACACAGTCTCTCCTGTGTCACACTTTAGCCATTAGTGTCCATTTTCCCAGCATTTCTGGTACTTTCTTAGCCTCTTATGTTCATCATATATATGATTACGCTCCCTTGTCATCTAATTTTTGCCATTTCGGTGGCAGCTGCACACCTTGCAAATACTTCTACATGTTTACAATTGTCAGTGCATAATGCACTGAATGTTTATCAACAACAATATAAATATTAAAACATTGTTTGGTATAATTTTGGATTATTCATTGAGTCAATAAAAGCAACCTTTTCTGATTGGTCAATGCTAGCCTGGGACCCTATACCTTTTGTTATCATCAGTAATGAAATCAGTGCTTGGATGAAGTACACCTAGCTGGTTTCATTTCACAATAATCACACTAATTTGCTTGATGAGTGAACGAGCGTTTTACACCTGCCCATTTGTGCTGCGATCATTTATTTTTACAGAATGCATGCGATATAATAATTACAATAATTGAAAATCATTATTATCCCATATTTATATATGGGTTGTCTTTTTTCTCATGTGAGAAACCTCACAAAAACATGCATAATTGAACTTGAATATGCTCATCTTCTAGATTTTAATATCACTTTGAAAATCTCTTTATTGCTGCTAAATAAGTTTTATTATAGTAACTTGGTTCTTTTTCATTCTTGTCAGAAATATTTATCAAATACAAATCAAATCCTAGTAATTTTTTTTTCCTATTGCTCACGTGAGCAAGCTCTTGCTTACATTAACCATTCCTGCTCATGTGATTTTCACATAAGCAGACTTGCTCACGTGAGGAAATACTTGCTCACGTGAGCAAAATCTTGCTCATGTGATTTTCAGATTTTGTTAGATTCTATTGCTCATGTGAGTTCTACCTAATTTGCATGTTAAAATGCACATGAGACTAACATGAGTTAGATCTCACGTGAGAATCTTATGTGCAAAAGGTTAGCCAAATTTGGTGTGGGATATCTCAAATTAGACAAGTAAAATGACTAACTGATCTTAATTCTCAGACAAGTAAGATAACTGATCTTAATTCTCAGACAAGTAGGATGACTAACTGATCTTAACTGTCAGACAGGTAGGATGACTAACTGATCTTAAATGTCAGACAGGTAGGATGGCCAACTGATCTTAATTGTCACACTTAAATGAGTACTGATTTTATCTGTCAGCAAAATAACAAGCACAAATATGAAATGATTAGTAGGAGTATTAACAGCATGCACAATATTAATATTCAAAAGAACATTACAGTTGCATAAATAATAGATGAATACATGCTTATTTGTAAGGGATTATTATCTCAATTGTGATCTTCTACCATATGCATTTAAGAACATTTATGTGCAACACAGGCAGTCAATCACATTTTTACAATCCAGGATATGTATATTACAAGCATGAGACAGAAACAGAGGGACACAGACACAGAGATATTGCAGTGGAAGGGAGGAGGGGGATGAAGAGCTAGAGAAAGAACATGCCTGCATAAGCTGTCAGTATCCAGTGTGGTCAGATTAACTTTCTCAGCATTACACTGTGCCATCACATTTTGTATCATATCTGTAGATGAACATACTGTGCCCTCAGCAGGTAAATTACTTTCTTCAGTCTCCAGATTGAAATCTGAGCAAACGAAAAAAAGAATTAAGATGCAAACTCAACTACTGTAGTAAATTAAATAAAGTACTACATCTTGGATAGCTTGAGCTCCAAGGCTCAGCGTGAATCTGTTCAAGTCATCACTACTTCAAGCCAATCAGATTGAATTGGCATCTGAATTGTATGCTTTACATAATTTACAAGAACAAATTTATGACATTGATTTATTGTGGATTTATTCTCAATGATCAGTTTCTTGGAATGCAGGTTGCCATATTTTCAGCTTCTAAAATTGCTTTATTTCTTTTAGTTTTTTAATCAATCTTAAGTTTAATGCTAAGAAAGGTCTGACAATGTATAGTCTTGCAATAAGTATCACCTAAATATCTACCCCTACCCCAAAAAATTGGGATCTGGAAAAAGCCTAACATGTAACAATAATACCAAACCTGCAAAAAAGAATCCCAAGTGAACTGGAGATCACTCACCTGGCTGACATATACCTAACAGCCAAATACAAGAGCAATTGACTAGGTAATTTGGGTCAATGGGATGCTTTCTGTAAAAATTTCTTTCTATGATGTTGACTGCATAATTGTAGCACTTTTTGTCTTGATCCTTTCTGTCAAATTTGGTGAACAAATTCTTTTAAGCAGCTTTTGAGAAGAAGTTTTTAAAAGATGTTTGTTTTTTTATTTGTAATGGCAGCCTTATTTAATGGTGGATCAGCATAATTTGTGCAATTTAAAAGCCCTTTATGCAAGAATGCTTTTTGTAAAATTTGGTCCAATTATGTACAGAATTTATTGAAGTCATTTAAAAGTTGTTCTATTCTTAGTACTGGTGGCCATATTGGATCAGCATCATAAAAATTTAAAAAACCCTTTATGTCAGAATACTTTCTGTCTAATCTGGTCAAATTCTGTTGAGCAGTTTTTAGAAGAAATCATTGAAAGGTTTTTACATTTTTAGTCAAAGTGGCCATATTTCATGGTGGATTGGCATCATTTGTAAAAATGTGAAAGCCCTTCATGCTAGAATGCTCTGTGCCAAATGTAATCAAATTGGGTCCAGTCTTTTTAGAAGAAATGTTGAAAAGCTATTGTTGATGGATGCACATTGGATGATGGCCAATACATGACACACAAGGGACACAGGATCATACCAAAAGCTCACTTGTCCTTACTGAGCCAGACAAGCTTAAAAAAGTCACATGTACCAGTGATACCTTAGTACTTAATTCTCACTGATCTCAAACACATAATACCCAACCTTCAATCCCTTAAAATGAGGTGGACAACAATCACAAAACCACATGATGATTGTGCCCATCCAAAATCATGTGAGAAAGTTTAAAGCTGCATTCCCTCTCAAAACCAATTTGAAACTAATGTCATGAGTGTGTTCTCTGTAGCTTGTAACAATGTAAAATTATTGTCTTACCACCAAAATCCAACAACACTGTCCAATTCAGCTTTTTTAGTTTTGGGGGTAACCTCTGTTTAGGATCGCTTACGCTCAGTAATGTGGAAGGTTTATAAATGAGACTTGCTTTCCCAAAATTGTAAAACATACAATGTGTTCCGATGATTGTTTTGATTTTGAACTGAGTCCAATATATTTGTACAGTTTTGAATACTTGCATGAATTGCAACTGGCTCTATCAAAGCCTTCCTTCATTCTAAACATGTTAGCATCTTTAGCCATCACAATTCGGTCAATTCGACTGTAATTGCAGTCATCCTCGTGATACAGCAGGGCTTGAAGGCGGAAACATCTCAGCAGATCAATGTACATCCTGGAAATATAAATGTGCATGTTTTTTCTACCTGCCTGAAAATTAACACTTCAATAATTCATGAAAACAAATTCTTCTAGAATGATTACTTTTTTACTGGCTTTTATGAAATTAACTTTATCTTGTACATACAAATTTACAAGATGTGTGAAATCAAGGTTATTTCATCCCAATACAATTGTTACCAAGAGATGCTTGGTTGAAGATAACATATATTCTACTTTATTACATTGGTAATCAATATACATTTATTTGTGTGAAATCATTATCAACAGTCTTGAAGCCTGTCATACCTGCACAACTCCTGTTTTTCCGGAAGTAAGGAGATATTAACAAACTGGTGACATACAGTGGCCTCTAGATCCCCAAATGTCCCAGGTGCGCAGATGGGCTCCTCTGGAAGACATGTTAGAAATATATCAGTAATCTAAACTTGACTTATCACTCAGCAGGAGCTTATAAGATATTGCTATCAATCAATGACTCAGTTTTGATACAAGATGGACTTCTATGCCCAGATTCAACCTCATTCCAGCTTTGACAGCAATATGTAAAAATGTATTGGATTAGATTCCCCAAAAGAGTTTCAGGAATGCTGAATAGACTAAGGAAAGTAGCTCACAGTAACCCAGTTTTGGATTGCAACACTCATTCCAAAATCCATCAGCACCGCAACTTTCAGGGCTTGAAATCGATGCTATCAAGCTAGCATTTTGCTACTTGCAATTCTAATATGCCATTAAATAACTAGCTGAAAAAAAATGAATAAGAAGTTTCTTGCTAGTGATATTTTGTATTCAAATTTCAATATTATTAAATGTAAACCACTTTATGCAACATCAATCATGCTCCAGTGACAAGAACCAGTAATAAAACATAACAGCACTTTGTTAGAGTGTTTAAATTTTTATTTCAAAATATGAAATATGCCAGTGGACATTAAAAATAGCCTGATTTTTGCTAGTTGAAAAGATGACAACTATCAAAATGCTGTAAGTACTGAAAAAGTTAGTTTTCGAGCCCTGAAGTTTGGTCTCAATAACGTGTGTTCACATAAAGCTTCAGGCTGGATAGAGAATATGGATGAACTTGATGCCAGATGCACAAATTTAAAGGAACCCTCCGACTGAAAGTTAGAGTATAATTATTACCAGTTGGTGCTTGCTTGTATGACCAATGCAGTTTGATTTCATTACAGACTTCTCATTTAAATTCGTAAAAATTTGAACAACTGACAACCAGAAAAACTGTAGAAACTGTGAAAGTCTAATATGCTGTATATTGACCCCAATATTTGAGCAAAATCAGACACATGTATAGCAAGGGTCTTCACTTTTGTTTGTTTGTAAGATGTGGAAGGAACAGATGGAAAAAAAACCAATATGCCATTGAGTGGGGTACAGATGTCACCCCTGTGTTGCACCCCTAGGGGTTTACAACTTTTATATAAATGTTTGAGTGCATAATATAACTTCAATTAGAACTGATGAAAAAAAAAAAAAAAACTATTTAAATGGCATTTGATCCTTAAAGACTCATTTCTAAATAAACTAATCCCAAACATGAATAACCTATATCACAAAATGGAACTTCAGACAGAAAATAATGTAAAAATCAAACTTTTTGCAAACCAAGTCAAGATGGCATATTTGCGACATAATTTTTACAATTTAATGATCAACAAAATACACACTACCTTGCATCTTGGTCTTTACAAATGGTCTGTTAGTTTTATTTTCAATTTTATGCTTATGAAAATACAGTAGTTTCCAAAGAATTTAATGTAAAAAGAAAAAATATGTACATACCTGTAGCAATTCGCTGGACATAGACAAAGTATAGATTGATGTCGGATATTATCTCCTCATCTGGGTTCATTTGTGTGAACTCCTTGACTGCCTGAATCAGTCCATCCTTGACTTCCTCTGGTTCCAACCTTGCAACTGACCTCATCTTCACTATCATTTTAACATCTATCTGCAATGTGTTGATCCACCCTGACCAGCTACAGTACCCAAATGGAAGTGCAGTTAATGAAGCGATGTTTTCCATTTTCAAGAGTGTTAAAGGGAGAGAACTACAGCTTTTGTATCTTATCTTATTAGTGTGCTTTAATGAAATAGCAAATGCATAAAATGCAAAAGACCATATTAAATTTAAGATATATGTAATATAAATTATAACTACAACTGCAGTAAATGTAAAAATACAGTTGTATAGTATCTATCCACAAAATGTATTTCTTATTTATGTTTTTTATGCCTGCCTCGACAAAAACAATGTCACAGCTTGTAAAGAGTGAAAAGTTGTCTGTCAGTATAAGGATTCTGAATCTGGATTATTATGTCAACCATGCCAATTTTTAGATCCATTAATCGAAATGCAATCACATTTTGTTTTGTTTTCATTTATCATCCATCATTTTACATTGTGTTTTGCATTTGCACTCTCCGTTTTCTTCAATATGCACCAACCGTTTCATATGGATTCATTCTGCATTCTCTTTGTGTTCATTCCTCATTGCATTGTATTCCATTTGATTAAACTGGTAAAATTACCTGTTTTATGGTCTATAGCAGAGATCCTGCAACCCATATATTTGCTGGACATGTCCGGTAGATCAAAAATTTTGAACATTCTCTGAGCATCTGGACATTTGTCATAGGAGTTCTCAGATATCATTACATCAACTTATCTTAGATGATTTGTTTATCCATTAAACTGCCAAATAAACACCTAACAAAGTATAATTCAAAGGTCGCTAGGTCAAGTTTACAGATTGTTTCTTTGTTAGACAATCAATAAAGATGTTGCTAACTAAACTTAATTCAGAGGTGACTAGGTCGAGTTTACACACTGTTTCTCTGTCAGACAATCAAAAGAGGTGTTGCTGACTAAACTTGTTTGGTCATTATGTTTTCCCAATTGTTTAGACACTTTGCTGCCACAAAACACAAGACAAATGAGGTGTGAAAGCTTCTCCGACTTATCAAAAACCCTATAATTGAATAATTACCCCAGGGTCTGTATTATAGACATTACATCAGTCACTCACACCAAATGGTTTGTGTCAGCACAATATACCTTTAAACAAAATATATTAAACCTAGACCCAAATTAAGAAAAAAGTACTAACAACAACAATTAACTTTTATTATCATCTGCCAAGACTATTTGGGGACCTGATGAAATAAAACTTCACCATTTGACTTTACTGGAAATGCCCATAAATTATTTCATTTTTCATACCCTTAAATTCTGCATACACAGCTAATAAATTAAAATCATAATGATTTTTATACTATAACTTTAAGTACATAGAAGTTTGTTTTATTATTGAAAAGTTTTAATTTTTCATACAATTGAAGTCAAAAATCAGAAATCAATGTGTTTGAGAATTAAAGCATACTTGTGGTGAATACTTTACAAAAATGGCAGAAATAAAGATTACTGAAAATCTGTTCTATACTTCATTTATTTATTGCATGACATTTTTATGCATATTTATTCTAAGAATTTCTCAAGGTCAGTGTAGAAAATGGTACTAACTATTTTTAATAGAATATACATTAAACTGAAATTATTACAAGACCCTAGTCTTTGTGTACATCAGGAATAAATCTTTCTGATCATTTTAAAAATAATACATACAAGCTTCCTTCATAAAGAGCTATATTTGCATGAAGTGTTGACAAATATTTATAGCAATTCATGCAAATCAATAGTCACCATCACCTTAAGTAGGTTGGAGTCTTTTTTTCTCAACAACATTTTCATTCAATATTCTGACTTTAAATACCATAGTTGTCCTAAAAATTAAATAATTTCTCTATAGAGAGAACCCACATTCCATCCCAACCTTTTTCCCAGGGCTAATTCTTCAGTGAATTAACACTGTTTACTATCAATACCGGTATATTTATTTTGAATACATTTTTGTTTGGACATGTGCTGCTTCATATATATTTTCTTACCTTTCTTTGTTTCATATAATGATGTGCACCTATGTAAATTTATATGGTACTGTGTATGCCAGTTGCTACACTTGTAAGTTTCATGACAGACCAAGTGACACCATTATACTAGCCAAAAAGAAGTGTTAAATCTTTGAATACAAAGTAACATCTGCGCTTGACATAAATACAGATGAGGCCCAATACTGTTAACTAAAGGAAGTGTACATGAACTTACAGATAGAGGGTATTGGTCATAGTGGTAATGTAGATATTGTCTTACTTGCACTGTTAAACATCAAGATGACTAATTGTGCAGTGTATATTATCCCTCTTGGGATTTAAACTGAATGGATTACATAAGGATATAAATATTGTGAACATTTAAATCCAAAATATATATCTCTGAAACTGAAGGAGTATGATACATATTTTTAAAAATAATCTCCATTTACTATTTTATTACTGTTTTCTCTTTGACAAAAGCTTCAGTTATATAGGGGCATTTTAAAGTAAGGTATATTGAGCAAAATGGCATGAAAAAGAGCTGAATTCTTTCTTTCTCTCTCATACAGAAGCAGACAAATTAATATTCAATCATTTTCATTAAAGTTCTAACAGGAAATGATTTATATGGTTACGAGATGTAAAAATAAAGCTGTGATGATGGGATACGTATGTCCTTGTCATAGTTATCAGTTTTCAAACTTATCCAATGCAAAAGTCAAGTAGGAATAACACTTGCCGGAATGTTTTCCTCTTCTGCTTTTTCAATCAAATCATAAATGAGATGTGTGCAATCTCCAATACATCCTTTTGTAAAACCTGACTGAGTTTTACTAATTATCTTTGGCAATAATTTGTAAATTCAATTTTTAATTTTCTATTTACTATACCTAAAGATGCAATGTTGAGATCAACATTCAAAAGGGATAAAGATCTTCAGTTTTTCAAGTAGAATTTTAATTTTCCTTCTTTTGGAATACAAGTAATGTCCCCTTGTTTCTGTGTAACAGAAGCAGAATGATTTTCATATGCATAATTCAAAGCTCTTAGGCCTAAGATCTGTCCAAAAGAATGTACCATATATACTCACATATAAGCGGATACCAACTGCAAACTGCATAGACCCCAAATCTACTGTCGCATAATGCGCTGGCATATCTGGGTCTATGCAGTTTGCAGTTGGTATCGGATTATACGCGAGTATATACGGTATTGAATTCTAAAGTAAAACCATCAAAATCAGGTGATTTTTCATTTTTAATATTGTTAATGCAGAAAGACTTCTTGTATCAAAAGAGGGCTTTCAAGTAAGTCCCTGTCATCTGTAGATAATTTATTTGTGAATGGATTAGATGAGTAAAATAACACATTTGTGTGATTATCATTAATAACAGGACTTCTAGATGAATACAGATTTTCAAGGATAAACATTTTTTTTCTTAGATAATGGTGTTCAAATAAGTTATTTCTAACCTTCTATCAAGAATTTAGATATCATTTTTTCTGTAAAGTGTCTCGTTTTCCAAGTTACAAAAAAACTTACTGCTGAATTCACACTCAGCTTTCCATCCAGACTGTCCACTCAGTATCATAACTTTGATGTTTTCTTTACTAATACCATAATCTTGTTTCAAAAATAGTAAATTCATCATATTTATTATAAAAAGGATCACTGCCATATATGATCTTAAGTTTTTCTTCAATCTCCTTTTCCTATTGATCTGTCTCTTCTTAAAAGATGAATAAGATATTATTTGTTCACATATAAAGTGCTTACATTATCGCATGGAGCTGATTTACATATGCTCACTCATTATTAAGGGGGTATTCATAAATGGGAGGGGGGCATATATGCATCAATATTACTACTCTGATCAAACACTATTTCAGTTATTAAAACATAATGAGCTTTCAATTAATCAAGGGTGCTTTCAATTAATTAAGGGTGCTATAATAGGAAACATGTTCTGAATGCTGATATCATCTCACTAAATGGGAGAGAATACATACCCAATATGTATGACCTCAACTTCAGCGACATAGCTTGACAAGTAACTTTCATTAACAAGTCGGTCCATCTGTTAAAAGAAAAATCTTCTGAGTAAAGTTTATCGATAGGTAAATAA
Source organism: Margaritifera margaritifera (assembly GCA_029931535.1). NCBI lineage: Eukaryota > Metazoa > Mollusca > Bivalvia > Unionida > Margaritiferidae > Margaritifera > Margaritifera margaritifera. The sequence goes on along the minus strand of JAQPZY010001521.1, from coordinate 3,054,174 downwards.
AGAGTTTGCTTCTTTGATTACATATATAATGATGAGGCATTCATTATGAGAGAAAAGATTGAATTTCCTTGTAAAACATTAAATTGGGGTTTTACTACTAATTAGCCATGAGATACATTTTATTACTTACCATATATACTCGTGTATAATCCAATACCAACTGCAAACTGCATAGACTCAGATCTGCCATCACATAATGTGCCGGCAGATCTGGGTCTATGCAGTTTGTAAGGACTAATCAGTAAAACAAACAACATAAACCATGATCTGCTGGCGCATTATGCAACAGCAGATCAGGGTCTATGTTGTTTACATTTGGACCCGGATTATACACAAGTATATATGGTATACTGAGCTGTATTTTCTGTATCATCTCTATGTGCTCATCATTGGATGGGTCATTAGGGAACACAACTTATAAAATCATTTCTAAATCTAAGTTACCTCACTTGATATTTCATTACTTACACTCCACTGTTTTGTCGATCTTCAAAGCTTAACAAATTTTATTATTATTATTTTTTTAGCCTATTTTCACAAAATTAACAATGTACACAATATACAAAGAGAAAGCAATTAAGGATTGACCATTTATTTTTTATGTTCATTGAAGTATGAACCGAAAAAAAACCCACAGCATTTTTTCAGTTCATACATCAGTGAACATAAAAAAATAAACTGGTCAATCCTTATAATTAATAAAGACAAAATAATTAAAATTCTTTTAAAAGTTCTAAATAGATCATTCTCACCTTGTCTAGACATGCATGAATACATGCAAACTAGCAATCAGTATCCATACTTTGCATACAGCCAATCAGGAGACAGCAACCAGTTGTCTGACAACATGGCACAAACTGACTCTTGGTCATTCATCAAATCATTATATCAGCATCCTCAATTGAACTATACAGTCCAAGTACCCAAAGTAAAATACATGGTGGACAAATACACATTTGATTAAACTGCAAGATTAATTTTGATTTGATTAATTACCTGTACCCTTATTTCCCGATGCTAACATTTGGGAGTGGTGCCAACTTGTCCTACTTATGCTAAAATTTGGGAGTGGTGCCCACTTGTCCTACTTATGCTAACATTTGGGAGTGGTGCCAACTTGTCCTACCTAGTGTACAACATTCACTATTATAGAAAAGAGGTTTTATTCCTTTGCTTTTGCAATATTCTCTATAGTTTACTGGAAATGACAAATATGTCTATTTAACAGGATCTATTTTTTTTTCTGAAAGAGAGAGTCGTCATTGTTTATGGACCTCATCAATGTATGAAGTGATCAAAACACTCAAAATTAAATCAATTCAGGTTGATAAAGCTGATCACAAATCTCTTTTTTAAAGCTTAAGTTAGGAGGGGCAGGCTGTTTGTGATTACTATCAATGAAAAATCATTTCTAAAACAAAAAATGAAGCAGTTGTTGTTTATGTTGTTTCAAAAAAAAATCCTTGATAAATGTGAAATTAAAGGGCCACATACAATTTAGACCTATGTATTTTTGATCGACAGCATCTATGGAAATGAATGTGCATTTGTGTGCATATGTGTGTGTGTGTGTGTGTGTGTGTGTGAGAGAGAGAGAGAGAGAGAGAGAGAGAGAGAGAGAGAGAGAGAGAGAGAGAGAGAGAGAGAGAGATTATGATATTGTAAGGCTGTACATTCGAAAATAGCATGACTTGACATTTTGAAACATCTGGTCTAGAACTCATCAATTCAATTCACACAGTTTATGTTTTACTTCTCTGCTGTATCAGGGTCTATCCATATTAAATTCCTTCAAGAAACATGCTTACCATCTCTATAAATCCCAACACTAGCTGTAGTTTCAGCTGATTTTTTTTCCCCCAACTTTTCTATGACAGTCAAAGACAGCTTCACTGTTTTCATGGGTGAATATGCTAAAGTCCTAACTATTAAAATCTACAACAAGTTATTTATTTCAATTGGAATTAAAACTGAAGAGAATGTTAACTTCTTTCAGTTTTTCTTTCAGGTTTTTTCCAATTTCAATAATAACATGAAAATACGACTATTGGCCTATATCCAGAGCTTGTCTGATCACAAGACAAAATCAGCTATTCAGTCCTGCCTGAATAATCACCCCATCTGGTCCTTACTATATGTAACAATGATACAAGGTACATGTTAGAATTTTACTTGGATGAACATTTAGAATGTCAGAGCCCGCAACTGACTCTCTTTCTCTCCGCAGATTATTGGCATTTTCGATCTATCCAACTTTCAGCTTTATATTTTCAGAGTCTTATAAAGTCAAATTTGCTTTTGTTTCTATTTTTGTTAACTTAGCATTATTTATTTTACACCGTAAACAAGATATGATCACACTGCCCTCGTTGTTTATGTAAACCCACATTATATCAATGTAGCTTGCAAATTTTTACACATATTAAATTTCTATGCAAATATTGGAAAAAGTAGTGCCAGTGGGCGGGGTTAAATTTTTTTTTTTTTTTCAGTTCATACAGGTGTAAACCAAAAAATTATAAATCAAAAGGGCTTGACCAATCAGATTGCTGGAAATCTTTATGAAGAAAGAAAAATTTAATTATAAGCTTATGAAACAATAATGCATAACATTTTGTAAACAATAATCATACTGTACTCTTTTTTTTACAGATTCTTCATAAAGGATTTAATTACATAGGGAAATAAAACCCAAATCTCATGCTTTGCATATGAGCATATGAATGAAGAGAAACAAGAAAAAAAGAGGGGGACCATATATATACATACATCTATATAAAAAAAGAGTGGAGATTCATACATCAACTACATAGGGAAAACTAAATCATAAATAAAATCTCAGAGCTAGTTTTTAAATCAGAAAGGTCACTGCTTTTCTTTTTAATTTTTCCTAGTTTGTTTTGATTCAGGCTGCTTCAAAAGTAGTATAAGAAGGAATAGTATTCAAATATTTACACCAATAGATATACTGTTTGGCACTCCAAATAACTGTGTTAATTAGATAGTATTAGAATATTTAGAATATTTACACAGATAAATATATTGTTTGCCACTCAAAATAACTGTGTTAATTAGATAGTATTAGAATATTTACACCGACAGACATATTTATCACTCAAAATAATTGTTAATTAGATAGTATTAGAATCTTTACACCGATAGATATATTGTTTGGCACTCAAAAAACTGTGTTAATTAGATAGTATTAGAATATTTAGAATATTTACACCGATAGATATATTGTTTGCCACTCAAAATAACTGTGTTAATTAGATAGTATTAGAATATTTACACTGATAGATATATTGTTTGCCACTCAAAATAATTGTGTTAATTAGATAGTATTAGAATATTTAGAATATTTACACTGATAGATATATTGTTTGGCACTCAAAATAACTGTGTTAATTAGATAGTATTAGAATATTTACACTGATAGATATATTGTTTGGCACTCAAAATAACTGTGTTAATTAGATAGTATTAGAATATTTACACTGATAGATATATTGTTTGGCACTCAAAATAACTGTGTTAATTAGATAGTATTAGAATATTTACACTGATAGATATATTGTTTGGCACTCAAAAATAATTGTTAATTAGATAGTATTAGAATATTTACACTGATAGATATTTTGTTTGGCACTCAAAATAACTGTGTTAATTAGATAGTATTAGAATATTTACACTGATAGATATATTGTTTGCCACTCAAAATAACTGTGTTAATTAGATAGTATTAGAATATTTAGAATATTTACACTGATAGATATATTGTTTGCCACTCAAAATAACTGTGTTAATTAGATAGTATTAGAATATTTACACTGATATATATATATTGTTTGCCACTCAAAATAACTGTGTTAATTAGATCTTCCTTCTTGCCAACAATTCCAAAACTAATGTTAAGATAATTTAATAAGACCTCAATATTCTTTTCTTTGAGAAAATCTTTTAATTGCCCCTAGAATAGCAATGGATGAGTTAAGGGAAACAACTTTTACAATCATTACTAAATGAGTAACCTCCCTTAATGTGCAGGTTTAGGTTAGCATCAGTGCATTACTTACACTTTGTTGTATTTTCTGTATCTTCTCCTTGTGCTCAGCACTGGATGAGTCATTCAAGGAATCAGTCCACTCTCGATTCAGCTTAAGCTGGATAATGAACATGGAGCCTAAAAAACAATGCCACAAATAGAACACATATCTTTCAGATGCCTTAAATCTTCTTACCGATTTGCTAAGATTTATATAGATTTATATAGGTCACAAGTGCCTGAGGCAAAAATCGTGTATCAAACAAATGTTGTCAACTGTCCTTGTTTGAAATGTAAGACTTAAGTTTGAAACTTTATTGTCAGAAAGCACAAATTTGTACAAAACAAAAATCTTTTTGGCCCAAATCAAGCAAAGACTTTCAAATTTTAAGCATTTGAATATTTTAAGGGGAGGTAACTCACAGCCAGATTTTGATGATGTCACATATGAGAAAGACAAATCTGAGATAATTCAAGGTTCATGCTAGTGGGTGATTCAGGCAAAATAGTAGCCCCAGTGCCTGTCATTTTCGCCCAAATATGCAGAGAAAGTAAAAGCATCTTTACCCCACCCACGCGTGTGTTGTTGAATGCTTTCATATTCTGAGTACATTATTAACACCTCTACCTTTTCTTCTGGTCAAAAAGCAAAGAAACACTGTTTCAAAATAGTATTTGCATGCCAAACTTTCTTCCAGATTTCATGATTATTTATGTCTGAAATTATGTTTTAATGTATGAGATTTCTATTGAAAATGAACATCTGATGCTTAGTGAGTGAAATTCCATGCATCTGTAGCCTAATCATGAGCAAATTATTACCCTGTGGAAGTTTAAAGGCTAATTTCTAGTAAAGGTAAACAAGTTTACTTCATAAAGTAATAAGAGAGCACTTGAACCCACCACCCATTTTCGATTATAATCTATTTTTTTAGGTTACCATTGTTTGCAAAAATCAAAGTCATATTACAATATTGCTGAATGAAACTTAGACAAATGTTACTATTTTCATAAAGTTTAATGAGCATCTCATTTGTTCTTATACTATTTCGCCAAAAGTTTAGTAAAGTAGCTGTTTGAAGTGAATGTTTCAAACATTATAAATTTTGACCACTCTACGCTCACCACTCCCTATTTTCCCACCACTTTGCCCTATTATGGCAGAGGAAAAAAGTCACTTTGCCAAAAAATGGAGAACTTAAAGATAAAATTTAGTTGAAAAAATAAAAAATAAAAATAAATAAATAAAAAGAAATGAAGTGTAAATTTTCATGAGAAATAAACATGGTAAATTTCCTCCTTTGATTAAATTTAGTTTAAACCCAATACTTCATCCATTATGCAGTGATGTATGAAAATGATTTGTCTAATTTAAAGGTGAAACTTAAAAGACTTTTAAATTTTTTTAAATTATTCAAATTCTTATAACTGATGTTGCTAAAACTATTCAAATTATTATGCAAATCTGTATTACCATTTTGCACATGATTTTACTTGGAAATTATCTGAATGCTTCCTTTAATTATTGCTATGGAAGATTTAAATCCTTTATAAAATATTTCATATCAATGACAACATCAGAACTCACAAGTAATGAGCTTGAAGATAGTAACCTCCCTTGAAATTTGTTACACTTAAATATCTTGAAAGGTCCTCAGTATATTTTGAGGAAACTTTCCCTATTCTTTAGGTAATGTTCTTCTCTTTCTTTACATCATGTTTGATTTTAAACTTCAATGTCACTTTAAGTGTTGCTCAACAGCACTTTTTGGCTCCAACAATCATTGGTTGATATTTGAGAAAGCCAAGAGGAAAGTTCTTAGTCTCAGAATAAGGTTGCATGATAGCAGGTGGCAATGCAGAAAAGATTTTGGTTCTGATGTCCAACTCTATCGGCCAATTCACGATTACTTAAGAGTTATGTCTCTTTGGTAATTTGTTATCAAAAGTTGTTTCCCTTATCAATAATGTGCATGCTCAATAAACCTCTCCACTTCTGGATAGTGCCATGTCCAGTCATATTGATCCACAAGGGACCAAATTCAGGAGCCAGATTCCATGTATCTTTCCACAGAAATTGTTTAAAACCTTTCGGGTACATTAGTAAATTATTTCATTTATTTGCTGGGAGCTGTGGCAGCTCAGTTAGTAGAGTATCAGACTCGTAATCCAAGGGTCGCAGGTTCAATACCCACCCAGGCCAGTCTGGGTCAGCTGCTTCAGTGTGTCCTTGGGAAAGGCACTTAGCTCCCATTTCCTCTGCATGATATAGCCAACAATGTTTTTAAAGTGCCATTAAAACCAACAAAAGCAAACAGTCAAAAAAGACTGTCAGCTGTTTTAAGCAGATACAGATGCATGAACTTCTGAAACAACATGTGAAGATCAATCAGCATCTTTCATCAGGGTCTGCTCTAGAACACGCAATTGTGGGATGAACACTAATTTTTACATAGTCACAAAAAAAAAATCCACCTAATGCACAAACATCATGTATAATATTAGCAAGCTCTGCCATTGTCTACTTGGAAAAAAATCTCAACACACACACACACTTTAAAAAATGCCCCCCCCCCCCACCCTCTTTTAACATGGAGGGAAGGGTTTAAGATTTTCCATTTCCCTCTACATTTTCAGTCCCATAACAGACCCCGTTTCCATAGAGTCAATAACTGAACATTTACATAATATAAAAACTAAGTCATCAGTCAAGTTATTTTCATATTCACAACATAGTTTTGCAGCCAGATCATAGTACATACTAAAAATCAGTACTTTGTACTGTGCAACAATGGGGAATGAAGGACCATATGAAGAGCAGGATTTAATTTCTTTAGGGGACAGAACTCAGTAATATTTTCTTAGCACATGGTTAAAATGAAAATATTTGCCTAGTTCTTGCTGATTTAAATTACAAAAAAAACCCTCGGTTTAAATCATTCAAAAGTAATGAAGTAGAAATAAAATTTGTGATGGACGTGACATAACAGGAAAGACCTACACCGATAGCACTTTATGTCTGCTCCATAAGTAGGAGACTAAAAAAATCGCCTTACCATATTTGGAACAGTGAACAGGGTTAAGCCCTCCAGGTAAGCTGTTCATCAGGAGACCATAGTTGTCCCTCTCAACCCTCTCAAACAGAATCTCCACATCGCCATGACTACAGTTGTATCCAAATCCAAAGTCCTTGAAGTTTGCTATCTGAAGACCACACTGTACAAGGTTCTGGTATGTACTGAGGGGTAAAACAGTAACATATACTTATTTATTCATGAACAATGTCCTTTTAAATCTAACACACTAAGATATCTTCATGCAGTCCTATACATTTTAGCTTGAGAAGAAGTTTTTAATTTCCTATATACTGTATACACTTGTGTATAATCCCATAACAACTGCAAACTGCATAGACCCAGATCTGCCATTGCATAATGTGCTGGCAGATCTGGGTCTATGCAGTTTGTAAGGACTAATCAGTAGAACAAACAACATACACCCTGATCTGCCGACGCATTTTTTAATGTGACGGCAGATCAGGGTCTATATTGCTTGCATTTGGACCAAGCTTATATGCGAGTATATACAGTAATAAACCCTTGTTCAGTTCACAATGACATCTTAACATACAAGTACAGTTTTAAGACTGTCACAGTGAATCACTGAATCCACTGAATCCAGACTTGCTTAGCTTTCATTAATTTTTGATACCCCATAAAAGCAACCATAAGCAAACAAGTCAGTACAGGACCTGGTCTGAATTAAGAAAATGCTTGTACACTGATTACCTGAATAGTTTAGATACAATCTGACACAGCTGGCCAAATGTTTGTATACTCACTAACAAAACTCCCCCCAAGTTGTTGAGACAGCTGAGCCTGAAGACTCTCTTGTACTTTCAGACCTTGGATCCACAGTTGGACAGAGCATGATTGATAGTGCCACCAGGGTGTCTCGGTCACACAGGCTTCCCAACTGATCCACAGTTTCCACAGCTGAAAACAGACAAATCTTGAGATTCCATTTCTAACTCACAATAAATGTCACTTTCTATGATCTAAACATTTACCATATCTGTTTGTACATATATAATCTGTATCCAACAGCAAACAGTGTAGACCAAGATCTTCCATTGTATAAAGTGCTGCAGATTTTGGTCTACTGTATATACTCATGTATAAGCCAATACCAACTGCAAACTGCATAGACCCAGATCTGCCATTGCATAATGCGCCGGCAGATCTGGGTCTATGCAGTTTGTAAGGACTAATCAGTAGAACAAACAACAAAGACCCTGTTCTACAAAGTGTTGTAGATTGGGGTTTTCAGCATTTGTTCTAGTTATGAATTTAATAGTTGTAGACCAAGATCTTGCATCGTGTAAAGTGCTATAGATTATGGTCTTTATCATTTGTTCTAATAAGATCTTCCATTGTATAAAGTGCTGCAGATTGGTGGTCTAATTAACTATTTGTTCTACCAAGATCTTCCATTGTATAATGTTCTGTAGATAGGAGTTTACTACCGGTAGTTATAAATTTAACATTGTTGACCAAGATCTTCCATTGTACAAAGTGATTTAGATTGCAATCTAATTCACTATTCATTCCACCATTTGTTCCACTGAAAAATGGGCCTGAGGTTTAGATAATCTGCTTGTGAACCAAATGCAATTGGTTTCTCACTAGTAATGTTTTCTGACACTGTCACATTCTTTACTTGCAGTTGCATTATCTGCTTCATTATCATTTTGGATAGCTGCTTGCATGGGCTTGGGTGGTGTCAAAACTGTAAGCTTCATTTCACCCTGTGGCCAGGTAATGTCTGCCTGGTACAGGTAGAATTTGTGAAAGGTTTCTTCTCTGTTTAAGCCGTGTTTGCATAGGTCCTGCAGTGTTAAGTGGAGCTGTGGCTTCCACAAACTGTCTGGCCTCTAAGAAGGTCAGGCCTTTCTCATGCTTACCCGTTATGTTTCCTTCTCTTGCTTCCACTTAGGGCACTTTCTGGAGTATGATAAGTGGTCACCCTGGCAATTCACACAAGAACTCTTCTTGCAGGACAATCCCTCAAGGCCTTCATGCCTAAATCTAGGATATAAAGGTTTTCTCTTTCAGTCATCTTTGTGGTGATCATATTTCTAGCAGTTAAAGCACTGCAAGGGATCAATGATGAAAGGTTCTATTGGGATATTTAAGAATGCAGTCAAATGTCAATATGTAGGTGTCCGTGAGAATCTACATGCCACTTTGACAAATGTTCATTTATTTTACTTGGGGGACATTTCTGGGGATTTTCAAGCATCTCTGACTCACTGCAGCCATTTAAATATGTAGATCATGACACCTCAACATGAGTTCAAAGATTTTTGCACAGATACCTTGATGGGTATCTCCACAAAATGCTCCAAGTTGAGCCGATTATCAGAGTGAGTTTTACAGCTGCACTCAACAAGTAATAGGCCTAAGATAAGCTTCTTTACACTCTATGGCTCTCCAGCTAGACCCTGAAAGGCCTTTTCAATGAAAAAAATGAGGGCTTTGTTACTTATTCTCATCCATCAATTCTATGACAAAGAGCAGCCATATCCCTTGATTTGGAACAGTTTCTTCATCAAAATCACTAGTCAAATTATTCCTGATCCTTTTTATACCAGGTCTTCATTGCTTTTTCTGTGTGTTTTCCCATAATGGAACAACATTGTCACCCATGCTCCCCACATCTCGGTGCCCAAAGATATTTATGCAGGTTGTGTTTCTCATAACGAGGCAAAACATGGTGGTATACTCAAGCAAAGTATAATCCTAACTTGAATGACCCTTGTCACTGCCCCTGAGGGCCATTGTCTTTTGCAAGTTTCCAAGCAGAGTTTTTTTCATCACAATGTTGACCTTTAATAGCCGGAAGATCAGTGAAACTGAATCTGTCATTAACATGGCCATTGAATCTTTGCATGACGCTGATTGATCAGACTGGGTCCTTTTGACCCTTGTCTGGTTCATGACTAGCTGACTGATCAGACTGGGTCCTTCTGACTCCTGTCTGGTTCAAGTTGAAGCAGAAGTAGTGTGTTGCATTGGAGTAGCAACATCTGGCCTCTCCTCTGTTTGACCACCAGGATCCCCTCCTCCACCAACACGGGATGCAACCCATGGCAAACAGGTTACCTCCATTAGTTGGCAGAGCATCTGACTTGTAATTCAAGGGTCATGGGTCTGATACCAACCCAGGCCTGCCCATGTTGGCTGCCTAAATGTGTCCTTCAGAAAGGAAATTAGCTCCCATTTACTTGGCATGTTGTTGCCAACAATGTGTCAAAAGTGTTGTTAAAAGCAACCAATGTACAAATGGATGGACAACAAGATAACATAATATGCTCAGCTTTATGACATGTACTTTCAGGTAATGATATCTCCTTGAGTTCCCAGTTGAGAACTGACATCTTGAATTTGGGGACTGATACATAAGGTATTAATATAGGACATATAAATATACAAGAAATTAGGGGCAAAATAGATCAAGTAAGATTTATGTATACATTACCAGTAAATAATGTACATGTGTTAGGAATTTCTGAAACATTGCTAAAGGAGAATCATTTAGAAAACTTTTGTTAGTAAATATATGATATACCTTTGTAAAGACAGGAAACAGTAGATTATCTGCTCTTTGCTTATGTAAAAAATGGTATTATAGAAAAACGGCATCAAGATCTTGAGCTGACTGAAACAGAGTATGTTTGGATACAGATTTCTCCACAAAATTCCAAGCACTTTTACTGGCCTAATATACAGGCCACCTACATCCCATGCAAACTGGAATACATATTTTGAATTAGAAATTTATAAAGTTCTAAATGATGAGAAATAGTATTACATTCTTTGTGGTATAAACCAGGATTGGCTAAATAAACAGATATGTAAAAACTTGACTGATTTTATTGAACCTTTTGGAATGATCCAGTTAATTAGGGAACCCACTAGAATAAAAGCAAATTCAAAAACCCTTATTGATCATATTTATACTAACACTCCAGAAAATGTTTCTAAAGTTTATGTTACTAAGATTGGATTGAGTGACCACTACGCCATTCTTCTCACACAAAAAGCAAGCAACAAAAGTAATGAAAAGCATGTCCACAAATAAATTTGTTACTGGTCTTTAAAAAATTTTAATAACACAAACTATCTGATGGACTAAGAACAGATTCCTTGGAATACTATGGCAATATTTGACGACAAAGAATAGGCACATGAATAGACTTGCTTTTGAATGCACTCAATCAACACACACCATTAAAAATGCGTAGAATAAAACATGATCATAAACCTGGCTGGATTACTCAAGAAATACTGGATGCTATTAAAACAAGAGACTACTTGAAAGCTTCAGGTAGTGAAGAATATAAAATCTGGAGAAATAAAGTAACAAAAATTATTAGAAATGCAAAAAAAGACACATTATCAAAAAGTTATTGATGAAAATAAGAACAATCCTAAAACAATTTGGAGACTATTTAATGAATATGGGGCTGGAAAATCCATGAACAAGACTGAGATTCCATCTCTGAACATTGACAGTGTATGCACAAATGACCCTTTACTAATGGCAAATATTTTTAATGACTTTTTTGTGACTGTGACATCTGAGCTTAAAGAAGCAAAAACTGTATCCGATCACTCACATCTCTGAGTATTTTGTGCTGAAAGGTTATCAGAAGATGATAGATTTGAAATTTCTGAAATAAGTTTAACTATTGTTTTAAACTATATGCAAAACTTTGACATTACTAAATCAACAGGACTTGATATGATGGGCCCATGGCATTTCAAAGCAGCATTTATGGAAAACTGCAAAGGTAACTCCACTCCACAAGGCAGGGGCAAAAGATGACTTATCAATTTTTGTCCAAAATCCATCCTTCCAACTCTTTCAAATTTAATTGAAAAGCATGTGCAGAAGTCATTTATGACTTATCTCAATACCAACAATCTTCTCTATGATAACCAATCTGTTTTTAGGCAAAATCATTTCTATGAAATGGCACTAATATCAATGGTTGACACACAGCTGCATGTTTTAGATGAAGGAAAGTTAGTTGAGATAGTTGTGGTTGATTTTCAAAAGCATTTGAGCTCATATATTATAAACTTCTCCTAGAAAAACTAAAAATCTATCAATGTAGTGACACAGATCACAAATGGTTTACTTCATACTTGAATGACAGATTTCAAAAAGTGACTTTAAATGGATATGTATCTGAAAATAATAGAATAACCTGAGGTGTGCCACAAGGATCTATACTTGGACCACTTTTGTTTTGTTAATTTCATAAACAATCTTCACCTACAGATTGGAAACAGAGTATCATTTAGTCATCTATATGCTGATGATACTACTTTCTCTGATGAACACAGCTGTAAAACTGAATTAGAAAATAATCTTCAAATGGCATTAAACAGGCTTAAAATGTGGTTTAAGGAGAAGGGCATGGTTGTAAATACAGATAAAACAAAGGTTTCACTCATAACAAGACAGTAAATAGGAGCAAAATTAAAGACATATGACTTGAGCTGTTTCTATAATAATGAAAAACTAAAAGTGGTTTCTGATAATAAAATACTTGGTATTCTTGTTGACGATAATTTACTTTGGTCTGATCATATAAGTTTCATTACAAAGAAAACAAATTCCAATCTTTGGTTATAAAGTAAAATAAAGTATTTCATTTCAAAACAGTATCGTGAAGAGCTACATTCAGCCTCATTGTGACTACTGTAATATAATATCAGGTTGTTGTTAATATTAATAAAATATTTCAGTTTCAAAAACGAGCCTGTATAATAATACTACCATATATACTTGCGTCTAAGCCGATATCAACCCCTGACTGCATAGACCCAGATCTGCCATCGCATTATGCACTGGCAGATCTGGGTCTATGCAGTTTGTAAGGACTAATCAGTAGAACAAACAATATAGATCCTGATCTGCCGGAGCATAATGCGCCGGCAGATCAAGGTCTATGTTGTTTGCATTTGGACCCAGCTTATATGCGAGTATATACAGTAATTAATACCACAAGGGCTATCCACCTCCTCCAGTTACTTCTTTAAAATTATAAATTAACATTTGTATGTTGGTATGTGTGATGCATGAGTTTAAGTTTGACTAGTGAACACTGATAGTCTTTTCATTTGTTAATAATAATAATAATAACAATGATTTTATTTAAAGAGGGTGATACTATTAGTGGCATGGAACTAATTCTCCTTGTGGCCCTCTATTATATGCATACTGACATACAGAGTACATAGTTGCACACACACACACACACACACACACACACACACACACACACACACACACACACACACACACACACACACACACACACACACACAAAGCATTGATAATAAGCCACATTTATATATGGACATAATAAACAGAAAAGTTTAGTGTATAAAAGTTACATGTGTTGTTAACTAGTCCGAGTGTGTAATTTCTATGTACATGACTGTGTATGAATGTATGTATATATACATATATGTGAGTATGTATGTGTGATATGGGTAGTGACTGATTTCACTCTGTATATATCTGTACATATATCTTAGAGGCGTCTCTAGGTAGATTAGATATTATATAACTAACTGAGTTACCCTCATTAAATAAAGTCTTTATTATTACTATTATTATCTTACCAACTACTTGCACTCTTCTCATCAACAATGAGTTGATGTCTTTCTGTCTGTCCATCATTTTACTTCATTATTCTATCATAATAGTGCTTGTACTTTTTACCTCAGTGATACATCATACGCAGTGACAGCAGTTCATAAAAATACCCAGCAACTCGATTTCAGACAAGGGGCACCAACATAATGTCGAACAGAGACCTTTTCTACGTTATTGTTCTCACCGAAAATGATGTACCAGGTGCTAAATTTGTTCATCTGGTTAAAAGGTGGATTGAGGTTATATACACAACTGTTAAGGTACCTCACTGCCTGGTATATAGCCATTCTGAGGTACCCAAGTGTCAGGTATATAGCCATTTTGAGGTATCTGACTGTCTTGTATATTGTCATTTCGAGGTGCCCGACTGTCGGGTAAATAATCCTCGAAAATGACTACACACATGACTGAAGTTATAGGCTACAGAAGTGCAACCTTGAATTTCTAGAGATGTTCTACAAAGATATATCCAACAAATCCATCATAAACATCTACTTGGCATAATACACACAGTAAATGTGTAAAATTAGTGTGAAAAATATGATTTGTGACATTACCTATTAGGTAATTTGTGTTTATTGTACATCTGTACATATCACACAACCTGCAATTTGTTTTTGTTTTGGTGAGACCGAATTGATTATGCATTATATATTATATTAACCAATCTTTCTTTAAACCACTCAGTTCTGCAATTGACATAAGTATGCAGAGTTACATCTTAGAATGTGTTATTTTCATTTAGCCAGTAATTGTTTTGTTTATTAGTAATCTCAGTCCCATGGAAATGAAACTGATGATTGTCCAAACTTATTTTATCATGATGATTTTCTAAAATTATTTTATCATGTTCTTATTGGTAGCAAGTTGAGGATGGTAAAGTAATATACTGCAAGTTTCATGTGAAAGTATTCAACAGATTTCGAGGTTTATTTTTTTTCAGTTTTAAGTGAAAGTTCAGCAAGGAGTCTAACCCATCAGTGTACCAATATCTGAAAATATGTATAGATGCAAGATCTCGATACATTGATAATGTTTGAATTGAATTGTTGTTTGACCACTCAGCAACACATTATTTAGGTTATTTAGAATCATAATAGTGGTAATATGAATATTATTATTATCATTATTATTATTATTATTATTATTATTATTATTATTATTATTATAGTGAAGAATATTCCATTATTTTTGTCATAATATTGCAATATTGCATGGGTATGTAAGTAATACAAGTTATTATTATACATGTTGATGTCTGTTTTGCTTTTGTTATTCTTCCTTTTCTTTTTCATATTTTTATTACTACTGACCACATCCAAGTCAATACTGAAACCAGAAATGTGCCCAGAATTAAAGAATCATAGAATTATAAAACCAAACTAACCTGTACATTCTGCAAAGTCTAGTGCTTGCACCATGTCTTGGCTAGACTCTATCCAGTAACCTTCTATGAATCCATTCACCATTGTTCTCAACATCTCACTGTCACAAGGAAGATAATCCACTGACTTGGTCATCAGTGTCTTCACACGCTTTATGAACTCATAATACACACTAGAAGATGGGAGAAAAACAAAACTTTGCCATTTAGATGCTGGAATGTATAATACACAAGCTAACATTATACCATGCTTATTTTGTTCATGGATTAGAACCTGTGAGCTGGTAAGCTTGCTAAACAAAAAGCGAAAAAAGCTAACAATCAATATCTATCAAAGCAATGTTTTTTATGCTAAAGGACAATCAACACTTGTCATTGTTCGAGTTCCTTTTCTTGCAAAAGGATATCATTGAGTCCAAGAAAAAAATCTTTTGTTGCTATTGATTTGAATTCTTCTTCTAAGCTAGACTTGCTTCTTTTTACAAATAAAAAGTTTAACTGCTATATCTTTGTCATTTTGTTGTTTGCTTTTACACCTTGTGTTTTCTAACTGAAAAGTTTTGAGCAGATTTTAAACACAAAAACAATTTGGCGAGGTCTAACTATCAACACTAGCATTACATTTTTTTTTTATAAACCACTAACATTCAAAGATAAAATGTTCTTGCTAATTAAATTTTTTTATCAGGGCTGTTCCATTTACATGTAAATAAACATGGTACCTACTGGAGGCAGATTTTAAAAATATATGCCAGGGTACTCAAATTACTCAGAGTTCATATGAAAATGATGCAAAATTCTAAACTGTGTCTGTATGTGACTACTCCAAATTGAAAGTGCATTCCCTGCATGGATTCAAAGCATGTTTTAATGACACAGCACTCAGTTTGTTTAATACTAGAACATTGAAAATGAAACACTCTCAAATCATGATCATCAAATGGGTAATGAACAAGCATATTTTACTGCAAATACCAATACCTGGAAATCATGGTCAAAGTGCGTCATGTGGAAACCTGGTATAAGACCATACCCAGCCAGTACTTTGATTTTGTTTTTTTGTTTTTATGGCACACCAACACATTAAGTTTATTTAGTGTTGAGGCAAAGGGCCTTGCCCAGGGACACAACATGGTAGCTGATTTGGACTGATCCAATGGTAGAATCTGAACCCATACCCTTTCAGTCCTGAGTCTGGCATGCTAACCACTGAGAGATTGCAACTCCCTACCCAGTCAGTATGAAAAATACATGGTCAGTGTGATGTGACACCATGAATAACATCATTTTGTCCTGAAGTTGCCGACTGTTTGCCAACTTTGCTTCTGTGAGAATCACACAAAATAATGTGAATGGGCAAAGTTAAAGTTAAGGATTTCTGCTTCTGTAAAAACATTGCTTACTGTACACTGGAAGCTTACGCCATAGAGTCGCTTTTCACTGGACTGAAACAACAGTGGAACTTGGCAGCCACCTGGGTGACTGAGCAGCCCTTTTAAGGATCACACTGCTCACCTCTGTAGCATGAAGAAGAAGCTAGAAATGGTGCCCCTAGCAATCGAAAATCTAAGAAGAAGACAAAGGTGATGAAACTCACCATTGGTGCCTGGAATAGGGAGAAGAACAGCTGTTGGTACAAAACACCAGATTCAACATCCAGATAGCAGCACTGAGTGAAAATCGCCCTGCTGAGCAAGGACAACTCACCAAAGTAGGAGCTGGCTACACCTTCTTCATGATTGGCCAAAGTAAAGAAGAGTGACATGAAGCTGGTGTTAGGTCTGCCATCAAATCACAGGTAGTCTACAAACTCACAAATATTCCTAAGGGTGTGAATGACAGACTAATGCAAATGAGGCTCCCACTGTCTGGAAAAAGACATGCAACTATCATTAGTGCCTATGCACCCACCATGACCAACCCAGATGAGATCAAAGACAAATTTTATGAAGATCTGAAGTCTCTTATCGCAGAAGTACCAAAGGCAAACAAGCTCATCATCCTTGGTGACTTCAATGCTAGAGTTGGCACAGATCACAAGACATGGCTGAGGAAATGCGCTGAACATGACCTACTGATCACCAACACGGTCTTCCGACTACCAAACTGCAACAAGACGTCTTGGATGCACCCACGCTCCAAGCCCTGGATCTCAATGACTACATCATAGTCAAGAGTGATGAAGGCCATGTGAAGTTCAGAATGCTGGACTGACCACAAGCTCATAGTCTCCAAGCTCAATATCCAGATTCAGCCTACCAGATGACCACAAGGCAAAAAAGTGCCCAAAAAGCTCAATGTCTCCAAATTGAAACAGGAGAATGTAAAACAGGCATGTGTCAAAGAACTGTGCAGCCAACTAGAAACAATTGATGCGAACTCTGAGAATGCTGAGGAAAACTGGACATGCTTCAGAGATTCTTGTGTACTCAGATGCATCCAAAACCCTCAGTCCCACAACATGTAAACACCAAGATTGGTTTGATAGGAACAATGCTGCCATACAGAAACTTCTGAATGAGAAGAATTGGGTACAAAAGGCCTGTTTAGAAGACAGTACTTCATCATCTAAGAAGGCAGCCTTCAACAACATCGAGGACTGTCCACTGCAAACTCAGAAAGTTGCAAGACTCATGGCTGAGCAACAAGGCAGATAAGATTCAGTCCTATGCAGACAGGTATGATTTGAAGAACTTCTATGATGCTTTGAAGGCAATCTATGGGACACAGGTCAGCAGGAAAATCTCCAATACTGAGTGCTGACAACACTACACTGCTCACTGACAAAGAAAAGATAGTACAAAGAAGCACAGAACACTTCAACAACATCCTCAATCAACAATCATCTATCAGTGAGGAGGCAACTGATCGACTGCCCCAAGTGGAAATCAACACATCACTTGCTGATCCTCCAACGCTGACTGAAACTGAGAAAGCAATTGACCTGCTGTCAAATGGCAAAGCACCTGGAGCAGATGCTATACCAGTAGAAGTCTACAAAGCTGTAGGCTCACACATGGCACAGAAACTGACTGAACTCTTCCAGTCAATGTGGACTCAAGGAACTATAACCCAGGAGTAGAAGGATGCATCCATCGTCCACCTGTACAAGCCGAATGGCAACAGACAATCCTGTGACAACCATCGGGGCATCTCCTTGCTGTAAATGGCAAATCCTCATCCAAATTCTGCTGAATCACCTGGTGTATCACATTGATCACAGGCTCCTGCCTTAGAGTCAGTGTGGCTTCAGGAAAGGACGAGGGACCACAGACATGGTGTTTGCAGCTCAGCAACTCCAGGAGAAATGCCAGGAACAGAACTCCAACCTGTACACGACATTCATCAACCTGACCAAATCCTCTGGCACAGTCAGTCATGGAAGCCTCTGGAAGATAATGGGAAGAGTTGGTTTGCCCAGAGGAAATCATTGTAAAGGTTTGGCAATTCCATGATGGCATGCTTGCTCATGTTGTGGACAACAGTGAATCATCTGAACTATTCCCAGTCACTAATGGAGTCAAACAAGGCTGTGTGTTGGCCCCAACCCTCTTCAGTATGATGTTCTCTGCCATGCTTACTGATGCCTACTGTGACTATGTCACTGAGATTGACAGCAGATACAGGACTGATGGCAAGCTCTTCAACCTGAGGAGACTACAGACGAAGACACAGTTACTGGAAGTGACTGTTCGTGATCTCCTGTTAGATGATGACTGTTCCCTGAATGCCAAATCTTAGTCTGATATGCAACAGTGTATGGACCATTTCTCTTCAGCCTGTGACAATTTCAGTCTTACAATCAGTATGAAGAAGACAAAGGTGATGCACCAATCTGCACCAGGAAAGCCTTATGTAGAGTCTACCATCACAGCAAATGGCCAAACCCTCCTGGCAGTGGACAAGTTCACCTATCTTGGTAGCACACTGTCATATGCAATCCACATGCCAAACATTTTATGTAGTCATCAGCTAAATCCCAACTCTTAATCTTAGCCAGTAAAATGTGAAATACAAGTCACAGTGACCTATTTTGGAATGAGTGTAGTACTAAGAGAGATGTATACAATTGTCTAGTTTATTGATTAAATCATGAACAGTAAAAACATCAAAATGAATTAAAGTCAGTGAAGTATGAAGATGGGTCACAGTGACCTACCTTTAAGATCAGGATGTAGTACTCATCAAAATACATCCTCTCAGCAAGTTTCGTGATTCCAGGTATAACAGTATTATACAGTTGATACAAAACCAATGTGGTCATGAGCTAAATGCAAAAACTTGACATAAGCCAATAAATTGTGAAATATAGGTCACAATGACCTGCTCTTACTGTATGGGTGTGGTACTAACAGAGATGCATACAATCACCTAGTTTGATGATTCTGGTATGAACAGTACTTGAGATGAACCCAGATCAGTGAAGCATGAAATATGGATCACAGTAACCTACTTTTGTAATGAGTGAGTAGTACTCATCAAGATGCATCCAATAAGTAAGTTTCATGAATCTAGGTATAACAGCATGTATACAAGGTGTCAAAATGAATTTGGTTATGACCTAAATGCAAACACTTAACTTGAGCCAATAAAATGTGAAATGTATGTCACAGTGACCTTATTTTGTCTTAAGGTTGTGGTACTAATAGAGATGCATAATGCCATCTAGTTTGATGATTCTAGCATGAACAGACCTTAAGAAATAAAATTAAAACAGAAAATGAACCAAAGTAAGTGAAGTATGAAATATGGGTCAAAGTGACCTACTTTTGTGATGAAGGTGTTGTACATTATATATACAGGGTTAAAAAAAAACATCTGGTCATGAACTAAATGCAAGAACTTAACCTAAGCCAGGAAAATGTAAAATATATGTCACAGTGACACTCTTTTGTGGATAGAGTGTGGTACTAACAGAGAAGCATACAATCATCTGGCCTGATGATTATACCTTCATAGAGCTTGAGAAATAATCTTAAAACACAGAATTTAACAAAATTCAGTGAAGTGTTAAATATAGGTCACTGTGACTTACTTCTGTGATGAGGGTGTAGTACTAATTTGTGACATATTTAAAGCATTTGATCATATTTTGCACAAAGGATTGTTACACCAACTTAGTGAACATGAAGTAAGAGGAAACATGCTAAACTGTTTTTTTATTATTTTTCATTAACACGGCAAAGGGCTCTTTTAATTTCCAATGCTACATGCATGAAATACATTACAGCAGGTGTCCCCCAAGGAGCTGTAATTGGTACACTATTTTTTCTTATTTATATTAATGGTATTACAGAAGGTTTGTCTGATATAACATGACTATTTGTAGATGATAGTTCTTTATTGTACATTTCTAAAGATGTTAATATTGTCAAATATCAAATGAACCAAGACCTAGAAAGATCATGTGGATAGCCCAAATAATGGCTTCTTTTTACATGTTGCATTATGCATGGGCAGATCTGGATCTATGCAGTTTGTTAGGAGTAATCAGTAGAACAAACAACATAGACTCTAATCTGCTGGTGCATTATGCAATGACAGATCAGGGTCTATGTTGTTTGAAATTGGCCTCGTCTTGTACGCAAGTATATACGGTATGAATTAACGTTTAATGGCAGCACAACTCACTACGGTGCTGATTACAAAGTAAATTTCTAGAAATGTAAATATAAACAACTGCACAAACTTTTTTATGAAGATGAACCCTTTCAAATAAACGGAAAAATGAAGTACTTCAAGATTAAAAATAAAAGGTAAAGATGTTAAAATTCTTTAAAATTTTGATAAGATAAAAGATAAAGGTAGAAATATTACATCCTTAGAATATTAAGTTTCTTTATTGAGTTCACACCAAAGCAACTTCCACCTCACAGGATGAAAGTCGATACACTTGACAGGACTCTGTACCACTGTCACTGAACATTGGCAGAGTATGCACTCTGGTTGAGTTTTCACACTTCAGTCAGGTAAGAATTACCTATATTTAATAATCACATTACCATCTCATCTCTGTGACTTGCTTTATATGAGGGATGCTAAAGTCTCACTAAATGCAACTGTAACCTTTAAACAAGTAATGTTAACAGCACATTATACACCCACCCCATTTTAACAGACCTCTTTGAAGACATTAGTAGGGTATGGTTGATTCTGGAGATTATTCACTAACGAGTCTCAATGACCTCGACCTCTGGTCAATGTATGTGGTCTTGAACTGAATTTAATGTGCAGAAACCATTATTTTCTTATCAAACTTACCATGACTGTAAGCTCTGACCTTTAGACCCCAGAAAATGTAGGCTTCTTTATTACTTTAAGTGCAAGCCATCCACAAAGCTTGGTTAAGGAACTTACTATAGAACAAAATTTATGCTACCAAAAAATCCATTTTTCTATGGCCACAATGACATTAACCTTTGACCTTTTGACCCCAAAATCAATAGGCTACCTCCATATCTTAAGTGCAAGCCCTCTGCAAACTTTGGTTAGGGTACATTGTCTAGAACTAAAGTTACTATGAAAAAAAAAACATTTTTCTTCTTTCAATCACACTGACACTGACCTTTGACCTTCTGACCACAAAATTAATAGGATTCTTTCTTACCCAACGTGTAAGTCATCTACAAAAGTTGGTGAAGGTAAATGACCAATAAATGACATTTTTGTGCAGAAACCATTTTTCTTCTTTCAGTCAAAATTACCTTGCTTGACCTTTGACTTTTTGACCCCAAAATTAATAGGTTTCTTCCTTTTCTCAAGTACAAGCCATCCACAAAGTTTGGTCCAGGCCTGTATAACTGATGTGTGGACACAATTTTTCCTTTTATAGTCAAAGTGGCCTTGACATTTGATAGCCTTCATCCTTAACCCAAGGTGTAAGCCATCCACAAAGTTTGGTCCAGGCATGTGATGTAGAATTAATGTTTGGTTTGGTTTGGTGTTTTATGGCACAGCACACAAGTAGGATATTTAGTGCCAAAGCAACTGGAGCAAAGTGCCTTGCCCAAAGACACACAACAGTAGCTGACCCAGGCTGATCTGATAGTAGATTTAAACCTGCACCCTTTTGGTCACAATTTCAGCATGCTAACATTGAGCCAACATGGCTCCTGCCTCCATTAGTCTATTCTAAATACATGTGCCCAGAGGAGGTAGAATTAATGTTTCTTGTGCAGAAACCATCAGAATTCTTTCAGTCAGTGACCATGATTTTTTGACCCCAAAATCAAAAGGCTTCTTCCAAGTACAAGCCATCCACAAAGTTTTGGTACCTGTAGATGGTGGAATACTCAAATTATTGTGCAAAAACCTTTTTTTTTGTTGTTACAGTAACCTAGACCTTTAATGTTTTGACCCCTAAATTGACAGGATTCTTCCTTACTGGAAATGCAAGCCATCCACATAGTTTGTAACTGTAGATGGTGAACAGCAAGAGTTATAATGCAGAAACCATTTTTCTTCTTTCAGTCACAGTAACCTTCACCTGTGACCTTTGACCCCAAAACTGATAGGGTTCTTCCTGACTCCAAGTGCAAACCATTCATAAAGTTTGGTAGCTGCAGATAGTAGAAAACTTGAGTTATTGTGCAGAAAACAAAATTTGTAATTGACAGATGGACAGAAGGATGGACACTGACCAACCAGCCAGACAACATCATAATGTAATATGCTCCATTAATGGCTGGCAAGTAAAAACTGATCTGTCTCCACTTTATGAGACAGCTTTGTTCTCACCTGCATTTGAGATCACTGGTGTAAACAGTAGTATTCCTCATTTTTGTGAGGGGGCTGAGACTTTCAAGCACTGGACAGCTGTAGTTGGCCATCATTAACGCACACTGTAGTCTTGGATTAGAACTTGACTGACCACTGAAGTAAATATCTGTAAAACCAGGAAGTTTCTAAGAATTTGTATTAATTGAAAAAAAGGTTTTATTTTATTTGGAAATGGTGGCTTTATTATGACAAAATGAAGAATAAAGTACAAAATTATTTCTGTTGTGCAACATTTTTCTTAAAGACTGCTAACGTGGGCTCCACAACCGCTATTACCAATATCAGTTAAGTATTCAAGCCTGAAATATAATACCTCATCAAAGGTTAATGGTCACTGTATTTTAAAAAGATTAACTTATTTTCTTATTCTTTTCATCATGTGTTGGTGAAGTTTACATGTCAAAACACTGCAAATGGAATTTCACATGGTTATTATTGTCACACACACTATATATATACATACATATATTTATATATACACACACACACACACACACACAATAACACTAGATATGTACATATCAATACAATCACACTAGATATGTACATATAAATACAATCACACTAGATATGTACATATAAATACAATCACACTAGATATATACATATAAATACAATCACACTAGATATATACATATAAATACAATCACACTAGATATGTACATATAAATACAATCACACTAGATATATACATATAAATATGATCACACTAGATATATAAAAATATCACAACAATCATACTAGATATTTACATATAAATACAATCACGCTAGATATATAAATATATCACTACAATCATACTAGATATATACATATAAATACAATCACGCTAGATATATAAAAATATCACAACAATCATACTAGATATATACATATAAATACAATCACACTAGATATGTACATATAAATACAATCACACTAGATATATACATATAAATACAATCACACTAGATATATACATATAAATACAATCACACTAGATATATACATATAAATACAATCACACTAGATATATACATATAAATACAATCACGCTAGATATATAAAAATATCACAACAATCATACTAGATATATACATATAAATACAATCACACTAGATATGTACATATAAATACAATCACACTAGATATATACATATAAATACAATCACACTAGATATATACATATAAATACAATCATACTTGAGTTATACATATAAATACAATCACGCTAGATATATAAAAATATCACAACAATCATACTAGATATATACATATAAATACAATCACACTAGATATATACATATAAATACAATCACACTAGATATATACATATAAATACAATCACACTAGATATATACATATAAATACAATCACACTAGATATGTACATATAAATACAATCACACTAGATATATACATATAAATACAATCACACTAGATATATAATATCACTACAATCATACTAGATATATACATATAAATACAATCACACTAGATATGTACATATAAATACAATCACACTAGATATATACATATAAATACAATCACACTAGATATATACATATAAATACAATCACACTAGATATATAATATCACTACAATCATACTAGATATATACATATAAATACAATCATACTAGATATATACATATAAATACAATCACACTAGATATATACATATAAATACAATCACACTAGATATATACATATAAATACAATCACACTAGATATATACATATAAATACAATCACACTAGATATATAATATCACTACAATCATACTAGATATATACATATAAATACAATCATACTAGATATGTACATATAAATACAATCACACTAGATATATACATATAAATACAATCACACTAGATATATACATATAAATACAATCACACTAGATATGTACATATAAATACAATCACACTAGATATATACATATAAATACAATCACACTAGATATATACATATAAATACAATCACACTAGATATATAAAAATATCACAACAATCACACTAGATATGTACATATAAATACAATCACACTAGATATATACATATAAATACAATCATACTAGATATATACATATAAATACAATCACACTAGATATATAATATCACTACAATCACACTAGATATATACATATAAATACAATCACACTAGATATATACATATAAATACAATCACACTAGATATATACATATAAATACAATCACACTAGATATATAAAAATATCACAACAATCATACTAGATATATACATATAAATACAATCACGCTAGATATATAAAAATATCACAACAATCATACTAGATATATACATATAAATACAATCACGCTAGATATATAAAAATATCACAACAATCATACTAGATATATACATATAAATACAATCACACTAGATATGTACATATAAATACAATCACACTAGATATATACATATAAATACAATCACGCTAGATATATAAAAATATCACAACAATCATACTAGATATATACATATAAATACAATCACGCTAGATATATAAAAATATCACAACAATCATACTAGATATATACATATAAATACAATCACACTAGATATGTACATATAAATACAATCACACTAGATATATACATATAAATACAATCACACTAGATATATAATATCACTACAATCATACTAGATATATACATATAAATACAATCACACTAGATATGTACATATAAATACAATCACACTAGATATATACATATAAATACAATCACACTAGATATATACATATAAATACAATCACACTAGATATATAATATCACTACAATCATACTAGATATATACATATAAATACAATCATACTAGATATATACATATAAATACAATCACACTAGATATATACATATAAATACAATCACACTAGATATATACATATAAATACAATCACACTAGATATATACATATAAATACAATCACACTAGATATATAATATCACTACAATCATACTAGATATATACATATAAATACAATCATACTAGATATGTACATATAAATACAATCACACTAGATATATACATATAAATACAATCACACTAGATATATACATATAAATACAATCACACTAGATATGTACATATAAATACAATCACACTAGATATATACATATAAATACAATCACACTAGATATATACATATAAATACAATCACACTAGATATATAAAAATATCACAACAATCACACTAGATATGTACATATAAATACAATCACACTAGATATATACATATAAATACAATCATACTAGATATATACATATAAATACAATCACACTAGATATATAATATCACTACAATCACACTAGATATATACATATAAATACAATCACACTAGATATATACATATAAATACAATCACACTAGATATATACATATAAATACAATCACACTAGATATATAAAAATATCACAACAATCATACTAGATATATACATATAAATACAATCACGCTAGATATATAAAAATATCACAACAATCATACTAGATATATACATATAAATACAATCACGCTAGATATATAAAAATATCACAACAATCATACTAGATATATACATATAAATACAATCACACTAGATATGTACATATAAATACAATCACACTAGATATATACATATAAATACAATCACGCTAGATATATAAAAATATCACAACAATCATACTAGATATATACATATAAATACAATCACGCTAGATATATAAAAATATCACAACAATCAAACTAGATATATACATAATAAATACAATCACACTAGATATGTACATATAAATACAATCACACTAGATATATACATATAAATACAATCACACTAGATATATACATATAAATACAATCACGCTAGATATATAAAAATATCAAAACAATCACACTAGATATGTACATATAAATACAATCACACTAGATATATACATATAAATACAATCATACTAGATATATACATATAAATACAATCACACTAGATATATACATATAAATACAATCACACTAGATATGTACATATAAATACAATCACGCTAGATATATAAAAATATCACAACAATCACACTAGATATGTACATATAAATACAATCACACTAGATATATACATATAAATACAATCACACTAGATATATACATATAAATACAATCACACTAGATATATACATATAAATACAATCACGCTAGATATATAAAAATATCACAACAATCACACTAGATATGTACATATAAATACAATCACACTAGATATATACATATAAATACAATCACACTAGATATATACATATAAATACAATCACACTAGATATGTATATATAAATACAATCACACTAGATATATACATATAAATACAATCACACTAGATATATACATATAAATACAATCACACTAGATATATACATATAAATACAATCACACTAGATATATACATATAAATACAATCACACTAGATATATACATATAAATACAATCCACACTCTATATATACATATAAATACAATCACGCTAGATATATAAAAATATCACAACAATCATACTAGATATATACATATAAATACAATCACACTAGATATGTACATATAAATACAATCACACTAGATATATACATATAAATACAATCACACTAGATATATACATATAAATACAATCACACTAGATATATAATATCACTACAATCATACTAGATATATACATATAAATACAATCACACTAGATATATACATATAAATACAATCACACTAGATATATACATATAAATACAATCAAACTAGATATATACATATAAATACAATCACACTAGATATATAATATCACTACAATCACACTAGATATATACATATAAATACAATCACACTAGATATATACATATAAATACAATCACACTAGATATATAATATCACAACAATCATACTAGATATATAATATCACTACAATCATACTAGATATATACATATAAATACAATCACACTAGATATGTACATATAAATACAATCACACTAGATATATACATATAAATACAATCACACTAGATATATAATATCACTACAATCATACTAGATATATACATATAAATACAATCACACTAGATATATACATATAAATACAATCACACTAGATATATAATATCACTACAATCACACTAGATATATACATATAAATACAATCACACTAGATATATACATATAAATACAATCACACTAGATATATACATATAAATACAATCACACTAGATATATACATATAAATACAATCACACTAGATATATAATATCACTACAATCATACTAGATATATACATATAAATACAATCACACTAGATATATAATATCACTACAATCATACTAGATATATACATATAAATACAATCACACTAGATATATACATATAAATACAATCACACTAGATATATACATATAAATACAATCACACTAGATATATACATATAAATACAATCATACTAGATATATACATATAAATACAATCACACTAGATATATAATATCACTACAATCATACTAGATATATACATATAAATACAATCACACTAGATATATAATATCACTACAGTCATACTAGATATGTACATATAAATACAATCACACTAGATATATACATATAAATACAATCACACTAGATATATAATATCACTACAATCATACTAGATATATACATATAAATACAATCACACTAGATATATACATATAAATACAATCACACTAGATATATACATATAAATACAATCACACTAGATATGTACATATAAATACAATCACACTAGATATATACATATAAATACAATCGCACTAGATATATACATATAAATACAATCACACTAGATATGTACATATAAATACAATCACACTAGATATATACATATAAATACAATCACACTAGATATGTACATATAAATACAATCACACTAGATATATACATATAAATACAATCACACTAGATATGTACATATAAATACAATCACACTAGATATATACATATAAATACAATCACACTAGATATATACATATAAATACAATCACACTAGATATATACATATAAATACAATCATACTAGATATATACATATAAATACAATCACACTAGATATGTACATATAAATACAATCATACTAGATATATACATATAAATACAATCACACTAGATATATACATATAAATACAATCACACTAGATATATAAAAATATCACAACAATCACACTAGATATGTACATATAAATACAATCACACTAGATATATACATATAAATACAATCATACTAGATATATACATATAAATACAATCACACTAGATATATAATATCACTACAGTCATACTAGATATATACATATAAATACAATCACACTAGATATGTACATATAAATACAATCACACTAGATATGTACATATAAATACAATCACACTAGATATATAAATATAAATATGATCACACTAGATATATAATATCACTACAATCACACTAGATATATACATATAAATACAATCACACTAGATATATACATATAAATACAATCACACTAGATATATACATATAAATACAATCCTACTAGATATATACATATAAATACAATCATGCTAGATATATACATATAAATACAATCATACTAGATATATACATATAAATACAATCATACTAGATATATACATATAAATACAATCACACTAGATATATACATATAAATACAATCATACTAGATATATATATATATAAATACAATCACACTAGATATATACATATAAATACAAATATGTCAACCAAGTTTCATTTTTCCAAAACTGAAAGGTCTTATGATAGGGTGCTTTCTGTCAAAGTTGGTCAAATTCTGTTCATTGGTTACTGAGACCTGGTTATAATGTTTTTCTAGTTTTTAGTATTAAAGCCATATTTTATGGCAGATTGGCATTATTTCAACAATCTTTGAACCCTTCATGCCATAGTGTTCTCTGTAAAATTTGGTCAAATTCTCTACAGTGCTTTCCGAGAAGAAGCCAGTAATATTTTAAGTAATGGTATCCATATTTGATGGCAGATTGGCAACATTTGTATAAATCTGTATGCCCTTCATACCTGGATACATTTTGACAAATTTGGTATAATTCTGTTGAGCTATTTTTGAGAAGTAATAGTTTAAAGGATTTTCTGGGGTTTTTTTGTAACAGCAACCAAACAGCATCATTTGTGTAAACTTGAAAGCACTTCATACCTAGATGATTCTGTTAAATTTGGTCAAATTCTGTTGAGAAGTTTTTGAGAAGTCGTCTAAAGGTTTATTTATTGTTAGTAATGATGGCCATACTTTACATGATTGATGATGGATTGGCATAAATTTTATATAAAT
The DNA here is from genome assembly GCA_029931535.1 of Margaritifera margaritifera. Taxonomy (NCBI): domain Eukaryota; kingdom Metazoa; phylum Mollusca; class Bivalvia; order Unionida; family Margaritiferidae; genus Margaritifera; species Margaritifera margaritifera. Next base: position 3,023,904 of record JAQPZY010001521.1, on the reverse strand, counting down.
CTGAAAGACCTTCATGCCAGGATGCTTTCACTTGAATTTGATCCAATTCTGTTAAAGAGTTACTAAGAAGTAATTGACACACTCAATGTATCGAAATATCAAATTTGGTCTGGTTTGGCTCAATAGTTTTTGAGCTTGCCTACAAGAAAGTGTGACAGATGACAGATGGACATTTGGATGAATGGACAGCATAGCAATATATCTCCAACCATTTGGGGGGGGGGATAGACATAACTATAAATATGTATATATATATATATATATATCAAACATGATCTCAGTCTTTTATTGTAAAGCCTCATGCCAAATTTAGTTTCAATCCATTATGTCATTCAGAAGATATTTGGAAATGAAATTCATAACAAAGAGGACAGGATGGGATGGACAGAAATGGCCAATACCACATACCCTCTCCACAGATATAGTGGGGGGAATAAAAATGAGATAAATAAACCCATGGCAGATAGTTTTGATAATACTGCTTCTAATAAAACTAAATATTTCAATAAAAGCAGCTCCCATGCTTCCTATGTTATTCATTGTTTCCTCTAGTTTATTCCAACAATTCCTCCACTTGAAGCCAGAAGAAGTGAAACATACACTTAAAATTTCAATCTTCCTCAAATCATAGCCAAAGATCTAAGTCTCCCTTTCAGACAGAACAGGAAAATTTGTGTAATATTATAGTCATCATTCAATTTGAAGAACAAAAAACAACTGCCTTTAATTTATGTTACTGTCTATACTCGCGTATAAGCCGATACCAACTGCATATACCCAGATCTGCTGTTGCATAATGCGCTGGCAGATCTGGGTCTATGCAGTTTGTAAGGACTAATCAGTAGAACAAACAACACAGACCCTGATCTGCCAGCACATTATTCGATGGCAGGTCAGGGTCTATGTTGGTTGCATTTGGACTCGGTTTATACGCATGTATATACGGTATATAACAGCATTTGGAATCACAACTGTATGCCTCTGAAGCACTACAATGGTAGAATGAGAAGGGAATTAATTCCTTCATTCAGATCCTTTAATGCTAGAACCAGACCAGTGAATCCTAGGCCACATTCAGAAGAACAGTGTTGGATAGTACTAGGCAAACATTCCTACTGTACAGGTTGTCACTGAAAAAGCTAACAGTCCAGAGAGGTAGCTCTCTTTAGGGTTAGAATATTAAAGCATTTAATGTTAAAATACTTATGACAGGATGGGCTTCAGGTCAGGGTTATAATGTTAAAGCATTTGATGTTAAAATACTTATGACATGATAGGTTATGGTCAGGGTTATAATGTTAAAGCATTTGATTTTAAAATACTTATGACTCGATAAGTTAGGGTTAGCATTACAATATTAATGCATTTAATGATAATATATGTATGACAGGATTGGTAAGCATATCATTACTGAATGCAACCCCAAGTTCTGCATTGTTTGAGAAGATTTTTACAATTGCATTGTGCATGCATGCAGGTCTACACTAACAAATGTATGATGCACCAAACATAGTGTATATACTCGCGTATAAGCTGGGTCCAAATGCAAACAACGTAGACCCTGATCTGCCAGCGCATTATGCGATGGCAGATCAGGTCTATGTTGTTTTCATTTGGTATCAGTTTTTACGCAAGTATATACGGTACCCCTCATTTTTATTTTACTGAAAATCATTTAGACCAAAATATTCAAGTTAATTTACTGACCTTGGCAAGTTTGATGGTAACCCAGTAGAGCAGGGGGAAGCACCTTGTTCTCAAGTGTACTATTCTGTTCATGGTGACTAACAGTGGACATCAGCTGTGTGAACTCACAGTTGAAACCAAACCCATGGAAGAAACTTTGAAGGCTATTTAGTATGCCAAAAACAATGCTGCAAAAGAAGTTACCTTAATGATTATAACATATATGTATATTAACACTTACTCATGACTAATCACTACGCAAAAAAAAATGCTGCAAATGAATATTAGCTGACTGTATATTGATACTTTATTCGCAGGTAAGCCATCAGTAACATTCTGAAAAAAAGAGACTACAAGAAAGCCAACTTCAGTTGTTATTGTTATATGGTTAGTTACTCTTCATCTAATTTCTTTAGTTAGTTTGAAAATGTATAAAATAATAAATTCTCCAAAGTAGGTTTAAAAGTAATCAGGTAAAGCAATTAAGTATCTTAATTAAGTATTAGGCAATTAAATATCTTCAGTGTGACAGCATCATTGTAGTAGCTGTATTACCACACAGTTCACTAATACAAGAGACATATATATTATTGAAATAGTATCAGGTCAGTCCATTGGACTATGACATGTATTTTCATATTTTAATGGATTGCCTGATTATATATACTCCATTCATTAATTTGTCAGGAAGAGTTTTACAAAGGGGTAGCCCTGGAATTGTTCCCCCAAATTCTAACTTAGTAAGAGTTTAATCTCTGTATTACTGCAACAGGTCACAGTAATACTAAAGTGTAGAAAATTGTTTCTTTCTTTTGTCACGCATGTTACAGTTATAAATATTAATGCCGCTGACTGTTTATGATTAGATTTTAACTTTTCTGATATCTTCCCTAATTTACCTCTTATTTAATACTGTATATACTTGCATATAAGCCAATACCAACTGCAAATAGACCCAGATCTGCCATTGCATAATGCGCATCAGTAGGTCAAACAACATAGACCCTGATATACTGGCACATTTTGCGACGGCAGATCATGGTCTATGTTGTTTGCATTTGGACCCGAATTATACACGAGTATATACTGTGCATAATGTTATGTATATACTAAATAAGTACAAACATCATATGTTGGCTCTGTTTATTTTGATGAACAGTTCCATAGCAACATGAACAATAATGACATACTAATTATTTTTTTAATATAAATACTATGTGTTATTGCATTGATATTCATGCAAATCTTTTAAATAATTGAGCTGCCAAATTATATATACATATACCTATATATATATATATATATATATATATATATATATATATATATATATATATATATATATATATATATATATATATATATATAGTATAATGCTAAAGATCTGCTAGCTTGCATGAAAACTTCATCATATTATTCAGAAATAATAGGCCCCATTCTAGTCATGTAGTTGTTTCTTCCATTATTTTGCTTTTTCTTTAGTGTACATCTTGGTATTTTTCTCTGTTCCAAAGTGTAACTATTTATTCTTCTACATGTCACTTGTGTGTGTGTGTGTGTGTGTGTGTGTGTGTGTGTGTGTGTGTGTGTGTTCTTTGTTGTGCCCTGAAGGAAGACCTTGCTTTAGGTCTAAATATTCAGAAACTTTGCTATATATGCATCAATGTGCTGTCAATTATATGGACTAGCCAGTTGTTTGCATATATGTAAGATATGAGGATTTAGTGCATGTTGTCTCAGAGCCCAGAATTATAGAAATGATCATACAGATGGATGGGGTTGGGGGGGTCAAATGGTGGACAGTACCTTACACTGAATATGGGAAGAGTGCAGATGATTTCTCACAAAGATTTGTTCCAAATGAAGAAAGAATTTTATATGTTGATCTAACAAAAAGCATATTTTTCCTAACTAAGAAGAAAACAAAAACTTATGCAAAATATTGACCCATCAAAATCTGACCTGGCCCATTTAGAAAATATCAAGGGGCCATTGGCCCCATATCCCTGAATCCTAGATTTAACTCTGAGGCAGACAGGTGGATGGTTAGATGGTCATGGCCATACCATAGTATGCTGTGACATACAACCAGTAGATAAAAACTTCAGGATTTACCATATATAATCGCGTATAAACCCATACCAACTGCAAACTGCATAGATCCAGATCTGCTGTCGCATAATGCACCGGCAGATCTGGGTCTATGCAGTTTGTAAAGAATAATCAGTAGAACAAACAACATAGACCCTGATCTGCCGGTGCATTATGCGATGACAGATCAGGATCTATGTTGTTTGGATCTGGCTCTCATGCGAGGATATACAGTAGATTGCTTCTATTGCTGCAGCTACCACAGCAAAGTAACTTCCTAATGGATATTTGCAAAATCTTTGTAAAAAATGCAGCAAAACAAATGACAAGAAAGAATTCACATAAATTTTACTTTTCATTTAATTTTTTTTGAAAATTGCAATGAAATATATCAAATGTTATCCCCATCACATTTGTTCAATAGGGTTCTGAACACACTTGCAAAATGTGTCAAGACTGTCAGATGACAGGATACATGTGATGACACAAGCCCCAATTTAAACTCCCTAATGAAATATCAAAATCAATGCATCTGATACACATGAATAAAGGTAAACTTTAATCTGATTTCACGAAGACACATTGGGAAATTAATCAATACCACTAAAGCAACTTTCACTCAATTTGGAGAAGGCAACTTCATACAATTCTAAATGGTACAAGGCTTGACAAGGCAAACAAGGTCTTTTGGACAAAACCACATCCAACTTCATTTGAAACAAATTTGCAATTTCATGCCTGACATCACATCAGTCACATTCTGTAACAAAGTGTCTTGCAAATATTGAAAAGCAATTTTAATGACATAAAAGTGATAAAAAGAAAAATTCTGACATGGACTCCACATACGAGTTTTAAGCAACTAAAATAAGAAGGGTAAAATTACCCTTCAAAATTTAGTTTTACACTATAGTGTTTTCATCTACCTGCATGAAGTTTCAAAACAATTTTTTTTTCTTTCATGGTTTTATCCCAAGAAATTGTTAGATCCTAGATGGTGCGGTATAGACCTATTTGAATTTCATGGGTGTTGGGTCTTTATAAAAAAAGTTCCCTCCAATCTAATCTCCCCCTCCCCCACAATTATTTCTGGAATAGTCCTAAGTCATAATTAGCATAGTTGAGTGCCTCAATACAGATAAGTTGTTACCAATTGAATTAACGTTCTTTAAATATATTATATTATTATTGTTATTATTACAAGTTTAAAATTCTAAAATTGCATGCTAGATAAGAATGCTATGCCTTGTAGGTAATGAAAGAATAGGGAAGGATTTATGCAAACAGATATTGCTTATCAATTATAAAAAAATAACTAGTAACACTGAACCATCAAGTACTTTCTCGTAGACTGTACATTCAAACTGATCTTCTGAAAATCTGCTTCAAAGAATATGGTGTAATAATGTCCAAGTCTAACACATCCGAGAATGTAACATACATTCTGTTTTGTAAAACACCCAATTTTGCAGTAATAAATTCACCATGTACTGTCAGAAACTCTGTTGTCAATGTGATGTCACAACTCTCCCTGCAACATAGAGCCATGGAGAATTTACATTTCTGGCTATTTTTGGACAAAATTATCCACAGTACGTAAGAATGGGGATAACAGTTTTGTGTTTTAAAATTTTAATTGTTAGGAGGAGTTAGAGTACTGGACAGATGGACAGTGGATATTATATTATCACCAATGTCAAAGTGTGTGGACAATAACAATAATACTATTACATACCCACAGCGAACCTCATCCGTCAAGTTGACAGAGAATTTCAAGCTCCTGTGACAGCCCAGATACTTCATGTAGTATTGCATTGTAGGAATGCTATTGCACACCTCCTCATTACTTCGGCCAGGAATTTCAGCTTGTAACAAGGCCCAGTCTATGTCTGTGCCTACAAAAATCATTTGTAAACAAAAATTTACATCAAATTGTCTAGAAGAAAGACACATAGCCTATACCTGTGTTGTGTACCTGGGACTTCTGCTGGTCCATGTTGATCAGTTTTTCTCCATGTCATATAATAGATTCAGTTGAAACTGGTAGCTTTGCATTTTAAAGCAATTAAGATTCTCCTAACTATATGACTGAATCCAATTTAAATTGCACTCATCTTTAAATTGTTTCCATCCAAGATAATACATCAAACAATCCATAGCATAATATCAATCATTTTTTTTTCATGTACAAATAAATGGTGCAGCAAAAAAGTTAATTCAAATCAATCCCACATTTTTGCCATTTCCATTTGCATGATTTTTTTAATCACACAATCATTTTGTGTCAATATTAAAATTTTTGTTTTAACTTTAATATCTCTTGAAATCATTGCATGTATAGGAAGTTGGCATTATTGAGACTTTTGCAAACAAAGATTGATTCTATATACCGCAAAATCGGAATATAAAATGTAACTTTTTTAAAGATTTTTTTAATTAAAAAATGCACCAGTGTCCTATATTGTGTTGTACTATTTTTTCCCTCCCTGTGCGTGTGTGTTGTGAATTGAGGCATTTATCACCGTTTTTGACAATACTGAATAACCTCATTATCTACCTAATGCTGACCTTCCAAACCAAACAAGACTTTTCAATAAGGCAGTTGATATTTATCCATACGTTAGACCAGTTTTCAGTACTTTATAACACAATACCACGTACTGCTATTGTTGACATGGAAAACATGCATTTAAACAGTTCAGAAGTGTGATCTGAGATTGATGCAATGAAGGCAAACATTATGTTCAACTAAAAAGTTAGAAAAGTACACTTAGACCTTATTTACCTCGAGTATAGTTTTAGAAACTGCAGTTCCAAACCGTATGGAGCTCAACTTGACATAATCTTTGGGTTTATTTTGAATTTCATGTGGTGATGGCTATCATCTCTCCTGCCATGAGACATACTCAAAACAAAATGTGATGTCCAATAAACGTAATTGTTGCCTTTCCTGCTTTTTTCCACAAAAATCTGAATATATTGTTTAAACATTTTAAGAAGCTTATCGTCTTTTTCATCTTCAACTCATTTTTTTTTTATTTGGCGCCATTTCTAGAAAATGCTATATAAATAACAGCTTTTTAATGCATACGTTGTGCATGAAAAATATGGGCTATTTAAAGCGTCTGAGATACTCCTGTAAAGTTAGACTGGTTCCCTGATGAACTCCACTGAATCTAATTTGAAACTCAGATCCGGCTCAAACACGGACAAGTCAGTATCCAGATTTTATCACAGTGATCATATTTTTGCAATGCAGGCATTTTGCATGAAAAATATGGGCTGTTTAAAGCGTCTGAGATACTCCTGTAAAGTTAGATTGGTTCCCTGATGAACTCCAATGAATCTAATATGAAACTCAGATCCAGATCAAACACGGACAAGCGGAATGATCATATTTTTGTCATTTTTGCTGTTATTCCATATGTCCATAATTTAAGGATCATTTCAGTAAGACTTTACAGTCAAATTGTAAGGATTGGTAAGTCTGCTAATATAGATATAATTTTTCAAGACTGCATTCTGCTGCATCACAAATCAACACAACAACAACAGCAGCACAAGGGAAAGCCATCTCAGAATGTGCCTACATGTATGACCCCTGATGAATTAGCTGACTCAACCTCTGACATTGACCTTGATACCGAAATCCATCGATTCATCCTGTTATAATGTGCATGGCAAGGACTATTCCAGAATATTAGAGATAATAAATCATGAGAACTCTGAATCAGAATTAAAAGGTTTCAGCCCTGAGGACATTTAGTGTTATGAGCATGAAACCACTCTTCTAGTCTGAACTGGAAATTATGCATACATGTGATTCTACCGGCAGTAGGCCAAAAATACAGTTTTAAAGGCCGTATACATCAAATACCGTTTAGCAGTTAAAATCAACCACTTTTGAAAATTAAAAGAATTTTAAATTTGTTTTAAAAAAATACCCAAACACGGTATTTTTACGCGTTCTGTCAACACATCAGAGAAACCAGCCAGAACCAGTCTACTGGGGACCAGAAATGTTCCACCAGTAAAATGACCGGTGCGATGATGCATTGCAGAGTAACAGGATTCGAATTGTTAAAGAACAGCTGACATGTGTACAAAGCAAGCTGCTAATTGATTACCTTATTGTTAGAATTTGAGGAGTTTAGGCCAAAGGTGGTCCATGATGTCTTCTGAGCCTTTGATAAAAATCGGCCGACCTTTGGCCGAGGTGAGATAAAATGAAGAGACCGACCATAACAATTTAATTTGGCAGACATACCAGAGTAAGTATTTTCATTTTTGTCCTGTTTAATTGGTATTGTATTGTTCCAGATGTTTTAAGAGGACAGCTCTAACATGTTTCGTTCAATTCTAAGCATGTGCTTTCTCCCAATGCTAAGAAACCACCAGCTAAGAAATATTACAAGTTCAAGAGTGCTTGGATATCAGAGTTTACGTGTGTGCAGGTGAGCAGCAAATGTCCATAGTTTGCATTGTGTTTTAAAAGTATGCATCTTTTGTATTTCATAAACTATTTTAAGTTTTCATGCACATAAATTTAGTTCAAGCCCTAGATAAAATATATTACAAGATAATTAATTTTAAAGTTTGGATAAATTATTCATAAAAGCATAAATACATCATGTATTTTTTTCATTTTTATTTCAAGTCTAAATCAATCTTTATTTGTTTAATTTACAGTGGTGAAACTTATTAACAGATTTTTGGATCTGAGCTATGAAGAGAAAGAAGCCCTTGAGGATAAGGCTCAGGAATACATCTTAAGTCCAAGTTAGGAACTTCCTTGTTGGAGTGAACAGCTTTGATGAGTATTGGAGAGTAGTCAGCAACCTCACAAACCCAGCAACAGGAAAACTGAAGTTAGAACTTCTTTGCAGGCTGTGCGTGATTGTCCTGTCATTACAACATTCTAATGCTGATACTGAGAGGACATTCTCCCTTCTTTGCAAAATACCAAGAGATTCAAGGGGAAATCAGGACCAGAGAACTATTGAATGTCTGTTAAGTGTGAAGCTCAATAATCACAATGAATGTCATCAGTGGTCACTAGACAGTGATCTTGTGAAGGAGACTAAAAATGCTACTGGATTTTATAAAAGACAAATCTTTGCAGTGAACTATCAGTGAACTATCAGATAAACAACTCTTCCTTTTTCCTTATTCTACCTTATATTGACTCATAATAAGTAATTATTATTGTAACATATTCCATCAGAATCTGAATCTGATTCATTATCAGATTTGCTATTTTATTATAGTATGAAGAGAATACATATTATGGCACAAAAAAGCATTTGTTTTGTTTTCCATCCCCTTGAAACGTAACATTTATGTCAATAAAAAATCTACTGGTTTAAAGGCCAATCTACTGATAAAAATTTGCAAATCTACTGGTTTGAAATCCTAGTTCTGTCACATGTATGTATCATGTACTGCATTTTGTGTTTCCTAGTCATTTCCTCTTTCACTAGGATCTTAAAAATTACAATTAGACATGCTCAGTTTTCACATGTGGTTGATATTATGCTTGATTTTATTTTTATACCTTCCTGGAAAATGATCAAAAAAGTTCACAGATGGTTAATATTCATTGGTGGACTATTTTCTGTGCTATATGGTACCAATGATACCAGCCCCAATCCTTCTAAATAAAAGCACCATCTTCCCATTCTTTTCTCAGTTATTCACCCATAAGTTCATCTCTCAATCCTCACTCCCTATTGTCCCAAAAGGTGACAATATTGTGAGAACTATGAACTTACAGTATACTGGGGAAGCACCATCACTTCTGGTTAGGATATACATGTACCGCTGCATGAGAACGTGATGGATCAGCTCAACTGTACACATGTTGTTTCCCGATATCATCATGTGGAATGCAATACACTGCAGCAGGTCCTCGTAGAATCTGAAAACCCAATAAAATCTTCTTAAAATTGTGTTTAGAGCATAACTGTGAGACAACCAAGTCTGAAACTGTACTAAAAAACTCTGCATAGTTAATGGCTGAACTAGATGGATAGACTAGGTATTGGATGTGGCATGCTGGGTCCTGGACAGAGTATGCTGGGTAAAGTGGTTCCACTCTTATATGGTCCCCCTGACCAGTGGCCACCTGCTTTATACGGCAAGATATCCTTGAAACCGACAAGTTTATGTTCAAAAATATCCCTCTAGGATGGCATCCTGTCTAACATGGCCAGCGACCGACATATTATTTACCCTTTGCGAATGGCCACATAATGGGGTTTACAGATAGAAATCTCACTAATATTTGTTTTTTTTCTTCTAAATTCAACACATTGATGTCATTTGTTCCAACATACTGATTTAGCAACTTTAATCCATACAACGAAGTAATCCAATTATCCTTATTGCTGTGTGTTTCTTATATGTTAGCTTTTGACACTTTGATAATTACTGCTATTATTGTTATGTATGATGTTTATATAATTAACTTTTATCGATAATTGTAAGTTTTATGGTTATTTGAAAATACATACTTAACTTTTGTCCATGCTTGTAAGTTGTGACATGTGTCAGGTAGGCCAGTATTTTCATAGGCATTTTGCAATCAGACTTATGTGACATAGGTCATGTAGGCATGTGTATTTATATATATTTTGGTAAACATATTAATTCCTATTCTAGCATTTTGGTTCTAATAAATCAGCCTGTAAGGAATCTTTTATAGCTTGTTGTTGAAATCAATATAGTTTGAGAGGAATTATTTAAAATATTCATTGGAAATACTAAAGTGCTCATCAACTTTTGGATTAATACATGATTTGGGGATTTATGTGAACTCATTCAAATACATTCGGGATTACATCTTTGTGGTACGTCAGAACATTCAAGGCTATTGGAATTCATTCAAAACATTCTATTATTTTTAACTTGTGATTAGGGCATTTAGGATTATTTGGAATTTAACTCACAAATTGTAAGTGTCTTTTAAATTTTCACTTTAATTGTCTGGAAATAAATTGCTTGTTGATTTTACTTACATTGTTGGTTTCACTTTCTTTTTGTTACATATTTGTAAGACCTAGAGTCGTAACAATTATTACCACCAATAATTATCAAGATGACAAAAGCTAACCATTGAGAAGCTCAGTATTGTTCAGCTGAAGTCAGTGTTACATCCGGTCAGCATAGAGTAAAAATGGTGTGTTAAAATATTAGAAAAATATGTCACCATATATTAAAAGAGAAAATCTTAAAAGTCAAAACCTTCATCTTGAAAATTTCCATTGTTTATAATATTAACACCTGCACCCAGTCATGTATCTGTGATATATACAGGAATTAGTTTCAGTGGCTAATAACATATTTTTAAGAAATAAACCAGCACAAAACAGATCCTCATTTTTATGTTTTTTTATATAGTGTTATGAATTTATATGTATTGAAATATAATTTAGTTTGCCATCAGTCTTACGTAATTGGTCCTGCTAGTAATATTTTGGATCAACCTTCTACTCTCCAGGTTGCTACAAAAATACACTAATGCAATTACTATGTCGGAACCATGGTATTTCCCCATGTCCCTCATTAAAGGCTATAAAGGCTAGTTGTTGTAATTACCTGCATCCATCTACAACACCAAAAGCTGGATTTTGGAGACGATTGAAAGGCCCTGAGCAGTTGTATTTAATCAGTGTTGTAAAATTCTCAGTTGGACACTGTGGTTTACTTACTGAAATGGAAAGCAAATAAGTTTATTTCTCAAAACGTATCACTCTAACATTGAGTTTTTTAATTAAGGCATTCAACAGTAATACACAAATACTGGAAGGAAGCTATAGAAAGCCTAATACTGATTTTCTAGCTAGCAGTTACCATAGTGTAATAAATTAATGAGGTGGAGTGTGTGTAAGTATCACCAGTTTTGTGATTAAGATCATTGACAGGTAAGATACACTCATCAATGAAAAATGTGACTTTAGCCATTTCCATAAAAATATCTGTGTGTGATTGATGTTTGTGGTGAATTTAAAAACATGACTTTATGACAGTACAATTTGGCTTTTTTAATGCTTATTCCTGGAGTCTATAGTGGACACAAATAGCTTCTGCATTAAATAAGGTGCCTAAAGTGTTCACATCTAAAATACTACATTACTTCTCCTCATTAAAGGTGAATTTTAACCAAACATTTATCTTCTTATCTTATGTGTATGTAACAGTGAAATATTCACACTATAAATTTTGATCAGGTATCATGCTTTTTTCCGCCTCCCTTGATTTAGGCTCTTTGCTTCCTTTGATTCAGGCTGTTTGCAAATATTTAAATATTATAACATGACTAATTTTTCTACCTGTTTTATGAATTGTTAATTTTTTTCCAAAGAAATTTTCATTTATTATAAGGCAACTAAATTTTTGCTTCTTGCTTTTCATGAGAATTAGGTATATTTCCACTCTCCTGTGAAAAACTTATATCTTTTGAACAAATAATGGAATTCATCACCAGTCACATTGCTTTCACATAGGTCACAAATATGATCACTTTTATCAACACCATGACAACCAACCAGTAGCAAACAAGACTAAAACTATTTTCCTAAATTGAAGAGTAGCTATCAGAAGAAGCTAACTGGGTCTGGCATGTTCAGCGGGATGATGACATTATGATTCCAGTTGTCTCACAGCATTTATAAAATACTGCAACAAGCTCTGGTATTATAAATCGACAGAAGAATTGAGAAGACTTTAACCATAGCACTGTTACTGGGGAGGCAGTTATTATCAAACAATTACAACATAAGTATGGGTACAGTCTGTAAACAGAATGTTTACCTGGATGCTGACAAGTATATCCACAATTGTTGGAGCAACATTTCTGACTTCCATTGCAGGCATAGTCTGAGGTACACACCATGACACAAGTTCCTTCTCCTATTGAAATTGGACAGTACCCTTGTTTGGAACCTGTGTCTAAATAATAATAATCATCCTTATATATTGAAGATATCTACGGTTTTTGAGAAGATATAAAGAAATATTTCACTCATGAAGTATTTCCTTATATCTACTCCAAAAAACCTAGATTTTCTTTTAATTATACACTTTTTAGGGCAAAACAATTGATCTGCATGGATTATTTTCTTTATTCTGTACCAATGCAAATAACGGCTGCACTACTACATTGATAAAAAGTTCAGAACATTTACAATAACTTTAGAACACCAACTTTTTACAAGTTTAGCTTGTACATATAATGCTTAAAATTGCATATTTTGTCAAATTAATGACTGTTTTCATGTGAAAATGAAGAGATTTTTAGTTTTGTTAAAACATTTCTTCCACAGATTGATACAGTGAACATTGCTGAAATGGGGGGTACTCTAGACACATTACAGAGCAGTGGTATCTGGCAGACTTCAGAGTGTAACATCTTTAATGATTGTGAATTTACTTGTAAATATTTTGGTTCTTTATATTTTTATTTTTGCATTCAAACATGAATATTTTTGTGTGTGGCCTTGGCAAGATTGCAGTCTAGTCTGATAACAGGTTCTGCACCAAATTTTTATTGTGGCTTAATTTCGGCTTGCAATCAACACTCATCAAAGCCTGATTTCTCCATCATTTTCAAGCATGATTATGATTGCGATGAGAGTTAAAATTGCTACTTAAACAATTTTATTACTATATTTAATCAAGAGTTTTTCCTAAAAATTTGTATCGTTTATCACAGAGTGTAACAGGTACACAATAATGTACGGGTGACATATAATATCGAATAGTAACAGATAGTAAGAGATCATATAAGTTCAGGCACTGACATTTTGCATGATTCATGTTGAAAACTAATTATAAAAAGTTAATACTTTTAGCTTATTTTCTGTTATTTGAAGATCATTTTTAAGCATTTCTTGATGGTGTCTATTCATTTATTACACCAATGTATAAAATAGGGTCTAGAGTCTTGACGCATTTTAGGATCTTTTCATCATGATGGGGAGAGACTGAGAGGGAAAGGGAGGGAGGAGCAGAAGTAGAAGAAAAATTAAATAGGCCTAAATATAGAAATACAGGTTTTAATAACATACATAAGGAGACAGATATATTTCAAAAATGGGAAAAGAAAGTACTGTATATACTCGCATATAACCCGGGTCCAAATGCAAACAACATAGACCCTGATCTGCCATTGCATAATGCACCAGCAGATCAGGATCTATGTTGTTTGTTCTATTGATGAGTCCTTACAAACTGCATAGACCCAGATCTGCCAGCACATTATGTGATGGCAGATCTGGGTCTATGCAGTTGGTATCGGTTTATACGTAAGTATGTACAGTAGTTCCAAAAGTGATATCGCCACTTTGGTGGTATAATTTTTCTCCCACTGATATATTTCAAAATCTCACTATGAATGTTTATAATATATAATCACACATTTTAAATTGTTTACCCTTGACTTTTTTAAAACCAGAAATCCTTTGTTCTTGCTAACCTGTAGAGTTACCTTTTCTCATGTATTTTGTCTATTTTACCATTTCTCATATATTTTGTCTATTTTACCATTTCTCATATATTTTGTCTATTTTACCTTATCTCATATATTGTGTCTATTTTACCATATCTCATATATTTTGTCTGTTTACCATTTCTCATATATTTTGTCTATTTTTACCTCTCATTTTTTTTCTTTCATTTTGTAGGGGAGTTTACTTTGTATCATAATGTAAATACACCCCCCCACTCCACCCCCCATTTCATAATTTTTGGGTGCCTAGCTCAAAATGCTGGGCTACAATTCATACCCACACCATTACATATGAATCAACACACAAAACAGACAAAATGCTACATACCCTTCCAACATCTTTCGACAGTAGTCTAATAAAATACTTCACTGCCATACCAGTCAAAATCAAATCAATATTTCCTTAAAAATAAATTTGAAAATTCTCTTTCAAAGAACTCTTGATGCATATTCAACATAACTAGTACACAAATAATAAAATTAAGCTTACCTGTACAGTTATATGGACTGAATGTTTCCCTTATTAAATTAGGATCAATATTCAGGTTTTGCAGGATGTAATCCATGTTGGATACAAATGTGCTGAGGATAGTGTCATCAGAACAAGCCTCAGGGTTCCCTGTAATCATCTGTATACAGTTCATTGTAGAGTGGTACAGGCTGTATAAAAAACAACAATAGAAACTTTGAGAAGATCTGGAAATGTATCTCATCTTCAAAACATCACATCCCTATATGCTCCTAATTTTGGATCTTTTGGCTTACAAATCAATGAGAATGTCTAATCTCCCAAGTTAAACTATGTGCAATTCCTGATGAAAACCTCCTCATACAAGGAAGATAAACAACCATTTCAAACAGTAAATAAAGGTTTCGCAGAAACAGCTATTTCAAACAATAAATGAGAGTTAGGCAGAAAAAACAATTTAATAAAGTATTACAATGATGCCCATATTGACAAAACTAGTTCAGTGACCCCCAATATTTTCATATTAAATTAACTTGCTATGGACCAGTCTTCAACTGATTTCAAGATGAATAAAATCTGGATGTAAGTAGTCTTCGACTTTAAATAACTATCTGCATGCATCCCAAAATAGATCATTTCAGGATGAAATAAGCTAGCAGCAATGGATGCATTGCAAAGGGCCTTGCTCTCTATAAATTTGTTCCGCAGGCCTTAAACCGATGAACTTCTGTTGGAAAAAAAAAGTTTAGTGAAGAGAGGCACTCAGGGGTCATAACTCTTTTAAATGGTAATGAGGAATGCTGGAAATTCAACTCATTCAAGGTCTCATGAATATAAATGTGCATAACATCTTTACCTGAAATAAAATATTCTTTAGTAAAAATATGCTGCAGAAAATGAATGTAGGAGGATGGAAGATCAGGGGCCATAACTCTTATAAATGAAGATGTGGAATACCAGAAATTATATTTGTTCAAGATCTCATCAATATAAAGCTGTATGCCAAATTTGGCTGAAATCCCATAAATCTTAGTACAGTTATGCTGCGGAAACCACAATCAGGAGGAGGGGCAATCAGGGGCTACAACACTTGTAAATGACATCGTGCAATGCTGGAAATCACAATCACTCAAGATCTCTTCAGTCTGAAGTGACATGCTGAATATGGTTGTAATCTAATATATATTGGTGAAATTATCTTGCAGAAACCAACATCAGGAGGACAAGCAATCAGGGGCCATAACTCTACTAAATGAGACTAAATCCATAGATGACACATATAAGCCTATGAGACAATGTTCATACCAAAATTGCATAAAATATGTTGAATGGTTCTTGAGCTATGCCAGTTACAAGCATCACCCCATGTTAAGATATGAAGTTAATTGTCAAGGGCCATAACTCTATCCAAAAAAGAGTTGACAATATAAATACCATAAAAGGCAGGTCTAGGGCTATGAGACTATGTACACAGCAAATTGTATCAGAATATGCAGGGTTCCCAAATTTTTTGAAACTGACATTTTCAGGTCTTTTCCAGTTTTTTTCCTAAGGATTGAACTTTTTTGAAATTCTCTTAATATGCAGGTCTCAGGGAATTTTTTTTCAATGCACTCTTCCTTGGGACGAGTGAATTGCGATAGATACTTGTCCATGTCATCACTTTACTCAACACAGTATACTTATCACAACACTACTTACACTCTTAGTAAAAAACCACTGGCATGCAATGCAAGCTTGATACTAGACCTGCTGTCTTCACTCTGAACATAATATTTTCATGATCTGACCCCATTTTAGTATAAAGTTTGCATCAGGTGCCTGTATAAAAAGCGAAGTCAGCTCCTTTGCGACATGTTCTGGACTGACAAAAGGCAAAAGTAATTTATAATTGATGTACGCTAGATGTTCAGCAATGTTGAGTTTCTCAGCTTATTAAGGGTAGAAAATGCCCACATATATTCTCAAGGTGCAAATCTGAATCTACTCAGCCCAGGGACAAGTAAGTAGTAAAGTTTTCTTTGGCACAGCAAAGTTTTACGCAGTCAGGACAAGAGGGCAAGTGTTTCCTGAGCCCTGCTTATGTCTGATTGATGCCCTAGCATCTTCTTTCAATGTAATCCGACTATGGACAGTATTTTAATGCAACTATTGTCAAGGACAAAAATGCCCAAACAGTTGGTAGATTTTGATGTATTGAGCAAGGTCTGATAGTAAATTCACCGCAAAGATGAACTGGGTTGTCAAAGGTTACTATTGACAATAATGCTTAACAATGTCTTCCCAGTGCAAACTATCACATAATAAGCACAGATTTATCCCAATACATTTTTGTTACATTTATAATATCAAATGGGGAACTGGGCAAGATAAATTTTATTATTTTTATCTAATATTTAATGAGATCACATGTCGCAGATTTCTACCTAAGATTGAATAATAAAAGGAACACACTACAAGAAACAAAGAAACTAAATTTCTGCCAGATTCCAAAGTAAATACACAACCGTAGGAGAGAAATTAAGATATAACAGTGGTACCTAACTATAATGTTGTTCACAGCAGCCAAAAATGTGTACTGTGATAAAGGTGAGGTCACCTAATACTGGGGTACATTATATAGAAAAATAGCAGCCAAAAATGTGTACTGTGATAAAGGTGAGGTCACCTAATACTGGGGTACATTATATGGAAAAATATAAGTCAACCAGAATAATGGTATCCATGACTATACCCATGTTATATCAGGAACCATGTTATACTGCAGTGCTTAATAGTGAACTACCACTATATAATATATCATGGATATAATAGAGAGATCATTACCTGCATTTTGTACTCTGGTCCATATTCACATCAGAGAAGACAGCCCAATCTACCTGGCATTTTGTTTGCAGTGCAGCCAATAAAAACTCCTCACTGGTACATTCTGTGCAAAAAGGTCATACAGCAATAAAAAACTAATATGAAGTTGAAAAAAATGTGTTCATAAAATTGAATATTGTGTTTTCTATTAAATTTACTTTTCTTTATAAGGCGCAATGTACCACAAGAATTTTTCAAACAATGTCTCATAATTATGTATGATGTTGACTGTAGATGATGTAAGATATCCAATAAGTCTGTATACCAAATATTTTTACAAGATTCTATGAAGTCCAATGATAATTTTGAGGAAAAAGAAGGGTATTCAAACAAAATTATTAATCCCCAGTAATTCTATGGATCTATTAGTACAAGGGTGCATCGAAGGGACTGATGTTCTACTATCTGAAAAGAATTTCCAGGAATTCAAGATAAGACCATTTTTTTTTTTAACTGCTGAGTGCTGAACCCATCTCTGATTTTCTTAAACAATAAGATTTTCGAATTAGCCACTGTGGCAGCCATATTAGATGCAAGATCATCACCATTTTCATTTAGGACAAACTAGATACCATTATAAGACTTTTGGTGAAAACTCCATGTTGATATGACCATCCATTCAGGAGAATTAGTGAGAAGATTTTCAATATGTTCATTATGGCAGCCATATTTGAGGTCAGATCAGCACCATTTTCAATCAGGACCAACTAGATATCATAATTAGTCTTCTGGTGAAAAGCCCATGTCAATATGACTTTCCATTTAGGCATAGTAGCAATAACAAAATTTTCAAGATGGATGCAATGGTGGCCATACTGGATGTCAAGTTGGTATCATTTTCATCTAGTACCAACTAGAAATTTTACAAAGTCTTCTGCTGAATACCCCATACCCCATATGATTTTACATTCAGGAGGAGTAGCAATAACAAGATTTTCAAGATTGCTGCCACGGTGGCCATATATGTCAGATCATCACCATTTTCATTTAGGACCAAGTAGATATAAGAAGTCTTTTAGTGAAAAGCCCTCATTGATATGACCACATATTCAGAAGTATCAATAACAAGATTTTCAAGATGCCCACTAAGGTGGCCATATTGGATGTATGAGAAGAACCATTTTTATTTTGGACCAACTAGACATCACAAGAAGTTTTCAGGTGAAAAACCCATATTGATATGACTTCCTATTCAGGAGTAGTAGCAATAAGATTGTGCAGATGACTGCCATTGAGGCCAGCAACATTGGATGTCAGATCAGCCCCATTTTCATTTAGGACCAAGTAGACATCATAAGAAGTCTTTTAGTGAAAACTCCATGTTGATATGATCATCCATTCTGGAGAAGAAGGAATAACAAGATTTTCAACATGGCTTCTGTGGTGGCCATACTGGATGCCTGAGCAGCACCATTGTCACTTATGACAAATTAGACCATGGGATGCATGTGTGTGTAAAGTTTCATGGCAATCCTCCAAGTAGTTTAGAAAAAGTACTGAATAACAAACTTGTGCTAATGGATGGAGGGACGATGGATGTCAGACAACAGACCATTCCACAAGCTCTTCTGGACTATGGCAAGTAAAGCTAAAAATTACATGTTAGATATCACTGGTCATTTTGCTCATTCTATTTGTACAAGAAACATACAATAATTTATGCCATTATAATTACAGCATGGAAAGAAGGGCACATAAAAAAAGAATTATTCACTTTCCTTCTAAGTAAAATCTCCTTTATTGAACATATAATTTTACCTTTTTATCAAGTAATTACAGTTCTTTTGGTACTTTACTTGCTGCATACCCTATTTACACTGAAACACAACAGATCAATGATAGACAGGCAGATGGTATGGTAAGAGTACAACAGATCCAATGCTAGACAAGAAGATGGTATGGACAAGAGTACAACAGAGCAATGCTAGACAGGCAGATAGTATGATAAGAGTCAAACAGATCCAGTGCTCGTCAGGCAGATGGTATGGACAAAAGTACAACAGATCCAATGCTAGACAGGTAGATGGTATGGCAAGAATACAACAGATTCAATGCTAGACAGTTAGATGGTATGGCAAGAACACAACAGATTCAATGCTAGACAGGTAGATGGTATGGCAAGAGTACATCAGATCCAATGCTAGACAGGGAGATGGTATGGTAAGAGTACACCAGCTCCAATGATAGACAGGAAGATGGTATGGTAAGAGTACAACAGATCCAATGCTAGACAAAAAGATGGTATGGACAAGAGTAAAACAGAGGAATGCTAGACAGGCAGATGGTATGGTAAGAGTACAACAGATCCAGTGCTAGACAAAAAGATGGTATGGATAAGAATACAACATATATATTGCTAGACAGGTAGATGGTATGGCAAGAATACAATAGATCCAATGCTAGACAGGTAGATGGTATGACAAGAGTACATCAGATCCAATGCTAGACAGGTAGATGGTATGGTAAGAGTACACCAGCTCCAATGATAGACATGCAGATGGTATGGTAAGAGTACAACAGATCCAATGCTAGACAAAAAGATGGTATGGACAAAAATACAACAGAGCAATGTTAGACAGGCAGATGGTATGGTAAGAGTACAACAGATCCAGTGCTAGACAAAAAGATGGTATGGACAAGAGTACAACCGATCCAATGCTAGACAGGTAGATGGTATGACAAGAGTAAAACAGATCCATTGCTAGACAGGTAGATGGTATGGTAAGAGTACACCAGCTCCAATGCTAGACAGGCAGATGGTATGGTATGAGTACAACAGCTCCAATGCTAGACAGGCAGATGGTATGGTATGAGTACAACAGCTCCAATGCTAGACAGGTATAATAATAATACTACTAATAATAATTACTTTATTTAAAGAAGAAGCTCGTTTGGTCAACTGACCAATCTTCCATGAGGCCTTCTACTTATTACATGTATGTGTTGTAAAATTTTTACAAGTTGTGGTGACACCAATGCTATTAAAAACTAGATAACTGATTTATTGCTACTATAACATATCGTATGGTATGAGTACAACAGCTCCCATGCTAGACAAGTAGGTGGTATGGTAAGAGTACAACAGATCCAATGCTAGACAGGTTGATGGTATGGTAAAAGTACAACAGATCCAATGCTAGACAGGTTGATGGTATGGTAAGAGTACAACAGATCCAATGCTAGACAGGTAGATGGTATGGTAAGAGTACAACAGATCCAATGCTAGACAGGCATATGGTGTAGCACGAGTACAACAGATCCAATGCGAGACAGAAAGATGGTATGGCAAGAGTACAACAGATACAATGCTAGACAGGCAGATGGTATGGTGTGAGCACAACAGATCCAATGTTAGACAGGCAGATCATATGGCAAGAGATCCAATGCTAGACAGGTAGATGGTATGGCAAGAGTACAACAGATCCAATGCTAGAAAGGCAGATGGTATGGTAAGAATACAACAAATCCAATCTTAGACAGGCAGATGGTAAAATAATACAACAGATTAAATGCTAGACAGGTAGATGGCATGTTAAGAGTACAACAGATCCGATGCTAGACAGGCAGATGGTATGGCAAGAGATCTAATGCTAGAAAGGCAGATGGTATGGTGAGAGCGCAACAGATCCAATGCTAGACAGGCATATGGTATAGCAAGAGTACAACAGATCCAATGCTAGACAAGCTAATGGTATGGAAAGAGTACAACAGATACAATGCTAGAAAGGCAGATATTATGGTGTGAGCACAACAGATCCAATGCTAGACAGGCAGATGGTATGGCACGAGATCCAATGCTAGACAGGCAGATGATATGGTAAGAATACAACAAATCCAATCTTAGACAGGCAAATGGAAAAATAATACAACAGATCAAATGCTTGACACGTAGGTGGCATGGTAAGAATGTTAAGGACCCTTTATGACAAAATATTCTTGCATAAGTCATGCATTTAAATGTCTACCATGTATCCATATTATTTAAGTTACAGTAGAGATACACTTTGGTTTGTGATAAAGGACTAAGTTCACTTTACCTTCTAAATGGCCCTAAAATCTGGTAAAAAATAAATGTTCATGGATAGTTTTATTCCTGTCATGAAATGTTTCAGTATGAATAAGAGTTCAAACAGGTATCCTTTTGATGTCATGTATCATGCAAAAGATTTGGAGTGCATGCATATCGCCCACCATAATATTTTGCCAGATGGTAATTAAGCCCAATAATGACATAATGCAAAAGGACTAATTTGGTTCATAAATGCATTTTGTATTAAAAATGAGACCACAGTTCTTCACTGCTGTTCCAAAGATGATCTTAGGATCACAAACAAATACAGAAATTTAAAAAAAAGAAACAAAGTGAAAAGAATAATGAAGTATGTATATCTGATCTGTTAAAATATTAGTACCATATATACTCACATAAACGAAATCATATTTTGTAAGACTTTAAACAAAACAAATTTTCTCAATAAATAATATAATATATGACAAAATATTGATCAATGAACATCTTCGTAAATGCCTATTTGTGACAACACTACAAGAAATAAATACCAATAATTAAGAAGTCTTGTCAAATAAAATTTGGGTTTTCATTTGATCTTATCATTCAGTTTCAATATTATCAAAATAAAAGTGATATGCCCTCATCTATTCAAATGTGAAAAAAGTCATTCGACAGTCATGTCAATGCCCACTAGCATTTCAGTGATAATTTAATTAAATGCTTACTCAGTGGCAAAGCTGGCTTTATTTTGACAAATATTAAGAACTTAAATGTCTTTTTCTAGATGTCATGAGCTAATTAAAAGATTGCTTCCAGCTAACTGTAATACATACTGTATATATTTGCGTATAATCCAAATACCAACTGCAAACTGCATAGACCCAGATCTGCCATCACATAATGCGCCAGCAGATCTGGGTCTATGAAGTTTGTAAGGATTAATCAGTAGAACAAACAACATAGACCCTGATCTGCCAGTGCATTATGTGAGTGCAGATAAGGGTCTATGTTGCTTGCATTTGAATTTGGATTATACGCGAGTATATACGGTAAGTTCCTAGCATTGCCCCCACCAACACATACAGACACACACACAGCTAATTTTAACCAAACTTTGAGCCTTCCTTGCTATCTCATGCCCTTGCTTATGCTGTAGTCAATATTTATAGATTCCATGGCTTGCAAAATATCAAGGGAGAGGTGTACAGTGAACAAGTTTAAGATTAATCAAAAGATTTTGTATGTGAAGTGGCCATGATAAAGAAGGACATTTACTGATCACTTACATGCAGTTAGGCCATATGTTCTAGTCTAGTGGAAGGTGTACCCGAGTTTGGAGTGGAAGGTCATAGGTTTGATCCTCAAAAACAGCCACATAACACCTCTTTCACTGTTCATACATTGATCTTTACAAGATTTATTTCCTTTGTCCAATTATCCTAAAGCTTACCATGTGAGAAGTTGACTGACAAGGATTGTAAATCAATATCCCTAATGATCTCAGCATCTGGATTCCTTGTTATCATCTCCTTCACAGCCTCAGACAGGCCCATCCTTACTTCCTCCTCTGTAAACCTAGCATCTGGTCTCATCTTCAATTCCAGCAACACAATTATTTGAGCTAATGGCAGTGGTATACCACCTTCACTAGGTGGTTGTGATGATGGTGGCACTGGTTTATCAGTACTTACTCTACCATCAGAAAGTGTGTCACGTCTTCTACGTCTTCCTGGCTTATCTTGAGGTGGTCGAGGTGGTGATGTCCCAGTGCCTAACCAATCATTAGGTGGGAGACTGTTCTCTGATCCATTTATTGGTAGTGGTGGTGGTGATGATGGTGCTGTAACACTCCCTGAATCATTATTATGTGGTGGTAATGGTGATGGTGGTGGTGCCACTCTGACTGTAACATTATTAGGTGGTCGTGCTATTGATGGTGGAGTACTGCTTCTTGATCCATTGAAAGATGATGGTGGTGATGATTGTGGTGTAACATTCCATGAATCATTCTTATGTGGTGGTGATGGTGGTGGCACCCATCTGTCTGACACATTATTAGGTGATGGTAGTGGAGTACTGCTCCCTGATCCACTGTTAGGTAGTGGTGGTGATGATGGTGGTCTAACACTCCCTGAATCATTATTATGTGGTGGTAAAAGTGATGATGGTGGTAGACTACTGTCTGTTCTGCTATTAGGTGATGGTGGTGTACCACTGCCTGGTCCATCACTAGGTGATGGTGATGGTGTACTATTCCTTGTCGTTATGTCATCTACATTGACAAATTTTCCATGTGTTGACCTGAAAAGGACATACCGTATACAATGAATTTAATGTATTTGCCTGTTGTTCTCATACAAAAGATTTCTATGATGAACTTTTTGCCTTCTTTAACATTCTTTGTAGAATAAAAAGAATTCAATTGAATGCTTTGTTTGCCTGCTCAGCCATTGAATGACCCAGACACCTTAGAACAAGGAAAGTAGATCACTGTGTCCTACTTTTTAACAGTGTCAAATAAGTCCTCAGAATGAAAGTTGTAATCAAGTTTTGTGACTATATAAAACAGTGTTAAATAATGGATCTAATACAAATAAGCTTTATATAATCACTTGATTGCAAAAAGTAGATCACTGAGACCTATTTTTGCTAGAAGTGAGTAGTGCTCTGCAAGATGAATGTACCAATAGTTTTATGACTGAATATAAAGCTGTTTCAGTCACATGTAAATAAATGCAAAGACTTGATGTTAACAACTACAATAACAATAATCATTCTAAAAATTCTACTAGAAAAGTGATTTCTATGTCTTGAATATGTATCATATTGAGAAAGTGATCCCTTTGTCTTGTGTATGTATAATCCTGAAAAAAGTGATCCATATTTCTTGCATATGTACAATATTGATAAAGTGATCTCTATGTATGGCATATGTATAAAATATTGAGAAAGTGATTCCCATGTTTCGCATATGTATCATATTGAGAAAAAAACATCATCTTATGATCACTGCCTATTCAATTTCCAAAGTGAGAGAAAAAAAAAAAGAAGAACCAGTCAGAGTTGACTCTTTGAAACAAGAAATGCAGCTGTTTGACAATAAGAATCTCACCTGCAGCAAGGATATGGACACGAATACTGTGAATTTTTATTATTATTTATATGGTTCTAACTGTCCTATTTATCATGTATCAGCTACATCACAAATTGAAAGTTAAAAAAATATATTAGTCATTCAACTCACACTCTACCTCCTTCAAAGTAGTACTGTATTTAAGAGCACGGCATTTCTTATAGAAATTACAGCAGTAGTATTAAGAACATTTGCTTATGCGTGTGTTATAATGGATGTCAATCTTATCTTTCATCAAGAAGTGTACACACACACACATGCATATATATATTATATGGATTTGGACCACTAATTTATTTCCCATAGAACTTAATGTTAATATATTAAAAATTAAAAATAATTTCTGCATTAGAATGGCATACAAACCACACATGCTTCCAATCATTAGAGTTGTTAAAACAATTTCAGCTTTGAAAAACAGGCATTTTTTAGCCATGTGCTGTTAAACAGGGTGACTCCATGGTCAGCACCTAATAACATTGCTTTGAACCAAGAGTTCATATGCTATTTTGCCAGTAGGAAATTAAATACAGGATATCACATCAAAAGAAACTATTTTGCTGTCAACTACAGGACATAGATTGAAGTTTATGAAATTAATGATGGAAAAAATGAAACCCATTTACTAGCTAATGGGTGCATCTCAAATATTTAGTACTCTATTCTTTATTCCCCCCACCAGTAGACTGCTTCTCTGCCTGTAAAATAAGTAGTGGTCTGATACCTTTAATGTTTCCATTCTCTTGGTATGCATTTTTAATCACAATCCACAAACTTAATTTTATTAATTTAAGTACCCAAGATAATGTCCTTTCCAAGACAAACAAACTTCTGATATCCACAAATTTCAAGTGATTCAGTAACATGATGAAGATAAAAATAAATGAATAATGACTCATTTGTTTTACAAACAAATCTGTATGCACATTTATAAAATGAACATATTACAAATGATATGTGTCACATTTGATAAATGTAACAATCAATCATGACACATGTTATGTATGATGTTTATATAATATTATAAATATTTCAGGAAATTATAAATATACTTTAATATTTGCTTAAACCTTAATGTTAAATATAATGTTGACATGTTTAGCTATTGTTCTTGAATTAGGTTGTTTACTTAATATTTGAGTTCAAGGACGGTTTTGGTAAACAAGTTGTTTATTCCATTTGAGGTCAGGGTTGATTTTGTTTACAGATAAAACCAGAATTTCCTTAGAGTTATGTGTTACAAGTCACACACACCATATAGTATTCTAGAACATTGTCATGTGACCTATCTTTAATATATACCATGTTTAGTGGACAGTTTTTCAGTTTCGACCTTACCATCAGTCTTTTAAAGAGTTATTACAGTTGTGAAAAATCATTCCAAATTCAGAGAGAGGAATTATTTATAATATTCATTGGAATTATAAAAGTACTCATAAACTTTACGATTTTGGATTTTTAACTGATGATTTTGGGATTTATGTGAACTTATTCAAAGATATTCTGGAGTACTTCATTTTGGCACATCAGCACATTAAAGACTACTGGCACATCAAGACATTGATGAATATTGACACATCATCACATTCAAGGATACAGTAATTCATTCGGAACATTCTATATTTAGGACTTGTGAAAGACACTTAGGATTATTGGATTATTTGGATTTTAATTCATGTTATTGTAAGTGCCTTTTGAATTTTCACTTTAATTATCTAGAAATAAATTCCTTGTTGATTTTTACTTGATTTGTTGGTTTCACTTTCTTTCTGTTATATTTTTTTAGACCATAGAGTTGTAACATATATATATTACTCAATACAAGCATGGTGCACATTACATATAAATGAGGATTTATTGTCTTTAAAAATATAGTGTTTTGGGGGATAAAACTAATTTCAATTATGTAATACTTACCTGCTACTATTGGACTGGAGACTAGAGTCCCAAAAAAGGAAAGCAATGAAATACTAGCAGATAATGTATTACTGCTATTAAAATGGCTTGGTTTATAAACTAGAGGAAGGTGAAGATACTGACCCTATGGAAATCACTCTGACCGACTCCAAGTCATTACGAAACTGACTAACACTGAGAAGATTGGTCATCTGTGGATAGAAAAAAAAATTTGGTCAGTTTTATACTAGTTAACAATTTCCAGGTACCAGGATTTTCAGTTGCACATGGAAATGTTTCAAGGATTAGAATAGAAAACACATACCATTCAAACACATACCATTCAAACCAAAACAAACTTATTGAAAAGATTTAAATCATGTGAGATAAAACAGCACGATGTGCAAGTTAGCTCCGCCCATACAGTACGTGAACATTTTCCATTCAGCAAGAGTGAACCATTAATGATGAGTTCATTCTCAATGATCACGGGTGAAATGAGTAGCATACATGTAGGTTAATCTGATAAATTTAAATATACAAAATATTACCTTATTATGCATGATCAAACTGTATTATTTTCTATTACATCAAATCTTTTCTTTACCTATTATTGATGAACTTTATCAATATCATACGAAGACAGATTTCATGTGAATTGTGTTCTTGATGTGCACAATCTATTTTTGGGAGGCAACAATTACAAAAGAGAAAGAAAGAGAGTCGTGCTTTGTACAATGAAGAAACTAATAAGTGCTAAATACCCTATTATTCATGTGACATATGTTATGAGTGAGCGTAATCTGTTGCTGTGAGGCAAATATTTAGATATTTGTAGCTTTGTACAATTAAGAAAATGTCATACACATCTTTTGGTATGAAAGTTACTTCTTTGTGGAGACAGTTTTAACAAAGATCATGTTATTCAAATGCACATTCAAAAAGGCATTTACTTACAAAAGTCCATAAAAATACTTCAGTTCCTGTGCATAGAAATCCAAGTTATACTATTACACCACAGGAATTGATGTAGACAAAGTGAGCAACGAAAAGAAACACAAGAAGAATAACTTGTAAATAAAATTTGTTGGGATCTCCAAGTCATGTGCAGAAGGAACTGCATGTATAGCAAGATAGCAAATATACATGTACATTGGATATTATTCTTCAGTCCATTGTAATGTCTGGGAGGGTAAGACAAAATGTAGTTTGACTATAATTCTTCTTTCCATATAATTTTTGTATTTGCTTCCTGAATGTGTGCATAAATGAACACTTTATACATAAAGAACAGTGACATCATTTCAATTTAAGGATAGTACAATTAACAAGCAATACAACAATCAATATAATTGTAACCCCCGCATCTGGTCTTGGTTCCATCCACATATGCATGTTAGATGAGTAGTCCTGTTCCAGTGACATCATCAATGCTGCTGAGACAAAACTTGACCTGAACCATACAAGCTTACAAGTCAATCAGTGCTCACACAGTTTGATGTAAATGCAAATTGCATAATGATGATATGTTCAAACTGAAGCACTTTTACATTGCTTTCTTCAATTTAGTTGTTTATAGCATCAATATTACATTATTGTACATTTGGTTTTCATTGAAATTATAACCTCAGGTAGATGGGTATAGCTGTCTCATATAGATGAACATGTATGAATTAAAATACTGACATTAATGGATGTTATCACTGAAACAAAATGGTAAAAGAGGTGAACATGGTTACATTAAAAATGGACTTTAATAAGCACATGGCAGAGAAGAGGTGCTGGCAAACCAATGAACTGCAATACAATATGAGGCAATTATTGACAAAAGCTCAGGAACTTTTGCTCCATCTCTCACTCTCAGAATCTTAATACAATATTTTTAGGCTAAAGCTGATGTCCTAAATTGTAATGTGTGTAAATATGTGTCTAAATAAGAACTGTACTGCTGTTATGCACACAATTTCATGAACTAGCGGCAGTTAACTGGTGTTAGTCTTCACAGGACTTAACTCGACTACCATCCATAAAATTGCATTGGTTGATTCCGTACTGGGTATTTCAAAATCCCTGCATAAGGAAAGGATAAATTCCAAAGTCGATTGAAAAATACAGTAAATACATAGAAGATTTAGTAATAATTCAAACAAGTTGGCATTTTCTCCAAGCAAACCTAACTGTCTGCTTTTATTCAAACTCTTTACAGTTGTTTGAACATTAAATGCTAATTGATACATGGCCATCAAACTTTCTCAATCACCACAAAATGCTATCATAATAAAAACTGTGTGGCAAGGAATTCTTGATCACTCTCGTGCATATTAAAAAGGTCCTTCTCACGGTTGTCTCACCACAGCAATTTGCAGTGTATGCGAGATTATGGTCTTGTGATACATGATAGCAACCAAAATACACAGGAGAATAAACAAGTTTTCTATATCTGAAAAATATCCATGAGTTTAGACTGCATTCAGTTCTATCCAGCTCTGGAAGATGGATAGTTCTGACTGATCATGCATTATTGATTATGCAGAATCTATGCGAGCTTGGCCAGTTAGTGATATTACTGATATGCAGGTGTCCACTTACTTTTTGGTGTATTTTGCTAACCAGTTCCTTATGTTCAGCACTGGATCGGTCTGCCAGAATATCTATCCACTCCTGGTTCAACTGCATCTTGACAATGAACAGTGATCCTAAAAACAGAAAGTGATACAAGTCATATTATATGTGCCCTCTCTCAGACAAAAGAAATTAAATGATCCAAGAAGACTTTAAAAAGTTATCCAACTTAATGCCTTTATCAAATCTAGGGAAACATTCTGACAAGCTCAAAATGACCTTGATTTCTAGCAAGTCCAACAAGACAAACTTTTATAAAACATCCCATATTTTTTATACCTATATGACTAATAATGTTATACTCTCAGGGCATTTTATTTAAGTTAAATTTACCAATGACCAGTCTGTTATTAACAAAACCTTTTAATGCAATATAATTATTATACTCCAACTAATGCAATTTTAAAGTTGTATTTGAAGAAACACTAAGAGTAACGTATAAAGTTTCATGTATTGTCAAGGCTTATGCCCAGTTAGATTCATCCAGCTCTTTGATTTCACATAAGAAACTCCCTGTAACCACATAAGAAACTCCCTGTAACCACATAAAAAACTCCCTATAACCACAAAAGAAGTGCCATGACTGCAAAAAGTATCTGAAATATGATTTTTTTTTTTTTCGTGTCCCAAGATTTATATGCCTGTAAAATATATAAAATTTTTGGTGTCCCAAAACGTGTAGACAAACAAATTTAAAGACAAAATTGGGAAAATCACATACGTCACACAGCAGTAACCAGCTCGTTCAATTACCACGTCATTCGTCAATAAACTGTTATAAGCTATTATTGTTTTATGTTATTATTTTGCATGTGTATATTTTCCAATTTCTCCAACTTGATTTAAAATAAAGGTAAATAAAGACTTCATAATTCATAGGCCGCTTATATTTAATGGAAGACCTGTACTACTATAGTGTACAGTACTTACACAGTGCAAATCATACTTGGCGTCACTTATATCCTTCTTTATTCCCCAAAATATTCAATACAGATTTTGCTTTATTCATCATTTTTACAAATCGCATTCTACCAGATTACCTTTCAGCTACAAGTTCATTGCTGTTTCATTTATTTGGATTCACGCGCTCAACAGTTACTCTTTTTCAGTGGTATAAGCGATAATACAAAGTGATGTAATCTATATGAAAAGGCACGTGTGTTTAATTATATAAAGCACATAACCAGCATAAATTCAAATAACTGTCATATATTCATGAAAGAATGATCGTAATATATGTTAAAATTCTGAATATAGATCGATTAAGAGCATCATTGATCCATTTTAGTTTTGTGTTTCGGCTCACAAAATGATAAGTTTCCACGCATTATTCATTCCACTTTTGATTTTGGCAAGCTGGTTGTTTTGGCGTCTCCTTTGTTTATAATTGGCGGATTTGTCTTTTGTTTTCCGACAGCAATCCAGGCCAGTTAATTGTTAAAACCCTGAAATTGGCTTGGGTAAAGAGGAATTTTGTCCAGCGGCAATGCCGGTACTTTGATGTGTGATCAGCTTCTACTGCGTCAAATTAGCACGATTACTGTAGCTGAGCAAACAGGAATTTATTTAAGGTCGCTTACATCAAAGCAAACTACCACAGAGTTTTTATTTTAAAAGCATTATTTCTTAAACTTCTTTATCGTATTTTAAAGATATTATTTAAGTTTAGTGCAGCGGTGCCTATAATTCGAATCAAATGTATGTACTTCATTCATCACAAGTAAAATCTTCAATGTACATGTGGTGACGCCATGATGTAAACATGCATACAATAAATGCTAGAGTTGAAATAAACACTATTTTCGTTGTTCTCATCCTGGTATAACATTGTAATGAATAAGGTATTTCCATTTTCAGGGAAAAAAACTCCCCAATAATTACAGGTGACTTTCGACAATTTTAATGCAATAATGCATAAACTGACAATAGTAAACTAGAGCACAATAGGGAGAAGTTATTGTTGAATGGGTATAACATACTGCTAATGCTCAATTCTTGTCATCGTCTGATTAAATTATACATATTTTAATTTCATAGAAATAGTAACAAAACAGAAAAATCAATATATTTCTTGACTCTTCAAACAAATTATAATAATTTATAATATTTCCATGTAATAATTCATAATGAGAGTCCTTTACAAACACGAAGTCCTGTTTATTTTACATGAGGTTACGATCGATAAAATACGCCGATCGATCAGTAGAAGAAAAAAAATGTTTTAGGTGTCCCAAGACTTATAGTACATGAAAAAAATTGCTTTAACTTTGTGACCCAACTTTTATAAGTCATAAAAAAATTACTTTTGAAAATAATTAAGGGTGTCCCAAGACTTATAGTGTCCCAAGACTTACCATGATTACGGTATGTGCAGCCAATTCAATAGGTTTTAGTCATATACCTAAACAAATCTTCACTGCCATTCTAAGAATTTGTTTAAAGCTTTGATTCAATTAAAGTAATAAGGTAAGGATAGGTAATATCCTCTTTACCCACCTGTCACAGAGCACTTGGAGGGGACATCATTCTGGGGCAATATATTGGCCATAAGTAACATATTACTGTTCTGAAAGTTCATTTCTATCTTGCTGACTAGGCACTGGTGTCCTAGACTGGCAGCTGCTTCTTGTCCACAGCGAACCAGATTCTGATACACACTATAAAATAACAAAAGCAGATGGACTTATAATTTAATGATCAAGTATTAATAGGCAATTACCACTCATCTCTCAATCCTCTATTTTATTTTACATTTTGGCAAATTCTCATGTATGAAAACTTTCTTGATGATCAGCTTACCTCATTTTTCCCCTCAAAATTTACAGGGCTAACCATGTGGATTTATCATAGAAGAAATAATGTACTGCCAGCAAATATTGAAACAGCTTGATAGAGAAAATAAAGCCCAACTCAAAATACCTTCAGTTGCCAATTTTATCTGCTAAACTTTGTTCACATTACCTGGTGAGAGTTCCAAACACTGTGCCAACATCTCTGATGTTGTTAGACACATTTCAGAGACCGTACAGTTACCAATATAATAACATACCATATTTACTTGCATATAAGTCGGATCCAACTGCAAACTGAATAGATCCAGATCTACCATCACATAATGTACCAGCAGTTCTAGATCCATGCAGTTTGTTAGGATTAATAAGTAGAACAAGCAACATAGACCCCAATCTACCAGTGCATTATCCAATGGCAGATTGGGGTCTATGTTGTTTGCAGCTGTACCTGGCTTATAGGCAAGTATATAGAATAGGTACATGATATGATATATGCCTACAGAAGGGTCTTTACCTTAAAGTTGGGTACTGGCACTTCCATTACAATATACATCATATGTTTAATGTCATCTAATACACATTATGTGATACCAATAAAGAAGTATGATGATGCTATTATTTAATACTGGCTGACTAGAATGTCATTCTTAACCTTTCAGTAGAATATTAATAAGGGCCTGGTACACAGGAGTAATACATATTGCAATGCATCTTGCTTGAGTGATTAAAAGCAATTCTTTCATTTACACATCAGCTGACCTTTTTGTTAGGTAGACAACACCCTAATACCAATGCTCATGAAAGGTCAAACGTACCGGTTATTCTTGTTGACCAACACCTGCAAGTACTAAATTACAGGATGGCTGACTACATCAAACATTTCAAGGATTTGAATGCAAACAAATAACATAAAGGATGTAGTAGTAGTCATAGTACCTGCATGACTGTTGATTTGTTGTGCCCTGGAACAGTCCATTGACTCCTGGAGT
This sequence comes from Margaritifera margaritifera, assembly GCA_029931535.1. Classification (NCBI taxonomy): domain Eukaryota; kingdom Metazoa; phylum Mollusca; class Bivalvia; order Unionida; family Margaritiferidae; genus Margaritifera; species Margaritifera margaritifera. The sequence continues at coordinate 2,990,842 of JAQPZY010001521.1, read as the reverse complement.
GACATTGGCTGGAATCATCGACGTGTTAGACCTGACCATGGGAAGGTATTCTGGGCAGGTTATTGATGCTAGTGCCACTAGTGTATTACTCTCACAAATGTCTTCTAGCTGATCCAAGCTATCCAAAGCTACACAAAAAAAACAAGAAAGTTATTCTGTGGTCCCATTCTTGAGAGGCGCCTCTCAGGAGAAAACCCCCTGATCAGAGGTTGTCTTGCCTGACACCAAAGTAGTATTTTTCTACCATTTTGTCCCCTCAAGAGTGGCCACCCCTTATATAAGGCCAGCTTTTCAATGCTAAAGGGGTGACCTCATATGAGGGTGGACATTGTAATGTCAAATCAGCATGACGACCTTTGAATATACCTCACTGGTATAAAATAATACTTTCTAACCCCGGATGATAAAAAGTGGGTAAATTAATTTCTTCCTTTTAGTTTTTTTCACATCTACAACCCTATACAAGTTCACTGGCATTCCAACTATCTAAGCATCTTAAACCTATGTTAAGCCAATAACTGAGAATACTGTGAACAAAATGAAGATATTACAATATTATTTTCAAAGATAGCTCCCATAGTCACAGATTTGTATTAAAAGAGTTGGTTACAAGTCTAGATAATAATATTTGCACATTTTTAAGACCCTATCTTAAACCCACATCAATTTTTCACATTATCCCTCAAGACACCAATTTTGGGAACAAATATGTTTCATCCATAATACTTACCTGATCATAATATGTTAGATAAATGCTACTACCTAGCAAAGCTAAAAAGAGACATTAACCATGTCTTTTGGCTTGCTATTAGCAAAAAAAAGTGCTCAACATTTTCTGCTCTGAAAAGAAGCAATACAGATGAGGGTGGTACCCCTTTAGTTAGAGAGATTGGCACCAAATAATGTCATTCATCTGTCATTACTGCTGCAGAAGTGCATGCTCTTCCAGGTATAAAACTGTGAGGAGGGATTTGGAAGAAGTGACCATATTATGATTGGATAAGTATTATCAAAGAAACATATTATAGCAAGATTGAGGTGGAACTGTCTCTGTTTGGTTACTTTATGGACAGACAAGCCAAGCTGATACTTATGCAGGAACAACAACACCAAATCCAAGTTTGTTTTAAATACTGGTTAAAATGTAGAATTTTGTACAATATTTCAAGTGTAGACCAGCTTGAGATAGAGAATGAAGAGAGGGAAGAATATGAATATCAAAAACACTATTTGTGAGACTTTGCGACTGTCTGTGGACTGTAGTGTAAAATTTTACTTACTATATGTAAATGCAAATTGGTGTATGCAGTCAAAGTGGGAGAGAATGAAGATGAATCTGGAAACATTTACAAATTGGAGCCCAAATAACTCAACAAAAATAACTTTTATTAAACACTTAACAACCTAATAAATTAATGAAATAAATAACTACAGTGAAACTGTCATGTCACCTGAAATAACCATATAATTTGGGAAAGACAGGTAAACAGACAGTAAGAGAGACAAAGAGTGAAGAAAACATGCAAGCAATAAAAGTGCTTTTAAGAATAAATACACATTATCTTATTATAATTAAAACCAATCAAAATGAGAGGATAATGTGGCCACTCACTTGGATTTAGTCAGTATATACAAATGCTTGGCTAATTTAAGGTCCACAAATCAAAGGAAAAAAACTGGAACTTCAGTGTAACTACAATGGTACTCGAGTTTACCTGCCTTGCTAAGCAGATGATGATAGTGTTAAATAGAAAGCACCTTTAATATTGGCAAATACTGGAACTAAGTTTTACAGACTGGCAAATTCTATAACTCTTAATATTGATATTTTGAGGGATGAGGACACAACTAATGGAATGCCAACATGTCTTTTTATACCCTTGGAAACCAAACCACCAGAAACCAAACAAACTAAATGCATTTGGATTTTGCGCTTCAAGGTAGCATCATTGTATCTGAATGATAACCAATTAGCTAAAAAACCAAAATCGAGACAAACTTAAACCGCTGTGCTGCACTGATCAAGAAAATTAAGTAATTCAGCAGGCAAAATACAGAATTGAATATACAGAGAATCAATAAGAAACAGAACCAATAGGGTATTAACAGTGTGAAAAGTTGAACACAGCATAAAGAATCTGAATTTGATGGCTGAATAAATGGATTGGTACAAACCATGCTATAGAACTATATACATGTATGACAACATCCCACATACTTTACTCCAAAAATGTATTTTGTTTTTAGATACATTACCGGATCATAATACATTAAAAGAAAACCTAAGAAAAGATAAGAAATGGAGGAGTTACATCCCCTTACCCTGGAGTTGGCTGTTTCTTTGGTCTCCTAATGTATGCAAAGCAGCTTTAAGTCTCTTGTCAGATACAGGCTCTAAGTCTCTTGTCAGCTAGAGTTAGCACAGGTCAATGGATGTGATCTTAAGAAAAAAATATTTGCTTCTGCGAATCCAGTGGAAAAAGTACTCTGCATTATTGCAAAGCTGCCAAGTGGGCTGGGAAGAAAGCATGCTGTGCTACTGATACAAGTCCCAACAGGTCAAAAAGTGTTCTTTGAGACAGAAGATGGAGAATGTCAGACCTCGATTCCATGGCTTTAATGTTGGTCAGGGAACAGTTTCACTCAAATGTGATACTGGTGGTGAATTTTCCAACCTAATTAGCCAATGTGCATTAAAAATACATCTGACCTTGGGTTAATTCCTTGTTAGTTGAATGGATTACCCAATAGATCCAGGGCAAAAAAGCAGAGTAAAAATCTTGTCCCTTCCTTCTTTGAGCAGTAAGATTAAGATCACACTCTTCTGATTCACTCAATGTTTCAGGAACCACTGACCTAATGTTCAACCACATTAGTACCCATGGCATATTCCATTTCAGACTAACCTTCAGTCAAGATAAAGCAAAATTTGTTAGAAGGTCACAGAGGTCTTTGTTCAGTTTATATCCTCCCTTCCAATGTCAGACATCATGGAACAGGAGTCCTTGTTTGTGACCACAGCTCATTTCTTCTCCTTGAAAAGCCATAGCTATTGGTGGTCGTGAGACTTTTAAGGGACAGATGTTTCTCTACTCATATCACTGGAAAAAGCTGCCATTGCAACACCCCATGGCTCTCTCTCAAGCCAGTTACCAGATAAAGTCTCGATTTTTACTGCAGAAATTACAGTCATACTCAAAGCTTTGGACTACGTTGATTCCCTTTTGACATTGAAAACCTTGCAAAATCATAAATCTGACAACCTGTTAATATCCCAGATATTACAGAAAACATGAAGTTCTTGTACAATCTGGAAACAGTACTCAGTACTGTTGGCTGCTAAGGCACATTGATATAAAGGGTAATGAAAGAGCAGCCAAAGCTACCCTGCAGTCACCCATTTCCAAATGGAATATTCCATGTTCTGACTTCAAATATTGTATAAATCAGCATGTTCATCAAAACATGTGGAATGAAAACTCTATAAACAATCTTAAGAACATCAAACCCACTATTGGAAAGTGGCATCAATCCTATAGAACAAATTGGAAAGATGAGGTAGTATTGTGCTGATCTCATATTGGCCACACATAACTGACTCATGCAGACCTTCTGAAAGGCAAACCTCGACCAGAATGCATACCCTGCCAGTGTCCACTGCCAGTGGAACACATTCTTGTGGAGTGTGTCAATTTCCACCCTGTGAGACAAAAGTATTTTGATGTGAACTGCTTGAAGAATCTGTATGAGGACATAACATTTGAGGGAAGCAATCAGGACTACACAGTTGGCACTTGGATTTCCTTACTTTCTGCTAAAATTTGATTCACCCAGCATATGGAAAAAAACCCACCAAGATGATCATCAAGGTAAGTTCTTGTTGGGGGCCAAACTTGATTCAGAGAGGTTCTGAACTCTATGCCCAAATGAATGAAGTGCTAGGATGGAAAGAGATTGGTTATGTCCTTGTTGACAAGGAATCTGAGGCAAAACAAAAGAGAAACAAGGGATTTCATGTCTTGGTACAAAAAGATTCCACACCTGATGCTTTAGGATGTTGTTCAGGTAGTTAGATGTCACAGAAAAGGTGGTGGTTCTGAAGTTTGACATGGTCTGTCCATAATTCTCATCAAGACCCAAGGACTGAGATAAAGTCCATATGGGAATACGATGAACTTGTAAACGGTGTCCGTAAAAGTGAACCTCAGGGATTTCAAGGATCAACTGTGAATGGGAATATGGTACACATCTCGGAGGTTTGAGCTGACTGGACAACTACCACTGAGGACTGATTTTGAGGTCCCCATTCTGAACGTTGGTACACAAAATATGTTGGTTAAAAAAATTAAGGTCTATGACTGGTCAAACATTGCAATTGGAGTAAAACCATTGTGAGTTTGTATTATACATGATCTCTGTCACCCTTTTCATCAGGAGAGAGAATGTCTGCATTGTACTGGTTTTTGGGGACATATTAGCAAAGAAAACTCTTGACAGTGGAGTACGATCAAGAGATGTGATCTGGAGACCTGCCAAGATGATTTGCAAGACCAAGACCCACGGGTCCTATAGGCAGAGTCTCTCCAACTCAGTGATAGAATGTTGAAATCTTCCACCCAACCAGGTAGGAGCTGTATTTGGCTACCATGGTGTGTCCTTAGGCAATGCACTTTACTCTGGTTACCTCAGCACTAAATAACCTACTTGTGTTGCTTTAAAACACTAAACCAAACAAATCCAATTCTCTCGACCAGAATGTTAGAAAAGGGCAACATGAGCATGGCATCATTTTCTATTGGAAAAAGGCTGCATGGGAGAGAAACTGGGTCAAAACCAGTCCTTCTCTTACTGTGTTATGTTGTAATTTGTTTTTGGAAACTGGTCCATTGTCAAGATATTAGGTTTGGAAGCAAGGTTTCACCATCTGGTGTGCCTTAGAGGAATCCTAATCATAGTAAGCTATTCCCTCTTGAGAAACGAAGGCTGGGCTATGGGTCACTGTGCCTGCATGAGGTTTGCCTATTTGGTTCCCAGTTTCATGACCTTTTGTAATCATGGATTATGTATGTATGAATCAAAAGGGTTTAACAGCACATTAGCATAATCCTGGCTATATAGTGTCAATACAAAGTTAAGTTCTAAGAATTCCAAAAAGAACTTTAGGAAGACAAACCCATCAGAATAAACATAAGCATGAGGTTCTACAAGATAAAAGATAAAAGGTCAAGATGTTAAAATCTTTTGAAAGAAATATAAAATAAAAGAAAAAAGGTTTACAAGGTAAAGACATTAAATTACTTTAATATATTATAAAAGAAAAAAGGGTTACAAGGTAAAGACATTCAATTACTTTAATATATAATAAAAGAAAAAAGGGTTACAAGGTAAAGACATTCAATTACTTTAATATAAAATAAAAGAAAAAAGGGTTACAAGGTAAAGACATTAAATTACTTTAATATATAATAAAAGAAAAAAGGGTTACAAATTAAATTCCTTTAATAAAAGATAAAAGGCATAAAAGGTTAAGATATTCAAATCCTGTAAACAAAACTTTTTTTTTTTAAAGTCCAAGTTTTCCTCTAGTGGTACATCATGAAAAATCTTATTTAATTTCACATCAAAGAATTTCAGTGTCACAGGCCATTATATATGGGATTCCTCTATGGTCCATACTTGGGCCATTATTGTTTTTATTTTTTATGAATGACCTACCAATACAGCTGGAGGAATCAAACTGTGCAACCAATTTATTCACAGATGATACAACTCTTATAAAACTGAAACTGGCATTTAATACATCAAATCCACCCTGGAAAAAGGCCTGGCACTAATATCTTAGTGGTCAAGAGAGACTGGTATGACCTAAACTATCCAAAACTAAACACATGTTGATCACAACTCATTAAAGGAGGTGTAGACTCAAATCAGACAAACCAAAGATAAGAATTGGTATTGAAATAATGTCTGGCATTGAAAAGGAGAAAGTACTGGGTAGGAGCTGTGATAACAACCTGTCAAGGTGTAAGCACATTAACTGCATCAGCAAACATATGGATGCTCAGGGTGCTTTGATTTCATGGATTAAAAAGGCTTTCCATCTGTATATCAAGCAATAAAGTTGTATTCAACCACATTTTGATTATTGCATTATTATATGGACTGGAGCTTCAAAACTTTCTAAAACTTCAGAAAAGGATATGTAGGTCAATTCTAAATGTACAATTTGACACCCCATTTTACCATTTATTTAAAACTAAAAGCTGCACAAATTCATGAGATTTTTTTTATCAAAAGGTAAATGTCATGCATAAAACTTATCTGGACACCTATGCTAGTTATCTATGTGACATATTTTCAGCTATATGCAATTTAGTTTCATGAATCTTAACATCTACAATTAACTTCTCAAATAAATTTTACCCTACCAAAAGCAAGAATCAAACTATACAAAGGTAGTCTTATATTTTCAGGAATGTTATGCTAGAATCAACTCCTTTTAACTTTCTCTGCCATTTATTTCATTTCTGAGTGTGGTCCTCTGCTAGTAAATTTACAGTATTACACACACACCCAAAGGAAGAAATTATTTCTATTTCTTTTTTAAAAACCTGGACTGAACATTATGTTAAATTAACATAATACAGCAGAGATTGGGATACCATTTTAAAGCTGTTTTAGTCCAAATATGATTGTATTTCATCATCTGAGAGAGGGAATACAGGAGGAAAATGATCATTGCTTGAACACTATATTACGCAAGACCACTTACATCAATGAAAAGTTCAACAATTACAAAGACATTAACTATCATGACAAGCAGAATAGTTGCTGTCATAAACATGAAAATCAAGCACCAAGCAACTTTTTAATTCACACTTTGAATGAACTATTTTTCAAGCATGATAGCTGTAACTTCAGTTACTGTGATGTTGCCACAGGTGAAGGTAAGACCCATACTTCCTGTTGATCTTCCACCTGTTTCCTAATGTCCTTGGATTTATTTGTACAAAAGCAAAGAGAAAAAGAAGCCAAAGAAAGGAGAACAATATTATTTATGACATTCTGATCAAAGATTGTAGAATTATTTCCATATTTGGTGCAGAATTCTGCAAAGAAGTCAATAAGGTTTTACTTTTATTTAATTTTAGGACCAATTTTCACAAATAATATTTTGGTTCCTAAATTTTGGGACAGAGAAAACAAATTATTTCTTGTCCCCAGATATATGTTAGTCATAATGTCTGATGCTGGTGAAGAATGATTGACAGTAAAAATTACACTGTCTGCCTGCTAGTGATTTTCTTAATTCACTACTAATTAGATATTTTTTACCTGTGCACTGTGTGAAGTTAGTAATTGAGGTTGGATTTTGACCAGACAAGGTCCTGTAGTCATCTATGTATTTATTCATCAGCTCTCCTACCACAGCGTAATTACAGGCCAGGCCAGGCTCATATTTGGACATCAACATATTCAGACACTTCACAGACAAGTAATAAACGCTGCAAATATTCAGAAAAAAGGAAGGTTACAGAATACATTATAACTTACCTCCAGACCAATCTAAAATAAACTCTCCAAGCCTTGTACATTTACAGTACTCACTTTTTATAATGCTGTTCATAAGAGCTACAAAAATGATCGATATTACAAATGAAGAGCTTTATTTATCACAAACAAAATCAGGATTGCTCTCTAAAACATCTACAGAAGTATAGTTTCTTAAAAGTTGAAACATTAGGTGCTTGTTTTATATTATTCTGCACACTATTCCATAAAACTGTACCAGCATAAGCAAAAGATTTCTTAAAATACTCTGTCCGAATATTTGGTATATATAAATCATTGTTTGCACTCGACCATGTACTCCTTGTCCTAATGTTCTTCACAAAACTTAAAAACACTAAGATACTTTGGCACTAAATTATTTAAGACCTTGAAAGGAAGAACATCTTTTATGAAATCATATAATTCTTGATTGGCATCCATCTAAGAGTGTTGAAAAGAGATGATGTAGGTGTTAAATATTCTTGATATTTAAAATCACCCTGGCTGCTCTTTTCTGTAAACTGTATAGTCTCTGCATGTAAGAAGAATTTTGGGGTTCACCCCACACAATACAGCAGTAGATAAAATGTTAAAAAACAACTGTATTGAACACTTTTCAGATCAACTGCTCAGACATAAAATATTTAAACCTTTTCTTAGATACTTTTATCTCGTTGTGCTAAGCAGATAAGCATTAACTGGATTTTCTGTAAATTTAAACTAATTTTATTGTCATACATCCATTTAATAGCATCTTGTAAATCTTCAGTTTTTTTTGCTCTCAACAATGCTAATACCTGTATCATTAACATATATTGTGGTGTATCTTCTGCATACATAGATACTGAAGAATGTTTCAAGCACTTTGGAAAATCATTTATATATAATATGAAAAAGAGAGGGCCTAGAATTGATCCCTGTGGTACTCAAATGGAAATTTCCTTAAAATCTGAGACATTAACTCACAGCTTGTAATCTACTAATGACATAGGATGAAAACCATTGCAATAAGGGTTTGGAATATTAGATGCTGACAATTTATGTAGTTAAACTGTATGGTTAACAGTATCAAAAGCTTTATGTAGATCTATCACTATTCTTTAACCAGTGATCAATCAAACCAGTGAGTGCTGTTTTGCATCAACGATTTGGACAAAAGCCTGATTGACACGGGGTAATCAAATTATTTTTTGACAAAAAGTCATAAAATGAATTGAAAATGTCTTTCCATTATTTTGCTGACAATAGGTAGGACAGATACAGGTCTATAATTGTTGACACTCAAATCGTCTCCCGACTTAAAAAGGGGAGTAATTCTAGCTTTTTTCCAATTGTCTACAAAAGTATTTGTGCCTCTGACATATTAAATATGTAAGTCAGTGGTTCAACAACGAAGAGTCTTATACAGAGGTTTGCATTAAAAGTAAAAAGCAATATATTGAGGTTTGCATTATAAGTGAAGAATCTTATAAACAGGTTTGCATTATCAGTGAAAAGCCATATATTGAAGTTTGCATTATAATCAAAGAGTGTTATACTGAGGTTTCCATTATAAGTGAAGAGCTTTATACTGAGGTTTGTATTATAAGTGAAAGAGCTTTATACTGAGGTTTGCATTATAAGTGAAGAGTCTTATACTGAGGTTTGCATTATAAGTGAAAAGTCTTATACTGAGGTTTGCATTAAAAATGAAGAGTCTTTTACCAAGGTTTGCATTATAAGTGAAAAGTCTTATACTGAGGTTTGCATTATAAGTGAAGAGTCTTATACTGAGGTTTGCATTATAAGTGAAGAGTCTTATACTGAGGTTTGAATTATAAGTAAAAAGCCACTGATGTTATAAGTGAAAAGTCTAATACCAAGGTTTGCATTATAAGTGAAGAGTCTTATACCAAGGTTTGCATTATAAGTGAAGAGTCTTATACTGACGTTTGCATTATAAGTGAAGAGTCTTATACTGAGGTTTGCATTATAAGTGAAGAGTCTTATACTGAGGTTTGCATTATAAGTGAAAAGTGTTATACTGAGGTTTGCATTACAATGAAGAGTCTTATACCAAGGTTTGCATTACAATGAAGAGTCACAATATAATTGGTTTCGATTTGCCAAGAACAATTATCTAACAACTTGTAATGGAGGCATTGCAGATAATTACCCTGTTCTCCAATGTCTGTCCCATCCTACAACACATCTCCCTGTGGCTGCATCCTGAATCACCAATTCATACTTTTAAAACATTATACCAGATATGATCACCAACTCTAGATCAGTGTAGATGGAGTTAGGATTACAATAAAAACTGACAAAGAGACACTCAGACAGATGCATGGATACAAAGATGGACATCACTGATATCAATGTACACACAAGAATATCATCATACTTGTTCCTCACCTGCATTTAAGGCTGCTGTCAAAGATTGTTTTATCTCTAATTATTACAGAAGGCTGAGCACACTCAAAGACCTCACAGGAGTAGTTTGCCATGAACATTTCACATCTAGCTTTGGGATTAACATTGGCCAAAGTCATGTCATACAGGTCTGAAAGGAACAAAAAAGTTTACATTTAACTTAGCATCATAATCTACCAGTCTCAAAAGATCATATCTATATCTATCTATATATCATCTATATCTATCTATCTCTCTCTCTCTCTCTTTCTCTCTCTCTATATATATATATATATATGTGAAACCCATTTACAATTCTTATCTCTTAGCATCACTATTAAACTTCAGCTGCACTGACCACACATATCTTTCATCATTCGCTGTAAGACTTATAATCCAGGTCATATGATAATGCCCCAAAGCAAGCACATGTTAACTGTTGAAAAAAATGGGGTTGGGGGGACCTAGGCTGCAGCAATGTTGCATATAGTGTATTGGACGGTTGGTTTCACACAATGTCTATTTCGGAGTCATGCACATTCTGACCCCCGTGCACCCCTGCAGGGCATGCTTTTCTTATCATCATGTGTGTTTATATATTTTAAGGTAAAAAACTGCAAAATCTGCCAAAAATGTTTGTTTTGTGCATCTCCAGTACGTGAACACATGTAATTAAGAACATTTACATTGTAACTTTAATTAACTAATGCTATGAAACAAAAATCACTGGACATATCTAAACCGTACCTCAGTATATTTTCAAAAACCATTTGAAATGTCAACCTCTCTGCAATTTTAACACATCAAAATACAAGGTTGAAAAAATAATACAAAGACAAAAAAAACCCCCAAAAAACCCACCTAATTGAACAAGATTTTCATTTCTGATTCTCTTTTTTACAAATATTGGCAACATTTTCAATCTGTTTTTGCAAATGTAAATCTTCTCAGTATAACTTTTTTGTAGGAAAATTTAAAGGATTTGATGAAGAAAAAAAATGAAGTGCTATGTATGAAAAAATTATATCTTTAATTATTGTTTTTATAACTGGATGGTGTACGAAATAGTATTACAATACATTAATGTAATCGTCCATGGTAAAAAATGGCCAAGAAGTTAAGATTGCAAAACTGCCAAAGCAAACAAGATTATATCACTTTTTGGCACTACTAGTGCCTCAACAATTTTATATTTTGTAGTATTTTTCTTAATCCCTTTAAAATTGTGTGTATTTCCCAGAATTGGAGGCCATCAGGATTCTAGGTGCAACACTAGCTGTAAGTAAGAGGCCACTATATGTAACATATATCTTGTGATATATGGTGATCACTGAGGCAGGCATGGAATACACGTATTTCAGCTTCAGTGTTCTGCTTATACACTAGGTAAATACCTAACCAATCAATCTTATCTTATTCAGGTCAGCCTTAGATTTGATGACCTTATGCACCAAACAAGGTACAAAAAGAACAACTAATCAAAATTGACTCTGACATTGTCAAACATTCAAAAGATTTGAGTTGGAAACTCATGGTAGGTTAGTTCTTACTTTGACACTTCTCATCCAGTTGTAATGTCGATGGAAAGATTTTGTCTATTTGTGTGCTGTTGGCCTCATGTTCCTGGATCGTCATCATCAACTCTGTGTACTCACAAAGGAATCCAAATTTATGGAAAAACATCCTCAAGCCATTCACAATTCCAAAATAAACCCTAGAGAGAAATAAATCCAATAAAAGTGATATGTTACTTGCTGACTACCAAAGATCCTATTTCTTTCACTATCAAATAAACTTTTAAAGATAAAACCTATTCTAAAAAATGTATGCATTTCTAAACCTACTAAATATGTTGTGTTCAATTCAAAACTGATGTATAGTTATGATCCTGTTTCAAATACCATTATGGCATAAAACAACTTTCATAACACTTGCTTGAAAAACAAAAGAAGTTGTGCAATTACATCAACCAGAGCTACTTCTGTGACTTACCATAGCAATGACATCAACTAGAGCTACTTCTGTGACTTACCATAGCAATGACATCAACTAGAGCTACTTCTGTGACTTACCATAGCAATGACATCAACTAGAGCTACTTCTGTGACTTACCATAGCAATGACCCATACTTTTTAGTAAATGTCTCCCCTCCCCACAAAAACAAACAAACCCAGACACAACCCCCTTGCTCCCACCCCTAATTTTCAGACCAAGATCCAGAGGTTATATCCCAAATATCTGTTACATGTCTTATGTGCCCTTCTGCTACAAATGCATGTGTAAAGTTTGGTCAAAAATATTCAAAATGTAAATCTAATTGATATTTGTGTAAATTTTATCTTACACTCTCTCCCAGGGACTGCATGGACGAGGTCAAAAAATTATATCCCCCCTTGCAGATGTCTATCACATAAGGAACCTATGTACCAAGTTTGGTGAAATTTCACCCTGGGGATTAGGAGATACGAGTTATGGACAGATGGAATGACACAAGGAGGTTTGCCCCCACTGCTGAATAAAAGAAGTCAAAGTCCATAAAAGCAAACAAGAGTAACGGCATATTGTAGACCTGCCTCAAGTTTTAAAGTCTTCCATGTAGGCACCAGGAGGGCATGGTTGTCACTGGAGATTATTCACAATCGGGTATCAATGACCTGGACTGGTCATGCTATGTAGTCTTGAAATAAACTTACTGTGCAGAAACCATTATTTCTTTTTAGACTTACCATGACAATGACTTTTGACCATTAGACCCTAGCTTCTGAAGGTTTCAATATTACCCAAAGAGCAAGCCACCCACAAAGTTTGGTCAAGGAATTTACTCTAGAATAAAGGTTATTCTGCAAAATTCATTTTTCTTTAGGCCATAATGATCCTAACCATCACCTTTATGACCCCCCAAATCAATCAGCCTCTGCCAGACATTAAGTGTTATCCCTCCACAAAAGTTGGTCAAGCTACATGGTCCAGAACAAAAGTTATTATGTAAATAAAACATTTTTCTTCTTTCAGTTTGCAACCTTGCTCTTTGATTTCTTGACCACAAAATCAATACGCTTCTTCCTTACCCAATGTGTATGTCATCTTCAAAGTTTGGTGAAGGTAAATCATCAAGAATTTAATTTTTTGGCGCAAAAAATCACTGATCTTCTTTCAATCACAGTGACCTTGATCTTTAACCTTTTGAACTCAAATTGATAGGCTTCTTCCTGAACCCAAGTGCAAGCCATCTATAAAGTTTGGTTCACGTCTGTGAAGCAGAAAAAATGTTATTGTGTGGAAACCATTTTGCTTCATTCAGTCAGTGAACTTGACCTTTGACCCCAAAATCATTTGGCTTACTCTTTACCCCAGGTGCAATCTATCCACAAACCTAGGTCCAAGTATGTGATGTAGAACTAATGTTATTGCACCAAGAACCATTTTTCTTCTCTCAGTCACAGTGACTTAGAGCTGTGACCTTTTGACCCCAGAATTTAAAGGCTTCTTCCTAACCCCAAGTGCAAGCCATTCACAAAGTTTGGTGACTGTAAATGGTGGAGAACCAAAGTTATTGTGCAGAATCAAACTTGGTAACAGACAGATAGATAGACAACATAACATAATACACTTTGTAAGATGGCAAAAAAATTGAAAAACTGCAATAATGGCATAAAAAAACTCTAATCATGTCATCTACACATGCCATATGCGTACAAACAAGTGTCCCAAATTGTATTTGTCTACCTCAAGTGGCTTTGCTAAACTGTGCTAACAACATTATTGTCAAAAAGGTTGAAATCCAAACAGTTCAAAAATGTGTAAAAAGAAAATTTAAAAATTGCTCTAAAGGCCTGAATATCTAATCAGGTCATCTAAATATAAATACAAATATGACATTGACATTTAATTTCTCTACCTAAAGTGGTTTTTGCTCAATCCTGCTAACATGATAGTCCAAATGTTTTAAACATAGGTAAAAAAACAAAATTGAAAGATTGCTTGAACGACCCAAATATAATCAGCTCATGTACACACATGTATAAATACAAATATGTTAATCGGTCTACCTCAAGTGATTTTTGCTTAATCATGCAAACAGTTTTTGTCCAAAAAGTAAAAACCAAAGATGTGAAAAAATATGTAAAAATTGAAAACTGACAATATTGGTCAGAAAATCTAATCAGGTCATGACCACAATAAAGTGTGTAAAACATAATCGTTCTAAGTTTATTAGTTTCTGCTCTATTGCAATTAAATGGATTTTGGATGGATGTGCAGATATATGGTCATACAGACATACAGATGTATGGACATACTGATGCACAGATGGAATGCAGCAAAACATTATTCCCCCTTCTGCTATTGCTGTGGTGGCATATAAAGGTCACTGATATCAACTGACACATTGTGGCACATATGTTCATTAGGAGTCATTACTTTATTGTAGTTAATATTTTTCATTCAATTTGAAAATTCTTTCAAGGTCCTGTATGGAAAAAAAGTTCTCTGATTTGTGTTTAGGATCTTATATTTCATGACTAAAATTTTCCATTCTCCACAAAGACTTACTTCATAATAGATCATTGAAAACCAGGAATGAGTAACTGAAAATTAACAGGTTTTTTGCAGCTGTTCACTATGGATTTACTATGTGATACCATAAAAGCTCACTTTGCACTTGGCCCATTGTGCTGCTTTGAGATGTACATGTTAATATGAAATAACTGTACACCTGCATCTAATTTATTTCACTCATGTCCAACATACCCACAGCGCATGTCATCAGTCCGAGATCTAACATCTAACTGTCTCTGGCAGGCATGGTACTTGACATAGTATTGAATTGTTGGAATGCTACCACAAATGGCCCTCTCACTAAGACTCGGGATTCTGGCCTGCAGTGCAGCAAAGTTCAATACTTGGCCTACAATGTAAGTGTTCAAACAAAGTAAAAAATCCAGGACCCCCTTTTTGCGAAATGTCAACCTTACTCTAATTTGTGAAAAGTTTCATCAGTCCATGTGACATTTACATCAGTCTTTTTTTATATCTAACAAGAGGAAGTTTAAAATCCAGACACAAACTCCAGTTAGAGAATCAGCAACTTTTACCTCAAAAAACCCTGTGTTTATGGTTGTATTTTCAAATGTATAGAGCATCTAAATTATTTGGCTTTATTTTAAAGCTTAATCTTTCCTCTTTTCTCTAATACCTGACCCGCTCTGATCGATCATGAATTGTGATGATGTCAAAGACCCTGGAACATAAGAGTACACATGATGTAAAATTACAGCAGTTGGCTTTCATGAGTTCAAGCTAAATCTCCAAGCATAAGAAATATCATTATGAGACATTAATTACATGAATGTTAATAACACGAATGTAAAGTGTATCATAATAAAGAAATGAACCAGGTCAATATGCAGCATGAGAACATTTACCTGTAAACACAATCTGTGTATTACCTACATGAGCAGGTAGTGAAGATGTACATGATGATTATGTTCTGTACACCTGTGGTTCAATATCCATTGCAATTAAGTCTCTTCCAAGTAATAAAATCAGTTCAAAGCTTCTGATTACAGACTAGCACTACTATATGTTTTCAAAAATACATGTACTGCTTTATTTGTTTATGAATTTGCACCCAGAGCAATCACATATATGCACCAACATTTACATTTGGACTAAGTAGGAACCATAAAGCTAGAATCCCCAATATGGTACACAACACATCTTCAAATGATGAAATAAAAGTTTACCAAGTTGCATTCCTTAATCTAAAATGGCTTTTAAAATTTACTATATCATGTGATAAATTCTCAAGTTCCTATTGGCTAAATAAAGGAATTTATTTTAGGACAAGTAACGCATTTCTCCTTGACTCCAGGATACTATACCAAACTATGCTGGCACTATTGCCATGCCCTGACATAATATAACATCATATTACATCATGTGAAATACTAAATCTATTATTGCCTTCTCCCTTGTGAACTTTTGTCCTATAATGATGTCTGGTGGGTGGTATAAGTGCTGGAGTAGAAGGCGAGCAGTATTCACCAACAGACAACACTGTAGAAGAACAGTTCACATGGGAGAAGGCAATAATAGAATAACAGAGTAGCAACAAAGTGTGACAGATGGATGGAAGGACAGAATGATGGAAGGATATGCCATTATAAACCCCCCCTTTTCTAAAAAGGTGGGGAACAAATAGTAGATGTTTAATCAGGTTTTAATTAGGTTGATAATTCTATACTACATAACACAAAAGTTTCATGAGCAGACAATTTTACAAATTAAGTACACTCAATTTGTAAATAGAACACATTTTGTTGATAAAATCTCAAGATGTTAATTAATAGGAGAAGGTGACTACATTTACAAAAATCTGTTTAATTATGCTAAGATACAGTGGTCAATTACCATAACATTCTTAAGGAGAGCAATAAAAAAAATACAACACTATCAGTAAGATATAGTTATACTGAGGAAGAACTATGTCAAAACTACATTCATCCCAAAAACGAAATCAAAACCCATGTCTGCATATACTGCATATACTTGCTTATAAGTCGAGACCAACTGCAAAACAACACAGACCCTGATCTGACATATTATAATGCACCGGCAGATTAAGGTCTATGTTGTTTGTTCTACTGGATTACTCCTAAGAAACTGCATAGACTCAGATCTGCTGGTGCATTATGCAATGGCAGATCTGGGTCTGAGCAGCTTACAGTTGGACTTCACTTATTTGAGACTACATACGGTATATGAAGGATCACATTTATACTGAGGCACTTGATATAAAGGGACCACTGTATTTTGATTTTCAGCGACCAACGTCTTATTGTAGCCAATATAAATTGGGTATAGCTTACAGTTCTGCATGAGGGATCTTCCACCTGATGTATAGACAACACTAGCAAAGTTCTGGAGAATGGTGTTGTGTATAACTTCCATTTTACATTGGTCCTTTTCTGCTAGCATCATGTGAAATGCAAGACACTGTAGCAAATCTCCATAGGCCCTGTTATATAATTAAAGAACAATTTGGCATTAAGAAAAGTGCAAAACATGAAAATATTAGTCAATGCAAGTTGCCTGCTTTCAGAATCAATTTTTGTACAAAAATCTAATGGCAATCCAGCACATACACTGTTTGTGTACTGTACAGTACCCAAATAGGGCAGGTTATGAATTAGGCAGATGTGACACAACACATAATGACCTCATGCCAAAAAATAGCCCACATAGACAGTGCCTTAAACCTTATGGACAAACTTTGTAATATGGTGGCTAAGTTTCAATATGTAAAGTTAACTGAAGACGATGTTCCTGGGGCAAAATTACTTTACAGCCTAACAGAAAGTCACTCTGTTATACAACTGGAAGGGTGGTTACAATGTCATCTCCATACAAGTGGAAATCAAAGTAAATTTATATTCTTTATTTCAGTAATTTCAGCTACAATCCTCTAATACATACAAAAAGGTCACTTTATAGGAGCATACTTCTTATAGTACAACTGTCAGATATTAAGTACAGGGTTTTGTGTGGCTAATAAATTGTATATAAACTGTGGATTTTGAGATGACATGAAGCTGTAGAATTTTCTAACAATGGACAGGCACACCAATCTTTATCTTAATATTTTTTCTCTAACATCTTGGTAAATTTAAAAAAAAATGCATTAAATGCATAGTGTTAATGATGAACTGATAGTAAATTATTTTTGAAACAGAAGTTACAAAAAAATCTCTGAAACAAGGTCACCTCCATATCTACCTGCCTCTATATTAAGTTTATGGTTAGAACATCTAAGTCAGGAGAAATGTAAATAGTTAATCCTCTACATAGGTATTTCTCGACATTCCGTAATGACTTGTATTCTTTATAATACAAAGATTTTGTTGACTGAATTAGCTTTCCATGCCAATTTTGACACATACAATCTTTTCACTGTCTGAAAAAGTTAATGCATGAAAAGTTTTAAAATGAGCATATTTTATCGCTCAATAAAAATTCTAATAATCTTCAGGAATCCCTCCACCGTGGCTGTATCAATTTAATTATAACTATGTGCCTTAAGATTTTTTCTGATGATTTTTTATTCAGAATAATTATTATTGAGACTGCCTTCATTAATCTAATTCATTTAGTTTCACAAGTCAGTCTTAAAAAATTAAAAGGAATGAACAATGAAACGGATGATAAAACAGAGGTAGATGAATATAAGTTGGTAAGTAAAAGAGTAGACTTAAGAATAAAATGAATGAAAAAATGAAGAAACAAATGAACAAGCAATAAATGAATGTAAGAAAAGATAGACAAATAGGAGAATTGCAAAATATATGAATTTACACACGAATGAGAACAATAGGATAATAAAGCACCTTAACATTTCGCAAAAAGGATATTATAATTTTACTGAAACCAGGAATGGAAATACAAAATGCAAATTACAACAAAGAACAGAGGCTACTATTGAATAGGGGTTTTATTTACTGTTTTTATTAGACTGAACAATAAAACAATTATCTTCTTAGCCGATAAATCACTAATCTCCCCAAACGAGTGGACTTAAATTAAAGATAAAACAAGTCTTTATTTGTTTTAGCTACTAAAACTGGTTTATAATTTGTCTTTGATTGTTATTTTGCACACACTGATATCAGCAGTGCAACATAGTTCACAGAGCATAAGACATAGTTCAGCATAAATATCACATTGTGTACACTCCAATGTTGTTCCGTTTGTACGAAAGGAATATGGTGATGCAGGCCAGGTCTTGTGAGTAAATGATATCAATTTTTATTTATAGCAACAAGGTGAATTCGTAACCTGACCTATTACAAGATTACATGTTACAACAATCTAATGGCAATCCTACACAGACACTTTTTGTGTACTATACAGTTCCCAAATTACCAGATCACATGTTACAACAATCTGGTTTATATTGTATGCAATGAAATAACTGACACTTCAACAAACTGGAGAAACTACACTCCAATCAATTCATGTGACATTTTCCTAGGAGTCATCCACACACATACAGATATCCACTTGCAGTGGATATAGAGAAAAGTGTGACTTTGTGCTGTAATTTAGTGCTTAAACAACCTATACAAGAAATACTTTTGTGCCAAAACTTTCATATAGAGGTTGTGAAAAGTATTTTTTTCTGTGATAATTACATTTTTATGGAACATTTATAACACCCCCCCCCCAGAAAGTTTGAATCCTAATCAAACAATAAGAATGCTAGTAAAATAAGCATTTTACAAACTATCTGACATGAAAACAATGTCAGTTGACCAGAGCAAGACCAATCAAAATTTTTACACAATACAAACAACGTATAAATGACTTTCATTGCTGATGGTGTTATATAACAGACTCATAAAGCTTTCAAAACATCATTATTTCAAAAAAATCTTCTGATGTGCCAATAATTTATCATCTAACTTAGGATACAGTTACAACAGAATGTCCATATTATCAAGTAGAACTTAGCTTTGTGAACATCACTCATTGTTCACTGAACGTGAATTTGCATCATGGTTACACTCATATGTATGAACAAGAGACCCTCCTTTTGGTTCAGCCTGTCTTTTATTTAGCTAAGTAAAAAACTTTAACACTGAAGTTAATCTAAGGTGTGGACAGATGGATGGATAGATGGATGGAAGTACCGACACACATGCACAGACACCAAATTAGGCAATTGCTATGCTGAGGCTTTCTGCCAAGGAAGGTTAAATGAAAATGACACAAAAGCCTAGCTATACATGTCTTTTGTGTGCATGAGTGAATGGCTTTTGTGTTCATCTCTGCTATGTTGTCCTTTGTCTAAGATCTATTTAAAAATGTTCGTAATTGCCTTGAAAGAGTGAAAGCCACTACATATATTTAAACAAAATGGTAATGTCGCATTGGAAATCAGATAGAATGAATAATAATAATAATAATAATAATACTAAACACTTTATTTTATGAAGGTATCTCAGTTAGCATAATATACTATTCTCCCTTGAGGCCCTCAGGATACATTAAGTATAAAAGCACAAAGTGTATATGATATGCATTAACAGAGCAAACTGGAGAGCATGTATTTCAATATTTCAATATTTAAAATGACAACTGCCCTTCAAGATAATGGTTATACAATTTTGTTTTGAACACATTTAGATTTATTTCTGATCTAATGGTTATGGGGAGTTCATTCCATAAAACAGAACCTGAGTAAGCAAAAGATTTTTTAAAAGTATTTGTTTTTGGAAATGGTATTCTGCACTGATCATTTGTTATTGATTTCAATTTAGGTCCTTCATATTGTTCTTCTGACTTAAAATGAAACATGCCATGCAAATATTGAAGGCAATGTTCATTCTTAAATTTTAACATTAATAATGACTTCTGGCAGGCTAATCTGTATTTAGTATCAGCCATTTCAGTTCTGAGAATAGAATTACAATTAGTGTACATGGCTTTTTTAAAAATGTAAAATGATAATGAATGTTACTCTTTCCACTTTTATGACACATATTAATGAATAATTTACTCAAGTCAATGAGTACTAGTGTTTTTACAGCCTGATAGGGAAAACGAGGGGCAAAAGATTTACACATAATTAAATATGTGAAATAGTAACATTTTCAAGTCAAGGTTTTTCTAACTTATATTTAAATTTAGAAAGGCTTGTGTTAGACACATCTAAACAAAATACTTCTGAGCAGAAATTAGTATTTTTAGTCATCCCATATATTTAGTCACTGTCTCTACAATAAAACAGCTGTGAGACTGCCTATATAATGTCATCTAAAAATGGCATTTCCCAAAACAAATCCAACAATAAAAAAAAAGATTTTGTATAATGTGCCCTTACCCACAAAAGTCCGAGTCTGTAGTCTCAGGATTGTGCATGACATCAAGGGGCATGGAACAGTTACCCTGAAGCAGTGTGGAAAATGTATCTGCTGGGCAAATAGATCCTCTCCCTGTCAAATAATACATATATCAATTTATGTCCCTATACCTCATGATATATACATATATATATAACACATGTGAGTAAAGTTATTACTGAAGTACCTGAATATGAACATTTTATGCTTTTGTAGAAATAATATAATTTTAATGTAGAATCAAGTTCTTGAATGTAAATAACATAATACATCCTCCTGTTCTATCAGTTATTCTGGCCCACATTTTTTTCCTCAAATTTCGTAAAGTCATTGCATTGCTTTTTGTATTTTTCTGCAGCATAATTAAACTAGAAACAGCTATATTGCGATTCAAGTAATTTGAATATAAAACATTATTTTATGGGCTCATGATAACAGAATGCATTTTAGAACCATATAAGACACATGAATAGACAAGTAAATCTAAATGCATTTTAGAACCATATAAGACACATGAATATCCAGGTAGATCTCAATACTTTCCAAGTTATGCATCAAGGTTATGGATGAACCCCTGGGTCTGCTGCATGTATAAGTTTGTCTTTTCATGCCTAGTAAGTGTATACATGGTTACAGGGTGCTATGTATGTATGCACAGGGTTTAATTGCATATCAGCACAATACTGACTATATAGTGCTGATTAAAAGTTATGTTCTACAAATATAAAGATAAAGACTTGCAAAATCCCACCCAAAATAACGTAATCATGTAGTAGTACAAGTTACGAAATAAAAGATAAAAGATGTTAAAATTATTTCAATGGTATATAAATAAAATGATAAAGATAAAAATATAGGGTCAAAACTTGTTATATAAACCACGACACTGCAAGGTATGCACTCTAGTCAAGGCTCACTCTACAAGAATGTGTTACACTATTAGTGGACACAGCAAGGTATGCACTCTGGTCAAGGCTCACTCTTCAGAAGGTATGGATAAGTCAGGTATGTGTGTCCTATACACGATCAGAACAATACCACCTCATCTCTATGATTTTTTCCATGACCAATGATAGAGCTGATGTTCCAAAACGTGTTTGGAAGTTTTCATTCCACATATTTTACCAAGTATATAGAACATGCTGATTTATAGGGTGGGGATCTCAATAGTTTTCAAGTATGACCCAGGGGCTAACTCCCTGCTGGTAGGGATAAACCCTGGGGTCACTATAAGTTGCATGCATACATTTGTCTTTTCATGCCTAGTAAATGTATATATAGTTAAATAGTTGGGATCTCAACAGTTTCCAAGTCATGACCCAATAGCAAAGTCCCTGGGGATAGGGATGAACCCTAAGGTCAATGTCAGTTGCATGTATAAATTTATCTTTTTATGCCAAAAAAGAATATATATGATTATAGGTTGGGCTATCAATAGTTTCTATGCTATGACCCAGGCTCACAGCTGCTAACAGATTGCAAAGCTTTGTTTTGCCTTAATGGTGTAGTAGTTCTTATGATGTATCATAAGGATATATCAAAATATCTGAAATAATACTGTAGTGTCTAAGTAACTGAGCCAAACACAAAGTTTAATGTTGATCACTGAAGTGTGAAAAAGAGACCACAGTGACATACTTTTGACTTTAAAGTATACTACTTCTCATGAATCATCTTCAAATCAAGTATCATTGACTCGGCAGGCAATAGTGTTGGAGAAAGTGTGCCAAACATAAAAGTTAATGCAGGCCACTGGACTGTGCATTATAGATCACAGTGGCTGAATTTCGACTTACGGGGTAGCAGTACTCTTCATAATACATCTACATACCAAGCTTCATGACTGCAGGTAATAGTGTCCGAGAAACTAAGCTAAATGCAAAGATTAATGTTGGTCACTGTGGTGTGAAACATAGGTCATAGTAACCTTGTTTTGACTGATGGGTTAGTACTCCACATGATCCATCTTTATCGCAAGTTAAATGACACTGCAAACAATAGTGCCAGAGAACTGAGCTAAATGCAATGGTAAGCATAAATCACAAAAGCATTAAATATAGGTCAGAATGACCTTGTTTTTAATAATGACTTTAGTACTCTTCATGAAACATTTACAAACTAAGTCATTAGGGCTGGATCAGTATACCAATTAACCAGTATGGATTGATATGATACCCAATAAAGATTCTTTACTGTATTGGTTCATAAAAAATTTGTAAATCCCAACAAATACTTAACTTATCATCAAAACATATGTTCAGTTCAGAATAAATAAAAAACAGCTGTTTTCTGTGTGAATCAGTTAATCACACACTACAGGAAGTAAACACAATCAACTATGTAGAGTTAACTGTCTCAGTCTTAGTTTCTCATCTGTCTGCACAACTAATGATACAGCTAGTATGTTACAATACCCTTGGTAAATGAAACATGATCAGTGTAATATGGCTTATATTAGGCAAAACAAAAGCAATTTACAGATAAAAATACTTAAATAGCATGAAATGTGTATCATCAATACATGCAATGTATTTGAAGTTGTGTATCGTGATATATATTGCATCAGAAGTGAATTGCCATCAAGTCATGTGACTGTACAAACAAGTGTCTCAGAAAATGAAAGAAATGCAAACCCAAATTTTAGTACTGATGCCAGACAGATGAATGGATGGACAGATGGAACGTTGATGCCAGATAGATGAATGGATGGATAGATGGAGTGTTGAAGCCAGACAGATGAATGGATAAAAAGATGGAGTGTTGATGCCAGACATATGAATGGATGGATAGATGGAACTGAGAAATCATCAGTCCATAAGACGGACTTGATTTGCAATCCAGCCAAAAATCAAGTTTAAGTCACACAACCTGGCACCACATTATCTTCCTCTCTGAGTCTGAAAAGAATGTCCCAACTCCTCAGTCAAATCAACAAATGCAATCATCATCATAATCCCCCTTCTTTTTTCTTCAACTTCTTTTCCACATTTCCATTGGTTTCATGGAATACACCTACCACCAATAATGTTCCTGACAATCAAATAATAGACATACCTGGACAGGTTTCTGCATCAAAGCCAGCAAAAGTTCGAACATATTCCTGGATGGCTCTCTTGTCTTCTCCTGCCATCAATAAAATATCCTCCATTTTAGACAGCAAGGTCATTCCAATGTCATCCTGCGAGCAAGTTTTCGCTTTGTAGGTACCAATAAAGTTTGCTACGCATTCAACTGTGGAAAAGGCAGCACTGCAAAATGCGCAACAAATGAATTAATAACCCCAGATTCTGGGCAGATATTATCACAAAAAAACCTAACCGTAATTTCAAACCATGACAATGTTTGTAAGTTTCCATTTAATATTATAAAAAAAAAAAACCCAAACAAAACTGGCAAAAGGGTAGCATAATATGGCTCTTCCAAATTTATGACAGACATAAAATAATGCATTTTTGTGTTCGATAAGTTCTTCTGCCAAAAGTCGGGGTCAATGCAAATGTGACTTTTGTTGAATTAAGACAGATTGGTTTGTGTCACAGTGTATCAGCACATGATACTGTTAGAACAAAATATGCAAAGCCTAGGCCAAAGTTAAGAAAAAAGATACTGGCAACACTTGTATTATCAACCTCCATTACTTACTTGGGAACCTGATTTTAAAAAATGTCACCATTCGACTTTACCTGAAATTCTCGTTAATTAGGTGTTCTATATTTTCGATGTAGTAAGTTCAGTTTGTTGTCAATTAATAATTTTTAAAAAGAGTAGAGTGGAATAAAATACTGTTGTTGGGTGAAATTCTATAGTACAGTTTTCTGAAAGCAAAAATTATTTTGATAAATAATTAGTTTGAGAGAAAACCAGTTAATCATGGAAGGATAATATGAATGCTAAAGCAGCAGTAAATCTGGTATATTTGATAATTAGGTATATCAATATTTTCTTTTTTTTACAACCTGTTATATCTTCTTTGAATGTTTTTATATAAAATCTTCATAAATATATGTCTGCCATGTTAATTTTCAGGAAAAAAAGTCTGGCAGGAGCCATAAGAATTTTAGTATATCTGTACTTTATGAATGTGCATGTAACAACTGTTTATCTCTATGTAATGAATGTATATCTAGGATTCAGAAACAACACCATCAACAATGCTTTATAAATGAGTATATAACAACTGTATCTCCAGGATTCAGGGAAACACAGCTTTTTGAATGCGCATGTAACAACTGTATGTTAATAAAGTTTCAGGGGCTGATTTATGAATGTGCATGTAACAACTGTATCTCCAGGATTCAGGGAAACAACTGTATCTCCAGGATTCAGGGAAACAACTGTATCTCCAGGATTCAGGGAAACAACTGTTATCTCCAGGATGCAGGGAAACATGCTACTTTTTGAATGTGCATCTAACAACTGAATCTACTGGATTCAGGTAAACATACAACTTTATGAATGTGCATCTAACAACTGAATCTACTGGATTCAGGTAAACATATAACTTTATGAATGTGCATGTAACAACTGCATCTACTGGATTCAGGTAAACATACAACTTTATGAATGTGCATCTAACAACTGAATCTACTGGATTCAGGTAAACATGCTACCTTATGAATGTGCATGTAACAACTGCATCTCCAAGGATAGTAACCTGCACAAGCATCCATATTTCCCTGCTCATTTCCATCCTCAGTCAAATTAGTGTTTCTTTATAAAAATTACCTCCCCCCCCCCCTCTCAAGGCAGTACTAGGGTTCTCCCAGTCATTAGGTGAACTTGTCTGACAGGCATGATTTTAAAAAATAAACTGCAATAACGATAATGAGTGATTTTGGACCAATGTAATGCATTGAATATGAACAGGATTTTGTCATAAACAAAGAGTAATCTGAAAAAAAATTGTATCATAACAAGAAGACATACACAAATAGACAAATATCAGCATCTTATCAAAACTGGATTATTTAATCTGTAATTATCTCATTCATTAAAGAAAACTTCCATAGTTAAAAGTTATTTGACAATGATGTAATATTTGAGACACATCCAGTTATCTAACAAAGGTTTTCTGGTATGCATGTAAGCCATGCTATAGTGACTTCAAAGTATGTATGTATGTATGTATGTATGTATGTATGTATGTATGTATGTATGTATGTATGTATGTATGTATGTATGTATGTATGTATGTATGTGGTTTAAAGGCACATCAACACAATCCTGGATATATTAAAAGTGCAATATAAAAGTTAAGTTCTAAAAATGTAAAGGTCAAAATTGCAAAAATTCTTCAGAAGTTACACCTTTTAAATAAAAGTAAACAAGTACTCCTAGAATATAAGAGACAATGATGATAGTGCCATTTTAAAGTGATACTGGTATCTCATCACCTGTTATTACAGGATCAAAATAAATCTTGCATAAGTTGATTCTAACCTGCATATGTCTGCCTGGACTTTCTCCAGCCCCACTCTACAGCCGCCAAATCTCCAAGCCTCTTCCATCAACACTGGATCAGTGCATGGGTCACCAGCTACAACCAATTAAAACTCAGTTTACAACAGGATGCTTACAATAACCATTCAAAATAAAGTTTACTTACATTATTATTCATAAGGACTTTTAATCATTATTCTTTTTCTTTCATTTCATTACAAAATTTACCTGATACTACTGAGACATGTTGATTTATAAAAATATTTACTTTTATTTTTTTACTTTTCCCAGTATGAACCAATAGTAATAATAAAAGTTATGACAAATTTGTGTGATTCTTTCAATCAGGATTTATAGAGTATCTAACTTGGTTTGTGTTTGTAAAACACAAATGTCCCCGCTGCCCACTGCAGCCCAAAATGTCTAAGTCTCAATAGTTCACAAATTATAATGGAAACATTGGGACAAGAGCATCAAAGTCTAATCAGGTCATCAAGTACATATACATACAAACTAATGTAATCAATTTATTTGGCTATGTCAAATGTTTTTGTGTAATTCTGCTAACCGGCTTTTACAAAAAATATCGAAGTTTAACAAGTTTTAAAAAATGGAAAGGTTGTTGTCATGTCATAAAATTTAGTCAGGCTTCAAATTCACCAACATAAGTCTTAAGTTAAGTCTAGACTTAAGAGATCTGATTGATCACTTTTAAGTCAGACTTAAATTTCAGCCAATCAGATCACTGGATTCTAAACCTAAATTTAAGTTCAGGCTTAAGAGCTGTTTATGAAATTTAAGTCTGGTCATCTATTTTTGGATACAAACATACCTATCAAGATTCATTCTGTCCATGGCAAGTATTTTTGGTGCAATAGTGCTTACAGCTTCCTGTGACAGATGGATGGACAAATGAACACAACCAAATCAAGATGTGCTAGCTGCAAAGTGAGGGAAGGATAAAATGGAGCAAATACTGCTAAAAACCAATCTTAACAATCTTTTTAGCAATTTAACTAGGAAGTACACATTTTTATAATCAAGACTGAGTAAAATAGCTAATATAGAAGGCTTAAGACACAAGAGAAACGTGCACAGTGAACCTATTTAAGATTAATCAAAAGATTTATAATGTGAAGTGGCCATGATCAAGAAGGACATTTATTGACCACCTACATGCAGTTAGGCCATACTTTTTAGTTTAGCAGAAGGTGTACCTGAGTTTAGAGTGGAAGGTCATAGATTTGATCCTCAAAAGCAGCCATATAACCTCTTATTCTGTTCATACATTGATCTTTACAAGATTTATTTCCTTTGTCCAATTATCATCAAAGCTTACCATGTGAGAAGTTGACTGACAAGGATTGTAAATCAATATCCCTAATGATCTCAGCATCTGGATTCCTTGTTATCATCTCCTTCACAGCCTCAGACAGGCCCATCCTTACTTCCTCCTCTGTAAACCTGGCATCTGGTCTCATCTTCAATTCCAGCAACACAATTATTTGAGCTAATGGCAGTGGTATACCACCATCACCAGGTGGTGATGATGATGGTGGCACTGGTTTACCAGTACTTATTCTACCATCAAAAAGTGTGTCACGTCTTCTACGTCTTCCTGGCTTATCTTGAGGTGGTCGAGGTGGTGATGTCCCAGTGCCTAACCAATCATTAGGTGGTGGGAGACTGCTCTCTGATTCATTTATTGGTAATGGTGGTGGTGATGATGGTGCTGTAACACTCCCTGAATCATTATTATGTGGTGGTAATGGTGATAGTGGTGGTGCTCTTCTGACTGTGGCATTATTAGGTGGTGGTGGTAGTGATGGTAAAGCACTGCTCCCTGATCCATTGATAGGTAGTGGTGATGATGATGGTGGTCTAACACTCCCTGAATCATTATTATGTGGTGGTAAAAGTGATGGTGGTGATAGACTACTGTCTGTTCTGCTATTAGGTTTTGGTGATGGTGGTGTACCACTGCCTGGTCCATCACTAGGTGATGGTGATGGTGTACTATTCCTTGTGGTTATGTCATCTACATCTACAAATTTTCCATGTGTTGACCTGAAAAGGATATAAAGTATACAATGAATTTCATGTATTTGGCTGTTGTTCTCATACTTCAAAATTTCTATGATGAACTTTTTGCCTTCTTTAACAATCTTTGTATAAAAAAGAATTCAATAGAATGCTTTCTTTGCCTACTCAGCTGCTGAATGACCCAGACACCTTAGATCAAGGAAAGTAGATCACTGTCTTACATATCTACAATAGTGATAAAGTGATCCCTATGTCTTGCATATCTACAATATTGATAAAGTGATCTCTATGTATTGCATATCAACAATAGTGATAAAGTGATCCCTATGTCTTACATATCTACAATAGTGATCCCTATGTCTTGCATATCTACAATATTGATAAAGTGATCTCTATGTATTGCATATCTACAATATTTGATAAAGTGATCCCTATGTCTTACATATCTACAATAGTGATAAAGTGATCCCTATGTCTTGCATATCTACAATATTGATAAAGTGATCTCTATGTATTGCATATCTACAATATTGATAAAGTGATCTCTATGTATTGCATATGTACAAAATATTGAGAAAGTGATCCCATGTTTTGCATATGTATCATATTGAGAAAAAAAAACATCATCTTATGATCACTGACTATTCAATTTCCAAAGTGAGAAAAAAAAAAAGAACCGGTCAGAGTTGACTCACTGAAACAAGAAATGCAGACAAATTAACAATCTCACCTGCAGCAAGGATATGGACACAAAGAATCTGAATTGTTATTATTTTTTGTATGGCTGTAACTGTTATCATGTGTCACCTACATCACAAATTGAAAGTTAAAACAAAAAATTAACCATTGAAATCACACTCGACCACCTATAAAATAGTACTGTATTTAAGAGCAAGGCATTTCTTATAGAAATTACAGCAGCAATATTGAGAACATTTGCTTATGCATGTGTTATAATGGATGTTAATCTTATCTTTCATCAAGAAGTGTACACACACACACACACACATATATATTATATGGATCAGATGACTAAAATTTATTTCCCATAGAACTTAATGTTAATATATTATAAATTAAAAATAATTTCTGCATTAAATTGGCATACAAACCACACATGCTTCCATTCATTAGAGTTAGTGAAATTTTTTCAGCCTTGAAAAACAGGCGTTTAGCTGCATTTTTTTACCCTCATGCTGTTAAACAGGGTGACTCCATGGTCTGCACCTAATAACATAGATTTGAACCAAGAGTTCATGATATTTTGTCAGTAGTAAAATAAATACAGGATATCAAAATAAAAGTAAATATTTTGTTGTTAACTACAGGACATAGATTGAAGTTTATGAAATTAATGATGGAAAAAATGAAACCCATTTACTAGCCAATGGGTGCATCTCATAATATTTAGTACTCTATTCTGTATTCCCCCACCAGTAGACTGGTTCTCTGCCTGTAAAATAAGTAGTGGTCTGATACCTTTAATGTTTCCATTCTTTTGGTATGCATTTTTTAATCACAATCCACAAACTTAATTTTATTAATTTAAGTACCCAAGATAATGTCCTTTCCAAGACAAACAAACTTCTGATATCCACAAATTTCAAGTGATTCAGTAACATGATGAAGATAAAATAAATCAATAATGACTCATTTGTTTTACAAACAAATCTGTATGCACATTTATACAATGAACATATTACAAATAATATCTGTCACATTTGATAAATGTAACAATCAGTCATGACATATATTAATACAAGCATGGTGCACATTACATACAAATGAGGTTTTATTGTCTTTAAAAATGAAGTGTTTTGGGGGATACAACTTTTAATTATGTAATACTTACCTGCAACTATTGGACTGAGGACTAGAGTCCCAAAAAAGACAAGCAATGAAATAATAGCATGTTATGTATTACTGCCATTAAAATGGTTCGATTTTTAAACTAGAGGAAGAGGAATATACTAACCCTATGGAAATCACTCTGACCGACTCCAAGTCATTACCAAACTGACTATCACTGAGAAGATTGGTCATCTGTGAATAGAAAAAGTAATTTGGTCAGTTTTATACTAGTTAACAATTTCCAGATACCAGGATTTTCAGTTGTGCATGGAAGTTTTTCCCCGTCAAGGATTAGAATAAGAAAGACATACCATTAAAACCAAACAAACTTATCCAAAAGATTTAAATCACAGCATGATAGTACGTGCAACCTAGCTCTGCCCTTACAGTATGCAAACATTTTCCATTCATCAATTGTGAACCAGTAATGATCATGGGTGAAATGAGTAGCTTACATGTAAGTTGATCTGATCAATTTAAATATACCAAGTATTTCCTTGTTATGCATGATCAAACTGTATTATATTGTATTCCATCATATCTATTCTTTACCTATTATTGATGAAATTTATCAATATTGTAAAAAGACAGATGTCTCTACAGAGAGAGAGTGAAAGAAAATCATCCATCATCCATCGGTCAGACTATGATAGATTACACACTTTATTTGAATACTAAATGCTAAATGCCCTGTTTTTCATGTGACCTGTGTCCTTAATGTGCACAATCTGTTTTTGGGAGGCAACAATTACGAGAGAGAGATAGAGAGAGTCGTGTTTTGTACAACGAAGAAAATAATTAGTGCTAAATACCCTATTATTCATGTGACATATGTTATGAGTGAGCGTAATTTGTTGTTGTGAGGCAAATATTTAGAGATTTGTAGCTTTTTACAATAAAGAAAATGTCATTCATGTCTTTTGGTATCAAAGTTACTTCTTTGTGGAGACAATTTGAACAAAGATTATGTTATTCAAATGCACATTCAAAAAGGCATTTACTTACAAAACTCCGTAAAAATCCAAGTTATATTATTACACAAATGGAATTCATGTTGACAAAGTAAGCAATGAAAATAAACACAAGAAGAATAACTTGTAAATAAAATTTGTTGGGATCTCCAAGTCATGTGCTGAAGGAACTGCATGTATAGCAAGATAGCAACATATATGTATGTTGGATATTATTGTTCAGTCCTATGTAATGTCAGGGAGGGTAGGACAAAATGTAGTTTGACCATATTTCTTCTTTCCCATATCATGTTTGTATTTGCTTCATGAATTTGTTCATAATTTGAACACTTAATACATAAAGAACAGCGACATCATGTCAATTTAAGGATAGTACAATTAACAAGCAATACAACAATCAATATAGCCATAACTCTTGCATCAGGTCTTTGGTTCCATCCACATATGCACGTTAGCTGAGTAGTCCTGTTCCAGTGACATCATCAATGCTGCTGAGACAAAACTTGACCTGAACCATACAAGCTTACAAGTCAATCAGTGCTCACACAGTTTGATGTAAATGAAAATTGCATAATGATGATATGTTCAAACTGAAGCACTTTTACATTGCTTTCTTCAATTTAGTTGTTTATAGCATCAATAAATCATTACTGTACATTTGGTTTTGATTGAAATTATAACCTCAGGTAGATGGGTGTAGCTGTCTCATATAGATGGACATGTATGAATTAAAATACTGACATTAATGGATGTTATCACTGAAACAAAATGGTAAAAGAGGTGAACATGGTTACATTAAAAATGGACTTTAATAAGCACATGGCAGAGAAGAGGTGCTGGCAAACCAATGAACTGCAATACAATATGAGGCAATTATTGACAAAAGCTCAGGAACTTTTGCTCTATCTCTCACTCCCTCTCAGAATCTTAATACAACATTATTAGGCTAAAGCTTATGTCCTAAATTTTAATGTGTGTAAGTATGTATCTAAATAAGAACTGTACTGCCGTTATGCACACAATTTTGTGAACTAGCGGCGGTTAACTGGTGTTAGTCTTCATGGGGCTAACTTGACTGCCATCCATAAAAATGCATTGGTTCATTCCCTACTGGGCATTTCAAAATCCCTGCATAAGGAAAGGATAAATTCCAAAGTCGATTGAAAAATATAGTAAATACATATAAGATTTAGTAATAATTCAAACAAGTTGGCATTTTCTCCAAGCAAACCTAACTGTCTGCTTTTATTCAAACTCTTTATAGTTGTTTGAACATTAAATGCTAATTGATACATGGCCATCAAACTTTCTCAATCACCACAAAATGCTATCATAATAAAAACTGTGTGGGCGAGGAATTCTTGATCACTCTTGTGCATATTAAAAAGGTCCCTCTCACGGTTGTCTCACCACAGCAATTTGCAGTTTATGAGAGATTATGGTCTTGTGATACATGATAGCAACCAACATACAGGAGAATAAACAAGTTTTCTAAATCTGAAAAATATACACGAGTTTAGACTGCATTCAGTTCTATCCAGCTCTGGAAGATGGATAGTTCTGACTGATCAAGCACTATTGATTATGCAGAATCTATCTGAGCTTGACCAGTTAGTGATATTACTGAGATGCGGGTGTCCACTTACTTTTTGGTGTATTTTGCTAACTAGTTCCTTATGTTCAGCACTGGATCGGTCTGCCAGAATATCTATCCACTCCTGGTTCAACTGCATCTTGACACTGAACAGTGATCCTAAAAATAGAAAGTGATACAAGTCATATTATATGTGCCCTCTCTCAGACAAAAGAAATTAAATGATCCAAGAAGACTTTAAAAAGTTATCAAACTTAATGCCTTTATCAAATCTAGGGAAACATTTTGACAAGCTCAAAATGACCTTGATTTCTAGCAAGTCCCACAAGGGAAACTTTTATTAAACATCCCATATTTTTTATACCTATATGACTAATAATGTTATACTCTCAGGGCATTTTATTTAAGTTAAATTTACCAATGACCAGTCTGTTATTGACAAAACCTTTTAATGCAATATTATTATTATACTCCAACTAATGCAATTTTAAAGTTGTATTTGAAGAAACACTAAGAGTAACGTACAAAGTTTCATGCATTGTCAAGGCTTATGCCCAGTTAGACTCATCCAACTCTTTGATTTCACATAAGAAACTCCCTGTAACAACAGAAGAAACTCCCTGTAACCACAGAAGAAACTCCCTGTAACCACACAAGAAACTCCCTATAACCACAGAATAAATGCCATGACTGCAAAAAGTATCTGAAATATGATTATGTGCAGGCAATTCAATAGGTTTTAGTCATATACCAAAACAAATCTTCACTGCCATTCTAAGAATTTGTTTAAAGCTTTGATTCAATTAAAGTAATAAGGTAAGGATAGGTAATATCTTCTTTACCCACCTGTCACAGAGCACTTGGAGGGGACATCATTCTGGGGCAATATATTGGCCATAAGTAACATATTACTGTTCTGAAAGTTCATTTCTATCTTGCTGACTAGGCACTGGTATCCTAGACTGGCAGCTGCTTCTTGTCCACAGTGAACCAGATTCTGATACACACTACAAAATAACAAAAGCAGATTGGCTTATAATTTAATGATCAAGTATTAATAGGCAATTACCATTCATCTCTCAAGACGGAATCTTGCTTGAGGAAAAAAGCCAATCATCTATTTTATTTTACATTTTGGCAAATTCTCATGTATGAAAACTTTCCTGATGATCAGCTTACCTCATTTTTTTCCCTCAAAATTTACAGGGCAGGCGATGTGGATTTATCATAGAAGAAATAATGTACTGCCAGCGAAGATTGAAACAGCTTGATAGAGAAAATAAACCCCAGCTCAAAATACTTTCAGTTGCCAATTTTATCTGCTAAACTTTGTTCACATTACCTGGAGAAAGTTCCAAACACTGTGTCAACATCTCTGATGTTGTTAGACACATTTCAGAGACCGTATATTTACCAATATAATAACATACCACATGTACTTGCATATAAGTCAGATCCAACTGCAAACTGAATAGATCCAGATCTACCAGCACATAATGTACCAGCAGACCTGGATCCATGCAGTTTGTTAGGATTAATAAGTAGAACAAACAACACAGACCCTAATCTGCTAGCTCATTATCCAATGGCAGATTAGGGTCCATGTTGTTTGCAGCTGTACCAGACTTATATGCAAGTATATACGGTAGATACATGATATGATATATGCCTACAGAAGGGTCTTTACATTAAAGTTGGGTACTGGCACTTCCATTACAATATACATCATATGTTAAATATCATCTAATACACATTATGTGCTGCCAATAAAGAAGTATGATGATGCTATTATTTCATACTGGCTGACTAGAATGTTATTCTTAACCTTTCAGTGGAATATTAATAAGGGCCTGGTACACAGGAGTAATACATATTGCAATGCATCTTGCTTGAGTGATTAAAAGCAATTCTTTCATTTATATCCAACATGCACATCAGCTGACTTTTTTGTTAGGTAGACAACACCCTAATACCATTAATGCTCATGAAATGTCAAATGTACAGCTTATTCTTGTTGACCAACACCTGCAAGTACTAAATTACAGGATGGCTGACTACATCAAACATTTCAAGGATTTGAATGCAAACAAATAGTGTAAAGAATGTAGTAGTAGTCATAGTACCTGCATGACTGTTGACTTGTTGTGCCCTGGAACTGTCCATTCACTCCTTGAGTGACATGGGCTGGAATCATCGACGTGTTAGACCTGACCATGGGAAGGTATTCTGGGCAGGTCATTGATGCTAGTGCCACTAGTGTATCACTCTTACAAATGTCTTCTAGCTGATCCAAGCTATCCAAAGCTATACATAAAAAAATCCAGAAAGTTATACTGTGGTCCCACTCTTGAGAGGCGCCTCTCAGGAGAAAACCCCCTAATCAGAGACTGCCTTGCCTGACACCAAAGTAGTATTTTTCTACCATTTTGTCCCCTCAAGAGTGGCCACCCCTTATATAAGGCCAGCTTTTCAATGCTAAAGGGGTGACCTCATATGAGGGTGAACATTGTAATGTCAAATCAGCATGACGACCTTTGAATATACCTCACTGGTATAAAATAATAATTTCTAACCCCGGATGATAAAAAGTGGGTAAATTTTAGTTTTTCCCACATCTACAACCCTATGCAAGTTCACTGGCATTCCAACTATCTAAGCATCTTAAACCTATGTTAAGCCAATAACTGAGAATACTGTGAGCAAAATGAAGATATTACAAAATTATTTTCAAAGATAGCTCCCATAGTCACATATTTGTATTAAAAGAGTTTGTTACAAGTCTAGGTAATAATATTTGCACATTTTTAAGACCCTATCTTAAACCCACATCAATTTTTCACATTATCCCTCAAGACACCAATTTTGAGAACAAATATGTTTCATCTATAATACTTACCTGATCATAATATGTTAGATACATTCTACTACCTAAAGCTAAAAAGAGACAATAACCATGTCTTTTGGCTTGCTAAAAGCACCAAAAAAAGTGCTAAACATTGTCTGCTTTGAAAAGAAGCAATACAGATAAGAGTGGTATCCCTTTAGTTAGAGGCACCAAATAATGTCATTCATCAGTTATTAGTGCTGCAGAAGTGCATGCTCTTCCAGGGATGAAACTGTGAGGAGGGATTGGGAAGAAGTGACCATATTATGATTGGATAAGTATTATCAAAGAAACATATTATAGCAAGATTGAGGTGGAACTGTTTCTGTTTGGTTACTTTATGGACAGACGGACCAAGCTGATACTTATGCGGTAACAACAACACCAAATCCAAGTTTGTTTTAAATACTGGTTAAAATATAGAATTTTGTACAATATTTCAAGTGTAGACCAGCTTTAGATAGAGAATTAAGAGAGGGAAGAATACAAATATCAGAAACACTGAGACCTTGCGACTATCTGTGGACTGTAGTGTAAAATCTTACTATATGTAAATGCAAATTGGTGTATGCAGTCAAAGTGGGAAGAAAATAAAAGATGAATCTGGAAATATTTACAAATTGGAGCCCAAATAACTCAACAACAATAACTTTTATTAAACACTTAACAACCTAATAAGTTAATGAATAAATAACTACAGTGAAACTGTCAAGTTACCTAAAATAACCATATAATTTGGGAAAGACAGGTAAACCGACAGTAAGAGAGACAGAGAGTGAAGAAATAGTGCAAGCAATAAAAGTCCTTTTAAGAATAAATACACATTATATTATTATGAATACAAATGAGAGGATAATGTGGCCACTCACTCGGATTTAGTCAGTATATACCAATACTTGGCTAATTTAAGGTCCAAAAATCAAAGGAAAGAAACTGGAACTTTAGTGTAACTACAATGGTACTCGTGTTTACCTGCCTTGCTAAGCAGACGATCATAGTGTTAAATAGAAAGCACCTTTATATTAGCAAAACCTGGAACGAAGTTCTACAGATGTGGGATGACAGACTGGCAAATTCTATTACTCTTAATATTGATGTTTTGAGGGATGAGGACCCAACCAATGGAATGCCGACATGTCATTTTATACTCTTGGAAAAAAAAAAACTAAATGCACTTTGGATTTTGCACAGAGAATCAATAAGAAACAGAACCGATGGGGTATTAACAGTTTGAAAAGTGAACACGGCATAAAGAATCTGAATTTGATGGCTGAGTAAATGGATTGGTACAAACTATGCTATACAACTATATACATGTATGACAACATGGCACATATTTTACTCAAAAAAATTTATTTTGTTTTTAGATATATTACCAGATCATAATACATTAGAAGAAAAGCTAAGAATAGATAACAAGTGTAGGAGTTAATCCCCTTATCCTCTCCTAATGTATGCAAAGCAGCTTCGAGTCTCTTGTCAGATACAGGCAGGTCTCTTGTCAGATACAAGATACAGGCTAGTCTCTTGTCAGATACAGTTTAGTCTCTTGTCAGATACAGGATACAGGCTAGTCTCTTGTCAGATACAGGCTATTGTCAGTCAGATACAGGCTAGTGTCAGTCAGCTAGCCTGGTTAGCACAGGTCAATGAATGGATATGACCTTAAGAAAAAAAATATTTGCTTCTGTGAATCAAGTTGAAAAAAATACTCTGCATCATTGCAAAGCTGCCAAGTGAACTGGGAAGGTAGCCTGCTGTGCTACTGATACAAGTCCCAACAGGTCAAATTGAGCTCTTTGAGATAGAAGCTGGAAAATGTCAGACCTCGATTCCATGGCTTTCATGTTGCTCAGGGAACAGAGATGAAAATCCCTAGCAAGAAGGCATAGATATTGGGACTTGGTTCCCCCTTACCATTTGACACATCTGACAACAGTCAAGTTGTCCGAAAGAATCAGAATGCCCTTTTCAGATAAAGTCTCCTGCCACAATCCAAAGGTGTTTCATCTTGTCGCAAAGCTGTATACAAAAGAGCCCCTTTTGGTCAAGCCAACCTGCTACGTAGCTCAGTAAAAATCATTAACAGTGAGGGTAATCTATGGTACTGAAAAGGCAAAGAAATTCCCATGCTAAAATTGGACTCACCAAGCAGATGGAAAAAACCACCGAGATGATCATCAAGGCAAGTTATTGTTGGGGGGGGGGGGGGAGAAAACTTGATTCAGAGAGGTTTGGAACTCTATGTCCAAATGAATGAAGTGCTAGGATGGAAAATAGATTGGTTATGTCCTTGTTGACAAGGAATCTGAGGCAAAACAAAAGAGAAACAAGGGATTTCATGTCTTGGTACAAAAAGATTCCACACCTGATGCTTTAGGATGTTGTTCAGGTAGTTAGATGTCACAGAAAAGGTGGTGATTCTGTAATGTGACATGCTCTGTCCATAATTCTCATCAAGACCCAGGAACTGAGATATAGTCCAAATGGGAATACCCTGAACTGGTACACGGTGTCCCTAAAAGTGAACCTCAGGAATTTCCAGGAACACCTGTGAATGGGAATCTAGTGTTACACATCTCAGATGTTTAGACTGACTGGAAAACTACCACTGAGAACTGATTTTGACGTCCCCATTCTAAACTTTGCTATACAAAATATGCTATTTAAAAAGTTTAGCTCTATGACTGGTCAAACATTGCAACTGGAGTAAAATCATTGTGAGTTTGTATTATGCATGATCTCTGCCACCCTTTTCATCACGTGAGTGATTTATCCTGCTGAAGAATGTCTGCATTATATTGGTTTTTGGGGACATATCTAGCAAAGAGAACTCTTGACAGTAGAGTACGATCAAGAGATGTGATCTGGAGACCTGCCAAGATGATCTGCAAGACCAAGACCCACGGGTCCTCTAGGCAGAATCTCTCTAACTGAGTAATAGAATGTTGAAATCTTCCACCCAACCAGATAGGAGCTCTTGTGGCCCAGTGGTTAGTATCCTGGACTTGCAACCAAAAGGATTTGGATTCAAATCCTACAATTGGATCATCCCAGGATGGCTACCATGGTGTGTCCTTAGGCAAGGCACTTTACTCTGATTACCTCAGCACTAAATAACCTACTTGTGTTGCTGTAAAACACTAAAGCAAACCAAACCAATTCTCTCGACCAGAATGTTGAAAAAGGGCAACATGAGCATGGCATCATTTTCTATGGGAAAAAGGCTGCAAGGTAGAGAAACTGGGTCAAAACCAGTCCTTCTCTTACTGTGTTATGTTGTAATTTGTTTTTGGAAACTGGTCCATTGTCAAGATATTAGGTTTGGAAGCAAGGTTTCACCATCTGGTGTGCCTTAGAGGAATCCTAATCATAGTAAGCTATTCCCTCTTGAGAAACAAAGGCTGGGCTATGGGTCACTGTGCCTGCATGAGGTTTGCCCTTTGGTGCCCAGTTTTATGACCTATTGTAATCATGGATTATGTATGTATGAATCAAAAGGGTTTAACAGCACATTAGCATAATCCTGGCTATATAGTGTCAATACAAAGTTTTCTAAATATGAAAAGATAAACATTGCAAGAAGAACTTTAGGAAGATAAACCCATCAGAACAAACATAAACATGAGGTTCTACAAGATAAAAGGTAAAGATGTTAAAATCTTTTGAAAGAAATATAAAATAAAAGATGAAAGGGTTACAAGGTAAAGACATTAAATTACTTTAATATATAATAAAAGATAAAAGACATAACAGGTTAAGATGCTCAAATCCTGTAATCAAAACTTTTTTTTTAAAGTCCAAGTTTTCCTCTGGTGGTGCATCATGAAAAATCTTCTTGTTTAATTTCACATCAAAGAACTTCAGTGTCACAGGCCGTTATATATGGGATTCCTCTAGGGTCCATACTTGGGCCATTATTGTTTTTATTTTTATGAATGACCTACCAATACAGCTGGAGGAATCAAACTGTGCAACCAATTTATTCACAGATGATACAACTCTTATAAAACTGGAACTGGCATTGAATACATCAAATCAACCCTGGAAAAAGGGCACTAACATTTTTGTGGTCTACACTGGTATGACTTAAACTATGCAAAACTAAATGCATGTTGACCACAAGTCAGCAAAGGTGGTGTAGATTCAAATCAGACAAACCAAAGATAAGAATTGGTATTGAAATAATGTCTGGCATTGAAAAGGAAAAAGTACTGGGTAGGAGCTGTGATAACAACCTGTCAAGGTGTAAGCACATTAACTGCATCAGCAAACATATGGCTGCTCAGGGTGCTTTGATTTCATGGATTAAAAAGGCTTTCCATCTTTATATCAAGATATAAAGTTTTATTCAACCCCATTTTGATAGTTGCATTATGATATGAAGTGGTGCTTCAAAACTTGCTACAACTTCAGAAAAGGATATGTAGGTCAATTCTAAATGTACAATTTGACACCCCATTTTACCATCTATTTAAAACTAAAAGCTGCACAAATTCATGAGATTTTTTTATCAAAAGGTAAATGTCATGCATAAAACTTATCTGGACACCTATGCTAGTTATCTATGTGACATATTTTCAGCTATATGCAATTCAGTTTCATGAATCTTACATTCTACAATTAACTTCTCATATAAATTTTACCCTACCAAAAGCAAGAATCAAACTATACAAAGGGTAGTCTTATATATTCAGGAATGTTATGCTAGAATCAACTCCTTTTAACTTTCCCTGCCATTTATTTCATTTCTGAGTGTGGTCCTCTGCTAGTCAATTTACAGTATTACACACACACACACACACACACACACACACACACACACACACACACACACACACACACACACAAGTAGAGATTATTTCTATTTCTTTTTTTAAAACCTGGACTGAACATTATGTTAAATTAACATCATACAGCAGAGATTGGGATACCATTTTAAAACTGTTTTAATCTAAATATGATTGTATTTCATCATTTGAGAGAGGAAATACAGGAGGAAAATGATCATTGCTTGAACACTGTATTAGGCAAGACCACTTACATCAATGAAAAGTTCAACAATTACAAAGACATTAACTATCATGACCAGTAGAATAGTTGCTGTTGTAAACATGAAAATGAAGCACCAAGCAACTTTTTAATTCACATTTTGAAATGATCAATTTGAATGAACTATGTTTCAAGCATGGTAGCTGTAACTTCAGTTACTGTGATGTCACCACAGGTGAAGGTAAGACCCATACTTCCTGTTGATCTTTTACTTCTTTCTTAATGTTCTTGGATTTATTTGTACAAAAGTAAAGAGATAAAGAAGCCAAAGAAATGAGAACAATATTATTTATGACATTTTGATCAAAGATTGTAGAATTATTTCCATATTTAGTGCAGAATTCTGCAAAGAAGTCAATAAGGTTTTACTTTTATTTAATTTTAGGACCAATTTTCACAATCAATGTTTTAGTTCCTAAATTTTGGGACAGAGAAAACAAATTATCTACTGTCCCAAGATATATGTTAGTCACAATGTCTGATGATGGTAAAGAATGATTGACAGTAAAAATTACACTGTCTGCCTGCTAGTAATTTTCTTAATTCACTACTAATTAGATATTTTTTACCTGTGCACTGTGTGAAGTTAGTAATTGAGGTTGGATCTTGACCAGACAAGGTCCTGTAGTCATCTATGTATTTATTCATCAGCTCTCCTACTACAGTGTAATTACAGGCCAGGCCAGGCTCATATTTTGACATCAACATATTCAGACACTTCACAGACAAGTAATAAACACTGCAAATATTCAGAAAAAAGGAAGGTTAC
The DNA here is from genome assembly GCA_029931535.1 of Margaritifera margaritifera. Lineage (NCBI taxonomy): Eukaryota > Metazoa > Mollusca > Bivalvia > Unionida > Margaritiferidae > Margaritifera > Margaritifera margaritifera. The sequence continues at coordinate 2,949,398 of JAQPZY010001521.1, read as the reverse complement.
AGAATACATTATGACCTACCTACCTCCCGACCAATCTAATATAAAATCTCCAACCCTTGTACATTTTTACAGTACTCACTTTTATAACGCTGTTCATAAGAGCTACAAAAATGACTGGTATTACAAATGAAGAGCTTTACTAATCACAAATAAAATCAGGATTGCTCTCTAAAACATCTACATAAGTACCCATATTACATGTGAAAACCATTATAATGAGGTATAAAAAAAGCTGAAACATTAGGTGCTTGCAGCACACTATTCATAAAACTGTACTAACATAAGCAAAAGATTCCTTAAAATACTTTGTCAAAACAATTGATATATATAAATCATTGTGCACTCGACCATGTACTCCTTGTCCTAATGTTCTTCACAAAACTTAAAAACACTAAGATACTTTGGCACTAAATTATTTAAGACCTTGAAAGGAAGAACACCTTTTTTACAAAATAATATAATCATTGATTGGCAGCCATCTAAGAGTGTTGAAAAGAGATGATGTAGGTGTTAATATATCCTTGATATTTAAGATCATTCTGTCTGCTCTTTTCTGTGAGCTGTATAGTCTCTGCATGTAAGAAAAATTTGGGGGTTAACCACACACAATTCAACAGTAGATAAAATGTGGAAAATCAACTGTATTGTACACTTTTCGGAACAACTGCTCTGACATAAAACATTTAATCCTTTTTTTTTTTACTTTTATCTCATTGTGCTAAGCAGATAAGCATTAACTAGATTTTCTGAAAATTTAAACTAAGTTTATTGTCATACATCCACTGTAAATCTTCAGTTATTCTGTTCTCAGCAATGCTAATATCTGTATCACCAACATATATTGTGGTGTATCATCTGCATACATAGATACTGAAGAATGTTTCAAGCAGTTTGGAAAATCATTTATATATAATATGAAAAAGAGAGGGCCTAGAATGTATCCCTGTGGTACGCAAATGGAAATTTCCTTAAAATCTGAGATATCACCTCTCCAACTCACAGCTTGTAATCTACTGAAGAGATAGGATGAAAACCATTGCAACAAGGGTTTGGAACATTATATGCTGATAATTTATGTAGTTAGAATGTATGATTAACAGTATCAAAAGCTTTATGTAGGTCTATCAATATTCTTTAACCAGTGATCAATCAAACCAGTGAGTGCCGTTTTGCATGAATGATTTGGACAAAAGCCTGATTGACACAAATTATTTTTTCATAAAAAGTCATAAAATGAATTGAACACGTCTTTCTATAATTTTGCTAACAAAAAAAAAACAACAACATATATTGAGGTTTGCTTTATAAGTGAAGAGTCTTATAAAGAGGTTTGAATTATAAGTAAAAAGCCACTGAGGTTTGTTATAAGTGAAAAGTCTAATACCAACGTTTGCATTATAAGTGAAGAGTCTTATACCAAGGTTTGCATTATAAGTGAAAAGTCTTATACCAAAGTTTGCATTATAAGTGAAGAGTCTTATACTGAGGTTTGCATTATAAGTGAAAAGTCTTATACTGAGGTTTGCATTATAAGTGAAAAGTCTTATACCAAGGTTTGCATTACAATGAAGTCTTATACTGAGGTTTGCATTATAAGTGAAAAGTCTTACACCAAGGTTTGCATTATAAGTGAAAAGTCTTATACCAAGGTTTGCATTATAAGTGAAGACCTTTATACTGAGGTTTGCATTATTATTGAAGAGACTTATACTGAAGTTTGCATTATAAGTGAAAAGCCTTATACTGAGATTTGCATTAAAAGTGAAGAGCCTTATACCAAACTTTGCATTATAAGTAAAAAGCCTCATACTGAAGATTGCTCTATCAAGGCTGCATCATATTACTGCATATAGTCACAAACATAGGGTACTGAATGATGTAACATCACAATATAATTGGTTTCGATTTGCCAAGAACAATTATTTAAAAACTTGTAATGGAGACATTGCAGATAATTACCCTGTTCTCCAATGTCTATCCCATCCTACAATCCATCTCCCTGGGGCTGCATCCAGAATCACCTATTCATACTTTTAAAACATTATACCAAATATGATCACCAACTCTAAATTAGTGCAGATGGAGTTAAGATACAAGAAAAACTGACAAATAGACACTCAGACAGATGCACGGATCCAAAGATGGGCATGACTGATATCAGTGAACACACAAGAGTATGAATGTAACCATAATAAAAATGACTTCATTCAAAGTGTGAAACAAAAAAAGTTTCAATAAACTAATCTTTTAATTAGATCATACTTGTTCCTCACCTGCATTTAAGGCTGCTGTCAAAGATTGTTTTATCTCTAATTATTACAGAAGGCTGAGCACACTCAAAGACCTCACAGGAGTAGTTTGCCATGAACATTTCACATCTAGCTTTGGGATTAACATTGGCCAAAGTCATGTCATACAGGTCTGAAAGGAACAAAAAGGTTTACATTTAACTTAGCATCATAATCTACCTGTCTCAAAAGATCATATCTATCTATCTATCTATCTATCTATCTATCTATCTATCTATCTGTCTATCTATCTATCTATCTATCTATCTATCTATCTATCTATCTATCTGTGTGTGAAACCCATGCACTGACCACACATATCTTCCATCATTCTCCGTAAGACTCATAATCCAGGTCATATGATAAATGCCCCAAAGCAAGCACATGTTAACTGTTGAAACAAAAATGGGATTGGGGGGACCTAGGCTGCAGCAATGTTGCATATTGTGCATGGGATGGTGGATTTCACACAATGTATTGTCCTGAGTCCTGCACATTCTGACCACAATGCACCCTTGCATGGCATGCTTTTCTTATCATCATGTATGTTTGTGTATTGTAAGGTAAAAATACTCCAAAGTCCACCAAAATTTTTGTTTTGTGCATGTCCAATCCATGAACACGTGTAATTAAGAACATTTACATAGTAACTTTAATTAACTAATGCTATGAAACAAAAATCATTGGACATATCTAAACCGTACCTCTGTATATTTTCAAAAGCCATTTGAAATGTCAACCTCTCTGCAATTTTAACAAATCAAAATACAAGGTTGAAAAACTAATACAAAGATAAAAAAATAGCAACAAAAAAACCCACCTAATTGTACAAGACTTTAATCTCTGATTCTTTTTTTAAAAAATACTGGTAACATTTTCGATCTTTTTTTGCAAATGTAAATCTTCTCAATATAACTTTTTGTATGAAAATGTAAAGGATTTGATGACAAAAATTATTATTATTATTTTTATAACTGGATGGTGTACAAAAAGGTATTACAATAAATTAATGTAATCATCCATGGAAAAAAATGGCAATGAAGTTAAGATTGCAAAACTGCCAAAGCAAATGAGATTATATCACTTTTTAGCACTACTAGGGTCTCAACAATTTTATATTTTGTAGTATCTTTCTTTATCCCTCTATAATTGTGTGTATTTCCCAGATTTGGAGGCCATCAGGATCCTAGGTGCAACACTAGATGTAAGTAAGAGGCCACTATATGTAAAATATATCTTGTGATATATGGTGATCAGAGGGCAGGCATGGAATACAAATAATAATAATAATAACAACAATGCTTTATTTATAGAGGGTGACTCATTTAGTCAAGGACTATTCTCCCTTAAGGCACTCTTAAGTATAACAATCTGCATCATATGAATGATAATAGTAATTACTATTTATTTTAACGTATCTTTAGTATTATAGATGCTAAATTCTATTATAATCTATTAGTAACACATACATCCTCATATCTCTTCTTAAATACTGTAATATTTTCTGATTTTACATGCAGTGGAAGCTTGTTCCACAGAACTGTACCAGAGTATTGGAAGCTTTTCTTAAAGAATTAAATTGCTCTGTTCTTGGTTTTGGTGGATGAAGGTTTTTGTGATGTTGATCTCAACTGGTAATGTGTTGAATAAGACCTGAATAAATCCTGAAGATACTCTGGTGCAGCTCCATGTAGACATTTATATACAAGAACTGCCTTGTGAATATCAATCCTTTCATATACTGTAAACCATTTTAGTTCTGTAAACAATTCTTTTGATGAATAATCAATAGATGCATCTAAAATAATGCATGCTGCACTTTTCTAGAGTTTATCAATTCTGTCAAGATGTGCTTTGGCATAGTTTCCCCATACAGTTGAACAATAATTAATTGTTGGAAGAATATATGAATTGTAGTATAGAATGCAGGTTTCTGTAGGTTTCAGCTTCAGTGTTCTGCTTATATACTGGGTAAATACCTAATAAATCAGACTTATTTTATTCAGGTAATCCTTAGACCTTATGCACCAAACAAAGTGCAAAGAAAACAACTAATCACAACTGAATCTGACATTGTCAAATATTTAAAAGATTTGAGTTGGAAACTCAAGGTAAGTTAGTTCTTACTTTGACACTTCTCGTCCAGTTGTAATGTCGATGGAAACATTTTGTCTATTTGTGTGCTGTTGGCCTCATGTTCCTGGATCATCATCATCAGCTCTGTGTACTCACAAAGGAACCCAAATTTATGGAAAAACATCCTCAAGCCATTCACAATTCCAAAATAAACCCTAGAGAAAAATAAATCCAATATAACTGAAATGTTACTTGCTGACTACCAAAGATCCTATTTCTTTCACTATCAAATAAACTTTTAAAAGATAAAACCTATTTTAAGAAATGTATGCATTTCTAAACCTACTTAATACATCAACTAGAGCTATTTCTGTGACTTACCATAGCAATGACACATACTTTTAATTAAATGTCTAAATGTCCCCTCCCCCGCAAAAAAAAGACACCCCCCTGCTCCCACCCCTAATTTCAAGACCAAGACCCAGAGCTTATATAGCCAGAATATCTGTTACATGTCTTATGTGCCCTTCTGCTACAAATGCATGTGTAAAGTTTGGTCAAAAATATACAAAATGTCAATGTAATTTATATTTTTGTAAATTTTATCTTTCACTCTCTCCCAGGTACTGCATGGAAGAGGTCAAAAAAGTATATCCCTCCTCTATCACATAAGCAACCTATGTACCAAGTTTGGTGAAATTTCACCCTGGGGATTAGGAGATACGAGTTATGGACAGATGGAAGGACACAAGGAGGTCATAATATCCCTGACAATTTTGTAAATGCATGGGCATACAAAGTACCATTCTTAATGTTTTGGAATCAACTTTTATTTAGATACACACTTTACACTGCATAAATGCAATAAATCAATTTTTTTTTAGATACACAACTTATACACTTAATAAATGCTTGAATCAACTTTTATCTAGATACACAGTATACACTTAATAAATGCAATAAATCAACTTTTATTTTAGATACACAGTATACACTTAATAAATGCAATAAATAATCACAGTATTTTACCATTAACTCATATACAATAAACATAAAAACAAACTTAGATTTGAGTTTGTAAAACATGTTTGCCCCCACTGCTGAATAAAAGAAGTCAAAGTCCAAAAAAAAGCAAACAAGAGTAACGTGAATGGCATATTATAGACATGCCACAAGTTTTAAAGTCTTCCATGCAGGCACCAGGAGGGTATCGATGACTCTGGAGAGTATTCACAATCTTGTATCAATGACCTGGACCTTGGGTCATGCTATGTGGTCTTGAAATAAACTTACTGTGCAGAAACCATTATTTCTTTTTAGACTTACCATGACCATGACTTCTGACCTTTTGACCCTAGCTTCTGAAGGTTTCTATATTACACAAAGAGAAAGCCACCCTCAAAGTTTGATCAAGGAATCTACTCTAGAATAAAGGTCATTCTGCAAAATTCATTTTTCTTTAAGCCATTATGACCTGACCTTGACCTTTTTGACCATCAAAATCAATCAGCGTCTGCCAGACATTAAGTGTAAGCCCTCCACAAAAGTTGCGCAAGGAACACAGTCCAGAACTAAAGTTATTATGCAAAAAAACATTTTTCTTCTTTCAGTCAGTGACCTTGCTCTTTGATTTCTTGACCACAAAATCAATAGGCTTCTTTCTTACCCAATGTGTATGTCATCTGCAAAGTTTGTTGAAGGTACATTGTCGAGAATTTAATTTTTTGGTTCAAAAATCACTGATCTTCTTTCAATCACAGTGACCTTGATCTTTGACCTTTTGAACTCAAACTGATAGGCTTCTTCCTAAACCCAAGTGCAAGCCATCTATGAAGTTTGGTTCACATCTGTGAAGCAGAACAAACATTATTGTGTGGAAACCATTTTGCTTCATTCAGTCAGTGAAATTGACCTTTGACCCCAAATCATTTGGCTTACTCTTTACCCCAGGTGCAATCCATCCAAAAAGCTTGGTCCAAGTATGTGATGCAGAACTAATGTTATTGCACCAAGAACCATTTTTCTTCTCTCAGTTGCAGTGACTTTGACCTGCGACCTTTCAATCCCAGAATTGAAAGGCTTCTTCTTAACCTCAAGTGCAAGCCATTCACAAAGTTTGGTGACTGTAGATGATGGAGAACCAAAGTTATTGTGTAGAATAAATCTTGGTAACAGACAGATTGACAGACAACATAACATAATACACTTTGTAAAATGGCAACAAAATTTGAGAAACTGCAATAATGGCATAAAAAACCTCTTATCATGTCATCTACATATGCCATATGCATACAAACAAGTGTCCCAAATTTCATTTTCCTACATCAAGTGGCCTTTGCTAAATGTGCTAACAACATTATTGTCAAAAAGGTTGAAATCCAAACAGTTCGAAAATGTGTAAAAAGAAAATTTAAAAATTGCTCTAATGGCCTAAATATCTAATCAGGTCATCTAAATATAAATACAAATATGCCACTGACATTTAATTTCTCTACCTAAAGTAATTTTTTATCAATCCTGCTAACATGATAGTCCAAATGTTTTAAACATATGTAAAAAAAAAAAAAAAAAATTTAAAGATTGCTCGAATGACCTAAATATAATCAGCTCATCTACACACATGTATAAATACAAATATGTTAATCGGTCTACCTCAAGTGATTTTTGCTTAATCATGCAAACAGTTTTTGTCCAAAAAGTACAAAACCGAAGATATGAAAAAATATGTAAAAATTGAAAACTGACATGTTGGTCTGAAAATATAATCAGGTCATGACCACAATAAAGTGTGTAAAACATAATCGTTCTAAGTTTATTAGTTTCTGCTCTATTGCAATTAAATGGATTTTGGATGGACGTGCAGATGTATGGTCATACAGACATACAGATGTATGGACATACTGATGCACAGATGGAATGCAGCAAAACATTATTCCCCCTTCTGCTATTGCTGTGGGGGTATACAAAGGACACTGATATCAACTGACATGTTGTGGCACAAATGTCCATTAAGAGTCATTACTTTATTGTAGTTAATATTTTTCATTCAATTTGAAAATTCTCTGAAGGTACTGTATGGAAAAAAAGTTTTCTGATTTGTGTTTAGGATCTTATATTTCATGACTAAAATATTGCATTGTCTGCAAAGTCTTACTTCACAATAGAGCATTGAAAACCAGAAATGGGTAACTGAAAATGAACAAGTTTTTTGCAGCTGTTCACTATGGATTTACTATGTGTTACCATAAAAACTTACTTTGCACTTGGCTGCTTTGAGATGAACCCATTAATATGAAATAACTGTACACTTGCAGCTGATTTATTTCACTCATGTCCAACTTACCTACAGCGCATGTCATCAGTCTGAGATCTAACATCTAACTCTCTCTGGCAGGCATGGTACTTGACATAGTATTGAATTGTGGGAATGCTACCACAAATGGCCCCCTCACTAAGACTCGGGATTCTGGCCTGCAGTGCAGCAAAGTTCAATACTTGGCCTACAATGTAAGTGTTCAAACAAAGTAAAAAATCCAGGAACCCCTTTTTGTGAAACGTCAACCTTACTCTACTTTGTGAAAAGTTTCATCAGTCCATGTGACATTTACATCAGTCTGTTTTATATCTAACAAGAGGAAGTTTAAAATCCAGACAAAAACTCCAGTTAGAGAATCAGCGACTTTTACCTAAAAAAATACTGTGTTTATGGTTGTATTTTTTAAATGTATAGGGCATCTAAATTATTTGGCTTTATTACATCATGTGAAATACTAACTCTATTATTGCCTTCTCCCTTGTTAATTTTTTTCCTATAATGTTGTCTGGTGGGTAGTGTACGTGCTGGAGTAGAAGGCGAGCAGTATACACCAACAGACAACACTGCAGAAGAACAGTTCACATGGAAGAAGGCAATAATAGAGTAGAAACTAAGTATGACAGATGGATGGAAGGCACCCCACCTCCCACCCCCTCTTTTCTAAAAAGGTGGGAAACAAATAGTAGGAGTTCAATCAGTTTGATAATTATGATAATTGGGGTCTGTATACTATATAACACAAAATTTTCATAAGCAGACAAGTTTACAAATTAAGTACACTCAATTTGAAAAAGAACACATTTTGTTGATAAAATCTCATGCTGTTCATAGGAGAAAGATATTACATTTACGAAAATCTGTTTAATTATGCTAAGATACAGTGGGCAATTACCATAACACTCTTAAGGGGAGCCATACAAAATTACAACAACACTATAAGTAAGGTATAGCTATGTCAAAACTACATTCATCCCACAAACAAAATCAATAACCATGTCTACATTTACTGCATATACTTGCTTATAAGCCCAACTGTAAACAACACAGACCCTGATCTGCCATCTCATAATGCACCGGCAGATTAGGGTCTATACTGTTTGTTCTACTGACTACAGTTTGCAGTTGGACTTCACTTATTGGGACTTGAGTTCTAAGAAAGTACATAAGGTATATGAAGGATCACATTTATACTGAGGCACTTGATATAAAGGGACCACTGTATTTTGATTTTCAGTGACCAAAGTCTTATTGTAGCCAATATAAATTGTCCATAGCTTACAGTTCTGCATGAGGGATCTTCCACCTGATGTATAGACAACACTAGAAAAGTTCTGGAGAATGGTGTTGTGTATAACTTCCATTTTACATTGGTCCTTTTCTGCCAGCATCATGTGAAATGCAAGACACTGTAGCAAATCTCCATAGGCCCTGTCATATAATGAAAGAACAATTTGGCATTAAGAAAAGTACATAACATGAAAATATTAGTCAATGTAAGTTGCCTGCTTTCATAATAAAATTTTGTACAAAAACCTAATGGCAATCCAGCACATACACTGTTTGTGTACTGTACAGTACCCAAATAGGGCAGGTTATGAATTAGGCAGATGTGACACAACACATAATGACCTCATGCCAAAAAATAGCCCACATAGACAGTAACTTAAACCCTATGGACAAACTTTGTAACATGGTGGCTAAGTTTCAAGATGTTAAGTTAAATGAAGATGATGTTCCTGGAGCAAAATTACTTTACAGCCTAACAGAAAGTCACTCTCTTATACAACTGAAAGGGTGGTTACAATGTCATCTCCATACAAGTGGAAATCAAAGTAAATTTATATTCTTTATTTCAGTAATTTCAGCTACCATCCTATAATACATACAAAAAGGTCACTTTATTGGAGTATATTTCTTATAGTACAACTGTCAGATATTAAGTACAGGCTTTTGTGTGACTAATAAATGGTATATAAACTGTGGACTCTGAGATGACATGAAGCTATAGAATTTTTTTAACAATGGACAGGCACAACAACGTTTTACTTAATATTTTTTCTCTAATATCTTGGTAAAAAAAAAATTTAAAAATGCAGTGTTCATCATGAACTGATAGTACATTATTTCTGAAACAGAAGTTACAAAAAACTCTCTGAAGCAATGTCACCTCCAAATTTACCTGCCTCTATATTAAGTTTATGGCTAGAACATCTAAATATATTAAAGTCCAGAGGAATGTAAAAAGGTAATCCTCTGCATAGATATTTCTCAACATTCTGTAATGACTTGTATTCTTTATAATACAGATTTTGTTGATAGAATTAGCTTTCCATGCCAATTTTGACACATACACTCTTAAAGTTCTGAAAAAGTTAACGCATGAAAAGTTTTAAATTGAGCATATTTTTTCGCTCGATAAAAATTCAAATAATCTTCAGGAATTCCTCCACCACAGTTGTATCAATTTAATTATAACTATGTGCCTTAAGATTTTTTCTAATAATTTTTTCTTCAAAATAATTATTATTGCGACTGCCTTCATTAATCTATTTCATTTAGTTTCACAAGTCAGTCTTATAATTAAAAGGAATGCACAATGAAATGGACAAATGTACAGAGGTAGGTGCATATAAGTTGGTAAGAAAAAGAGTAGACTTAACAATAAAATTAATGAATGAAAGAAGAAATGAATGAAAGAACAATACATGAATGTAAGAAAAGATAGACAAATAGGAGAATTGCAAAATATATGAATTTACAAATGAATGAGAATGAACAAGAGGATAATCAAGGTCCTCAATATTTCGCAAAAAGGATATTATAATTTTTACTCAAACCAAGAATAGAAATACATGATGGAAATTACAACAAAGAACATAGGTTACTACTGAATAGAGGTTTTATTTTCAGTTTTTATTAGACCGAACAATGGAACAATTATCTTCTTAGCCAATAAATCAATAATCTCCCCAAATTAGAGGACTTAAAGACTAGAAAACAAGGATTTATTTGTTTTATCTACTAAATCTGGTTTATAGTTCATCTTTGAGTGTTATTTTGTACACATTGATATCAGCAGAGCAACATAGTTCACAGAACATAAGACATAGTTCAGTGTAAGTATCACATTGTGTACACTCCAATGTTGTTCTGTTTGTCAAAAAGGAATATGGCAGTGCATGCCAGGTCTTGTGAGTAAATGACATCAATTTTTATTTATAGCAACAAGGTGAATTCATAACCTGCCCTATTACAAGATTACATGTTACAACAATCTAATGGCAATCCTACACAGACACTTTTTGTGTACTATACAGTTCCCAAATTACCAGATCACATGTTACAACAATCTGGTTTATATTGTATGCAATGAAATAACTGACACTTCAACAAACTGGAGAAACTACACTCCAATCAATTTATGTGACATTTTCCTAGGAGTCATCCACACATACAGATATCCACTTGCAGTGGATATAGAGAAAAGTGTGACTTTGTGCTGTAATTTAGTACTTAAACAACCTATACAAGAAATACTTTTGTGCCAAAACTTTCATATAGAGGTTGTGAAAAGTATTTTTTTCTGTGATAATTACATTTGTATGGAAAATTTAAAACAAAAAAACCCCCAGAAAGTTTGAAACCTAATCAAACAATAAGAATACTTGTAAAATAAATATTTTACAATCTGACATGAAACAATGTCAGTTGACCAGAGCAAGACCAATCAAAAATTTGTGCACAGTACAAACAATGTGTAAATGACTTTCATTGCTGATGGTGTTATATATAACAAACTCATAAAGCTTTCAAAACATCACTATTTAAAAAAATCTTCTGATGTGCCAATAATTTATCATCTAACTTAGGATACAGTTACAACAGAATGTCCATATTATTAAGTAATACTTAGCTTTTTGAACATCACTCATCGTTCATTGAACATGAATTTGCATCATGGTTACACTCATATGTATGAACAAGAGACCCTCCTTTTGGTTCAGCCTGTCTTTTATTTAGCTAAGTAAAAAACTTTAACACTGAAGTTAATCTAAGGTGTAAACAGATGGATGGATGTACCGACACACATGCACAGACACCAAATTAGGCAATTGCTATGAGGCTTTCTGCCAATTAAGGTAAAATGAAAATGATGCAAAAGCCTAGCTATACATGTCTTTTGTGTGCATGACTGAATGGGTTTTGTATTCATCTCTGCTATGTTGTCCTTTGTCTAAGACCTATATCAAAATTTTTGTAATTGCCTTGAAAGAGTGAAAGCCACTACATACATTTAAACAAAATGGCGGTGTCACATTTGAAATCATATAGTTAGAATTAATAATAATAATAATAATAATAAACACTTTATTTTATGATGGTATCTCACTTTTATGGCACATATTAAGGAATAATTTACTCAAGTCAGTGAGTATTAGTGTTTTTAAAGCCTGATAGGGAAAATATGGGGCATAAGATTTACACATAATTAAATATGTAAAATAATAAAGTTTTCAAGTCAAGGTTTTTCTAACTTATCTTTAAATTTAGAAAGGCTTGTGTTAAACACATCTAAACAAAATACTTCTGAGCAGAAATTAGTATTTTTAGTCATCCCGTATATTTAGTCACTGTCCCTACAATAAAACAGCTGTGAGGCTGCCTATATAATGTCATCTAAAAATGGCATTTCCCAAAACAAATCCAACAATAAAAAAGATTTTGTATAATGTGCCCTTACCCACAAAAGTCCGAGTCTGTAGTCTCAGGATTGTGCATTACCCCAAGGGGCATGGAGCAGTTACCCTGAAGCAGTGTGGAAAATGTATCTACTGGGCAAATAGACCCTCTCCCTGTAAAATAATACATTTATCAAATAATGACCCTATACCTCATTATATATATATATATATATATATATATATATATATATATATATATATATATATAACACATATGTGAGTAAACTTATTACTGAAGTACCTTCATAAAAACATTTTATGTTCAATGCTTTTGTAGAAATAATATAATAACAATGTATAATCAAGTCCTTGAATGTAAATAACATAATGCATCTGCCTGTTCTTTCAGTTATTCTGGCCCACATATTTCTTCCTCAAATTTCGTAAAGTCATTTCATTGCTTTTTGTATTTTTCTGCAGCATAATTAAACAAGAAACAGCTGTATTCAGATTTAAGTACTTTGAACATAAAACATCATTTTATGGGCCCATGATAACAGAATGCATTTTAGAACCATATAAGACACATGAATACCCAGGTAAATCTCAATGCATTTTAGAACCATATAAGATGCACGAAGAGCCATGTAAATCTCAATGCATTTTAGAACCATATAAGACACATGAATAGCCAGGTAAATCTCAATGCATTTTAAAACCATATAAGACACACGAATACCCAGGTAAATCTCAATGCATTTTAGAACCATATAAGACACATGAATACCCAGGTAAATCTCAATGCATTTTAAAACCATATAAGACACATGAATAGCAGGTAAATCTCAATGCATTTTAGAACTATATAAGACAAATGAATACCCAGGTAAATCTCAATGCATTTTAAAACCATATAAGACACATGAATAGCAGGTAAATCTCAATGCATTTTAGAACCATATAAGACACATGAAGAGCCAGGTAGATCTCTATAGTTTCCAAGTTATGACCCATGGATATGGATGAACCCCTGGGTCTGCTGCATGTATAAGTTTGTCTTTTCATGCCTAGTAAGTGTATACATGGTTACAGGGTGCTATGTATGTATGCATTTGGTTAAATGGCATGTAAGCACAATATTGACTGTATAGTGCTGATCAAAAGTTAAGTTCTACAAATGTAAAGAAAAAGACTTGCAAAACCCCATCCAAAACAAATATAATCATCTAGTACTACAAGTTAAGATGTTAAAATTCTTTAAATGGTATATAAATAAAATGATAAAGGTAAAAATACAAAATCAGTAAAAATATAGGGTGAAAACTTGTTATATAAACCACTTTCCATCAAATAGTCCAAGATTTTCTAACGTGGTACATCATCATAAAGTTTCTTAATGGAGTTCACATAAAAAAACTTCTCTCTACAGGATGGAAGTTGATATACACTCTACAAGAATGTGTTACACTATTAGTGGACACTGCAAGGTATGCACTCTGGTCAAGGCTCACTCTTCAGAAGGTATGCAGGAGTCAGTTATGTGTGTCCTATAAACGATTGGTACAATACCACCTAATCTCTGTGACTTGTTCCATGAGGGATGTCATGCACCAATTACAGATCTGATGTTCCAAAGCATGTTTGGGAGTTTTCATTCCACATATTTTTACCAAGTATATGGAACATGCTAATGTATAGGGTGGGGATCTCATTAGTTTTCAAGTATGACCCAGGGGCTAACTCCCTGCTGGTAGGAATGAACCCTGGGGTCACTCTAAGTTGCATGCATACATTTGTCTTTTCATGCCTAGTAAATGTATATATAGTTATATAGTGGGGGTCTAAACAGTTTCCAAGTCATGACCCAAGAGCAAAGTCCCTGGGGATAGGGATGAACCCTAAGGTCAATGTCAGTTGCATGTATAAATTTATCTTTTTATGCCAAATAAGAATATATATGGTTATAGGTGGAGCTATCAATAGTTTCTATGTTATGACCCAGGCTCACAGCTGCCTTAATGGTGTAGTATTTCTTATGATGCATCCAATGGAAATAATACTGTCGTGTCTAAGTAACTGAGCCAAACCCAAAGTTTAATGTTGATCACTGGAGTGTGAAAGAGAGACTACAGTGACATAGTTTTGACTGAAAAGTATACTACTTCTCATGAAGCATCTTCATATCAAGTATCATTGACTCTGCAGGCAATAGTCTTGGAGAAAGTGTGCTAAACACAAAAGTTAATGCAGGCCACTGGACTGTGCAATATAGATCTCAGTGGCCGAATTTCGACTTTAAGGTAGCAGTACTCTTCATGATACATCTACATAATAAGCTACATGACTGCAGGTAATAGTGTCTGAGAAACTAAGCTAATGCAAAGATTAATGATGGTCACTGTGGTCGGAAATATTTGTCATTATAGTAACCTTGTTTTGACTGATGGGTTAGTACTCCTCATGATCCATACTTATTGCAAATTACATGACTCTTCAAGTAATAGTTCAGAGAACTGAGCTAAATGCAATGGTAAAGCATGAAATATTGGTCACTGTGACCTTGTTTTTAATAATGACTTTAGTACTCTTCATGAAACATTTACAAACCAAGTCATTAGGGCTGGATCAGTATACCAATTAACCAGTATGGATTGATATTACACACCAATACAATACCCAATAATCATTCTTAACTATTGGTTCATAAGAAATGTGTAAATCCCAACCAATGCTCAACTTATCATCAAAACTAATTTAGTCCATAATAAATAAAAAACAGCTGTTTTCTGTGTGAATCAGTTAATCACACACTACAGGAAGCAAACACAATCAACTATGTAGAGTTAACCGTCTCAGTCTTAGTTTCTCATATGTCTGCACAACTAATGGTTACAGCTAGTATGTTACAATACCCTTGGTAAATGAAACATGATCAGTGTAATATGGCTTATATTAGGCAAAACAAAAGCAATTTACAGATGAACATACTTAAATAACATGAAATATGTATCATCAATACATACAATGAAGTTGTGTATTGTGATATGTATTGTATCAGAAGTGAATTGCTGATACCCACTATTACAAGTCATGTGACTCGACAAACAATAGTATCTGAGAAAATGATAGAAATGGAAACCCAAACCTTAGTGTTTATGCCAGACAGATAGATGGATGCACAGACATCACCAATCCATAAGACAGAATTGATTTGCAATCCAACCAAACTTCCAGCTTAAGTCACACAACCTGGCACCACATGACCTTCCTCTCTGAGTCTGAAAGGAATGTCCCAACTACTCAGCAATCATGCAATTATCATCATAATGACCCTTCTTTTTTTCTTCAACTTTTTTTCCCAATTTGCGTTGGTTTCATGGAATACACCTACCACCAATAATGTTCCAGAGACAATCAAATAATAGACATACCTGGACAGGTTTCTGCATCAAAGCCAGCAAAAGCTCGAACATATTCCTGGATAGCTCTCTTCTCTTCTCCTGCCATTAATAAAATATCTTCCATTTTGGACAGCAAGGTCATTCCAATGTCATCCTGTGAGCAAGTTTTCACTTTGTAGGTACTAATAAAGTTTGCCACACACTCAACTGTGGAAAAGGCAGCACTGCAAAATGCACAAAACATGAATTAAATAACCCTAGATTCAGGTCAGATACTATCACAAAACATTTTTTTTCAGGTGAAAAAAAAGATTCTGTCTACTTCATATATCTTTCAAATATTAATTTCCCACCATGACAATGTTTGTAAGTTTCTGTTACATTTTACAAAAAGATAGGATTCAGGTGAACATGTAACTTTATGAATGTGCATGTAACAACTGAATCTACAATATTCAAGTGAACAAGTTATGTTTTGAATGTGCATGTAACAACTGTATCTTCCAGATTAAGGTAAACATGTGGTTTTAAGAATGTGCAGTTAACAACTGTATATCCTGGATTCAGTTAGAATTCAGGTGGACATGTTACTTTATGAATGTGCAGGTAATGACTGTCATCTAAAGGATTCAGGCAAACATGCTGCTTGATGAAAGTACATGTAATGACTTTATCTCTGGGATTTATTGATAAATGCTGCTTGATGAATCTGCATGTAATGATCATATCTCCAGGATTCAGGGAACCATGTTACTTTATGAATGTATATGTAACTAATGTATTTCCTGGATTCAGATAAATACTGCTTTTTCAATGTGCATGTAACAACTGTATCTTGATCCAGAATTCAAGGAAACATGTTACTTTATGAATGTGCATGTATCAACTGTATTTCCTGGATTCAGAGAAACAATGCTTTTTCAATGTGCATGTAACAACTGTATCTTGATCCAGAATTCAAGGAAACATGTTACTTTATGAATGTGCATGTGGCAACTGTACCTTCTGGATTCAGGGAAACAATTGTATCTCCAGGATTCAGGGAAACATGCTGCTTTACAAATGTGCATATAACAGCTGTCTCTACAAAATTCAGGGAAACATGCTGCCTTACAAATGTGCATGTACAAATGTATCTACAGGATTTAAGGAAACATGTTGCTTTACAAATGTGACTATGTAAGAATTGTGTCTGCAGGATTCAGGATTCAGGGAAACATGCTGCTTTATGAATGAGCGTACAACAACTGCATCTAGAGAATTCAGGGTCAACATGCCACCTTGCAAATTCACATGTAACAACTGAGTGTATCTCCAGATATGCATGTAACAATTTTATCTCCAGAATTCAGGGAAACATGTTGCCTTATAAATGCAGATGTAACAACTGTATCTCCAATGTGCATGTAACAATTGTATCTCCAGAATTCAGGAAAACATGCTGCTTTACAAATGTGCACAAAATAATGGTATCTCCAGGTTTCAGGGAAACATGTTACCTTACAAAGATGCATATAACAAATGTATTGACAGGATTCAGGGAAACACGCTCATTATGAATGTGCATGTAACAACTGTATCTACAGGATTCAGGGAAACAATGCTGCACTACGAATGTGCATGTAACAACTCTATTTACAGAATTCAAGGAGACATGCTGATGTATGAATGTGCATATAACAACTGTGTCTCCAGATTCAGGGAAACATGCTTCTTTAGGATTCATGGAAACACACTGCTTTATGAATGTGCATGTAACAAACTGAACCTACCAGATTCAGGAAAATACACTGCTTTATGAATGTTCATGTAACACCTGAATCTCCAGGATTCATGGAAACACACTGCTTTATGAATGTGCATGTAACAAACCGTACCTACCAGATTCAGGTAAATATGTAACTTTATGAATGTGCATGTAACAACTGTATCTGAGAAAAAGATGCACTATGAAGCTGTATCAAAGTCACTAAGTCATATTTCAAAGGTAACATTATTAAACAATGATCCATTTTGGTGCAATGACTAAGTCATATTTCAAAGGTAACATTATTAAACAATGATCCATTTTGGTGCAATGACTAAGTCATATTTCAAAGGTAACATTATTAAACAATGATCCATTTTGGTGCAATGACTAAGTCATATTTCAAAGGTAACATTATTAAACAATGATCCATTTTGGTGCAATGACTAAGTCATATTTCAAAGATAACATTATTAAACAATGATCCATTTTGGTGCAATGACTAAGTCATATTTCAAAGGTAACATTATTAAACAATGATCCATTTTGGTGCAATGACTAAGTCATATTTCAAAGATAACATTATTAAACAATGACTCATTTTGGTGTAATGACAAAGTCATATTTCAAAGGTAACATTATTAAACAATGACTGATTTGGTACAATGACTAGGTCATATTTTATAGGTAAGATTATTAAACAATGACCTATTTTGGTGCAATAACTAAGTCATATTTTAAAGGTAACATTATTTAACAATGACCTATTTTGGTGCAATAACTAAGTCATATTTTAACGGTAACATTATTAAACAATGACCTATTTTGGTGCAATGACTAAGTCATATTTTAAATTTAACATTATTAAACAATGACCTATTTTGGTGCAATGACTAAGTCATATTTTAAAGGAAACATTATTAAACAATGACCTATTTTGGTACAATGTAGTAGTATTTGTACAGACAGGGCATGAGTTCCAGTATGCAGACTTTGACAAGATATTTGAAAATAAGCACAGTAGGAGATAGTAACCAGCACAAACATCCATAATAACCTGCTCATATCCATCTTCAGCCAAATTAGTGTTTCTCTATGTAAATTACCTTCCCACCCTTCCAATGCAGTACTAGGGTTATTCCAGTCATTAGATGAACTGGACTAACAGTGATGATTTTAAAAAATAAACAGCGATAATGATAATGAATGATTTTGGATCAATGCAATGCATTGAATATGAACAGGATTTTGTCATAAACAAAGAGTAATCTGAAAAAAAATTGTATCATAACGAGAAGACATACACAAATAGACAAATATCAGCATCTTATCAAAACTGGATTATTTAATTTATAATTATCTCATTCATTAAAGAAAACTTCCATAGTATAATGTTATTTGACCACAATGTAAAACATCCAACTATCTCACAAGGTTTCTGGTATGCTGCATCTTGCATGTAAGCCTGGCTATAGTGAACTCCCTCCATAAATGTGACTTCAAAGTATGTATGTATGTATGTATATGGTTTAAAGGGACATCAAGAGAATCCTCAATATATAGTGCAATATAAAAGTTAAGTTCTAAAAATGTAAAGGTCAAAATTGTCATAATTCTTGGGAAGTTGTACCCTTTAAATAAAAGTAAACAAGTACTCCTACAAGATAAAAGACAATGATGATGGTACTGTTGGAAAGCAATGCTGGCATCTCATCACCTGTTATTACAGGCTCAAAATAAATCTTGCATAAGCTGATTCTAACCTGCATAAGTCTGCCTGGACTTTCTCCAGCCTCACTCTACAACCCCCAAATCTCCAAGCCTCTTCCATCAACACTGGATCAGTGCATGGGTCACCAGCTACAATCAATTAAAACTCAGTTTACAACAGGATGCTTACAATAGCCATTAAAAATTAATTTACTTACATTATTATTCATAAGGACTTTTAATCATTATTCTTTTTCTTTTATTTGATTACAAAATTTACCTGATACTACTGAGACATGTTGATTGAAAAAATATTAACTTTTATTCTTTTTACATTTCCCAGTATGAACCAATAATAATAACAAAAGTTATGAAAAATTGTTGGTGATTCTTTCAGTCAGGATTTGTAGAGTATCTAACTTGACTTGTGTTTGTATAACACAAACGCCCCTGCTGCCCACTGCAGCCCAAAATGTCTAAATCTCAAAAGTTCAAATATTTTAATGGACAAATTGGGACAATAGCATCAAAGTCTAATCAGGTCTTCTAGTACATATACATGCAAACATGTGTAATAAATTGTATTTGGCTATGTCAAATAGTTTTTGTGTAATTTTGCTAACCAGCTTTTCACAAAAAAAGTTTTAAAAGTTCTAAAAAATGGAAAAATTGTCATAAAATTTAATCAGGCCTCAAATTCACCTACATAAGTCTTAAGTTAAGTCTAGACTTAAGAGATCTGATTGATCACTCTTAAGTCAGACTTAAATTTCAGCCAATCAGATCACAGGATTCTAAACTTAAATTTAAGTTCAGGCTTAAAAGCTGTTTATGAAAATCACATCTGGTCATCTACATTTGGATACAAACATGGCTATCAAAATTCATTTTGTCCATGGCAAGTATTTTTTTTGCAATAGTGTTTACAGCTTCCTGGATCAGATGAATGGACAAATGGACAGGACCAAATCAAGATGTCCTAGCTGCAAACAGAGGGTGCATACAAACTAGCAAATACTTCTAAAACTCCTGCACCAATGTTAACTGTTTAGTAACTGAACAAGAAAGCATACATTTTTATAATCAAGACTTATTGCAGAATGCAATTTGATATTTTGGACTCCTTGGCAAATGGAATTTCAAAAGAGAAGTGTTCATAGAAACTGTTACCATGGCAACTGGTGTAGATATTGTCCAACAGCCAGTTATACCCCATGAGTGCCACAACAATGTCACTTGGGTCACATTTCTTCCCCTGTTGCTGTGCTGCCTGCAAGGCACACATAGCAAAGTCCTCCAATTTTCTGAAAAGAAAGAACACAAAAACAAAAGTTTTGTATTCCCATGTATTGACATGAGTGGTTACTAAGTATATTATTTACTGACACATGTGGCTACTAAGTACATTATGCATTGATACAAGTAGTTACTAAGTATATTATGTATTGACACAAGTAGCTACTAAGTAATTTATCTGTTGATGCAGGTTTGATACTAAGTATATTATATATTGATGCAAGTGGTTACTAACTATATTCTGTATTGACACAAGTGGTTACTAAGTATAGTATGTATTGACACAAGCTGTTACTAAGTATATTATTTATTAGCACAAGTGGTTACTAAGTATATTATGTATTGACATAATTGGTTACTAAGTATATTATATATTGACACAAGTGGTTACTACATACATTATGTATATCAACAGGGAGGGTAATCGGATCACATTAAGGTGATGCCCCCACCCCACCCATTTTGGGATCATCCAGACCCCCACAACAACATACACAATTATACTTTTTAAAATGTCCCATCTTGCACCCCACCAGGAACACAAAAACTAGGTTTTTAAAAATACTGCTCTCCCTAGGAGGCTGGCTCAAACTGGGAGTTTTACAATGCAGTCCTGCCACTGAGCTTTACAATGAAGTCCTGCCACTGAGTTTTACAATGCAGTCCTGCCACTGACTAACTTAAAATGAAGTGAAACTGAGGAACAACTGCACTTAAATAGGCCGCTCTAATAGCAGTGGAGAAAATATTTATTGCAATAAAAACACATATCTGGTATTGAATGGAAAGACAGATCTGTGTGTGTGTGTGTTGGTGGGGGGGAACTTACTTCATAGTGATTAGCTTTTGGGTCTTTTTGGTCACATTTTTGATCTTTTCAGTAACATGTTGATACTTTGGTCACAGAAAGATGCAAACAAAACTTTGTCACACAAATAATACACTACTATATACACATGCAGAATGTTCTGACCTAGTAGCATAGGTCATCAAACTTTCGGTTATTGCAACAGGCATATACATTATCAGAACGACTCCTGCATCAGTTGGATATTTACCCACAAGTGAATGATAAAAATGTTTACTCACCTATGCAATAATATGTATTAGTTTTGGATGAAAATAATATTTACTAGGTCTCAGTTAGCGCTGGTAGACTCTGGTTATAATTCGCATTCCTCCTTTTGCTGTTGAATGCAATCCCAACTCTCCTGGTCCAACATTGTGTCTTCTATTTCATTCAGCTTTTTTTGTCTACAGTGATGAGGTTATTGAGTTCTGTAAGGTTTGAGAGGTTATTTACAAGCTCACCATGAGTCCTTTGAAATGCCACAATAAGACCAAGGATCTCTCACATCGGGAGGCTGTTAGGTTCCCGTGCCACCACTTCTTTTAGCGTTGTGTCCTCAGATTTGTAAGTAGCTCAGTATTATGTCTGATGGAAGCTCATCTAGTGCAGACACAATTTTTTGTGGTTTTTTTGTTTATCCTCTCTGGCAGCCTGTCTATATCTAGTTTTGCATATATGCCTCTACCATAACTACATTCTAGTGTGGAAAGTTTGTACAGCCTAACAACTCCTACCATCTCAGATTCGAGAGGGATATCATACCTCCAGAGGTTTCAATATACCATTTTCTACAGTAAACTAGGTATAGACAGGCCTTTCATTTATGGCATTGGCCTTAAAGAAGGTATCAAGCTCATTTTTGCAAATTTTGTTTTTAACTTCTATTAGATCGTCTCAACGAAGGTCATTCAGGTGGTCTTACAATTCATTTATTTGTAGATAATATTCAGTGGGAGGATTGATACATGTAGTTTCTACTATTTTATCAGGTAGATCAGTGTCTCCTCTACCAAAATCTTCCATTTCATAGCCTCCTTCAGCCACGTTTTAAAAACTTTGAACTAGTCACAACAAGTTTTAGCATGTTAGCATATTAGAGGAAAAACAAGTGAACCCCAATAGCACCAAACTTGTTAAATTTTGTGCAAGCACATTATATCTCAATATATGGAAACAAACTCCACCCATTTTGCACTCTTTGCCATGTGCTTGGGGTAGAGGGAATTAGAAGCACTGTTGTTGTGACTAATAATCCAAGCACCAAAGACCAAAATCAGCTGCTTGTTTTCAGATTGCCAACCCTCGGCAGCAATGATGTTATTGTGCCCGGCACTGCTAAGATGGCATTTACAATTGCTTTGAGTGGTTGCTCAGTGTGCTTATTGATGCCAACAGTATAATCAGGAAAAACCTTGACCACGCCATCATCAAAAAGATCAGCACAAAGTCTGAGGGAAATGAAGCGGCCTGTACTGATGATGCTGATGTTTGTGGCATCTACAATTATATCTGGATGACAGAAAAAAAGCAGATTAATGCAGACTGTCTGGGTATACAGAATGCCAACACTGCTACCATACATGTTGGCACTGTCAATGCTGTCGCTGCTACCCATCCCAATCCATCTATCACCACCACATTTGGGAACCACTTCTTTGTGCCACTCAACTTTGAGCTGCTAAATAATCACATGCCATACTACCAGCCTGGCCTTTCAGACTGCCTATCCTTTGAGATGACGTTTAATGACTGCAGCAGAGCAATCTTGTGCACTAATAATTTGGCAAGCTATATTATCTGCAGTATCTCCCTGGAGTTTGACATTGTAACTCACTCAGAATTCGCACACATGATAAGGCAGCAGTACATGGTAAAAGTGGCTTTTACCACCGAGTGCTGTGCCATCACAAAATGGTGCTGAACAAGAGCAACCCTGTGCAGAATACCAACCTGAACAAGCCAGTAAAAAAGCATGAAGTCTATAGTTTTGCTCTTCGAGGATGCGAAAAAAGAGAAATGAGTTCATGCATGATACTGAATATTTCTACAACCCATTTTTTAACAAGGTGTTGGTGATGACTGATGGCATCCCATATCAGATCTATTACCAGGGGCAGCTGAGGTACCAGCAGTGGGAAGAGGCCCCCCCAAAAAAAATGGCAAGGGAGTCTCTCAAGATATGAAGGCATCATTTCTTGAAGTTGGCACCTTTTACAAAAATTGGTTTGCCTGTGTCCTAGACATGAGGTCAACGGAAGACCACAAGCTCCATGGGTCGGGAAGATACAGAGAAACCAGCACACTTTTTTGCTCTATGATTTTGCCTTTCTTTCTGGTATCCATCATTAGGAAACAGCCCTCACTTAGCTTGCCTCCATTATCCACCACTACAGCATCAGTGTGTGGGTTATAACACAAAAATACAATGCTTCAGTCGGTGAGTTCCACCAGCAGACATCATGGGTGGCACTATTTTACTGTAAAGACAAAGACTCATTTAAGGATACACTAGATGAGAACTATATCGTGGAGGATGAGAAGCGTGCAGAGATCAATGAATTTCTCAAGCAGAAACATTTCAGTAAGCTGTTCCTATTAACCAACCCACCCAATTCTTACCAGCTCTGTTAGCTCACATTCTGCAGGTGCGATGTCTTAACCTATGTTATTTATAGGTCAATCAGAGTTAAGCGCTCAGTCATCAGAATCTAGTAGGAACCAAGGAAGAACAGCTTACAATAAGCAACATGATGAGGTACTGGATGAACTGTGTGATAATGTACCAACAAAGGAAGTTAAGCAAGAAGACATATGTTGTTCTCCTTCACAAATAACATTGCAGCACGAGAGGCTATCAGAGCTGGCTGCTTTTGGTATAGCCAAAGAATACATTGGGGATGACATCTAACATTTGAGTGTGTTGCAAAAATGAGTGACAAATATGTTTCAAAGGACTATGCCTTATATGAGGCTAAACTGGGGAGTAATATGACAGCTTCTATAGGATCATCCTTGCTTGGCCTTTATATGTCACTTCTCAGCCACATTCTGCCCAGAGACAACAGTAAGCAGCTTGCCTCTGACCTTGAAAAAGATCCAGTTATTCAGGCAATGGAACTGACAGATGAATTAACAAAGGAACTGGCTAAGAAACTGACTGAGGAACCTGAGCGAGTAACATAGGCCACAAAAACTAAAAGTCCTGGTAGAGTTGCCACTGACATAAGATTTTCAGTGATGATGAAACAACATCAGGCTGAGAAAAAGCCGAGACTGCCGACATGCATGCCGCTCCAGTAGCAACAAACACAACAACGGCTTAAGAGAAGCAGCAGGAGGTGATACCATCTTATGTTTTATGGAGTTGCCTAGCTTTGGTAGCTGGTCTTCTTTACACCTCATCCCACATGAAATAACAAATTCGTAAAATGCAGGTGTAAGCACCGTCAAAACAACAGGGAAAAGCAACGTCTGGGGACCAGTCGGAATGACCTTCAGCATCTATTAGACATATGCCTGACCCCTTTCATATGGAATAGTTAGTGTGTGTTTTGTGTTTGTAAAGAACATAAACTTGTTAAGTGTGAAACACAGGTGCAAGAGGTCTACACCACCTTACGCAAAGGATTTTGGAAATGTAGTCTAACATGAAGCCAAATTCAGAGGTATATCTGTGGGGTATTCAAGGATTGCTAAGCACATGCTAAAAATGAAATCTGCTGACCTTGGTCAATTTGACCTTCAGGACAGTGCAAAGCTTGCTGGCACTGTAGCACAAACTCTCTGGATACAGGACATGTTAATTAAACATGGCATCAATCCAGCTAATATAATTAATGAAGTCTACATAATGGCCACACGAGGCAATCATCAACGCCTTAGCATTCACAGGCTAAAACTACCTTTTTTCTACACAAAACTCAAAAGAAGCTTACATCGAATATGCTCAACAGGCTGACTACTCCCACAAGTGCACCAAGCGTCTCAATTACCTCAATGAGCGACTGGATGTCTAACAGCATGGCAAAAATATTTATGACAATATCAATGCCATGATGCACAAGAACTACCTGGTAACTGGATGTTCGAGACACTGGCAATGAGCCAAAGCTTTCCAACTTTTACACGCCCTTGGCTAAGCATAAATAGTATGAAATATTTGTCATCAGGAGACTTGCCACCATTGGCTATATTACCTATAAATATTTCTAACCTAGCAAGTGCAGACAATTTTTTGTGCTATCAAATTGAAGCATGAGCTGTTTCTTTGTAGATCATCAACTATTGGAATGACAAAGCACAGCAAATGGTTAAACTTGTTAAAACCATAAAGGACAAGGGATACTAAGCTTGCTGCAGTATACTACAGCCTGCAAGGTTACTGGAAGGGTGTGGCAGCAGTCGAAAAGCTGACAGAAGCTGCCAAAGTCTCACAAGATGTTGCCATGGCGTGGCTTACAAAGCAGGCTATGTGGCAAATTCAACTGCCAGTACTGCACAGAATCCCTCAGCTGCAGTTTAATGTTTCAACCCCTAAAAAGGTGCAAATGGACAACCTCTTGTTTCTGCTGTACAACAAGGTTGGGCTGCACATGTACAAGTATGCACTGACCATGGTTGATGTCGCCAGTTATTACAAGGAGGCCAAGCCCTTGGTCACAAAGGAGGCTTCCAAAGTCGCTGATATTTTGGCACATATCTACAAGCAGAGACCACTAAAGTGGCCCAATTTCCTGCAGGTTGACCCCGGCCAGGAGTTTATGGGTGCTGCATCATAACTCTTGGCCAAGCATAGTGTGCAGGTGAGTCAGGGTGAGACCGGTAACCACTGCAGCTTTGTGGAGTGGTTCAACCATACATAATAATTTTAATGTTATAATGAACGTTGGGATAGTGTGAGAATCAAGGCAACCCAACATCGAGTGCAGTTGGTCTCACAGTGGCTAAAAATCAGTCACATGGCAGGAACATTTGGTCAGTTCCATGTTTTGCCAAAAGTACTGCCAGATAAAGCCAATTTTGATCATTAAAAGTAAAATTAGAAATGGATGTGATAAATTTATAAGTTAGAGTATTATCAATACTACTGAATAGTAATAGGCAGTGTAAGAAATAAACCATGAAGGTACATTCATAGTAGTGTATTAGATTCTACTTTCATTTTTGACTTCATTTCCACTAAAGGCAATATAAAAGTTCATTGTGAACCAGATCACAAATTAAAAATTTCAAAATTAACATTTTATAATACAAGGCACGCATTATGAAAATAAGTGTATAATTTGCACTGTGCCCCCCGCTAAAGGAGCGACTGAATTTACAAGACTTAACATTTTTAACATCTGACATAATCAGTAATTAAAATTTATCCATCTTATCATCCTGCATTCAATTAATAAAACTAAAAACAAAATGCCAAAAATGTTACTTTTAAAGAACTTACCAATATTATTAAGATAACAGTCATGGAAAATATTTTTAAAATGACTACTCAAGCATTATATCTGACCTAGATATGACTGCACAACTTGGATTCAGAGCTGGTAGCAGCCAGAATTGATGAGATCATGAGGAGCCACATAGCCCACCAATAAAAAAACATTCAAATTGTACTTTGACCTGAAAACCTGGCCAAAGAAATAAATTTAAACAAATGAGGTTTGATGTAAATATTCAAAGATGGTTGCATCACAGCATGACACATTCTAATAATAGAAAATGGGATTTAATGAGGGAAACTGATTTTACCTCTTGATAGATAATACTCATGTTTACCCTAAAATAAAATATGGGATGTTGTTAGGAAATCACGTTATATTTTTTTTTTACAAATAAAGAACTTTTGTTTTCTTTTTATTTATGTTTGTACCTTAAAACCATATGCCAATAATTAAAGTTATCAAAAAGAGATATATGTAAATACATGTAGTATATGTAGATGAGAAAAAAGGAAGAGTCAGAATGCATATATAGTTAGAAGAGCAAAGACAGACATATATATATACATAGACATATAAAAGGACAGATAGATAGGGGTATTTTAAGATTTTTTTTTTTTTTTTTAGATTTTTAAGAAAGAGAGAGATGTTTAGGTTAAAGACCATGAACTGCAAAATAAAACAATATTTTAAAAAAAAACAGGTTCATTAGATTTGTAGGTGGAAACTTCAACAAGTTTCCTTTTTTGACTAGATACGCTAGCAGACTCATTTCTTCAACTACATCAACACTTTTGTAATGATTCATTTATACTCACAACTGAATGATTTCAGAACACATATTTTATCCATTTACTTAAAAAAATTAGCACCTAGTCACCTTGAATTAGCGACTTGCATCAAAACAATCTTTGACAAGCCGACTTTTGAGAATGATTTGAGAACACTTGTTTTTATTCATTTAATTACAATAGATGATAAATACCACTTGTGGGTGCTATATTTTCCGTATATCAATCATGCTTTTAAAGAAATCCAGGTGGCTAATCATTAGAGATGAGTGCCTTTTATTTCCAAATACAACTGACATCTCACTAGGTATATTATTAACAATTATCACCTCATCACCTTGAAATCAGCGACATGCATCAAAACAATCTTAAACAAGCTGTTTTTATATAGTCGGCAACTGATAAGTTAAAATATAAATATTTTGACCCTATTTGTCAAAACTGGCTTCAAATAGTAAATATTCATATTATGTCTGCGGGACTAAATGTGAGACCGACCTTGACCATGACTAAAACTGGAAATGACAGATTTTGACAGTATATGGTGTGAAATAAAGGATTGACAGATGAAAGAAACTGGATAGTTATGTAATAGAAGAATGTGGTACATATAAACGCTAAATAAAGGTGCTGAGATATGTACTGTGGAAGAGATCACAGAGTACAAAACTTGCAAAACACTAAGTATTACAAACTGAATATGACCGACCTCTCTCTCTCTCAATTTGTGGGACTTGCCCATGGGCAAGTATTTTGCAAACTTGTGCTTGCCCGAGTCAAATTTGAGCTTGTCAGGCAAGTGAATTTGTAAAACCCTGTACATATGCTGGTTAGTGACCGAATGATGTCACACGATGTGCAGCACACTTTTAGCAATTCTAAAGCAAAAAAAACCAGCAATAACAAATTTGCATGCATGTATGTAGTCCAGTCAAGCACAATTGTTCACAAAAAGTACTAATCCAAATAGAATACACACTGTTCACTAATTACCTGCTAACACGTGCAGGTATATCACACAAAGAATAACATCTTGTCACACATATTTGAAGTATTCCATGATTTTATGCAGTTTCAGAACTGACAATGCTTTCTGCAAAGTCTATGATGTTCCTCAGCTGCATAATCTTTAAAGGTTTAATGTCCTGACTTTCTAGCCACATCAATCGTTTAAATGTTCCTTGTTAGTAGCTACATTATGCAAATAAGCATCTATCAGTCACTGTCACTTTCTCTCTGGTGACTGGATAATATCATTTTCTCTCTGGTGACTTAATAATGTCACTTTCTGGTGACTGGATAATGTCACTTTCTCTCTGGTGACTGGATAATGTTACTTTCTCTCTGGTGACTGGATAATGTCACTTTCTCTTTGGTGTCTGGATAATGTCACTTTCTCTCTGGTGACTGGATGTCACTTTCTCTCTGGTGACTGGATAATGTCCCTTTCTCTCTGGTGACTGGATAATGTCCCTTTCTCTCTGGTGACTGGATAATGTCCCTTTCTCTCTGGTGACTGGATAATGTCCCTTTATCTCTGGTGACTGGATAATGTCCCTTTCTCTCTGGTGACTGGATAATGTCACTTTCTCTCTGGTGACTGGATGTCACTTTCTCTCCGGTGACTGGATAATTTCCCTTTCTCTCTGGTGACTGGATAATGTCCCTTTCTCTCTGGTGACTGGATAATGTCACTTTCTCTCTGGTGACTGGATAATGCATTCTTAGCTGCATTGCAGCACTTAAATCACGTTTCTCATGACAAATACAAAACATGAGCTTATTGTAGGCCATTATATATACCGACAATTAAACATCAACAGATCAAAGAAAGGCTTTGGCAGCATGTCTTCCTTGTACCTGCATGATCAGCAAGATGTGTTTACATAAATTAAGTCACTGATCTGCTGGAGTGGCTTCAGTGCTAATTTCAGCAGTCCAGTGTACCATCACCAAGTACAATAGTTGACACAGACTGATTACAATAGTGGCTCATTCGAGACATAGATAATTTCAGGTGTGCTATAACCCATTAGGAAAAGAATATCTGACATTGACGAATACAGTAGTGGCTAATTAGAGCCAAAGGCTGATTGTAAAAACACATTCTGGCAATGCCCAAATCAAGTACAATGGTTTTGATGTAAAGTTTTCATTTGATGTTAAAGTTTTGGATGTTCAAAATTCTGAAACAAATACAAAAAAAATTAATTTTGGTCATGGGGTCTATAGTGTTACCAAATAATATCTGGAATCATGTTATAGTGAAGTGCATTATAACAGAGGAGAACTCTATATTTATTTTAGCTACTGAAAATACAAGTCTGATTTACCTGCATGGCTGGGCTCTAGATGAGAGAATGTCAGCACATTTCAGAAGACCCAGTCCAACCAAATCGGCAGAGGTACAAACTGTCAAGTTCTCAAAGGTATCATCTGGAACTGCTGTAAAATCAAGTCAAACATAGTTCAGACATATTGTTAACCTGTTAAAGTCAAGAGGAATTATGATCAAAGCCTCTGAAAGAATCACTCAAAATATCACATTGTTGCTTTACAAGAAGATGAAATGAGACTACAATATATAATTGTTGTCAATTTAATGTTTATTTCAACTAAAATATCCTTCAGGTGACTAAGTGAGAATATTAGCAATTAGGTCATGAATATATAACTGTATTCAGGATGAAAAAAGTATCCTAACGACCAATAAAGTTTTCTTTTCTATTCTATATGGAAAGTAATACATTATTTCAAAATGGCTGAAAAACAAATGAATACAGGCCTACTGATTCAAAACAACTGGTTCACAGAAAGCTTTAATAAGAAAATATCACAGTACACCGCTCCCTCGATAACTCGCGCACAACGGGGTCCAAAAACATAGACCGCACTATAACCGAGGGCGCGAGTTACCGAGGGACCTCAAAAAAATTAAGAAAGGGATGCCATCCCCGCTGGACATCGAGAAAACCGCAGTGGGGGTGGATAACGGGGCTGTTTAATGGCGGAATACTCGTTTTATAATTACATTGGGAATAATTGTCAATAAAGAGCTTTTTCTAATGTAGTTGTTTGCTTTTCTGTATAAATTACCTTTATTTTCAAGATAACGAACCTCTGAAAGATCGTTAACAACATTAGTCCAAGCGGTTTGAACAACACGTGTAAGCGATACATTGTGTATTACATCACTGCTTTTTGTTGTTGTTGATTCACAACTAAACAAGATTCCTTTTTTCAAAAACTATTGACATTTATTTCGTGAAACAACCGTCAACATCGAACCTCGATTTATTTATTGTTCCATTAGTAAAATATGGATGCCGTGATTTCATATCAAGTAACAGTGAAACTTCGTCTCATCCTTTAGGAAATCCCTGAGTAGCATGTTAGAAAGTTCAATACAAACTCTGGAACTCGCTTCTCCATAATGAACCGCATCTGTAAAACAAAGCTTTTATTCTCCAAGTACTCATTTGGCTTGGTTGCTTTACTATCTTTGATTACATTTGTGAATGAGTAGGCTAATTTAAGGTAGTTTAATTATATTACTTACATAATAATATTTATAACAGTGTTCGATTGATCAATTGAAATGAGTTGACCTGACACATTGCCGTGACCGCTAGCTCTTACGCAGGCAGGATTTGCACGCCTTTTAACTTTTCTGTTATTCCACCCCCTTTGTTTGATTTGATACAAAAGACGTAATTAACGTGATAATACAAAGCAGGTCTGCTATTAATTGAGTGTAACAACACAACATATACTTCCGCAAGTCGGAGATAAAAACAAAAAAAGGTCGGCACATAATTCGGTTGAATTTTAATTTTTATGTTTGAATACAAGAGGGCTTATTGCATTTATGATGATTACACTGAAACTGAATTAAAAGATAGAACTAAAACACATATTTCACTTGACAAAACTTATTTAATTGGTATTTATTTTTAAAGTGTTGCCACCAGTAGGCTTTAGTGACGTTTTCATTGATCAAAATTTCGTCTAATATTGTTATTGATAGCATACTGAGAATGTTGTTTGGAAAGAAAATTGAACAAAATATTTGACTTATTAAAAGTTGAAAATTTTATGATGATGATTCAAATTTCTGGGTACTAACCACTGGTTTTGACGATAAAACGAGCGATATATTAAGGTTTCATTTACTAATTTGTGATCGCGATTTTTTTCACCTTCAACAAATAGGGTAAATTTTTTTTTTTTTTTTAAATTTTCTAGTTTAAAAAGAATGGGATCCACGTCTGGTCCGCGTTATAAGCGGGTTCGCAAGTTATCCGGGCGCGAGTTATCAAGGGAGCGGTGTATCAATATACATTATTGCCTGGTACCTGTGCATTCACTATAGACTGTAGTTGTCTGGTTTTGTAGGTCCTTCATCTCAGATAATACAAAGTCACTTAACAGTGCAGTGATGTTGAAAAGTGAACATTGTCCAGTTGTATCAAGGTCTGCAATTATGGTTCTGGCACAACTGGCTGTCTCTCTGGCTAAC
Source organism: Margaritifera margaritifera (assembly GCA_029931535.1). Taxonomy (NCBI): domain Eukaryota; kingdom Metazoa; phylum Mollusca; class Bivalvia; order Unionida; family Margaritiferidae; genus Margaritifera; species Margaritifera margaritifera. The sequence continues at coordinate 2,917,284 of JAQPZY010001521.1, read as the reverse complement.
CTGGGAATAAAGACAATGTCCTGTGTATTATCTATGTAGTGATGAACCAGCCATCTGTGCACTTTAGGAACACCAATGTAATACAAAGCCTTTTGACTGCGAAATTACAGACATGATACAATAAACAAAAAACTGAAAGCTAAAAACTAAAATGAAAAAATCTAACATCTTTCCAAATAAATTCTAAACACAGTTGAGAAGAGAAGTTTGAATGACGAAAATTTTGATATCCTACATAAAAAACCTCATTTCTGGGTATAGTTATCAAATATAAGGAAAGAAAACTGTTTAGTAAATTATATTTCTCCAAGAATAACTTTCCCAATCACATCAACATTAGGAAAAAAAAGGCGATCACCCATTGACCGGATGTTTACCAGTTTAAGCTTGTGCAAAACCAACAGGATGCTCACACTTGCAGGGATGATCATGGAAGTATTCTTGAAGAAACATAATTTCCTCAACAAATTATTTTCTCTGTTGAATACATTATCCACTCACATTAACATTATAAAAATAGGTAAAAGGAGGAGGAAATGCAGGAGCATGCAACCTCTAACATCATCCGCCCTCAGGGCCAATATGACTGCAGTCTTGAAAAAGGATGAATTTTTCTTCAAATGTGAAGGCAGAACAACCAGAAAAGTTAGCACTTAATTATCATGAAAGTCAATCCAACAAAAGTTGGCCAGGCGAATCTAGTAACAGCTTTAAACCCATGCCCAGAACAATGGTTGCACTGTCTGAAAGGGGACTGGTACAGTGTTTCCCCTCTTATATGGCCATCCCTTTTGTAACAGGGAAGTAGTCTTATTAGAGGAGTAGCCTTTCTAGAGGGGGATTGGACAGATCTGAGTAACAATTATATATAAAGAAAGAAAGGCATAAAAATTTTTAAAATATTTAATATTTTCATTTAAAAACCACAAGCATGTTATGGAATCAATATGATTTTAAACTTATATTATTGTTATTTCAAATAATTATGAATAATCACCAATTGCACTGTACAACCATTTAAAAACCTTGTCAATAAAATCAGGGTACAAATATCTGGTTGTAACTATCATTCTCCATTCATTCCATTTTCCCACCGCTGCAGAATGTATAATTGACGATGTTTATTTGAATCCTTCTGTTGTAAAATTTCTCAGCAATGATCACTGAACTCTCCCTCTTTACATTCAGTTGAACTGCTTTCACTTTCCTTTTAAGCTCAGAATGTCTGATGACATTTTGTACTTTTCACAACAAATTATTCATCATTGGCAACTATACCACTGTCACACTAATTTGTAGATATTACACAAAATGTTCTGTGTTTACAAAGGAAGTAAGCTTGTCATGTGATTGAGTGATTATAGTCTGGTAACTTTTCAAATACATTTCATATTCTGAAAGAGAAAAGCCATGATGGCTAACATATCATTTTTACTTATGGTGACCAGACATCATGTTGATTTCAGCTGAACAATATTGTGCTTCTCAGCTGTTAGCTCTTGTCATCTTGATAGCTGTTGGTGTTAATAATAGTCTGTCATTATCAAAGTTACAACACCTGACATGTAAGGAAACCACAGCAGTAATGATAATTGCATTACTTACCTCTTTATTATGGATTGAAATTAGGTACTATATAGGCATGCTGGAACAAATGTCAACATGTTCAGTTAAGAAAACAGGAGATTGGTAGGGTTGTGGTGTTCCACACAGACAGCAAATTTTTAAGTTAATTATGTTTCTCAGTTAATACCTACCTGATCACATTAACATTAGCGATATAAGTCTGCTACCTCAGGAATCCAGCCCTACTAAAAGACGAAAATTTATCTTTTGTGTTTATATCATATAGACAAAGGGCAATAACTATTGCCCATTACCTCCCTTTGGCACCACCAGGTATCGCTATTTTTTAAGCTGAGTGATATACCAACGAGGATGCTAGCATGGCGGGGTGGCTGGGAGGGTTTTAAGTAATGAGATCGGGTAAGTATTCTCAGAGAAACATAATTTACTTAAAAATGTGCTTTCTCCTTCAAATACGTTCCCCGATCACATTAACGTTAGGAGAATAGGTAATAGGAGGAGGGAATGCTGAGCATCCTATCTATACCTCGGATATCCTTCTAGGGAATAAAAGGCTGGATTCCCTATGCAAGCGATAACCCACTCTCCTAATTTGAAAGCAATGCAGCCTAGGGTCACGTGATCTGTGACCCTTATATCCGGCTGCATTCTTCTTACCGACAAAATTTCACTGGCGAATCCAGCAAACCCAAGAGGCTGTATTTGCTTTAACTGGGTCTGGTGGGTGGTCATTTGGGCCACTGCCACAGGACCTACCAGATTCAGAGTTTGTCTCTGCTAAACAAAATCTCTGAGATGAAAAACTTTCAAAGGTCGACTCAGCATGCCAGCCAACAGCTTCTATTATGGCTCAGAGATCGCTATAATTTCATGAGTTGAATTGCTCATAAGGCGACCCTGATCTTTTGAGACTTCAGAGTATGCCAAATGTATAACTAACTTCAGCCATGAAGATAGGGTTTGAGGGGTGATATCTTGTTTCCCGGCCGTCACTGGGAGAAAGAGACATTTGTATGTGCCATAACGTGCCTCTGTGCACTTCAAGTAGTGCTTTAGGGCACTGACATTTTCTTGCATGGCCGCTGCTCTCGATGTTTTCTAACGAGAAGAGGGAGCATATGATGACTCTCAGATTGCCCACTGACAGCAACCTATTTTTGGCCACAAAGCCTGGTTGTGTATTGAGGACCACTGAACCATTTGATCTGAACTGAAGATAGTTCGGGTCAGCTGAAAGGGCATGTAACTCGTTCACCCAGCATGCCGAAGCTAAGGCTATCAGGAAACATGTTTTGTATGATAATAGTTTCAGCAAGGTTCTGGCGAAAGGCTCGAATTTATCTGAATTGAGCCATGTTAAAAGCCAGGAGAGATTCCATTTTGGAAACAGGCTGAGGGATTTTTGTCGATCAAAATCAAAATTGGACAGTAGGTCTGATAGATCTTTATCATGACCAATATCTCATCTGCAATGATGCCTGAATGTGTTTGATATCATGGAGCAGTAGGCTTTGATGGTAAATGGGGCCAGCTTTTACTCCTTGTAGAGAGCCAGAGGAAAGTCGGCCAGTTGAGGGATTAAGGCACTCAAAGGGACGATGTTATTGACTCAGTACCAGTCCCTGAAAATACGCCACTTTCCCTCATAAGTCTTCAGAGTGGAGGGTCTTCTCACTCTCGAGATTCTCTACACAATAGGAGGTCTAAATTCTTTCTCTCGCAAGGCTGTCCTGACAAAAGCCAGGCGTGAAGGAGAAGGCAGTCTGGCAGGGTGGAACAACTGTGATCATGGTTGCTTAAGAAGATTCGGCTTGGCTGGCAGATCTATCGCTAAATTTAGTAGATCGGTGACCCGTCTGAGAATGGCTATCAGAACCATCTTGCAGTTCTGACCCCTAAACTTCTGTAGCATTGTTGGTACCAAGACCATGGGTGGGTAGGCAAGGCCCAGAATCCATCACAACTGATCGATAGTGCGTCCACAGCCCAAGCTTCTGGACCTGGACCCGGAGAGACAAAGGCGGGCAACTTGTGATTCCATCTTGTCACAAAAGGATCGATCATCAGACGCCCCCAACATGCACAAAGCCGATGAAAGACTGATTTATGTAGGGACCATGCCATATGAATAACTTGACCCTTTCTGGATAGAGGGTCAGCCAGGACACTGAGTTTGCCAGAAATGCACCTGATTTGTACGTTGATATGGAGTTGGTCGCACCAAAGTAGAAACTGCCAAAGCAGAATGTACAGGTTGGGTGATTTGGTGCCCCCCCCCCTCCCCGTTTGTGGAGGTAGGTCACAACTACCAAGTTGTCCGACATAATCAGGACGGTTTTCCCTGAGAATCGGTCCTTCCAGAACTGAAAGGCATTGATGACAGCCTTCATTCCAAGAAGGTTGATGTGGAGACGCAGTTCCCCTGGCTCCCACATGCCACTGACTGTATTGAAGTCCGGCAACATGTGGGCTCCCCAACCGTATGAACTGGCATTGGTACATACTGTCTCTTCCGATTGGGGCTTCTCCAGAGGAATTCCTATCGTGAGCCAATCAGAGTTGCGCCACTGACACAGGAATGATCGTAAACTCATTCATGATCCTGATCTTTTGATCGAGGGGACTGAAAATGGGTGCCATTGAGCCAGCAAGGTCACCTGTAAGGGGCGCATAAAAAGATGGCCGAGCAGGATCAAGTCTCCAGCGCACTGAATAATCCAAGAATTTGCAAGAACTCTGTTGCTGAAATCTAAGTCCTGTTGGAAACGGACTCGACGAGTTTGATGATCAGTATTACGTGAACTTAAGGAAGTTGTACCAGATTGAGATTGGTGGTAAACTCCATACCCAGGAGGACAAAACACCGGGATGGATGAAAGTCAGACTTTTCCCAGTTCACAAGAAAACTGAGATGATTCAAAATGGATAGGAGATCCTTCCTGCCCTTGAGAAGAATAGAACTTACCATATGCTTCTGGAGGATGTCATCCAAGTATGCAACCGTTGCTGTAGATGAAGTCAACTGGAACAGGGTGATGATGCAATCCATGATTTTGTTAAAGACCCAGGGGTTGATGTTTAGACCTAATGGCAGAACTTGAAAATAGTAGACCTTGTCGTAGTAAGCAAAATGAAGAAATTTCCGCAATGCCGAGTGGAAAGGGAAGTAAAAATATTAATCGGTCAGATCGAGACTGATGGCATACTTGTCACTTCTGATGGAGAGTCATATTGATCTCGCTGTCTCCATCTGGAACTTCAGCAGAAGAATGTATTGAGGCAATTCAGGTTGATGATTGGCCTCAACATGTTTTTGGCCTTTTGTATAAGGAAAAGCCTTGAATAAAACCCCGGAGATTGTGTTTTTCTCAGTCTCCACTGCCCCTTTGTCGAGGAGCGACCGTATCTCCTGTTGTAGAATATCGTCTTTCTCCTGATCTGTCGGTATGTCCATTAGAAGGGGAGAGGAAGAAAGAGAAGAGGTTGGATAAATGAAAGCTGAAGCTGCTCTAAAATGATATGGATCACCCATTCCTTTTGAGGAAATAGGTTGATCCAACGAGATTGGAAGTGCATGAGTCTGGTGCCCACCTGTAGACTCTCTGTGGGCAGTGGGGTTAGTAGGTCAGCATAGAAAGTTAGGAGGCTTGGAGGAAGAGAAACTTGGTTTCTTGCCCTCCCCCCGCAAGGTTGCCTCCTAAACTGGTTGGACGTAATAGATCCATTTTCCTTTGCTGGCCTATCGTCGATCCGCTGTGGTAGGGACAGACTGGTCTTAAAAGACTGTGCTGGGTGGATGGCGAGTTGGAGGGGCAAGTCCTGAGCTGCTTGCCTCCAAACTTCTTCAATTTTGCCCCCAAAGAGTAATGGCGAGCCAAATGGCATCATCCGTAATGCCTGGGTGTGATGTGGCTGGAGCGACGTGGAATGCAAACCTGTGTCATGTCATATCAAATTGAGATTCACAGAGGCAGTCAGCGCATTTGCCATGGAATGGTGAGCTTCCCTGTTAATGACCCAAGCAATTTGGGCCATTGCCTCCCAGGCATGCTCATTTCCACTATTTTTCCGCAAGGCAGAAAATCGCCAATGTGGCCAAGTCTAACATCAAAGACGTGGCAACAACATTTCGAACCAGCTTTGATATGGCATGAAACACATTCTTGTCCACTTTATTAAATGTGGACAGCTGCTAAATTCTTATTCAGAGCTGGGTATTCAGTATGGAAGGCGTTGGAGTATGTTTTGTACCAGCATGATGAGAACATCGCAGGTACTTGGCTTTCAGAAAATAAAGCCTTAGCCTTCCTCGGATCACAGACTCATCCAGACAGATGGTCATTATTCTCCCAGATCTTTGCTGACTGGGGAAGTAGCTGGAAGGATGAAGTCTCTTCCTCATCACTGATATCTACCGAAGTCTTGACCTTATAGTCATGCGTGGCAGTAGGGAGTGGAGGGCAGTCTGAAACCAACAACAGCCGGTATATCTCTTCGGCGGCAGCCTTCAAGCTGAACTCAGTCTGCTCCATGGTTGGATCTGAGTAAAGCTGTTGTTCAGGAGTATCTTCACACTCAATGTGTGTAGTGTCCTGTTCTGGTTCTGCCTCCATATCCGGATAAACCATCCCGAGTGGCATAGATGACACAATGCTGTCATTTCTGTGTAAGTCTAGGTAACTTCCCTGCGGGTAAGCCGTGAACATACAGTAAGCTGGCTCTGCCAGATGAATGTGTCATACCGATACAGATGGCTGGTTCACCAGGAGTATGGTTGGCACGGTTGCCAGCCTTGTGAAAGGCGGTCTGGTTGGCGCCAGTACCAGCTGTGCCAAGGGCATGACTGAACAGGTGGATCTATCACTAAAATCCTGGTCATAATATGTGTGTGTTGCCATATGCCCTGCGAGATGTACAGATCTATCACTAAGATTCCCATGATTGGAACAGGTCTTGCAAGTTGCAATGGCCAGTGAAGTCATGCTGTAACCCCATGCAGCGGGTCTTAATAGCACTAAGTCCATGCACTGACAGGTGTGAATGTTATGTCCAGTGGGCTGCCAAAAGGAACGGAAATCTTCCCCCATGTTCTCCAATTCTTCTGTGGATAGTTGTGATGATAATCTGGCAACAAAATCCCCAGAAGCTAACATTTCACATTTCTCACATGTGGCTTGCTGTATAATGCAAAGCACTTGCAATTCTAATATGGTGTTTCTGGAGTCCATTATAACAGCATCTGTGGCATTCAATGTGACAGTCACCATTAGAAGTGTTCTGGAAATCTTTATGAGAATGGAGGTTCCATCATGGGGTTCTCCACGATGCTTACCACCAATTCAGAAGGAGAATGAAAACTCAAAACATCCATGTCTATAGACTTGGACTGTGACCTCTTCTCCTGGCCCTAGAGTTGTTTATGCAAATCATTAGACAACACTCCCACATGCTGATGCCACTGCATGGATTGGAAGATGAACACTTAGTGCATGCCAGGCACATCTCATGGTACTTGGACTTCTTGCATTCTGAAGACATTCCTCTAAACTTATATAGAGTGAGAAATACAGCAACCCTGTGTGAAAAAGTAGAGCTACTTTTCTTTAAAAAGTATGGAAAAAGTTGGGGAAAATAGGGGTATTTTATAAAGAAAAGAATATGAAATTTAAGTAAATTACTGAAAAATTTGAACCTTTACTTGACTTACCTTCATAAACATGAACAAAAGCATGCTCTTACTCACATAATGTTTCTTTTGTCCAGGTTGCTTCTATCTTCTTAAAGACCCAGCTCCACATCACAGAGACCATATCTTTATTTGCTCCACTATGGCCATTCATGCAGTGTATAATCGATTTTCAACATAAAATTGAAAAAAGTATAGGATAGCGAGGCCATTTTGGAAAAAGCAGGGAGAAATAAGTAGCCTCACAAAAAATAGGAAAAGTAGGAAAAACTATGGCTGCTGAAAAGACTGGAAAGACTAAAATGCAATATGTATACACAAATTAGGCAAAATTCACAAAGGAAAAGTACCTAAAACACAAAAGAATAAATTAACCACAATGTCTACTGTGTCTGTAGATGGGTGGCTTGAAACTCTGAATAACGAGTAATGGATTTAGGAGGCACACTGAACTGTGGTTGCAGCCCCAAGCAAAAGGTTAAACTGGTAAACATCTGGTATATGGGTGACCACCTAAAAGAAGCAAGAGAACGTAATTTGTAAGAATTACTTCCCTTCATCTACCTGAGATCGAGACAAAATACAATTTTGTTTGTCGGTTTTGGGAGGGCTGGATTTGGGAGGTAGCAGAGTTTGTTTCTAATGTTAATGTGATCCGGTAATATATTCGACAGAGAAAACAAAAGCTTTAAATTAGGCACTTCGAGATTTTCATGAAATAACACTACAGGATCTGACAATAATTATGTTTTATGCCCAAGAGCTCTGTGCCATGAAAGACACATAGAACTTGGTAATGTACAATAGTCTCTCATTAAAACAAATAATTTGAAATTGTCACATGAATTGTCCATACCAGGCATTTGTTATAAAGAAACATTTTTTTATGTAGAAATGTTTTTGGGGTCCAATGTGGGTAATCAAACAAGGTTAATTACAGCGAGGTTTAGTGTACTCAGTACCAGGTGGACCACAAAGAACTTATGATACATGATTTTTAATGACTAAAGTGAGGCAAATCACACACTGATTAAGACAAAAAGCAAAACAAAAAAGGAAATCATGGTATACTAACCAACATTTGATCTCTCGTGGGAATTTGAGAGCCTTTTCCAGACTGTAGTTCATCACACTGCTACACTGTTCCTTTATTTTATCTGAACGTCTGGACAAAAAAATGTCACACTCTTGTTTCTGGCTGACCAGGTTTTCATACATATCTGAAAAATGGTGGCAATCCAGTTCATCTCTTTCATCAACTGTTCAACAATCTTTTTTTATTCCATTAAATCATAATGTTTATTTTTAAGACAGAACTCTTGCCCAAATATAAACAAGAGTCTCTCAAAGGGACTGATGCTCTACTGTCTGATTTCTTCTTTTCAACTGCTGAGTGTTGAAATCATCTCTTGTGTGATAAAATTTTGAAATTAGCCACTGTGGCAGCCATACTGGATATTAGATCAGCACCACTTTCATTTAGGACAAACTAGACACCATTTTTGGTGAAAACCACATGTCGATGTGACGATCCACTCAGGAAAATTAGAGACAAGATTTTGAATATGTTCATTGTGGCAGCTATATTTGAGGTCAGACCAGCACTACACTCCTACCCACTTATATTGACATTACTTATGTCGACAAACCACCTATGTCGACAAAAAAGCAAAGTCCTCGACCCCATGGTCTATTGCTACTACCAAATTAGGCATGCTTATGTCAACCTTCAGATAAAAAATAAATGTATATGTCAACAAAAGCCCAAAGTCCCAACTTCAAAAAATCCTTTGTTTTCTAATCATTTACTTCAACAAGCTGCCAGTTCTGACCCATTCTTCTTCTACAATTATTTGATGTAGTTGCATTAACAAACAGGCATTTGTATGGTCCTCCAAAGTTGGCCATTTGCAGTGACTTCAATAACACATGCACCCTTCATCAAAGCAAGCTGGCTACAATCTTCAATAAAAATAATGCACCCTTCATCAAAGGAAGTCATCACCAAACTTGAATAAAAGCAATGGAATCTGATTGATTGTTACATTTTCCGAAGTGAACAGTGATTGAAACACATTTATTGAGCAGTGAAAGTTTTTTTTTCTGCAGGAAGAATAATAACTTTTAATTATTTCACCTTACAATGACTACCAATGGCAGTGTAAACCACAAAATAAATTTACAGTCTCTTAAAACTAAATATCTGGTCATTAATGAAGTTCAAGGTGGGGCATCCTGCAAAGATTTTTGTGACAAATTTTCACTTAAACATAACACTCTGTCAGGATGGATGGAAGCTGCAGAGTCTATAAAGAAAGACTACACTGAAGGTAACTGCGCTCCCCAAAGGAAGAAGCAAAAGACTAAATTTGAAGATGTTGAGGAGGCCACAGGAAAATGGTTCAATGAAATCCGTGCATTGCAAATTCTACCTTATCCATAGATTGTCATATGATTATCGAAAAAGTGAAAGAATTTGCTAAAAAACTTAATCATACAGTCAAAAATGTCATTAGCGGCCACCCAAGGGAAAAGGCAAAACTGGCCTTTGTACACAGGTCACCTCTGTACACAGATTCACATTTAAAAATTGGTTTTTGGACAAATACCATGCACTGAATATCATTATCATTATTATTATTATTATTAAGTTATTATGTTATCAAGATTGTTTTTTGTGCACTATTCAACAAAATCATAAAATACGCATAAATGTTGTTCTCTCCCAAAGTTACGTTCCACACAAGATTACTGTATCCTTCTCACTTTAATCCATCCTTTAAATTAAATCATCACCGACTTAAAATAGGCTTAAAAGTTAGCCTTGGAAACAGCTGTTGACGCTTTAAAAATAATACCTGGATTAGCCAGTTGCTCAACTCCCATAGATCAAAAGACAGTCGGCTTACGAGAGAAGTATGTGACCAATAGGAAATCAAAAGAAGCCATATATGGCTGGCTATTTTTGTGACCCATGAACTGAAATTTATCCTGCCTTTACACACAAGTCTGAATGACCCCTGACCCTAATGAAAAAGGATGTAACTCATATCTCTTCTCAAAAACAAACTTTTTTCTTAAGAGATAGTTTTAATGAACAGGCAAATAGATGAAGATATTGAATAATACCTATCATACCAGCACAAAAGGCAACTTCCATTTCTGCTGCGATAACATGACTACTTTACCCACCATCCAGCAAACAAAATGCTTTGACCCTCTACCCTAATGATAAAAACGGCCTAACTTTCGAATTTGATGTATAGACATCTTAGAGCTACACTGTCAATGTGACTGGAGTATGGAGTACAAATGAGATAAGAAATGTTTGCAGATTGATTCACACAATATTCCTTTATCTAAACAATGCCTTCCTCATGAAACAAAAATTTAGTTTGATAGACAGAGCGGTCACTGTAGATATGCACCAATGATCACTTAAGGCAGGGAGAAACCACTATTTGGTAAGGAAACACCTGGCTGCTGACCATGGAAGGCAGGTGACCATTACATACAGGAAATTTATATAGGAAATTTGCCATGGGGATATTAGAATGGCCATTGTGAACAGGTGATTGCTGAGTAAAGGCAACCATTAGGATGGGTTTGACTGTATATAATTATTCTGTATGCGTATTCTGGAATTTGTGAGTGTTTTACAAGTTCTACCTGTGCTTAATTGAGACTTTTTATTAACAAATGTCATTAAATGTTTTGCAATCATTTTGTCATTAACATTTTGACTGCTATTTCAAGAGAATTCATAACTTGTTGACAGGTTTTCATTTCCCTATGAATAGCCTCATCCCCTTGGTAGCCTCAGTACGATGATTACAATTGTTGCCTCAGTCAGACCAAAATTTAGGCCAATTTAAGTACATGCAGCATGTAAATAACAACTATACAGCCACATGCTACAAAACAACAATAAATAATTAATTGTTTAGTCACATGTTTTGGTTGACAATCGGATATAGATCAAACAAGGACTAACATTTTTGTATGCATATGTTTTTTAACAGGATGTGACCGATACATGAATTTTCTAACATGTGATCTATACTCAAATTCATGGATATTTCATATACCTGTACTTAATACATTATGGATTTTATTTTAAAAAATGTAAGTTGTCAGTATACAAGTGAATTTCACACTGGTTTTGTCTTCATTTAATCAAAATTTCCATTGTTTATTATATCAAAGTGTAAATCCTACACACTGATGAGAGGTCACCCCTTACAGACGAATTTCACTTGTATGTGGATCAAAGAGAATTCGCTTTTTTCAGCCCCCACCCACACTTCTCTTAACATCCACTTATGTTGACAATATTACCTCAGGCTCAAGGATGTCGAGATAAATGGGTAGGACTGTATTTTCATTCAGACCAATTAGATATCATAATTAGTATTCTGGTGAAAAGATATCATAATTGGTCTTCTAGTTAAAACCCCACTTCAATATGTCTTTCCACTTAGGATTAGCAGCAATAACAAGATTTTCAAGATAGCTGCCATGGTGGCCACATTGAATGTCAGCCTGGCACCATTTTCATTTAGTACCAACAAGACATCATAAGAAGTCTTCTGGTGAAAAACTGTTGTTGATATGACTTTCCATCTAGAATGAGTAGCAATAAGATTTTCAAGATGGCCACTGTGGTGGCCATATTGGATATCAGCTCAGCACAATTTTTATTTTAAAACCAAATAGATACCATAAAATGTCTTCCAGTGAAAACCCCATACTGACATGACTTTCCTTTTAGGAGGAGTAACAATAACAAGATTTTCAAGATGGTTCCTGTGGTGGCCATATTGGATGTCAAATCAGCACCATTGTCATTTAGTATCAACTAGACATCATAAGATGTCTTTTAGTGAAAATTCCATGTTGATATGACCATCCATTCAGGTGGATTAGGAATAACAAGATTTTCAAGATGGCTGCTGTGGTGCCCACACTGGATGTCCAGGCAGAACCATTTACATTTAGGACCAACTAGACATCATAAGAAGTCTCCTGGTGAAAACCCCCTATCAATATGACTTTCCATCCAGGAGGAGTAGCAAAAACAACATTTTCAAGATGGCTGCTATCATGATCATATTCGACGTCAGATCAGCACCATCTTCATTTAGGTCCAACTAGTCATTAATAAAACATCCTTCAGTGTAAGTCCCATGTTGATATGACCATCCATTCAGGTGTAGTAGTGATAACAAGATTTTATAGATGGTCGCTGTGGCCGCCATATTGGATGTCCAAGCAGAACTATTTTTATTTAGGACCCATTACCCATGACAAGAAGTCTTCTGGTGAAAACACATGTCAATATGACTTTCCATTCAGGATGAGAAGCGATAACAAGATTTTCAAGATGGCTGCTGTAGCATCTAAATTGGACATCAGATCAGCACCATTTTCACTTAGGACCAACTATTTTAGTGAAACTCCCATACTAATATGACCATCTGTTCACAAGGAGTAGCAATAACAAGATTTTCAAGATGGCTGCTGTGGTGGTCATATCGGATGTCCCAGCAGAACCATTTTTATTTCGGACCAACTAGACATTATAAGAACTATCCTGGTGAAAACCCCATGTTGATATGACTTTCCATTCAGGAGGAGTAGCAATAAGATTTTCAAGATGGCTGCAGCTGTAACCATATTTGACATCAGATCAACATCACTTTCATTTAGGATCATCTAGATATCACAAGAAGTCTTTTAGTGAAAATCCCAAGTTGATATGACCATCGATTCATGAGGAGTAGTGATAAAAAAATTTTCAAGATGGCTGCTGTGGCTGCTGGGATGTCTAAGTGGGACCATTTTTATTTAGGTCAACTAGACCTTGGGATGAATGTGTTTGTAAAGTTTCATTGTAATCATCCAAGTAGTTTAGGAGAAGTAACAATAACAAACTTGTGCTAATGGATAGACAGATGTTGGAAGATGGATGACAGACAGACAACAGGCCATCCCACAAGTTCTTCTGGTCTGGTCTATGACCAGTAGAGCTAAAAACTACTACCGTGAAACTCCTCAAAACCGAAACCATAGTATAACAGAATCCCCCCAAGACCAAATTTTTTTTGTAGTCCCAAATTTTCCTTCTTTAATACCATCATTTTTTCCCCTGTAAACCGAAACTTATCAACTCTGAACACTGAAACAAATTTCAATCCCAAATTTCAATTCTACACTAAAAAAACTCCCATAAAACCGAAACTCACTTCAAACTTGGCAATGTATTTTGGCTGCTAAAATCATGACACATACTAGAACAGAAGTACTGTAGTAGACTTATCTGTGAGACAAAGACCCGGAAAATGTTGCAAGAGCATATGAAGTTAAAACAATACTTGACAAGCATGGACATCAATTAAGGCTGACAACAGACTAATCTGAAGTCTTTGCACCATAAAAGAGAGCCAGCTTTTAAGGTGAATCATTAAAAACTAAATGCTTGTATGTAATCCATTTAAGATTATGTTTATCTGCTTATTATCTAATTGTGATTGATGCTATTCATTTGACTGTGTACATGACCAATAGAACACTTTTTTGTGTTGTTTTAATAAAATATCAGGGCTTTTTTAATCAGTAATGTGGCCTCACTTTTGTTGCTTTATTGATGGAGACCAACAAAACAGTATTCTAAAAGCCAAATTCACTCAAATGATTTTCAATGGAGAAAAATTATTACATACATGTATTTAAGTCAAGATGTCAGATCAACCAGCTAAGCATCGTAGGATTGAACTATCCTTACAGGATAAAATTAGTCGGATCAATGAGTATGAATCTATGCCAAAACCTACACTGAAGAAACTAGAGGAACATTTGGCATAGGAACATCTATTGTTTCAGATATTCTAAACAAAAATGGAATTCTACAAGAACGAATGTGAAAACAACAGTGATGCAAACAAGCATTGTGTCAACAATGCCTGCAAATTTGACAAACTGAATTATCTTGTGTGGCAATGGTTTAAGCCAAACTAAGACCAAAAACATTCCAGTTTCAGGCATTATAATATATAATCTTACTCTCCCTCTCTTGTCACATAAGCGCTTAAAAGAAGGCATTTTTTCACATGTGAAAACCTTAGTAAACCGAAAACCTCTCAAAACCAAAACTTTTAATGGGTTCCAAGGGTTTTCGGTTTTGAGAGGTTTCACTGTACTTATAGTGACTCCATTCTGCTTAAGTTGTCCACTCATGGGAGCGTGCCACTTAGTGACTTGCATGTGTTGGCTTCACGCCAATAGATTTATTAGTTCCTTATGAACTGTTCACTTCACTTTGGAAGTATATCTGCTAAATAAGCATATGTAATGTATTGCAATTGAAACACTGTATTGTATTTCTGTTGCTATAATCTGAAGTGCACTGGATGCTCTGTACAAATAAACCCACTCTGACTTATATATAACCATAACATGTTATTCTCCACAAGCAAAATCAAGTTTGGTAAAGTAACCAAGAATTTCACTTTATGATTCTATTCCATGTTTGTATTTTTCCATAAAACCCTTTATTTTGTTTCAATCATAAAAAGTATACAAATTTGATCTATTTTACTAATTACCAAAGTTCTTTATAGCAATCTGTTTTGTGCTGTTCCAAGCACACATGAGTATGCAATGTTGCAACATTTTTTAAAACCAAGGATATTACTCACTTAAATTTTGGAAACAACAATGTAATTTTCCATCATAATAAGCTACCCGCTGTACTTGGACAATAACCAAATATGTTCCTGGTCACATGTGCCCAAATATACCCCTGTATGAAAGCATAGATAAATACAAAAACGCAAGACATCATACTTACTATAGCACTCATTAAATTCATTGGGAAAATCATACTTACTATAGCACTCATTAAATTCATTGGTATCCAGTGGATAGGACAACTCCGTCAACTTGTCCTGGAACTGGCTCAGAAGCATGGCACTCCCGTTTGCCAAGTTAGGGAACATAAATGTTCGAACATCATCAAATGAACACTTATTTCTTTCCAGGGCAAAGGTCAGGGCATTCAAACTGTTTAAAACACACTCAAACTTCTTCCAGTGGTACCTGAAATCAGCAAAATCAGTATTTTAACCATTTATTAATTTAAAGTTGTAATGCCGTAGATGGGGTACATAGCTACAATTTAGACACTATTTAAACAATTATTTCAGCTGCAATCCATCATGTAAGCTGAACGTGTGACTGATAAATATGGAAATGTATGCTTCTCTCCTCAGACTAAAATAAAGAATATCTGTTGCTATAGTAAAGAAAAGCAATTTTTTCTCTCAGCACAAAGTTTGTAATTTAGCATTTCTTTCTCCTTCTTTTAAGTCTAACATTTACCTCTTCAAATAATATAGGTTCCACAGAATGCAATGCCTTGCTCCCGGTAAATTTCCTACTGACTCGATATCATTCCATACTGGGTCACTAACAAACCATATAACTACTTCTCTCTCTATCAATTCCAGGCCCATCCTTCACCTTCCAGTATACCACTTTTGTTTAGTAAAAATCTCAGTATTTGCAAAAGAAGACAGTATTTTATTAAAATACTGTTTCATCATTCACTAAGGGGAGGCAAACTGTAGATGCAATCACAGTAAAATTGTATAAATGTATCACAGGAATGGAAGTATAGTCTGTTACAAGAAAGTAAATACTGCAAAATCATCCCAGTTTTAGATTTGCACATATAAATCTAACCAGAAATTAAGTTTTTTCAGTATTACCTGCAGATATTGCTTCCAAGAGATGTTGGTTTATCTAACACAGCTTTACAATCAAATGTAAAGATGTGGAAGAACAAGTCTGGGTAAGAACATACATCTAATGTGGCAAGATCTGGTAATGGGGCCAATGTGGGTAAATCTCCTGCAAAGAAAAGTATTTAATGTGTTTGTATCTCATGTTCTATGATGTTTAATGCAAACATTTTACATTTAGGTAAATCACTTTTTTTAGTCTTTATTATCATCAAGAACTGTTTGCATGACTATAAGTGATATAAATAGGCCACCTGTCATTTTTTCTGTCTCCAACTTTTGATAATAATTGTACATTGTTCAAGTATGGAAACTTTCATTCTAACACACCTATCTATGTAATGCACTTTCAGACTGGTCAAATGTCAAAAATTAGTGGCTGTAAAATCAACGATATGCTGACAGAAATGTTGACACCCTTGTTATGTTATGACTCACCTGGTGACGTAGTGCCATGGAGAATAACATTTTCTATTATTTTTTTGTCAAAAGTTTCCAAAGTTAGTTAGAATTGGGACAATTCATGTATTTGAGGATTTGAGGGTGCTAATGTTGGTTTTATTGTAACAATTATCTATTTTACTGGCTCTGCTAATGCATTTACAGTAGAACTCAATATGCGACAGCAAAACCACCATTTATGTCCTTCAATCCCCAATTACAAGACTGTTATCTCCTAATTCCAACCAACAATCTAAACTGTTAAATTGAAAGCTTTGGTCCATCAATATCTACAGAATTACTTACAGTCCTGTTTTAATTTATGTACAAATAATTGATCATAATAAATTGAAAGCTTTGGTCCATCAATATCAACAAAATGACTTACAAGTCCTGTTTTAATTTATGTAGAAATAATGGATCATAATAAAATCAAAGGTGAATGAACTTAGTGAAAACTAGAGTTTTGAGTCTGAAATTCAATACCCACCTCATAATTGTGTAATATTAGAATATTAGGTATTGGATTAGGATTTCATGCTTGATTTATTCAAAGAGTACCATATATATTCATGTATAATCCCATACCAACTGCAAACTGCATAGACCCAGATCTGCTGGTGTATTATGCAATGGCAGATCAGGGTCTATGTTGTTTGCATTTGGACCCGGATTATATGTGAGTATATACGGTATATTTAAATGTTGGTAGAATCTAGAATCTTCATACCAGTGTTACCTGACTTGTGTCCAAGAAAGTAACAACCAATATACAAAAATATAAACTGTATTAACTATTGCTGCAATGATTATCTGAATCAAACAGATGACCCTTTAGAGTATGAATAACTTTTTCAAAGCTTATACTGACCAGTAACACTGCAGGGCTTGGGTATGTAGCTTGCTGCCCCAGGGTATCGTTCTCTTATCCTGGACCATCTCTGTACAACATACTGCCCAACATCAGTGCCAGCTGCATCACAACCCAAATGTTCCAACATACTGATGAAAGTCAAGCAACTCACAGTGTACTCAAATAGTCTTAAAAAAAGATAGACCCAAGTTCTTGTATGATCTACATGGAAAACATGCATCTCTTGTGAAAACAACATTGACAATACGCTGTCACTTTTAAAATTTGCCAGACAACTGAAATGTGGTAGGTACCTCATTTATAGGTGAAATGAAATGTTGTAGGTACTTCATTTATAGGCAAATCGAGATGTGATAGGTACCTCATGTATAGGTGAACTGAAATGTAGTAGGTACCTCATTTATAGGTGATTTGAAATGTGGTAGGTACCTCATGTATAGGCGAATTGAGATGTGGTAGGTACCTCATTTATAGGTACATTGAAATGTGGTAGGTACCTCATGTATAGGCAAATTGAGATGTGGTACGTACCTGATTTATAGGTACATTGAAATGTGGTAGGTACCTTTCATAGGTAAATTTAAATGTGGTAGGTACCTTTCATAGGTTAATTGAAATGTGGTAGGTACCTCATGTATAGGCAAGTTGAAATGTGGTAGGTACCTCATGTATAGGCGAGCTGAAATGTGGTAGGTACCTCATGTATAGGCGAGTTGAAATGTGGTAGGTACCTTTCATAGGTAAACTGAAATGTGGTAGGTACCTCATGTATAGGCAAATTGAGACGTGGTAGGTACCTCATTTATAGGTACATTGATATGTGGTAGGTACCTCATGTATAGGTAATTGAAATGTAGTACAGTTAGGTACCTCATGTATTGGTAATTGAAATGTGGTAGGTACCTCATTTATAAGTAATTGAAATGTGGTAGGTACCTCATTTATATGTAATTGAAATGTGGTAGGTACCTCATTTATAGGTAATTGAAATGTCGTACAGGTATGTACCTCATTTATAGGTAATTGAAATGTAGTACAGGTAGGTACCTCATTTATAGGTGAATTGAAATGTGGTAGGTACCTCATTTAGGTAATTGAAATGTGGTACAGGTATGTACCTCATTTATAGGTAATTGAAATGTGGTACAGGTAGGTACCTCATTTATAGGTAATTGAAATGTGGTAGGTACCTCATTTTATAGGCAAATTGAAAATGAAAACTGAACAAGTAACTGGAAAAATATCAAAATGACAATAACCTAAAAAAACTACAAAACAACTTACAACAAAGAATTATGACATAAACTTCATGTAATTTGTATAAAATCTTGACATGATTTTCAAACATAAAGGTCCATAATTATGCATATGAAATTACAAAAGTGGAAAACAAATTGTTAGCTGAAAATGTGACAAATCTTTATATTAATTGGTAAATAGTACAGAAGTATCCTGAACTAAATTTGTTAATGCCAATTATATTGTGCCCCTCGCAGGTAAAGGTCATACCTGCACCGGTTAGCTGGCTGCACCTTCTCAAGCAGCATCATGGGTCCTTGGCACTTACTGTGGACCAAATACTCTATATATGGTGCACTACAACCTTGAGCACCTGAAAATCAAATCAGCAGCAGAGTTTATAACGAAAGCAGGCAATCAGTACATGTTTAATGTGAACAAGTTTCTGGTTCAATTATCATTAATTACATTGTAATAACTGGTACAGAAGTAACAATATATGTCTGTGTGTGTGTGTGTTTTTAATGGTGACAAGCTGTTGAAATGAACTGTATTAGGCTTCTTCAAGTAAATGTATACATTTTTTAACAAATACAAGCAAATGTATCATCTGTTTAAAAACAAATTCAATTTATAACTTATTTAAGAAAATTAAAATACCATTAGTTCAAGTCGAGTAGTTATCCATGCAGTATATATTTCATAAAGGAGTTTTTCAATCAATTATGAATATAGTACTGTAATAGCAGTGGACTGTGGCAAGACATTTCTGATTTTTGAAGTACAGAAGAAAAAGGTTTGCTCATTTGTCACAATCACTCAAAACATTTTCATTTTTGTTCAAAGTTATTCACCGATTAATTTTATGGTGAACAAATCTAACCAGAAAACTTAATTTGTTATTTTACTTAAAGATATAAATATGGAAACTTGCTTCCCTTATCTAAAAGTAACAATGACCATTGTAATAAATGTTTTTAAAAAAATTTCTTTCTTTTTATCGTGATAATCTAAAATTATTTTCTGCATATACCATATATACTCGTGTATAATACAATACCAACTGCAAACTGCATAGACCCAGATCTGCCGTTGCATAATGTGCCGGCAGATCTAGGTCTATGCAGTTTGTAAAGACTAATCAGTAGAACAAACAACATAGACCCTGATCTGCTGGTGCATTATGCGATGGCAGATCAGGGTCTATCTTGTTTGCATTGGACCAGCTTATACATGAGTATATACGATAATTGTTACAGTTTATCATAATTTTATTACAATTTTATTACATTATACCACTCATTGATGGTCCCTTGAATGTCATACCATCCAGGCTTCATTGTAATTGGTATAGGTCTACATAGATCTGATGATCTACTGTTTTCAAACATGGGTTAGTCAATGTTTATGTCAAAATGGGGACTTAGCTTTAAAAGAGGTTGTATAAATGAATTTACTACTGTTATATAACAAAATTTGTTTTCACAGAACCATGAACTTAATGAGTATTATAACATGCAGTGAAATAATAGTGTGCTGTATACATGCAACACTCGCATGACTTTATCAAAGGTGCATGTCTGTGCATATTCAGTGCAAATTTGGCATTTGTTACATGTGCAGAAAAACTGTCCATCATGTTTCCAAACAATTCCTTGTTTTGCTGCTGAGCTAAAACAAAATCGGATAGACTGACACCAGGGACCCCTCTAAAGCTATATTGGGCCCCTCCCATATTTTATTTTGCCTGGAAAAAAACTTGAGCATGCAGACTAATTGCAGCATTTGCATTCTGAAGTTCTTGAAAGACACTGGTAAATTATTGATATTCATCACCCTGCTCAGGTTCCATTTGTTGGTCCCACCACCTTATGAATATTGTTTGCTTAACTGTATGAAAAGCTATAAACTTTGAGTACAAAGCAAGCACATGGCCTATGAATGGGGAACAGTACTCCATATTTCATTGTTACCAATAATTAGCACTCACTAGTCCCTCATAAATAAACTATCCCTTGCTCATGTTTGCAGGATAATTCCTCACTGGTTTAAATATATCATGTGGTACCTATACAATTGCTTGAAAATTCATCTAAGTTAGGGGATTAGTGATTTATAATAGTATCTAATACAATGTTTTCACCCTAAATGAAGTGAGATAATTACATGGTATTTTAATCCATTGAATTCAAACCAGTTGGTAGCAGCTGATTCTACTGATATATGGAGTGAGTGTTCTCTGTGACACATCCACTGTACTATGACATGAACTAATTACAAAACTTAGAGCTATTGTTTTTACTGATTGATTCAAAAAATACCATTGGATCTCCCACTTTATTTCTGTTTTCAACTCTGATTGAACAAAATTTGTAGATTTAAACTACCCCAAGGCTCCTGAATACTCGTTCCTACAGATCATGATGAAATACAGACAATACATTGACCTGAAGGCATAGATGAAGACATACAAATAGTCAGAGATCGCAAAAGCAGAGGTGAATGTCACAATTATTAAGAATTCCATGCCTGAACATGTTGACATTTCGAAATTACTGTATATACTCGTGTATTATCTGGATGCAAATGCAAACAACATAGACCCTGATCTGCCGTCGCATAATGCGCCTGCAGATCAGGGTTTATCTTGTTTGTTCTACCGATTAGTCCTTACAAACTGCATAGACCCAGATCTGCTGGCGCATTATGAGATGGCAGATCTGGGTCTATGCAGTTTGCAGTTGGTATCGGCTTATACGCGAGTATATACAGTATTGGAAACCACATTTGATATGAGCCCCTTTACAGCATAAAGTGAATGAGGATTCAGTCACATGAACAATATCAAAAGTATAACAGACCAACTCCTTTATTTGGGGGATGGAGCCTGAGATTTTCTTTCCAACCAGGTAAATTTTCTCTTTTATCTCAAGGTAATTTTTTTTCTCCAACTAATATGATGGATAGAATTAGTTCCTTTTTTCAACCAACTGGAGCAAGAATATTTTTTTCAACCTATTTGGAGGTCAGATATTTTTTTTTTTAAAATCCCAGGTCCTCCCTTCCTTCTCAAAAATTAAATGGATCGCCATAAAAGAGAAACAGTTTAAAACAAGACACACTTCAAATGCTTATGAATATCAACTCTGATGATCCAATCAGTACAGAGAAAATTGATAGATCAATTGGACACTAGTCGACATCATAAACTGCAGTGAAACATTGCTTTAAGTAAAATGGAATACAAAATTAAGGGGAACAAGTGTTCTTTGAAAACACTGTAAAGGATAAATTATTTTGGCACTGAATACTGGTTTGCATGAGGACCTTGAGAAAACATTGCTTTTAATTAAATAAAATAAAATCAAAATTTTAGTATACAAAGTCACACAATTATTTTCTGAAGCACACTATTCTGAGAGGCAAAATATACCCATGAAACTTTGTCCATTTAAAACATTTTTATATGTTTTTTATCTAAAGTATAGCAGTTTAAACACAGTGTTGAATAAAAGAAGTAGATTTTGAGTCAGCACAAATGATTTTTTTTAAAGCTTGTGTCTGGAAAAAAAAATTTTCTTGACAGAATCCTTAGTATGTGTAATCAAATATGTGTCGACCTATACAGTGACATTTCAAATCATAGATTTGTGTAGACCTATACAGTGATATATCATGTCATCAAATATGTGTAGACCTATACAGTGATATCACATGTCATCAAATATGTGTAGACCTAAACAGTGATATCTCATGTCATCAAATATGTGTAGACCTATACAATGATAACTCATGTCATCAAATATGTGTAGACCTATAGTGATATTGCATGTCATCAAATATGTGTAGACCTATACAGTGATATCTCATGTCATCAAATATGTGTAGACCTATATAGTGATTTCTCATGTCATCAAATATGTGTAGACCTGTACAGTGATATCTCATGTGATTAAACTTGAGGACCAATAGTGATATCTCACGTCATCAAATATGTGTAGACTGATACAGTGATATCTCATGTCATCAAATATGTGTAGACCTATACAATGATATCTCCTGTCATCAAATATGTGTAGACCGATAGTGATATCTCATGTCATCAAATATGTGTAGACCTATACAGTGATATCTCATGTCATCAAATATGTGTAGACCTATACAGTAATATCTCATGTCATCAAATGTGTAGACCTATACAGTGATATATCATGTCATCAAATATGTGTAGACCTATACAGTGATATCTCATGTCATCAAAAATGTGTAGACCTATACAGTGATATCTCATTTCATCAAACATGTGTAGACCTATACAGTGATATCTCATGTCATCAAATATGTGTAGACCTATACAGTGATATCTCATGTCATCAAATATGTGTAGACCTATACAGTGATATCTCAGGTCATCAAATATGTGTAGACCTATACAGTGATATCTCATGTCATCAAATATGTTTAGACCTATACAGTGATATCTCATGTGATTAGACTTGAGAGGACCATTACAGTGATATCTCATGTCATCAAATATGTGTAGACTGATACAGTGATATCTCCTGTCATCAAATATGTGTAGACCTATACAGTGATATCTCCTGTCATCAAATATGTGTAGACTGATAGTGATATCTCATGTCATCAAATGTTTAAACCTATACAGTGATATCTCATGTCATCAAATATGTGTAGACCTATACAGTGATATCTCATGTCATCAAATATTTGTAGACCTATACAGTGATATCTCATGTCATCAAATATGTGTAGACCTATACAGTGATATCTCATGTCATCAAACATGTGTAGACCTATACAGTGATACCTCATGTCATCAAATATGTGTAGACTGATACAGTAATATCTCATGTCATCAAATATGTGTAGACCTATACAATGATATCTTGTGTCATCAGATATGTGTAGACTGATACAGTGATATCTCATGTCATCAAATATGTGTAGACCTATACAGTAATATCTCATGTCATCAGATATGTACATACCTATACAGTGATACCTCATGTCATGAAGTAGAGTGTGACTGACACTTTTGCCACCATAAGCCTATTATCTCACGCATGCACGTTTGTTACTTACATGTATTTAGGAATTTTATATCATTTTTTGACTTGGCTATGTAGTCCTGGTTATCATATATGACATCAACCACTTGTTTCAGTTCACAACTTTGGCTGTATTTCTCGCTGATAGTGGTTCTTACACATTCAGCAAGACTGAACAGATTCTCTCTAGAAGATAAACAAAAATATATGTAATTAAGAATTCTAAGGTTCACTGACACTGCAGCAAAGTTGAACTAGAAGTTCTGTAAACCAATGCAGATGATACAATTAATGTTAATTTAGCCATTTTGAGACCTGTATGTAATTTTGACTCACCATTTTTTTCTCATCCTTCAAAGATATTTATTTTAAGTTTTTTACAACAAGACTTTCAATATTCCTTCTTAAATGTCAAAAAAGTAAAATGAAGCATACCGTATGTACTCACATATAAGCTAATACAAACTCCAAACTGCACAGAATCAGATATGCCATCGCATAATGCGCCGGAAGATCTGGGTCTATGCAGTTTGTAAGGACTAATCAGTAGAACAAACAACATAGGCCCTGATCTGCCGGCACATTATGTGATGGCAAATCAGGGTCTATGTTATTTGCATTTGGACCTGATTTATACACAAGTATATAGGGTGTATGTAATTAAATAGTAACTTCAGCCCAGATGGCTTATCACCAGCAGCCATTAGATTATCACAAGGATGTATATTTCCACTGACAAATTCTGATCATTAATCAACTTGCAATGATATATTAATTATTCATGATTTACAATGTTTAGGTGTAATAAAAATATAAATAATAGTACAATATTTCAAAATCTGCTATTGAAACATTCAAGGGCTACTGTAGAGTTGTTCATGGACAAATCTGTTATAGAAACAAGGGCCACAGTACAGTTCTTCATGGACAAATCTGCTATAGAAACAATCAGGGCCACAGTACAGTTGTTCATAGACGAATCTACTATAGAAACAATCAAGGGCCACAGTACAGTTGTTCATAGACAAATCTACTATAGAAACAATCAAGGGCCACAGTTCATGGACAATCTGCTATAGAAACAATCAAGGACCACAGTACAGTTCTTCATGGACAAGTCAGCAATCATCAAACTCAAATGAGATCTTCATCAGTTTAGGCTGCAAACTGAATTTGGTTAAAGCTATAAAAAAAATGTATGGATAACAAGCTAATTGATGTGTAATGAAAGCTGATAATGGCTATAATTCTGCCATCTAAGTTTAATACTGTGAAGCTAACATTCACAAAAAACAAATTTG
The DNA here is from genome assembly GCA_029931535.1 of Margaritifera margaritifera. Taxonomy (NCBI): domain Eukaryota; kingdom Metazoa; phylum Mollusca; class Bivalvia; order Unionida; family Margaritiferidae; genus Margaritifera; species Margaritifera margaritifera. The sequence goes on along the minus strand of JAQPZY010001521.1, from coordinate 2,892,286 downwards.
ATTAAAACAGCATTTAAAAAATCTGTACTTTTATTGTCTCACCTGCGATGATGTTGCTACAGCATGAGTAATGCATGACTAAACAAGAGTCCCTCAAAGGGACTGTCGCTCTACTGGCCGAGTTTTTTTTCCAGAAATTCAAGATAAAACCATTTCTTCCTTTTAACTGCTGAGTGTTGAAACCATTTCAAAAATACTTCAGCTATAAGATTTTCAAATTAGCTGCTGTGGTGGACATATTGGATGTCAGACTGACACCAATTTCATTTAGAACCAACAAGACATCATAAGAAGTCTTCTGGTTGAAACCCATAGAGATATGACTTTCCATTTTGGAGGGGTAACGATAACAAGATTCTAAAAATGGCTGCCATGGTGGCCATATTGGCACCATTTCCATTTAGTACCAACTAGATATCAATAGAAGTCTTTTGGTGAAAGCGCAAAATCAATATGAGCAGCCATCTAAAGGAGCAATAACAAGATTTTCAAGCTGGCCATTGTGGCAGCCATATTGGAAGTTAAGTTTTTCAGTGAAAACCCCATGTTAATATGACCATTCATTCAGAAGTTGTGATAACAAGATTTCCAAGATGGACACTGTGGCAACCAAACTGGATGTCTGAGCAGCACTATTTTCATGTAGGATGAACTAGACATTATAAGAAGTCATTTAGTAAAACTCCATGTTGACACCACCATCCAATCAGAAGGAATAACAAAATAACAAGATTTTCATGATGGTTGATGTGATGGCCATATTAGATGTGCAGGCAGCACCATTTTTGTTTATGACCAACTAGACATTTTACGAAGTCTTCTGGTGAAAACCACACAGCAATATTACATTTTTTTCAGAAGAAGAAGCAAAATCAAGATATTTAAGATGGCCATTGTGGTGACCATATCGGACATCAGATCGACACATTTTCATTTAGGACCAACTAGACATCATAAGAAGTCTTCTAATGAAAACCCATGTCAATATGACTTTCCATTCAGAAGGAGCAGCGATAACAAGATTTTCAAGATGACTGCTGTGGTGGCCATATTGGTTATCAGATAGGCACCATTTTCATTCAGGACCAACTAGACATCATAAAAGGGCTTTTACTAAAAACCCCATGCTAATATGACATCCACTGAATGTCCAAGAAACACCATTTTCATTTAGGACCAACTAGACCACTGGATAAATGTGTGTATAAAGTTTCATGGCAGTCCTCTAAGTAGTTTAGGAGGAGTAGCGATAACAAACTTGCACTAACAGACAGATGGACAACGGACGTCGGACGGACAATGGACAATGGACAACAGCCATCCCATAAGCTCTCCTAGTCTATAACCAGTTCACTGTGACCTACTTTGGCCCATGGTGAGTAGTACCCTTCAAGATAAACACAACAATAAAGTTTCATGACTGTAAATACAACAATGTCTGATAAACTGAGCTAAATTCAAAACCATAACATAATCACTTGAGTATAAAAAGTAGGTCACTGTGACATACTTTTGTCTGCAGTAAGCAGTACCCTCAGAGATGAATACACCCATAAAGTGTCATGACTGCACATACAACAGTGTCAGAGGAACTGAACTAAATGCAAAATCTTAACGATGACCCCAACATCACCAACAACAATGACAACAATGCTATTGAAAAAGTGATCCATATGTCTCACCCTGCTACCTTTGACTGCTACATAACATTTTTTTTACTGAAGTGTGCTAGTTAGGTTTACAAAAAAGATTGAGAGGTTTGCTATAAGAAATGAGATATGTCAATTACAATTTTGCTATCCATACCTGCAGCTAGATTCATTTGTATTCTGTAAGGCTTCCCGCAGAATAGGACAGTAGTATTTGGCTGTGTAAAACACCTGTTGTGGGTCTGTACAGGGGCTGTGAACCACACCTGGGGTCTGATGGTCCTCAAATTTATACTGTCCTTCTAAAAAGAGAGATAACATTCATTCTCAAATTATAGACATGGATTTATGCAGTGTGGTGTAGTGAGATATTGTGGTGGTGGTTCTATAAGTACAGTAATATTTTGGTGTATAAATTTGGCTGTAGGCCAGGCCTGATGTTTGCCTGTCTTTGAACTTTTACTGAGCTTCCCCCAAGCCCACCCCCACCCCACCCCACCTTCACATTTAACAATTTTTGAATAATCAATTGGTCAAAAACCATACATCATAAACACACTCCAATTCTTATCAAACTGTGTAAATTTAACACCATTATATACACAAGCAATTCAACAATTAATACATAAATCTATTTTGTTCTAATATTTTCTAATTTAAATTTTCTCATGTCTATTTCATTTCAAATTTTACATGTTCTTACACTGAAAATTAAAAATGAAAACTAACTCCAAATCTGTAGGCACTGTCCATGCAGGTATTTGCCTGCATTGGTCAGGCCAGCAATATCTGACAGCAGTCCCGATTGCTGGACAAATCCACCTTGGATAAAACTGTTGTCCCAATCACAGGTTAGGCCATCAATCAGTCGGAACTGTGTCACCAGGCAGTCGAGCAGATCATGATATGTGCTGGGAAAATATAATACAAAACCCTGCTATAAGATAGAGGATGAGCTGTCACTCACATAAAGGATCTTACATGAACTCTCATTTCAAACAAAATTTATAAAACAAGTTTAATAATGTCTATCGCAAGCCTTGGTGAACAACCAAGGTTAAAAATTGTCAATATTTTTATAATTAATTTCAATGAATTGACCAATGACGTCCAATTCCATTTATCTCTTGATGAAAATCACTGATTTTCTGCAACATACCACAAATAAATAAAGTGTCATGGCTTGGAAATACATTGTAATGCCTTGGACATTACATCTTCTGATTACATGCTATTTGAACATAATTTGTGACATCGTAATGTGATACAACACATGTGTAATACTATACAATATGAGATGGATTCATGAAACATTGTATCAAAGAAGTTTTTTGACAAAAGAACAAGAAAATTCATCATGATTTATGAATGAAGAGACAAAAATAATTAAAAACTAGAATATTACGCTTGATGCAGATCAGTCCACTATTAATCAGATAGCTGGTTAATCAGATGGACAGACACAAAAGTTTGGTGGGTTTTTTTTATAATTGGTCAGATCAAAAGCCTAATGGCCAGTCAGACAGTCCTTGAGCTGGTCAGTCAATGTGGTCTGTCATAAGTACAATGATTAGTTACATGATCACTTGGCTGATCAGGAAGTTTGATGGAAAATTTGTCTGAGACAAGATGATGGCAAGTTGGTTACATACCTGCAAGAATTGATGTCAATATTTCCACCATTCTGTTGGATTTGTTCCTTCAGCATGTTAACAGAGGCCTCACACAGCCCAACCCCTGCACCATCACTTGACCCCAGCAAATACTCCTCCATTTTACTGTAGTCCCTGCAAGGCTCCACTGACAAGGGATCACAATGACTCAGTTTTAATAACATTGCCTAAATTCTCTATAATTTATACTGCAAACATCAGGTACAGCTGTCCAATAATCCAAAGCTGTTTTCCCCCAGAAAATATATTTTATTCTGTACTTATCTACACATATTTGACCCCATACTGACCTTGCATCAAGGCTGATGGATTAAAATTTAAATCCTATTATAAATCTCTCTGATATTTATTAAAATATTAACTTTGGTTCAAGTAAAACTTAAATTATGGTAGAATTAATCCCAAATAATTAAATACCTGCATGCCCCTGGCTTATCATTTTCACTTGTCCCTGTAACCAAAGCTAAGTTTTTTGTATTCAAATAAATGGTGAATACGGCATGAATGAAATGGATGCAAAATTTGTAATGAGGAGTAAGGGGTTTTTGTTATTGTTAATATGATACTGACCTTTTATTTCAAAAGTGATGACTTCTTTAACAGCATCTGCTGTTAAATTCTTAAACACATCAGGAATGTCTATTTTAGGGTTTTCTTTTACTATCTCAATGCCGCTTTGTATCTTCTCCATCAATACAGATTTATCAGTGCTCCTTCGTGTCTCACCAACTAGGTACATTCTCACCAAACGGAAGAGTACCCTAGACCTTATGATCAAACTTCCCTCCCTAAACAAAAACAAACAAAAAAATCCAGGAAATTAAAATGTATAAACATTTTGACTCATCATTATTCACTATTTTAGACCAAAGAAGCATTTTACAACTGGGTTGAACAGTAAACTCAATAAATTGCAGCTAACTGCCTTATAATGAAAGTGAAACCATGACAGTGGAAATCTGTCATAGGTTCTGTAGTGCATACCTGCAAAGTCATGGCATATCACATGAAAAACATAATTCTGAATTACCTAACCCCCTGACATGATCATGTTTGGAAAAACATGAATTCCCGAAAATGCATCCATTTTAGGAGGTGACATAATTTCAAACAAACAATTAAAATAGTCTCCCTTTAAGGGAATATCCAGTGAAATCCTGATTTGGGAACATGTTTATTATTATTACTGCCTTCAACAACATCTAAACAATGAACAGATTTTGTTGCAAAATTTATATGCACGACAGCTGCTGCTGAAGTGACATCCTGTTTGCAAATGAGGAAGATCTTTTAGAGAAGTATCTGACAGACTGTTGTTATAAGCACTACCAGTAGTTTGGAACACTGACCAAGAAAACAAAAATCAAAGAAAAAAACATTCGGAAATAGAATGTAATGAATTATATTTGTACAGGATTGTGGGCATTATTGAAATAAAATAAAATGAATAAGTTACAATAAAATAGAAAGTACAGTGATTTGATAGCCATGGTCATAAATAATCTTGGCATCCTATGATTATACGCTTTTGACATTTTTAATGTATATAGACCAGAACAGTTCCATTCAGGTATTTTAATCAATAAATAAAATGTATTACTATTTTTCTCTTAAATTAAAAATCTTAAAAAACAAATGGGCTATTTGATCCAATTAACAATATTAACTCACACTTTTTATTCATTTTAAGTTGCCATTGACTTAGGCTGCACACAATGACCATCCTTTTGTCTATAAAACCTCCAATGTGAAGGTGACAAACCTCCTACCATTGTCTAGAAAGCTTGCAGGAATGGTAGTGTTTCTATAATTATGGCAATTGCAGTTATTTGGTCCAAGGGACACAACTCTCACAAGTCAAGGATAAAGCAGTGATCTCTTTCATTTCTTTCTATTATAAGCACACTGAGCCTTAAGTACTTTGGTATCATTGATAACACTGATCGGCACATTGTCTCAAATGCCTTCAACATATATTTTAAACTTCAAGAATCATGAACAGTGTTTTGCTTAGGTCAATCAACAGTAGTATCAAACACTGATCCGACTTGAACTGCATAATTAAGTCTTTGTACAAGAATATAACAATTATTTGGGATGATATTGGCTAGATGTGAAAACAGGCAATATAATGCAGATCAAGATGGGGTCGGCCATCTTCTTCTTCATATCTTCATGCTGTACAAGGTTCATTACTTGTGTTGACAGATGGTGAAAATGACTTTCATGTACACAGATTGAGTCACCAGCATGGTTGCAGAATCAATCATGATAGTGTGGTCCCAACGGCAGATGTTGGAAAAACTGCCATGCATATGAAGCTGTGTAGTTTACGATTTTTGGGCCACAATCGCATAAAGGGTCAGTAAGGTTATGACTATTAAGAAGGTATTAGGGTGCTGTTAAAATAAACGCAAATTTTAAATCTGTTTATTTTTAAGAACAGTAATTGATTGGAAAACTTATGATCAAGCATTCACCTAAAACAAACAAGATTGCATCTATTTAATCTTTATTTGTATAATAAGCTAAATTACTTGTCACTGTCATTAAGCAATATTTCCTGCACAATCAGCAATACAGTACAGTAATTCAGAAAGCACTAGCTATTACATGATGTACAGTAAACTCCAACATAGCATTGTTATAAAATTAAAGATTTGGCTCCAGAGAAGTTTTTAGAAAAGAAAAGAACTGAAATATTGTTATTAAACTTAATAAGGACCCTGTAGGTCAGTATACACTTCATTAATTTTTAATAGTTATAATAAGAACATACACAGTTTTTTTTTAAAAAGAATACATCAAATAAAGTTTTTTTTGTACTATTAAATTACTATTAGTTTCTGCCTTGCTTTTTCATACTTTTTTCAATAAACATGGAGAAATTTGAAAGGTCAACAATATTGGAATAGTTGCAGCAAGGCATCATAATAGAATAAAAAATTAGTTCTTTCTTCCATGTAAAGGGGTCATTCAATGATAAAATGATATTCCTCTTCAGCTTTCTATAGTGAACATTTTGTACATAATCTTTTTAATCTTTCATAATTTTACAGCCACTTAAGTTTGATAATAGATGGGTTGTAGGACCATACTGCATATTCCACTGACAGCTACTTAAGTTTGATAATGGATAGGCTGTAGGACCATACTCCATATTCCACTGACAGCTCCTTAAGTTTGATAATGGATAGGCTGTAGGACCATACTCCATATTCCACTGACAGCTCCTTAAGTTTGATAATGGATAGGCTGTAGGACCATACTCCATATTCCACTGACAGCTCCTTAAGTTTGATAATGGATAGGCTGTAGGACCATACTCCATATTCCACTGACAGCTCCTTAAGTTTGACAATGGATAGGCTGTAGGACCATACTCCATATTCCACTGACAGCTCCTTAAGTTTGATAATGGATAGGCTGTAGGACCATACTCCATATTCCACTAACAGCTCCTTAAGTTTGATAATGGATAGGCTGTAAGACCATACTGCATATTGCACTGACAGCTACTTATGTTTGATAATGGATGGGTTGTAGGGCTACACTGCATATTCCACTGACAGCTCCTTAAGTTTGATAATGAATAGGCTGTAAGACCATACTGCATATTGCACTGACAGCTACTTATGTTTGATAATGGATTGGTTTTAGGGCTACACTCCATATTCCACTGACAGCTACTTAAGTTTGATAATGGATGGGTTACAGGACCATATTGCATATTCCACTGACAGCTACTTAAGTTTGATAATGGATGGGTTATAGGGCCATACTATTTAAGTCACTAACAGCTACTAAAATATGATAATGGATGGGTTGTAGGACTGCACTGCATATTCCACTGACAGCTACTTAAGTTTGATAATGGATGGGTTGTAGGGTGATACTATTTAAGCCACTGACAGCCGCACACATATGATAATGGATGGGCTGTAGGGCCATACTACTTAAGTTTGATAATGGGTGGGCTGCAGGACCATACTACATATTCCACTGATAGCCACTTAAGTTTGATAATAGATGGGCTGTATGACCATACTACTTAAGTTTGATAATGAATGGGCTTTAGGACCATACTACTTAAGTTTGATAATGGGTGGGCTGCAGGACCATACTACATATTCCACTGATAGCCACTTAAGTTTGATAATGGATGGGCTGTAGGACCATACTACTTAAGTTTGATAATAGATGGGCTGTAGGACCATACTACTTAAGTTTGATAATGAATGGGCTGTAGGACCATACTACTTAAGTTTGATAATAGATGGGCTGTAGGACCATACTACTTAAGTTTGATAATGGATGGGCTGTAGGACCATACTACTCAAGTTTGATAATGGATGGGCTGTAGGACCATACTACTTAAGTTTGATAATAGATGGGCTGTAGGACCATACTACTTAAGTTTGATAATGGATGGACTGTAGGACCATATTACTTAAGTTTGATAATGGATGGGCTGTAGGACCATACTACTCAAGTTTGATAATGAATGGGTTGAGGACCATACTGCATATTCCACTGAACAGCCTTCAGACCTATATTCATCACAGTCTTCCAGAAGAATTTTAAGGAGCTGAGGTGGTGCAGTTGTTAGCATCCTGAACTTGCAACCAAAAGGATGCGGGTTTGAATCCTACCATCGGATCAGCCCTAGTTGGCTAACGTGATGTGCCCTTTGGCAAGGCACTTTACTCCAACTGCATCAACATTAAATAACCTACTTGTGTGAATATGCTGTTAAACACCAAACCAAACAAACCAAACCAGAAGAATTTTAAAAAATCAATATATAAAAAAACATTATTAAAATCTTCCTTACCTTGATCAAATTGTGTTACACTGCATCCATCCTATGACCAGACCTTGGAACCCATTTTGAAAATGTTCATTTAAGTTGGGGCTGACTTATTGTTGGGCAGAGCTTTCTTTAATTAAAATTTGCCTAAACTTTGTAAAGGTTTTGAATGGACTTGTAATCAACCAAAGGCTTATGATTGGTGAAAAATTTTAAAAAATATATTAGGCTCAATTTATGACTTACACAAAATTAAGTTCTGACTCAAAGATCTAAAAATAATTACTACCACATTATTGATATCATACATGCTATAACACGACGTATCACGTGAAAAACACGATTTTGGAATTCCTAACCCTCCAACATGGTCGTGTTACAATTTTCAGCAATCTTGGAGAAGAAAAAATTTCCCACAAAATAAAATTTAAAAAAAACAACATATTTCTTGACCATCATGATATATGCCTGTCATCTGTGGTATGTACAAACAATAAACAGTCCTGCTCAGAGCTCATGTAAAACTATCCTTGGCGCAGTTTATACAGCTGTTTTAGAGGCAGTTAAAACATAAGGTGGTCAGAGATAAACATCTACCTTTCAGAGATTTACTTAATTGGCTCACAATAACTAGGGTGATGAGTCGTGTAAAATCCTTTGAGCACTGCTGTGTGAGAGCCCATTTGGCTAATCTGCATAGGTAAAGTACACTAAGTGGAACAACCCAATTTGTCTGAAGTTAAGTACATCAAAGAGATGATTGTTGAAGAACAAATGTTATTACACATCACCGACTGTATTGAATGAGAATGTTGAAGCCATCTTTATTAAAGTTTGTGATCAGCGGCAACGTGTTTCTGAAGTCAGATTTGTACTGCATATATAAAATGGAAAACATTATTATTTCTGTAGCACCAACGTACATGGCCAAACGGCCGTACACGTCGTTAATCCCAAAATCAATCAATCAATTTTGGTAGTTGGAAAAGTGATAATCTGACTCAAGTGGCCATTGCATCTTTGACACTCCCTCACACCAATACTGATACAGAAAGATCATTTTTTAATGCTTAGAAAAATTGAGCAAGATCTTTGGTGAAGGTTGAACAACAGCACCATTCAATCACTAATGAGTGCAAAGATGAACACAAATGACACTTGCATTACCGTCAAACCAACTACTGAACTACTGAAAGCAGCAAAGACTGCATGTAATTAAAACGACATTCCACTGTTAAATGGATTTTAAAGACAGTAACTTGGTGTATTTTTGTATTTAATGTCTGTGAGGTTTTGACCATGTGTACATATGTGTGTGGTGATGTTATTTGACAATGCTAAGTCTACCATTTTTTTGTTTGTAAGTATATTAAATGCTTCAGAGAAAACAGATGGTATTTTCTTTTATTCAGATTTGAATTTCCAGTCATTTGCTATAGGCTGATTTGAAAAGATAGCTTATTCTCATTTGGATGACGTCGCTTTTAGGAGGTCACGCGCATTGACCCCCTTGGGACCTCAAAACACACTTTTAAGTCTAAAAAAAAAACCAACACTGTCTGGGAATATGGCAAGTATGTGATATTGAACACTGATGTTATCACAATCATAAAGTTGTACCATGATGATGTCACGTTTTTTCATGATATAATCAGGATAATATCACAATGTTTACATTAGCAATGAGTCATTCTCCACAAAGTGCAATGAAGACATGCACCAGGCCAAGTGCCAAGGCCAAGGTTACAGTTCTTGGAAAATTCCATTGTTGTTTTCCACTGGCCATTGCCTGTAAACTATTGCTATGGTAAACATGCTATTCTGTATTAGTGTTTTGTATTGCAGTAAACTGAAAACAGATTTACATGGGCTAGGGGAAGGAGGTATCTCAAATCTACCATATATACTCACGTATAATCCAGGTCCAAATGCAAACAACATAGACTCTGATCTGCTGTCGCATATTGCACCAGCAGATCAGGGTCTATGTTGTTTGTTCTACTGATTAGTATTTATTAACTGCAAAGACCCAGTTCTGTGAGCGCATTATGTGATGGCAGATCTGGGTCTATGCAGTTTGAAGTTGGTATCAGATTATACACGAGTATATACGATAAATGATATTGCTAATCTATATTTTTTGCCAATATCATCTTTGTGCAGAATCCATCAACAATACATTACAATGGTGATATACGACATCACTACATGAACAAAGATCAAACAAGTCTGCAGCAAAACAGATGCATCCCCATGCTTTTCTCAGTTATCCCTACACCCCCATACATATAAGCATGTCTCCCTACCCCCAAGCTCAGCCCACCAGAGACTGATCAAAATTCTCCAACTGTTATGCACCTCTACAGACAATCTCTAATAATATCCCAAAGTTTAAAGTCTCAATCTTACACAGTATAAGCGGAGTTGTGTGACATTACATATACATGCATGTCTGGATTGGCACACTCACATAATCACCACCTAAAATTATGCAGCTTAGTTATAACAATACTTGTACTTTTATCAAGTATGTATAACTCCACCCCAACATAAGTGTTCCCACCACCAAGTTTGGAAATCACCGTGCAAATCTACAGACCACCCTAATTATGTGTTGGAAGAGTTGTGGGACATTATGCATATAGGTATGCACAACTGGATAAAATCAAGTAATCGCATAATGTGTCGGCAGATCTGGGTCTATGCAGTTTGTAAGGACTAATCAGTAGAAAAAACAACATAGACCCTGATCTGCTGATTAACATGATAATACAAAGCAGGTCTACATTTAATAGATTGACATTTTTCACGTTTGAATACAAGAGGGCATATCACATTTGTGATGATTACACTGAAACTGAATTAAAGGATAGAACTAAACCACGAATTTCACTTGACAAAACTTATTTAATTGGTATTTATTTCTTAAAGTGCTGCCACCAGTAGGCATTACTGAAATTTTCATGGATCGAAATATTGTTGAATATTGTTATTTACAATTTACTACGAATTTGTTTTAAAAAGAAAATTCAACAAATTACAGTGAAACCCTTAAAAACCGAAAACAATTGAGACCTCCCAAAATTTTGGTTTTGAGAGGTTTTCAGTTTACTGAGGTTTTCACAAATGTGAAAAAGATTTTTTCTAACTGCTTATGTCACGAGACAGAGAGTTTGAGATTATGAGAGAGAGAAAGAGAGATTATATATTATAGGTCCTGAGATTATAATGATTTTGGTCCTAGATTGGCTAAACCATTGCCACACAAGATCATTCAGTTTGTCAAATTGGCAGGCATTGTTGAAATGACGCCTGCTTGGATCTCTGTTGTTTTCAAAGTCATTCTTGTAGAATTCCATGTTAAGATGTTCTTATAACAAATTTTTCCCCTAGATTCTTTATTGTAGGTTTTGGCACAGATTCATATTCACTGATCACACTAATTTTATACTGTAAGAATACTTCAATCCTACGATGCTTAGCTGGTCATTCTGACATCTTGACATGCGAGTGAAGACAAATGACAGTCGTGCACATATGGCTACTTAAATACATATATGTAATGATTTTTCTCCATTGAAAATCAATTGAGTTAATCTGGCTTTTAGACTACTGTTTTGTCTGTCTCTGTCAATAAAGCATCAAAAGTGAAGCCACATGCCTGGTTAATTAAACTCTAATATGTAATTTTAAAAAAATTCTATTGATCATGTATACAAATGAATAACATCAATCATAATTAGATAAGAAGCTGATATACATAATCTTTCTTCAATGGCTTTCCTAAAAGCATTTAATTAATAATTCATCTTAATGCTGACTCTTTTTAATGCTGCAAAGACTTCAGAATTAACCTATCGTCAGCCCTAATCGTTGTCGGCATGCATGTCAAGTTTTGTTTTAACTTCATGTACCCTTGCAACATTTTCCGGGTCTTTGTCTCACAGTTAAGCCTACAACAGTACTTGCTAATGGTAATTAATCTATTTCACCATATGTAAGTAATTTAGCAGATAAAATACATTTCCACCTTTTAAGTGAGTTTCAGTTTTAATAGGGGGGGGGGTAGTGTACAATTTAAATTTTGGATCAAAATTTTGTTTCGGTATTTGGAGTTGAGGGGTTTCGGCTTACTAGGAAAAAACTGATGATATTAAACAATGAAAACTTTGGAAACCCCTCCAAATTTTGATCTTGATGGGTTTCCAGTATACAAAGGCTTCAGTTTTGAGGAGTTTCACTGTATATGACTTCTTATTAAAAGTTGCTAATTTCATGATGCTGATTCAAATTTCTGGGCACTAACTGCTGTTTTCAACGATAAAACAAGTGATATATCAAAGTTTCATTTACCAGTTTTGATCGTGATTTTCTTCATGTTCAACAAATAGGGGACAATTATTTTGATATTTTCTATTTTAAAAAATGGGATCCATGCCTGACCGTGCATTATAAGTGGGTTCGCAAATTATCCATGAGCGAGTTATCAATAGAGAGGTGTACTGTTTTGACACAAAAAAAGGAATATAGCTGGATCATTTGGTTGTATTGTTTTATATTTGAACAATTCAGGAAAATATCGCTTGAAATAACTGGACTTGAGTTAACACTTACTCAAAGCCTATGACCTGGACACTATCCACTTCATGTGTGTCATTGCTTGAGGAATTTTCTGCCTTCAGGACACTGGTCAACTGAAAACAACAAAACAGCATGTGTTACCTAATTAATCCCAAACAGTATACATTTTGATATGTCCACTTTTTAAGGACATTACAATTCAACCAGTTCACATTTTTTTCCAATTAGCAGCGACTACAAGACAAATTAGGTATGACCAGTATTACTGGTATTTTTTCATTATGATCTTCAAAGTTTTACCTAAATTGTGTTCCCTTTAATTGGGCACAACTTGACAAGGCTATCTGAGTCCTATACACATTTCTTGTACTTGTATGCATCCATGAAATAATAAAGAAGGGCAGAATGATGTGTGAAACAGACTGGAATAGAAATGTTAAGCTTACTGGGCATTAAAATACATCTTGCAAAGTTGTGGACAAGACAGGTACAAATTTCAAATCTAATATATATTGTCATCAAATCTTGTACACCATTAAAATAAAATATTGGCTGAAAGAAATAATTGTGTTGATTGCTCCTTCTCACTCTCTCTCGCTCATTATGGGGAAAGTCACCTAAAGCAAACCTACTGTAAGTAATGGTTAGCCATTGCTCATCTTTATTCTAAATATACACTAAATTAATATATTAACATAAATATAATTTAATAACAAGAATTTTCCATTTTCACACACCTTGGTCTGAGCCAGTAAGGAGTAAAGTAGTGTGTCACCCTTTTATTAAATAAAGTAAATTTTTATATAGCATTTCTTCCAGTCCTATTGTTTGGTTACATTCTCACTGACAAATGCTGATTGTAATAAACTCCAGAATTATTTAGTATGGGACATACCATTTTTCAGTTACAACACTGCAAAATGTTTGGTCCTCAATGAAATATTAAATACAGCAAATTATACCAGAAACCTGCTCCAGATAATTTTTAGATTATGGGAGTATGGTGCTCCTCAATTTGTAACCCAAGAAGTACAAACTAAACTTTGCAAGGTAAACATTTTTCCATGAACTATTTTTTTATACAAGGTTTTGGTTATAGCATGTATTTGAAATCTCAAGAGATTGAGAGAATGCTACCTCACCTACCGTATATACTCGCATATAATCTGGGTCCAAATGCAAACCACATCGACCCTTATCTGTTGTCGCATAATGCACTGGCAGATCAGGGTCTATGTTGTTTGTTCTACTGATTAGTCCTTGCAAACTGCATAGACCCAGATCTGCCGACGCATTATGTGATGGCAGATCTGGGTCTATGCAGCTGGCAGCTGGTATTGGATTATATGTAAGTATATACAGTATGTACTTTTAAGTTTTCAGACTCTTAAACACATTATCAATTATCTCAACTATAATTGTTCTGATAATAGAGTCTGATGTCAGCTCCGAAACTGAAGAACTCTACCTTGAAAAGACGCTTGTAATCCATTTTGTTCATTATGTGCAGACATCACCGCTTTACAAATGGAGGCTGATTCTTCAGCACACTTAAGTCTAAGCAAATCGAATCCTAGCATTTGATTGGCTAGTACCTACAGCAACATGAACTGTACACTGTGCAGCTGTAGTTACAGCTAGCGGAGGGGGATCACAATTAAGAAATGTCAATATTTTGGAAGTGTACTTGGTACATTTTAAAATTAAGTATGTATGTATAGGGTTTAGCAACACATCAGCACAAAACTGGCTATATGGTGCCAATAAAATTCAGTTCTACAAACGGAAGATAAAGAGCTGCAAAAAAGAAAGCTTTTTATGAAAATAAACCCTTTAAAAGAAATATAAACATACAGTACTACAAGATAAAAGACAAAATGCAAAGATGATAAAAAAATTTAAAAGGTATATAAAATAAAATAACGATAAAGAGAAAATATATTCAATCTTAAAAATATATGGTCAAATTTTTTTACATAAACTGCATTCTCTAAGAATGTACAAGATTTTATCTGGTAGTACATCATCATAAAGTTCACAAAAAAAAACTTCTGTCTCACAGGATGGTAGTCAATATACTTGACAAAAATGGGTTTCTCTGTCAGTGGACACTGGCAGGGTTACTGATGCACTCTGTTCAAGGCTCACCCTTCAGAAGGTATGCATTAGTCAAGTTTGTGTGTCCTATACATGATTGGCACAATACCATCACATCTCTGTGATCAGTTCTATATGAGGGATGCCTCTCTCCAATGATGGGTTTGATGTTCCATAATTGCATCAAAAATATGCACAAAGAATCACAGTATTACATTTAGTTATTTCAGTTTAGATCACAATGTGTTTAAATTCAATGTAAAAAATACCAAAAATGATGCAAGGAAAGATAAAAAAATGTTTCCGGTTCAGTATGTATGCACATGTACTTGTCAAGGTCATTTAGGGGTGTCTGTGTACATTTCAAACCACCAGAAATTTCTCTGCTAGATTCCATATGAATCTGAATAATGTATGTAATTCTTTCGACTACAGCATGAATAATTGTTACCAATCACATTGAGGGCGGGGATGGAGGATATGATTCACTGGTCGATTGATTGTGTGATGATTGTCTGACAACATGGCTGAGCCATGTGCACATAAAGGCAGCTTCATTTTTTTATCTTTTATAAAGCAGTTCTCAATAATGTCAACAATCTCAAGCTGCGAGATTGACATTGATGAATAGAAATTACTTAATTAGGCAGGTAAATTAACTGCTTTTATAAATTCAGGTGAGAAACATTTTTTGACCACTACATTGTTTGGTGCTTGGTTGTTTATGCCAATTGACTTAGCAAACATCTGTTGGCTATTGTTTACCTTTGACTAAGCAATGATTGTACCCAGGATGCATCAAAGACAAACACAAAGAGGACTTAATGGCCTTATTGTTGATGATTCAATAATAATTAGATTATTAATTATCAGCTTTTTAAAGAACTGACATCTTTCAAAAATATGTTAAGATAAAAGTGCAGTGATTGACTACTGACACAACTGAAATGAACATTCACAAATAAAAACTGTTGACATCTTTATTCATATAAGGAAAGATGCAATAATAAAACATTTGTTCTACAAGAATACAACACATCTTGCCAAATTATTAAATCAAACCCATGCCATGATCATGTTACATCCAAGTTCATGATATAATGAAGCATATTAGTGTGGGGTTTCACTGTATATGGAATCTTCATACTGCAGGGTAGCTTTGGCTGCTTTATCTGCCCTTTCATTACCCTTAATACCAATGTGACTAGGCAGCCAACAGTACACCCTACTTTTTCCCGATTTTATGAGCAAATCATGTTTCTGTAACATTTGTGCTGTCAAATTTAAGGTTTAGTAAGGCTTTCAGGGTGGAAAGTAAATCCGAAAAGATTATGAAATTTGTTTTTTGAGGGTTTGTTTGAGGATAGCTGTAATTTCTGAAGTAAAAATGGAGGCTTTATTCTGTAACATTGGCAAGATTGATTTATGCTGCTTCTAGATGAGGATGAATTTGTATGCCAAAAGGTGGAATGAAATTCAGTTTCTGAGCATGCAAGGTTTGGTATTTTTGCCTAAAGACGACAACATATGCAGGATTAGAAGGCTTAGAGGAAAGTTTCATAGAGTCAGTTTCATAGCATACTGATGAGTCAGTTTCATAGCATACTGATGAGTCAGTTTCATAGCATACTGATGAGTCAGTTTCATAGCATACTGATGAGCCAGTTTCATAGCATACTGATGAGTCAGTTTCATAGCATACTGATGAGTCAGTTTCATAGCATACTGATGAGTCAGTTTCATAGCATACTGATGAGTCAGTTTCATAGCATACTGATGAGTCAGTTTCATAGCATACTGATGAGTCAGTTTCATAGCATACTGATGAGTCAGTTTCATAGCATACTGATGAGCCAGTTTCATTCATCTGAGATAAAGTGACGGTTCTTTGGCCTCAACATATAGGCTTTCTGAAGGGGAAGTTCTAAATGCATTGTCAAATTAAAATGTTAGCACATTTGATGATTTTTTAAAGAGTAACTTAAGCCATTACACCCAGCCTTGGCACACCACCATATAAAGGACAATGTTTTTATTCTCTTGTGTTCATTTTCATATCATTTTTACCTGTATATATAAATGACAACAGTTTATAAAGGACCAATTTTTATGGTCAATGTAGTGTCCTTTAGAGACAGATATCACTGTATATCACTTACGTAAGCCTCAGACTGGTTCTTCAGTGTTTGATATTCTGATGAGTTTTCATCCCTCAACTTTTCATTAAAAGTCTGGTTCAGTGTCATATTGAGCTCCACAATATCTGTGATCAGAAAATGAGGTATAGATTTATTTTACATGTATTCAATGTTAAAAACCATGATTCTCTAATGTGTGTCGGGAACTTAGATTTTTAATTTCAACTAGATCTGTCAGTAAGCGAGTGTTTATGAAATACGCCTGCATGATATGAAGTGTAAATACATTAGAACGAGTTTTGAAAGACCACCTCTTCTGTTAAAACTTCATGGTCTCTCTCAAGACAGGTGGAATCTCACAAGAGGTCATAACATTATATAATCAATATATCCATGCATTAAGAATCTGGTTTTTCAAGACAGGTGGCCTCTCACTGCAGTGTTTTTTCAAGACCAGTTTTACTGTACCATTTTCAAAGAATGAGGAGACAACTCTTAAAGAATTTATCTGATAATGCTGAATCTTGTATGGGACACAAAGTCTTGTCATGGTACATGTATATACCAAGTGTCATGATACATGTATATACCAAGTGTCATGATACATGTATATACCAAGTGTCATGATACATGTATATACCAAGTGTCATGATACATGTATATACCAAGTGTCATGATACATGTATATACCAAGTGTCATGATACATGTATATACCAAGTGTCATGATACATGCATATACCAAGTGTTATGATACATGTATATACCAAGTGTCATGATACATGTATATACCAAGTGTCATGATACATATATATACCAAGTGTCATGATACATGTATATACCAAGTGTCATGATACATGTATATACCAAGTGTCATGATACATGTATATACCAAGTGTGATGAAAGTATATCAAAAGGTTCAGGGGATAACTGGGCAAAAGAGTGTAAGAATGACAAATGGACACAATTTGTCATTTTAAAAAAATGTGGATAACCCCTAAAATGCTAATCAGACAGAATCCATTTTTCTTATAGGACAAGATGTCTAATCATGATACAAAAGCATACCAGTAAACAAAAGCATGATGGATGGATGGATAAGCTGACTCTAGTATAACCTCAAACATTTTTTTTGTGGAGGAATAATTAACATTGACTAATATATCCGAATTCTTTAGTTATAATATTTCTATCAATATTTGACTTAGAGACAGAGACACTAAAAGCATATCAAATGGGAAATCAGAACAAAAAATATACATAAATTGATCTTTTATCCATAAGAAACTTCTCTATATCCAAAACTTATACGTCCAGAATATTGGTTTATCTGAATCTTATTTAAGTCCCCTGGACATGCAAATTTAAACCTACCAAGTTCATCATAACATCTGTTTATTCAAAATTAACCTGTGTTCCCAGAATATTGGATTAACAAGGTTCTACCATATTGTTACATTCTACCACTTTAATGTCATAAGGCACATTTTGTATGTTTTGATGTGGCTGATTACTCTTTCAAGTAGTTTTAATTAAAAGGTGCAAACAGTAACAGCAGAAAATAAAACATAATGTGATGTGATAAAAAAAATCAATAACATCCTTACCCACAACAGCTGCTATCGTTGTTGTAATAACTTCCATGGTTGTTACATATATCATTGTGGTAGTTGCCTTAGGGATTGTAGATGTTGATGCTGAATAAGCAAAAAACAATGTATTTTTCAGAGGAATAGATGAGAGAGTATTTATAAATGAGTCATGAACAAGAATTGCATTATTCAGAAGCACATGTAACTGCTTATATCATAACTACAGACTCAATCAGAGACCGATAACAGTATGCATCTTTCTATATTTCCTGAAAAACATTTGCTCTGACCAGATCTGAAGGTAATTTTACACCTGGCTACATCCTTGTACGTTAGTGGCCTGTATACATTACAAAGATAAATCTGTGAACAGCAATATTTCAACATAACATTGCTTGCAAAGTATCAACAATTATGGAGAAAGATATTTCTAGATGCATATGGACAAAGAGTATATAAGGTAAGTTGCTTGCATCAAGTAAGATACATCATTTTATCCAAGTCACTTCTTTTTTAAAGGGATATATTTTTGAAAGTGTAAGTTCAGAGAAAAAAATTGTTTGGTAAATTGTTTTTCTGAGAATACTTACCTGACCATATTAATGTTAGGAAAACAAAATCTGCTCCCTCCCAAATGCATCCTTCCCAAAAGGATGAAACTTCTGTCTTTTCCAGTCCATATACCATATCAACCAAGTGAAGAAACTCTTACCAATTAGCTCTCCCTTACCACTGCTAGGTGTTTCCAGTTTCAAGCAGAGTGATACATCAGCTAGGATGCTCACATTCATGGGGAAGTGTGGGAGGGTTTAATAGTAATGTGATCAGGTAACTATTCTCGGAGAAACATAATTTACTAAAAAATGTTGCTTTCTCCTTTGAATACTTTCTCCAATCATGTTAATGTGAGGAGAATATGTAATTAAAGGTGGGAATGCTGAGCATCCTACCTCTAGCCTGGGCACCCTTCAAGTGAAGAATGGCTGGATTCCCTATATGAAGGATAACCCACTCTCTTAACACCAGAGCAGCACAATGAAGGTCACGTAACCCATAACGACCATAAGCAACTGAAAAAAGTTCCAGACAGATCCAGCAAAAGCGCTAAACCCATACCTGTAAAGAGGTTGTGCTGACATCAACTGGGCCTAGTGGTCATCTGGACCATGGCCATTGGACTCACAAGATTCAATTCTTGTCTCTGCAAAGCAAGATCGTGGAAATAAAACTCAAGATGGTTGACTGTGAATGCCAGCAAACAGCTTCTATTAAGTTTCAGATCGAAACATTGTGTTTGAACATGAGGCTTGCATAGATCGCTCTAATCTCATGAGCTGAAATCTTCATGAGGCAAATCTGATCTTTTTAGACTTCAGAATATGCCAAACATATTACCCACTTTATCCACTATGCTAGGATTTGAGGGGTTATATCTTTACCAGCCTTCACCAGAAGAAGAAACATTGTGTCCCACAACTTTTCTCAGTGCTCTTCAAGTAATACTTGAGAGCATGGACATTGTCTTGCATTGTTGCCTCTCTCAACATATCTATCGAAGAGAGGAAGCATATGAATACTCTTTGATTGCACACTAATGGTACCATATATACGTGCTAATAAGTCGATGTTTTTTTACTGAAAATTCAATTATTGCAGAGTAGGGGTCATCTTATCAGCACGACATACAAAAAAATTTGATAAATCTAGGGGTAATGTTGGAAGCTCTAGATGTTTGCAGTACATAAAAATACTGTCAATTCTTATTATGTTTTCATGCGACTATTCCCATTCAGAAATGCATATATGGTATGCACTGTGTTTATCCATTTCATGATGGTATTCATTATACAATACTTGTATCTACAGTTATTTAAATTTTAATAATTTGAAAATATTACCGGTAAATTAAATACTACCTTCCACAAAGTGAAGAGTCCGTCAATGTTGTTTACCGTGGGTGTTTACTAGCAAGTATATTGCTTCCATTTTCCGAACAACCTGTATTTGTATTAATATTTGTATTTTGCTGTATAAACACTGTTTTTGATGCTATAAAAGTTTTGATTTAATTTGTATTTTCCTTTTCCATAAGTCAGATTTAATTCCCAAGTGATACTTCCCAAGTTATCTGCCAGTACACGCAATCCTTTTGACTGAGCTGCGAATTTAATACTTGTTCAGTGCCAAGTAGAGTTCTACAACTTCCTGTGCATGTTTGATCTTAATCTCTTAGCTTCTAAAGGCACCACCCTCTTTGATTTCCCACATGACAACCCTTTGATAGAGCCACAGGTTTGATACTTGTTCAGTGCCAAGTCACAGAGGGTGGTTATTTGAACTCCCTGTGATTTTGCCACACAACTGATACATGTTCAGTTGCATCCTTTAATACATTACAAAGATTTTATGATCAAAGTGTTACTTACATAGCCCAAGCTCAGTCTCTATATAAGCACCCGCATATGAGAGTAAAACCGAGGAATTGGAGTTGGACGATATTTACAATGACTAGACGATGATGATTTACAATGACTAGATGTCAATGGAGGATTTCAGAGCTTTATCAGACAATAAGGATGAATTCTTGGAGTTTGTACCAGATGACATTAGTGACATTTATAGGATACTGTGAATCACAAAAATGTGGACTTAACTTTCATTGTTTATTTGTAAGACATGTGGAATTAACATATTACGGGAATATTGTGAATCGAATCATTCTGAACTACTATTTTTATACCGGTATGTGACTTATAATTGAATTCATGGATTTATCATATAAATGGATTTAAAATATTAAGTGTTGTGGATTTCAATGGATTTTATTACACAAAGATGGACAAATGGTAAGTTGTCAATTTATTTGTGACATATTCCACTCAATAATATAATTGTATTTTACACTGGTTTTGTCTTTATTTTTTCTATCTATCTATATCTATAGCTATCTATCTATCTATCCAGTTTGGCTTGTTTATTTTTCCAAAGTACAACTCTGACTCACTGACAACATGTCATCCCTTCAGACAGATCTGACTTGCAAAATACACTCCGACTTATAGGAGGGTCAAACAGAAATTGGTTTTTGCAGCCCTAAAAAGGGGGAGTTGACTTATAGGCGAGTCAACTGATAATCAAATATATATGGTAACCTATTCTTAGCTACAAAGCCTGGTTGCATCATTAGGATCATGGAACCATCCAATCTAAACTACAGATAGTTTGAATCCAGTGAAAGGGCATACAACTCACTCACCCAGCATGCCAAAGCTAAAGCTATCAGAATGCATTTCTTGTATGATAGCAGCTACAGTGAGGTTCTGGCTAAAGACTTGAAGCGATCTCAATTTAATTATGTCAAAACCCATGAAAGATTTGTTGAGCCGGCTGAGATCTATGACAGGTCTGAGTTTTTCCATTGGCTTTGGACACTAGAAAAAGCCTGTAATAAAACCATGGCGAGTTTGGTTTGCAAACTCTCTTCTCTGCCTCGTTATCAAGTAACAACCAGATCCCCTTCTTTCGAATTTTGGCTTTATCTAAATCTGACAGCATGCCTGTCATAAAAGAGGAAGACTAAAAGGGAGGGGGCTGGATAAATGAAAAACAAAGCACCTCTCAAATGACTTGGATTGCCTATTCATTGCCTATTCATTGCCCATTCATTGCCTATTCATTGCCCATTCATTGCCTATTCATTGCCCATTAATTTAGCAAAAATAGTCTGATCCAATGTTGGTGAAAAAGAAGGAGACTGGCACCAACAGGTAAGCTGTCTGCAGGCAGTTCAGGATGACAAGTCAAAAGTGGTTGTTGGGAGGTCTGAAGAAGAGAAACACTTGTTTCTTATACCGATTATTGAACTGCTTCCTGAATTGAGGATCCTGTTGCTGCCTGAAATTTGATTGAGTTAAAAACTGTTGTTGTTGTTGGGCAGTAATCTGCTCTTATCTCTTTGCTGATGATCATATGTCTGTTGAGGATGAGGCTGATTGGGCCTGAATGTTGGTGCAGGTGGCAAGGCCTATAGGAGGGGCAGTTCCAGTGCTGCCTGCCTCTGAACCTCCTCTATCCTACAAATTGTAACAGCCCAAAGGGTGAAGCACAGAGGACTTATGAGTGATGCAAAGACAGGCATCTTGTCTCATTAAATCCAAGTTAGCTGAAGCATTCAGGGTGTTAGCCACAGAACAGTGCACTGCCCTGTTAACGACCTTGGCAATCCTGGACATAGACTCCCATGCATGATCGCTGCCTGGCTAGTGATGCTAGGTCCAACATGGA
The DNA here is from genome assembly GCA_029931535.1 of Margaritifera margaritifera. Lineage (NCBI taxonomy): Eukaryota > Metazoa > Mollusca > Bivalvia > Unionida > Margaritiferidae > Margaritifera > Margaritifera margaritifera. The sequence continues at coordinate 2,869,463 of JAQPZY010001521.1, read as the reverse complement.
GGTTGTTGCCATAATGTTACACACAAGCTTGGAGATGGCATGAAAAAACATTCAAGTTGAACTTGTAAAACATCGGAGTAGTCATATTCACCGCCACCATGTTTATATCTAATGTCGGAAGCTCAGCGGTAAATGTATCCAAATATGTCTAATACTAGCATGATGAAAAAATCAATGGTAGTTGGCTTTCCAAAAAGAATGCCTTTGCATTACCTGGATCACAGATCTTATCTGACAGACAGTCTGATATTTAGTTTATCTTCACTGATTGCAGCAGTAGACGGAAGGAGGGATGTTCATCCTTGTCTTCCAAGTCTACTGATGCCTTCGCCATAGAGGCTTGGCTTGCAGTTGGAGTCGGACATTCAGAAGTCAGCAACACATGATGTATTTCCTTAACAGCAGCTTTAAAACTGAATTCAGTCCATTCTATTGTGGGATCTGAGTACACTAAGTCAGCGGGGTTATCCCCACACTCTGTGTGTGAGTTGTATTCATCAGGCCCTACATCCATGTATGTGTAGAACATCCCTAGAGGCATGGAAGAGGCATTGACATTGTTTCTAAGTGTATCATGATATCTCTTCAATGGATAAACCATGAAATGACTCACTGGCTGATTTGTCAACTGGGCAAGTGACATGTCTTCCTCCCTTACTTCTATGGAGGACTGGTGCATGTGCTGGGTGGCTGGTTTGATGGTCAGCTTAGTTGCCAGCTGGACAGTATGCATGGCTGTTGGCTAGGCAGTCAGCTGGACATTCGACTCTGGAACTGCCCATGCAGAATGTGCAGGGAAATGGTTGGATCAGTCAAAATGATCCCCATATGGTTCCACATACCATGGAACTGTCAGCTCGTATTTGGCATGGCTCGACAATGACAGATCTCTGGTCACTAGGCAATAGGTACCGCTGGACAGATAGTGGTGGACAGCATGAAAGGATAGTGAAATGGATCATCAAATGCTCCATTCACATGGGCTTACTGGCCCGAAGGCCATGTCTGGACATGCGGACGGAGATACACCCACTACGCTGCCTAGATATGAAGGAACATTCTACATGAACTCCAAACTATCCTTATAGGTTTGTGATGGACATACTGACAAAATTTGTCCCAAGGCCAGCAACTGTGTTGTCACCTTTTGTACCAAGTGAGGCATCTGCAACTCTAACAGTGTCTGGGAAAATGTTGGGATGGCAAATCCACAACCCTTTGTTCCTCCAATTCGCTCGATGTAATCATCACAGTCAGCATCATATGCCTAATTTTAGAGGGGGTGGATCATCATGACAGTCCCCACTATTCCAGCTGTCAATGCCATCATCGGGTGAAGATTCAAGATGTCACATTACAATCAAGTCTTCACACATCTCCCCTTGCTCTTGATGCTTTTCTGCAACACAATAGACCAGATGTCTTTTGACCATATCATACACACTGCAGGTTGAGGACGATGAACACTTCATGCAAGGAAGACACGTCTCATTTGTGTCTTCATTAGCTTTGCACTTTTATTGTTATTGTTTAACTGAAATGACAACACAAATTTGGAAAATTCACAATAACAACACTTGTTACTTAAACAAATGAAAATATATATGCAGAGCATGAATAAACAACCAAGAACACACACCAACGATACCATGTTGGAGCACGAGGTCAAAATAAATGAAGTCCACAACTGCAAATATATTCACATAAATATTGATCAAAACTGAAAAATAATGATTACCACAAATAGTAAATATCTTACTATAAACTAATATACTGACTTTATGGATAGATGGGTTGAAATCATGAAAATATTCAAGGATTATGGCAGGTCTTATGCCATATATGTTATGTTGATAGTGCTGAGCAAACGTTTATACACGGAGCAACCAGGCAATGGTAAAGGTGAGGTAATTCTTCCCTTGGTCTATATGTTATATAGATGGAAAAGACGTAACTTTTCATCTTTTTGGGAGGACTGGATTTGGGAGGTAATGGAGTTTATTTTCCTAACCTTAATGTGATCAGGGAATGTATTCAAAGGAGAAAAGCATGGAGAGACTTACTATATGGAGTGGCAGTTGTTGGTGGCTGGGTTGATGAAGCAGCAGTTGTCAGTACCTGAGCTGTACGGGCAGCAGTTGTTGAAGCTTTGGTTGTATGTGCAGCAGTTGTTGGAGCCTTGCTTGTGGGTGCAGCAGTTGTTGAATCCTTAGTTGTTGGTGCAGCAGTTGTTGGAACCTTAGATGTAGGTGAAGCAGTTGTTGGTGGCTGGGTTGATGAAGCAGCAGTTGTCAGTACCTGAGCTGTAGGGGCAGCAGTTGTTGAAGCCTTGGTTGTATGTGCAGCAGTTGTTGGAGCCTTGCTTGTGGGTGCAGCAGTTGTTGTAGCCTTAGTTGTTGGTGCAGCAGTGTTTGAAGCCTGGGTTGTGGGTGCAGCAGTTGTGGAAGCCTTGGTTGTGGGTGCAGCAGTTATTGAAGCCTTGGTTGTTGGTGCAGCAGTTGTTGGAGCCTTGGTTGTGGGTGCAGTGGTTGTTAAAGAATTGGTTGTTGGTGTAACAGTTGTTGGAGGCTTGGTTGTTGGTGCAGCAGCTGTTGGTAAAGCAGTTGTTGGAACCTTAAATGTAGATGAAGCAGTTGTTGAAGTCTTGGTTGTGGGTGCAGCAGTTGTTGAAACCTGGGTTGTGGGTGAAGCAGTTGAAGCCTGCATTGTGGGTGCAGCAGTTGTTGAAGCCTTGGTTGTGGGTGCAGCAGTTGTTAAAGATTTGGTTGTTGGTGCAACAGTTGTTGGAGGCTTGGTTGTTGGTGCAGCAGTTGTTGATGCAGCAGTTGTTGGAACCTTAGATGTAGGTGAAGCAATTGTTGAAGTCTTGGTTGTGGGTGCAGCAGTTGTTGAAGTCTGGGTTGTGGGTGCAGCAGTTGTTGAAGCCTGGGTTGTAGGTGCAGCAGTTGTTGGAGCCTTGGTTGTGGGTGCAGCAGTTGTTAAAGATTTGGTTGTTGGTGCAACAGTTGTTGGAGGCTTGGTTGTTGGTGCAGCAGTTGTTGATGCAGAAGTTGTTGGAACCTTAGATGTAGGTGTAGCAGTTGTTGAAGTCTTGGTTGTGGGTGCAGCAGTTGTTGAAACCTGGGTTGTGGGTGAAGCAGTTGAAACCTGCATTGTGGGTGCAGCAGTTGTTGAAGCCTTGGTTGTGGGTGCAGCAGTTGTTAAAGATTTGGTTGTTGGTGCAACAGTTGTTGGAGGCTTGGTTGTTGGTGCAGCAGTTGTTGATGCAGAAGTTGTTGGAACCTTAGATGTAGGTGTAGCAGTTGTTGAAGTCTTGGTTGTGGGTGCAGCAGTTGCTGAAGTCTGGGTTGTGGGTGCAGCAGTTGTTGAAGCCTGGTTTGTGGGTGCAGCAGTTGTTGGAGTCTTGGTTGTGGGCACAGCAGTTGTTAAAGATTTGGTTGTTGGTGCAACAGTTGTTGGAGGCTTAGTTGTTGGTGCAGCAGTTGTTGGAACCTTAGATGTAGGTGTAGCAGTTGTTAAAGTCTTGGTTGTGGGTGCAGCAGTTGTTGAAGCCTGGGCTGTGGGTGCAGCAGTTGTTGGAGCCTTTGTAGTGGGTGCAGCAGTTGTTAAAGATTTGGTTGTTGGAACAACAGTTGTTGGAGGCTTGGTTGTTGGTGCAGCAGTTGTTGGAACCTTAGATGTAGATGAAGCAGTTGTTGAAGTCTTGGTTGTGGGTGCAGCAGTTTTTGAAGCCTGGGTTGTGGTTGCAGCAGTTGTTGGAGCCTTGGTTGTGGGTGCAGCAGTTGTTAAAGATTTGGTTGTTGGTGCAACAGTTGTTGGAGGCTTGGTTGTTGGTGCAGCAGTTGTTGATGCAGAAGTTGTTGGAACCTTAGATGTAGGTGTAGCAGTTGTTGAAGTCTTGGTTGTGGGTGCAGCAGTTGTTGAAGTCTGGGTTGTGGGTGCAGCAGTTGTTGAAGCCTGGTTTGTGGGTGCAGCAGTTGTTGGAGTCTTGGTTGTGGGCACAGCAGTTGTTAAAGATTTGGTTGTTGGTGCAACAGTTGTTGGAGGCTTAGTTGTTGGTGCAGCAGTTGTTGGAACCTTAGATGTAGGTGTAGCAGTTGTTAAAGTCTTGGTTGTGGGTGCAGCAGTTGTTGAAGCCTGGGCTGTGGGTGCAGCAGTTGTTGGAGCCTTTGTAGTGGGTGCAGCAGTTGTTAAAGATTTGGTTGTTGGAGCAACAGTTGTTGGAGGCTTGGTTGTTGGTGCAGCAGTTGTTGGAACCTTAGATGTAGATGAAGCAGTTGTTGAAGTCTTGGTTGTGGGTGCAGCAGTTGTTGAAGCCTGGGTTGTGGTTGCAGCAGTTGTTGGAGCCTTGGTTGTGGGTGCAGCAGTTGTTAAAGATTTGGTTGTTGGTGCAACAGTTGTTGGAGGCTTGGTTGTTGGTGCAGCAGTTGTTGGAACCTTAGATGTAGGTGAAGCAGTTGTTGAAGTCTTGGTTGTGGGTGCAGCAGTTGTTGAAGCCTTGGTTGTGGGTGCAGGACTTGTTAGAACACTGGTTGTGGGTGCTGCACTTGTTGAATCCTTGGTTGTAGATGTAGCTGTTGGAACCTTGGTTGTAGGTGGTGCAGTTGTTGTAGCATTGGCTGTAAGTGTAGCAGCTGTTAAAGCCTTGGTTGTAGGTGCAGTAGTTGTTGGAGCCTGGGTTGTGGGTGGAGCAGTTGTAAAAGCCTTGGTTGTGGGTGCAGCTGTTGTTGGAGCCTTGGTTGTGGGTGTAGTAGTCATTAAAGATTTGGTTGTTAATGCAATGGTTGTTGGAGGCTTGGTTGTTGCTGCATCAGTTGTTAGAGTCTTTGTTGTTGGTGCACCAGTTGTTGGTGAAGCAGTTGTTGGAACCTGAGATGTAGATGAAGCAGTTGTTGAAGTCTTGGTTGTTGATGCAGTAGTTGCTGAAGTCTGGGTTGTGGGTGCAGCAGTTGTTAGAGCCTTGGTTGTAGATGTAGTTGTTGAAGCCTCGATTGTAGGTGCAACAGTTGTTGGAGCCTTGGTTGTAGGTGCAGCAGTTGTTGCAGACTTGGTTGTCATTACCTGGCTAGTTGAAGCCTGGGTTGTTGATGCAGTAGTTGCAGCACTGGATGTGGGTGCAGCAGTTGTTGGTGCAGATGTTGTTGAAGCTTTGGTTGTTGGTGCTTGAGTGTTTGGAGCCTGAGTTGTTGATGCCATAGTTGTGGGTGCAGCAGTTGTTGGTGCTCTTGTTGTCAGTTCTGGAGTTGTTGAAGCTGAAATAAAGGTAGATTGTGTCATAAAATGTAAATAATAAAATGAAACTCAGAGGTTTATAGGATAACATAACTTGAATGCCAATCAATTTTGGCTTCTTTTGGAAATTATTGTTTTTTGTTAAACATGTTAAATGTTGCTGGAAAGTGTACCAATCTCAATGGCCAATATTGAGTATATAAGGATGCATGAAATTATTTCATCATGTTGGTAAATTAAACATCTGAACTCGTTATGCTGATTGTGATGAGATGGGGAAACAGCAGAAAATTAATGAAACTCTCCTTAGGTTAAACTCTTACTGCTATATAGATTAAACTGTTTGGAAATTATCTCTCTGAAACAAAGCCAGATTATATTATCAGAGTACAGTAAAATCTTATTTGAGCAACCCATCCTATGTGCAACCACCTGTCATTTACAACCAAATCATCATGTATTGGTTAATTTTACTATATAAATGTACTGGCATGAATAACCACCTTCTAAACACGACCAGCAGCCATGATTGTTTTGCAAAATATGTGCTTAAACACTGTTATGAATGACCATATCATAAAACCTAATATAAGCACTACAGCCTTTATTTAATTCTTTGTAACCATGACTGCAGCAACTGGTACTGTAGTAAATCATTTGTCTGCAGAGCTTTAATGTGTAATGAACAGAGTGAATGAGGTCTTTGTTTTTTTCCCTTTAAAAGTTTTTTTGTTTTTCAGAAAAGTTAATTCTATAGCTATTTATCAATGGTACAGTTATTAAAACCTGCACACAGTATCAAAAGTGCCAGGGTCAGAAATCTTGTTATCTGTTCACCTTATAATATTTTTTTTTAAAATCTGTATTTAATGTGGCTTTTCATTTTCAACAATATTAGTTGTTATTAGCTATTTTTGCCACAAATAGCAGTTTTAACAAGCTGAGCTGAGGCCAAAAACCTTGTTCAACCAGAGTACTAGAAACAGCCAAAAACCTTGTTCAACCAGAGTACTAGAAACAGACCATTGGCACCGAGGTTCAAACTAGCTACCCACCGGCTACAAATCAGATGCTTTACTGACTGAACTCTCCCAATCCACTCACTAAAACCTAAGCATCATCTGTTACATCCTTTTGTTTATCAAGTTGATCCACTTATTATTTATATCATGAGTGACCTAGGTTTTGGTTTTTGGTTCTAAATAAATTTAGTGAGTAAGTGTTATCAAAGCTAACTTTACAATTTATGGACAGGACAAGCAAGTAATACCTTATAATAACTTTGCAACTCATATGCTAAACGACTCAGTGTCAACTTCAAATAAAAATTATGATGTTTATGATCAATGTATTTTTATTGCTATATTAAAAACAATTTAGATGAATGCATGCAATATTTTCACAAAAACTATCAATAAATAATTAAATATCTGTTCAGTAATTATGGCTTTTTTTCCTTCCTAAATGCAGTTGAATTTTGACCTTGAAAAATGGCCCTCCTACACAGACCTGTTATGAGAGACCTCCAGTCTTGAACAACCACTTTTTGTTGATTGAAGAGGCTGTCTCTCAAGATAGGTTTTACTGTAGCAAGAACCCATGACGATTATGCAATGCACAAAATGGGTGACACAGATCAAAACAGTTTGGACGTTTAAAAAAAACAATTTGCATTACATGTACAAATAATATACATTGTACTGCTGCTGACATTCATGCATAAGCCATCCCGGGATCATGAAAATATTTTAGCACTCAATTTTGAACCCAGATTTAATTTTTAGCTTTGAGTATCTATTTCATAACGAAAACAGAAGTAAGCAATTTCCAGGATTCTCATAAAGATCATTTCTCTCTGTGCATGTCAAATATTAACCATTCTGAGAGCCAATGATTATGCTATTACTCACACTGGAACATTGTGCTTTCTGAACTCTAATGGAAACTGCCTGAAAATTTATCAGAATAGCCAAATCACACCACTGCATCACACCTATCTACTGGCACTCATCCCTCCATGTCAATTATCAGGATTTTAATACCAAATTTAAAACCTGTCTAACTGACTTCTATCACAAGTCTATACTACCTTCAAGCAGAGCTAAACAATTCCAATAGCCCAATGTAAGGAGCCCCTCCAAATCTAGATTGAGACCCTATTGTATTATAAGTGAGTTGCCTGTCTGGCAAAATAAAGTCTTATCTAATTTGCCTGAAAGAAACCTTGAGCCCGCTGACAAAACGCTGCATTGTTATTCTGAAGTTCTTGAAAGACATTGGTAAATTATTAAAACTCAGCTCCCTGCTGGGCCCCATCTGTAAATCCCTCCACATTATGAAGATCATCTGCTTAACTGTATCAAAAGATATACATAAACTTTGGGTGTACAAAGCAAAGTGGGGTAATTACCTATAATTAGTGCTCACTTGTACAGCATGAATAATAATAAGCTGACCCTTGCTCATGCTAACTTGGTAATGCATTGCCGGCTAAATATATAGAGCTGTAACAATGCAACTGTTTGACAATTAAGCTAAGCTAGGGGATTAGTGACTTATAAAAGTCTCCAATACAGTGTTTTTTCATCCTAAAGGAACTGAGATCATAACATTATATTTAAATCCATTTAGTTCAAAGAGTTGGTAGCTGCTGATTTTATTGATACAGAGTGTGACACATCCACAGTACTATCACATGAATTACAAACTTGAAGCTACTGTTTTTACTGATTGATATTAAAAAAAGATCAATGTCTCTCCAACTTCATTTCTATTTTCAACTTTGATCAAGAAACATGGAGATTTTTGCAGTGTTTAGAAAATTAAATTAGTCCAAGGCCCCGAAATACTTATCCCTACATACAGATCATGATTAAATACAGACTGTACATCAACCTGAAGGCATAGAGTCAGAAATCACAAGAGCGGAGTTGTATGCCACAATTATTCACAATTTACCACCTGAGCATGCAGAAATTGTGAAATTGTTGGAAACATTGTTGGTTGTGAGACCCTCTTCAGCAGAATGTGAATGTGGGTTCAGTGACCAATATCACAAGTATAAGGGCCAACCATTTAATTTTTCTGGATTTGATGGGTGTGTCAAAACATTAGTAAAACTTTGGCCTTCTTGAGCAAGTGGATTTTAAGTCAGGGTGAGTAATATTTTTTGTTGACTTGCCCTGGGGCGGTGTCTGAAAAACTATTTGAGCACGGAGTAACTTTACAATGGTTTACATAAGGACATGTAGTAAAACATTGTTTTATGTGAAATATTTTGAGAGACAAATAAACACACAAGTCAATTTAATATGACTTGTTTATTTCTTTTGATAGCAAAATTACAGCAATTTCAATGTATGTCAAAATAATAGCAAAAAGGTAGGGTCCTTTTGGGCACATAAAATTTTGTAGTCAGAGCTAGTGGAAGTTGAGTCAGGGCTTGTGATTTTTTAAAGTCACTTGCCCAGGGAGTATGTCTGAATTTTTTTGTTTGAGCACTGTCAAGTGAATGAGTGAGCGAGCGAGTATGTATGTATGTATGTGTGTATGTATGTATGTATGTATGTACCAAGCAAAAGCTAAATAGTAAAAATGGTAAAGGCAAAAACCTTGTCAACATCTCAAAGACAAAAGATTCTGACTAAAAGAAAATATGCACTATGAATCAAAAGACAAAAGGTAACATTGCTAAAACTCCCAAAAAGGTAAACAGAACAAAAACAAGGGCAAAAAAGGGGTAAAATCCTTAAATCACAAGGTTAAAATCCTTCTCTATAATGCACAGTCTTTTAAATAAGTCCAAGACCCTGTCAGGTAGAACATCGTTTCTGGATGCACCCCATGACAAACAGATGGCCTCCATTAGTTGCCTCGTACAATATGCAGGTTGATACATAGAACTATTCTACATCTCTGACAAATAGATGGCCTCTTACAACATGCAGATTGACACATGGACCTATTCTACATCTCTGACAAACAGATGGCCTCTTACAACATGCAGGTTGACACATGGACCTAATTCTACATCTCTGACAAACAGATGGCCTCTTACAACATGCAGGTTGACACATGGACCTATTCTACATCTCTGACAAACAGATGGCCTCTTACAACATGCAGGTTGACACATGGACCTAATTATACATCTCTGACAAATAGATGGCCTATTACAATATGCAGGTTGACACATGGACCTATTCTACATCTCTGACAAACAGAAGGCCTCTTACAACATGTAGGTGGATACATTAGATGCCTCTTACAACATGCAGGTGGACACACCAACCTATTCTGCACAGCTGAGAAACAGATGGCCAATATTAGTTGCCCCTTACAACATACAAGTTGACACATGGACCTATTCTACATCTCTGACAAACAGATGGCCTCTTACAACATGCAGGTTGACACATGGACCTATTCTACATCTCTGACAAACAGACGGTCTCTTACAACATGCAGGTGGACACACCGACCTATTCTACACAGCTGACAAACAGATGGCCTCCATTAGTTGTCCCTTACAACATGCAGGTGGACACATATAACTATTATACACAGCTGACAAACAGATGGCCTCCATTAGTTGTCCCTTACAACATGCAGGTGGACACATAGAACTATTCTACACAGCTGACAAACAGATGGCCTCCATTAGTTGTCCCTTACAACATGTAGGTGGACACACAGACCTATTCTACACAGGTGACAAACAGATGGCCTCCATTAGTTGTCCCTTACAACATGAAGGCAGACACATAGACCTATTTTACACAGCTGACAAACAGATGGCCTCCATTAGCTGCCCTGACAACATGTAGGTGGACACATAGACCTATTCTACACAGCTGACAAACAGATGGCCTCCATTAGTTGTCCCTTACAACATGAAGGTGGACACATAGAACTATTCTACACAGCTGACAAACAGATGGCCTCCATTAGTTGTCCCTTACAACATGTAGGTGGACACATAGACCTATTCTACACAGCTGACAAACAGATGGCCACCATTAGTTGCCTCTCACAACATGCAGATGGACGCACAGACCTATTCTACATCACAGCACCTGTAGAGGTAAGAAAGTCTACATATAAATACACAGCAAAGTTGCTACACATGTTATCTAACACATATATTTGACATATTTCAAACATATGAACACAAATTTAATTCATATGTGCCAGCCATCAGTTATGTAAATTTGCTTTTTACACTTTTTCATGCATGAAACAAACATTTTCTTTTAACATTTATAAAGTTTAGTACATATCTGATGTCACATATGTTGGACATGTGTGACGTTGAACATATATGTGATGTGTGGATTACATCAGAGATGCTGCCAGGATTTTATCTAAAGTGGGGAGCTCCCCCCTTGTCACCAAAATAAGGGGAGAGTTTATAAAAATGAGGGGGAGGAGGAAATGGCCACAGTTCAATATTTACCTAACATATAATTATCCGTCTTTCTTTTTTCCTGCTCCATTGAAATAAAAATACTCAAAAGATGTCTCCTCTCATTGTATACTCATTAATCTGTTGATCAATTCTGAGCTTAATTTGTTCCTTATCTGTGTATGAATATTGTTCTGTGCTGAGAACCCCCTTTCACATACGCATAGCTAGCTAAGCCAGCTTGAACAAGTTGGAAAAATGTTCTTTATGGTTGTTATGTACAATTTTCAGCAGCTCATAGGTACTGTCTCTTGGATATCTCTGCTCCAAAATAATATTTTTCACTAACAAGAGCTCTGCCAAAGTTTAACTTTCTCGAATAAGTGCTTTGTTGACTACTAGATGTATGCCATATTTCTGATCTGTTCCACAATTTTGTATTAGGGTTTTAAGTCCATCAATACCATAGTCAGCTTGTTCCGAGTTATTCTGAATAAAAATAAATATCCTTACTTTTTAATTTCTTTTTAGATTTTTATCTATACAATTTATCTTAACCCTTAGAGTGTTATATAGTTTTGTAGCACAAGATACCTCAAGGCAGAATTGTTTGAGAAAAGAAATGAAAAATTGCACTCTACTTTTAAATTGCCTGTACTTTAATTAGGCTTAGTATTCTGCCTTTTTGACATTTAATTTCGAAGGACCGCTTAATAGGGGGTTGACCGGAATGCCGTTAGTTTTTGTCCATCGAGCATGTACAATGGACTCAAATTCAACATCATTTTCAGTATTCAAAATTACTCACTGGTATTTCATGTAACACTTTCCGGGCTCCAATAATCTCATATACTTCAAAATTTTAAAAATCATTGTCATCATCGCTATCATTGGCCATTATTTGCCGAACGAAATCATCATCTGAAGATGAATCATTGTGATATCACAGTGTATGACATTAAATCCAGTTTTTACTGGATCACACCTTTAATGTACTTTAACATTGATTTTCGCTGCATGTGTTTCTTGGGGTGTCCAAAAATAATGACCTTCCAAAATAATATGGATGTATGAGGATCCAAATAAAGTGAATAATTGCCATTTATGTATGTGTAATCAAATTTTAAAAAATGACACCCATTATACCCATTACTGAAATAGTTGGTTGAATGCCTGCATGACCTGTATGACTTGTATTATAGAAGGCACATCCTGTAACATGTGTTAGATCCACCTACACAACTGACTCGTTATAAAGAATGGACCAAGGCTATTTACCTGCAATATCTATGACGCTCAATGACCCTGATATAATGTCCTTAGCAATTCTGGAGCTGCTCTGAGCTAACTGTTGGGTCAAGGTGGTATTAATGGAATCCACAGTCACTGCAGTCCCACCTGACTCATCTGCTATAAAGTAGATTTGTAAGCCAACTACAATGCTGCCCGAACTGGAAGGAAAAATTAAATACAAAATAAAATCCAGAGATTTGCATCCTTATGTTTACACTGAGACAGCCTGAAGATTCTATAGTGCATGCAATTTTTAAATTTAATGTAGAGTGGAAGATCTACATTCTCATCTAAATATACAGTATGTATGTGTCAGGTTTAATGGCACATAAGCACAATCCTGGCTAATTAGTTCCTAACAAAAGCTAGGTAGTATAGATGGTACAAGCATTTAATACCCTGACAAAATCCTCAGCAAAACAAACAAAAGCAAATATGAAACATGAGGCAAGAGACAAAACATAATGTCACAATAACTCCCCAAAAAGCAAACAAAATCATGATAAAGGCACAATATTGCAAAATCTGAATTTAAAGGTGTGTATCAGTTAATTAGGTTGATACTGTAGGTACATGGAGACAAACTGTGTATAATGTTGAAAGTGGCCTCGTTGTTTACTTCATTCAGATAGAAAGAAGGCAAGAAAATGTTTATTTTTGGACAGTTTATATAATTTAGTTTATGTTTCATTCTACTATCGTCCTGTATAAATAGTCTGAGTTTGTACTGTGATACACTATCACCAGAGTAAATACTGAGATTCATCAATGCATCGATGATACCAAACCACCTTTATTTGTGTTGACTGCATAATGAAGTCTAACACAGCTCTACAATCCAAATGTTGTGGAAACAATAGAACAGAGAAAACTGTCTACTGTGGATTGATAACAAAGTCAATACACAATTTTTTACTGAAGTATCAAATATTTATGGTTTCTACATTTAGTAATATGCAAACAAGACAAAAAAAGAAGACATGATGTATCAAAAGACCCATGTTTCAGTGACAATGTACATTACAAACAAGTAAATATTCTGTCAGAGTATCCAATCAATATAATGAAAATGGTAACTTTAATTTCATGATCTTCGTTGACATTTGCAATGACTACTGATTGGTAAAAGAATTTAGTAGAGTCTATAGTATAAAGGTTTCAATTATGAGAAAGAAAGTTTTAAAGGAATGAGAGCAAATATTCTAGAAGAAATTATTTAAGACTAGAAATGTTTTCACAGAACATGAATGCCCTACCACAATCCACCTTTCTTTCTGTGCCACCATTTATTAAAATACGCAGAAGAAACTTACTTAAATGCAAAACTTAATCAAAGTGACAATGACAGACTTTTGGTAAGATGATGTAGTACTTGTCAAATTTGCAAACATACCAAGCTGCTTGACACTGTGGTCAATCATGCATGCAAAAACTGACCTGAACACAAAACCAAAGCCACTGAAGCATAAAATGTAGGTCACAGCATCCTAATTTTGGCAATCAGCACGAAGCATCCATGCATAAGTTGCAAGCCTCTACTGTTGATAATGCCAGGGAAAACAGGGAAAATGACCTAACACAAAACTTAACTGCAGTAACTGAAGCACAAAATGTAGGTCACAGTGAACATTTTTATTATATGGATTGGATATTCTGAGAGAATATTCACTTGTTTGTATGACAGTGTTGTACAAACCAAGAAACATCTACATACCAAGCTCGATGGTTCTGTGGCCAATAATGCCCAGGAAACTGACCTAAATGCAAAATTTAACCAAAGGCAATGTAGTATTAAAAGTTGGTCACAGTGACCTACTTTTGATGAAATGATGTTGTCCTCACCATGACACATCTGCATACAAAGCTGCATGACTCTAGGGCTCACAATGTCTGAAAAACTAACCTAAATGCAAAACTTAACTAAGGTGTGATGGACGGATGGATGAATGGACAAACAAAGGTCACATTATATGCCCCTTCCATACTCATGGCAGGGCATAAAAAAATATTTTGTCCCAGGTTGTATTTTTTGGAGGGTGACAGAGATTTGTATCAAGCTTTGTTCAGTCTGGTATTAACAAGAGGTCTTCAGAATGTTAAGTCTCACCTGACAACTACACTAGGACATATGTGATATGATTTTCAAAAACTTTACAACAAACATTTGTAAACATAATTGACCATTACCATTAGGCAATCTCTGGGAAGAAGCAATACCTTTGTCTGGATATCTGCTAATGAAGATGAAGAAAAAATGTTTACCTAATTTCATAAATATGTGGGATTTGATCCCATACCTCTATGGCAACTTCACTAAGCATTTTGACATCTGAAGTCTTTACCAGTTGTGTCACTAAAACAATTATAAAAAGGTTGCTCAAATGACACTGATAAACCCATTAGCTATCACAATATATGAGGTATATAAGGGATGTGCTTTTCATTTCAATATCAAAGTCTTATTTGGATTTTACTCTGATCATATCACCATACAGTAAGAACAGTCAGTCTTTTTTTACTATATGTGTTAAGTAAATCTGTTATTTTTAATTTTACAAATCTCTCTATTCACCAAGTGGGATTCAATCCTCAATCCCACCTCTATGACAATTTTACCTAGTGTTATGATATCTGATGTCTTTACCAACTTCACTACCAAAGCAACTCCAAAACTAGGCTGACTCTGATATAGCTAACAGTTTGCCGAATATTTTAAACAGAAGTCAGACCCCATGCAACTTTGAATAGATGACTATCATTGAAACACATAAATTTGGACAAACAAAATGGCTCCATATATATATATATATATATATATATATATATATATAGCTACCTGAATCCTGTGACATTGATGTATCCATATGCAACCCCTAATGAACTGGCCCTGTAGGCATTGTCCACCTGTTGGAATTTACAGAGAAAATAGTTAAACATTTTATCTTCAAAAAAATGGCTTGTTTTGCCATACACAATTGTACATATCTTGGATGCAACAAATTTCAGTCTCAACTTCATCAAAAATCATTACTGGACCTGTATTTTTTATTGTTTGTGATGAAATTCTAAGTTTAATTTAATCTCGTTGATGCAACACAAATTGTTACAACTAAACTCAAGGTGACTTATAAATTACTTTTTAGACATTTTTTGACCATATGTGGTGTCATATAAAAAGTTATTCTCAGATAAAATGAAGTCAAATAAATGAGATGAGACTGTATACTGTAGAACATGTCATTATCCAGTTGAACAAGTCACTATCCAGTACAACTAGTCATTATTTAGTAGAACAAGTCACTATCCAGTAGAAAAAGTCAAGTATATGTCATTATTCAGCAGAACAAGTTATTATCCAGCAAAACATGTCATAATCCAGTAGAACATGTTAAGACATTATTCAGCGGAACAAGCTTTTATTTAGTAGAACATGTCATCATCCAGTAGAACATGTCATCATCCAGTAGAATATTATCCAGCAGCATATTATTATTCAGCAGAATAAGTCATGCTCCAGTAAACATGTTGCTATCCAGTGGAACAAGTCATTATTTCACTAGAATGTCATTATCGAGTAGGACAAGTCATTATCCAGTAGAACAAGTCATTATCCAGTAGAACATATCATTATTCAGCAGAACATCTCATTATCAGTAGTAGGACATGTCATTATTCAGTAAAACATATAATTACCCAGTAAAACATCTCATGACCCAGTAGATCATGTCATTATCCAGTAGAGCAATTCATTATCCAGTAGCATGTTATTATCCAGCAGAATAAGTAATGATCCAGTGAACATGTTGTTATCCAGTGGAACAAGTCATTATTTCACTCGAATTTCATTTTATAGTAGGACAAGTCATTATCCAGTAGAACAAGCCATTATCCAGTAGAACATGTCATTATCAAGTAGAACATATCATTATTCAGCAGAATATCTCATCATCAGTAGTAGGACATGTCATTATTCAGTAAAACATATCATTACCCAGTAGAACATGTCATGACCCAGTAGAACATGTCATTATCCAAACAAACTCATCATGAAATATGAGAATAGGTTCAATAATTCAGAGTCTGGATAACCAAATCTTTATATATATATTATCAAGTAGAACAAGTCATTATTACTCCTTAGAGAAATTTCTAAGTATCTGATTGGTCAATAGCCAATGCATAGGATATGGTATCTGCATTTCTCATGGGGTGTACAGAATTTTGGATGGGGTGTGTGAAAACCACATGACATATTTATGGGGTGTACAAACAGCATCAATGGCAATGGCATAAATATGAAGAAAATGGCCAGCTCTATTCTATCAATTTGAAATTTATAAATTGATTATTATATATAGTTTTTCAAAATATTTGTAATATTTTTGGATATGTTCAGCATAATTTAGGCAAATAGAAATATTATACTGTGACATCATGGAGATATTATGTCAACAGAAAGTAAGTCTAGAAAATTTTGTCTGCTTTGTCAATATGGCAAAATGATTTGCTTCCCATTCAGAATAGAAAGTGTTTTTATTTACTGCTACATTGGGGAAGTAAAAAAAATCTCTAAGGGGTAATAAATTCATTACACTGTCTTTTGACAAGGTGTACAGGATTTTACCACCCTCCTAACTTTTGCATTTTACTAGGTGTAAAATCTCATACACCCTGTCAAAAGTCAGTGACACCAATATAATTATCCAGTACCATGTCATTATCCAGCAGAATAAGTCATGATCCAGTAGAACATGTCATTATATCCTGTAGAACATGTCATTATCCAGTGGAACAAGTCAGTATTCACTAGAACATGTCACTATCCATATATATATACACACACACACATATGTATACATGCATGGCAATAAAACCTCAAACGCTGCAATGATATTACCATCAATGTAGTGTGTTGCTTTATACATGCATGGCAATAAAACCTCAAACGCTGCAATGATATTACCATCAATGTAGTGTGTTGCTTTATACATGCATGGCAATAAAACCTCAAATGCTGCAATGATATTACCATCAATGTAGTGTGTTGCTTTATACATGCATGGCAATAAAACCTCAAACACTGCAATGATATTACCATCAATGTAGTGTGTTGCTTTATACATGCATGGCAATAAAACCTCGAACACTGCAATGATATTACCATCAATGTAGTGTGTTGCTTTATACATGCATGGCAATAAAACCTCAAACACTGCAATGATATTACCATCAATGTAGTGTGTTGCTTTATACATGCATGGCAATAAAACCTCGAACGCTGCAATGATATTACCATCAATGTAGTGTGTTGCTTTATACATGCATGGCAATAAAACCTCAAACACTGCAATGATATTACCATCAATGTAGTGTGTTGCTTTATACATGCATGGCAATAAAACCTCGAACGCTGCAATGATATTACCATCAATGTAGTGTGTTGCTTTATACATGCATGGCAATAAAACCTTGAACACTGCAATGATATTACCATCAATGTAGTGTGTTGCTTTATACATGCATGGCAATAAAACCTCGAACACTGCAATGATATTACCATCAATGTAGTGTGTTGCTTTATACATGCATGGCAATAAAACCTCGAACACTGCAATGATATTACCATCAATGTAGTGTGTTGCTTTATACATGCATGGCAATAAAACCTCAAACACTGCAATGATATTACCATCAATGTAGTGTGTTGCTTTATACATGCATGGCAATAAAACCTCAAACACTGCAATGATATTACCATCAATGTGTTGCTTTATTTTCCATGACTGGCTTACCTTGCCAATCAAGCTTACCAGTTACATAACATGCCCATTTTTTACCAGTCATGTTCTTTCCAGTTAGACCCAGCACAGCTGGTGCAGCCTGTGGAATTATTTGTTTTTTCATGGCAATTGTCTCATATAAATGTCACATGTTTGACCTTGTTCTATCCGTTTGAATCTTAGAACTGCCATGAACATTTAAATAAACTTGCACCATTATTCTCAAGTACTTTGCATTTATCAAATGCATGTGAAATTCAGCTACTAATGAGTCTCTCTCTCTCTCTCTCTCTGTCTGATGCAGTATATATGTTCTTACAAAAATCAAACTGTTTTTCTTTGTTATGCTAGATATTAATGGGTTGGTACTGCAGTGCCCCAATTCATTAAGGCAATGTCAAATGACATGTATACCTTGACTAAAAGAAGAAAAAGTTCACTGGTTACATCATCTGCACTAAACCAAGCTGGAAACAATTTGACTGGGAAAATGGACAGACTAGTCAATAGGTTACAAAGTTGCTATCACTTGCTTTGAAACTGCCATGGTGTGTAGAACAAAGCCTGAATGAGAAGGTACATGTATTCCAGTTTCAAGCTTTAGTAATTATAAGAAATCTGTTTGAAGCAATGTCCTATGTCAGTGGAATCATCATCACAATTTTTGAGGTTTTATTACCATGGGTGTATACATATATATGAGTCACAACATGAAAACACATCGTTTCAGGCGTAGAAAAAGATTGGCATTTTAACATTTTGTGTATTTCATAAAGAGAAATCTTTCCTGAATATAATGCAGTTTATTTCACACAAATATCAAGAATATTAAGAGAGATACATTACAGTCTGAATCCATCAGACAACAACATTATAATGTTATAAATTCTTTCATATGACATCAGTTTTTTACGATGACATCATTTTGTCCGAAGAGAAGTTTTCTTGCATTGAGGCATAAAAACAGCATGGGGAAAATAACAAAATTTCCCCATGTTTTGACCTAAAGCAAGATCCTTCTCAGGGCACAATGAAATACATACACAGAGACACACACACACACAAACACACACAAAGAGTGCCATGTCCAGAACATAAAATATTTACATTTGAGCACAGAGAGGAAAAACTATCCAAGATAATGAAATAGTATTAATGAAAGGAAAAGAACAAAATAATAAGAAATAACTACATGTCTAGGAAGGAATTTATTATCCATGAAAAAGGCAAACAAGATTTGATGCATGCTATTAGCTCAATAGCAGTTTGCTGTTTGGAGTGACCTAGCTATCTATGCCAACGTGATGATATCATGTTTCATATGGTGCAATTTACAGTGGTGCATTTTTCACTTCTAGCTTTACATCCCAGGTAATTACCACTATGAGAAACTAAGATAAAGTATTTGCATTATAAGGAAAGGTGGTTGAAAGTATGTCTGTTTGTATGTACAAGGGTCCAATTGCATGTCAGAACAATAATGGCAACATGGTGCCAATTAAAGGTAAAGTTCCCAAAAATTAAAATAGAAAGAAATAAGAAAAAAAAATATAAAGCAAAAAAATTAAAACCACTTTGTAAACTATATTCTTCCAACCTCCAAAACAACTATGAAGAAAAACACAACGGCATATCAGCTATAAGGCACTGATTAAAGGTAAAGGTCTATAAATGTCAATACAGAAAGAAAAAGTATATATATACATACCTGTGACAGAACTAGGATTTCAAACCAGTAGATTTACAAATTTTGATCAGTAGATTGGCTTCTAAAAAGGTAGATTTTTTATCGGCATACATTTTACATGTTTTAAGGGGATTGAAAACAAAACAAGTTAATTTTGTCACATAATATGTATTCTCTTCATATTATAATAAAACACAAATTTTGAACACGATTCAGATTCAGAATCTGATGGAAAATGTTACAATAATAGTTAGTTAATATGAGCCAGTATATTGTTAATTAAATGAAAAAGGAAGAGTTGTACATCTCACAGTTCACTGCAAAGATTTTTTATAATGTCCACAGGCATTTTTAGTTTCCTTCAGAAGATCACTGTCTAGTGACCACTGGTGACATTCACTGTGATTGTTAACCTTCACACTTAGCAGGCTCTCAATAGTTTTCTGGTCCAGACTTCCCCTTGAATCACTCTGGATTTTCTGAAGAATGGAGAATGTCCTCTCTGTGTCAGCATTGGAATGTGACAATGATAGGACAACTACAGTCAGTATGGAAAGAACTTCTAACTTAAGTTTTCCTGTTGCTGGGTTTCTGAGGCTGCTGACTGATCTCCAATACTGCTCCAAGCTCATTTCAAATATTTTTAAATTTAAAAAAAATAATTTAGTATGCTATCTTAAAATCCAATTTGCATGAAAACCTCAATGCAAAGTCAGGATCTTTGCTACTCACCTGCACACACTGCCAAGATCATTTTTGGTCGGTCTCTCCGTTTTATCTTCCTTCCACGACAGATCGGCCAAGTTTTACTCAAAGACTCATTGTCATTAAGAATTACCTTTGATCCTTTTATTACTTATAACACATCAAACAACATCCTGCATTTGGCCTTAAACTCTCCAAATTACAACAACAAGGTAATCAATTAGCCGCTTCTGTGTACACATGCTAACCACGCATCATCACACCGGTCATATCATAGGTCGAACATTTCCGGCTCCCAGTAGACTGGTTCTGGCTGGTTTATCTAATGTGTTGATACAACGCATAAAAAAACCAGGGGTTTTTTTTGTTTTTTTTTAAAAATGTTTTCCTTGAAATTTTCAAAACCGGTAGATTTCGACTACTAAACGGTATGTGCGGTAGACGGTCTTTAAAACGGTATTTTTGGCCTACCGCCAGTAGAATCACAGGTATGTATATATATATATATATATATATATATATATATATATACACACACACAGTGAAACCCCGCAATAATGCGATAATTGGGGTCCATAAAATTCTATCACGGAAAAAGTGGGGTCGCGTTATTGCGGGGTTTTGATGTATTTTACTTTATTCAGAGAACATCGTACACACGTCTAATGTATAGCATGAATAGGGTACCAACACCGTTTACTATCTGATATCGAGCCATCTTTAGTTTCCCACATGACAACCCATTGATTGAGCCATGAGTTTGATACTTCTTCAGTGCCAAGTAACAGAGAGTAGTTATTTGAACTCCCTGTGATCTTGCCGCACAATTGACATGTGTTCAGTTGCATCCTTTAATAGATTTCACAGACTTAATGATCAAAGTGTTACTTACAGAGACCAAGCTCAGTCTCTACATAAGCACCCACATATGACAATCTTTGATCAACCACCGCATTGTCTGGTGCTGGGTTGAGTATGCAGTTAAAGAAGAAACATAAGTCGGCTATTGTTTGCGCAATGACTGTATACAGGATGAATTGAAGTCCAGTGCACGTGTTGGCAGCTTACGTTTTTGATGTTTATTAAATCATGAGAATCTTTTATCAACCACCACATTGTCTGATGCTCGGTTGTGTATGCAGCTAAAGAAGAAACACATGTCGGCTATTGTTTGAGCAATGATTGTATACAGAATGAATAGAAGACAAACACAAAGAAGACTTACTGGCTTTACTCATGGATCAGTAATAAGTAACATTTCCGATAATGTTTATTGTGGCATAACACTTCAAGAAATTGGTGAAATTGTTAAATTACAGGAACATTGCCACGAACATATTATACTCGAATTCATGCACGATCTCTTCCCCAAAATGATAATATTCACATTTTATACACTATTTCTCATACTTTGAAGAAAAAAAAATTTCATGTGCGAATGAATATAGGAAATGTTGGGAGCCACACCACGATCGCATTATATCCGAATTCGCATTATCACGGGGTACGTTATTGTGGGGTTTCACTGTATATATAGAACAGAAACTGGTCCCAGTTTGATGCCTGTGTAACAGCCCCACATCCTGTTTACTTCCTCTTTTCTTGGACCCGGAGGAAGGGTATTAAAGCAGGGTGGGAGGAGGGAATCCTTGCAATATTGGTAGGAAGTATTATATTATTAAAATTAGTTTTACCCTCCAAAAAAACTACATTTTAATAGCAGTAATACATTACCTACCAATACTGCATCACTGAATGTGTCAGTTAGGCTGGAGGCTGATGGTCTCAGAATAACTGGTATTAGAATTATGCACTACCCTTACGACAGGAGTGTTCACTACCATAGTTGGTAGGATACTGAGCCACGAGTTGTGCCATCACTATCGAGCCCAACTAAAAAAATCTGCATTTGTTCTCTAGTGCCAAAGATAGAAGGTAAAAGTAGGAGAAGGTAATATGAGACCTCCAAAAGGCATTTCTCCTCACATAATCCCAGAATGAGAATTCAGATTAACCCAAGAAGTAGCGATTGCTCTAACTTCAAATTCTCAAAAGAAGGTCCCTTGAGTGAGGAAATACCTTAAGACCTGAACTATGCAAGGTGTATATCCTGATCATCCCCAGCACAGATACGACTGAGACTCGGGAGCTTGAGGGAAACTCAAGCAAATGAAAGATCTGATTCATGGCCAGAAACCCAGTATGGCAAGGAACCAAAACTGAGTCATTAAATCACCACTACTGAACTGTAAACCATCCTCTGCTACTGAAAGTAAGAAGCTCACTCCTCCTCCTCATGTGAGTGAGGCTAAAGTAAGCAAGAGATCTCACTCAAGGGAGAGATTTGAAGAAAGCCTCACTCAGCGGTTCCTAAGAGGCTTTGTTTCCTTTTATTATTTAAAGTTCAAAGAACACATGATAGATTCCCTCCAAGTATACATGAGTGAGAAACCAGTCTCTGAAGTTCAAAGAACACATGATAGATTCCCTCCAAGTATAAATGAGTGAGAAACCAGTCTCTGAATTTCAAAATACCTGATAAGATCAAAAAGGTTAGTATCCAATCCGATGGCAGGACCTCTATTGAACTGAGTGTTTTGAAAGGGGCCACTCTACAGCCCAATAGTGAGAACCAAATATTATCTCTCTTCAAAAGATAGAGAAGAAAGTCAGCAACTGCACTTAACAGACAGCTATGATAGAGAGCTTCTTACTGCCCCAATCACAGAGGATTCTCTGCTATGCATCATAAACCCCTGATGCAGGCCACCTCCTATCTAAGGTGATGCACTTAGTGACCTTGCTCTAAAACTATCCTGGTGGATAACTAGCTAGCGATAAGCCAAGTGTGAAAGTGGAGAATCTGTGGGCTGATGCGAGGCAGAGACCCCCTGTGCTGCGACAGAAGGTACCTACTCTGTGGTAACCTACTGAGCTCATGTACCAACACTCAAGAAGAATACTGAACCATGACTATAGAGGTCAAAGAGGAGCTACTAGAATAAAAGCACTTGTAGAGTCATTCTGAAATGTGGGAAGGGCATATGTGAATAGACAATCCAACTTAGACTGAAGAAGTTCACTGCCCAGACTTTCTGAACTTGGACTAGGGAGATGTAAAAGGGGGTTGTTGTTGTTCCATCTCATCATAAACAAGTCCACCTGAGGTTTCTGCACAGTTGAAAGAAAAAAACTTTGCTACCTCCTGGTGCAGAGAACAGTCTGAAAGGACCCACTGGCCTTCTAGCCCGACTGTGTGCCAAGATATTTCTCTTGTCGAAAATATGGTGGACTTGGAGCATGACCTCCTCCGCAGCTGCCCTTTTCTTAACATAGGAAGGTCCAAACTTCCATGCAAAGAAAAGGGAGATGAATACCTCCTTAAGCCTGTTGTTCATTACTACTGATGTGTTGTCTGAGGAGGCCACACACAGTGACCCAATAAAGTTGACCATCACTCAAGGGGTTGAACACAGCCTGCAGTTCCAAGTTCTTTGAAGGGACACTTCTTCATGGGACCAAGGTCCCTAAAGAACTACACCCTCTGGCTCCAGGTGCGTGCCCTAGGACCAATTTTATGCAATGGCACACAGAAAGGAGTAGGGTTGGGAGTATGGATTGGGACACCAGTTCAAAACCTGTCCCGACTGAGCCACCAACTCTGGTGGCGGTGCCAATCAGGTCCTAGGGAGATCTGTGTAGATAGAGGGTCCTTGTGCGGTTCCCAGTTTTACAGAACAGAACTGGACAGGGCACAAGAAAAACCTCCCTAAGATGGGTCAACCATGATTCTTGTCTAGGAGAGCTGTTATGAGAGACAGGATCTTGTGGAATCTGACCGGGGAATGCATACTCTCCCAAGCTTTTGTAAGGAAATTCATCTCCACATAAACAAAATCCCGAGAAGGGATGAGATCTGACTTCACTAGGTTGCGAATAGGTCCAAGATGAGTCACTATGGGCCAACAAGGAGACAAGTCCTTCAGGAGGGAATCCCTGAGGATATTAAGTACCAACCAGTTGTCGAAGACTGGAGGATGGGAGACATCAGGTGGGCTGCAGTTACCCCATCACCTGGTAAAAATTCTGGGAGCAGAAGCAAATCCAAATGGAAGAGCTCTAAATTAGAATACCTCTTGGTTAATAGCAGAAACACAGATATTTCCTCTGTGGAGAGAAGATGGGGATGTGAAGAAAAGCATCTGAAGATTGATGGAGACCACCCAGTAGTCTCCATTTTGGAGCATTCTTCCCAAAGAGAATTATCTAAGGCGGAAAGGTAGATTACATAGTCAAGACTTCCACCTTTCTTGGTACTAGAAAATTCCAGAAATGAATAGGCCTGGTTGTTTATTACCCTCTCTACTATGCCCTTCTGTAGAAGGGTGTGTACATCTTTCCATCAACTTTACCAGTTTGGACTTGTGAAAGAAGATGCGGGTCCATGGTAGTGGATGATGTTCCTGGAACCAAAGCAACAGCCCTTCTTCTAGGTAGAAGGGACCCCACATCATACATGATGCTCGACTCAACCCAGACCTTATCAAATAGGGTTAATCTAGCTCCTTTGGGGATGACTGAAAGAGGCAGGCATGTCAGGAAAGGGAGCAGGTCCCTAGGGATGGACCTCCTCCCCCTTGGTGGAGGTCTGAGAACTTTCTACCTTTGCCTTCGGCTGCCTCTAATTTGAAGGATAAGTGAGGAGGAGATTAAATTGAGACTGCTTATGAGACTGCTGAGGAACCATCTTTTTTATGGAAGAAAAACTTGGGCAAAAGTCCCAAGGGGCGATCGGGATGAGCGTGCTTCTTGGCTTATTACATGGGCCAATTGAGACTGCAAGGAACCAGTGTTGTTTGGTCCTCTAAATTCTGTGATGCCATGGAGGGGATGAAGCACCAGTTAGAAGCATCTCTACTTCAATGATGCAGACCTTATATGATTCTTGCTATAGTCCAGCAAAACCTTGGAAGTCTCGAAAGCAACATCCCTGCAGAGGTAAAGCAACTACACAGGGAGTGCCATGGACATCAACAATGCATGCCAGGCAATAGTAAACTGTCTCCTGACCCAAGCACAAATGCCTCCTAGGTTTTAACCAGTGGGACAAACTCAGGTCCCCATGAAAATCCCCACTTGTGATGTCCCAGCATCCAATGGCAGGGGGGAGGAGGCTTGAGGGGCCATGCCCACAATGGACCTTAAAGCTGGCAGCCTAAACCAGCAGCTGAAGCGTATAAGGGGGCTACTGTCCACCATTTCCACCACCAGGCAAACTCTTTACCTCTTATAAAACTTCTGCAAGAACTCCCTGACCCTTGAGGAATGTGGTAGCAGCAGAAGGTCCAGCCACTGATGCACCCCTGAGAATCTCTCCCAAATGAGAGAATCCCCCCCCATTTATTTGAGTCAACTCCTCAATGGGAGAGATGGAACTTACTTTTTTACTAAAAGACCTTTCAGGAGGATGAGAACAATTCTCATCCTAGAGAAGTCATCTAGTGGGGAGATGACTGGCCTCCTTCCTCTTTGTTAAGCTAAACTGGGGTCGGGTTTCAACGCAATCACTGTCCTCAGACCAATGATGAAACTACATTGACCGGTACTAGAAGACCAGTTACTGGTGCCAGAGGCTAGGTGACCAGTGTTGGAAGACCAGTGCCTGATGTCAGAAGACCGGTGCCCAGTGACTGGCCAAAGACTGGTAAGGCAACTCTGATCTAACGGTGGAGCTCTCCTCAGAACTTATAGAGCATGAACCCTGCTCTCCCTTTTAACAGAGGCACAATCTGCTCATCACCTACACCTGGCTAAGGACCTTGAGAGGGTGCTTTTCTTCTCTATTCAGGGGATGCAACTCACTCTCAACCTGAGTTTTTCTTTTTTCCTCCCTTGGGAGGGACCTTGGATTGAACCCTATCCAGCACAGACTTCATCGGTATGACCATCAGTGATCATTGGGCCTTATTATAATTTTATTTATTTATTTCTTTATTTGTTTATTTATTTATTATGAGAGAGAGTTCCCATACAATCCTGGGATCAAGGAGTACTCTTCTCTAATGAAAAGAAAGATCCCATGCCCTCCACGGATTGAGGAGTCTTCTTCTGAGTCCCTAAGGACTCGGAGAAGGATCCCATACCCTCCTGGAATCAAGAAGTGCCTACCCTGATAGAGTTCTGTCATTCTTCAGAAGCATTACATCTCTCAACACACGAGAGACAGATCCCATATGCTCCAGGGAGCAAGGTGTGCCTTCCCAATAGAATTCTGCAACTCTTCAGGAGCATTACCGGTACATTTCTCTGCTAAATGAGAGACAGATCCCACATGCTCCTGGGATCGAGGAGTGAATGTCCCATACTCTCCTGGGAGTAAGGAGTTATGTTGTGAGTCGTGCAGGACTCCGAATGAAATTGTCCCACTGGGACAGTACTCTTGTGTAGGGAAGAGAAAGATCCCATACATTCCTGGTATAGAGGAGTCTATTATGAGTCCTGCAGAATCCAAATAAAATTGTCCCACTGGGACAGTACTCTTGTGTAGGGAAGAGAAAGATCCCATACATTCCAGGTATAGAGGAGTCTATTATGAGTCCTGCAGGACTCCGAATGAAATTGTCCCACTGTGACAGTACTCTCGTGTAGGGAAGAGAAAGATCCCATACATTCCAGGGATCATGGAGTGAAAGATCCCATACTTTCCTGGTAAAGCGGAGTCTATTATGAGTCCTGCAGGACTCAGAACATTCCTGCCACACCAGGACAGTATTTTCCCCGAAAAGAAAAATATGTACTGTTGAAGCAAGTACTTTCTGAAATGAAAATTATTATAAAAATATTCAAATTTGAATATGTACTGCTAAAGCAAGCACTTATAAAGAATATTCTAATTCAATAATATTAAATGTACTGCCAAAGTAAGTACCTGCACAAATATTGTAATATCATCTTTTTTCAAATGGATGACAAAAGGAAATAAAATTTTGAAACTACAAAAGGGTAGTAAGACATAGTTTTAAAACTCACTGAATCATGCTGAAATGTTAAAGTCACAGCTGAACAGAATTAGATTACCAATTAAGCTTCTGTAGAAAAGTTGACTGGATTACCACTAAAACTGTCAGCTGATTTAGGGCAAAGACACAAGTGAAATATAATTAGTCTGACAAAATATAATATTAGTATAAAAAAATACTTTCAAATATAATTCCAGCTGAAATTCTGAAGGCCCTCCACCACTTTAAATTCCAAATCAAGCAAAACCATGCACTACCCACCGCTGTAGTTACTTCTTCTTTTAAAGCTTTGTACTCAGTGCTGTTGGGATCATTTAATTGTGATGTAAATGTCCTGTTGATTTTTAGGCTTCCTTGGAAGGTCACCGCTATAGGAAAAACAGCTATAAATTATTCATGACACATATTTTTATTATTATTATTATTATTATTATTGTTATTATTACCGTCTATACTCGCATATATTCTAGGTCCAAATGCAAACAACATAGACCCTGATCTGCCATCACATAATGCGCAGGCAGATCAGGGTCTATGTTGTTTGTTCTACTGATTAGTCCTTACAAACTGCATAGACCCAGATATGCTGGCGCATTATGTGACGGCAGATCTGGGTCTATGTAGTTTGCATTTGGTATCAGCTTATATGTGAGTATATACAGTATTATTATTGTGATGATGATAAGAAGAAGGCAAAGTTGCAACAGCAGAGAAAGGTGGTGTCAGTAATGAAGAAATATATATGGTGTGATGGTAGTTGTGATATATCATACATTTTGAAAAAGGTTTTACCTCAACATCATATGGAGAAAAAAAATGAAGTTTAATGATTTTCTCCCTCTATGTTTTTTCTATCTTCCTGTTTGTTCTAAGAACAGATTGAAATTGAAGTGTACAATAGTAATGCTATCCATTTAAATTACACTTAAAACTGAAAGTGAAATGTACAGCTTGTTTTAAAATATCTCCTGGTGTAAAAGTAATTTTCTATGAAATTCGGTAAAATGTCTGCCGTTAAGTTTAATGATCAGACTGATCATCTGATAAGCTTTATTATGCATTGAAAACAAACTATTTCAACATTGTATATTGCTTTCAAGGAGTACCACACTTTTAAAAGTCAAAATGCTGTCATGCAACAATGGAAAATAGACTCCGAAAACGTAAAACATTGACAGATTCACGATCATTCATACTGCATAGAAAGAAACAAAAAATGCAGAAAAAATCTTTAACAACATCACAAATGTATTTTAAAAAAATAAAGCAGAAGCACAGCACAATTCATTCTTGCATTCTTGAATAAGGTACTATATATGTCTCAGAACTTACACTGGACCCTTTTGTCTTGACTAACCCTCCGAGATGGTTCTACAACTAAAGGCAGATGAAAAACAAATCAGTACAATTTTAAACAGACAATATCAATGTTATATATATATGTTATATATAGTGAACAGATATTAAAGATCAATACAACAATTTTTTAAAATTAATTTCTTGTGTTGTCAAACTTATACATACAATTTGAAATTTAAAACATTCCTGTTAGCGTGAGTTAAGTAGATTGGGGGTTTCAATTAATCTTGCAGATGTTGGCAAAGCAGTGTCATGACAGAGAGTTGTAATGCAGCATGTTCAAATGCAAAGCAGTGTCATGACAGTGAGTTGTAATGCAGCACGTTCAAATTGACAGGACTCCTGCACTAAAAAAAATATTGACAATCTCTAAACATTATATATCTGTAATCAGTTGACACTATGTCCAACAGTTATAAACCAGTGACCATATAATTGACTTTCCCCAAGTAAAACTAACTCCCTAACGATAATTATCCCCCCTTATTAAAAGCATTGGTGATATTGTGATACCCCACATCTAAGGTCAAATATACAATAAATGTAATTATAATGACATTTTTTTAAATACTCTGTAAGCAAACTTTATATATGTAATCATAGCCAGAAGACACATCACATATGTGACAGATTTTCATGATGACCTCTATGCCACTGTGAGGGTAGCGAGGTGAGGACTAGGGGAGGGGTTATTAGGAATATACAATGGAAAGACCGCAGATTTGCCATGGTGAGCCATTTTAGTTGCTTTTGTTAATATATGAACCATTATTTGCCTGATCAGTTTAGGGCAGAATCTCTATCAATAGTTGTCTCACAGCTAGAAAAAAGCAACCAAATTTATTCACGATTAGATCTGATTATAGGCAAAAATTGAATTACCATTTAATTACATCTAATTACAACAGTTTTAGTTAAACAGAAGAAAAGGAGTGCTCATTCCCTCTACCCCACACAGCCCCTTAAGGGGAATCACTAGTCTACAAATAATCTTAATGTGTTTTAGTACAAACCATCAGGGATTACCATATATACTCCTGTATAAACCGGATCCAAATGCAAACAACATAGACCCTGATCTGCCATTGCATAATGCACTGGCAGATCAGGGTCTGTGTTGTTTGTTCTACTGATTAGTCCTTACAAACTGCATAGACCCAGATCTGCCTGCACATTATGCGTTGGCAGATCTGGGTCTATGCAGTTTGCAGTGGGTATGAGCTTATACACGAGTATATACGGTATACCCCAAATATTCTGCATAAATGACGTCCTCTGACAAATACTACCGCTACGCTATACAAAATATTAGGCATTATGTGATCACAGCCACAATGGTAAACTTGACAGACATCATACATAATGTCTGCCACCTAACTGACTAGCAATATAAAACATAAAATTCAAATGGGCATAAGCTCATGATTTCACCAATTTTGAAGAAGAAAGTTTCAGTACATACTTAGTGTTCATACCAGCTCATACTGGTGCAAATATCAAATTAAATAAATCTGATTTTGTATCATGTGGAATGCTAATGCTTATATCTGATCTGGTTATAGGTTTATAGTCAGTTAAAACACCTGCATTATACATTAAGATTTGCATCAAACATGCAGTGATTTCATGTGTTTTTATTTGAAATGTAATAAATCCTGCCTGTAAAGGACACTCAAGGAACCACCAAATGTTGTCCTTTATTGAAAAATGTCTTTTACATACATGCTCAAATAATCACACACAACAAAACAGGGACATAAATGTGGTTCATCAGTGTTCTTTATAAACAGGTGTCTTTTATAAACAGTACAGTGTCATCCTATATGAGCAGTAGTGTCCTTTGTATATGTGTGTCCTTATGGGAATGCCTGTCTTTTGTATGCAGGTTTTCTTTTATTAGAACAAGTGTCCTTTGTATGCAGGTATCCATTATGAGCAGGACAGTATCCTTTGTTTGCAGGTGTCCTTGATGAGTAGGACTGTGTCCTTCGTTTGAATGTGACCTTTATGAGCAAAACAGTATCCTATGTATGCAAGCATCATTTGTATGCATGTGTCCTTATGAGCAAAACAGTATCCTATGTATGCAAGCATCATTTGTATGCATGTGTCCTTATGAGCAAAACAGTATCCTATGAATGCAAGCATCATTTGTATGCATGTGTCCTTATGAGCAAAACAGTATCCTATGTATGCAAGCATCATTTGTATGCATGTGTCCTTATGAGCAAAACAGTATCCTATGAATGCAAGCATCATTTGTATGCATGTGTCCTTATGAGCAAAACAGTATCCTATGTATGCAAGTGTCCTTTTCTGGTAGTAAAATGGCTTACCAAGTAGAAAAAAAAGTTTTTACTTTACGCAAGTTAGTTTCATTATATTGTTGTGGTGCAATTATGTGGAGCAAGTCATCTCCTATTACCTTTGGGTGGAAATGACACTGAATTGTGCACACATTCTCCTATGGATGCTTAAAATAAAATACTACTTTCATCCGTACATGCTGATCTCATTACTGTTATGCATGTGCTTGGTAGAAAATTCCAGGGAATTACCAAAAACAGACAGACTTTCCTTTTGATGTAAACATCCGTAATTTTGATACTTATTCTGATCGGAAGAAAGGTGTTGGAAAAGTTATTTTTTATCAGTAAAATCTGAACCTTGTCACTGAAAATTCTTGGTAGCAAAACATTTTTTGCCAGATTTTTCACCAAATAACAAAACCATACAACAGGTAGCAAATTTGCAACTTGCTACTGTATATTTCAAACCCTGTGTCTTTTGTATGCATGTGTCCTTTGTATGCAAGTGTCTTTTCTATGCACGTGTCTTTTGTATGCATGTGTCCTTTGTATGCATGTATCTTTTGTATGCATGTGTCCTTTGTATGCATGTGTCCTTTGTATGCATGTGTCTTTTGTAGGCATGTGTCTTTTGTAGGCATGTGTCCTTTGTAGGTGTATGTGTCTTTTGTATGCAGGTGTCCTTTGTATGTATGTGTCCTTTATAAGCAGGGTTGTCTTTTTTATTGATGTGTCCTTTATATGCATGTTTTCTTTTGTAGGCAGGACTGTATCTTTTTTATTGGTGTGTCCTTTGTATGCAGGTCTTTTTTATCAATGATGCATCCATTGTATGGAAGTATTCTTTGCATGTGTCCTTTTTATGCAGGTGTTCACAAGGGCAGGTTTCACTGTATTATAATATTGAAAATATATACTAGTATTTTGACACATCCTTAAGATCTTATGCAACAAAAATTAAAAAACCTGAACATGCAAGTAAAAACCCCAACATTTATTTGCCTCTGGTCAAGCATAAACTGTCAAAGAAATGTAGAAGGCCTGGCTCAGCAAATTACCTCCAAAGTAGATCCCTATTCCCAAAGCAACAGCAATCAAGATGACACACATGATTATAGCGGCTATGATTCCACATGTTTTCTTGTTTGATTTAGAGGACTCGTCTGATCCCTCTGATTCAGCTGAAAAAAAATTAAATCATTGTTTATGATATTAGATTTGATAATTATTGGAGTACTGATGTTGGAATACTTGTTTTAGATGTAAATTAGTATAACAGGGTCAATACACTGTGTCAATTGAGTAAAACCCAAATGGTTCCTACAGTAATTGGATATTGATCATGAATGATGAACCAAAAACAAAATCTCACACAATTTCAGAGACCAAGCTCCCAAAATAGGAAGAAGTCACTTCACTGACCAGGCAAAACAGGGAGAAGTGACAGACCATCAGGAGAACTTACTAAATTTTGACGATAATCCCAAACTGATATATTTTAGTTTTTATTTGTAGATTATAGTAGGAAGAAGACAAAACTGGTCATGATGTTAATCTAGGGTGGGAATGGACACATGAATGGATGTATGACTGGACACACGCATGGATGCCAAAGTGATCACTACATTGAACTTCCACCAAGTCACCAGGGCTCTACAATAATTTTAGCTGTAGTAGTACTAGTAGTTTAGTGCTTGTAGCTGCTGCTGCAACTGCTGTGGTACATTCTGTACGTTTCCTTATTACTCGACAGAAGACAGTTTCTTCTTTAATTGATATAACATTTTAGACTAAAAATACAATTTGTTACTGGAGATTATTTTATCTTAGTCTTCTTCCATATATATAATTGAACACATACACCTGAATCAATTTTAGTAGAGCAGGAATCTGACTGTGTAACACTAATGACAAGCAACCAGTCTAAACATGAAGTGAGATTTGGTTCAATCTCTGAAATTACCATTCTGCAATGTAAGTAAACTGCCGTGTGGAGTAGCAGTCGGTTTTCTTGTTGGAGACCAATTTGGTTTGATGCGAGGCTTCCACCAAAAATGGGTGTTTAAGGATGCAGCTAATTGCATCATTCAGTTACAAACTGAATGAATTAGAACATTTCAATTAACAAATAATCACTGAGATTACAAGTAAACAATTTTAAATGTATTTCATGTAATATCAAGACTGAAATACAAAACTGATTATCTAACTTTTAGCTATCACTGAACTAGTTGTGCTTTAGAACAGAGAAGCCTGGCTATTATCAAGAGGTGACAATTGATTGGTCAGTCACTCCAGGCAGTGCACACAGATGATAATCTGTAACATCTTTTAGCAGACTGCTTTGAAAGAAAAGATATACCGTATTTACTCGTGTATAATCCGAGTCCAAATGCAAACAACAGAGAGCCTGATCTGCCGTTGCATTATGCGAGAACAGATCAGGGTCTATGTTGTTTGTTCTACTGATTAGTCCTTACAAACTGTATAGACCCAGATCTGCCTGTGCATTATGCGATGGCAGATCTGGGTCTATGCAGTTTGCAGTTGGTATAAGATTTTATGCGAGTATATACGGTACACTGTAAGTACATGCTCATTAGGTAGGTACCTATCTGGTACTTATGTTAACAGCTGCAAAGATCAAACTGAAATTCATAACACTGAAAAATCAGATTTCAAATAAATAAATGGATGAATAATAAATAACATGCATACATTGTGTATGAGTATTTCTTTATGATTTTTGTTTTTGCAGTGTAAATGCTTCAAATATGTATTGTCATTTTCTGTGATATTTAAGTTTTCTTACTGACTGCCTATCCTTACTGGCAAATAATAAACATTTTCCTTTAACTTCATGACCACTTCTTTTTTGAAAGAAAAGTTCTTGAAGTTTACATAGAAGCAATAAACTATATACAAGTAGTAATGTTTATAATTTCTAAATATTTTCTTATTTCAAGTTTGATTTGAATTGCTAATGCAGAAGTCAGCAGTTTTATGTTTTTACTATTTCTGAAAGAATTACCTAAATAAGCTTACAGTTCAGTCTAACTTCATCATCACTATGGTCCTAAGGCTATCATATACTGGAAATATGATAGTATTTAGTGATCCTAATTATATAATTACTGATGGTTAGATGTAATAAGCACTATTTATCTTTTACTGCATCTATTTTTTGTTTAAGCATTTTCCCCACTCTTTATCACCACCAATACAGTGAAAACAAACTTTAATGGTCAAGTGTGACTGAAGTTTCATAAGTACTGTATAATTTGATCACAGCATAAGTCTGACCATAATAGTTAAAAAAAATCATCTTCATGTACAACCCAGGCCAGCCCAGATCAGCTGCCTCTGTGTCCTTGGGAAAGGCACTTATCTCCCATTTCCTTTGCATGATTAGCCAATATTGTGTTAAAAGTGCCGTTAAAACCAACAGAAACAAAAACTGCTCGATATCAAACCCATGATTAAATCTGACCTTTTATGCAACTATGTCCAATGTCAAGATGTTGAAACAGAATGAGGTGATTCCAAAAGATTTGTTTGTTTGTTTGCTTGTTTGGTGTTTAACATCATATCAACACATGAA
Source organism: Margaritifera margaritifera (assembly GCA_029931535.1). Taxonomy (NCBI): domain Eukaryota; kingdom Metazoa; phylum Mollusca; class Bivalvia; order Unionida; family Margaritiferidae; genus Margaritifera; species Margaritifera margaritifera. Next base: position 2,835,074 of record JAQPZY010001521.1, on the reverse strand, counting down.
AGATTACAACATGCCAAGGCAATTGGAGCAAAGTACCTTGCTCAGGAACACACCAAGGCAACCGACCCCACCTAGTCTAAGCACGATTCAAAATGGCATCCTTCTGGATGCGAGTCTGGCACACTGACACTTAGCTGCCATGGTGTCACACTGACCACTTAGCTGCAATGGCTCCTGATTCTAAAGGAAGACTTACAAGTGGTCATTTGGAGACAAGAGAATTACCAAATGTCTCAATCTAGATCTGGATTACATATCGCATAGGCCATCAGTGAGTACCGTATATACTCGCCTATAAGCTGATACCAACTGCAAACTACATAGACCCAGATCTGCCATTGCATAATGTGCCAGCAGATCTGGCTCTATGCAGTTTGTAAGGACTAATCAACAGAACAAACAACATAGACCCTGATCTGCTGGTGCATTATGCAACAGCAGATCAGGGTCTATGTTGTTTGCACTTGGACCAAGCTTATATGCGAGTATATACGGTATGTGCACCAGTAGTGAGACTGGAATAAATTGTTAAGATGTGAGATGGCCGTCTTGAGAGTTTCTACTGTGTCTAAACATTTTTTTTTTGTTTTCTTGGCTGTTCTGCAGTGGGTCTCAGGAGGGAATTTCTAAAATCATTATGCTACACTACTCAGTATGAAATGTCTTAGTATTTACATAATGCCACAATATTATTACAAGACAAATACTTTGTGTAACTACAGTATCATTATTAAGAACTACAGTATCATTATTAAGAACTACAGTATCATTATTAAGAACTACAGTATCATTATTCTTTGCACAGCTTGCACAGTGGACAGCTTCAAATGCAAGTCCTCATATTCTATTTATTACCAACAAATTTTTGCAAAGCATTTCACATTTTCTACCTTTCCCATTTTAAATTAAGATTTAATATTTTGCTATTATCAGTACCAAAAGAAACAAACTTTTCCACTCCATTCAGGTATAATTTTGGTGATTTTATGGTAAAGATAATGTCAGTGAAAGTTTTCTTAAATTAACTCTGATTTTCAATTTTAAAGTATCAAAATGATGAAATGAAATATACTTTCATGTTAAATTAAGTACCAATTTATATTTCAAAGTAATGGGAGTATATAAATAAAAATTATAAATATAAATTTTATGCATGTACCTAGCATATCAATTTTGTAAAGTGGTTGACATAAGGCCATGGTGACAATTTTCTATGCAACGTTTCACTTTGTGCAAGCCCATATGACATATTTAAACCCTAAATTTACAGTGTCCCTCCAAATGTAACAAATCCACATATCTTGATCATTTTAGTGGGGCAGAGGTACATACAATGTCACCCTGACAGCTTAAGCAAGGTCCAAAACCACTAGGCAAATTCAAAATTTATCTTGCACTTTTAATGTTTCCAAAAATTTTAGAAAAATGTAAAAATAAATTTCACCAATGCACTCTCACCTCTTTTGGAAATAAAATTATACCTTTATCTCTTACATTAATGATGAAAGAATAAGAACAATATTCCAATCCTCAAGGAACAATACAATGGGAGATTATATCTCCTGACTAGAAAAGAAAATGGTTATAAAATATTAAAGTAAATAATTATGTATTACCTCTTTTGTACAATGCATCCTGCAGATAAATAAATTCAATATACCGGTAATATTATTATCTCTGACATAATCCAAATACATTTATGAAATGAATTAGGATTATGTGAGTATAAACAAAGTCGGAATAGAATGTGTCTTTTACTGAAGTCTCGTATACTTGTTAGATTCCATACAAATATTGTTCTCAAATTGGAAATAAGAGCGGGGTTTGGACTAACCCTCTCTGTAAACTATCTTGTCCTTTTCTTCAAACCAAAAACCAGTATATCATGATTTCATTTTTTTTAAAAAAATTTTATGCTTGTATGTTGCAGTGTTGGGCATTGATTGCATGCTCCGCAATTTTTTGTCTCATGTCCCCCAAATCTTGACCCTACAAGTTTTCATTATTGGATGCCCATCCATGTTTCTGTTGGCACTAGCAATGGACAAAGTCACAAAAGGTGAATTTTAAAACAACGTATCTGGCAATGAAAACATTCAAGCTTTATGGTAACTGGTCGAGTTGCAATGTAAAGTGTTTGACAGCCATTAGTATACAGTATTTTTGAGGTTAAATTCACCTCTACTGCAAGGAAGTTTTTTTTTTAGGTTGAAATAATGACAAAAGAGATTCAATTTATGCAAATAGACAATGTTTCATTTAATTAATGATTTGTAAGTTTGGAAAGAAAAACAATTCAGAAAACATAGGTATTTATTATAATAAATGCTTGCAGACAATGGGTGTTCACTAAAGTTATAGTACAAGTCATACAGGTCCTGTAGGCGTGATCAATACCGACTAATTCAGTAAAAGGTGTCATTTTTTAGAACTTGATTACACATATCTTTAAATGGTGATTATTCACTTTATTTTGATCCTCATACATCCACATTCCTTGGACGGTCATAATATACACGCACTGAGAAATACATACGGCAAAACCAACGTGGGCATTTTTGGACGAGGTCAACCTAAAGGTATGATAAAATGGATTGAATATTGCGCACTATGATGTCACAATGAACGCTAAGCATGTTGAAAAAAAATTGTACTACCCTATATTGTTACGATTAGACCCAACATCCTCTTTCTTGGCCCAGTTTAGTACCTGGCCACCATTATAAATGTCCATAGCAATCAATAATTTTCATCTGGAAGTTTTCTGATGACAGTTAAGGTATAGAGCATTCAAACAATCAGACTTGAATAGACTTTAATAGAATTAAATTTTAGAAGAACAATTAATATTTAATTAAAGATGAGTAAATGCGCCTACATGACCACGTTGAAATACACTTTAAAGAGAGCAAGATCTGGAACGGAAAATTCCATGGTGCTACTCATTTCAGGTGAACCAGATATTAAAACATGTTAATGTTTTCATGAGTTACTTGAACACATAATAAACTTTTATCGCAATAATGTAAGAGTCCAAGGAAAATGTGATAGTACTGGTGGCAAAACTGTCGAAACAAATAAGATTGTATCTCATTTTTATAACATCATTAGTGCATTATGTACTATTTTTTTCCTTTGTCCCTCTAACATGTTGTGTGTCCCCAAAATTTTCAGGGTGCGTGACACAGTATCCCCCTGCCCTTAGGATCATGTTTGCAACACTGATGTTGAGTAGGATTACACCTGGTACCCACCTGCAAGTTGATTAATAGTATTCAGGGCTCACATACCCAGGCAAAGTGGAACAAAACTTTGCTTTGAACAGCCGCGTTTTATTGCCTGGGAAAAAGACTAAGTTACCCTGTTCTCAGCTGACACTTGGAAAAATCAAGGGAGTAAATTATGTATGTACTTACTGTGCAATGATACATGGCTAGTTCCTCTACTGGTTTCAAAGACCTGTGTGGTTAATGCTATATCGAGTGGCTTTATTTGCCAAGATAACTGCTTTACAATAGGACAAATTAACTCAGTTACAAATGGATTTGTAAAGGTGACTGCAATGAAATTGATAGCTTGTGAAATGTAAACTGAAATCTGAAAGTTGGCATTTAAAAAGGAAATTTGCCATGGTTTGTTGAAGGATACCGTCTTGGTGACATCTGATTGGATATTACAATCAAGTAGTTACAACTTTTTGCATTTTTAATTATGACTCGGATTTAGGAAATTGTTCATAAATAACAGCAATATAATGACTTCTACTCTGCACTGTGAAGATGTTTCTAACAGGTTAGACACAAAATAAGCCATGAAATGAAAGTACATATATATGTTGTATAAATTTCAATAATGCTTTCAAGTTTCATCAGTGATTAATGCATGAGCAAGTTGCTTAAATGTTTAAATGTTTATAAACATGGAGAAAGGTTTTATATTGTTACAACTCTAGGTCTTAAAAAATATGTAACAGAAAGAAAGTGAAACCAACAATGTAAGTAATATCAACAAGCAATTAATTTCCCTACAGTACTAAGTGAAATTTAATAGATACTTACAATATTGTGAATCAAATTCCAAATAATCCTAAATGTCCTAATCACAAGTCCAAAAATATAGACTGTTCTAATAGTCTTGAACGTCATGATATAACACAATGATACATGTACAATCCAGAATGTCTTTGAATGAGTTCCCAAAAGTCCAAAGTAATGTATTAATTCAAAAGTCAATGAGCACTTTAGTAATTTCCAATGAATATATATTAAATAAATAATTCCTCTCTAACTATATCTGATTTCAACAGCACAATGTAAAATTTGATCACAAATGGATTCCCACAGACTGATCTAAAACAGGAATTAATTATTTGTTTGCCAAATACCTATTTATACACATTTTCACTTGACCTATATCAACAGGATGTGAAGCAATAAAATCGGAGAAACAACCCCCCAACCCACCCAATCTAACTGTCAACAAGATTGACCTTGAACTCAAATGCTAGAAAAAAATTCTGTTTACAAGTGACCAGAATCTAAAGTGCAACTTACCATTATGGACAAAGTGTAAACACACATTATAGATTAAATATATATAACAATATTCATTATTAACATAATATGTAATCAATATCATAGATTCACTGTAATAATCTGGTACAACAAAATCTGAAAACATCATACATGCATTGTTTTTCATTGTGATTTTGTCTATGTGCTTATATGGCAAACTTAGATTTAACTAATTTAAATGTTTACTATGTGTTTCTGTTGAAGTAGTATCTCTAAAATAAAAATGTGATGGATAAATAAATTATTACATTGTTCTTTTACTTGTGTATACGTACATACATACATACATACATACATACATACATACATACATACATACATACATACATACATACATACATACATACATACTGTTACGGAATCATACCTTTTTACCTTTTTATAATGATTTAATTTACTAATTTATGATCTCTGTTTTTAGTCTGAATAGCGGTTAGCATATCAGTATAGATACGACTACTGCTCGATCAATAAGTGGTCACATGATCAATTGCGCGGGAAAATGAAGTCGACCTAGCTTTGTACTTTTAGAAATCAACATTGAAAGGTCACATTCCATACTACAATAACATTATGTTTACTCTTTAAGATTTTTAGTACGCTAAACCTTTGGGTAAATGACGCGTAACCTAGTTCCTGATTGGTTCTTAGAGGGTTGTGTTATTTTGAAATACCATATTATTAAAGACGGAGAAAGGATATTCCCTTTTAAAATCTGTGTATATATAGCAACTCATCCAGTGATAAATCATTCTTTACAGTTGCTTGAATGAAGAGAGGTCGTATTGAGATTTATTTCAGTTCAGTGTGGAATATATTTATTTAATTAGTAATTCATCTGAATTACTATACAGCTCCGTGGAATTATCGGACATTATTCTAAAACTTGTGAGATTCCAGACTTGCAAGGATTATTTTGGATTAAATCAGAACTTGTCAACTTCAGCACAGTACAGGCTTTTTCATTCGGAATACCACATCCGGATTATTTGGATTAACATCAGGAAGTGAACTTTAAAACAATTTAGGACTTTTTAGGATATTCTATACTGTAAGTTATTTTAATTCTTTCACTTTGATTGTTTGTTGAATTATTTTAATTCTTTTAATATTTTAGGAAATTAAAGATTTTCATTTTAATCTTGAAAGCTTGTTTGTGTCTTTTATTCTGTTACATTACCCCTAGAGTCGTAACACATACATACATACATACATACATACATACATACATACATACATACATACATACATACATACATACATACATACATACATACATACATACATACATACATACATACATACATACATACATACATACATACACACACACAAACATACATACATATATACAATATAAGGGCATATAAGAAATTATTTGCCAACCCAATACAAGTCTCACTGTTGAGTTCAAACTTTTCCTTCTTGGCTTCTGGAGGAAGAAGTGATTTTCTACAGAAAATTCTGACCTAGCTTGAGCTCTGGTATTTAAAACTGATGACAATGATGAAAACCATGTATATTTGCCACTGCTACACAATAACTTGGAACATGCACATCTTTTAACAAGTTAGAAGGCGAGTTCTCAAGGCAATGCCAAAATTAAACTGCTGAAGAAAAAATGGTCTTTCTAACTCGGAGATAACAGCAACACTGCAACTATACTTACTGTATATACTCGCTTACAAGTCAAGTCCAACTGCAAACTGCACAGACCTAGATCTGCCATCACATAATGCACCGGCAGATCAGGGCCAATGTTGTATGCAGTTGGACTCAACTTTTACATGAGTACATATAGTATTCACACCCAATATATATTTTCTAAAATGTACAAGCAGTTTGTCAGCCAAGAAGATGCTTAAAAGTATCAATGTAAATGGAATAAATGTATCATCAATTCTTTTGCAGGAAAAGCAGTCCTAAATTTCACAGCTGTACAAAAGAATGGGTTTGATAGTGTGATCAAAAAGGTAAAAACTTGTTGCTGTACTAGGTTTAAACTGAAAAACTTGACTTTTTAGCTTAAATAAGACCATCATATTTTTGGGTTACAGTTCACGCTTTGCTAACATAAAAGATCCTGAATGGAAAAAGGAATGCCTGGATATTTGTAGGAGGATGTACATTCTAAACAACTGTTGCAAACAGTGAGGTTTTTTTTTATAAAACAACCTGTAAAGTTGAATATCAACCCTTTGCTGATGTTAATGTACACAAACCAATCAATAGAATACTGATCCAATACATTCAATTTTTGATGCAAACCACTGGCACTGTTGATCATATATAGGAGCAGTGTGGTTTACAAAATCAGAGTTTTAAAATTTTTTCTTGTTGACTGGATCCCAGACTTTTGAATAAAATGTATGCTGGATCCAGTCCTATGGCACCTAGGTCCTAATATTTTGTTGAGGGTACACCAAGCATGTAGTACAAGGTACACCAAGCATGTAGTACAATGGTACACCAAGCATTTAGTACAAGGTACACCAAGCATGTAGTACAAGGTACACCAAGCATGTAGTACAATGGTACACCAAGCATGTAGTACAAGGTACACCAAGCATGTAGTACAAGGTACACCAAGCATGTAGTACAATGGTACACCAAGCATGTGGTACAAGGTACACCAAGCATGTAGTACAATGGTACACCAAGCATGTAGTACAAGGTACACCAAGCATGTAGTACAATGGTACACCAAGTATGTAGTGCAAGGTACACCAAGCATGTAGTACAATGGTACACAAAGCATGTAGTACAAGATACACCAAGCATGTAGTGCAAGGTAAACCAAGCATGTAGTACAATGGTACACCAAGCATCTAGTACAAGGTACACCGAGCATGTGGTACAAGGTACGCCGAGCATGTACTACAAGGTACACCGAGCATGTAGTACAAGGTACACCGAGCATGTAGTACAAGGTACACCGAGCATGTAGTACAAGGTACACCGAGCATGTAGTCTAGTACAAGGTACACCAAGCATGTAGTACAATGGTACACCAAGCATGTAGTACAATGGTACACCAAGCATGTAGTACAATGGTACACCAAGCATGTAGTACAAGGTACACCAAGCATGTAGTACAAGGTACACCAAGCATGTAGTACAAGGTACACCAAGCATGTAGTACAAGGTGCACCAAGCATGTAGTACAAGGTACACCAAGCATGTAGTACAAGGTGCACCAAGCATGTAGTACAAGGTAGACCAAGCATGTAGTACAATGGTACACCAAGCATGTAGTACAATGATACACCAAGCATGTAGTACAATGGTACACCAAGCATGTAGTACAAGGTACACCAAGCATGTAGTAAAGTACATATTATTCTGTGCAGTACTTGGTTACAATGGTAAATATATTTTCCTGTTAGACTCGCGTTTCATTTCTCATTTCTGCCTATATCTTCATTTACATAGTTCAAGATACCTGCTATGGTCTAACCGAGACTTTTTGGTGGTAAAAATAACTGGTCCAAAGTTCAAAAATGTGGGTCTAGGACTTTGGGCTTAAGGAATTTTCAGCCCCTGAAAATATGTACCATGAATGAACTCCTCTGGCCCCTTCAACAAAATCCATTTATCATATATACTCGCGTATAATCTGCATCCAAATGCAAACAACATAGACCCTGATCTGCCATCGCATAATGCGCCGACAGAGCAGGGTCAATGTTGTTTGTTCTACTGATTAGTCCTTACAAACTGCATAGACCCAGATCTGCCAGCAAATTATGCGACTGCAGATCTGGGTCTATGCAGTTTGCAGTTGGTATTATATTATACACGAGTATATACGGTGTAATCTTACAATGCACCCCCACGGAACCTCCTTTGCATAACTATAGGGAATGGGTGATATTTGGTGGGCTAGGCAGGGAGTTTCCAATTCCTATGTATGTAAGTCTCAGGCAGAACAGAAAAATCTTTCCATGCAAGTTACATGTGCTGTAATTGACTAATCATCAAGAAAGGCATTGACAAGCCTACTTTGGAAGCCATAACAACTGTTACTATGCCCCGAACGCCAACTTCAAATATGGCATCTGTTGGGCATGTATACACTTTGACACCAAATTTATCAGGTAAATACTTGAAAGGTGTTGAAGGCACTCTTAAATCCAGATGGCAAAGATACAAATAATTTAGCTAAGGCTTCTTCTAGAATGATAAAAATGAAGTGTGATGGAAATGTGATTTGGCCAAGTGATTTATAGGAGTCAGTGAAAATGTGAGAAACCACACTCCATCATGCAACCGAGATGTTAAACCAGAGAAAGTGAATGATATATATACATATTTTTTTTATTTATTTTTAGTTAATAAGAAAGGAAAAGAAAAAAAAGAAATGAAAGAAATAAGTTAAAAGAATCGAAAAAGAGACAAAGAACAAAGTTTCAGTAGATCTGCTTGTGTTGTGTACTACAAGGTTCAAGTTCATTTATACAGCTTTTCATCAATGAACATCCACTTTCACTCACTCCCTTTTTTATTTGAATTATTTTAAAATTACTGATTAAAATATTAAATATGATTTTATCCTTCATTTCAATGCAAATTTGAACTAATGACCACCAACATCCCCCCACCCCACTATCTACAGAACAGAGTAAAGAAGAAGAAAAAAAAATGCTGCGAGGTCCTGGCCATGTGGACAGACAGAGTAAGTTTATGTTTATAATGGAGGTCTGCCTTTGAACGTTTCGGTTTAAACTGCCGACAAATCATATTTTTCAAGAAATATATAAAGTTTTCATTTAATTTACCAGTAATGAATGACCTGACCTATAGTTATGGACAATATTGAGTGTTCATTATCTTTTTAATTCTTTTGTCCTTATTAAATTTCAATTTTCTTCTAATATTTTTTTTTCTTCTCGTTTTTAAATACATGAATCAAAATTTAAGAGTAAAAAAGACTGGTGCTGTTGTAACATAGTGCATAATTTATTCATTGTACTCATAAAAGTTAACATACAACTGTCTGTTAATATTACATAATTTTCAATGCCATATCCTAGTAAGTATATGACCATTTTATTGATTTTATCCTGGAATTTTTTTCTTTCTTTTTTGTTTGTATTATAGAATCTTTATTCATTCAAAAAATTACATAATCCTACATGCTCTGACATTTTCATATCTCTAACCAACTTCTACATATAATTTTTCGTTTCTATCCATTGGATACAATAAGGCAATGAAAAGTTTATTGTACACAAATCACCACCAGCTGGTAGTCTGGCAGGCTTTACCAGCGCAGGCTCATTTCCAATGTTTAGTCACAAGGGACAGTATTTATGCACAAATTTAATGCCGCATCAACTTGCCCAATATAAAAATTCATAACAAATTAAATACACCAGTGAGATCAAAAAGGTCCATTTTTTGGAAAGCTATAATAAAACAAAATATAAGAATGTCATTCCCTTGACCTGACAAGTCAATGGAAGCTCACAGCAAAATAAATTTATGCACGCCACATACACGCATTTTTCATGTATGAAGGTCATTTTTGACACAAAGTGATGATCACAGTGCAAATGCAAGCCTTTTCCCTATGTGACAGTTTGGAATGAAACACTGTGTACTAAACAGCTTGATAGAATTCAAAATAGTTGCCATCCAGGCCGTTTTTGAGATATTCTATTTGCCTACTGCTCTTGGTGGCTAGCTCTGATTCCTAGCCGTTTATTCGTATTTCCCTGTCTAGATACTGAGAAGTAAACATGGGAGATATGCATGTCTCACATCAATTTCAAGAACAATACAAGCCCCAAAACCCCAATTAATAAATATAACCATATCTTTGATTATTAAACAATAATAGCCGAAAAGTCACATCATAGCCTTAAGTTAAGAAATTTGGGCCAATTTACGAAACTCACCCCAGGTAGCCTCAGTATGATAGTTAATTTTTTCGCTGAATAAAAAGTGTGAGGTTGATGGTATTGGGGGATTCGTCAATTTACTACAAGAACAGAAATATGTCGAAATAAATAAAAACATGTAGAGAACAGGCACTCAGAACCTGCTTGCTCCACACTTAAATTGAACTGACGCGGAAAACCATTGGCGGCGCGAGGGGGCAATGTTCTTGAGTGGCCCCCTCCTTTGCCACAGAGAACAGTTTTTATCTCAGTTGCCAACCTCCATCTTCCTCCTTCCCCTCCTCATCTAAGCCCCCGTTACAGCTGAAAAAAAAACTCACGACGGCGCCCCCTTCACCTGGCGCCTGGGGGCAATTGACCCCCCCCCCCCATGACTTCCCCCTGGCCCGACACCCCACCCCTCGCGCCGCCACTGCGAAAAAACATTTATACTGTAGAAATAAACCAGTGATTGCACTATCATTATAAACAAGTCAGGTGAACAGCATGGAATGGCTGAACGCACGCAGATCATTAGTACTAATTTTAATAACTCTACTGAGTACATGTTGAGGACACCACACCATAGCTAGCAGATCATGTGATCACTGAATGACCTAGCAAAACGTCCTAGGTAATAACCCTTTTTGAACGACTGAGCATTGTTGAAAATCACACATTTGTTAACTTCAAGTCTAATGATACATTTATCTCTGCAAAGTAGACCCGTTTTATTAACTTAATGAAGCTTTCACAATGTTCATAAGTGTGCCTTGTGGTGAACGCGTGATCAGCTGAAACAATTATGAAAAAAACAAAAAAAAAACAAGAAAACAACAAACAAAATCCTAACTTTAATTTTTTGTAGTGACTTTCTAAGGCAAATCATACAATCTTTTTGGTTACAATTGATGTTTAGTGTTTTGTTCTAAAAGGCAGTAACCCAAATACCCTGGGATATGCCACTGCATTCGGAACTGCCTCGCGTATTTCTGAGAGAGAAAAATATGCATCGGATTTATGTCGGCGCAGTAATTAACGTAAAAATCATACATCTGCTATGTCTACGTTTTGATTGACTGTAAATTATCCGAGAGGTTACGAATGAAAAAAAATAGTTTGATTGTCGTAAATTCTCGATTAATCCTTATTTAGTAATAGCCGAAGTAAACCAAATAACAGCTTTTCTTTTTTTTTTTTTTTTTTTTTTTGTTACTTCAATTGGAATATCCTCGACCGATTCGATCGCATCCTATTAAAAATTATTCGGCTAGCATCGGAAAGAGACAAGGATGTTCTGAATGCCATCGATATACATTTGAGGTATGATCCGTAGGACGATCATGAAATAACCTCACAAGTAACTTTAGGAATACACAACATCAAATGGATCTTTTTGGTGATTCGCCTCAGGCGGAGCGCACTACATATTTTGCGATAGCAAAGGCCGAGCATATTCCGATTGTGATTTTGTCTCCTTTCGCTGGCATATTGTTCCATGTGAATATATATATATATATATATATATATATATATATATATATATATATATATTGTAATGGTGCAAATTTCTGTCGATTTCTGTAGAGCACATTTTTGTTTGACAGAGAACAATTAATTAGATTTATGAGGAAAGATACCGTATTAAATCGCTAGACTGCAATGGTTTTAATGTTCCTGTTTGGGGGGGGGGGGTGCGAAATTGATTCTTAATTAAGCATTCGTTTATTTAACGGCTTGACAGATTGGAAGGAAATGGTTAACTTCGATCTTGGTATCGAAAATGTCAGAGTTGAGAGGGTACAGAAACCATTTGTTAGCTAGTTGAAGTTGCATTATCTTTTTGAAATTCTCCAGAATCGGTTATTTACAAATCTAGAGGGTTACGATGACCGAATTTTGGCGCGTATTTATAAAAGGCGGTAGATATATTTAATCCTGATTGGCTACGCTAAAAAAGGGGCATGTTTACCACAAAAAATTTCATGGTTTTAATATGCCCCATCGCAAAATTTAATCAGTCTAAGTTTTTTCTGCAAGAGAAATAGATTTGACTCCGAGATAGAATTTAGAAGAAATTCTCTCGTAAAAATAATTATTCAAAGGACCGGATGTCTGGAAAGTTGACGGACACAATTCTGGCGGTAGAAGTGAGCAAGGCTTGAAAGCACAAGGGGAAATAGCTCCATCCACCTACCTACGTATCCACCCACCTACGTATCCACGTACTTACGTATCCGCCTACCCACACAAAGTTGAGGGCCGACAGAGGCGAGATAGAGAGAGTGAGGAGGGGAAAAAGCGAAAGAACAAAGCGAACAGCAACGGTGAATTTGGAGGGTCCAGGAGGGTCCAGCGTTAACCAGGTTATGCTGTTATGCAGGGGCAATGACTTCGATTGTTCACTCGATTCTTTGATGAACTAATTCTATCGTTTAAAACAGATCGACTATTTGCATAAGTATATTTGTGTTGAAATTCAGTAAATGATTTATTTCGAAAAGAAGTGTATCTTCCTAATGTAATGTATTATTTCAGTTTGTTTTATGTAATTGATTAAATTGTTATATTTCATGTACGGGGGCTCGTGTTATTCTGTTCTATATATCTGCTCAGATCTCTATTTATTCTATCTATAAGTTTCATAATTTATATTATTATTTACTCGCTCCGGGCAATAACACCGAGATAACGATAATCAACCAAATAAAGCGGACACCTTGTAAGAAGGGAGTCCGCCATATATATAATATAATATAATATAATATAATATAATATAATATAATATAATATAATATAATATAATATAATATAATATAATATAATATAATATAATATATAGTTCTCAATGGCGACGAATCACATCCGAGGTTTCTTTCTCGACTTGACGGAAAAGGCCTATTGATCCGTAGGATTGATCTGGAAGATTTGAATGATGCTACCGGTATTTAAAACCAATATTTAGGGATAATATTAGAAGATTTTCAAATAAAAAGACCTCTGTTATGAAAATAAGACCCGGACAGATGCACACTGTTATTCAAATTCAAAAAGAAGAAGAATTTACACATTGTTTTTATTTTATTTTCTTTAAATGCTCAAACATTTAGCATTTTATTATACCTGAAAGTTTACAGTTATTTAAACTACAAAAAGTTAATGCGCGTTTTTACATGTGTGAGTATTTTAGACACTGAGGAAATGAAAATAAAATGTTTAATTTTTGCATTGTAAAACACTGAACAATGCGGCTATGATAATTTCAATACACTACTTATTGTCACATAGGAAATACATTTTGTGTTTCAACTCTGAATTATTTGGCCATAAATTAAAAGTTCTCAAACATGCAGATTTTGTAATTAGTAGTATACAATTTGATTAAAATCGAGATCTCAGACATACTTATTGATTTTAGTAGAATATTGCTTATCATTTGAGCCACCATAAATTATAAAACAAATAAATTACGTTATAAAACATTCATGATGATCAAAAGCTCATTACGCGTGGCAAGCTGGCTTTCAGATACGTCATTAGAACCTAGTAGAGACTAGAGAGACAACGTTTATTTTAAATGACAGATTCCTGTGCTCAGTCTAAGATTTGCACACACACACAAACACAAACACACACACACACACACACACCTCTTTGTGTTGTGCAGCTTACCACACTATATATGTCTTGTAACCTGCGTTCTCCGATATTTATATGTCACTGGACATGCATGCGTTGAATTTTATGTATGTTTATTGGGGGGGGGGGGTTAAGTTTAAAAAGAGAATATTTAGGCATCTGTGTGAAAAATTATCGTTCTGTCAGCGTTTTTAGGCTTCAAATCTTACACACAGAACACATTTATATTCCTATAACTTTTAGAATGATTCAAAACATAAAAAAAAAAAACAGAAGCAGATCATATTTCACTGGAATTACTTCTAAATATGGACTTCTGATTATGATAAACAAGAAATGTGTTCATGGAACACTATTGCCCCACCACAATGTATAAAAACAGACCTAAATGCAACAACTTTACCGAATGAATGGATGTACTAACAGACGAATGAACAAAACAACGGACGGATAAGAGTGACACTGTATGCCCTACCACATTCTTGCTGGGACATAAAAAGGACTACTGATATACGAGTAACTGTAGCCATGGACGAATCGTGAAATCTGCACCCACGAGGCTCCTATGTCTGTTACAAGGCATATTTCATGTGTAATGTCGAGCATAAAAGCTATGTGTGGGCTTTTCTTTATGGCATTGAAATGTTCTTGATTGGACATTTCTTAATGCGGCATGACGCCGTGTGACACTGTGCAATACCGCATTCAGAAAGTATCCAGTCACGATGAATGTGGTTATAAATAGCGTACGTAGGGGTTGGGAAGGGGTGGGGTCGGGTGAGGGGGTGTTTTGTCATTAGTGCAGATGAAGTAAGCATGCCAATGATGCCGTTTGAGCAAGCACTACTTGTAAAGCCATTTTCAGCATATTTGTTCGCCATCGAAGAAGTGCTCTGTACGCCATTGGAGCAAATGAGAATTGTAAATGTAAGAGCGGGGTGGGGGTAGGGGGATGGCTATGGGTATGGGTATAATAACATGGGCAAGCGCTGTATCAACTTAGCGGAAAAGTTTATTGTCTTATCATTGCAAGCCAAAATCGAACAATTATTAAATTACAAGTTTTCGATCGAATTTACGCTGGAACATTCATTACATTTTGTCCAGTCATTGGAAAAGATGAATTTTGTGTCGCATGAGAAAATGTCGCCATTTTACATAATATGAGTTGATAATATCAGTTGAAATCAATAATCTGTGCCACGTTCAGTAAGATCCTATTTGTTAACTAGTCCTGAAGTCAACAAATTTCATCGTAGTAGACGAGTTCGGTACTTACTTGGAAGACGGTAGGAGTGTGACTTGGGAGACCTCTGACCCGCGTACAAGGTGTTGTCATACAGGTTCGTACCACTAAATTGGTAGTTATACGAGGGGTAATAGTATTCATCCTCCCCCTCTACGTATTCCCCCTCCCCATTGTTCATGTAGTTGTTGCTGTACCAGTCTGGGTAGTATCTGGGGTACACGACAGATCCCTCTCTCAGGTGACCATTCCTTTTCCTGGACCGATCATCCTGGAAAAGAGATAAGAGACAATATAATGGAAATTAAAATGACTCATGACAATATAATGGGAATAAATATGTGTGTGTGTGGGGGGGGGGGGGGGAGTAAATGCATGTTGAATGGCTTTACATTGTCCAATTTTGGTAAAAGTATTCCAACACGAGTGGAATTAAATAGACAGCTATTGCAGAATTAATGCTCTATTTCGTCTGAAGTTATATACAGCAAATAGCAAAATATGTGTATCGGGTATTCTATGCCCTAAGAAAGGCTGCATGCTGTTTAGCTACATAGTTTATTCTATGACCGATTTTAACAGACACATTTGTACAAAAAGTAAATAAAAATGTCATACAGATATTGAAAGAGAGAGTGCATTTTTTTAAAACGAAAAGTGCAAAAACATACTTTGGAAACAAAAAAAAAGAAGCCTCTAAGGATAGGAAGAAAGAAAGTCAAATCTGTTGAAAGAATAGGTCAACTTAGCCGCTATATATCTAGTGAAGTATGGGTTAAATGATTTTAACTGTATTCCCTATCACAGAATTGAAAATATCTTTATGTGGAAGACTGAAATAATGTCGACCAGTATGCTCGAAAAATTTAATCAAATTAATTGACTGGATTAGAGCAATTCATTCTTTGAAATAAAGCTCTATAAATGGATATGGTTAAATTTATCACGACATATATGTTTATTCCCTTTACTTTGGAAACCGCTTTCAAAAGTTGAAAAACATTTCAAACAAACTGTTTCGCAAATTCTCTTAATCCAGAATGTCTCTCTTCTTTCTCTAATTGCTGGCAATGACCATGGACAAAGCTTCTAAAGTACAATAGAATGACCAAATGTCAATATATAACACGTGTAAGTCTCTGTTAGTGTCAGCGAGAATAAAAGAAAACCAAAAACAAAAAGCTTTCTCAAAACCGTATCACATGTGCAGAATGTGTGTTTGTTTTTCGGTCATAACCACTAATTGGAGACAAATCACATCAGATCCATCTGAGAGATTTGCCCACTATACCGAGTCTGTACTTACCGATGGTGACATTTTGTCGCGGCACAGAAGTGGACGAAACACAATAAATATACATATTTGTACAGTATTTACGTGCTCTTAGGCTTGGTCCAAAAGCATATTTAGAGAAAAAAAATTTAAACATTTTTTAAAAATATACGACTCGAGTCCAGATTGAAGCGGATACAAGACTACAAAAAGGGACGGCAATCGTCCGCGTTTCTCACTCAGCAGATTAATTTCTAAAGCTAAGATCAGATGCAGACCAAGTCCTCCACCCCATATAGAAAATGAAGTGAATGCATTATTTTTCCAGTTCATTTGGGGCGGTAAAACTGAGAGGGTTAGAAGAGACCTCTTATAATTTCTTTTAAGGAAGGATGGTTAAATATGATTCACTAGCACTGATTTGTGTGTTATATAAAACTTTCCTGGATTAGGCGTCTTTTACTAAACGAATATGGTTTATGGCAAAAACTGGTTTCTGAACAAGTATTTGGAAAATTTGGAGGTACAAATATAAATAGGTAACAATATTTTTTGGCGTGATGATGTTATTTATGCTTTATCACAATGGAAAAATGAGCCATCTACTCTGTTCATGAATACTTGTCTCAAAATATTCTTAATTTAGTTCGTACAGATAATTCTAAATCATACACAATGTGGAGAACAAACGGTGTTGTACTTATGCAAAACCTTTTTGATGCACAAGGATCTCTATTAAGTTTTGATGAAATAAAACAAAAAAATGCAAACTAATAATTTTATACAGTACTTTACTATTATCTCAAAGATATCAGAGAAGTGGAAAAAGAAAATTACAAGTTTTTTTGGGAAAGTGGAAATAGTTTTCATGTAGTTTTCGACAAAACTTCACTTCTTATGGTAAGAGCAAAGAATAAATTTATTTATAAAGACCTGATAAGAACCAATCTACAAAATCCAAATAGTAAACATGAAACTTGGTCCAGGCAGCTAGAATGTGCAATTGGTGCAAATGAATGGACCAACTCTTTTGTTTTGGCTACAGACCCTTTAACCGATAGAGTTCTTTCTCTGGCTTGGAAAAACACATAAGTGCTTCTTTTTTTATATATCTGACCACTATGGCTTAAGTTGTTGTGCGGAAATAAATTGCAAATGCAAAATCTATATATGCGACAGTGACTTTGACCTTCAATCTAATGACCAGTAAATCTATACGGTTCTTTATTTGGCTAAGAACACACCTATAAAGTTGTGTTGCAATCAGTCGAACAAAACTTAAGTTATCGTACATAAATCAAAACGGACTCTCGCCAGCCCAACCGCCTTGATGGACAAGTTAACCACTGTATCCCGCGAGTCTCGTTAACGGGGTATACAAAGATCCAATTTTAAAGCACCAGTCATGTATATCATCAGGCAATGGAAAACTTAAAAGGCATAAAGTTTTTTAAAAAAACAAAAAAAACCCCAAAACACTGGAAGCAAATAAACAATACCAGCAATCTGGTAAAGATATCAGATGACAAGTTGCACACGCTAGAAAAATATCCCTATATCATTTTCTCTCTGCTGAAACGTCATTATTGTAAAATCAGGAATGTATCTACGTCAACATTAACTTTAAGTTAATAGTGCGTTATTAAATCAAAACACTGGTCTGATTAATTGTGTTGGGTATGCATTGTCAGATGGCACATCTTCTCCACATGTTGTACGTTAGATCTGCTGCATATCTGCGTTATCTTAATTGTAACTGAGGTCAACTCGCGGAGTGAAGCCTGGGGCTTTTAAAATGGGTATTGTAAAATATAAGAGTCGTCTGGCTCAGTGAAATTAAATGCGATACTAGATTCAGTCCGTTCCTCGCTGGATCTGCAATGAATGAATCTGCGATATAGAATAATTCAGTCTGTTGAAAAGCGTATGAAATTGTAATCAGGAAGCCTCTGATTTGGGTTTAAATTCCGGTTGGATGTAACTCGCACTCTTTGCGTCAGCTGGGCTCCTATTTTTGGACTATGTTGCCTGAGATTCTTAGCTGTGGCGAGATAAAGAAATACTTTATATTTAATCACGCTCTTCAGTCTATAACATGAAATTCACAGCTGCTACGATGACAACAATGATGATGAAAACAAGAAGAAAAAAAAAGAAAAGCAACAACTAAATCATACATCAAGTCAACATGTGCCCATGTTGTTTGCTCAATAACGGATCTTCCTTCTGCAACAACGACGCTGAATCATTGATGTTCAGTTATGACTCAGTTAAATACTATTGTTGGACATTCAGTGGTGTACTAAGGGTAAATGGCGCCCTGGGCGACGATGATGGCCCAAAGGGCCAGGATACGAGGCCCGAATTGTTATCAGCTGTTTTGACGCCCAAAGACCTCTGGCGCCCACGGCAACTGCCCCGTCCCCCCCCCCCCCCCCCCCCGTTAGTGTACTACAGTGGACATTCTTCCTCCTCTGGTAGAGGAAGTATCAAATTACTCTTTTCGAGACAGACATCAAGTAACTTATGTGCTCTCCATGTTCGAACTCATATCATCTTCTTTCTTTCTAAATAAAATCTTTTGTGGAATTCGTTCTCTTCAGAATGCCGTAAATTACTATTCTTGATCGTATTCCAAAACAAATTCGACCTAATATTGACAAGGCATCCAATATAGTAAAGACCAACTTAATCAAATTAAGATAAAATTCTTGTAGTTTGAAAGCTGGTCTATATCGCGTCAATCTATCGCACAACCTGACTTTGTGTCCGTATAGATTCAAGTTTTTAAACCTCAGCACATTCTTTTTTTCTTCGACTGTTCCAGTTACCAACAACATAGAATTAAATTATTGCGATCTTTTAGATAGTTTCTTCCTGTAACTAACTTTAAGCTTTTACATGATTGCACTGAATTTTCTCTTACTGATAATGAATTTCTTGATTTGATTATTTGCTTTGTTTGTTTTAATTTATAAAAAAAACAAAAGAAAACAACAACAAAAATCTCTCTAAGTTATTCTAGATCTTCTATTTTCTTTTAAACTTTCTTCTTCTTCTTCTTCCTAAACTACTGTTTCAGATTTATTTATATTGATTTTGTCCTTTGTAAGGTATTTTTAACATTATATGCTCAGTGCCGCCACTAGTACTTGGTTGTATATGAATAATATTTATAAGGGAGACAATCCTTGTAAAGTTCAGAAAACGGTCCAGTGCCATCGTTGTTCTGTATATAAAAATTACTAGGTAGCGGTATGGGAGGGGTATATCAGAGGCATTTTTGTTTCCACGCTTGCACAAGGTCGGCTGGAGGTGGGGTTAACTGCCATTATTTTTTTTTTTTTTTTTTTTTTTTACTTAACTGTCGCGGCTGCTTGCCAGTAGTCATACTCGTACCGCTTGTTGATCCCTTCAGCCAAATTTATTTCCTTCCTACCACTGCCATTGTCTCGCTGTCTTACATTAACTGGCGACATAGGTAAATATAATACAATTACAAATATATATTATTATCAGTATGTGTTCAATCTTCAGTACATTAACACGTCTAGGCATATTACGGATAGGTTTCAGAAGCTGACCCAAGTCACACATTATTAGTATCAGGTGCGCCTAAAGAACTGACCTATCGCCACTTGTCATCCACGCTGTTCGATTAACCAATCAGCGAGCGTAAATTAGACACACCTCCAGGCATCGTTTACGTCCACCATTTCCCTCCGACAAGCAGATTGTCGCTATAATGAATTGGTTATCGTAAATATTTACAAAGTTTGCAATGGTTCGTCGATTTTTCGATCGATAATGGTGAAAAGGAGTCAGTGGGGGAATCTGTAATTCTAACAGTCGATATCTAGATTGTCGAAATGGAAGAGCTAGATTTATTCCTTTCCCGAAACCTAGACGAAACTTGGATGGATAATGACTTGTGGTCGCCCACACGATCAGCGGCACAATCAATACAACTGATGGCAATTACCACGTGCTTGTTTGCACAAAAGTATATAGAAAAGCATCTCCCATCGATAATTTGAAGAAAAGAAAAAAAAAATAGAAATTTTAAAAAATATGTACAAATGAACGTGTGTAGAATATGGGTGGAGAACCCCCTACCTTTGGGCTTTGTTGTGTGTATTTTTTCTTCTATATGAAGCACTGAACCCCAGATTGCATTATTTTAAAGTTTGAAAATGTCCCCAGAATAATGCGTCATCGGCTAGATCTTTCAGACACTTGAGTGACTCTTTTCTTTCAGTCATTGAGCTGGGTGAGGTGGGGGTGAAAATTGTAATTAATAATAGATAAATACAAAAACAATGGTTTCATATATTTATCTTCCAATATATTAAGCATGTATTTACATGTTTATATCAACATACATCACTTATCAAAATCTCACGAACAGAGTAGAACTTTAAAATTAATAAGTACAACAGTATACTTCTAAACTGTAACTATTCACGATTTTGTTATATATTTTTCATTGATTTATCTCTAAGGCAGCATAAACAAAAGTCAGTTAAAAGTAATAAAGATAAGACTGTATACTAAATACATTAACATCTTTTGGAGCGAATTTCCTTTTACATGAATATGTTCTCAAGCCGCTTTAAAACTGATTTTCATATTTACTGAAATAAAACACGTAGGTGATTACATACTATACGAACTGGAAATACAAATATAAATATTGTCTGCTGCAGTATAATTTATGCAACTTGGTAGTTTTAAATTGTTAAGAGTAATATAAATCATTTTTCTTAGAAATTGAAACA
Source organism: Margaritifera margaritifera (assembly GCA_029931535.1). Lineage (NCBI taxonomy): Eukaryota > Metazoa > Mollusca > Bivalvia > Unionida > Margaritiferidae > Margaritifera > Margaritifera margaritifera. The sequence continues at coordinate 2,813,682 of JAQPZY010001521.1, read as the reverse complement.
CACTCCTTTGCCAAATACTGAATGTTTGACGGTTGTCATGTCACGTGATTCGGTAGGCGGAGCGATCTATAATCTCGCGTAAAGGTCAATTAGATGAGTGGTTTAATTTAATCGATCCCCATTTTGCAGAACCAAGACCAAGTATTACACCGGCAGAACAACAGGTTATTGGCGAATTTCTCATACAGCACAGAGCTACAAAACACTATTTAGTACAAATTCACGCTGAGATGCTTAGTGGGGATTAGAATTGAAAATGGCACAACAATTAACAGCACAATGAATAGATAATGGATTGATCTCAGGCACTCCAATTACTGGGGCAGAAACAGCCGGCTTATCGGGAGTAAGTGCTCCAAAATTAAAGATTAGCAAACATCAGATTATAGACGCATATAAAAAGACCTATACAAGAACCTTTAAACACTACATTCAAAGTCAGGGAGACTAGCAAGGACTAACGCCTAAGTTAGTTACAAGTGGTGATGACAAAAAGTACACTAGATGATTTTACCCAAGAAGAAGTCAACGCTATCAATGCAGCGCATATACGCATATTATGGCAAACTTCACGTCAGATGCCAAGATTGAAATATTGACTGATCCAGATCACCATTTCTTTGTCGAACAGTGGCAGCCGATTTGTCTATCGTAAAGAAAAACGTCACCTCATGCTTCATCTCGTCATATTTATTCTTGACTTGCATCAAGTCCCCTTTTCAGTGAATTTTCTCCCTATGCAATTTTCAATCAAATCCAACAAATTGCCTCTACTCAACCTAAAATGATTCTCCAATAACAGCTAACGTCATATCAATTGGAGAGACAGTGCATGAAGTATTAGGAATACAGGAAGTCGATAAGCAAAATTTGAGGGGAAATATACTGAAAAGGAGATCTGGTATAAGTCTATATTTATTGTACAAATTATGGTATAATGAAATGTTTGCTTAATATAGTTATCGAAATAAATACACAGGTCACTCCTTATGTCAACAACCACACAAAAAACCTTCTCCAACCACATAACCACAAATGCAAGCCCTCGCTATTATTGACGAGAGGTGAACCTAATTTTTATAAACTACTCCAAGATGTTTGAAGATCAAAGCAAATAAAACATGTCGTAGTGGCAAGTCGATTGGCCCATATCTAGAGCGGTAAATCTGTCCCGATACCGATTTTCTTTTCTTTTTTTTTCTTTTTTTGGTATTCTGATGTCGCGCCGCCACTTTTATGATGGTCAACCCTAACCCTAACCCATAAATTCGTTGTCGGGACGGATTTATCGGTATAACCCGTGCTAGGCACTCGCTTATTTACAGTTGTCACGTCAAACGATTCCCTCTTAAAAAGGCACCAAAGTCAAATTGACATATTTAAAGTCTATGTTCTATATCATGGATTAAACGACTCCTTGGACAATACTAAACCGTAATTTCTCTTTTTTTTTTCTTTTTTCTTGTGCCCCTGCTTTGCTGGTGCCTTAAGCACGTGCTTAGTCTGCCCTTGGTAATCCAGTAATGCCCAGGCATATTAGAGTTTGTTTGTAAGTAGTAGTTTACCTCTCGGTCAGATGTAAGAATGTTAGTATCACATGACGTGCACTACGCAGCTAACGTGGGGTAAACTGCTTACCACCCGTTACTAGTAAGCTTGCGTGGACACAGTGGGACAGTGCGTTGAATGTGAGCTGTACTACCATATCATTATCTTGCCGTTTTCTCGCACTTGGTGGTTTATTTAACTTAGGAGTTCTTCTCTGCACTAATTGTGCAACTTTGTATCTCAGAATGAGTGAGCAAAATGAGAGACAACGAACATATAATTTCAATGCCGAGTGGGACGAATCATATTGCTTCATCGACATCAAAGGCAAATGTGTTTGTTTACTGTGCGGCAGTAGTGTTGCAGCGCCGAAGAAACATAACGTTGAGCATCATTTCCAGACTAATCACAGCTCCTTTGATGCTAACTATCCACTTAAATCTGAGTTAAGAAAGAAGAAAATTAAGGAACTGAAATCAAAACTCTCAGGCCAGCAGTCGATTTTCACTAGACCCGTGGTAAAATCTAAATATGCTGCTATTGCTTCCCTTAAAATTGCTCACTCAAAATTCAAGATGATGAGTTGTTGACGGAGGCATTCATGACTGGTGCTTTTTGCCTTTTTGAAGGGTTTTCTAACAAGCGTGAGATTATGTCGGCAATACAAGACTTGCAGTTATCTGATAACACAGTTACCAGGAGGATACAAGTAATTTCAAGTGACATGCAAACTCAACTAAAGAGTGACTTGGAACTGTGTGACTGGTTCTCACTTCAATTCGATGAGTCGATTGATATATCATATACTGCACAGTTGGCAATCATGGTGAGAATAGTATTTAGTGACTTCAATGTAAAGGAAGAGCTGCTGAAAGTATTGCCTATGAAAAGGCGAACAAAAGGTGAGGATATTTATAACACATTTAAAACCTATGCAATGGAAATTAGTTTGCCTCTGCACAAGCTGTCTGCTATCACCACTGATGGGGAACCAGTAATGTTGGGCAGCATCAGTGGATTCATTGCCCTCTGCAAGAATAATGAATCCTTTCCGGACTTTATATCTAATCACTGTATTATCAATCAGGAAGCTTTGTGTGTTAAAATACTTCTGTTTGGACACGTCATGAATGTTCCTATAAAAATAATTAACTCATTTCTTTAAGGCCCTGCTGGAAGAGTTTGAAGACAAACAACCTGATCTTATCTTATACACAGAAGTGCGAAGGCTGAACAAAGGTAACGCTCTTGCACGCCTTTTCAGCTTGATTGAGGAGACAAAAGATTTTCTAAATTCTAAGAATGCGGCCTTCAGAGAACTAAGTGACTGTAAGGATGCAAATTTCTGTCGATTTCTGTAGAGAACATTTAGTTTGACAGAGAACAAATAATTAGATTTATGAGGAAAGGTACCGTATGAAATCGCCAGACTGCGAGGGGTTTAATGTCCCTGTTTCGGGGGCGAAATGGATTCTTGCATTCGTTTATTTAACGGTCAAGGAAAGGGTTAACTTAGATCTTTGTATCGAAAATGTCATGATTGAGATTGTCCAGAATCAGTTACTTAAATAGCGCGAAATCTAGAAGGTTACGCTGACCGAATTGTCGCATATTTATAAAAGGCGGTAGATCCGTTTAATCTGATTGGCTACGCTAAATAAGGGGCGTGTTTCCCAGAAGAAATTTCATGGTTTTTAATATGCCCCATCACAAAATTTAGTCAGTCTACGTTTTTCTGCAGGAGAAAAAAGATATTTTTGGACTCCGAGATTGAATTTAGAAGAAGTTCTCTCGTAAAAACAATTATTCAAGTGACCGGATGTCTGGAAAGTTGACGGACACAATTCTGGCGGTAGAAGCAAGCGAGGCTTGAAAGCACAAGGTATTTGCATCAATCTCATGTAATTCGTTGATACCAATATAATTATTTGCTTGAATTTATTTGTTTATATTTGCATTAATTTATTTGTTTAAATTTGTAGATCAATTTTCTTGATATGAGTAGAACTATTTGTTTGAGTTAATTTGTCTGAATTAGTACAATAATCATCTTTATATGAGTTTGACGAATTGTTTGAATTTGTCGTCTTGATTGCTATAGGAATCATGTATTATAAGGATTTCATGCATTACTTTATTTGATACAAGTTGTCTTAGGTGATTTCATGTATGATAAAGACTTGAATATTCACTGAAATTAATGTAGTTAAGCCATGAAGTGAATTTCATTGATTCATTTGTATAATTGAGACGTGAACTGAAAACTGTTATGTCTTGTGTGATGTTACTTTGAGTCAGTGATGAAATAGCCGTTAGAAATACATTAATCTTCTGAAACTAGGTTTGTTTATGGTCTGCCATGCTTGGCCTGACCAGATAGCCTTTGGTATCTGTTTGAATTACGATAGGACGATATCTGACGTAACGAGAGTGGAGTAAGATTCTATTCCCAGTAGGATATTTGACGGAAGATTTAGGTTGCTTCTCTGTTTATTTTGATAGGGGAAATAGCTCCATCCACCCACCTACGTATCCACGTACCTACGTATCCACGTATCCACCTACCCACACAAAGTTGAGGGCCGACAAAGGCGAGATAGAGAGAGTGAGGAGGGGAAAAAGCGAAAGAACAAAGCGAACAGCAACGGTGAATTTGGAGGGTCCAGCGTTAACCAGGTTATGCTGTTATGCAGGGACAATGACTTCGATTGTTCACTCGATTCTATGATGAACTAATTCTATCGTTTAAAACAGATCGGCTATTTGCATAAGTATATTTGTGTTGAAATTCAGTAAATGATTTATTTCAAAAAGAAGTGTATCTTCCTAATGTAATGTATTATCCCAGTTTGTTTATGTAATTGATTAAATTGTTATATTTCATGTACGGGGGCTCGTGTTATTCTGTTCTATATATCTGCTCAGATCTATATTTATTCTATCTATAAGTTTCATAATTTATATTATTATTTACTCGATCCGGGCAATAACACCGAGGTCGATCATCCTGTAGAAAACGATAACCAACCAAATAAAGCGGACACCTTGTAACGAGGGTAGTCCACCACAGTGACTTTTGCTAAATATATATTAAAAAAAATTTAAAAAAAAAAAAAAAAAAAAAAATGGGTAAGTTAATTGGTTCGTGCCCGCCACTCTCTCATAAACGTAGGCACAAAAAGGTTGGGGACCCCTGCTGTAATGACTATATATAGTTTCCGTGCACCTCGAGTCCTTACCTTCAACCTAGTTTAATCCTTTTCTTGGTTATGAGTCCATGGCACTGTAAGTGAGTCCGCTGGTGCATAAAAGCTAGGCAATCGGTGCCGTTACTAGCGGCACGGGTTCGATTATTGCTTGGGATGAATGATAATTCTACAGACACGCACAAACACAATGAACACCCTCTTTGTCTCGAACACCCTGGATCGCTCAAACTTATTTGTAGGACCCGATAGAAAGTTTATAATTATATTATACCTCGTTCACTCGAACTACGGATCTCTCGAACTAATTTGTTAGGCCCCTTGGGTGTTCGAGATAGATACACAAAAACAGACACTTACGCCTTGGGGAGTTTCACGATATATACTGAACTCATTGACCCTACTGAAATGTAGACAAAACGTAACCTTATTAGGAAGAAAGGAATGCGTAGGTAATTAACTCGGTTAATGTTTTATAATTTGATGATTTTAAGAACATGGTGACAAAATATAGTCACTGAGTTTCCAATGGTCGTTTAACTCCTACGCAGTCTATTAGCTCTCACATAAACGACTGTTCATGTATAGACTGTACAGATTGAATAAGTTAGGTTAGTTTATAAATGGACCCTATTATAGCTGGTGTTACTTAATTCACAGTTCATCTTTTTATGCTCCTACAACACAGTTACAAAAGTATACCAAGTAACACATGTATAATTCATCAAGAGTGTAATTCTGTTCTAACAAATATGACAAAAGAGTTGACTATTCACTGTCCAGCTCTTTTCAGACAAAAGTCACGATCTGGGTTAGGTTCGTGTGTATTGCAAACAGTTTTTACGGTTAGTTGAATTTTGGGTATGTCATATACAGATCTATGGGATTATTTAATTTAGCCCTCGAAAAGAGGTATGACATACAATTTTTGTCAAATTTATGTTATTTACTTACTTCATTCTATTCTAACTAGTACTACAAATGTGTCAACAGAGTTGCTTAATATAGGTATGCAATGTCAAATCCCAATATGATTAAAATCAGATATCCACTGTGTCAAATCCTTTTCAGACAAAAGTCACGGTCTGGGCTAGGTCCATTTATAAATCCAGTAGGAGACAAGGTTAGTAGAATATCGGATATGTCATACGTGATCTAAGATACTAATAGACAAATACAACAGTTCCATGGAATACTAAATCGAGCCTTAGAAAATGATTACGATGTATATATTTATATCGTTTATTTTAAACAATTCATCATTTGTCATACTGACCATATATCTATCTATATTTCTATGTCTTTTCTTGCCCATAATGATTGGTGAGGTCAGAAATTATTATTCCGCCAATCCCGTTTTAACCGAAATCTTGCCTGTGGACAAATATTGGTGTTCTAACAAGTGTATTCTCTCTTTCTCTCTCTCTTTCTCTCTCTCTCTCTCTCTCTCTCTCTCTCTCTCTCTCTCTCTCTCTCTCTCTCTCTCTCTCTCTCTCTCTTCACCAGATGAGACTGATGAGTGTATTCTCAATCTCTCTCTCTCTCTGAGTGTATTCTCTCTCTCTCTCTCTCTCTCTCTCTCTCTCTCTCTCTCTCTCTCTCTCTCTCTCTCTCTCTCTCTCTCTCTCTCCACCCGATGAGACTGATGAGAACATACAATAACTGGTGATGAGGCCAAAAAAAATAAACACAGAAGTAGGCCCGAAGAAAATAGACACAGACGTAGGCTCAAAGAAAATAAACACAGAAGTAGCCCCAAAGAAAATAGACACAGAAGTAGGCCCGAAGAAAATAGGCACAGAAGTAGGCCCAAAGAAAATAGACACAGAAGTAGGCCCGAAGAAAATAGACACAGAAGTAGGCCTAAAGAAAATAGACACAGAAGTAGGCCCAAAGAAAATAGACACAGAAGTAGGTCCAAAGAAAATAGACACAGAAGTAGGCCCAAAGAAAATAGACATAGAAGCAGGCCCAAAGAAAATAGACACAGAAGCAGGTCCAAAGAAAATAAACACAGAAGCAGGCCCCAAGAAAATAAACACAGAAGTGGGCCTAAATGAAATAAACATAGAGGCAAGCCCAAAGCAAATAAACACTGAGGTAGGCCCAAAGAAACTTAAGCGTATTCAATGTCAATCTACATTTATAATGTCAATTCATTTTACGTATTTATTTATTTATTTATTTATTGGAAATTTCAGCTCTAAAAACAACAAATATTCCACTTGATCCTGGTTTTATGGCATTCATCTTTCAATGTATTCTTAACTAATACGGACATGTAGTCATATGCTGGCAATACTGAATTTGTGATAATAAATCAGTACAAACAGTTTTTAATTGAATATTGGGTCTATGAGTAAAAGATTATTTATCAATTTTCAATTCCCATTTTATTGCCAGGGGGATGGATCAATTAACAATAAACTAACAAACAAACAAACAAACAAAAAAAAGGGGAAAATTGAGATCAATTACGGGTTTTATGTTGATCTAAACATATATTGGAGCACAGCACAATCTGGTACTACTTTTCTGAAGTTATTATTATTATTATTATTATTATTATTATTATTATTATTATTATTATTATCTCAATCTTGTATTTTATCTATTACACAAAATATGCAATGTATAAATGTAGATCTAATATCTTGTCAATGGTGGGCAGAAAGCAATGTATGAATATTGATTTTCTGAACAAAGCTATTGTATTATATTCTGTTCACAACCTTCTTCGTTCCATATACCTATCTTTTCAGCATTTTCTCCGGTAAATTGATTAACATTCTAACCATAGTGCGCATTTACACACTTTCTGAATAATATCCAAGGATTTGATTTTGTTGACCCTAAACGTTGTGTCGCGCAATGTTATAACGCACGCAAGTAAGCATTGATAAAATAAGGAAGGAATGATAAGTGATCAAAATGAAAAGAAAACAAAAACGACAGCGGATAGGCGTGAAATGATGTTGAAGAGAAGAAATTTCCACAAGTCAAATCTAAAAAGAAAACAAAGAAACAAACAACTTACAAAGACAAGAGTAAGATTCCATTGGGTGACCTTAAGTAACATTTCTCTCTTCTCCCATGTCGACTTAATTTTTCCTTATGGGTTTTCATTTCAAGCCCAATGGTAGTACACCTGTGAGGTGAACAGATGTAAATGTATGTATGGATGGACGCAGGCAGGCAGGTATTCAGGTACGTACATTTGTACGTACACACTTACATAAGAAGGCAAATGAGTGATTGGTTAGTTGATAAATCAGTTTATACATTTTTGTAGTCCATAATTTTATTTGTATACGTCATCACTACCATTCAAACAATCAGAAACCGCTATTGTGATTAGAGTGTTCAATCCAAGAGGTGATTTACTCGCTGTTTATCCCCTGAATTTTATGACGAATATAATCTTATTAAACTCCAGTTTTATTTTTGAAACATATATGTATCAAAAATGACATATTAACATATATGTATCAAAAATGACATATTAACATATATGTATCGAAAATGACATATAAACATATATGTATCGAAAATGACATATTAACATACATCCCCAAGATTCGTAAAAGATTAATTTGCAGAAATTCTGCGATTTTAGGTCTTAAGAATTTTAAGGCAGGATAAACGATACAACTGAGTAAACTTGGTATTTTCACTCACTGAAAGCAGAGCCCTAATCCATGTGTTAAATCATGACCTTCTTGTCTTTTTTCTTGTCTGGCTATGAAATAGTCGATGATTAGTGAGAGAGGAAACCAGGTGTGCCCAGCTGATTGAATGTGCAAGTAAAATGATTTAGATTTTGAAATGCAGATAGGCCATCCTTTCTTTATGGATTTAATAATAGACCGTTTTTCCACCTTGTGGCATGAAAATGAGGTAAACAATCTAAGGGCGTATCTGAAAGTATCAATTAATGTCCAGGATCGTCAACCACAAAATTGAAAGACGAAATGATGTTTTAATGGGGGTTACATACAAAGACACAGTACATGAATGAAGCAGATACCCAGACAAGCATATGAAACGGTGTGAAAACACCAGTGAGGGGAGAGGACAAGCAAAGATGATGGCGCTAACCCTAACCCCCGTATCACCCTGAATCGTATATAGAGATACACATTAAAGAACTAAAACTAAAAAATAACGGTGTTCGTCGAAAAAATTATTATCTCGCCAATTTAAATGGATGATGCTTTGTTTTATTTCACTGTTGCTATGGTAATAAAATGAAACCTTGTCGAAAATATACTTTTCAGATAAGTGGACAAAATTCAGCTCATCTAAAAGATAGAAAAATGATGGAATTATTATCGAAACTATATTGGGTGAATTCTCCGACAATGGACAAACATATATTTCGACAAAAATGTGTCGACAAAATGAATTCTAGAAATGTTGTGCACCACTATACAAGAAACCATATACTACTGAGTTTCTCTGTGTGAATCACATTGTTATATTCAACAGCTTAAAAATCGCTTTAAAAATGTGTACGATTTTCTTTTATGAGTTTAACAATAGACGAGTATTTTTAATTCCACTCATGTAATAGTTGATTTAGCTGTATCTTTAAGTGAACGAATACAAAGTTTCCCCTGATTGTAAGCGTTTTTTTAAAATTATGTTCCGATAATATTAAAATTTATTCTAAATTCTCCACAACATAACAGATTTTAGTTAAAAAACAAAATATCGCTTTAGACGCAATGCCTCATTCAAATGGTCACTATACATATACAATTTACTTTAGGCAACTACGTCTTTTGAGAACATTTCTTTTATTCGTGTGATTTACATTTTACACTAACCACAATACTCTTTTCTCGATTAGGGTGTAAGCTGGTGTAATTCGAGACTGGCTTATTTTTCGAAACCAGCTTATCATTGTGACCTATAACGCATGACGCTTTTAACATTAGCTGTTGTAAAAAGAGGTGACTATTATGGTACATTTTGGGGATTGTAGTGAAAATTTTGCCCACGACCAAAAAGGGCCATAACATAGTGCCTCTTTTGTAGGACATTATTCTAAATTAGCCAGGACTCTTTGACGATACCAAGCATCAATTACATGAGGTTTTACTGAAAAAAGGACCATTGATTATTTGGTGTGTGTGCGTATGTTTTCGGCCTATGTGACACGCAAACAAAACGTTTTGTTCTTATTTACTAGTTGTCAACTGACTTAACAGTGGTGCTTTAGAATCCATTACATCTCATCTCTAATCAAATCAAATCTAATTTCGATAGAAGCTTCTATGAGCCTTTTTTTATTTTATCGCCGATGACAGTAATATTGCCAAGCAATATTGGACAGAGAAAATGGGCCGGCGGTGACATTATTGAGATAGAGTCAGGATCTGAAAAGCGGGGGGGGGGGGGGGGGGGGGGGGGGCGGGAGGCGGACGGTCTTGGGGTGCCAAAACAGCTGATAAAAATTCGGGCCTCGTATTCCGGCCATTTGGGCCATCAGCGCCACCCCGGGCGCCATTTACCCTTAGTACGCCACTGGAAGAGCATGCAAATTGCGTGTTCACCTTCGGTTCCATGAATAGCGTAATGTTGACGTAAAATTAAACGATAATTGACTCTACAAATCAAGTAAAATAAAATCAAATATAAATACTGATGCACACACAAGTACGATTAACTGGGCCTCTCAGCATTGTATGAAATTTATTAAAAGATTTTTGTTTTTCAGACATATACTCGAATTAGGGTGTGGAGGATGAAAATAAGTTCATATACAAGCATTGAATTAAAGTTATTTATACCAGGGGCAGAGGGATAGTAGTGATTTACAGAGCAGCGTCCTTAAGTTCATTTACTGAGGGAAATGGAGTCATGCAAAACGTTAGAACCATTCATAATATTGCAAGTTAACCACCCCGGATGACTTAGAATTAATTACAATGTATAGTTTCTGCTGCTCTCATGTGAAATCATATGACCAAAATACTTGAGTAAATGGCCAAAGTGTTATGACGAACCATAAGTAGTAAACTCAACAAACAATGTTGCCGGCAGTGGCGGCGCGAGGGAGGGGGGCATTTGCCCTCAGGCGCCGGGCGAGGGGGGTGGGAGACGTCGGGAGCTTTTTTTTTGGCACCCCCCCCCCCCCCATCTAAGCCCCGGTTTCAGGGTTTAGATGGGTGGGTGGATGAAGGTTTGGAGGTTGGCAAAGTAGAGGCGCCACTAAACACTAAAGAACATTGCCCCTGGGCGCCTCGGTAGATGGGCGCCATTAAACAACATTGCCCCCATGCGCCCAAACCATCTCGCCGCCACTGGTTGCCGGTTAGCTAATATTCGTAATGGTAGGATGATGTCTTGGTTATCATGAAAGTGTTCTCGGGAATTAATTTGTCTACAGAACTATGGTTTCTTTACTGGCAATCTGAACAGAGCAGCAGCAATGTCTCTTGACATGCATGTTGCTAAAGGAAAAGATTTTTTTTTTCGTGTGTCTGACAAAAATTAGAAGATTATTTAATCAATAAATTAAATTAGAGTTGTTGGAAATACACCAACCAAGATTCCATGTTATATCACTAATTTCTGTTTTTAAATTTCATCTCTATTTATAACATGCCCTCGATAAGTCTCTGATCAGCCATCGATAAGTAAAAACACCTAACCTCCTGAGCCATTTGGCAGTGTGTCCATAGTTTTGTATCAACATTCACCTTTAGTAACCAACATTGCAGTGAATATATCATACAAATACAACGATATATGATCCTCTCTCAATCTGAGTCACTGATCTGATCCCATCAGCTAACAACAATAGAAAGAAGAAGAAAACAAACGAACATTAAACTATTTTAACCATCCTTACAAATTGCCTTGTTGGTAAGGGTGCTCAATGTGGATCAAAAGAATGCGAATAATTAATATAAAATAAAATATGTACTCACCCCTGAACTACGTCTATCCTGATGGCCGTCCATACGAAAGCATGCCAAAAGAGTACAGAATTTGTTTCGACACCCGAATTACCGTGAGTAGTCAACCGAGAAGTATAGTGCTTAGGTGCTAGGTATGTATGGATCGATGAAACTTCGTTACCGCCTATACTCGCTTTTAAGTCGAGCCCAAATACAAACAACATAGACCCTGATCAGGGTCCTATTTTGTTTGTTCTACTGATTACTCCTAACAAAGTACATTGACCCAGATCTACCGGCGCATTATGCGACGGTAGATCTGGGTCTGTGGAGATTGCAGTTTGACTCGACTTATAAGCGAATACAGACGGTATTCAGATTATTTATATTCACACATAGCTATCCATCATGTTAGGTATGTATTTAGACAATGTTCAGCAGTTTTGTGTTTAATTTAAGTTTAGATCTTTTTAGAAAGAAATGTTACCCTAAAATTTATGTAATTTTATGTTATTTCGTTGTTATGTGCGGTCAAATTTGAAGATTCGCTATACATGAACATGATACATCCAATTTAAATGAAATGATCTGCGTTGAATACAGGTTTAGCACTCCGATATTGCTGCTATACTGTGTCTTATAATGACACTGTCTTGTTTTGATATATGAAAACATTTATAAAAGAATAAATTCACAAACATTCCTTTTTTTAAAGGTTAAGAATGATGTTTATTTTTTTAAAAAGTGACACATCAATCAAACCCAAGGAAAACATAATCTGAAACATCTGCAGCTAAAATAAAGAGATAAGAACAACTCTTTCGTGAAATTGGATGGATCCTATCCCAAAAGTTTAAACAAATATGTTGGTTTTCGATAGTCAATAATAAACCAGCAGAAAAATTATTGTAGACTCAATAATGATATTGTTGTTGTTCGTCCTTCGAGTTCGAACATGACTATGACATCACTAACTGGTTTGGTTTCTGTGAGTACGTGAGTCTCTGATCAGGCCAATTTGTGCTTTGAACTGTCTGTGGCACACTGGACAGGAGATGCCGCTTGGGGTTGCTTGATCAATAGAGGATGTGATGCAGTTCTGAGATTTACGCTGCTCGCGCTTCTGCATTGCCTCTGCAATTCTCCTCATTTCTAAGTCTGTAGCTCCAGTATGGATGAGACTGCGCTAGGTAGAGCGATCCTGTGCGAGATCTTCCCAAGACTCAGGGTCAATGTTGAACTGTTTCAAGGATGACTTGAGCGAATCTTTGAAGAGTTTCTTCTGACCACCCTGAGATCGCTTTCCCACCTTCAGCTCGCCGTAGAAGATCTTTCTTGCAAGTCGCTTATTCTGACAGCCTGATGACGTGGCCTGCCCATCTCATCTGTGATTTCATCAGCAAAGTGTGGATGCTTGGAATGCCTGCCCGTGTGAGAATTTCAGTGTCTGGGACCCTGTTCTGCCATCTTATCCTCATCAGTTTCCTCAGGCAGCCCATGTGAAAATGATTCAACTTTTTGACATGGCGTCTGTACACTGTCCAGGTTTTGCACGCATACATCACGGTAGGGAACACAATGGCTTTGTAGACCTTCAGTTTTGTTTGTAGACTGATGCCCACACACTTGTATTTGTTTTTAAATGATTTATTACCAATAATGAATGAAAATGGTGGAACTGGAATCTTTGTTGACAATGAATTACAAAATGTGATTCTGTTACTTTATGCTGATGACTTGTGTATTTTTGCCGATACTGTTTTGGAATTACAAAGAAAGATAGACACACTGGAGCTTATTTGTGTAACATCTGGTCTTACTGTAAATATGGATAAGACAAATATAATTGTTTTTAGAAACGGTGGTAGACTTAAGAAGTCTGAAAAGTGGACTTATCGTAATGAAAATATCAAAAATTTAACTTATTACAACTATTTGGGCGTAATTTGAATTGGTCAAAAGCAATTGAAAGACTTGTTACACAAGCTAATGAAGCTTTAATTCCAGTCAAGAAATTAATAAGAAAACTCAGATCCCCATCACCGAACATTGTGTTCAAATTATTTGATATTCGTATTAATCCCATTCTCCTCTATTATCAGAGATTTGGAGATACAAGAATAGAAAATCTGTAGGGAAATTCCATTAACAGCTCTGTAAATTTTATATGTCTCTAGGAAGACAATCTTCAAACATGGGAGCTCTTGATGAATGTGGATGTTATAATATGTATATTGACTATTATATTAGATGTATAAAATATTGGTGTAAATTTGTTGCATATGCCTAGCTATAGATATCCCAGGAAATGCTAAATGATGTTAAAGGCACTGGATGATAGCGAAAGAATAAATTGGGCAACTTATATTAGACAACTACTTTGTATATATGGGTTTGGTTTTGTATCGATATCACAGGATATTGACGATGTTGATTTACTTATTGTGTAATTTAGACAACGGATTAATGGATTGTAACTTGTAAGTAAATGGATCAACCCCTTTCAAGAATTATAGGAATTATACAATTCTTATAAAATGTGAAAAATACTTATATGTTGTTGAAAATAACGAAATAAGACGGTTATACGCTCTCTTTAGATTAGAAGAACTTCCTATTCATATAGTTACTGGTAGACAAAAAATGTCAAAAGGGTAGGTAGAGTATGTTATTTATGAGACAGAGGGGAAATTGAAGATGAATTCCATTTTTTTTATTAAAATGCCCAAAAAACTCAGAATTAAGATTTAAGTTTCTTCGAAAGTACTATTACGAATACCCATCTTATGAAATATTTTGCAATTTGCTTTGTAATAAATCTGATAAGGTAATCAGAAAAACAGCACAGTTTATATATTTTGCCTTAAAGCTAAGGAAAAATACTTAAAAATTGTGTAATTATGCATATTCTGTCATATGTTTGTGATTATATGACTTACCACCATACTGTAGACTTAGAAAATACCAATGTGTGTCCACCCCAATTATATATTTTCTTCATTGTATAATTTTGTACTTGGGTCAATGGCTTTATACGAAAACAATACTGTTCTTCTACAATGCCAAAGGCTACACTTGCTTTAGCAATTCTGGTGTTGGTTTCATCATCGACGTAGACTGCACGCAACAGTGTACTACCGAGATAGGTTAACTTGTCTCCTGCAAAGAGGGTTTGGTCATTTACTGAGATGTTAGGGTCTATGTAAGGCTTTCCAGTTGGTGCATCACCTCTGTCTTCTTGATTCTGATTGTAAGACCAAAATTGTCACAAGCTGACAAGAAATGGTCCATACTCTCTTGCATGTCAGACTCAGATTTGGCATTTAGGGAATAGTCGTCAGCAAATAGGAGATCACGAACAGTCACTTCCTGTAACTTCGTATTTACCTGTAGTCTTTTCGGATTGAAGAACTTGCCATCAGTCCGGTATCTGATGTCAATCCCAGTGTCACAATCACTGAATACATCAGTAAGCTTGGCGGAGAACATCATACTAAAGAGGGTTGGGGCCAATACAGAGCCTTGCTTGACTCCATTGGTGACTGGGAATGGTTCAGATGACTCACCGTCGTCTACGACACGAGCGAGCATGCCATCATGAAATTGCCGAACCATTACGATGAATTTCTTTGGGCAACCAAATTTTCCCATCATCTTCCAGAGTCCTCCACGACTGAATGTGTCAATGGCTTTGGTCAGGTCGATGGATGTCGTGTACAGGTTAGAGTTATCTTTCTGGCATTTCTCCTGAAGTTGCCGAGCTGCAAACACCATGTATGTGATCCCTTGTCCTTTCCTAAAGCCACCCTGACTTTAAGGCAGGAGCCTGTGATCACTGTGGTGCACAAGGCGATTAAGCAGAATTCTGGGGAGGATTTTGCAGGCTATTGACAGCAAGGAGATGCCCAATGGTTGTTGCAGGATTGTATGTTGCCTTTTTGCTTGTACAAGTGGACAATGGATGAATCATTGTACTCCTGTGGTATAGTTACTTGAGACCACATTGGCTGGAAGAGTTCACACGGTTTCTGTGCGATGTGCGAGCATCCGGCTTTGTAGACTTCTACTGGTATAGCATCTGCTCCATGTGGTTTGCCATTTGACAGCAGGTTAATTGTTTCCTCAGTTTCAGTCAGCATTAGAAGATTAGCAAGCGATATGTTGGGGCAGTCGATCGATTGCCTCCAAACTGATAGATGAGTGTTGATTAAGGATGTTGTGGAAGTGTTCATCCCATCTTTGTAGTATCTTTTTTTTTTGTCAGTGAGCAGTATGGTGTTGTCAGCACTCAGTTTTGGGGATGTTCCTGATGACTGTGTCCCGTAGATTGTCTTCAAGGTATCATAGAAGTTCTTCATGTCATTCCTGTCTGCGTAGGGCTGAATCTCATCTGCCTTATTGCTCAGCCATGAGTCTTGCAACTCTCTGAATTTGCATTGGACAGTACTCTTGATATTGTTGAAGGCTGCCTCTTTTAGATGATGAAGTGCTGTCTTCTAAACATGCCTTTTATAGCTGATGTTTCTCATTCAGTAGTCTCATGGTAGCATTATTCACATCAAACCATGTGTGGTGGGACAAGGGTTTTCGATCCAGCTGAGTACACAGAGTCTCTGAAGGATATCCAGTTTTCCTCGACATTCTCGGAGTTCGTATCAATTGTTTCTAGTTTACTGCACAGTTCTTCGACAATGCATGTTTCACATTCTCCTGTTTCAATTTGGACACACTGAGCTTTTTGGGAACTTTTTGCCTTGTGGTCGTCTGCTAGGCTGAATCAGGATATTGAGCTTGGAGACTATGAGCATTCTGCACTTCTCATGGCATTCGTGATTCGGACATCCTGCCTGTTTCTTCTCCTGACAACGATGTAGTCAATGAGATGCCAGTGCTTGGAGCGTGGATGCATCCAAGATGTCTTTTTGCGGTTTGGCAGGCGGAAGACTGTGTTGGTGATTTGGAGGTCGTGTTCAGCGCATTTCCTCAGTAGAAGGAGTTCGTTGTTGTTGCATGTACCTAAGCCATTTTTGCCAATGACACCTGGCCATGCCTGGTGATCTGTCGAAACTCTGGCATTGAAGTCACCAAGGATGATGAACTTGTCTGCAATCGGTACTTCTGCGATAACAGACTCCAGCAGATCTTTATACAATTTGCCCTTGATCTCTGGGTTGGTCATGGGGGGGGGGGGGGGGGTGAGCATGTGCGATGATGATAGTTGCGTGTCTTTTTCCAGACAGTGGGAGTGTCATTGCATTAGTCTGTCACTCACGCCTTTTGGAAGATTTGTGAACTTGCTGACTAGCTGTGATTTGATGGCAAACCCAACACCAGCTTCACGTTGCTCTTCTTTATGTCGGCCATTCCAGAAGAAGGTGTAGCCGACTCCAACTTCCGTGACTTGTCCTTCCTCAGCTAGGCGAGTTTCACTCAGGGCTGCTATCTGAATGTTGAATCTGGCCAGTTCTCTACAACTAGAGCTGTTCATCTCTCTGGTCTATAGCTGATGCACTGTCCATTAGGATGCGCAGATTCCAGGCACCGATGGTGAGTTGCATCACCATTGTCTTCTTGTTAGATTTTTGACCGGCAAGTTGGGATACCGCGGTAGGCTGACATGGGTTAAGGTGAAGTAGGTAATGTTTAGAGCACCTTTTCTAGCCCCTTCATCGTGCTACGGAGGTGAGCAGTGCGATCCTAAAAAGGGCTGCTCAGTCGCCCAGGGGGCTGCTGAGTTTCACTGCTGCTTCGGTCCATTGAAAAGCGACCCTCTGCCCTGAGCCACCTGTGTGCAGGTCTGCAACTACAGCTCCCAGTGTATCCACACCTGCTGCTTTGCCGCTTGCCTATCGCCACAGGACTTGAAGGTATCTGGTGGGGGGGGGGGAGGGGAGGAGAATAATGTAATGACTTGCGCGTGAGTTGGATTTAAGTGAGGGAAAGTTGCACAGAGTCACCCTCACTCCCTCGTCCAGACCTGTCTGAATCCGGTGCCACGACACGACACAAAAATTAAATATTTCTAATACGTTGAAACCTTTCAGTTTTGTGGATTGTTTTAATGTTGTTAATCATTAGTTGAGAGGTTTTTCTTTCATACCAAAGTGTGCCTCGGAATTGAAAACTTTGCATTAAGATCTATTCATATCGTGACATGACACCTACACACCCTGAAAACTCAAGCGACCCTCTTTAAAAATAGATTCACAATTTTCAATATATCGGTACACTGCATTTTTTCACCGTTCTTTTTTCTATTACTGACAGTTTCTGACCGAACTCAATGAACTATGAACAACTTTAAAGTATCTATTGTAATTTAACGTCTCTATCTAAGCATGAACATCTCCGGCTGGGATGAATTGTTCAACTGTACTTGATTATTGTGATGATTGATCTCCGGACTGGGTGAATTGTCCAGCTGTACTGGATTATTGTGATGAGTGTTGCATTTATACAACATTATCCCGCTTGATCTACATTCCGGTGGATACATATTTTGGACAGAATGTTTATATGACCACATTCAAGTAAAAATCACTGGTAATACATTGCCGAAACAAGAGCAGTTTGGATAGAAAGTAAGAAATATAGTGCAGAAACATTCCAGCACAGGTTACTTTTTTGTTTGTTCATTTTAATGGCATTTTTAACATTATATCATGCCGAAGAAATGTGAGCTAGGTGCCTTGCGCAAGGACACACCGAGGCAGCCGATCCGGGCTGGCCTGGGCAAATATAAAACATCGACCTTTGGATTACGAGTCTGACGCTGTACCATCTGAACTACCGCTGCTCCCTCATCACATGTTACAATTATGGTGGTGAATTTACACCTTTGGGCGTAAAGTTTTATGTGGATTTTGATAAAATGGTGAGGATACATTTTGAAAATAAAATGATTGTTGAAACATTGGGCAAAGCGATCCTTAACACTTTTGTAAACTTTATTTATTCCAAAGCTTATTATTTATTCCAAAGCTTAATCATTCGTTTGTCTCCTCACCAAATTCTTCGCAAAATTTGATCCGGGAATTAAATGAATTATTTTTCATCTTTTTCGTGGCAATCAAAAGTGTACATAGTTAAACGGCAATTTTTTTTTCTTCAATCTTTTTCGGAAGGTGGTTTGGCGATGATAGATATTGATACATTTATATTATCTTTGAAAATAACATTGGTTCGTAGAGTTCTACTATCTAATAGAAACTTTGTAAGGTTGTTTGAATAGGAAATATGCGAGATTAAACACCTGTTCCTATTAGAGGATGACTATGTAATTATCCAAAAAGACAAAAACTGTTTTTGGCCTGATATTTTATTAGCTTGGACGATGTTGATAAAAAAAAAATCATACCCCAGACAGGTGAAGATCTTATGAAAACAGACTTATGGATGAACTGACTTATAAGAGCTAACAAGGACTAGTTTTCTATAAGTGACGGTTTGAACATAATGTTAGTTTTATTGGTGATATACTTACAGGGAACTACTATTGATTTTGATAGTTTTCAAGGTAAATATGGCCTCAACACAAATTTCTTGTCTTTCAAGGAATAATTCAGTTTGCAAAAGTTCTTATGTAAAAAGTTATAGTTAGATATAAATACACGTGCCAGACCATTTATTTCTTTCCAATTAGAAATTGATTTTCTTAACAATAAAGGGTGTAAAGACTTTTAGAAATTACTTTTGAAATCGGATTTGAAACCAACCAGTAAAATAGAAATGGAATTAAATTTTAAATTTGAATTATGGTCCTAATATATATTCTAAAGTTTGCATTATATAAAGAAACAAAATTACGATGGTTTAAATTTCGTGTTATTCATGGATTTTGCCAATTAATCAATTTTTGTACAAAATAAAATTGTCTGATATCGATACTACTTGTATGACAACTGCCTCCGCTCAGAAACTGTCGACAATTCCTGCGCTCAAACTTATCCTTAAAGACTTTGAACTTGCCTCTGTATACTTTACAAAATTGCTAGATGTCTTCATTGGGATACCCAGATTAATCACATTTGTCTGTTACTGAGTAAACCGATTGCACTTATGAAAATTCTTTCAAATTATGTTTCTGAAAATATTCTTAAACTATATTACAATAGCTATATTTTAAAAATCTTAGACTTAGATTATGGGTGCACCGTTTGGGACAACTGTAGTATTGCTCAAACTGATATGATTACTAAATTGCAAAAAACGTGCTGCCCGAATAATTCTAAGAACTGATAGTTTCACCCCATCGTTTGAAATGTTTTCGATATTGAATTGGTTGCCATTTTGCGAACGTGTTGTATTGCACAAAAGATTTCATGGTGTACAAAACGGTTAATGGTTTTGTACCTGATAATCTATCTTATCTCACCAAACCGCTAATATGATCGTGACCTTCGTTATTTTTCCAAAACAGTATCTTTTAGCTCTTCCTATTTTGATAAATCTCTATCTGTATTGAGTCCAACATTATGGAATAATATTCCTATTGAAATTAGAAAGTCAACTTCTTACTGTAAATTCAAGTTCTTGTAAACTGAGTACCTTTTGGTTTACCGCTAATGAACTCCAGACTTATATTCCAATTGTATTGTGTACTCGTATTTTCTTCTTCTTTTATTGTTTACAATTAATGATATAATCCTCTATTATTTAAATGTCATTTTTGTTAGTGTTTTAAGTAGGATTACTAGTTTATACTGATGTATATACGTATGTACTTTGCATACAATTTTTTATGAGGACTATATTGGAGATTAGCTGTAACGCTAAATTTATTATTAAAGCAATAATTGGAGGACTGAGCAACAAGGAAAGCCTCTTATTTTTAGTTCATTAACAGCTGGAAACTTGCTGAAACCATTATGTCATTAAATATATGATCGACGAACAATACATAAATATCAGTATCAAGAGCATAAAAACTTTGAGTTATGAAAAATAATTAGTTTCTGGAATCTGTCATGTGAAAAAAAACCAAAAAAAAAACGGTTCAGTAGAAGAGGTATTAAAACATGCCTGATATGTGAAATACCAGAGGATAAGAGAAAGTAGATTTATAAACAACACAGGTAAACAACAAGTGATTACCCATGAAAGACGTGATAAGGCAACAAAAATGTAGACAATGCCCTACCAGGATAATAAATGACAGCGCAGAAGAACATGAAAAGAGATCAGTTGAATCCAAATTCAAGTTGGTCTGTGATATTTTGTTCAAAATATAGGGCAATGAAAATCACATAGATGTCTGTGCATTTCTCCTAGCTAACTGAAACAAAGAACTGGCTAAATTTTTCAAGCCATTTTTTATTCGCTTGGAGTAGGATGAAACGGGGCAGTAGAGTGGAGTAGTTGGAGGAGGTAGAAAAGGAGGTTGAAGAAGTTGTTTAAGATGTTAAGAGGTGCTCCATCAACTATGTATACTGGAGGAATTTGGAAAATCAATTATTCCATTTTCACCCAGTTCACAATCGACTACCTGGAAATACATAGACTTTCACCTAAAGAAATGCTTAACGCTATAGAGTTGAGAGGAAAATCATGCTAAGGCAATATAATGTGTGCCAAAGACAAAACCAAATTTGCATAGCTAAACGCTTGAACCTTTTTGACTAATAAATATCATAGCCTTTACATGCAAACAAATGCCGACTACCCCCTCCCCCCCCAAAAAAAAAAAAAAAAAAAAAAAACATTATCAGCACAATTTACCATGTCACATTAAACTCCTTTTATATGGTAACCTGCAGCATGCTTTTGGAAAAGTTATTGAAGTTTAAAATTGCTCCACCATGAAACATGGGTACTGAAGAAGTTGTAAAGATAATCATTCCAGTTTCTTTTAGACAGTTCATGATTTACTACCTGACAGCAAATGGACTTTTATCTGACAGAATTGTTACTCCATAAATAGCACAGTTTATAACAACGGATAGATGAGTATTTCTGTCCCAAAAGATAATTACAAGTGTTCCACAGTTATATCTTACATTACAAGATGACAATGTAACGAGGGTTAGACTTCAAAATATTTACAATATTATAAATTATTTGGTCAGAGAAATCGAACACAATAGAGCTTTTAGAAGGAAATATAAAGTAGCATACATGTTTTTAATTGTTTGGTCAGAGAAATCGAACACAATAGAGCTTTTAGACGGAAATATAAAGTAGCATACATGTTCTAAATTGTTTGGGGGCTAGCATGGAAACAGCTTCAGATTCTATGGGAATAACAGTAACGGGATCACTTGTTGCACGAATAGCCACATGCGTAGTTCTTCCTTTGGCTTTCAGTGAGTTTGGTGCAAGATTGATGGGATTTGGTGCAAACTCAAGGAAAATCTGATATACAAAAAAGTTTTAAAACATGTTGAAACAATAAGCTCTGCCATTAGTAATTTAAACAACATGAACGACATGATAAGCAAAACGATCAGGGACAATGAAATCTGACATAAAATGTTTATTTTGATCATTAATGATTACAACAGGTACAAAGAGATTAACAATGTAATCCGGAACAAAGTAAACAGTGCAGAAAGCCAGGACACAGAGGAATTTATATTAAAAATAAGTAAAACAAAAACCTTTTTAGAGGAGGAGAGAGAATTAAATGAGAAAGAGATACTTGAGAAACTTACAGTAAAGGTTAAAAAGTTGACGAAAAATAGAAGAATAAAAAATAACAATATGTATGGGATATTTCAACTTTGTCTGCTTGAATTGTTTCTATACAAATAGAGAAGTATATTACAACGAACGATCTTTAGAAGAATAAATCTATTGTACCAATCCAATCGATAACAGAAATGGTAAATTATCCATTTCGAATGAAATACGAGATTTTATTTTTGTTTACTACAATAATTCAGATGAACTAAACACAATATCTTTAACTGAATCGATGACAAAAACGAAGCAAGGACTGTTTTAATTCCTTATTGTTTTTGCAAACTCGAAACGGACACGACCAAAGTCAAAGAGGGAATGACTGCAAATGATGACAACAACGAAGAAAGTATACAAGTCGAGCGTTTGAAACACAAATCAAAAAGTACAATCAATCGGAGTAACAGTTTTGATGTGTATATAACGAAAACTTATGCTAAATTGTTAAGTTTCAATAACCAGAGAACTATACAGGCACCTGCTAAATCTAATACAGCTTGTGGGTTTTGACATTCCAAAATCTATACATTTACCTAGACCAACTCAGTGGCACTAAAAACTCAGTGCTAACTATTCTACTTTGTAAGAGTGTTTATTCATTAAATATGTTTTTCATGGCGATTTAGTTTCATCATGCAATCTTAATAGTCATTACAAGCAACTGCAGATGGGTGCATTGAACAGATTGAATATCAGCAGAAAAGATGATGATGGCAAAGTAATAGACTTTCGCGGGATGCCTGTAACATATGCTTTTCATGTAAAGTAAATGAATGATAACATGCCATTGGCAATGTGTACCTGAGATACAATATCTTTAAGAGGTCCTATTGATTTTGGTTTACCTTTGAGCAAATTATGTTATACTGAAACAACACAATTAGCAATTATTTAAACCTAAACAATAACCGTGTTACCAATCTAGCAGATCCTGTACAAAAATGTGATGGAGCTAATAGTCGGCTTGTACAAAGGCGTGTTGACAATCAAATATGCAAGATTCTGGAGGATAACAACTTGAAAGATATTAAACCGTGGAGGGAACAAGTTGACTATAAAGTATTAGCTTTTAAACAGAAGGGTACTAAAACAGTTAACACAATCTCATATCTACAAAAACAGGTTGATGAGAACATATGTATTGGTTTTTACATGCAATGGACTTGTTCAGACATATATTCATTACTTTGTCTACTGATATACAAGCCCTGCAAACAACAAGGGAAAGCGCAGATGATATACCTAATATACAACAATATATACAGCCAATGGAATAGAGGATAAACAATGAGATAGATGCTTGGCAGAGTGATACAAATATAACTGGAAGACTATGGTATCCTAGATTCACAGTTGGAACAGTTACAGAGAGATTTTAGTAATGAAATCCAACAAAACGACCAAGAAATTAAAAGGACAATAAAATGATTTTAGCGCACAAATTACTGACCTAAATAACAACATCATTGATAACAATAATACCCCGTCAGAGTGCAGAAAAAGAATAATTTAACACAGATAGCAAACAAGATAGCGGACTTCAAAAACAAAATAAAATGAATGAAAGCACGGTTAGATATATTAAGATAACTGCGATTTATCTACTGCAGATTTGAGTGACAAGATCAAAACGTTAAAACATGTTATATTCACCGAGTGTTATAATAAATTGCATGCTAAAGCTGAACAATTAAAAATAGATGCAAAATAATATGTTGATCGAGAAATGGTTTATAATATCGGTGTAGTGCAAGGTAGTATTAACCAAATAGACAAAGGATAAAACATCAGAAAAATAAGATTTTGACTGATTTTTAACAAGTGTTTACAATGTACATACGTGCAGTTAAAACTGAAATAAATACAAATTTTCTTTCATTAGGTGGTACAAATGAAACCAAAATGAACGAAAACAAAGACATTAAAAACTGAATTAAGCGTATAGAGTCTTGCATTAGGCGTTAAAATGTATGAAATAAACAAGGAAGTCAATAATATAAAAACTGAGTTTGAGGAGAAAACTAAACTTAAATAATTATTGAAAATAGTTTGCTTTACGATTTTCATATGAATAAGGAGTATCCAGGTGATATTGATTTAAGTGTGCGCATAAGTTATGTAGTTACAATTTTTGTACCGGCAAATGAAACCAGTACATTCAGGGCTTTTGAAACTCATATTTGCAGGAATAAATTAGTTAGTACTTATACATCACGCTTTGCCAAATACAAGTTAGTAGATAAATATTTCGTTAAAATAAAAAATGAAAAAACTTATACACACTTTTTTATCAACTTGTATATTGAACCTTTAAGACTTTGGGGTCTTGATATTGATTTTTTCATTGGATAAGAGGTAGGCAACCGACGTGCTTCTTAAACTTTAAAAGTTAAAGAATAATATGAAACTATCTTTACAGTATAAAAACAATATTGTTTTATTAATTGGATTCGATTGGAAAACAAAACCAAACCACATTTTCTGACAGGATGCAAAATAAAAACTAACATCAGTAACCGAATGTGCTACTCATAAATACAATAATGGAAGCAGCGGCAGTAATTATTGTAGGAGCAAAACAGTCTAGCATTTACTGGAATCAGTAATTATTGGAGGAGCAATAGCAAAACAGTCTAGCATTTACTGGAATCAGTAATTATTGGAGGAGCAATAGAAAAACAGTCTAGCATTTACTGGAATCAACTATCTGTTGAAGTTATTTGATCCTAATGGATCTGATGAAGAACCCGGAGGATGGCTTTGCTCTTTACGCATCTACTCACCCTGATATATCTGCTTATCCGGAAAATAAGGTAAAACTTGAAACACGAAAACAGCCTAAACTTGATGAATTTTACCAACCTTCTAATGATCATGTAAAATACGAGTACACATTCATTTAAGAAGAGCTATCATGAGCACGTACGTATTACTAATAGATTATACTATAATGTATTATTTATAAAATTAAAGTCAAATTAAACTAAAAAGTAATCACAATTAACTTTTGTATGATGTGCATTGTTATACTTTCTTCGTAAGACAGCATCAAGGGAGAATAGTCCTTGATTAAATGAGCCACTCTCTATAAATAAAGCATTATTATTATCATTATTATTATTAGTAGTAGTAGTAGTAGTATTGCACTTGTCATGGGTGTTAGTGTGTAAGCTGCTTACAGTTGTTTGTAGGTCGTCGTACGGAAGGTAACATGTTATTTTCGGCACAATAAATAATAAATATGTCGATGTAGTGTAAACACATAACTCCCCGCAAGCAGGAAACGATACCGCAAGAAATTAAATACATCAGTAGTCCAACACATCATTGTATTACATACACTCCGAGTTGCATTAAACCTGAACAAACTTTACATATAGTAATTCCACAGCTGAACCCAAGTCTAATGATTGTACCAGGTAGTTTCTTTGTGTCGTTTGGTATGAAGGTGAAAGAAGATGCTAACAATGCAGCTGTAAGCAATTTAGGTAGAATACTGGTAAATACATCCACATCATCACATTCTGTGGAAGCGATTATCTTTTCAAGTTGAATGACTACAGCATTTAATTAAAACACATATGTGTGGTTAGTTGTTTCGGGTAGAACAAGGCCGATTCAACATGGCATTAGGAATTATTAATTCAGAATGTTGGGCAGGTAATGCGCAAAAGATACAACGTGCAAAGCTGACACTTTGAATCCTTTCTTTATCTCTGTTTTGATCGTGGAACCTCCGCTTTTACATTCCATCCCAATCAACGACAATAGGTCTTTTTGATCATCCAGGTGTAAGTGCTTCTTTATTGACAAAAATTAGGAATAATATGCTTCAGCTGACAGTAAAAAAAAAAAAAAAAAAACATTAGACCTGACAATATTTATACGAACGTGTTTCGACAAGTTCCTTCCTTTGCAGAGCTACTTTGTTCAACATTCAACGACGCCGTTATCTCATGTATATTACCACGGTATTGGAGAGATGGTAAACATTATCCGTCTGTACAATAAAGGATCCCGACAACTATGTAACAACTGCCGACCAGTGACTTTAACAGGTCAGGTAGTGAAGTTATTATAAAGATAGAAACAGTGATACAAGTGATATTAAGAAATAATATTATTTCTTTTGACCAGCATGGTTTCCTGGAGAAGTACTCGTGTGTAGGCCAACTTCTTGAATGTTTAAATGATTGGAATCAATCTTTCAATAACAATAATCATGTTGATATTGTGTAGTTAGATTTCGCCAAGACCTTTGACACCTAGCGCACCAACGTCTAGTGAAGAAGCTGGAATTCAGTGGTATTTCTAGTTATTAACTTACGTGGATTAAAGCCTTTCTCTCAAATCCTGGGCAGAAAATATTTCTAAGGAATGGCTATTCTGACTGGAAAATAGTAACTTATAACCGCTCTTATTTCTGATCGTTGTTAATGATCTCCCCGATACAGTAGCTTCAAAAGCCAAACTCTTCGCCAATTCCACAAAGGTAATACTATATACACAGACTCCAGATAAGATAGATTGTCAAGAAATCCAAGATGACTTAAATGAACTTGACGTCTGGTGAAAACGTGGTTAAATAATTTCATTGAGTTGAAATGCGTTGTTCTCAGAATAAAGAAAGTAGTTCATTTTATGTTCTCTTTGAATAGAGTTTTCATCGAAAGTGTACAAGATCAGATCGACTTGGATATTATATCGTCGAAGGACCTTAAGCCTAATACACATATTGAAAATATCACAAAGAAAGCCTATCAGAAGATTGGACTAATTGAGCGTTGTTCCACAAATCTTAAACCTGTACAAATGTTTATTTTATACAAAACTATAATCAGACCAGAACTGGAATATACTTCACCTACACTAAACCCTTGGGTGCAAACCAATTTTCAGAATAGATTGCTAACAGTACGTGGCCTGTTTCTAAATCCAGTCTGGTTATCAGAATTTTGTTTTATTAAAGTCAATGTAGCTTATAAGTCTCTTGTGTAAGATGGAGGATTGAAAGTTTTCCCAAGCAACTTGATGTTGTTATACCCCTGTAGTTTTCTGGATCTGACTTGGAACCAGATTTGTAGATTGATGTGATATAGTCTGTTGACCAAGATGATGGAAAATGACCTTACTTTAGGACATGATTAAAAGGTTTACATAAGGGAGATCAATTATGTCTTTTTCATACCAAATTATTTTGTTAGTAATTGTATCCGACCCATACGCTTTTTCATGTTTCAATTTATTTATGAGTTGTGTAAACCTAACTAGTTTTTATATGTTTGTCACGTGGTGTATTATTAGATACATACGATTCCTTAGTTGTTAATTCCCGCTTGAGTATTTTTGAGCTCTCACCTGGGTGTGATTAGTCAGTGAAACTAATATCCTTGATATGTGAAAGAAGTTTTTTCTGATATGTCAGGGGGCAGATCATAATTGTCCGAAATTTAATCAACAGTACTACTTATATTTTTCTAATATGCTTTTAAATAATTCTTATATATTTTTTCCTTTCAGTGTATGTATATAATTCTTGAATTGTTAGTTTTAACTTAAGACCCTGCAAATGTGTTTGTAGCATCATCTATATTTTGTATATCATGCAACGTAAACTGTTAATCAATATAACATTAAAAAATTTTTGTCTGTGATTTGGATGATAGTAATTCATTTATATAACATTGACAGTTCTTCTGTGCATTGGATGATAGTAATTCATTTGTATAAGATTGAAAGTTGTTTTGTGTGCATTAGATGATTGTAATTCATTTATATAACATTGACAGTTCTTCTGTGCATTGGATGATAGTAATTCATATATATAACATTGACATTTTCTTCTGTGCATTGGATGATAGTAATTCATTTGTATAACATTGACAGTTCTTCTGTGCATTGGATGATAGTAATTCATATATATAACATTGACAGTTCTTCTGTGCATTGGATGATAGTAATTCATTTATATAACATTGACAGTTCTTCTGTGCATTGGATGATAGTAATTCATATATATAACATTGACATTTTCTTCTGTGCATTGGATGATAGTAATTCATTTGTATAACATTGACAGTTCTTCTGTGTATTGGATGATAGTAATTCATATATATAACATTGACATTTTCTTCTGTGCATTGGATGATAGTAAGTCATTTGTATAACATTGACAGTTCTTCTGTGCATTGGATGATAGTAATTCATATATATATAACATTGACATTTTCTTCTGTGCATTGGATGATAGTAATTCATATATATAACATTGACAGTTCTTCTGTGCATTGGATGATATTAATTCATTTATATAACACTGACAGTTTTTTTCTGAGCATTGGATGATAGTAATTCATTTATTTAACACTGAGAGTTTTTTCTGTGCATTGGATGATAGTAATTCATTTATATAACATTAACAGTTTTCTTGTGTAATCTTTAGTTTTGAATGTATCTGAGGCTTGTTTTCATGTACACAATGGCATTTTGAAACAGCTGTGATTGGACTGCAGATTGAGTGATATGTTAAGTTTTGGACATTGAGGCGAACACTGTTGTGTATTACATCTTTCTTTGTGAGAACATAATCCGCACAGCTAGACTCAAATTGGTTATGACATGTCAATTTGCTTAGATAATCTTATGGGACTGCCATTCGCGATTCCTTGCTAGGATGATAGGCATAGTTATAATTAATGTACATGCTTGCTCTTACACGATGGCCAGTATCTATTGAGTAGTTTTAATATAAAGGGAGATAATCATCATAGTCATGTTCTATGTAGTCTAATATGGGTATGTTATTTAATACTGTTCTGGCATTTTGGGATCCCACACTTATCACTTGTCATGGAGATCTAAAGTTTGCAATCTTATATTCCAGCTCTAGAAACTGGTTCTTGAAATCGAATCAGCCAGTCCTATGTATACATAACGTACACAAAGCTTTCTGTCCCAGTCAGATATGTCACCCATCAGTTTGAACTAGTAAGGTCATTATCTATGAATA
Organism: Margaritifera margaritifera; assembly: GCA_029931535.1. NCBI lineage: Eukaryota > Metazoa > Mollusca > Bivalvia > Unionida > Margaritiferidae > Margaritifera > Margaritifera margaritifera. The sequence continues at coordinate 2,784,334 of JAQPZY010001521.1, read as the reverse complement.
CATCTGTAATAGCCAATCCTTTTTCATTTTGAATTTCGACCTTATAATCAAAGGGAGGTAATTAAATTTCATGATTTTCCATAGTCTATTTCAAATTTTAAAGAATACTGGTTTTGAAATGCCAACAATACAAATTCTACGATACATTTAAAAAATGCAGAATTAGTTATCCAATCTACATCAGTTTGCGGTATATGAAAATCTCTCTCTCTCTCAATTTGATAATGAGCTTGATTTCTTTTTATTTTCTGTTTCTGAACATATCTAATGATGCATATTTAAAGTGTTATAATTCTTATCAATACTGATTCGCCGTTATAGTTATTCATACCAGTGCTGGACTCATGCCCTTCTTGCCTATACTTTGAAGCAAACCATAACCTTTAATGAGAAGCGTTTATATACTGTTTCTTAATAACAGTAAATATCTACAAGAATTCTGAAGAAAAATGGTATTTTATTAAGTGAGTAATGATTTTTACCATTCCTGTATTACAAAATGAGGCATCATAGGAAAATATTAAATTGGGATCAGACATATATTTTGGTAATGTATGAAAAGATAACAAAGACCATTTTTAGTGTAAGTTACTATCTTTACCCAATACTTTCCTCAAGTATTTTATTTGCTCGAATTCCATCGTGAGTTTAGTAAGACGCATCCCGTGCACTTCCATCTAGGATCTGTCGTATATGCTTTCTACAAATTAGAGGAATAAAAATGTATAGGATAAAAAGGAATAAACATGCCTAAGCAAAATGTATCGGATAAAAAGGAATAAACATACCTGATCAAAATGTATAGGATAAAAAGGAATAAACATACTTAAGAAAATGTATAGGATAAAAAGGAATAAACATGCCTAAGCAAAATGTATAGGATAAAAAGGAATAAACATACCTGATCACAATGTATAGGATAAAAAGGAATAAACATGCCTGATAAAAATGTATAGGATAAAAAGGAATAAACATGCCTAAGCAAAATGTATAGGATAAAAAGGAATAAACATACCTGATCCAAATGTATAGGATAAAAAGGAATAAACATACTTAAGAAAATGTATAGGATAAAAAGGTATAAACATGCCTGATACAAATGTATAGGATAAAAAGGAATAAACATGCCTGATAAAAATGTATAGGATAAAAAGGAATAAACATGCCTAAGCAAAATGTATAGGATAAAAAGGAATAAACATGCCTGATAAAAATGTATAGGATAAAAAGGAATAAATATGCCTAAGCAAAATGTATAGGATAAAAAGGAATAAATATGCCTAAGCAAAATGTATATGATAAAAAGGAATAAACATGCCTGATAAAAATGTATCGGATAAAAAGGAATAAATATGCCTAAGCAAAATGTATAGGATAAAAAGGAATAAACATACCTGATCAAAATGTATAGGATAAAAAGGAATAAACATACTTAAGAAAATGTATAGGATAAAAAGGAATAAACATGCCTAAGCAAAATGTATAGGATAAAAAGGAATAAACATACCTGATCAAAATGTATAGGATAAAAAGGAATAAACATACTTAAGAAAATGTATAGGATAAAAAGGAATAAACATGCCTAAGCAAAATGTATAGGATAAAAAGGAATAAACATACCTGATCAAAATGTATAGGATAAAAAGGAATAAACATGCCTAAGCAAAATGTATAGGATAAAAAGGAATAAACATGCCTGATAAAAATGTATCGGATAAAAAGGAATAAATATGCCTAAGCAAAATGTATAGGATAAAAAGGAATAAACATACCTGATCAAAATGTATAGGATAAAAAGGAATAAACATACTTAAGAAAATGTATAGGATAAAAAGGAATAAACATGCCTAAGCAAAATGTATAGGATAAAAAGGAATAAACATACCTGATCAAAATGTATAGGATAAAAAGGAATAAACATACTTAAGAAAATGTATAGGATAAAAAGGAATAAACATGCCTAAGCAAAATGTATAGGATAAAAAGGAATAAACATACCTGATCAAAATGTATAGGATAAAAAGGAATAAACATGCCTAAGCAAAATGTATAGGATAAAAAGGAATAAACATGCCTAAGCAAAATGTATAGGATAAAAAGGAATAAACATACCGGATAAAAATGTATAGGATAAAGAGGAATAAACATGCCTGATAAAAATGTATAGGATAAAAAGGAATAAACATGCCTAAGCAAAATGTATAGGATAAAAAGGAATAAACATACCGGATAAAAATGTATAGGATAAAGAGGAATAAACATGCCTAAGCAAAATGTATAGGACAAAAAGGAATAAACATACCTGATCAAAATGTATAGGATAAAAAGGAATAAACATACTTAAGAAAATGTATAGGATAAAAAGGAATAAACATGCCTAAGCAAAATGTATAGGATAAAAAGGAATAAATATACCTGATCAAAATGTATAGGATAAAAAGGAATAAACATGCCTAAGCAAAATGTATAGGATAAAAAGGAATAAACATGCCTAAGCAAAATGTATAGGATAAAAAGGAATAAACATACCGGATAAAAATGTATAGGATAAAGAGGAATAAACATGCCTGATAAAAATGTATAGGATAAAAAGGAATAAACATGCCTAAGCAAAATGTATAGGATAAAAAGGAATAAACATACCGGATAAAAATGTATAGGATAAAGAGGAATAAACATGCCTAAGAAAATGTATAGGATAAAAAGGAATAAACATGCATGATAAAAATGTATATGATAGAAAGGAATAAACAGGCCTAATAAAAATGTATAGGATAAAAAGGAACAAACATGCCTAAAAAAATGTAACAGAAGACCTTCTATTTGCTTGTTTTGTTTGTTTGTTTGTAAAGAAAACTAGACCCTCGTTTTTCCTCATATAAACCAGGTCGTAGATTTGTGAACGCCTCATCAAGAGTTAGTAACAAAAGCAAATGTTGAAAATAAAATTGGTATTGAAAAGAATAGTTTGTACATAAATGGCAAGTATACATGTTTTCGTGCATATTATTTAAAAATGCATATACAAAATGTGCTATAAATGTATGTATATTTTATCTTGAAGACAGATATATCTACTTTTACACCTTTTTCTATCACCAGGAAATAAAAAACTTTTTAATGTCGATCGTTACTCAGAACTATTCAGCGAGTAACACTTGTTTCGTTGCTGCCAAATAGTGTTAGAGTATTTGCTCTATGTACGTGGTATTTTTGTGAGCGACCAAGGTATTGCCAGTTGATATTGTGGTCCAGTACAGTGTGAATTAATTAGTCGTATGATGAAAATAAACGAGATGCAACGCGCGGTCTGTTACATTTCTAGCATTGCCAGTTGGACTACGAAGTTTATGGCGTTAGAGAAGTCCATTTTTCATTTCACCGGAAATGGACCAAGCAGCCCAATTACAAAGTTTGATACCATAGTTATTTCACACAAATTTTTTTTTTTAAAAATTAGGTTGTTAAAGTTGTAAAAAAGAGAGAAAATCCAAGAAAACATCAAAGAAACAATTTTACTCTTATTGGAGACATTGTATAGGAAGGAAGTTAAATCCGGCATTAACTGAAAACGGCAAACGTGCAACGAATCATTTTTTACTTCAAGCGCCATAATTAAGTACAAAGGGAGACAATCAGATCAAAACCGCTAAAGATACGTCTAGATAAAATAAAGAGTTCAAAATCACATGGCATCACACACGTGCATGTTTTGTACAAGAAATCAAAGATGACGAATTGAGTATTTCTTTGATCAAGGGACATTATTACTATTAGAATGGACACAATCTTTACAAAGAGCAACCCAATAAGGGCAGTTTGCATGGCAACCCTTTAAGGCAGTTTGCATAAAAACCCAATAAGGGCAGTTTGCATAGCAACCCTTTAAGGGCAGTTTGCATAAAAACCCTTTAAGGGCAGTTTGCATAGCAAAAAGAACTAAAATGTTTTGAATTGTTCAAGAGTTATAATATGAAGATTGTAAACTAATTGACAAGGGTTAATAACGCTTACAACAGGAAATGTAACCCTCAAAAGTTATTTTAACGTCAACAAGTCGTTCTACATACCAATTGGCATGAGTCTACAGGAGACATTCTACATATAAAATGACATCCCAATATATTGTATGGTTCCACAGATATGCGTACTTTTATGCAAAACACTCTTTTGTGTCACTCTGTGCCATTGACCTTGCTACATAACCCTGAACATCCCCAGAAGAACACAAATGTGTTGTAGAAACTATTACGAAATTGTATAAAATAGCAGATATTATAATCAGAGGAAGAGTTAAAAACTATCACTTTGTGAATACGTCACCACGTGCCTTGACTTATTTGTAAAGACTACAGATTACTATGATAAAGTTCTTAACGTTATGTTGACCAAACGGAATTGTCATACTTCATAGAAGTAAAATTTATCAATGTCAAAGGCAGCCCCCCCCCCCCCGAACACAATAAAGCCTGCAAAACCTCCACTAGTAAAATGGCAACACTGGAAATTATTTTGAAAGATAACCAATTTACCGTTTTGCTTATCAATTCGAACTTCCTGAATCAGAAAAAGTAGCAACAACAGATAACCAGTTCAAAATGCTGGGAATTTTTGTTATCATTTTCAGTGTGTGTGTGGGAGGGAGGAGGGGACAGTCCTGAAATTATACATGTTAAAACTGACACATTTTGATGTCAAACGGAAGTAACAGAAAACGTGCATTTACTTCGAACACTACTGAAAGCACCACACTCCCACCATAACCTCACCCCGATTATGCTAGTATTTTCCTGTATCTGTGTAAAGGATAGACATACTTCATGGAGGAGTTATTCTCCCGAGTTCTTCTGAAAACAATTACCGATTTTGTCAAGGTGTAACATAAAAAGCAGCAGCGATAAAGTTCTTTAAAAATAACCAGTCCATAATTTAAAATCATTATATATGTGGACAGTTTTGAAATCCTTTGCACTTTTAACATAATTTTCTAAGTATATGTGCACTCTAGTAGTATAATTATTTTCACTTGGTATATTTATGTCTGTTTGACAGAATAATCCTGTAGCGATACATATCCATCAAAGGCAGCATGCCTTTTAAGAAAAGGAAATAAATCATCATGAAAATAAAAATTGTCGGATGAAAGCAATTTCTAAATCTTTCAATATCGAGAAAATATATATTTCTAAGTGTTCAAATTTTGAGAAGCTTTTACCGCAATAAGAGATAATAATACAAATACTCCGCGGAAGAAAAGGGATAAATAAACAAACTCAGTGAGGAATCGTTGAACTTAATTCTTCTATCAAAAGTCCACTTCATCAAATAGTTGCGTGTATATGCAACCCCTGTACTAAGTTGTGAACCCCTGCACTCAAGTAATCCAAGATAATGTAGGTACTGTGTAAACAAACCGAATTTAGAATGAGTGTACGTAAATTATATTTATGTTAACCGAAACCTCTGTGACCCTTCTAGGATGTACGTGGTATATATTGAAAGTTTGGGAGCACAAGTCCAATTTCTTTTCCTCGCCTCGCTGTGTCTTATCTGTCTGGCGGAACATCTGTAGTCCGAAACCTGTTCTCACGCACTACGTTTTGCTGGCCATTACATTTTGGCACTTCTTGCATCAGGACATAACTTTCTGGCATCATGAACAAATTCACTAATTTATTGTCGTTACTCCTTCTGTGCGTAAATCAAGGAAAAGCCCAATTTCAGCTTGGCGTTATGACAGAACGGCCAACACCGAGCGCGTTTGATCCAGGTAGTATATTATTTGTTGGTAAATTTTGAAAAGTTAACTTTGTTTATTTTACTTCAACAGTATTGAATACAACTGATTATTCAGAAAACAACATCAAAACAGGTTGCCTTTGTGATTTGTCACCTCATGGTCAAATTTGATACTTTGAAAAAATGTTACACGAAAAACAATTTGTATGAACTAATAAAACCAAATGTATAATTTAAATCAGAATCTAGCAACAATGTATATAATTAACATACATATTTATTCCGTTTATTTTCTGATTTCCTAACCTTTAATGTTTGACTGTTGTGTTCCCATTAAGCTTCATATAAAAAATATAACTTGTAAATGGACTTTTGTGTGTTGCCGTATCGATAGAGTACGAGTACATTTTTCCAGATAAAGTTACAAATTTTTAATTTTTATACAACTTAAAGCGAAGATGAACATAAGAACGTGCATATGTGCTATTATTTATTTATTTATTTATTTGTTTCATATCATGTGTATTTAATGAATGATTCAGGGTTTAAGTCAACTAGTACCAAATTACGTCACTGGATGCCTAGGCACGAGGAATTGTGAAGCATGTAAAACAAAATACGCCTTATATGGGCATTTGGGCTTTTACTTATTTATTATCCTTGATCCTAATGGTGATATAAGCCTTTTCCTGTTTACACACTCTCGTAACATTCGAAACTCACACTCAGAGTCAAAGTCGCCATATTTTTGAGACTATTACTTTTACTAATTACAATGACCAAACTCTTGAAAAGCTAAACGTGACTTTGGTTCTCTATTATTCTGCGTACCCAATTTTACTGACACATGTCTTTGATAATCATGATATCTTATTTTGGATTCTGGTGCCTGGGGTAGAGTAGCAATATATGCGTAGAAAGGTTTTAAATAAGAGCCACGGTCAACTTTATTACTCTATTTGATTAGATTTGAATTAAGTACTTTTCATCAAAAAACTCCAACTATTTGTTGGGACCAGGCTGAATGCCTGAATGTCAGGGATGGAATACGTTTTGGTGCAGGTTTTTTTTTTTTTGTTGTCTCCTTCCGCTTGACTTTAATGGTGTCCCTTCGTTCATTTCTATCTTCTGTATAGTAGCATAAAGTGTGGAAGTTCACAGATCAGTAGGAAAATATTGTTGCGTGTCTATGGGCTCTGTAGAGATCTACCCAGATCTAACTGGTGTCCAAACCTCAGGGGAATGTGGTGATGTCGTTTTTCATCATTCGAGATCTAAATAACCGTTAGACCACGAGTCAGCATTTCATACACTGGGCACATTTCCTAAGTCATCTACTTTTGCTTTAACATTCTAGCGTGCAGTTTCTAGAAAATTTGTAAACTGAGCAATATTGAATCGATTTCGGACCGTGCGAAAATTGTTTAATCTATCCAGTTCCAAAAATAAAAACTTGCTGATTGCATGTTCCTGGGGAATAGTTATAACAATGCGCTTTTCGTCAATTTTGATAAACTCATACGTGGTTAACGAGAGAGGAGAGTGTTCTGAATTTGCCAATTTTCTTATCATTAATAAGAAGATGTTCAGTAGTGAAAGTTCCAATTTAGAGGGATGTGGACTATGATTGACCTTATTGTTTTATTACGCTGTGAGGTCGTATATGCGCAGTATTAGATGCCATTCTGCATTCTAGGTTTATGCAACTTTGCGTGGACTGAATCATGTGTTAAGGTTTCAGGTGCACACAAAAAAAAAAAAATGATGGGAAATTCCGCCACATTGTGTCATATCATATCACACTATTGACGTCATCGTTAAGCCGAACTTGGTGAACTGGCGGGTTCGAAAACTGTGAATGAAAAATGACTTTTCAATAGTAAGGTTATTAAAATCTAATTCTTGTTCTTAAACCTGAACTCAAAATTCAGATGAAATGTTTTTGCAAAATGCAAGGGTGATTAAAGGCTCTTTACGCGATGTTTGGTAATGTACCGGTCGATGAATGTGATACCCAACATAAACTAACCACACTGGTGTGGGACCTGTATTTTTTATTTTTTATTTTTTTGCGGATGTGTGTTTTCAAGCTGTTTTATTCTTTACGTAGAAGAGTACTTCCTTTGTTTGAACTGTTCTTCTTACATGTACACAAAAAGATAAAATCAAATTAATAAGTACTGTCCCCGTCACACACACCGTAAATTGAATAGAGTAGCCTACAGATACAGAATAGTTCATCTCCCAGGGTGTGAAACAACCGGATTTCTTTCAGCTTTCTTCGCTGAATGCTAACTAGTGAGCTGAGGTGTTTCGTTCATAGTGAAAATAAAACTATACCCGCCAACTGAAGCGGTGTAGTAAGATAGAAATGTTTGTTTATTGGTAGCTTGCGTCCTCTACTGGTACTTTTCTAAAATACCAACTTTATTCTTGTTGTATCACTGTATTGAAGATATCTGTGTTGTTTAAAAGCAAAACAATGTAAAGTTCGTGACGTTCTTCCAACACCCTCTAGTATACATTTTTACAGCAAGTATAGTTGACAGAAATAGATACTAGTTATAACTCCAAAAGTGAACATTGAGCACGAACAATATGTAACAGTGAATAATTTAAGAAAGTAGTGTATAACTCGTAAGATTCATCTCTTGTAATAAAACTTAAATTCGGTTTGGATGGAGTACTACTTGTCAGAATGATTTTACAAGTAGGTTAGACAGCAGGCGTTTGAAAATAGACCTACTGTTATTAGCATATATTACCATTGGGACGTACAATTAACAATGGCGGATCCAGAAATATCGTTCGGGTGGAGAGGGGGGGGGGGGCGTAAACAAGTAGTCGAGACATCTGTGGGACGGAACCCTCAGTGGGGACCCAGGACGGAAGCCCTTAGAAACTCCTGCATTTTAAGCGTTTCTATGGCATAATTATAACCATCTAACTGAAAACTTACTATAGGAACCGTTCCGATTGATTCGCGCTCATTATTGGGTAGTGGTGGTGGTGGTTCGTTGGCTCTGCCCTGTCCCCCCCCCCCTCCATCTGCCTCTGAATAAAAGCGGATTACAATAACACTCCTTGCTATATTTGGATGTATGCTTGTATGTGCTCATCAGTGACTGAGATATTTACCTACCCATAGAGATATAGCACGATTAACTGGATCATGAAAAGTGGGTCACGATGACCTACTTTGGCTGGAAAAGCTGTGCTTCTCAGGTAAGACACAGATATCAGGTTATATTACTGTATAGATAACTGATCACTGATCGTTTGGTCGTGAGAGCCTGCTTTGCAGACGAGATAAAAATGTCATTCAGACATTCAAATAAATACAACAATTTTATAGATGTCTAAATATACTTAGACATTTTAATTGACCGTTTAGCTTGTCTGATTTAACTTGATAGTGGTGGCAAAGAGCAAAAAAAAAAAAAAAGCAGAAAAAAGAACAACGCTAAAAATAGCTATGATCCAAAATGACGTCATAATAACCTAAAACCTCAAAATAAAAAATTCCAAACATATACATTTTATGCAGCACACCTAATATTATATATTTTCCGGTATTTTATGGCTTTTAACGTTCCATGCACACGGGACCAAATTTTTCGACAAATGGACCATGCCTAATATAACTGTTTTGCCCTTTTATATCTCTTTGAAGAAGTAACTGCTTTTTTGTAACCTGATGGAGACTTGTAGGTGACAATACAATTTAAAATGTATCTCCATCCATCTGTAATCAAAAGTAACATAATCCATTCACTAATGGAAAGAGACAATTTTACTTATACCACTTACCATACCATCATTGTGTTCCACGTATCTATTATCCGCATTCGTGGAATCCTGTTTCACTTTAGAATGATGTCTTGACACGATTGATTTATTTAAAGGAAACAAATAACCCTCTCAGGATCGACAAAGGGAGACAATAACCTAAACAGGAATGAATCAGCGAAGGTCGGATGCTTGTGGTGATCTCCACATGACCAGCAAACTTACCTATTTCTGTTTAACCACTGAAATTATAAAACAGACCTGAAAACAAGGAACATTGACCAAGAGTTACCACTGCATGAAGCATCCGTAGATAGAAAGAACTACCCCTGCATGAAGCATCCGTAGATAGAAAGAACTACCCCTGCATGAAGCATCCATAGATAGAAAGAACTACCCCTGCATGAAGCGTCCGTAGATAGAAAGAACTACCCCTGCATAAAGCATCCGTAGATAGAAAGAACTACCCCTGCATAAAGCATCCGTAGACAGAAAGAATTACCCCCGCATGAAGCATCCGTAGATATAAAGAATTACCCTGCATGAAGCATCCGTAGATAGAAAGAATTACCCCTGCATGAAGCATCCGTAGATAGAGTTTGGGCTCTTTACTAGAAATCACTGATAAGCAAAGCAATATAGGACTGAATATGATGGTACATTACACTTGATGAACTACTCAGAAAAGAAAACAAATATGCTCTTTGATGTAGTGTCCTACAAAGTTGGATTTTACGCTCACATATTCTCTTATTATTATCCCTGTTAGGGTTCCTGTTTAAGACAGAGCTATACGAATGATTGAACTTTTTAGAGCTAAACTTGTACCTTAAATATATAAAGAGTCTTTTTACGTGAAAAAGAAAATGTAGAATATATAAAGTTTGCAAATCCTGTAGAGACCACAAACACAATGACCCATGCAGAATTATAGCCGACATGTCCACTGTGAGGAATGTATTCTTGATAAAACTATCTGAGATGTCTACTCTGACATTATTCTTATGAGAACAGCCATATTCAAACAACGACCTGATAGGCATATTAATGTGTATGGAGACGACGAAGATAGTGATCGCTATTACCTGGATTACAATCACAACTTTGACAATATCTCTGCAAGATAGTAATCGCTATTACCTGGATCACTGTCAAAACTTCAACAGTGTCTGATATATTTGTTGACCGCCATGTGACAAAATTGTTACGTTGTGAGGTCTGATACTGGTAACATACTGCGACTTGATGATGTTTTTGTTATATTCAACCTCAAGTATCCCTCACCTGGGCTGGGCCTACCAGGGCGACAGATACACACTAACAGTCTTTTAGTGTGGGGGCGGATGGCGCGGTTGCCCCGGGCGCCAGAGGTCTTGGGGCGCCAAAACAGCTGATAAAAAATTTTGGGCCTCGTATTCTGTCCCTTTGTGCCATCATCGTCGCCCCGGGCGCCATTTACTCTTAGTACGCCACTGTTTGTTTTTAATTCTACCTTCGAAAGAATGAGTAAGTTGATGAAGGTGACGGTTATACTCGAAGTTTATTTATCAGCGCTCTCGTGCATTATTATAAACCACTGCAAAGTCCTATCATTCACATAGTATTCAATTACTGCATACTAAGTCATCATAAGTTGAATAAATGCGATATTAGGTACCAAAAAAAAAAAGGTTGAAACAATGTTACCTCTTCCTAAAATGGTATGTATGCTGCTTAAGGGCACATCAGCACAATCCTGCTACATAGTGCCGATTAAAAGTAAAAGTTAAGTTCTACAAAAATTGCAATGGTAAAAATGGCTAAAAGACATTAGGAAGATAAGAACTTCCCAAAAAGTTAACACGTACTCCTGAAAGTTAAATAAACGTTAAAAATGTAAAATCCTTATTTATAAGGTAAAACAGCATACTTTAAAAAAGTTCAAGATGCTTTGTTGTACCATCAAAAAGCTTCTGAACTGAGTTCACATAAAAAATAAAAAAAAAATGAAAACTTCCGTTTTACAGAGTGAAAGTCGATACACTCGCCAATGTTAGTGGACACTGGCAAGATGTGCACTCTGGTCGAGGTGCACCTTATCCGTACGCAATCCCAATCTGTGTTAACCCCGAATTGCATTAAATCCAAGGCATTTTTACTTCGTTCCTTGGGTTTTCAATACGCGGAAGGAAAGTTAGTTAACGATCAATAATAAAAGGTCTAAAAATTTGGTCTCCTCCACAACGGAAATAGAAGAGCCTTCAGGACAGAGTTTTGGGTCATTATGAATTTAATGTAATTGGCTGAACTGCATGCAAATAGTTTTATATTTCGAAAAATTGAACCCGTTTTCTTGATCATGTCTGAACCCTGTTTAAGCATTCAGTAATATGCATACTCTTTGATCTTTAGCGATACAAAAAGTCGTCGACATATAATGAGCAGTCACTTCTTTGATTAAAGCATTTTACTATGTTGCTAATTTTGATATTGAAAAGGTGAGTGACAATATGCTGATCTGAGGTACACCCATATCACGAGGACAGCTTTCAGAAAGTGTGGTACTTATCGTCCATACTCGCGTATAAACTGAGTCCAAACGCAAAAAACATAGACCCTGATCTGCCGTCGCATTATGCGCCGGCAAATCAGGGTCTATGTTGTTTGTTCTACTGATTAGTCCTTACACACTGCATAGACCCAGATCTGCCGGCGCATTATGCGACGGCAGATCTGAGTCTATGCAGTTTGCAGTTGGCATCGACTTATACGCGAGTACAGACGGTACCTTAACTTCGAAATGTCTATCATTAGAAAAAATTGGATATAAAGACAGGTAGGTGGCTCCTTAGACCTAAGTTCCATGCAGTGTGCCAAGTCTAAAAAACTGGCCACTATCCACTGAAAGTCTGATAGCAGTTTTGGGTTCCTAAAATTGTAACTCATCTCCTTATTGTGTGCTCTAATCATCACTGGTATTTGGAATAGTGTATTCAGAGCATGGTGAGGAATGCGTTGATTTCTGTACCAAGTCTTTATTTCTTACTATCAGGCAGTTAATTATACAATATTTGTAGATAAAGCACAGCTTGAGTTTTAACTTTAATGCGTTTGGCTGCAATGAATTAATCATCATCATCATCATATAATAATAATAATAATAATAATAATAATAATAATAATAATAATAATAAATAATAATAATAATAATAATAATAATAATAATAATAATAGTAGTAGTAGTAGTAGTGTAGTAGTTGTTGTTGTTGTTGTAATAACTGTTTCATGCAAACATGTTCAACTTAATAACCCAAACAACTGCGTAACCTGTTTGTTTATGAACTTGCTATCCTTTTACCATCTAATTCTGAATGCGATATCTTTTTCTGTTTTATTCTATGACCTTGTCATTGGCCTCAATGTACCTTGACCTTGATCTGGCGGATTAGATTGTAAGGATCAACTGGATAACTGTTACTCATTCTCTAAGGATTACTGCAGAGCGCCTTACGAAAAGTGGGCCAAGGATTACTGTGCTAACACGTGTGGATTCTGTATCGGTAAGTCGGCAAAACAATGTTAATTTAGTATATCACATAATATATTCTCGAGTTCCGATTGGCTAACTGCAGCGATTTATTTTAGGTCAGTCCTCACTTCCCCTTGACTCCGGGATACTCTACCTGGCTACGATCATTACACATATTCCAGTGGTCACTATTACCATGTGCTGACGTCATATGACGTCACATTAAATCAATGAAATTCTGAAATTCTATTCCCGTATCTCTTGGGAACTGTCATCCTTTAGTGTTGTATGATAGAGTACTCTGCCCTCGTGTTCGGCTCGAGCACTATACCCAACAGACAACACGATATGAGAACAGTTCCCTTGGTAGACGGAAGTAATATAATGAGACAGTAGATGACCATTAATAACTTTCTATTTGTGAAAACTCCATAGACTTCAAAAGAAAATGGTATCTAGTACAGGTACCGGTGCATGGCACTTCGTCGACTAGACAAGTTCTCATCAATTCCTTAGCCGAAATATTTTGGTCAAATATCATTTGTACAATTGCAACACATCTTACTCAGTTAGAAACTTCCCATCATATATTCCGTAATATTTTTATATTTATTTTAGCTTGGATATTGTTTAACATCTTAAGAAGTGTCAAATATTCCACAGACCTATCTAAGACTAGTATATCCTACACGACAACGTACATTAAATGGTTACTTTGCTGGGGGTATCTGAATATATTTTCAAGGTATTTACCATCAAAATTATATGATGACACCAGCAAAACACGCTCAAAGCTATTTAAATAAATTAATTAACATAATTTTTTTTGTAATGGAGAGCTTCTTTCATATCCACGCCATCGTTGTCGTTCTTTTCGTTGTCGTTAACGTTAAAAGTCTCAAGTTTTGGGGTGAAAAAGTTCTATCTGCCCACATTCTAGCTTGTGTTTTTATCAAACATAATATGTGTATGACTGGTGCTTCCAAAACTAGAATACAAAAAATAGGAGATTGCGGCCTAATTTGTACGCGGCACCAAATATGTTAAACTTTTATTTTTGTAATTTAGGTCTTCAGCTCTCACGCCCATGCCCATATGCTGTCATAAATGTGTGTGTGTGGCTAGCGACGATGGGACAGAGAGAGAGAGAGAGAGAGAGAGAGAGAGAGAGAGAGAGAGAGAGAGAGAGAGAGAGAGAGAGAGAACTGGATCTATTTGGGGTAAAATTGACATGCTGGCTGACCAACCAACAGAGAGGGCGGAGTGGGGTAGGTGGGGACTGACTATAAGAGGAAGAGAAACCTTCAGACATTTTAATATTTAAATGTTTGAATTACCTCTTAATATATTCCCACTCGTTTCGGTGTACTCGCCCGCCGTGATTGGATGGCTGTGCCTTCACTGTTTAGGACGCTAGCCATGCAATGTTTGTAGTGCTCTACTTTCTTCATTTAAACTAATTTTCATGTTTAAATCCAAAGCAAATTAACAATTTCCAAAAAGACTGTGAATAGCAAAAATAGATGCAGGACTACATTTTGTAGCGGTTACACTGGGAAGGGATGTGAAGAGTATACTCCCTCCGTCAATAAAGTTATCTGTAGTCAATCTTGAACTCCTTTGGAACACAAGCATGTGTAATTGTATGTGGTATAGTTTCCTTTTAATGAAATGTTGATACAACTCCTGGTATAGCAAAGATACATACATACATACATACATACATACATACATACATACATACATACATACATACATACATACATACATACATACATACATACATACATACATACATATATATATATATATATATATATATATATATATATATATATATATATATATATATATATATATATTCGAACAACAGGTAGGTAAACATGTGCATCGATTAGCAAACGAGGTCATTGCCAATTATACACTGACTTTACAAAGGCTTCCTTTAGACTGCAAATGAAGACCTTCCATTTTGGCAAATATTAGATGTGGTCATTTGAATCATCAAAAATTGGCAACCAAATTAACGTCCATGCTCTTGACTAACCAGGGCTTACATTCATGCACAGATTAATCAGACTACATTTCAAGTCAATGTTTGAAGATTTTCTAGGATTGGGAGTTTCAGGTTTCTATTGTCTTCTCCCCGCAGGTCCCACTACACCCGCTCTCCCGTGTAATGACAATATAACTAATTGTGAAAGGTACGGCACGAGCGTCTGCACCGATTTAAATTACCGCCCCTGGGCCAACAAAAACTGCAGGTACACGTGTAGGCTATGCCTAGGTAAGTAACTGAACGTCTAGGTTCACGTGATAAGACATTGACTCTCCAATGTTGTGGGTTTATATAGTAATATTTATATGAAAATAAGTTTTCAAAATCAATCAGACACGCACACATACACACACAAATATAATATGTAGCAGATAATATCCAGAATATAATATCAAATAGATAGTCTCCAACAGATAATATCCAGAAGATAATATCCAACAAATAATTTCTAACTGATAACATCTATCAGATATTATACAACAGATACTATCCAAAAGATAATATTCAACAGATAATTTATAGCAGATAATATCCAGAAAATAATATCAAGAAGATAATATCCAATAGATAATATCCAACAGATAATGTCCAGAAGATAAAATCCAACACATAATATTCAACAGATAATATCCAAAAGATAATATCCAACATATGTAATATATAGAAGATATTATCCAACAGATAATGTCTTGCAGATAATATCCAGAAGATGAGACCCAACAGGCAACATCCAGCAGATAATATCCAATAGATAATATCCAGAACATAATATTCATCAGATAATATCCAATAGATAATATCCAGAAGATGATACCCAAAGGTAACATCCAGAACATAATATTCATCAGATAATATCCAACTGATAATATCTAATAGATAATACCCAGAAGATATTATCCAACAGATATTACATAGCAGACAATATCCAATATATAAGCAGATCATATCTTTAAGATTAAATCCAACAGATACAATCTAGCGGATAATGTCCAGAAGATACTATCCAACAGATAATACCCAAAAGATAATATTTCGCAGATACTATGCAGAAAATAATACACAGTAGGTAATATCAATAAATAATATCAAGAAGATTTAATCAAGAAGATAATATATATCAGATAACTTCGAATAGATAATATCTAGAGGATAAAATTCAACATATAATATCCAGAAGATAATATTCAACATATAATATCCAGCAGATCATATCCAGAAGATAATATTCAACAGATCATACCCAGAAGATAATATTCAACATATAATATCCAGCAGATAATATCCAACAGATAATATCTAGAAGATAATTTCCAACAGATAATATCTAGCAGATAAATCCAACAGATAATATCTAGCAGATAAATCCAACAGATAATACAGAGAAGATAACATCCAATAGATAATATCCGGAACATAATAAGTAACAGATACTAACCAAAAGAATATCCAGAAGATAATAACCAGTTTCTAATATCCAGAAGATAATATTTAGACAATAATACAAATATTCAGAAGATACTATCTAGCAGATAGTAACCAACATACAATATCCAACAGACAGAATCCAACATACAATATCCAACAGACAATATCCAGAAGATAATGTCCACCAGATAATATCCAGGAGATAATATCCAGAAGATAATACCCAGAAGATAATATTCAGCAGATAATATCTAGCAAATAATACAGATAATGTCAAGAATATAATATCTAGCAGATAATAACCAATAGATAATATTCAGAAGATAATATCCAACATATAATATCCAGAAGATAATATCCAACATATAATATCCAGAAGATAATATCTAGAAAATAATAAATACAGATAATATCCAGAAGATAATATCCAACAGATAATATCCAGAAGATATAATTGGAACTTTAGGCCAACGACAACATAATTTAACTTTTGGGCATCGACCATAAACATCCATTTATTTTTTAAATCTGTTTTTAGAGCATTTCTGGGAATACACTGTGATTTGGTTTAATTTTTACTTCTTTGTGGTCTTTGATCTCTGTGTACTTAAATTCTTTGTACTCCTTTCTAATTTCTAATTGGTAGACCGCATATAAGGAACGAATTAGAGACTGCATATAGAAACGAATTTGAGATAATTATCTGTATCGTATCCATCAAAGGTTTTTTCTTTTATTGTTTCTATATCGTTTTCATTTCTCTTCCAGGTTTCCTCTTCTTCTTTTTCTAATTCTATGTCTTCTACATATTTATGCATGTTAATCCTTTTATCTCTCCTGCTAAGTCCTCTAATTTGTCGTCCAAAACATTTATCTGATTTTTGAAGGCACGTAGTTCGTTAGACAATAGTTTGTAAGCTTTTTCTGTTATTTTTCCAGTTTGGTTTGACAAAGTACCTTCTACAGCACCTTTTAATTCTAGTATTTCACATTTTTTGTTTTCCTTTTCCACAGAGAGAAAACGTCCAGGCAAATAGAGCAACTTATAGGCTAAAAATTTCTGATGGCCATAAAATTGCTTAATTGTTCTGGGTGCATTCGTTATATATGTTTACGGAGGTTAATGTTATCTCTGGCAGAATGCGTGCAGTGTGGGCAACCTTTTATAGGGATACTATTGAAACAGGCAAATGAAAGCAGCAGGAAATATGCAGAAGTAAGAATTAGGGACAAGCACAAGGCACCGTGGCTGTCTAGACTACAAGAAGTTTTAAAATTAATTGCAAGATAATTTGAAAGGTACTTGCAAGTTAATAGATGGTAAATTTTAAAACTAACTTGGAAATTTTAAGACAAGGGTCTGACTTATGTGTGTCAGTAACTCTGGCTTCTGCATGTTTCCTGCTGCCTAAATTTGCCTATTTAAGTCTGGTCTAAAACAAAAAAAAAGCACCAAAAAAAAAAAAAAAAAAAAAAAAAAATTGAGAAAAAAAACCTTCTATGGTTAAAATAGAGAGAAGTATTCTCAACTTATTTCCTTCTATGTGGTCTACCAAATAGAAATTAAAAAGGAGAACAAAGAATTTAGGCATACAGTGATCGAAGACCACAAACAAATGGAAGTTAAAACAAACCACAATAGAATGCTCTAATAACAAAATTAAAACACTTTTATGTTTATAGTCGATCCCGAAAAAATTGTTGAAATATGTTGTCCTTGGCCTAAAAGTGTACATTTTATCTTCTGGATAGTATCTGCTCTATATTACCTGTTGGATACTATCTTATGGATATTATCTGCAGGTTATTATCTGTTGTATTTTATCTGGATATTATCTGCTGGATATTATATACTGGATATTATCTGTTATATATATATATATATATATATATATATATATATATATATATATATATATATATATATATATATATATATATATATATATATATATATATATATATATGATTGGGAGGAGATGAGTGTGGCCCAAAAAAAAAAATGAAACTGTTTTTTTATTTTCGTGTGTGTGCGTGGGGCTGGGGGTTGATAAAATAAAGAAAAGATTGGGCAAATGGCCTTGGGATCATGGTGGTTATTAAATTATATTTAGGGTCTTGATTTCAAAAGATAATTGTGTTGGTTGGTAGTATTGTGTTGGCTGGTAGTATTGTGCTGGTTCCGGACGCATCCGAACTATACTACTGATGTTTTCAAACGTTCTTGGTGGATGGTGTAAATACAATTCCATAAGGTATTTAAAAGCTGATAATGGTTGCGAAGTGGACAATCGAACCAATAATAATAATAATAATAATAATAATAATAATAATAATAAGTGAGGCAAAGAGGCCGATATACTAAAATTGAAGTAATGCTTATCTCTAGTACATGGGATAAGACGATTTATATAAAAAAATAAGGCTTTATAAGTAGAAAACTATTATTTCTCGACCCAAAGAAAAACAGTCTGAAACATATTCCACATTTTTATCGGAGATGGTGCTTTATCTGGTCCCATCAACATTTTATTTATACTTCTTTCCTCTTTGCAGACGGATTTATGTACACGACAACAACGCTTGCTCCAGAAAGTAGGTATATTCTATAAATTCTACTGTTAAATGTCAGAGAACCGTTTGAGCTCATTCACAGGATTATATTATACATTTGTTTCAATGATACATATCTTACGGTCAAGGTGACACAGAAATACATGACATTTCATGACTTTGTGACACCAGTTGAATAATGCCCGTTGTTTACACTCCACTGTATATATTGAAAGTGAGAAAAGAAAAGAAAAAAGCACAATAAATTGTTGTCTCTCCGTGGCCATCTTTGAGGAAAATATTAGTGTCTAACAAAAAAAAAAAAAAAAAAAAAAAAAAAAAGACGTTTTCTATAACAACCTGAAAGTTTATATTGCGCTTTTATGTACAACATATTTTTCTCGAAATAGTTTTAAGGTTCGCAAGGGTTTGGTGGGGTGTTTAACGGCACAGCAGCAATGTTAGGTTATATCGTACCGAAGCAAGTCAAGTGTCTTTGCGCAAGGATACACCATGGTTACCAATTCGAGTTGATCTGACGGTGGGAATCGAACCGGCACCCTTTTGGTCACGAATCAAACGCCTAAACCAATGAGCTACCGCGGCTGATGTAAGTAAGGGATCAATGTATGACAAAGATTTCTGAACAATTTCAATCTTGTTTCTCAGAATGTGTGGACAAATTGGACTGCCGTAGATTCGGGACGACTGCTTGCAGCGAACAGTTCAAAGAATGGTCACACGAAAATTGCCGCTACTACTGTGGCTATTGTCAAGGTAAATTAAAACGTGATTCTTGATTTGAATGACTGTCACATATGTTTTGTACACCCTCGAAATCTTTGAATCAGCGGTGAGAAAATGTCTGCCAAATTGATTAATTACTGTATATATATATATATATATATATATATATATATATATATATAGACACAGAATTTGATAACGGCGCAAATTCAAAACGGTTTCCCAATGTTTCTAGCTAAACAAGCTCTTCGTCAGGGGAATAAACATCTTAAATATACAAAACATACACTAAACACAAAATCTAAGACAAATTCTGGACTCCTACATGTTGGAATCACTACGGGGAATTTACAATAAGAGATATAATAATAAAAAAATCGTGTAACAATAATAATATTAAACGAGCGGGTTATTGTGTCTATCACATAGAGAACCAACATGTTTTGACCTAATTCCAGGTTGTGAACAATATATATATATATATATATATATATATATATATATATATATATATATATATATATATATAATAACACGTCAGGGGACTAAAAGCAGCCATTGTAAGTTCACCTCAAGACTGAGCCGAAAAAAAAAATAATACGCCAGATGGCCAAACACAGCCAGTATAAAAATAATGTTGAACTCACTGCATGAGTTTGGCTTGAGGTCGATGTTTCCCTTATTTTCAAGGAACCCAAGACAACATTTGTTGCCAATTGAAGGGTTTTTTAAACTCGCTAATACCACAAATATTTGTCTCTAATCAAACAGAGGGTCACATGTTTACGAAACTCTAATTTCACACCTGTACATTTTTCTTGCTTATCATTCCTGTGCTTTATCAGTACGCAATTCTAATCCGTAGATCGGTATTTCATGACACGTAATACAAAACAGGACACAAACATCTAATCCACAGAATTATTCCTATCTCAAATTACTAAACTCTTATACATGGAAATATCCCAAAAATTCCTTATATTAAGAAAATTTGACAGGGGCTTTTAAGCCTCGTGAATACGGTTCATTATGAATGGAGTCTGTATCTAATAATTGGCTTATTATTGGGTTTGAGAAATATATTCCCAACACCGATTCCCGATAAACAAACAGATCATCACTAAAATTTAACAAAGCTATAAACGGAGACAGAAATATAAATAGCACATATCCTGGGTTTGGTACATCATATATATGTATTTCCGACGTTACCAATTTTTGTGTCAATATATATATATATATATATATATATATATATATATATATATATATATATATATATATATATATATATATATATATATGCATCATTTATTGACTGAAGTTTCGATTTCCACACTGCCTATTTTAAAAATGTTTATAAGCTCATCTGCGTTTGCTCGTGTAGACTTTGTATTTTCTCACTTTCTCGGTGGTTGGCTTTGCCTATTGTTCCAAAGGAGATGTTTAATTTGTATGGCTTCTTTTGTTGCTTTTTTAAAAAGACGTTCCACAAAATTAACAGCTACAGTGTAGTTGTGTCAGTGTTAATTCTGAGACATGGATTACTCCATGACTGTGTTTTGGCGGTGCTCTGAATAGAGGCATTTTTATACTTTGATTATTGATCGGCCGTTTGGCGGACTTGCTTGCGGGCCTCTGACGTCATCGGTCTGACAAAAGTGTAACCGAGAGGGCCGCCATGTTTAGCCATAGTTTATGCACTGAATCAAGATGGAGAACAGGAGGTCTCCATCTTTGTTCCTACTCTTCCATATGTCCTAGGTGAACAGGACCATGTTCATTGTTCACCGATTCTCGGTCAGAATGGTTAGAGCGCCAAAACACACTTTGGCACGAGCTTAATGATGTTACCAATGATTCTGAATGTAATTACCTGTTTCGCTTATACTCTACTTTTCTTTCACTTATCCTGTCTAATTTCAATTTCGATACAGATTGATTCTATAATTCTTTTGGCCGGTTTTCTCTCCATGCTGACTTTTCTTTACATTAAATAATTTACATCATTTTGTATATGATAACGCGCTCACCCCTCCAGTGTAGACTTTAGTGTGGACACATACCATTGTTTTTCGTATTGACTCAGTAAATCATCTGTTCTGTGACGTTTCTGCGGGACGGTTGTTTCTATTCAATGGGTTTTACTCTTCCAGGGCAAAGCTTCTCTTTGGCCGACTTGATTCTTTATCCCTTTGAAAACAAAGTACCTGTTGTACAAACCTCTGTGTATGAAACGTTGTTAGAATTAACTACCAAAAATGTTTCATCCTTGCTTTCTCCAGGAAAGTAATCCAATGCAATCTATCTGGCTGCAGCCAAAACTAGATGTCTATTTTCTACAATATTGGGACTTACTTTTGGCCCTCAACTTAACCACATTTCTGTGAATGCAGTAAAAAAAAATACAGAAGACAACAGCTCAAGACTAGCCATCATTCTATGTTATCCGAAAATATGCATTATGTTCTAGTCAATAATTATCACTTTATTCAAATTTTCTATGTAAATATATTCGCACAATTATATTATTGGAAAGGTAAAAAGCCAACTTGTTTCATCCCATAATGATTTTGGATTATCTGATGAATAAAGTAAATCTGGTTTGAAAATCCATTTTTTGTTATTTATATTGCATCAGCCAGTATATTTGTTTGAATCTTTGGCTGGATGAAAACGTAAATAGTGCCAAAAATTGTACAAAATACGACAAGCATATCAATTAAATAACATTTACTGGCACTATTTGTCACTTCTAATAATTTATAGCGCTGTAAAGTACAAACCAGTAATCAGTTAAAGCATAAACCATATATTCATGTACCAAATTAAATGAAAGTTGAAAGTGATTTATGTATCTAAAGCACTTTCAAACACGCATCGCCAGAGAAAAGAACATGTTATAATTTCTTCCGACAATATGGCACAAAACCGATGAAAACATTCTCATACATGTATTCTGCCCACTAATGAACCCTCTCTATTCTCTTTACGATTTTGTATTTCACTTTGTTCTAAATGTCCAAGACTAATTCCTACGAAGACAAGTACTTACCGTACCCTTGCGTCTGGTGCATGAAAAGTAAAGGAGATGTACATTTACGGATGATATTTAGACGAAAGAGGAAAAAATTATATCTTCAAAACAAATGCGGGGCATGAATGTTTTCCTTGTGTGTCCTACCTTCATACCAGATCCAATGATATGGAAACAATATATATAATTTCCAGGCATACCCACACCGCCTCCAGCCTGCGTGGATAAGATTCCAAACTGTCAAGCCTACGAGAAAAGCGTATGCACGAGCCCCACATACCAGCAGTGGGCCGAGGACAACTGCCGAAAATACTGTGCTGTTTGTATGTTGTTTTTTGCTTTCTGGAGTATTTTTCCGTCATTACCCAAATTATTATAATTATTATCTTTCAAGCTATACATTTTGCTTCTTTCTCTCACAATAATTTGGGCACATACGCGTCTGGACATGTTAGTGATAGAATTTGGACGAGAAGAAGTAGGGCAATAAAACGTGTGTTATTAGATACTTTTCATTCATAACTTAACCATTGTTTATTCTGAATGAATATACATGACAACAAACGCAAACATCAAACTTTTACGTTGTTCAGAGTGTGCTTCGAGGTTTATTATGGTTCTTTCGCTAGCTTGTACTTTGTACAAATTTTTTTCGCCACAATTCAATAATATCTATCTATTAACATCAGTGTGAGAGCACGTTTATTAAGGCAGCGAAAATTGTAACTTTTTTAGAAAATGTTCTTTCGAGATTATTGGAAAACAAATTTTTGAAAAAGAGGGGACAAAAGTAAACTAGTGCATAAACAACTCAGAGTAAACTATTCCAATTTCCTTTCAATATTTCTTACACTCATAAAACTATTTCTGGTAGTCTTATGAATAAATACATAAATATCTTCCTTAGGTACAGTCCAACCTGCACTATCATTTTTCGCCACTCCTCCAATGCCAGGCAGAAGAGATGGTGAGTTTAAACGTTCATTCACGCTTTTAATCACACCATAGCTGTATCGATTGTAGTTAAAGGACTAGTAATAAAATTAATTTTTGATGCAACCAATTGGGGCTAACTTTTCTCTTCTTAAAAAAGAGGGACCACTTACAATCTGAGATTTAATTAATTTCGCTGAAATACATGTCCGGTGCCTTTTGAGGCTAATTATGAATTCCGTTTTAAAAGTACGGATTTTATTCAACTTCATTAGCTTAATTTTGTCTTCGTTCATATGTTACAATAGCGTAGAGGTCAGAGAAAGTTACCCGTGCGAGAAATCTGTTGACGATCTTCCACGGGTATTTACACCTGTTGTTGTGCTTATTACCTAATTCGCTCGACTTTTTTTCTATACTAATCTCAAGATAAAAACCATTCCGTAAAGGATGGACATATCTATATTATCGGATGACGTCAGCTTTCTCTTTTCATCTTTTCCGTGTTAGAAATTTTAGTACCCCACGTCGAGGCCGTGCTCAAAGTTTATCTGGCATTACACGGATGGGTGTTACCAGTGCGATATTGATTAATAACGTTAGACGCTGTCCCCAGTCTGTCTGTGGTGGGATAGGTCTACATTACAGAGAGAGAGAGAGAGAGAGAGAGAGAGAGAGAGAGAGAGAGAGGTTTCGAAATCGATAAAGTAAATAAAATGAAATGGTAAAGATTGAAAATTGTTTGTATTTATCGTGACATCCTATATATGAACAATGAAAGAAACCATCAAATTGCGAAATGACAGAAGTGAATTGACGCAGAAAAAAACCCCTTCTTAACCATTCCTCCACAGATGAACTCCAGAAATGAGTAGTATAGTCGTCCGCTTTTAGTTTCACATTTTGGCAGTATGTGCAAGAATGCATTCCCCAAAACGAACTCATGCTGGCAAACTTCTATATTGATTGATTTTATTGTACTAAGAAGGCCTTTAAAAGCCTGTGTCCATCATGTTCACAAATCTTATTTAAAAAAGAAGAAGAAAAAGAAAACAAAAAAAAAACAACATAATGACCTGAAAATATATTCATCTCAATATGCATACAAATACGTCATCAACATTTCATGGTTGAAGCGTAAATATTTTTGTGCTATCTTGCTGAAACAAATTCACCACGTTTTTACAAACTCTATGTCCAAAATGTTGAAAAGATATTTTTAAAAAAGTTTGGAAAATTGCCATCATGGTCTGAAAATCTAATAAGTTCATTTCAATATGCATACAATATGCCAATAAACTGTCAGGACTATAGGTGGAATAGTTGTAGTGATATCTTCTTAAAATGGATTCACCAGGTTTTCATTAAAAGGTCTAAGTAGAGAATATTTTTAAAATGCTTAAAAAAAATAGGAAAATATGCCATAGCAGTCTGAAAATCTACTTAGGTCATCTACATGCGCATAATAATATGCCTACCAAATTTCGTTGCTGTAGGCTAGATAGCTTTTGTGGTATGTTGCAGAAATATATTTGGAATGGACGAATTGACAGCATCAAAGCAATATGATCCCTTCTGCTATCGCATATGGGGAATAAAACAATGAAAGGGCAAATGAAACGTCACATGTCACAATTCGCTATATATTTACGGGATATAATAAACAGAGGTAAATACCAGCTTTCTGCAAACAAATCTGCACACACACACACACACGCGCACACACGATGTTCCGTAAAAGAAACCAAATGTCGCAAAAGTCAATATACCGCCATTCTTGTATAACCGAAGGCGATTATTCAGAAATCGTTTCCGAAAATCGAGTCTCAAAACCTGACTTTGAAAGATGAAAAGATAGATAAAAAAAATCCTATCTTTTCATCATTTAAGGTTAAGCACAAGATTGAAACGTGTTCCATCTTTTCATCTTCTGTCTTTGATTTTTCAAAGATTAAAAGAAGGAAAATGGAAATAATTTCCATCTTTCCTTCTACCATCTTTAAATTTTCAAAGATGAAAAAGATGGAGGACGGAATTGTTTTCTATCTTTGAATGTTTTCACTTTCAATTTATAGAGATGAAAAAATGGAACCGTTTTCAATCTTTTTATCTTCCATTTTTCAATATTCAAAGTTGGAAGATGAATTGTCAAGCGTTACGCAGACAGATCCAATCCTATTAATGTTTCCCCACTCATTAAAGAGTCAGAGAACAAAGAACATGTTCAAAAGTGTGAGCTGTCATCAAGGGTTTGAGGCACCCGGGGGCAATGTTCTTCAATGGCGTCCCTACCGAGGCGCCCGAGGGCAATGTTCTTTAGTGGCGCCCGATACTTTACCACAGAGAACAGTTTTTATGTCAGTTGCCAACCTCCAATCGCCCGGGGGCAATTGACCCCCACACCCCTATCGCCGCCACTGGTTATCAAACTGCTCGCCAGTGACGTCGGTAAACAACACCACTGCCTGCGCAGACCGTAGGACCCCAGGGTCAGCCTTTGTCACGAAACTAATTTGTTGACATTTTATTTTTAATGTTAGAAGCTACATTTAGGGTCGATACGCGTGCAAAACAGTGTTCAAATATACTTTAGTTAGATATATTCAGTGAAGTACCCCAGAAACTCGTAGGTGCCCAGATACATAGGACTGCATAGTATTCTATCGCACGTGCCAAATTTCAAGTGATTGCTGACCAATCCTATCGAGTTATCGCTAGTGGTATGTTGTCCTTGGAAGGCACTACTATCGGCAAAAGTAGGTCATAGTGATCGCATACACTTTGTATATACAGTCATGAAATTTGATGTGTTTTCACATTTTAAATCATCACAGGCAGAAGGTACATGTAGATAGTTCCAAGTGGCATAAGCGTTATTTTCTAGTCCCAGTTTCCTTTTACCCTTCCCACCTCGTTTTATTTCAGTAGATCTCGATTTTAATCAGACTGGGCTCGTGGGTTTTTAAAGAGACTAACTACGTTTTAATTGTTAAAACGTGATGGGAAAGGTCAGGGAAAATGCAGACAATTACTTTTCATGCTCAGTGGACATTTATTTTTTATTTACATGTGGCACAGTTTCCTGCACATTTTGCATGTATAGTTATGAAACTTGATGTGTGCATTCACCTTTGTCACTTATGTTATCACTACCTTTGTCACTTATGTTATCACTACCTTTGTCACTTATGTTATCACCCCCAAAAAAGTAAATTATAGTCGCAAAGACCTACTTTTCCTGCTCAAGTAGCTATACTAAGTTTTTGGACCATGCACCGGGAAAGCAGGCGAGACATAGCATTTAAGAAAACAACCCCGTTGGTTGATTCTTAGCACAGACCTTCAAATTTGTATGAATTATAAGCGTGAAAGAAGCGAATTTTTTAAATTTGGATTGATTTCGTGGATTGGAAAAACAGCAACAACTCTGCTTCATGCAGTTTCACTCGTGTACAAATATTGATTCTTGTTCCAATCATTTTTGCCTTAAATTTTGGCGAAAAAAGATGAAAAGTTAACAGTAACTATGTCATAATTGTTGGATCAAGACAAAAATATTTATATTTTCCGTTACTTTTAGCCAATTCCTTGAAAGATGAGGTAAAACAATAGCAGAGGTTTTTGTAAGAAAGTGGCAGATTTCAACTTGTGGTGGCAGTGGCGTTTCGAAAGAAGCTAACGCGCCACCTAGGGAGCAGTTTGCGCTGTCACTTAAAGAATATTCCACAAAAATTACTTACACATCTATATCTTTTATATTTTATTTTGTAACCATGGGTAGATTAACTGTGGCTTACTACACATTCGTCAGTTAGAATCGAAGATACAGTTACTATTCCTTGAACAAATATATATCATCTAAAAGAAAGTGGCAGATTTCAATTTGTGGTGGCAGTGACGTTTCGAGAGAGCAG
Organism: Margaritifera margaritifera; assembly: GCA_029931535.1. Classification (NCBI taxonomy): domain Eukaryota; kingdom Metazoa; phylum Mollusca; class Bivalvia; order Unionida; family Margaritiferidae; genus Margaritifera; species Margaritifera margaritifera. The sequence continues at coordinate 2,756,630 of JAQPZY010001521.1, read as the reverse complement.
TTTGAGCTGTCACTAAAAGAATATTCCACCGAAATTACATACAACACGATCACACCGCATCTTTTATATATTTTTTTTTTTGTTGTAACCAGTTAGAATCGAAGATACAGTTACTATTCCTTGAACAAATATATATCATCGAAATAATTTCGCATTCTTAATTTCGGTGTACACAGCCATAAAACACATACAATCAACTCAACAGAATTGCCAGATAACTTCAACTAAAGGTATCAGGTGATGTATGCGTGTAATGTTTCACGTGAACCCACAACGTGGGTAAAGTATCGACGCCAGAGAGTAGTAAATTGGTTTATAAGAAACAAAGTATATTTCCCATGCTACGGTTGTAAAGAATTCTCTAGCTATATCAATAGTTCATCTCTAGACGTGTCGCCCTATTTCCATGAAAAACTCGCAGCTGTGATACGTAAAACACTTTTCTCAGGAAAGAATATTTGTTGGAACACAAATAGACAATTCAGTACTGTGCATCCAGAACTATAGTTTTGAGCGTTTCGTGATACATGCGACAGAATGAAAACATTTGCTTCTGATCTACTAAAGCAGACAAAATTATCTTTCCTTGGATAAGTTTAATCAAGAACTATGACATCCTTGTTAATATATCAAAGTTGGATGGTTGGTTGGATGGTTGGTTTTTAACGGTACTTTCAACGCTATTGGCATTATCATGTCGAGTTCATGGGAGCTAAGTGTCATGCTCAGTGACACACTGAGGGAACCAACCTGGGCTGGCCTGGGCGGGTATCGACCCCGTGACCCTTGAATTACGTGTCCGACACTCTACCAACTGAGATTTCAAAGGTCATCACTTATAATTATATCACTAGATCTGTATACACATTTAAGCGAAGGATATAAAAGTGGTAGGAAAATGGGTAATAACATTAGGTTGATAGAATCCTGAAAGTATTCTTTCCTGTTTTACAACATCGATATGTTTAATCCTATTTTATACTCGTACTCCAACAGTACGGCACTCTTCACTTTTCGACCAGTGCTTATTATAAGTATCTTGAAGCCTGTTTGCAAAGTTAATGATCCGTCTATCCCTTTTGTATGCCATTAAAATACTGATCCAACTTTTTAATACCTTCATACAATCAGTTTTAACTTTACCATAATCAATACTTTGTTGGCCTCTGGATAAAGTTCTGTCTTTTGGATATATTCTTGAAATGTAATCCTTTCTCGTGACTTTATACTATTGTGTTAGCAGTGAATTATTTTTCACAAATCCATTGTAATGGCTCTTCTTGTTGTTCACTCGACCGTCTACACGCACCAATGGAATTCTACGTGCACCTGATAGTAGAGAGGTACACACGTTTTAGTACCACCTTGTCACGATTCTCGCAGCTCATACTCTTCCGGATATATCCCTACAATACGGCTATTTTGAACCCTGGGCCATCTAAACTTTAGTTCATCATCGCCACTCTTTAATACACGAGCACATTGACTGAATCCCACCTTCTTTCTCGAATATAAAGCTTGGAATCCAATCCAAAACGAGGGAGAAATATCAAAACTATGTATGGTGGCCATTGTGACTGTTATACCGTCATACTCGCGTATAATGTACATCCAAATGCAAACAACATAGACCCTGATCTGCCGTCGCATAATGCGCTGGCAGATCAGGGTCTATGTTGTTTGTTCTACTGATTGGTCCTTACAAACTGCATATACCCTGATCTGCCGGCGCATTATGCGACAGCAGATCTGGGTCTATGCAGTTTGCAGTACAAGAGTACAATCGGTATGTATTGTGATATCTGCAACATGCTATCTTGTAACGTCATCAGCCCTGTACTCCATCTCTGCAAGTAAAGAATTCCTGTCAGCCCTGTACTCCATCACTGCAAGTAAAGAATTCCTGTCAGCCCTGTACCCCATTTCTGCAAGTAAAGAATTCCTGTCAGCCCTGTTCCCCATCTCTGCAAGTAAAGAATTCCTGACTTTTTCCTTCTATATATTAGGTACAACATTCACGTTGTGCACCAAAGCCATGGTAGAGAATAGATTGCAGAAAATGCAGTATAAATTGAGTGTGATGCAGTTATCCAAGCGTACTGTGTTCTTTTGGTGGCACTTTAGCACAAAATTTACGGCGTTGTGGCAGTGGGATCCTTACAAAGGAAGGTAACCCATTGTGAGGAAAACGCCATCGTGTACGAATAACCACTGTGACGTCATCTATTTATGCACTTTATGAGCGTGTAACTAAAATACGTGTTATTATTATTATTATTATTATTATTATTATTATTATTATTATTATTATTATCAGCGACGTAAAGATTGCATGGGAATGAAATATAATATCTTCCTCTAATTATTGCTTCTCCAGACCAGCTCTCTTAAAAACTCTCAAGCCGTCCCTATTAATCCTTCAATAATCACCCTTTTTCTTCTTCGCCTTTTTTCCGCTTTTTATTCATTCATTCGTATTTATTCTAAAGAACTAATGTGCCGAGAAAGGTTATTTGGGTATTCTTGTTTTTACTAATACACGTTAGGTTTCTGAGCAATCTTTTAAAAGTTTGAATAGCGTTCTGATCTTAAAACTAACTGTCACTTCTGTTACGTCTAGGGGTTAGAAATAGTAACAAAAGAAAGAACGACTCAAACATTCCGTAACACCTTACCCCTTAAGAAAAAGTTTTATGCAATAAACTTCCTTTTGGCAAATGTTTGAAACATATAAGTAACTGACTGCATAAAAAAATTAATATGATACAGTCATGTATACAAAACAATGTAAAAGTAATATTATGCACGTGAAAGTGCATCAGCAATCGAATTTTACTCAGAAATAGCCGTAACCTTAACTTCGATTGGTTTTATTTTACCCTGTCCCACCACATGTCCTAAAAAGGTAACACAAGCACGGCAAAAGTCACTTTTATTCAGACTGATGGTTAGATTTGCTTCGCTGAGTCTTTCGAAGAACTTCTTAATGGTTTCTATGTGGTCTTTCCATGTGGCGCTGTAAATGATGACGTCATCGATGTAAGCATCACAGTTTTTTTATTCCAGGTGTTATCATATTCATCAAACGTTGGAAAGAACATGGGGAACCCTTCATCCCAAATGGCATGACTTTGTATTGGTAAAGTCCGTCTGGAGTCACGAATGCAGACATTTCTTTTGCTCTCTCCGTAAGTGGAATTTGATAGAATCCCTTCATAAGGTCAAACTTTGTGACGTATTTGGCATTTCCAATCCTGTCAATACAGTCATCAATTCTAGGAATTGGAAATTAATCTGTCTTGGTGACACTATTTACTTTTCTGTAATCAGTACACATACGGAAAGTCTTATCTGGTTTCGGCACTAACAAACACGGTGAACTCCAGTCACTTTTACTTGGTTCAATAAAGTCATTCTCCAGTAAATACTGTATTTCTTTCTTCAGATAATCTTGTTTGAGAGGATTCATCCTATAAGGATGTTGCTTTATAGGCGTTGAATTCATTATTTCGACATCATGGAAAATCATATTGGTTCGTGTGGGAATATCTGGAAACAAATGTTCGTATTCTTTTATCAGCTGTTTCAGTTAATTAATCTCAGGCGGCAGTAGATGTGCAAGTTTCTTGTCCAGAATTTCCGAATTGCGAAGATTAGTCACTCCGAACTCATCGCTATCCGATTCCTCGTCTTCATTCAGATTTTGGATGTGTGGGACAGGTACTACTAAATTAACTGAATAATTTATTTTGCTATTTCTCTCAACATATTGTTTTAGCATATTAATGTGGCAAAGTTGTTTCTGCTTTCTCCACCCAGGAGTATTAATAATGTAATTTAAATCACTCACTTTCTTGTGAATGGTATAGGGGCCAAAATACTTAGCCTGAAGAGGATTTTGGGGTATGGGCAACAGAGCCAAAACTCTATCACCTAGCTGAAAACTCCTATCTTTCGCTTGTTTGTCATACCTAAATTTCATTTTCGACTGGACAGATTTAAAATTATTTCTTGCCACCTCGCAAGCCTTTCACAATCTAGTCTTAAATTTAGAAATATAGTCCAGAAGATTTAACTCCGACTCTTCAGTAGAAAGAAGTCTTTCTTTCAATAATTTTAATGGACCCCGGACAGAATGTCCGAACACAAGTTCAAAAGGACTAAATCCTAAAGATTCTTGCACTGACTCCATTGCAGCAAACAACAACAATTGCACACCTTCATCCGAATCTTTTTCTGTTTCATAACAATATGACTTAATCATATTCTTTAAAGTCTGATGGAACCTTTCCAAAGCACCTTGACTTTGAGGGTGGTAAGCAGAGGACCTAAACTGTTGGATACCTAATTCATGCAAGACCTGTTGGAATATACCAGACATGAAAATTAGATCCCTGATCAGATTGTACAGACTTAGGGAGACCAAATAGTGTGAAAAACTTGACCAAAGCATTCACTATGGTCTTAGTATTAATATTTCGTAGAGGAATAGCTTCTGGAAATCTTGTGGACGCACCCATAATCGTCAACAAGAATCGATTGTCTAACTTGGGTAAAGGGCCGACACAAACCTACCATTATTCTACTAAATGGTTCATCAAAAGCAGGAATAGGTGACAGATGAGCTTTGGGTATCTACTGATTGGGTTTTCCTACCATTTGACAAGTATGACAAGATCTACAAAACTTAGAAACATCACTCTTAAGTTTTGGCAAGTAAAAATGATGTAAGATCTTGTGATAGGTCTTATAAACTCCTAAATGACCAGACAACGGCGTTTCATGGGCTAAACTAAGTATTTCCTGTTTATATGACCTAGGAACTACAATTTGGTAAATAACTGACCACTCGTCACCAGCGGGTACCTCCGGTGGTCTCCATTTCCTCATAAGGACCCCATTCTTCAAGAAGTAACAAGTTGCTTCTTGTGTGGCTTGAGTTTCACTCATAGCCCTTGAAAACAAACAGGAGAGATCGGAATCTTCTTCCTGTAAGACAACTAGTGATTGTCTTTTATCACCCTGATTAGATTTATGAAATTGTGTAGCTGAAAGAGTATCACTGTCATCAATACTTCTTGATTGATCCAAACTAGGAGCAAAAGTGACCTCATTAAAAGCCTGACCCAAAAAGGTGTCCGCTAAAGGAAATACATCCTGTTCAACAACATCATCCTCAAGAGCACGCTTTGCCATAGCTCTAGTAACTGCACAAGCTGGATATAAACCAGGGATTTCTACATCGATAGGATCAACTCGTTGATCCATACAAGGCTTGTGAGTTATTAGTGGATTAACCACGACCTTATCTCCAGCTAGGTCATTACCTACTTATAAATGAATGTCCTTTATAGGCAAAGAAGCCACAGCTCCTATGGTCACTGGTCCCGAAACTAAGTCTGATGACAAATTAACACAATGGAGAGGGACATTTACATATCCACATTCTACCCCCTGTATTAGGACACTTTCACTAGTAGAAGACCTCTCAGAAAATGGCAAAGTACTTTCTAACAAAAGACTCTGAGAAACTCCTGTGACTCTTAATATCTTAATAGGAATAGCCTTATCCAAGTCACCAACAAGTGACACTAAACCCTTCGACATGAATGGTTCGTATTTCTCCATTACAAAATCAGACCGAGGTATGCAAGCCTCCACACAAGTATTTTTTCAATACATGACCCTGACCTTGAATTCTTATAAACAAAGCATTTGGAACTGCTCTGTTATAATTCCGTTGCCTGTTTTTCAACCAGTGGCAATCAGAAATAACGTGCCCTTTCCTCTTACAATAAGTGCAGGTGGGGATAGATAAGGTTTTCTGATCCATTTTATCAGAAATTTGATTCTTTACAGTTACACCAGCTTGAGGTCTGTAAGTACTCACGCGAGACGGAAATGGTTTCTTAACAAAGACCTATTGAGAGGAAGATCTATTTACAAATGAAACCTTGTGAATCATAGAGTATTCATCAGCTGTACTAGCAGCTTTTTCTAAAGTTTCAACACCTTTCTCATCAAGGTATACTCTAATGTCACTACTGACACAATTCTTGAATTCTTCAATCAATATCAGTTGCTTAAGATTATCATAATCCTTATCAACCTTATTGGACGTACACCATCTCGTAAACAAACGCTCTTTTTCCCATGCAAATTCTAAATGAGTCTGGGTAGTTTCCTTTCTACAATTCCTAAAGTTTTGACGGAACGTCTCAGGTACCATCTCATAAGCCCTCAAGACACTTTCTTTCACCTCTTCATAGTCAGCAGATTGTTCAGACGGGAGTGCAGTATAAGCATCACTAGCTTTACCAGTAAACACACTCTGTAACAATGAGGTTCAATAATCTTTCGGCCATTTCAGATTCTCAGCAATTTTCTCAAAACTGAGAAAATATTTGTCTACCTCCTTTTCTCTAAAAGGGGGGACCTGTCTGATATGTTTGGCCAGATCAAAGTATGAACCCGTTTTGCCATGAGAGTGCCCTTTATTGGTCAATTCTAATTCCCTTGCTTTATCTCTTTCCTCCCTATCCCTTTCTTCTTTTCTTTCCTGTATTTCCCTATCTCTTTCCCTTTCCTTGATTTCCCTATCTCTTCCTCTTTCCTGTCTATCCCTTTCCTTATCTTGTATTTCCATATCTCTTTCCTCCCTTCTTTCTTGCATCTGCATTTGCTCCCATTGAAATTTAAGTTTTTACAACTCTACTTCCTTCGCTATCTTTAATTTCCTTTCTAAACTTGACGGCGTTTTCTTCTTCAAACTCGCAACACCCCCTACAAAACACCTTTTTGCACCAAATAGCACCAAATAGTCTATCAAAATATTCCTAATCTCTTGTTTCAAAAGGGAAGTCGTCGCTTCAGTAAGACTATAATGTTTGGGAACTTGAAGTAACTCGTCCTTTTTCAAGGACTCTAATTTCTCCTGGGTGGGAGCAGCTATGAAACTCTCTATTTATTTCTTAATCGGGAAATCAAAAAGTCAAAGACCACTAAAATTTCAAACAATGAAATTCAAATTTAATTAAAAAAAAACAATTTTCCGAAGTATTAAAATCTCTGAAATATTAAACTTCGAAAATACTAAAATAATTTCAAATCCCGAGATATTAATAAAATTCGGATCCCGAAAATATTCAAATTTCGATCTCGGAACCAGTCCCCAATTTCTTCTGTTACGTCTAGGGGTTATAAATAAGAACAAGAGAAAGAATGACTCAAACAAGCTTTCATAATTTCTAAAATATAAATTTAATTTCCTGAAATATTAAATATTTAAAACAAACAAGGTGAAAGAATGAAAAATAACTTACAGTTTAGAAATTCCTAAATAATCCTAAATATCCTATTGAATTTTGATAATCCGGAAGTTAATCCAAAGTATTCCGAATAAATGAATGTTCCAAGTTAATGAATGTTCCAAATGAAAGATTGTTCCGAATGAAGTCACTAAAGTGCTGATATGCCACAAAAAAACACAATTTTAAATCCCAAATGTTACTAATCCCAAGTAAATTCCTGTGAATGTAGAATATTGTTAAGTTCCTTGAAGAATGGTACTTAAATCCAAAATGTACTATGTATATAATAGAATTTCACCAGCTGATTTTACAAACAACAATAATCTTCCTCAATAACCTTATGACTTTGATGAACTGCAAAGAACGAGGAACGCAGGGATTAACTCTTATTTATAGTCTCAGTGATGCGTAAATCAAATAAAACCCAATTGTATTTCGTCTCAAATAAACATCTCCGTATTACGATCTCTTATCTAACTTCTGGTCAACAAAATGGATCATTCTTTGAATCTCAAGATCCAGGTCAGAACAATAGTATATTTCTTCACGCGCCAGTCACGTGACAGGTGACTCATGCTTCAACCGACAATATTATTGATTTTTCCCAGGACAGAAGCACTGGGTCAGGTTCCTGTGCCTGTATACTGTACCATAGTGTTGCTACCGAATTAAAGAATTATGATACTAGGGTCACAAACAAAATAAAACTATATTATAATCTAAAAAGATTAAATAATTCCGTAACACTCCGTAAAGTTGACTAAATCGCTCCCCCCCCCCCTTTCTGTGTGTTTGTAGTGGACATCACGAGAGACCCAGTAAGTGTACTTTGTGATAGCTAGTTGCTATCTGAAGGTGTAAGTGCACGTGTCGGTTGTGTACGTGAATGGGAAGCCTACAAGTACACGAAATTTTAAACTTATATCGATTGAAAGTGGAATGGGTACATGTTCAAGGCCAAGTTATCAACATCAAAGTTAAAGACGGTACATGTTTGCAAAGAAATTAGTTAACCTCTTTTCCCCTATGAGCCATTTAAATATCAAAGATTTAAAAGGCAACAGTAAAATCCTTAACCTTTTCAGAACAAAAGGACTCTAGCATGATGGAGTTTACTTGAGGCATTAGGTGGCTGAACACTTTTGAATACTGTGGAAGGAGTTTGAATAATAAGAACAAACGATCTAAAGAAAATATACGACCCCCTTTTAATAATCTTTTAATTGAAAAGAATTACAGAGATTTGAAAAACATTTAACATAATGACAATGAAAAGTATTAACAATTCATTTTAAAGACATATAATTGAGTATAGGCTCTACGGTGAATGTTTAAATGACATTGAAACTTATGAAGAAGATCATCATTTGTAAACTTCCACAATTTGGTTTTCTGAAAACTCATTTAGACGTAACGTTCACACTTGGGAAGAGACCCATTAGAGAAGTTTAACAAGTTCATTATAAAAATGTTTAATACACAAGCAGACCTATTAATATATTGAAAAGAAGTTTAAATGGATAATGTAGACCTATTAATATATTGAATAGAGGTTAAATGGATAATGTAGACCTATTAATATATTGAATAGAGGTTAAATGAATAATGTAGACCTATTAATATATTGAATAGTGGTTTAAATGGATAATGCAGACCTATTAATATATTGAATAGAGGTTACATTGATAATGTAGACATATTAATATATTGAATAGAGATTTAAATGGATAATGTAACCTTATTAATATATTGAATAGAGGTTAAATAGATAATGTTGACCTATTAATATATTGAATAGAGGTTAAATTAATAATGTCTATCTAACATTTTATATACAAAATTTGAGAAGGAAATAAGCGTAAGTACAGGATGGATGTTTCATAGGACTGTATATCTTTAATCTCGTGATAATGTAAAAAATACCGATAATAAATGTTTTTCAATGTTGTGGATTTAACATTATATACACTCCAAACAAAATGACCCTCAGAGAATATCAAAAGGTAATTTGGATAGCTGGTTTAAACGATGTCTGGTAAAGATACAGGGCATTAAAATACATAAAAGAAAAAAGCGAATCTGACATATCTGTAAATGTTTGTGAAATAATTGAACCATGTTAAATGTACTAGTTAGAATACTGAAATGGAGCGAGAAAGACACGTTGACATGTTGTAATATTTCAATATTTGGTCTTAATGATTACAAAGTTGGAAGGTACCATTATATGTAGTCATGGTTCAATATTTGGTCCAAATGATTACAAAGATGGAAGGTACCATTACATGTAGTCATGGTTCAATATGTGGTCTTAATGATTACAAAGATGGAAGGTACCATTACATGTAGTCATAGTTCAATATGTGGTCTTAATGATTACAAAGATGGAAGGTACCATTACATGTAGTCACGGTTCAATATGTGGTCTTAATGATTACAAAGATGGAAGGTACTATTACATGTAGTCATAGTGTTACGACTCTATGGTCTAAGAAAAATGTAACAGAAAGAAAGTGAAACCAACAAATCAAGTAAAAAATCAACAAGCAATTTATTACTAGATAATTAAAATGAAAAATCAAAAAAGACACTTACAGTAATGTGTTTTGAAATCCTAATAATCCAATAAGAATGATTGTTCTAATCACAAGTCCTAAATATAGAATGTTTAGAATTCACGGCTGTGTCCTTGAATGTTATTATGTGCCAATGGTCTCCAAAGTCCTGATGTACTAGAAATCTTGATGTGTTGATGTCAAAATGAAGTATTCCAAAATCTCTGAATAAGTTCTCATAAATTCCAAAATCATCAATTAAAAATCCAAAATCCAAAAGTTTATGAGCACTGTTATAATCCAATGAATATTTAAAATAATTCCTCTCTTAGAATTTGGAATGAATTTTCACAACTGTAATAGCTCTTTACAAGACTGATGGTAATGTCAAAACTGAAAAAATGTCCACCAAACATGGTATATATAAAGATTGGTCACATGACAGAATGTTCTAGATTGGTCACATGACAGAATGTTCTAGAATGTGTGTCATCTTAATGGAATTTTTACTTGTAAACAAAAATCAACCTTGACCTTCAAATTGAGAAAACATATTGATCAAAACAACCTAATTCAAGGACACTAGTTAAACATGTTTTTCCTGATAAACATTAAGATTTAAGCAAATATTAAAGTGAAGAAACATTTATAATTTCCTAAAATATTTATAACATTATATAAACATCATACATAACAATAGTTCAATATGTGGTCTTAATGATTACAAAGATGGAAGGTACCATTACATGTAGTCATAGTTCAATATGTGGTCTTAATGATTACAAAGATGGAAGGTACCATTACATGTAGTCATAGTTCAATATGTGGTCTTAATGATTACAAAGATGGAAGGTACCATTACATGTAGTCATAGTTCAATATGTGGTCTTAATGATTACAAAGATGGAAGGTACCATTACATGTAGTCATAGTTCAATATGTGATCTTAATGATTACAAAGATGGAAGGTACCATTACATGTAGTCATAGTTCAATATGTGGTCTTAATGTTTACAAGATGGAAGGTACCTCTACACTGGAATAAAACTTGTTCAAAATTAATATCACAGATAAATAGACATGATGGACAGAAAAATATCTGATTTTTTTGTTATACACCAAACAATTATCAGAACACAAAATACTATGTTACAATGTAACTAATTCGATTATCAGAACACAAAGAACTATGTTACAATGTAACTAATTCGATTATCAGAACACAAAATACTATGCTACAATGTAACTAATTCGATTATCAGAACACAAAGAACTATGTTACAATGTAACTAATTCGATTATCAGAACACAAAATACTATGTTACAATGTAACTAATTCGATAGATATAATGATTGAAAAAGACTCAGCTGTACAAGTAAAAAAACTATTAACATCAATTAAAAGTTGAGTATGCTATTTATTGTGATTTTGAAAGTCATCATCGTGCCAGACGCGAATTGTACCATTTGTATTAATATATCACAAGCAGAAATGTGTAATTAGCAATCTGACATATACTGGACAATCAGAACATCCAAACAAGCTGCATCAGAGTTTTGTTTGCATGTTAAATCAGTCTACACGAGATGCATACCAATAGTTTTCAGAGAAATTGACCGTATTGAAGTATTGTACTAAGTGTTGAGTAAAATCAGAAAACTAGTGTATGAAGAGTTAAGACCAGAAGATTCAAAACATATGGTGCTCATTGAGGAAGATCTGAAACATTTAGCTCAACAAATACATGCGATATCAATGAAAAAGACATATTTAAAGACAAAGTTCGCGATTATGATTACTTAACAGGTGAATATAAAGGTCCAGCGCATAACGAATTCAATTTGAATTTTAAATATCTAAAATACATACCATTGTTTATTCGTGAATTATGACAGCCATTTATTCATCAAGACATTGGTTAAAAATGATCCAGATGAAGAGGTAGATATCATGCCAAACAACCATGAAAACAATATTCCATTTAGCAAGGATTTTGTAGTTGATAGATTCATGAAAGAATTAAAAGAATTAACAGTTAAGATGATACTCAGGTTGGTATGTAGCTTCAGATTCATGGGACAAACTATAGAACAATTAGCAAAATTCCTTAAAGAAGAAAAGTTGTATTCGTCCATGAACGATTAAAACGCATCAAATGACGATTTTAACCTTCAAATATTTGGAGATTTACAACACTAGTAAGCTCTGAAAGATAATTTAATGTTGTGTGACATGTTTGGAACATTTTGTAATTGTTGTGTGAAACATTAGAAACTAGATTATGTGTATTATTGCAGTGCTCCTTAAGTAACGCATGATGCAAGTGTTACGATATTAGGTGTAGAATTTGAATTGTTGACAGATTATAGGTTTATGTTGGTTGAGAATGGAATACGATGTGGAATTAGTATGACACCAGATAGATATGTCACAACAACGTATAAATACTACTTGGGCAAAGAAGGTAAGATAAAAAAATGATGGTGAATATGGAAGGTCAAGGTCAAGTTCATTTATTACGTACCTTTATGCTAAGAACCTCAATGGGTATATCAGCTTTAGATGGACATCAGATGAATATATTAGATTGATCGAAAAAAACATCGGTGCAAAAAATCAGACGACAATTACACTTTTTTGGGGCCATGATCCAACACGTCAGTAAAAAGCTTTACATGGACATCTTACGATCTGTCAACTCGTAGAAAATGACGGGCCAAAGCGCAAAAATGATTTATCAGAGTTGCAGGAGAAGGTGATAAATAATTACACACGTACAAAACCAACAGTATTAAAAGTGTTATGTACATTGAAAAACAAAAAAAAATATGTAATTCACTTCAGAAACATAAAGCTTTACATACAATTCGGTTCACAATTGAAAATGCAAATAGGGTTTTCTTGTTGGATCAACAACTTTGGTTACAATCTTATATAGATCTGAATAAACATTTCACTAAAAAAGCAACAAATGAGTTTCTTAAACACTTTTTCAAATTGATGAATAACGGTGTCAATTATTGACGATGACATAGCGTCAGGAAATGAATTTACTCAGATCATACAATCATGAGATGTATAGCAAGAAAGTAGTATTCTCTGCATAGGATGACAAGCATTGTATAGTTGATAATGGAAATACGTTAGCTTATGGATACGTAGGTACTCTATAGTCATGCACCTTAGTTGTTGTTATTATGTATGATGTTTATATAATATTATAAATGTTTCAGAAAATTATAAATTTTTCTTGATTTAAATATTTGCTCAAACCTAAATTTTATATATCAGGTTTATATGTTTAGATATTGTCCTTGAATTAGGTTGTTTACTTAGTGTTAGAGTTCAAGGACGGTTTTGGTAAACAAGTTGTTTATTTAACTTAAGGTCAGTGTTGATTTTGTTTATAGATAAACTATAATTTCCTTTAGAATTATGTGTTAAAAGTCACATACACCAGTTAATTTTCTATAACATTCTGTCATGTGACCTATCTTTATATATACCAATTTATGTGGACAGTTTTCAGTTTCGACCTTACTATCAGTTTTTTAAAGAGTCATTACAGTTGTAAAAATCATTCCAAATTCAGAGAGAGGAATTATTTAAAATATTAATTGGATTATACAAGTGCTCATAGACTTTTGGATTTTTGTTTTCGAATTGACGATTTTGGGATTTATGTGAACTTATTCAAACATATTCTGGAGTACTTCATTTTGGCACATCAGCACATTAAAGACAATTGGCACATCAACATATTCAAGGAAACTGAAATTCATTCGGAACATTCTATATTTAGGACTTGTGATTAAGACATTTAGGATTATTGGATTATTTGGTATTTTAATTCACATTACTGTAAGTGTCTTTTGATTTTCATTTTAATTTTCTAGATATAAATTGCTTGTTGATTTTTACTTGATTTGTTGGTTTCACTTTCTTTCTGTTACATTTTTCTTAGACCATAGAGTCGTAACATTGTTCCTTCCGAAGTTCAAAGGAATATACAGGCCTTATGAAAAGTTTCTTACATTTGATTTGTTTCAGTTTCTTTACTATCTCTTCTCTCATAATCACGGGTGCTACGTTATGTTTCTTCGAGACATACAACTACTGAATGCTTCTCTGATTATTTAGAGCAATAGTAAGCAACACATTTAAAAATAATGATCTATCAATAATCTGAGAATTAACACGAATATCTTGGCTCCAGAGAGATTTCAAGATACAGTTCTTACTGTTGGATATTCATGTCATAGTTGAAAACGCATACTATCTCAATAATTCTGACAAACTAAACGCATTATAATTTACAACATGGTAGAAGCACTATAGAAATCACGCTTTCGTCTTTGAGTAACCACTTTCTATTGTAAGTTTTGCTGAAAAGAAAACTTGGACAGATGTCAACGACGTATTCAAACAACATCTGCATTCATTACCTCTCAAATCTTTGTAGATCATGAAAATGTTGTAGCCATGACGTGGTTATGCCTTTTGCAAACATTTCAGTTAAATTGTTTACCGCTGCATTATTAGCATCTCCTTTTACCTCTTTATCAATGAGATGAGAAACTACCTGATTTCGGCTTAGCTTTGTAATTGCTATCTGTAAAGTTTAGTTTGTTCGGGTTTAATATTGTTCGAAATGTATGTGATAACATGTAGTGTTTGACTGTAGTAATTAAATCCTTGTGATATTGTTTCCTGCTTGTGAGACGTTGGTTATTTACTCTATGTTGGGAATTGACTCTAAATTGGGATTTATTTCGCGAATAAAATGTACCAAAGGTACGCGCCATTTTAGTATTTACTTATAAAATTATTTAAGCAACATACACTCTTACGCCCATCGCAGGTGGAATAAATGTGTACTCGTGATTAACCTGTTCTTCAGAAGCCTGGTAAAATAATCAAGTTTAGGTCGTCTAGGTTAAATTAAAGTAGCAGCAGGATTTGTAGATGCATCATAGAGCAAAAGCATCATTCAGGTTGTTCAAGTACTGAGTAACCAAACCATATTCTCTCAATCTTTCATTCAAGTAATCCAGTTTCTTTGCTCTCTTTTAATTCAACTCATCAGTTTTTCTCTAAATTTAATCTAGCTCCTCCAGTCATCGTTTCTCCCGCAGTCATTTTAATTATTACTAACAAAGTTTGATATTGCCACCAGTTTTTATTTTGCATTATGACTTACCGTTGTACTCGCCTATAATCAGATACCAACTGCTAACTGCATAGACCAAGATCTGCCGTCGACGTTTGGAGACCCCTGATATAGGTTGTTTCCTTTTCTATTGTGGTAGGTAATTAGCTGAACAAAATAATGAGAAAATATATGGAATATTTATTCAGTTTTAACTGATAATAATTATATAGAAAAATTATATATGTTTCTTTATTTTATATAAATACACACTTTTGTATCAACGTATTGACAATTATTTCTTTAAAGTCAGTTTGAACTTAGAAAATAGCTCTTTCAGTTAGATACTGTACTATGAAATACATACAATGGGACGGCAATCCGTTGCAGGAAAGGGAGGTAATATCTACAATATACAAATAGGATTTTTTCTTCTTCAAATTCTAGTCGCTGCTGCGGACTATCCTGTGCCTACCTTTCCACCAGATCGTAAGTAGCTTGTCAAATACAGTTCACCACAGCGTGAGAAACGTATCACAATTTAATAAGAGTGATTCATATGGGATAATTTATCATTTTCATGGAATACTAATTGATATGTGATAGCTCACATATGTCATTGGTATAATGGTCACTCATATCTAAATGTATCTTTTTTTATATGCAACAGGAACTGCATTTAATTGCTATTTTTTCATTTGTAAAAAATAATCACTTTCCATGCTATATCTTTATAATTTATACGCAATAGTTTCGATTCAGTTACTTCCATTCATTTAACAATTACGTCAGTGAGTTGTTATATACAACAATTCCATTTTACTAATAAAAAATATGGCACACCAATTGAATATTATTATGACTTATAGTAACTGAATCTAAAATATAATTCCATATGCATAAACGTTTTGCAATTGAATGACTTTGCGGAGTTTAGTGACTTTGTTGCAACTGATTACAAATTATAGCGAATAAATGATGCACTATATCAAAAGAATGAAAAATGCATATCAGTTAAATAAAATGTATTCTATATAAGTAACAAGTATTTACATTAAAAGACTTTCGATGTCAATTAGTGGTAACTATTCCATTTATATAAAACAAATATAACATATAAAGCGATATCTCTTCACAATTTAATACGTATTATAGCAGTTACATGCAGCATCTGTTGCAAATGAAAAGATACATTTTGCATATGGATGACCATTATACAAATTAGATAGAAGAAAATCACATTAATTAGTAAATATTACATTTAACTGATTCATTACCTCATATGAAACACTCATTAAATTTTGCAACGTTTTGCAACGTTTTGACACACAATAGTTCACAAATGCATTTGGCATATACAATAAATTGCTGGTGAAAGACAGACGATGATTCTAAACTTCAGGCACAATACACACGTAAAAGGTTATCCATTATATATGAAACATTTATAAGAGAGATAATAAAGTATCGACTATAGACGTTCAAATCTCCTTTTTTTTTAAATCTAGCTTATTTCGTTGGGCAGTTAAACAAATTTATTCAATAATCTTGGAAGATTTACTTGGTACTTTTAAATTATTAAACGATTGTATTGGCACATATTTTTTCCTTCAAATACAAATTTAATCTTAAGACAAAATCATTTCAAAAGCTTCTCTTTGTAAAAACAAAATCAGAGATCTGGTTAAGCATTGCCCAGAGAAAAAAGAGCAGAAAGTGCTTTTCTTCCGTATATGTGTCACACAATATTATTCCCTTTGGTGAAATCTAAAAATTAAAATGTATTTGATTAAAGAGAGTTTCACGTATGACAATGTTTTGTGAGACAATTAAACGCAACCGTGAAAAAATGAGAGCCTATATGTGGGTAGATTAAATAATTTTGCAGCTCTGAAATGCTCATATGCATTTTGCTTTTTAATTTGTATCACTGCCTACAAATTGGCTGCATAATTTGGAAGCTTTTGCTTTTTTGCCTAAGTCAGGCCACGTGAAGGATGTGATTGATTTTTCTGATTTAAATTGGTTCCAACCATGCTTTAAAATTTGTGGGATTTTTTTTCTTCATTACTTTGCTTCAACTTGCTGCTTCTTGCTTTACCTCCTTTGGTTGGCGCCTCCTATTCTATATGTCCCACGTTTAATTTCAGAGTGTTTTGATACAGTAGAGTGCAGAAAATTTATCAACGCCTGTGAACCTTCATATCATGGTTGGGCAAAATATCACTGCCCCCTTTTCTGTGGATTGTGTCAAGGTATAATGATAATAATAATAATAATAGTGATAATAATAATAATAATAATAATAATAATAATAATAATAATAATAATAATAATAGTGATAATAATAATAATAATAATAATAATAATAATAATAATAATAGTGATAATAATAATAATAATAATAATAATAGTGATAATAATAATAATAATAATAATAATAATAATAATAATAATAATAATAATAATAATAATAATAATAATAATAATAGTGATAATAATAATAATAATAATAATAATAATAATAATAATAATAATAGTGATAATAATAATAATAATAGTGATAATAATAATAATAATAATAATAATAATAATAATAGTGATAATAATAATAATAATAATAATAATATCATCATCATCATCATCATCAACAATACCGTTGCGTCAGTAACTCATTCAGGCGGTACGCCTTGTTAATCACGATAACCTCTTCAAGTAGAACTACATATTCATGTGACAGTCGATTGACCCCATGACTCTATACGATTCATATATATTAGAAAACATTTTCGTCATTAAATAGAGCAATTCGTTGCTGATGTTCATTGAACCTGACTTTAGAGCTCATTGCCTATGCTTCCTCGTGGCTTGATTCATCTCTCGATACGCTTACATCATGAACGTAAATGCACTGCTTTTCAACTTTGCTTTATTGCAAACTAAAGTAAATTTGTAAGTAAAGTAGTACAGTATTACTAAAAACCACGTTGATGACGTGGAATCTCATGCGTTTGATAGGCTTTATTGAAACGAAAAGTTGAATTGAAGCAAATTCTATAATTTAAAAAAAAATATGTTTATTCAGACAGCCGTAATGTAAATAAGCTTCGTAGAGCAACTCAGATGTTTACTGTTGCTTGCCTATATATCCAAGGTGTTCCAAGTCCACCGGTGCCGTGCACGGATAAGCTTCGCAACTGCCACGAGTATCAGGCTGACGCGTGTACCGCCAAAAGCTACAAGTTTTGGGCCGAGGATAATTGTAGAAAATTCTGTGGACTATGTAAGGCAACAAGCAGACAAGGCCCTTTTAAGGGCTACAAGCAGACAAGGCCCTTTTAAGGGCTACAAGAATGTATTCGTAAACATAGCAACAACAAACAACAACCGATTTGTACCTTATAATACACGCATCTCGAGGGACATAAAATATGCCAGACAAAACGTTTTATGTGCTAACGAATTTTTTTAAGAGTTTAGGTAGACCTCAGTTTAGCTTCAGAGCAAGTCCTAATATTGCATACAGTAAGAGGGACAACAATATGGCTGTTACTGAGGTGATAATAGAAGTTGTTTCGGGTGATTGGGTAGACTAAAAACCTCTGATAGAAGTTAAATTTTAGCAATAAAGTGTTTCTGTTTATGAAGAGAGTATATCACGTGAATGAAATCAGATGCTAATGTTTCTACCACTTGTCTCTATATTGCAGAAGCTTTCATATTTGGATGACGCGGCTACATGACTTTAGCGATTAATATCGAAAGAATTCTGAATATTTTACAGAGTATTCTAGTCCCCCATTAGATCCAAATTTGGTAGTATAAGACTGTATTTCATGCGAAGAACAAAAAAAAAAAAAAAAAAAAAAAAAAATTGACCGATTTTCAAAATATAATAATAATGTTTGAATATCCCCGGTTATTGAAATTTGGTTTTGATTATATTTGACCAGATGTTATATTTATCTCTGGTCACCTGTAAAGATGTATCTATATCGGGACTCTTATAGGTGATCCAGACACATCACACATAAGCACAACGATGAGATACCTTATTCCTCCTCCACTTGGAAAAAGAGTGAACGGTATGTTTCTACAAGGATTGTTTTAAAAAATATATCACACATACTATTTTGAATGGTATACACAACAGCATGTTACGTTGTAGTTGATTCAGTGTGGGAGTATTTTAAAAAAATACGGGCAACCGCCCGAGGCGCGAAGCCTAGGGGTCGCCATTTTGCGGAGTTTGCGGTATTATTTTCCGAGTAGGGGCGCCGAAGGCGACGCTTGCCCGGGGCGCCGTTTGGTCCAGCGCAAACTTGCGACGGCCCTGAGCTAGGGTATATTTGTTTGATTATGGGGAAATCGGTGGTGGGAAGATATTTCTCAAAATGAGTAATTGGGCGATTAGTAGCTACACGGAATTTTATGGTAGAGTGGGTTAGTTTCGTAAACTGGTCCTGGTCAAAATTCTTAATATAAGGATATCTTGTGATAGCCTCACCTATAAGTGTTTATTAATCAGATATATGAATAGTTTTGTACATCAGGGATTTGGGGACTGATTTTTTCGTACGTGGTACGAAATACCAATCTAAGGCTTAGACACGAGTATTGATAAATCAAACTAATGTGAAGTAAGCAAAACCGTACAAGTGTGATATTAGAGTATCTTGAATGTGTGATCTTTAATACGATTGGAGGAAAATTTGAGGTTACTCATCCGTAACCCGTAACATCAGTGATCGCTATTGTCTGAATACTGACCACTCTGATGTGAAGACATTTGTTCATGTGCTCTCCAGTATATTGATATCGGTTGGTTCAAAATAGCTTTTAAATGTCAATTTTGAGTAAAGTTTTAAAAACTAACAGAAAGTAAATTGTTTGTTAGAATGGCAGTACATTAAACAATTCTACATATTAACAATAACCATCGTGTTTTGTATGTTGTTTTTGTTGGTTTTAACGGCAGTTTTAACACCATTATTGGCTAAATTATGCTGAGGAAATGGGAGCTAAGTGCATTTCCCAAAGGACACACAGAGGCAACCGACCCGGGAGGGCCTTACCATAATGAATTCTAGTTCTGATAGCATTTAGAATTAATTACAATGTTTAGTTTCTGCAATGCTCACTGGAAATCATATGGTCAAAATAAATGGTGTAATGCACCAAAGTGTGGACATAAACCTTAAGATCCATGTAGAAGTTCCTGGGCTACACAAACTGACTGAGAATCGAAAAAAAGCGAGTGGTTAAGTTCTCCATGTAGCTATACATCACTCCCACTCATTCTACATCAGGGGCAGTTCGATTACTTCGGGCTTTTCTGCATTATCTTTAAATATAAACCCCATTCAGCCAGTTGAAATAATTGATCCAAGTGTAGACAAAATCAAAGCTTCTCAGACAAGAAAACCATCTACGGTAAGTGGCTACAAGTTTAGTGTCTTTTGTTTTCTAAATCGGAGACAAAATCGTACCTAGAATCGAGCATGTGTTTCAAGATGGCAGCTTCCGATTCGTAGCAAGTTTCTGCCCGTAATTTTACCATAAGCAATGTTTCGCGAAAATAAAAAGATGCAACTTACCAAAGAAAATGAATTAAAGTAATAGCTGTTTATCTCGGCTGTTTTTTTTTTTTTTTTTTTTTTTTGGTGTGGCAGCTCTAATTTCTACAAACTCTTCGACCAACTGTTGCAGTTGGATATCACATAAAACCACTGCCGAAAACTCAAAAGTATTTCACATGCTTGTGACGTAGGATGGTGAGATTAATACATAACCATTTCCTATCTAAGGTTGGCTTTCGTGGCATTTTTGTACAAGTAAATCTCTTTTACTTTGGTTCTATCTTACTATTACGTCCTTTTCACAACATAAAACTGCTAACATCTCAAATACACCCCTTTCTATGTAGTTTGTCTCAGAACTGGAAAAGCAGCTACAAGACGAATTGCGCCACTATTATATAGTTTGGAAATACTAGGTTTTCATGCATTTATCAGCTTGTGCACAACTTCAATGCCTTGTCTCTGCTGCCTGCTAAAGTTGCTGGCATTCTGGCCATGAACAGTTCCCTTTTATTGGGAAAATAGTTCTTTTTTAGAACTGCTTCAAACAAGCTTGACTGCGAAAAGTTCCAATGAGAATCTTTTTCTTTCTTGTAATTCAGCGGTGTCTGTCTGCAACGCTAATTGGTAATTTAACAAAACTGCGGAGTTATTGGGTATGGAAATCACACTCCATGTTCAACTCATTCAATTCGATTTATATTTACATTGCTATTTCCCCCGAATGTATTTAGATAGATCTATCTTAGCCTGTTATACGAGCTTTAATCAACATAACAAATGATGTAACTATTCTTTCCATATTGTAGAGCAAAGAGCCCCTTTAAAGAAACGGCAGTTTTCCGCCAGTCACCATCACAATGGCGTTCACTTGCACGAATGCTGGGACCAGAACACCGGTCAAGTCAGGACAGATGACCCCTCCTGTATAACTGCAGCGCCATCTAGTAATAACAGCACTACTACTACTACTACTGTTGCTGTTGCTGCTTTTACCACTTATGTTACTACTTGTACTACTTGCACTACTACCACTGCTGCTACTACTACTACTACTGCTACTATGATTACTACTACTGCTGCTACTGCAACTACTATTACCCAAAGCCCTGTACATTTTGTTTTCAATTTAAGAAAATATAAAGGAACAGTGAAGAACGAAATTGGTTTAAAGATAGCCACAATGCATGGCCTACTGCTCCTTAATGCATTCCATTATGATAAATTTCAACAAAGAATCATCTGAACGCACAGAAATGTTCAATACGACATCAAACTTGTGCACTATATGGCATAGACACAATAACTTTTTAACAAAACTTTGTATGAAAGAAATTACCTTTTTTCCATGACGAAACTATTTTTTCCATGATGATACTATTTTCAATATTCTTACGTTTCAGCCGATGTGTCGCCTGCCGGTGAGTATTGACTATTCCACGTGCACTCTGCATCTCTGTCAACGTGTGTGTGTGTGTGTGTGTGTGTGTGTGAGAGAGAGAGAGAGAGAGAGAGAGAGAGAGAGAGAGAGAGAGATGGCTTTCTATTCGTAGCCTCTTGTTTTTATGAGTTTTGGGTGGTGTTTATGCAGTAATTTTATAACTTGCTTTTTTTTAACTGTGATATTCAGGTCATTACAACATCTCAAACTGCTGATTTTTCTGGGATTTTAAATATATCGTTTGCATGAATCAAAGCGTGTGTACGTGTGCCTGTGATTACTTTCAGTTCAATTCAGCGTGACTTTAACACAATATTTGGATAGCGAGTACGTTTAGCATTTGATTAACGCTTATCAGTCTTCCAAGGGTTGATTTACATTACCTTTAATCCTAGTTCAATGACAGTTTAAGGAAACGATATTTCGCCCCATCTGGGAAGGTAAACGTAGATCAATCCACTTGAAAGTAGGGATTCTGGGTCGTAATAATAACCAATAATACATCTGTAATAACCCTTTATGCTGATAACTTATATAATATAATCCACTGAATCGGTAGGTATTTACGTGAACAAATCTGCATTGTCTGCTTCTTGTGACGTGTGCTCGACATTGTTTACAAAATTGTGCCTTGATAGCGTTGAAGACCTATACGAAGGTGGTGGTATATTTTTGTTCTCGTTGTCAGCCTATAGGTATAACGCTTGTATTCTTTTGTTCTTGATGTCGATCTATTTAAAGGTGTATAGATGGTTTGCTTTTGTTCTCTTTGTCAACCTATAGCTATATGACCGGTATACTTCTGTTCTCCTTGTCAGCTCATAGGTATATGGCCGGTATACTTCTGTTCTTGATGTCGATCAAAAGGTATATGGACGGTAGGGGTGAAACGATAACCTCTGCCACGCATCGATACGATTCTCGATACACAGCCTACGATACGATACATTATCAATACACATATCAACTTGATGGTCTTTTCATCTTTGGAATTGTCAATGGTAGGGTTGTGCCATTTTTTTGTTGTTGACATATTGGGTGTATTTCCAGTATGCAGATTACAAACAAACATAGACTTATCATCTGTTCATATGCCATTCTCATCCTTGGCAAGATTTAAAAAACAAAATACTTCTAAACAGACGAGCTGTTAGTGAATTTTATGTACCCTATTAGGCCATTTCAGGCTGCTCCATTCGATCATATGCATGACTCATCCTGGTTACCACGCCCTTTGTTTTACATTGAATGCATGTTTTTAAAACATCTTATTGCCAGTTTCATGTCTTCACTTAAATTTTGAAGAGATTACGATGTTATCTTCAAAACAGAAGAAACAGTGCAATTTCCTTGTGCAAGGAAATTCTTATCTAGAACAAATCCGAGTGTGAGAGCGGAGATGACTAATAGCCAGATCCTTCACATTGTACTTCCTGCAGATGCGAATCAACTGCCGAGGCCACAGACATTTGTTTCTGTCAGTGAAAAAGGAAATTATTGACAACACCCACTCCCTTTCTACAAATTGACGAGGTGACTATATCTCGTGCGGTTTGGAATCTGCCCCCTTGCCGAATCTGTGTTTTTTTTTTATCCCATCGGCAGGTTCGGTCGCTGATTACATATATCAACGTAAAAGGAGATATTCCAAACTTATTCCCCATGTACGATTTAAGTACTTTACACATATCATTTAATAGTCACTTTTGTGTGAAGTTTCTTATGTTGCTTTGTATCTATTTGGATAGAGTTTGGATGCCAATATTTCCGATATGTCACGCAGTGAACACGCTACAGTTTATTATGATTGCTGGTTATTGTTTTACCCTGGACTTGAACAAACAATAACCACTAATCAGTATTGCATCTAACACTGCGTGACACACCGGATGTGTAGCCTTCAATTCAATCCAAGTAGACAAGATGCGATGCAACAGATACATTTCGCATAAAAGTGGTTATTAAATGATCAGAAAAGTACTTAAATGATACATAGGGAAGAAATCTGCAATGTCTTCTTTCCGTTGATATATGTTATCAGTGGCTGAAGATGCAGACGAGATAAACTAATTAGCATGGAATTGGGGCGGGAGAAGGGGGGAGATTTTGAACCACATGAGTTAGTCCCCTTGTGCTAATTTTTAGAAGGCGAGTGAGTGTTGTCAATTGCTTTTATTTTTTACTGACAGAAATGAGTACATGTATTTGCTACGGCTGTCTCAGATGATTTCTCAATTTAAAGAATGAAATGGCAAATGACTAATAATTATTCACTACTGCTGAAGATTAAAGTAACTTGCATAGAGTATGTATCGTTTTGTATCGATTCTTTCCCTCTTGTATCGATATGGGTATCGATATAGAAAAAGTATCGATGCATAGATATATCGATTAATCGTTTCACCGCTAATGGGCGGTATGCTTTTCTTCTCGTTGTCAAATTATAGCTAAATGGCCAGTATGCTTCTGTTCTTTATGTCGATCTAAAGGTATATGGACGGTATGCTTTTGTTCTCGTTGTCGACCTATAGCTAAATGGCCAGTATGCTTCTGTTCTCGTTGTCCACCTATAGATATATGGTCAGTATGCTTCTCTTTTCGATGAAAATATGGAGCATAGACATTGATTTATTTAATATCTGAAAGTGTATGACGTTTTTAAAAGAGTAGGGTAGCTTGAAAACGTTAATATTAACAACTTTCAAAATACGTTTTCTTTTTTTCCCAGCAACAACTCATGCAAGTGCTACAACTGCGGGTAAATATGTACTTTTGCATTTAAAAGATAGTACAATAATATTCCTGTAAATAATTATAAAGAGAAACTGTATAAAACATTTAAAAATATACATGACTGTCTATGGGTAAAACACCAATAAAAGCAATAACATTACATAAAAGGAGGGAAGAAAAAAAATTAAAGCTGCCATATAAAATGCATCTTATAACAATGGTTTGGGCACCTCTTTGCAGACAAAACAAGAAAAAGTACACAAATATTTGTATTTCAAAGACATATTATTAGAATTCACTGTCGATTGATGACTGAAGCAGACTACCTAAAAACAGACATATTTTTTTCAACTAAAAACCAAAGAAAGATTTTGGAGAAGAAAACAACAACAACAACAAAAACAACAACAAAAACACAACAACAACTGAAAATATCCCTAGTTTGGATAATTGTATCTATGCAATAGTATAGTGACAATGGATGCATTATCGAATGTAACCATGTTCTGCTTTCAGCGTTCCCAGGATCAGAGTTTGATCCACACCCAACCCCTCCCGAGGGCTGGGATTCCAAAGACTCCTTTACAGGTAGAACATTTATCTTTTGCATTTTAAATGACAAAAATGTTGTTGTTAACTAAAGAAAATCATTAAACGTAAACAATATAAGGCACAGAAAAAGCGGTTATCTTGTTCTAGACTGTCTACTCACAGAACTTTTTTAATAGCTGAATTTATAAGCATTGTAGATTTCCCAATATTAAAACTATGCATAAAATTAAACTGAAAGAAAACTATGAAAATAAAAGCTCATTTGGATGTATAGCAAGCGAGAAATCTGTGACATATTTATGAACTTACTCATAACAACTACAGCATTGTTTACACTTTCCCCTGTCCGTTATTACAAATATTTAATAAAAGCATGAGTTAATTGCTGCAGAAGTAATTATTAGATTATCGCGATACATGTTCTTCGTACACGTGTATTTGATTGTTAAAGACCACCCACATTGTAAGCTGTACGTTACCCGTACTCTTAACAGAATAAAATTATAAATCATCTCGCGAGATTAGGCATATATGTGGTTCCTCTGCTTTCCTCGTACCGTTAATGTTTGTTATTTGAATCATAGAATATTTCATTTGGCTTTCATAAATGGACATTGATCTGTATTTTGATTCAGAAAAGAAGTCAACAACAACACAAAAGGAGTCAACAAAACCGGAGCCAGGTATTTCCTAATTGTGCAGAAATGTAATACAATGAATTTCACTTCCATCTATATATTTTACATGTATCTACTGAAGCATATCTTCATGAAGCTTATTACCGTATATACTCGTGTATAACCCGATACCAACTGCAAACTGCATAGACCCAGAGCTACCGTCCCATAATGCGCCGGCAGATATGGGTGTATGCAGTTTAAAATGACTAATCAGTAGAACAAACAACATAGACCCTGATCTGCCCGCGCATAATGTGCCTGGAGATCAGGGTCTATGTCTATGCTGTTTGCATTTGGATCTGAATTGTACGCGAGTATTGTATATGCGTTTGTCCCTCCTAAGTCATGTAATATTTTGGGGACAAGGTTTTTATATGCATTGCCTGTTGCTCGATCCCGGCTATGTGTTGAAATATATTTTTTTTTTTTAAATCTGTAAGTCATCTCAACAATTGGCTTAGACTTCTTAAGATTGCATTAAAATCTTGAGGTGAATTGTAGTAAAGTGTCTGATGGAAAAGATACCTGTGAATTTGTATTTAAAATTTGCCCTTTATCCGCATTTGCAATAGATTAACATTAATTAAGCGTTAGCAGAAACATTTTATGCTTTGCTTTGTAAGGTATTCTGCCTGCTTTTGAATGTATTATCTTGTGTCGAATAATAGCATATGATAGCATAGGTGCCTACAATGACCAGAATGTTTATATTTATTTTTTTAATTACAAGAATGTATTTGTCTCCTCATCAATGTCCGCTTATTCTACTGATTTGTATATTCTGGTTTCTTATTTTCTATTCATATCATGCCGTTATTAGCTCCTGAAGGATGATAAGAGCTACTTCCACAATATATGCAAGTCATACACAGAAAACAAGAACACTCTTCGTGAATTGTCATTTGGACAGCATGGCTAGATTCGGTTGAAATACAACTGAAATAATTATATAACAAGTTGACGATCAGATATATTTTATTTAAGCTTGTAATTTAAATTTACCTGAATGCACAAATTCTGTCGAAGCTCATATTTCAAAGGCCCTTGCTGAAGATGGAAATGTTAATGGAAGTGTTAATATAATTTAAACTACTTCATAACATGTATCCAACAGTTAAATATGCATGATCCAGGAGACGAGAACACTTTGTACCTTTCAAAAATGCACGTTGTTGGTTCTTCAAATTTACATCTGTATAAATATATTTTACATTGCATCAATAAAATACATATATTTTACGATGCATATTTTGAACACAAACCTATTTAGCGCCAAGAATTTGATTTTCAAAGATTCAATACATCAGTAACGTTCGAAATAATCCATTGGTTAATAAACTGCATCTTCTTCAACCACTACCTTAGACGTGAAAAATGGAACGTGTATTCACTGTTTACTCTTGATTAAATTTAACTTTTCTTAATTGTATTTCACCACCTTGGAAACAAAAGATGACTAATACGCTAAAATCTATTGGATATCAAAATTGTTGCTGGCGACTTAATATGAAAACTAGTCAACAAGTAGGCCATTGACTTAATAATTGTAAATTATGGCGTCGGAGTTCGCTAATTATTTAACTCCATTTGTAAATTCTTTATACTGAATCGAGTATGTTATCATTGTCTAATATGGAGAAATAAACATTCGTCAAAAGATATTACAACAAATCTTTTAAAGCATGAATAAAAATACTAATTTGAACTTCATCTGAAATCAAAATCTTTAACCAGCAAGTTGACTGGTTTAAAAGCTATAACTGCTTTTCTTACCGCTATAATCAGCTAGTATTCTTGTTGCAATGCTGACACACAATCTTGCATATTTGCTGCTATTCTAACACACAACCTTGCATATTTGCTGGCTTATCGGTGACAGAGACCACTGCCACGACTGCAGCGCAGAGTGTAAAGACGGTAACAAAGCTTCCTGTTACATCAACATCAACACCTACATCGTTGCTAGAAACAACCCCAGGTAAAAGTTAAAATATCATCATAATTTGCCAATAATAGATGTTCTAGGTAATCTGCGAGATCAAGCAAGTTACAGTTGGATTTCCGAGACTAAATGCTTTGTGTTGGGTGAAATATTAATATACCATGAAAGATCTAACACCCAATCCCTCCAAAACAATACCAAAGAACCCTTGGAAATGATTCAGCTATTTATGCACTTTTGTTAACTTAGTGGTCAAACCAGATAACATTTTAATGAGATAATAAGTTAGAATTCTGGAGCTATGAATCGTGCCAGTCATATAGATGTAACATCTAAAGTTACATTAAGTAATGATGGAGTACAACTCTACTTTAGCTATGTCAGCCAAACCTCTGCTGAAGAAGTTTTGTTTGTTCAAAAGAGTAGGAAGTGGCGTAGCAAGGCTTTAAGGTATTACTGCACTAATTAAGTTCTTTTCTATAGTACTTTCATTTTCTATTTTTTTAAAATGAAATCCAGTGCATTAGTTAGAAGTTCAAATAAACCAAGACTATTTTACTTATTTTAGGCACTAACTTTGACACAACGTATCCAGGATAGGTTATGTTGCATTTTCTTGAAATAGTTGCATTTGATTGAAAGTACTGAAATTTATTAGTGCAAATGAACTTTGTGGAACCGGTTTAATCACAAGTGTTTGCGTTGTCAACCTACGCAAAAGCCAAGAGCCTGAATTCAGTAAACATATTTTCTGTTTAGGCTTTGATGCTTCTTTCAGTTGAATGCAAATAACATTCTTCACTGGTTAGCTAATTTTCAGGAAAAATCAGAGGCAACATATTGGTGATTTTCTGAGGGACCAGAATAGTATGCCGTAACAGCTGATTGGCTTAATTAGTGTAGTGATACATTTAAACCATGTGGCGGCTTCCTATACAAGAATTTGGGTATAGTCATATACTTAGGATTTTGCAACAGCGGCGAAAACAGAGAAGCTCGAACTTCCGGCTGTCCACTCGCCTACGCCTGTGCTGTAACTATCATAGAAAAAGGTAGCTTAAAATATCTACCAACTGTACCAAGTGTTATGTTTTTTATTGACAAAACCACCTGCATTACTGAACACAATGGAACGGACCAAACTGCCAATAGGGGCCAATTTTAGCTGGCAATAATGCTACAGAAAGAAAAAATAAATCTACATGAAAGCATCATCATGTTCCCAGTACAGGTCGTAATTTGAGGAAATGCAGCTCTACGTACATTCTGTTACTTCCAACGAAATTAAATACCAATCATTTGCTAAGTTAAGTTTTACCCGAATAATCGTATAAAGCAAACATAAAAACATTTCAGGCAGAACTCACATGTAGGTAGCACAGCAGTTTACTAAACAAAAAGAGAATTGTTTACATTACATCAATAACACACCTATATTTTATGATGCATATTTTGAACAAAAACCTATTCAACGTCAAAGATGACTACGACTAAGACGCTAAAATTAATCGGTGATATGAATGATGTCTAGATTGTCGTGGGCCATTTAATGCCAAAGCTGGCACACAAGTTGGCCATTGGCTTAACAAGCGTCAAATATGCAGTCGAACCCAAAACTAACATTGATGGCAACATATTGTTAGAAGCATACTCAGCTGATGACAACTTGATTGGAGAAAATCTTCTTTCGCACAAAGATATATGTAGAGCGACTTATACTTAACCCGATGACAAGACACGCAACTGATTGACCATATCATGGTCAATGGCAAGTGAAGGAGATAACTTAGAGACGAAGGCGTTAACATTGAAGTAGATATTGACAGCGACCATTATATATATATATATATATATATATATATATATATATATATATATATATATATATATATATATATATATAAAGGCCGAAACTTGCTTGAGTCAGGTTCCACGGAAAGGCTCAGTACCATCAGCGAGCAGCGGTAGTTGAAAATACCACCAGGTAATTTCTGGGCGACAGGAAGCGGCGTCATGAAAAATGTCTCATGGGATAAACGTGACAGCTATTGACATAAGGCCCAAAAATAAATTTAAGAGGGAGAGGAACCCAGGCGACACAAATGACAGGGATGCTTATTGCTTATGCGTCTTTACTAGCAGGAAGCAAGATCAAAACATCTGCATGGAACAGCAAGAATAGGAACTCCAGGAAGCTGCCAACCGTGATAATCAAAAGAGTCTGAGTCTAAGACGACAAAAAGTTTTAAAGGGCAACACTCATACTACTCGAGACGGAGAAGAATTTGATAACAATTGAAGCAGGGCGTAATAGAAGAAGGACAGATGGTACGGGAACACCGGTCTGTGTACCAGCATACTGATCTTCTCCATTATGATGTATCGGCATTCAAGTCCGCTGTTGTGGCAAAACACCGAAAGGATTTTTTGATTTAAACACCTTGATCCATCTTAGGTCCGGGCCTGATCCATCTACGTCACGCATGTGCAACCTACGGTCCGCGGCCTGGTTTTATACGCTTATTTACATCATTTGGGAGTGGCTTTAAAAATTGCTTATCCGGCCCGCGCCCTGGAGGAAGTTACATATGCATGATCTACGTGTAATTTTCGGTTCAACCTACTCGTTTAGAACAGATGTAGGTTGAGTTATATTGAAAAACTCCACGATAAAGCTGTTTTTAATTTCATGAAAATTACAACTACAAGAAAATATAGTGATCAGTATTTATTTCTAATTGGACTACCAGTGTCATGAAAAGTTATATAGAAGCTACGGACAACAATTACAGGGAGCCCGAAACATATTAAGGAGGCACGAGCCTTTATTTTGCAATCCACCAATTTTTACAGAACCTTTCCAATATCATTTTGTATTGTACACGAAGGTCTTTTCTTCATGCATTGCTTTTACATCTCAGGATTAAAACTCAGATAAATATTTCAAACCTTTAGTATTTGTAGATTAATACTCACATAATACTTGGAAACCGGAAATATGTTGAACACCTGAAAGAGACTTATAATGAGTTATTTAGTACTCAATTCAATTTTGACATGATCAAATTGAGGACGTTTACGTCTAATGACGACTGACTGTATGCTAAGATTAATTTTGTATTTCTAATTCAAAGGGATGACCACACAAATCCCAAACGTGATAGTTACGCAGAATGGAACACATTCCGCGGGCGGCTCGACCTTGGCACCTGTATCATCACTCACAACGTTACCAGGTAACCAGATGAATTAAAATAATTGAAGGAAAATACTGGGTTGAATTGTTATATTAACATTTTGTAATTTTGCGGCCGGTTCACATGTAAAAGGCTTCAAAACTAATACTGTAGCCGATATGTCAGGATTAATAGCATCAATTGGTTGGTGTTGCTATTTGAATTGCTATCATGAAAGTCTCTGTTCAGTTTACTGTTCCAAAAGTAATGTGCATTAAACTTGAAACATCAAATAATTATATATCCCCACATCTAATACTTTGCTTTGCATAAAATGTGCAAATTTGTGTTTCTGACTTGTACACCTCTGAACGATTGCATGATCAAATTCTGGGCACGGTAATGGAGAGAACTTTAATGTTTAATCCTAATTATTTTCGCATTATTATAAATATGGTATTTTCAACTCACCATCAAAACCGCTGACCGCGACATATGTGCATTAACCCGAAAATACTGAAAGAACTTAAAGATTCTTGTATAACAGACACTGAATATAATTTGTCCTAATTTATGTTCTCGTCTCACTCTCCAGCTGTGTTTATTAATCGTGTATATTTGTGATTTTGGCTCTGGTCTACATTACTTGAATAAAGATATATACTTTGTAAAAAACAATACTGACTGTTTGTACATTACTTGAATAAAGATATTTACTTTGTTATAAGCAATACTGACTGTTTTTAAGTCCATAATTTGCCTTCAACTGAATGACTGTTGTTTCCACAATCATGAAGACCATATAAATTTGAGCCGATGACTTGTTTACTGCGATGATCTAACTCACCTAGTTATTTTATCATTCGACTTATGAATTGGAATAATTATACCAAGGTGCCAATTACTATAAAATTATCTGATTACCTTGCAATGATCATAATCGACCGCAAACCTAAGTGGTCATTATGTTCACAAA
This sequence comes from Margaritifera margaritifera, assembly GCA_029931535.1. Classification (NCBI taxonomy): domain Eukaryota; kingdom Metazoa; phylum Mollusca; class Bivalvia; order Unionida; family Margaritiferidae; genus Margaritifera; species Margaritifera margaritifera. Next base: position 2,724,536 of record JAQPZY010001521.1, on the reverse strand, counting down.
AACGACATATTTTGGAATCATTGATTGCATATTTTTTTTTGGTAACAGTGAATAGTTTACTTGTGTCTCAAATATGTAACAATAAAGGACTAAAATAAACATTGTCTTTTTTTTAAAATTACATCTTTCTTCACATCAGTCATAAAATATTACAGTTCATACTTTCGTACACTGAGGAACTTAAACGAGTGTTCGTTTCAAACGAAATGCATGAAATGGGTTGAACAGTATCATATTCCACGAACTTCTTACAGTGAGTGAATATCTATTATTCAACTCGTTTCAGTTTCATTTTAAATGCAAACGAGTTTAAGTTCTATTGATCACATTACTCAATAACGTTGCTGTGTGGCGTTGCTAAGTGTTGCTAATAACGCTTAGCCTTATGTGATAATTGTTGCCTCTTATCGTCATAAATTACAGGGGATACAGGGTCATGTGTTTTACCGGTAGAACAGACTATAACACAACCTCATGATCAGTCCACCCCCGGATCTACACCTACTATCATAACCATCCTAGGTATTCCGGGATTCCTTATTTCCCTTCATTTTACGACATTAGTATGTACAGATACGTTAAGCTGGAATTCAGGAGATTAGGGTCTACTTCGTATACTAGTATTCTTTATAAATAAATTGCTTTCAGTTTCCTTTATTTTTTATTCCTTCCTGTCTTTCTTTTATATAATGACAGTAAAAAGCAGAATCAAACTCATGCAACTAGACATAATGACACTGCTAAAAAGTAGGGGCTGTAGAGAAGTTGTTAAAATATGATGTCAATAAACCGCGAAACAGATACTAATCATACTTAGAAGTGAAAACGTTCAGGGAAGTTAAGTACTTCACGTACTTGAGAAGTGCAATAAATGGTGGAAAGTGATACATCTTCTGCAGCCAAGAATAGAGAATAATTCAGGATCAATGTCTTTCAAAAACTAGCCAAAATTTCTAACAGCACTGCAAAATCAATATTGCTTTATGAAGCAAAGCGGTATAAATAAACATAGAGATAAGTTGTTTTAATTTTGTTTCACAATTCCTATCTTTTAAAATAAATCTTGATATACCTTGGACGTAGATATAGACTAATCTAAACCTGTAATTTACATACTCTCACACAGGTAATCTCATGTAAACCTGTAATTTACATACTCTCACACAGGTAATCTCATGTAAACATTCCACATCTTTTTTTTTTTTTGGCAATGAATGGAGAAGAGGGAAATACAAAAAAAATGATGCATCACACAAATTGACGACCTGATTTACTTTGACTAAAGTATTAATATTTGGATCAAATATGTTTATCAGCTACCAAGGCGTGTACATTTTCAAGGAATTCATGGGTTCACAGTTTTTAAAATATCCCCCCCCCCCCCATCTTAATTAATTAACAATGTTTCAAATAATCAACGTATTCGCATGTACCTTGATAAATATAACTGAAACTTTTTTCTTCAGATTAGAAAAAAGTGGTCAAGGATTAAAAATTACGAGACGTGGTAGATATAGAATCACTTTGAATTCAATTCATCTCGATCCTCAGAGAACACTGGTGTTAGCTATTCCGTGCTGAACAACCAATCCATTATAATTATTTAGTAATGAATTTATATTGAATTTACGTATGCTAATCACATATGCTATTTCAGTATACTGAGAATTAGTTTTCAGCCGTTACACATATACACATTATTTTGCAAGGACATGCAACAACTTCAAGTTCAGGCGGAGGTACTGGAACTGTCACTTCCTCAAGCGGACAAACAGGAGGTCTAACTAACGTCACAGCTGCTATAACAACTATAGGTGGCGCCAGCAATCAACATACAGCGCCAGCTGTTGGGGGGTCCACTACTACCCAAAAAATAAATTTAAGTGCCGGGCCCCAGGGTTCAGCGACTAATACAACAGGACCATCACACATATTTACGACAGAACCACCAGAGACTCACAGTACACAAGCATCTTCACCAAGCTCATCATCAAGTCATGCCACGCCAATAATGACACCAAGCACACAACTAACGACACCAAACACACCAGCAACCACTTCGAGTTCGACATCTACCTCCACCTCACCAGTAGCAACACCATCGAAACTAACCACCACCCCTACGACAACGGAATCACCTACAACCGGTTAAAAACGTTGTTACATTATTGAGCGTGTTAATCCAAGCTAATGTTGTTTTTTTTCAGAAGGAATATTGTATATAATCCGCCAATCTGTCTTTGTATGCCCAATGAAGACCTCTGCGGGCTACACTATTAAAGCGAATTTAGGTTGAAAAAAAATGTTAACAGAGTACATTTTCAAATTTATTTAGCGTTTACATGACAAAAATGATTATGTGCACAGAATATCATTTGGAATGGTGTTTATATGCGGTATAAATGCGATTTTGTTTGACGTTTGTTCGAACATTTGTTAAAGTTATGATTAATAAAATTGTGTTGCTGTCATCTGAAATTGCATAAACTGCTTTATTACATAGTTGTTCAGTAGTGTACACACAGAGAGTGATTGACCATAGTAAAATGTAATACAACATTGCATCTTTCTTCATAAGCCCACGAGCAATAAATAAATAAATGAATGCATCGAGAAATTCTAATTCAAGCACCTTCTATATGTAAATTATTATAGCGCAGAAATGACTATGGTACTGTTAGAAATCTTACTAGTGCAATAAATGGAGATGATAAAATGCTGCAATTGTGATTTTAAAAATCACCAAGCCTGATTCATTTCAGTGAATCGTCACTAGCAAACAAGTAAACTGCCCATATCCAACATTCTTTTGCCTGTTGGTATCGGTTATTTCATATACAAATTGGAGTCATCGCCAAAATCAACTGCACAACATGGAAAGAAAACGGCGTAGCCTGTACAAAGTCCAGCGGCAAAGCCTGAACAAAGTCCACTCAGATCAACTGTTCAATCTAGCAACAACCATTATATTCCTAAAATATTTTCAATTTTTTGCACATAAATGTTCGCGAAATTTTTTTTTCTATAAAAAAGTTGTACATGGCATTTATCACGCATCATTAGACACAGTTATAAAATTTTCGTACATGTTGTTGCAAACACGCTTACACAAAACGACTACAGTCTAAATTCTCCCTCGAGGAGATACTTAACTTGTTTATAAATATTGCCATGTCGGATGTTATTCTAGACTATTCAATTGTGCATAGGTTGTTATTCTAGACTATTCAATTGTGCATAGGATGTTATTCTAGACTATTCAATTGTGCATAAGTTGTTATTCTAAACTATTCAATTGTGCATAGGTTGTTATTCTAGACTATTCAGTTATGCATAGGTTGTTATTCTAGACTATTCAATTGTGCATAGGTTGTTATTCTAGACTATTCAATTGTGCATAGGTTGTTGCCAGACAAAATGGTATCATAGGTAAATACATCTAGCTTTGTGTTTTTAAGGTCTTTTTTTCTCTACGATATATTTTACGCTTTATGTCTTGTAGAAAGTCTACAATTTATTGTATTCTTTCTGTGTTCTACCTATGAAAAATGTTAGTGTTTTACAGTTTTGATTTTGTAGGATGTTGCTACGATGCCAACGGAGATATTTGCATTTTTTTTTCCGAATTTGAATATATGATTTATCTCTTTCTGCAACCTATCCATGAAAGCCATTTAAGTGCATGCAAATTATCTATTCATGCCCTTAACAGAACGAAATTGTCGAAACTCAAGTCTAACTGCTTTAGAATTATTTTAATTTGTGAAAATAATACTCTGGACTCTGACTAAGCCCATCTACTCTCTGTCTGTCTGTCTCTGTCTCTCTGATCTGTCAATCACTGGGGCAGCCATCTGTAAAATGTTGGGTCCATCTACCCCCCTCCCCCGTTCAGTATTAATTAGTCGTTTTTTTATATATCTTACAGTGAATTGGGAAGGTTGTTGTCGCCACCGGTTTCTTACCTGAAATCAGCCTAGATGTAGCTGAATTGAATTACTTCAATTACAGGGTTAAATTTAATTTATTACACGTGGGCTTATGAAGAGAGATGTGCACTCGTATAAAAGTTAACTATAGTCCAGTACTCTCTTTACGTAAACTACTCAGGTTCTTACTCGTTTCACGAAGCTCCACTTTGTAAGTAAACACTCGAAGCGAAAAATCGTGTCAGCCATAAAGATTCCATGTTTCATTTAACAGCGTTCTTCCGCTAGACTAGTACTATTCTAATGTAATATTGCTAATATTGATTAATTCATACGTGAATCGACATGCTCTTCATTGAAAAAAAAGTTTGATGCGAGTGTGCACTAAAATAGAGACATGAGGTCAGAAATCCTGGCGAGAATAATGTTCAATCATTTGTATTAAAAACGCATCACGTTTTTCTATCTAGTCGAAGCTTGTAAGGACCGTCTGGAGAACTGTAGGAACTATCCTGTAGATACGGCCTGCCACGGGATATACGAAGCCTGGGCTCGCTTTAATTGTCCCGATCACTGTGGATTCTGCCCGAAAAGTGAGTATTCTTAATTGACCCCAACACCTTACATTCTGTATAAAAAGTACGTATTCTTTTCTGTTAGAACTACTGAGGATTCTGCCTGTAAAGTAATTAGTCTTCACTGTCCGAATTGAAGCGGATGTCTGAAAACTGGGCAGCATTCACCGTCCCGGACATCGTAGATCCTTTTCGAACAAAAAAAACCACAGTAGTGTTCACCGTAAGGATTATCTTCGGTCCTTTCCGAAGATGAGTACCCTCATTTAACCAACCACTGTAGATTCTGTTTGAAAAGTGAGTAATTTTCACTGCCTTAATTACTGTGGAATCCGTCCAAAATCAATCGTTGTGAATTCTTAATGAAACGTGGGTCGTCTTCACTCTTCTAATCACTATGGATTTTATCCCAAATATTACAAGTTTCTAATGTCTCGATCTCTGTTGTTTAATTCTAAAAAGTTAGCATCTTTTATGGTCTGTATCACTATGGATTCTATCCGAAAAGTATTTTTTACTGTCCTGTTAACTATGGATTCTGTCCGAAAAGTATTTTTTACTGTCCGTCTAACTATGGATTCTGTCCGATAAGTATTTTTTACTGTCCTATTAACTATGGATTATGTCCTAACATTGAGTAGTTTTCACTTTCCGGGTAAATTTGGATTCCGTCAGAAAAGTGAGTACTCTTTAAGGTCAAAGTAAATTTGGATTCCGTCCAAAAACGAGTAGATGTCACGGTCAAAGTAAATTTGGATTCCGTCCAAAAACGAGTAGATGTCAAGGTGAAAGTAAATTTGGATTCCGTCCAAAAACGAGTAGATGTCACGGTCAAGAACACAGTAGATTTAGTCCAAATGTAAATAGTCTTCAGTGTCCCAATCGCTATAAATTTTGTCCGAATAGTAAAATGTCATCACTATCTTGATTTATATATTTTTCAGTAATGTTAGTAGTCTTCCTTTTCCAATCACTGTAGATCCGCACAACAAGCACCACCCTAAATACTAATGTAGTAATCATTAGTGTGGGTTTCACTTGGCAGATTAAAAGAGACTCCGTCGGAAAGGTTAGTGGTATTTACCGTCTGATTACTGTAGATTAGGTGAAACAAAATAGTCTGCACTGTCCCAGTCACTCTTGATCCTATCACTGTCCGGATTCATGTGGAATCTGTCCTGAAATTATTAATATTCCTGTCCGAATAGTCTTTAATGCTCGGAATAATGTGGCTAGTCTATACTTTCCAATTACTGTGTATGTTATCCAAATATTGAATAATCATCATTGTCGCAATCACTCTGTAGTTATACAAAAAGTGATGAGTAGTCTTTGAGTTCTTGGAGAGGATCGTATGTAGCAGTTGTTCCACCAGTCAGGGCCTTCGTAAGGGGCGGGCGATACCGGCGACCGCCTGGGGGCGTCAAGTCCGGGGGACGCCGTTTCACGGAGTCTGCGGTATTTTGTTCCGAATGGGGGGGGGGCGCAAAAAGGCGACGCTGGCCGGGGCGCCGTTTCATCCAGCGAGAACTTCCTACGGCCCTGCCACCAGTAATGGGTCAGATCTTCGTCACGATCTATATTTAGTGGGCATGTCTAAATTCGATGATACTGATGCATTGTGCAGCAATGTCATCATGAACTGATTAAGTCCATGCTTCATTATATTAATTTTTAATATGACACGAATAATTTGCTTTAAGGTTGGTCATGGTTGAAAACTGAAGGACCGAAAAGAGTTAACTAGAACAAGCAGAAAAGAACCATTAGACCTAGTTTTCTATAGATTCTCTCCATCACGGAGACAAATCAACAAAAAGTCTACGATTCAAAGGCTTAGATACCAGTATCGCAAGCTAGGTTGGAAGAAATCCAGTCTGTCTTCCAATAAAATTGCAGCGGAACTTACCCATTATTCTTATCCGTCGCTAGACGGTTTGAGTGTGCTTTGGAATTTCAAACTGTTCTCCAGATGCTCTTGTATCTCTTTAAACGCTACTGGGACCACAAGTTGATATATGCAACTTTCTTGCAGAAACGCCTGAGCTTGTTTTTGCCTCATTTAAGAGATTCGGAAAAAGCAATGGAAAATAAATGTATATAAATTGTAAGACAAGCCAGAAACTCTAGCAGTCTTGTTGTTAACTTTTTATCTTGTTTTCTAGCTAAAATTCAACGCAAAAAAGACGGCAATGACAACTCAAAGCAAGGCTGACACGGCCTCTTTCGGCAGTGGCGTTGTTGATCTGCATCACACAAGAGCAGTTTGGATGGAATTTCTTGATTGGTTCTTTGTTTTTAAGGCTTTGCATGAGCTAAATTTCGGAAACAGGGAACCAAATAGTCTCATTAGGAGCAATATCTGGGCGAGTTCTATTCTAGCACTTTAAACTCATTAGAAAAGTTTAGTCGAAACAAGGTACTTTAAGTTTGCTATCACTGTTCCTCACATAAAAGAATATTTCAGAAAATTTAGAAGAAAAAAAAAGAAAGAAAAGCGTGATTCATATTGTTTACCATAGGTCACACGCTGTTCGTGATTAAAGTATGGATTAATAAAAGTACATCGACTGAACGCAATATGAGAATAAGGCTCGCACCTCCATTTATATTCTGACGTTTTATTTCGGTGATAACATTATTTCTCTTTATTCAAAGGCACAACTCTCAAACCCTGTGTGGACAAACTTCCCAACTGTAAAGAATACGACAGCGGGGACCTGTGTACCTCACAGACATACCGGCTGTGGGCAGAGGACAATTGTTTTGCCTATTGCAGACTTGGTCACTGTGGAGGTGAGTTCTCAGTTCTCAGACGAAAAATGTATAAAAGCAACACATTATCCTGTGTAAGTAGAATCTTTATATAGTATATAGTTTTCCTTAATTTAGAAATATAAAGCAGAGAAATAACACCAAAAATTGCAAGATTCAAAATACAGTCATGTTTGCAATAAATTTCATCTTTGACCATGACCATCACCATGACCTTTGACATTCAACATTCAACTTTTGGACGAAGGCCTTTTCTGCTTCTCGATAACTTAATGCGCCAGACCTATTGATAATGCAAGGATATAAACAGGAAGTTGACAACTGGCAGATGAAACTGACAGACATAGTAACCATTATGTTTCAAAGCGTTGACAGGAGGCGGAAGACAGATTTAGCTAGTGTTAAACGGGTGCAAATGCGTTTCTTTTTTTAAAAACAGGATTTAAAACTTCTTATACGCTTTTTTATATAGGAAAGTCAGGTAATATTATGATGACGACCAAGCCCACCACTACGCCATCTACCACCACTACTGAGGATCCCAGTAAGTGTATCTTTAAAATTCTTTGTCACCGGAATTCAAGTGCATCAATTATTATTTATATAAATGTCATTTTAACAATGTGTGTGTCACTTGAATACAATATTAGATTACAAATAATCATATATATTTTAACATTATTCTTAAAATTGGTGGCTCGACTATTTTCTGTAATTCCTGTCCACGTTAATTTGCAGAATATAAATCTTTGCTCATTTAAAAAAAAAAAAAAAAAAAAAAAAAAACAAATACGAATTTTTCTGCGCATATTGTTTCAATTTAAAGTAAGCTAACTTCAAGATGTTATTCAAATCCAAAAGATACTCTCTGAGTTATTGAAGTAAACTGCATGTATCCCGAATGATTTTGGTAAACGGTGCCATGACCTGCGAAGACTGTTTGATCTGGGGTCAGCTCGTTTTTATTGGTTTTCGAGGTTATGATTGCGCTAAATTTCGACGAAAAGAAGTTAAGTTAAGAATAATAGTGTACATCTGCTGTTTCAAGCCTTGAAATGTCTATATTGTACGTTACTTGAAATGTCTATTTTGTACGTTACTTGAAATGTCTATATAGTACCTTACTTGAAATGTCTATATTGTACGTCACTTGAAATGTCTATATTGTACTTTACTTGATATGTCTATATTGTACATTACTTGAAATGTCTATATTGTACGTTACTTTACGAGATTTTCTTGGAAAATGAGGTGACGAGAAGAATAGATCTTTCTGCGAGATTCTTACCGAAATCATTTTATCGTGACAGAGGCGTTTTGGGAGAAGATCAACGTTGCTGCAAAATTTATGTTTACTACAGCGTGTGAGACCTTTTAAGACAGTGCTCCCACAAGCTGAATTGTGTTATATAATTCAACGCAATTCCTTACGCAAAGTAAAAACTGTTATTTGCACTGTGTTCATAACTACAGAGAGACCAGAATACGCTAAGTAAGGTTAATTGTGATGGTGTAACTATTAATTTTTACAGGTTTAGGTAACGATGTAGGTGCCAAAGAAGATGTAAAAGAAAGACATAATATCTCAAAGGTTTCATACCAGTATCTTTGTATTCCAGATTGTAGAGATGTTTCGGACAGGTGCGTGACTATAACTGACCATCAGTGCTTCGGTATCTATGAAGCTTGGGCCAGGTCGCAATGTGCATACAGATGTGGATTCTGTAATAGTAAGTGGACTTATGGTTCTCTGGTGTTATAAAGCATGATGCAAAAAAAGTGACACTTTGCCATTGTCCATCCACGGCTAACTTGAATATTTTTAACTTTTAATGCCTCTTAACTTTATTATGGGATTGTAATCAGATCCAGATCATGTCAATAAGTATGCAGGATGGCGTTAAGAAGCCACAATTGGATTATGTGCCCTTTGGTCATACTCTATGGGGCTATACTTGGCGAATGGGATAATGAATTGGCACTCTACCGCTCAGTTTTCACTGCTTTTTGTCAACATTTCATAGCTTTTCAGAGGGAACAATCTGAAGGATATTCAAGAAACTAAATTGAAATGGACCATGCCTACTATTACTCCGATATTCTAAACAGCTTATACCGCCTATATGTAGCAAGAAAAGCTTTTATTAATTAAAATAAATTAAAGAGTTATTGTCGATACCATGGTAAATATAATTTCTTTTGACACATTGCATCTTAAAAAACGTCTTTCAGAAACAAACGCAGTCTTATTATGGAAAATAAAGAGCCATTTTATTCCTTGAGGTATCTATTCCTAGAAGTGCAGTTTTTATACTTGAGTGTTATGATCATCATAAAATGGGTTTGGCCTTTGATTACAATTTGATTTTTGAACTTTACATTATATGAGCAATAATCACTGTAGCATATGACTGACGCAGAATCCGTCGTGTAACATTGGAACGGCGTCATCTCGCAACAGAGGCGGTACCTGGGCTGCCATTAAATAAAGATATACCAATAACGGAAACAAAAACACCTACACTATACACTTTTTGAGGGAACAGTACAAATACGTTCTCTTATGCCACCTTCTCTGTTCTGTTGTACTATAATTGGCTTCAGTATGATTCCTGATATAGGGAGGACGATGATCTAGGAAAAATCTGACATTCATTATATAACAATTATGTCATCACTGCCATTCAAGCAACCGGAAGCCGCCATTTGTATTCGCTTGTTCATTTGAAGAGGTGATTTGTTCAGTGTTTATTGCTCTATGTTCTAGGACTTGGAATTGTGCCATAACAGCATTTACATAGTAAGGCCAAAAAGGTATAAACAATAGCATAGGGACATTTTGCCGAAGGTATTCCAGTATGAATTCTGAGAAATGCAATTATATTATCATTTAACATTTCAAAGGCTGCAGTACAGATAAGACTGAGTAAACAAAACGTTTGAACGTACCGGAAAGAAGGTTCTAGCTAGTATGTCAAACTCATTGACTGACCCCTTTTTTTCTACAGCGACATGTTACGACAAGAATCGGAATTGTGACAGGTATGAATCCGAGATTTGTGCGGCACAAAGCTACCAAGGCTGGGCCAGGACAAACTGCCGGAAATTCTGTAACATGTGTGACCGTAAGTAACAGTAAGATAGAATGAGTGGTAGTTACCTTGTATGAAACCGTGGTGTATCGCTGAATATCTTAGGTGTCACGAATATCCGAGTGCCCCAAATATTTGGAAAGTTCAGATATGGTAACCCTAACTAAATATGCTGAGAATTATGTGTCCTTTCAATTTTTTTTACAAACATTACATGACTTTCATTTGATTTTTTCGAATTTTTTGTACAAGAAGATTGGAAAGGTTTGGGGGGGGGGGGGGTTAATATCATGTAACTATTGGACCTCTCACGTCATGGACATGGGTAGTCATGTGGCCAGCAATGCAAATGACGAGTACCATGTCGAATTTTGTGAACGCTGTAGTTTAGTCTCGTCTGTCAACGAATAAAAGACATAACGAATATTATACTCGCAGTTTATGAGATCAATCATCTTACTATCGATTTCATCCAGGTATGGCTGGATGTAAGGTTGTTTAAGTTTGGTACGCCCTGTAGTTAGCGGATACCCTATGTCATTCCTGCGCAATGGCGGACAATTCCAACTTTTCGATAGGCAATGGATTTTGACCTAACACTCTAACATACATGTTAAAATATCTAAAATTTGGTGGGAATAGTCAGAGGAAACTCGGACTGGTAAGGTGGGGGGGGGGGGAAGGGGGCTGGGAATTTCTTTCGAAATAGAATATTCTTGTTTTTTTTAACTCAAGATATTTTTTTAAAAAAACTAATATAATGGATATAATGGTTTTTTTTCCTTTTGCTATAAATAAAAACAATAATTTATTTCGTGCTATTTGAGAGCCGGAAATTTTGTTTAACAAAATGCCAGACTCCCCATCACCCCACCCCACCCCACCCCCGGATTCAATGGTCGGTCCCAAAATTGTTACTCACACCTATGAATGGTTTGAGAACCATGTTTTCAGTTTCTGAAAGCACATTCTAGTTTCCATGTAATGGTGAAGCATTACTATTTCTGTCAGGTGTGGAATGTGCTTATGGCACTCAATAAATGTTGTTTCATACTATTTGTATTTATTCCCCAACCACCCCCACACACGTGACCCTACGACATCTAGTTGTTTGAACTGTTTCTGGAACGAAGTATCAGCACCCTAGTATAAATATTAGGTCACATATATCAGTTTGCTTGACCTGCTTCTGGGACAGGAAGTCAGCATATACTTGGTATAAATATTCAAGGTCCCAGAAATCGGGTTGCTTGACTTGCATCTGGGACAGGATGTCAGCATACTTTGTATAAATATTTAAGGTCCCAGAAATCTGGTTGCTTGACTTGCTTCTGGGACAGGATGTCAGCATACTTTGTATAAATATTCAAGGTCCCAGAAATCTGGTTGCTTGACTTGCTTCTGGGAGAGGATGTCATCATACTTTGTATCAACATCCAAAGTAATGAAACCATTGGGTTTTGTGTAAATACTGAATGGCTCAGATGAAAAGGAATAAGCCGCGACAGTGGTCGTAGATTAGTTTTATATGTTATCTGTGATCGCTAATCAAGTTCATGTACCATGTGTCGTATTTTGGTTGTAAGTGCACAGGTGGCTGACACAAGCTTAATGTTGAAAAGAAAGCAGTAGCCTGAAGGAAACAAAAAACATACCGAGTGACAAAAGTTCCTCAGATTACTGCTATGACCCGTTCTGACACTGGACGCTGTCTATCATACTATAAAAGAGACAAGGTTAGTAACTTCGAAACAGCCCGTTCCACACTTGACACTCGATTTCTGGCTGCTATTCCCGTCGATGTAGGCACTCTGCCATAATATATGGCTCATTTTACTCCGGATATACTTTTCTATTCATCAAGTCATCATTTACTTTTGTATGCTGGACCAAACTTAAGTTAGAGTCCCCAAAACGTAAGAATTTGCACAAATTTGTTCCTGGTCCGACAGAGTTACGCTCACCTACGGATTGCTCAAAGTTACTACTTACAATTTTCAGCAATTAATTAATAAAATAGACTTATTATTTACCTAATTTTGTAAAATTCGAAATGGTATGCATTGCAATCATTTTATTGTATGTTGTAACTTTTGAACCAATCAGCTTTCGCCGCTGACTTGTGTATGTCGCAAAGCAGCTCTTCGCTGAGGAGGTTAAGAATTTTGTATTCACAGAATTACAAATGATTGGACGTCTGCAAACACTTATGTAATTCTTCCATGGAATAGGATTCCGAGAGTTGATTCGAGTGAGTGGTAAGTTAAAACTTACCTTTGCATTTGCCTTTGTTCTCAAATTCACGAAGGAATGTTTCGTAGAGTTGCATATCTCTGTATGTACCAGATATCCGTAGACGAACGTAGCTTTGTCGGACCAGGCAAAACTTCGCGCAATTCTTACGTTTTAGGGCTTGTAACTTAAGTTTGGACCAGCGCACAAAGGTAAATGATGGCTTGATGGATGGAAAAATATATTCGGAGTAAAATGAGCCATATATTATAAATGAGTGCCTTCATGGACGGGAATAGCGGCCAGGAACTTTGACACTCTGTATGATTTTTTTTCCCCATTCGGGCTATTGCTTTTTTTTCAACATTAAGCTAGCGTCAGCCACCTGTGGTAAGAAAGGCTCGCGTCACATATGTGAACTAAATGTGGGCGCAAAAACACGCGTGAATAAAAGCTCTTGTAACAGATGTTAACAGTAAGTCAAGATCTTTTGATATATGTGATCTTATGTAAGCCTTAACATTTATAATTATTTTGTTAAGGGATCGACCATTTAATTTTCTTGAGGGGGTGGGTGGTGCCTTGGATTTTCTTTCGAACGTGGATTATTTTTTTCTTTTATCGGATATAATGGATATAATAGGTTCCTTCTTTTTTTCTAATAAATCAGAGCAAGAATATTTTTAAAAGTTATTTGAGGGCTGGAAATTTTGTAAAGTCCCAGTCTTCCCATCCCCCCGAAAATGATATGGCCGGTCCTTAAGCGATGTTCTATATATGTGTGGACGAAGCTGTGTATATATTATAATGACGTGGCTTGCACGAGTTAAATTCCGCACCTGGTCTCTAAAGAAATGCAAATAATGTTTCAATTACTGAAGACAATTGTATTTACTAATTTTGTAATTTCCAAAACAACTGTGATATTCTATTACTTACAGGTTATAAAAATACATTGATGCTTCAGTTACTGAAAAAGATCGTATTTAATAATTTTGTATTATGCAAAATATCTGTGATAGCCTATTACTGAAAGATTGTTTAAATGTAATAAAAGAAGCGCATCGTGAGTGCTGGACAAAATTGGACAACTATTTTAATTACAATAATACAGTATTGTAAATCGATGGCACATGATATGGCAAAAAGCTCTAAAATTTCTCACTAGTTAGGTGGGGTTTGAGGAAGAGGGGGGGGGGGGGCTTGAATATTTTGGAAAAAGATTCCGTCCTGCAAATAGCTTAAAATATATTTGTTCTTTGCGTTTTAGAAAAAACAACTAATTATATCCATTTCATAAGCTGAAGAAAAAATATTCTCGAGGCAAACGAAAAACAATATATCCCGTTTCGAAAGAAAATTTAACCCCATTCCCCTCTCTCCCCGAAAATTAATTGGTTGGTCCCTAATCAACGGGTGGAACTGTATAAAACGTTCCTTTTGTGATCATCCATAATTTCATAACTTTTTATCTTTCAAAACTTATCGTTTCATTTATGCTTTCGTGTGTTGTACAATAAACAACGCTTTCATATGGCATCGTAAGTGATACTGTTTATTATATTGTATTCGTTTTATGTAACAGACTGACCAGGGCATGGCCTTTCTTCATTGTAGCATGATACGGATTTTTCGGCATGGTTACTGATATACGGACGGATATTGCAAAAGTGCTACAGATTTCATGATCGAAATGTATATTAATAAACTAAGCGTTTCTATTGAAATCGTGCATCTACTCAACCGTTTGATATTGTTTTGACAATGCCTCTAATATTTTAAAACTTTGTAGGCTGTGGGAATGATATTCAAAAACATACTATGAAAATAATAGATGCTTCAATTTTGTTGTTTTTTTTTTTTTTGCTACTTCTACCGATTTCCTTTAATTGAAGCTTTTATTTCTTAACTGCAAAAAAAAGTTAGAAATGGAGTGGGTGAGTGGGTGTGAAGGGGAAAAATCTGTCTGATCACCCTGATGTAAGAACAATTTCATCAATCTGAGATGATCTTTGATTTAATATTTCAGCACCGACCCCACCACCGACGGAGTTTGGAAAGACAAGTAAGTTGGTACTTAAAGGCTAACGAGACAGTGTGTGCACTGAAACAGTCAGAAAAAGAGCTGTTAGTGGTTAATTCAGATACTGATTTGCTATGGCAGATATTATTCTCGGGTCATTGACCTTCATTCTGATCTTGAAATACGTCTTCAATAAAACAAAATGTAGGTAGCAATGAACAAAAGGAAGAAGTTATTTATTGACCACCTATACTAATGACATGGAACCTGTTTCGTGCATTCACTTGACGTTAAAGATCATGCAGGATTACTTTTTTTTTAACAAGGATTTAAAGAATTCATGACATATATTTTTCAATAAAGTCCCCACATTTTTAATCCAAAGTTGTCTGCCCTGCTTAATTTATAATCATAATTATCTTTTGTAAACGATGCCTTATTTACACACACACACACAAATACATACACACACACACTATATATATATATATATATGTATATATATATATATATATATATATATATATATATATATATATATATATATATATATATATATATAAAAACTAATTCGATACAATACCAGACTCACAGAGGTTGATTCTAACAACAACAAATTTTCATTTTCGTTGCTAGGGAGCACGGTAACTCAGCAGACGCCTGGACATATGACGTCACAGATCCCCACATTTACCGTTCCGACAGGTAAATTGTAAATTCCAGCAAATTATCTCCATCGTTGAATTTGAATGCTACGATAATTGTTAAAAATGAAACTTAATCTTCAAGAAAGCGTAGCCATTACAGACTTTTCACGGTTATTCGGTTATTCTCTCGTTGGTCACTTTTCTTTACAGTTAAGCTAGCTTTTGTTTAACTTCAATCTGGCAAACATTTCATTGAAACATTTTTAAAAAGATATTTTTGTTACTTTGTTACTATGCCGTATTGCCTATTCGGAATCCTTCACTTGATTTCATGTAGGATAGAACAATCAATTATGAAAATCTACCATAACGGAGCTGTTAATCATTTTGTAAACATCGAAAAAAAAAAAAAAAAAAAAAAAAAAAAAAAAAAAAAAAATTTAAAAAATGGTAAAAAAGAGATCAAACAAGCCTTTAAAAGTTTGTCTTAAGTAAAGTAAAGCCGAAGTACTTTTTGCCTAACTATTTTTTCCTCAATTTACTTTCAGTGAAGAATCACTGATGGTATCCTGTCCAAATATCAATGTAGAGGAGAAAGGTCTGTGTTGTCTTTGCCACAGTGTAACTAAATAAAATTCCACAATAAACCATGTTGATTCTCACGTCTTCGTTCATCAATTATTACAATATATAGGCGAAATTTACAAGTGCACACGTAGAATGTTTGCATTTGTTTTGTTGTTTTTTTATTTGTTTGTTTTTTTAAAAAAATAATGAAGCCACTTATGCTCTTGATAATACTTCGTCTGTGATTGTTGTTTTGTGGTAAGCTTCCCCCTCCTTTCTTTCTCTTTCTCTCTCTCTCTCTCTCTCTCTCTCTCTCTCTCAATCTTAGACTGTTCGATTTGTCACCCCCGAAAGAGTCACACTGTCTTGTAAAGATCCTTAAAATCGACGTCTTGCTGGGTCTTTTGGAACAACTGTATATTGTATTTTCTATCATTTCACCTTCCTCTCATTTCTACTGGCGCAAATCTCATTATATAATATACTCTACGAATATGTCCAAAAACAGTACTGAACCACAGGCTTCCTCATTGTTTGATCGGTGTACAACATAAACCATCAATAGGAAGAAGGACCTATATAAAGAATATTAACCCACAGGTCTATATAAAGAATATTAACCCACAGGTCTATATAAAGAATATTGACCCACATGTCCTTCTTTCCATTACTGGTTTACGTTGTATACCCAGCAAACGACGAGGTAGCCTGTGACTGAACTATGAAATAGCTTTTACCTAGGCTGCAACGTGTACACGTGTCAACGGCTTAGTTTAGTCTGCTGCATGTGAACATTTACAAAAATCGGTAAGCATGTGAATGAACACGCGCGTGGCTGTCATTGACGCAGGAACTACCCGTTCCAATTAAAATTCTTTTTTTCACATATCTGTTTAAGACTACTGTTCATTCAGATAAATCTGTTAATTAATTTATTAACGTATGGATGAAATTAAAATCAAATGTGGTATTGCTGGGAAAAAGCCGAAAGTTGACGAGAATTGATTGTACCGCACAAGACATAACATCGAGTTGATTTACTGATAACGCTGACAATAATAAAAAAAAATACAGTATTTACCTTCGAAAAACATGTTCTTTAACAGAACCTTTGATGAGTTACGCCTAAAGTAGAATTACTGATAACGCTGACAAAAATTTCTTTAAAGTACATTATTCACCTGTGAAAAACATGTTTGTTAACAGAACTATTGATAAGTAACATTTTATTTGAAATAAACACAGTTTCATCCTTGTAAGCCACTGCTGGTTCTAACCGTCATTGTAGAGCCTACAAAAGTATTTTATGTGCATGTCCAGTTGTCCATTGTTTAGATATAAAGATCTGTCAGCTCTAGCCTACAGTGCAGATGGGGGGGGGGGGGGACTTGAACTTCGAAATCGTTTAGATTAAATGGCATCGTTTCAGTTATTGCATACCGTGTATAAGTTTAGAAATTTTGATAAGCGTTGCAGCCTTAGCTTTACAACGTGACCATTTGTCATGGCCTTCACACTCCTAAACAACAGTGTGCCCATTTCTCACCAGATTTTCTTAAAATTTTAATCATGCACATTTTCCTCTATCTTTCCGGGTTCACTGGCACATTTCGCCCCGCGCAATTTCCTCTGTAACTATGTCACCTTTCCGCAGATATGATATAACCCATTTTCCATTGGTCGCAGATTACTAAGGTCATACTTTTAACAGAGAAATATTATTACGCTACAGTCTGAGCCACTGCATCCGACAACCATTTTATGTATTTCTTTTCAACCTCCACTGGATGTATATGGACCGTATTCGAAATAATGGTTAGGTACGACACTTGAAACCAGGCACAAAATCCAAATATTTTGCATGTTGTTACTTTACTTAGAAAAAAGTTAGTAGACGAATTGCATTAACATCGGTATCTCGTACAGAGTGCTTAAATTCAATCTGTAGATATGATATAAATATTATGTCAAAGCTTTGGACTTTAAGTCTGATTTCAAATTTCTTGTTTACTGAGTTTTGTTTAGGATGGGAACAATGCCCCGTTTCACTGAATTCTTCAAAATGTTTCCTCAGTTTGAGACTTTACGTTATATTGCTTAATGTACATTTGACTATATATATATATATATATATATATATATATATATATATATATATATATATATATATATATATATATATATATATATATATATATATATTAGAACTAAATACAGTAGACTGGGTGAAAATAACTCTTTAGCTTTACATTTATACATCTGGGAATAATTTTACTCTGCAAGAAGAGAAGAGAAATTCCTAAACATTTCCTCAGAGATAAAGCAAGATTCTCTTAAGGTGAATATAATGTATTTTGACTAATTTTTCATTCTTGATACCTGCTGAACGTTTAGTGAAAAATTCATTGTTAGGAACAAAGTAATAAAAAAGGTATTACAAATCTCAAGTTGAGGAAGAAAATTTGAAATGTTTTGTGAAACTGAGGTCAGAAGTGGTTAAGGAGAGAGAGAGAGAGAGAGAGAGAGAGAGAGATGCTTATCGCCAAAGGTAAATGGTGTTTGCTCTGACAGACAATTTCACTTAAAACATGATTTCTCTGGTATATTATTTATATAAAATTTTTGGTATAATTTTTTTTTTTCAAAATAGAGTAATTTACATTTGCGGAGATGGCTTAATTCAAGAATTTGGGTATGCTTCATCAGTAATATCAAGACCAAAGCTCTTGGGATATGCACGTTTTGCTTGGGCACACAAGGAGTCCAAGGGCTATAAACAGAAAATTGAATGCAATAAACATTTATTAAGAAAATAAAATAACAAAGAACAACGAGTTTGAAAAATAAATGTATGAACCCAGCGAGAATAACATATAAAAGAAATCTGAAAACTGAAGAAAATAAAATATGGTCAGTTATTGGATCTTCTATGGATGCAGGTCGGTTGCATTATACAATTGCGGTGCTTATCGCGCCGTCGCTAGGCGTAAGTCCACTGCCTAAAAAATCGTTCTAACCAGTCCGTCAGATAAATCTCAAAGGCTTTCATAAAATAAAGTCAATTTTAATGATAAGTCAGATATCTGGTGTAATAGCTTTTGGGGAAGAAAAAAATATAGCAGCCAATCTTTAGTTGGCCCTCTCCTGTTGCACTGAAGACTTGACTTGTTGACGACTTACGATATCATATTGGTGACAACTTGAGCTAATTACCAATTCAACTGGCGATATTGAGTATACATTTAAAACTTATTTTAGACGATATATTGAACATCTTTCACTTTTTGTGTCAGAATTAGTTGCCACCAGGAAGGAGTCTTTGGCATGAGTAAAACACAGCTTCCGTTGCCTTCTGGGAATACCGGAAGTGATGATCTTCAGGACTTGTCCCGCAGGAGACAGCATGTGCAGATGACCAGAGTCTCCGTCGAGCACATACACGTTGTCATCGCTGTCCACTCCAACGCCTTCGGGATTCTTAAGTTCCTTACTTTTGTACTTAAACAGAAGTTTTCCGATAAAACCAAAACAGTACACAGCGCTGTTTCCAGCGAATGCTATATATGCGCGTGTTTTCGCGTTGTTCACTGTGAGATAGTTGGTATAGCTGAAGCCTTCCACCTCTACTTCCTGATAAAAAGTCTCTCTCCCATCCTTGTTTAGTATTGCCCAATAGTATTTGTAGCTGTTCATGTTGTATCCTGAGATGACCAGACGTTCACCCTTCAGAGCTGCTAATCCCCGGCATCCTGAAAGCGTGTTGATTGTCTGGATGTGCTCAATAGAATTGGCAGCCGAGAGAAACACGATCTGTGATTCCAACCAATCGGGGACCGACACCGCCACTATGTTATCACTGACGTGGCATGCATCCCACGGTGAACCTGACAAAACATAATCTGCCTCGAAGCGATAGAAAGAGTCGAAAAGACAGCATCGTTTGTTGTTGAAGTCCACTAGGAAGATTCTGCCATCTGGCAGATAAGTTGCTCCAGTATATGACGGTGTCTCGCCATACTCGGGTCCTGTTGCTTCAAACTCGATGGAAAGTTCCATCGTCCGACTTGACGCTGGGGTGTCAAATTTGCCAATCTTTGGAGCTGTCTGTTTTAATCTTTGCGAGACAACGGCTTCTTTTTTACTCGTTTTCTGTACCGATTGTTTGATCTTTTTCGCCTCACCTGGGGTTGGCTTTAAGCATTTTGACATGAGCACCTCTTGCTGTACTTCACGCCTATCTAATTCCTCTAGTTCATCGGGGAAAGAATCAATATCATTGAATAACTTGTGCCATTTTAAGTTAACATTTATAGCACTTGTTATCTTGTATTTCGTTGAAAGTTGTTCCTTGCAGTTTACAACATGCTTTTTAACATTATAGTGTGTAAAAAATCTCTGCAAATCATCGCCAAACGATCTAGTTACGTCTAAAAGCTTGCACGAACCTTCTGCTGCAGCGATAATGGATTGGCATTGTTTGTTCTCCTCAGTTGTCTTCTTTCGGATGTCGTTCAAAATTTTTTCTCCATCTGACCTGACTCGTTCTTCCAACCGATCGAACAACTGGTTCATCTTTTCCCTCAAGGATTTTATCTCGTTCGGGAATTCGGCGAGTTTCTGCTGTAATTTATTAATATTTTTGTCATTTGTTGAAATTATTTTGCGCATATGTTTGATTGTCTCCTGTAGAAGTTGCATACTTTGGTCCTGCCCGTTTTCTCTCAGTTTTCTTTGGGCATACTTCCGGATTTCCACAATATTAACACAGTGTTTGTGCTGCAGACGACAGATCGCGCAGCAAATGACGTCATGGTCGATGCAAAACGATGTGAAACTTTCTCCTGAATGATCGGAACATGTGAGTCCATCCATAAAACTAACTTGAATCTCTGGGTGGGTGGCTATATTGTCCATGGCGACAGTCGTGTGGTTTTTCAAAGATTGAAAACTTTGATGGTTTCTGGCGCACTTGATGCACAAATATTCCTTACATTCTGCACAGAATTCAACTGCCTCTCCTGACCTTGCTTTGGAATGACAGGGATCGCATGACTTGCCTAATTTTCCACTATGTGCATTAGGGACCACAGTGTTTAAGGGAAAAAGTGTTGGCCATGTATCTTTTGGTTTACTCGGGACAGGCGGTCGGATAACTGCTTGGCATGTTGGACACTTGAAGTGACTGTCCTTTCCCTGGACACCAGATTTGTTGATATGAGACGCCAAACATTCTTGGCAGAATGTGTGGTAGCATGAAATAATTCTTGGTGCGTTGAAAGTCTTTAAACACAGAGGACACTTAAGCGCGTCGACAACCTGTTCCATTGCTGGTTGAAGATTTTCTATATTGGGTGCACTAATGGAACCTTGGTTTGATCCCATATTAGCTTTCTACTCTAAATTTGTGTCCATGATGAGAAAATCAAATATCCCCATACACTTTCATGACCACTAAAACTAACTGTTGTAAAACCGGTTTTACGAATAGACAACCAGGAACTCCTATCAATTCACATAAATGAAATACACGAGAACATATGTCAGCTACAACTATCAGTCTAGTGTTACAGTGATCTATCGCTACTGACGTTCTTCTTTTATCAAGAGTGTATTGAAATGAACAAGAGCTTTCAGGTGTCTCGAAGCGCCACAGGTTTAATTGTTACACAAAATTCAACATGTTTCATATAAAGGAAAACACTTGAAGCGTTAATTGTTATGAGGTGTCCATTACCATAACAGACCGTTGTAACAGATAATAATTGGAAAGATACTTTTAATAGGAAGGTAGTTGCATAAGAAGGTGAATATTATTCTAGAAATCCGATTTTCCGGTTCATTAGCGATCATTGACTCCGCCTTGATTTGACGTTAATCGTAACAAAGCGAAAGTATCGTTCTGGTAGCATGCAGTAGTAGTGGCAGAATTGTAGAACTTATATATTTAACGGTTATTGAGTGGTACTAAATCTTAATTGTATTTCAAAACGTTTAGATTTCTCTTTCTTTCCCCTTTCTTCATTCTCTTCTCATTACCGTCCTTACTTCGATGTCAGACAGATTAGGTGTTCAATTAACCTGTTCAGTGGCTGTATTGTCTGCGTTTGGGAATTATATTAGAAAAGAAACTTCGCTAATATGCATCCTGCAAATTGCAGTTAAATCATAGTAAAATGCAGTGTCTAAGCTACTCTCATCTGAATTACCAGTCAGTTCATGTTTGAATCCTGAAAAATAGTTGAAACTGATACAAGAAACAGAGCTAATTGGAATTTAACATTGAGTCTATAATATTTGGTTTCAAATAGGGCACTCTGAACCCAAATATAACATTCTGGACCCAAACGGGAATTTAACAGGGTAATGGCACTATGGATCCAAAGGGGAATTTGATATGGAAATGTTAATATGGGGCATATGGGGAATTTAGAATGGAAATAGCACTATGGTCTCTAATGGAAATTAGACACGTGTGGAGCTCTGTGGTCTCTAACGGGGAAAAACATAATGTTAAAGACGTTCATAGGTTTAACATCCACTTTGATTCACCAACACCTATTGGTCTACTATTTAGCACCTAGTTATGTACTATAAACAACCCGCATTTACTATTCATGACACCTTTTTCACCCTACGATTCACTTATAAAAAGAGTAAAATCACTAACTCCTCTATAAGTTTCCTATCCCCTCTGATTTCTTTTATAAAATAACACCATTCCCTTTACCATCCTCATAATTCCTATAATTGTAACAGCTGAGTTATTTTGCTTCATTGTTAAACTTAATGCAGAATTTGGAGTTCTGAAGGAAAGATTTCTTGTAATGTTGCAAGAATAAAGAATATCAACAATAAACCCCTTTCCAATGTTGTTGTACAAAACATTCGAAAACATTAAATGAAAGTCACGTAATGTTTGTAAAAAAAACGAAAGGACACACAATTCTCAACATATTTATTCCGAGAACAACTACCAGAAACCTGTCGCTGTCACAGTAACCTGGAGAAAGCCAGATTCATTAAGCACAGAGCACATTGTCAACGTGGTAGTCACGTGATACAAACAAAAACATTTATTTTCGACTCATCATTAAACATTGGTTGTGTTGTTTTGGACTAACATGATCGATTTGACAACCATACCAATATTCTCTGGTTAGGAGTGTGATTCTTTCAGCTAAGTGTCCAGTAAAACAGGACACTAAGTGTTGCTCTTGTTCTAGGCATCGTGACATCTCTGCTGTTTCTTTCTCTTCCTCTCCACTTGGAAATGGGGTCTGTAACTGCTGTAGTTTATGTTCTGGATGGAAAACATCATCCTAACCAATATCCATGGGTTCATGATCCATATTTTTTAATAGTCTAGGATCGCGTCTCTCAGTCTGCTGATTTCAAGGGTATTATCAAATTTTGCATAGAAGATCACATTCAGTGTATTCACAAGGGCCACTGTAAACTGAAGTTCAACATGGAGTTGGCTTGATTTTATAGGGTGGAGATATCCCTTGTTGCTACCTTGGCCTGGGGTGAAATCAGATCATCACAAACATAATCCTCCTGCATACTCGTCGTACGAAATACCATGGGAATTGTTGGTTCCTAATTGTCGTGTGGATTCAGAGTCAAGGAAGATCTCAAGTAATTCTTCTGGGCACAATTAGGTTCAAAAGGTCTGGTACAAAATGTCTGGCCGTCTCTGGTGACTCTATTATGGACTCGTTGAAGTGTTTGAACTCGAAAGGGTTTTGATCAATAGTTCTGTGGAGGGCAGCATTGCCAACGATGCCAATGAACAATCGTTTGGGCAGTTGACCTTCGAAGACATGATCTTCGATCTTGGATCGGAGTCCGAGGCAATGGTGAAGGTTTTGAACTCAGCTATAGTTCTGCTCAGAGCTTGACTGATGCTGTTTTCCACTTTGGATAAGACTTTCACATGTCGTACATAGAGCCTAGCTTCTTCGATGCTAGTTTTGTACTCGCTAACATCAGCTCTCATGGGGAACAGAGTACTACTTTGATTTAGTCTCAGATGTACATCAGGCCATTCAACAAATATTTCTCTTGCAACCACATGTCCAAAGCGTAAACGATCTTTCTTGGGTTCTTTTCCGTACGTCAAGAGATTCTCGAGGTAAGCTCGGTGTGGATAAGTGCCCATGCTGCTGCTGACCAGTTTGTTGTTCAAGTTAAAATCCGCTTCACTGAAAAACGAATGCCTGAAATTGTTGACGGGAGCCACTCTGGCATTGGCACTTAGATTGGCGTTGTCCATTTTAATTCCTTGACTTTCAGGTACAAATAACTGTTATTCAGATCGATTTAATGTTCAGTTTGTCTTTTGTTTTCAAACTCTATAGGAGCTGTGGTCAAAGGTGACACAGGATGAAATTCTACCCACTGTGATTCTTGCATCGTTATCATCGTCGGAGGCATGGCAAACAAATCGAGTTCTGTATTGGAACATTCGAAAGAATCTCGGTGCATCATCAAAAACGTCCAAATCTCTGACTATTCTTCTTTTCCTATTCTTTTTATGGTCGTGTCTATGAGGTCTGAAGGGTTATCAACGTCTCTTTTTGCCTTGTAATTGCTATGGCGTAGAGGATGAATCAATGCCTTCAACAGGAGTGTGAAATGAATATATAGGGGTGTCTTGGCGACCAATGAGTTCTTTCCTGTCTGGATCAACACATTTATTCCTGCCTTCAGTAACGCTTTTTGGGACTTTGTCGGTCAATGAGTACGTTTTAGACACATTCTTTTTCTTGTGTCAGGGCCACATCTTTTAAAGCATGCAATCCTCGAGTCACCACAGGCTTTGAGATGGGTGCCACCGTACGAAATGCCTATTTCAACATATTTCACAAATCATATTCTCGTTCGTTGTTGAACTATTTCTCTGTACACAGGATAGACGAGTTACAATTCAGTTGAGAATCGTTTTTAAAAATGTTGTTTCACGGTGACTTTTCCTTTAGAGAATATAATATTTTGTGCAAGATATCATTTTATACTGATATCCACATTGTACAAATACAATTTACAGACAGGAAGATAATGAGGATGTGCAAATTCTCGGTAAACATGATACGTTTTTCCTCCCTCATCGTAAGAAGCTATCGAATCCACTTTGAAACGAAAGACTCGCAGCATCGGAACGGTTGTGTTTCCTACTACGACATCAGAGTACAGAAACATCAAATTCAGTCCTTTAGTTCGATGCGGAATCAAAAACACTTGAAGAATCGGTTGTTGTTGATGATGTATTTCGTTGGTGGAAGAGCTGTGTTTATGCCCAGAATAGCAAACAAACTAGGAGAAAAATTGAGACGATGAGAAGGTGGATGGTTGTCGATTAGTACACTTTTGTGAGATTTGTCTTGTGCTTTGCCAAACTAATCGTTGAAAAGAGGGGAAATCGTTTCGACGAGATGTTGAGCATTAAAATAATCGTGAAGGAATTCTTAGGGCAGAGATATTTAATTGGTGATTAGCTGGCACTGCTTTTTTCTTTTGTTTCGTTAAAGCGAGGATCATTTTTGTCTTGTTCGCTGAGTATTTCTACAACGAAAGTGGCTTAATCTGAAGTAATGTTCCAGACCTGAGTGGGAAAATGATTTCTAACACAGCTACTTCCCAATGAACTTCCTGGTCCAATTATATAGATTCGGGTAATTTGGAATCGAAACTGGGGAGATAACTTTTCCAATGGACTTCTTAGATACGATGTTTTCTGACATTACATGTTTTTTGATCGAGAATGTTTTCAATATCGTACACGTCGACGTCTGTCTTGGTCACTCCTTGTAATTTGGGGAAGTTAAAAGTTTCTTTTAACACTTTTCCGTTCATATCTTCCAATTTATAGACAGGCGGGTACGTTCACGCACTTGTCCTGTGACACGAAACAATTATGTCGTCCAGTTCAGTAAATAGCCTTTGTCAAAAGTGCGTTTTGGTTTTCAATGCCAACCCAGTCTCCTACGATGGTACGATTGAATGTAAACTTTCACCAGACGTGGTAACACATCGATGTATTTGAGAGTATGTTGATGTGTAAAATATTTCCATATACGTTCTTACAAGATTCTTTGAAAACGTTCCATGACACTGGATCTGGTTTCAGGAGTTTCGGTGGTGAAAAAACGAATGTGTCGTTATTTAAATTCGTTTGAGAAGCTTTGTTAAGTAATTCAGTACCTTTGCCGTTTGCCATCGCAGAGGGTGTCGACCACTTTGTTCCAATACTAACTCAGAACTTGTTTTAGATGCCAAAGGAACTACCCAAGCCGATTTTGAAAACACACCAATGACACAAAACAGATATGTGTAACCTTGATTGTGCGAAGTTAAACGAGAGACATCTGCAGAAATATGCTTGCTATTGATGATCGAATCCTACTACTTTCGCTTAACTTCTTTGAAATATTCGTCAAATGGGTTCGTAACCTGTATGTCGATTGATCTTGTAACCAGTGTCATACTTCTTGCATACGTTGACTTCCGAGTTCGTTTTGGCTGCATAATACAATTTTTGAATTCCTCTGTAGCCAGATGCATGGACAAGACTGATCTATATGGCGTGATCTATATATTTGGTTATCTCTTCGATTTCATTATTAACTGAGGTTGTAAAGGACCATAGTTTTTCAGAGATTCTTTTTTTTTTCTCCATATCATTCTCCAAAATATA
Source organism: Margaritifera margaritifera (assembly GCA_029931535.1). NCBI lineage: Eukaryota > Metazoa > Mollusca > Bivalvia > Unionida > Margaritiferidae > Margaritifera > Margaritifera margaritifera. The sequence goes on along the minus strand of JAQPZY010001521.1, from coordinate 2,698,000 downwards.
TATCTCTGAGTTTATCCTCTGCTCGATCGGTTGTATATATTTTCTAACCTTAGGAGGTACAACAACGTTCTTTATCTTAATGTGTAATAGACTTGCATAGCAGTAGATAAGGCTCTGAATCTCTGTGTGCACAATTCATGTGCATCTGAAATATATTTCCTGTTTTCTGTAGTTCTTTGATTGTATTAGTTTTTTTCAGTACTATTCAATAGCAGTTAATGTATTGACAACTTGTTCCCTCCACGTCGTGATATATTTCAAATTGTTAGTTACCAGTCTTGTTTCTGACCATCAACTGGTTATTGAACAAAATTTATATTAGCCAAATCGATATTATTCTACTGGTTTTGTTAGATTGGTAATATGGTGACTGTTGAAGTCTACGTTACTGCTAATTCTTTGACCAAGTGAAGCATTTCTGATTCTGTCTCAGTGTCTAAAGGTAAGAACTCACTAGGACCTCTAAGCGACATTTCTCCAATCATTATATGCATGGTCTACTCTATTTAATTTACAGGGAAATATACGTTAAAGTCATACAGTGAAAAAAAATTAATCTGCCATCTTCATTACCAATGCTGATATTTAATCTGTTTATTGCACTACTTTGTAATTTTTTGTAGTGACCATGAATCAAGTGACTATTGTTGGAATTTCACCACGCTGTTTTCGACTGTCATAACCATGCTCTCCAAAACTTAATAGCTGATACTTTCCAAACAGTTTGTTAATACATATTCTGTTCTGAATCTGAGAAAATACAAAATCACTTAGGAAGCGACCATTTAATTTTTGGCACCAGAGGGGGGAGGGGCCTGGGATTTTCTTTTTTGTCGGGATATTTTGGGTTTTTTTTAACAATTTTTTTATATATATATTATTTTGTTTAAAAACTAATATAATGGATATAATAGGTTCTTTTTTTGCTTTAGATCAGAGCAAGAATTTTTTCAAACTATTTGGGGGCCGGAGATTCATTTTTAAAAAATCCCCTCCCCCTCCCCGCAAAAAAAGAAAGAAAATGAAATGGTCAGTCCTTTACATCTATTGCATAACTTGACCCATTAGATCGTTTCTTTCTTGTTGTAAATTGTATGTTTAGTCTGTATGTTCTTCTTTATCTAGTATAGAAGGCATTTCATCAGCTGACAATGTTCTCCAATATTCAACAATACCAGCTCGGTAGCTTTATTTACGTTTTGAAGCAGCTAACAAAACAGCTGGTGTTGGCTCCCAGAAACCTGGGTGTGCAGTTGAATATTTTTCTGGCTCATTATAGATCAAGCATATGTTTGTTCTCCTATGGATATCTTTAGTAATGCTCCAGTGGAACTTTAATTTTTGCAGATAAAATTAAATTGTTTCATAATTATGATATTGCTATTCAATTTGAATGCATCCTTATCTGGTAAAGGTATTTTACATTCAGACAGAATTTGTTGCATCTTGAAATAAGCATGAAATCAGTATACCAATATTACTAACTCTGCTATGTAATTTTCAACCAAATTCATTCAAGCAACCAGATATTGCCATCCACACTTCCCAGTTTGATTCTGCCAACATTTCATGTCACACTGTGATCTGTCTTTTCACACAGATATCACTATCATAGTTTAAAGTGTTTCATGGCTTGTAAGCGAAAAAAATCTCAGTGTAGCACATTTTTATCCTGCTAAATGCATTTGGTATTTTAATATTTTAAAAATGAAGGTGCGCAACTTGGTTACGGTGAGTTCACCTATTTAATGCATTCAGCAAAGTTGGAGAACAAGGTAAGGTGCTGTTTTTTTTATTTTATTTTTTTTTACAATTTGGAATTCATTTATGTATGATAACCCTTTAGTTAGATTATGCTAAGTGCACATTTAAAAATAAATATGTAAATACGCTGTAATTCTCTGCTGATTCTGCACTCTCATCTTTTCTTTTCCTCCATTACGATACCAGATAGATCTCGTTTTTCAACAATATTTGCATCTTTGATATTTTGTATTTTGTATTTCGCTTTTCCATTTCCTTTATCTGTTTCTATACGTTTCATTTGTAACATTTTACAACCATTGTTCCTTCTGACTGAATCATTTGTATAGTTGGATTTTATATACCACAGATGTGTGTGAAAATAAAATCTTCAAAATCTGTATATCCACATACAGTAAATGTTGTACTGGATTTTACTACATCAAGATGGTGCGTACATTCTTTCCATATGAATTGTTGTGGTAATTCGTTGTGATTTACGGTTGTTATGGATGCTTCAAAACTGAAAATGGTAAATGGTTTGTCAAGGAAAAAGACAAAGTTGATTAAGTAGTTGTGTAAATCGCTGCTACACATTCTTTGAATTTAGTTTGAAATCTAAATTTTTTAATGATTGCATCAATGTCTATATGATTCTCATTGCCTTTTATGTTGTTCACGATTTCGTATACCAGCTTGTAATATTTAATATTGTATTTATTTTCAGCTTTTTCTAAATGTAGTAAAAGTCAACTTCATATTTTTTTCTGAGATGCCTCTATTTCTTACCCTGCTAGGGCAATGTTTACACTGTAGTCTTCTTATTACATTTTCAATGTCTACCATTTTGTTGTTTTTGGATGTACTTTTTCCCCCAACAGTTTTGAGATCAATACAAATTTGCATGACAAGCATGATTTAACTCCCTTCATTTTGTAATGGTGTAATGCAGTTTTGTCCACGTCTCATTCTAAAACTTCATTTATCTTTCAAACTCAAAATTTTCATGCTCCTTGCTACTGTTATATATGTATTGTGCTTCTGCTGCGTCCGCAGGGGAGGTGTCTTTGACACATCAGTTATTTCAATGGGAAAATGTTTGCTGCTGGTTCTCAACTATTAAAACGATTCATCCAATCCTTTCCACTTCGCGAATACATACGTTTTACTTTTCATTCTTATAGTTATCAAACTCTTTTCAACTTTACATATGCTAATTTTTTTTGTTGAATAGAGATAGCTCTTGTTAATAAAACATGCCCTCAGTATCCTCTCTCTTGGAGTCTTTCAGTTTCTCAAGTACTGACTTGCCTAATTTTGAATATTTCTTTGGTAAAGTTGGCAAGGTATCACTATGCAATATTGCTTTGTATTTCGAAATTCTGTTTCACCAATTTTAAATTTAGGAGTTCGAAATGTATCAGTCATCAAGTAACTGAATAGATCAGTCCATTCTTTTGTTCTGTGTTCTACCTTGCTAGCTTCAACTGGAGTCATGTCTACTGACGTGTGATTGTATTCATCAATTAGCTTAAAATGACAAACCATTTTCTGGTTCCATTTGGAGTTCAATAATTCCACAGTCTAGTCTTTTGGGCTCTGTTAAATCTTTCTAGTACACTACAAACGTTTTTTTTTTTTTTTTGACTGAACATGATAAGAACTTTTTTCCCTTTTTCAACAGATCCTTAACTGTTTTGTTGTAAAACTCTTTTCTCTCATCAGATTGTATCATTCAGGGATTCTCTCTTTGAAGATTTATCTGAAAGCATAATATGTCATCTCCCTTTCTTGGTTTTACTTCTTTTGGCCCAAGCGTATTTTAAGAAGGCATCAATTGCTGTCGAGATGTATTTGTCTCCATTTTTGTATTCTTGGTCCTATCACCGGTCATCGACATGACTTGAATAGAACATTCTGTAAGGAAATCTATTTTCTGGCTTGATTATGTAGATAGTTGGTAGATTGTTCCGTTAACCATTCTTTTAATTTCCACAAATTCTATTTTCGTTGAATCGTTGTAGATACATTGTCTAGTTTACGCGATCTTCAAATTGTACTGTAAATTTAGCACAATGCAAATCTGTATATTTTCCATAAACATTTGACCAAGTCACTGAAGCGTAAAATATAGATCACAGTGACCTGATTTGCATTGAATGGTATCAAGACGCATCTACAAAGTTGTATGACTCTGACTAATAATGCCTAAAAATAAACGAAATCCAAAACAAATGAGGTCACTGAAGAACGAAATGTAGGTCACAGTTACCTAATTTTGGTAGGATGGCACTGAACTACTCACCAAGATGCATCTACATGCTACAGTACCATGTCAAATATGAGTAGCCACTTACATTGAGGTCTCAAGTGGAAAACTAACATTATTGCTATTTCTAACCAATCTCCCAACAAAAGGTACTTGCATATTTAATACTTGGTAAATAGTACACTGGCTATTATCACAGTTTGTAATTCTTTAGATATGGAATCATAAAGTCCTCTTGGTGTAAGACTCATTGAGATCAGAAACCCAAATATCAAGAATACGTATGAGATTAGCCCTAGATTTAATTTCATGTAACCTTTTCTCAAGCTACTCAGCTAGGGTTTGATTGTCTGTAATATATTCTCAAAAATATAGAGGTTTGGGGTCTGTGATGGCCAGGTTACGAATTCGTTGTTTTATCAATATTTAACCGCTTTATCCTCCTAGCAAAATGGGCTGGACAATTATCCTCCTGGAAGGATAATTCCCCATTTGGAAAGTATTTTGCAATACCAAGCCACAAATTTTCATTAAAGATGCTGATATATACCCGACAGAGTCAATTTTGCCCCCAACAAAGGTCTGATTTCCAACACTGTTGTAGGTAATGCACCTCCAAAATGTTGCTGAAATATTCTTGAATGGCAAGTGTTAGCTGTATATACCTAAACACTCTAAACACACTGGTTGCCACTCTGTATCGGGTTTTCTTTAAACAAAACTTTCGATCTTGTCCAAAACAACTGTAATTTCATCTCTGAAAATTTCGATTGACCACATGTTTTCAACTTTTCGGTTATGCCTCTCTTTCCAGGGGCCCCGGGTGGCCGAGTGGTCCAAGACTCTCGCCTTTACCGATCACTGCCATCTCACCTCTATCCGCGTGGGTTCGAGACTTGGGCTCGGCAAATGTGGTTATGTGAGAAAGCTTGCCAGTAGCTTCCCGTGGGACGGTGGTTCTTCCCTGGATTTTCCCGGGTTCTTCTTCCACCAGATATACTGGCCGCCATGTATAGCTTGTCATGTGCTGAAAAATGGCGTTAAACCCATAAAAGCCACAAAACCTCTCTTTCCACCATAAACTACATGATGCATGATTCTGTTGAGAAATTGTACTTGGCTTCCTCTCAGTTCATCTCCTCAATCATAAACTCTTGAATCTTCTTTTGACAGTGATTTTAGAAACATTAACACCGACAGACTCATTAATAGCCACACTCTGGTCCTGGAAAGATGGTCTAGAATTGTCAAGGACTTTGATGAAAAAGACGAGAAAGTATGTGATCACCATTTGCTAGAAACTTTTTGGTTTCCCCACTCATTTCTCGTTTACTATGGACCTTCTTTTGTGAAATCTTTTCAGATACTTCTGAATTACAGAATGCGATATTCCAATAATTTCTGATATTTTTCTGCCTCTAAAATCTTTCTTGGCTAAATGAATTGTTATCAGCTTCCGTACCATGGAGGTCTAAAAATACCACTCACTACAAATTTAGAATTTCTGACGACAGTTGATATGTTAATTTGTGTACACAGATAAATTTAAGCTTACTAAATACTTCTTTTCGATGCAGTGACCATCTGAAATCATATTTCGCTAAATGACGTAGAGTTTTCAAACTCCGGTGGCTACTAGCTTTTGACCTTACACTGCAAGTTGCATGTCTATGGGGCAAACAATGTTTGAGAAATTGACCTAAATGCAAAACTTAACCAGCGTGATTGGACAGATGTACGTCCAAGGGCAACACTGTCCTTTCCAAATGTGCAGTGGGGGATAACAGATGTTCGTGGAAGCATAGACTACAATTCAGCTAAAAATCAAAGAGCCACCATAATCACACTACCTTATCAGTTACTGAGGACTTCAATAGTGTATCTTAGTTTGGTTAAGTTTGGTGCTTTACGGCACAGGAACACAAGTAGGTTATTTAGTGCCAAGACAATTGGAGTAAAGTGCCTTGCCCAAGGACACACAACGGTAGCTGACCCAGGCAATGGCGTACTAAATGTAAATGGCGCCCGGGGCGACGATGATGGCTCAAAGGGCCAGAATAGGAGGCCCGAATTTTTATCAGCTGTGTTTGCGCCCCAAGACCTCTGGCGCCCGGGGCAACCGCCCCTCCCCTCTTAGTACGCTATTGGACCCAGATTGATCTGATGGTAGAATATGAACCTGCACCCTTTTGGTCGCGAGTCCGACATGCTAACCACTGAGCCACTAGTGAAATGAACTTCTGGTAAAATAAATGCACCGTCTTAAGATTCCAGTTCAAGTTTGTTACTGATAGAAAGTAATGTAACTAGTTTCAAGTTTGCTATTGGTATCTGATGATGAAGTACAGTATGATGGATAAAGAGTCACCATTAAGTACCTGTTGCTGGGAATACTTTACTTGTTGTCTGTATATTTGATCACAGACTTTTGCCCTCTTGTCACTACACTGAATTTCGGTACACCATACACTGAAAAATCCATCTGTCAAATTTTATACTTTTGAAAACCAGTAATGAAGTATGTGTTTTAAGCAATGATCCTATACAGATGGGTCTTCATTGTCAGTCTATGACAACTCACCAAAGTGACAAATTGCAAAAAGTTTGTTAAAACCCGGATCAACAAAATCCAGCCAATAACTGCATCTAATGCAATATTCGTGTATTTCTTCTTTTTTTTTTTTGTTTTATATCTTTACACTGGTCGATCTGCAATACCAACAACTCTAACATTTATCCTAATATAAAGCCTAAAACACCTGGGCCTTGGACAAATATGAGCACTATACAACATGTTGTCCATTTGGTATGTTATTTGCATCCCTTCATAATCTGCTCCCTTAGTAACCTGATTAAGGATAGTGTACAACTCTAGGAAAGTGTGGGAAAGCAAACTGACAATCAATGGTGCAAGTGTTTAACAGTTGTTTTCATCCGTCTATATGACAGTTTTGGCTAAGAAACAATTTGTGACAATCTAACATAATTTTATTCATCATAAGCAGTATTAACATAAATAATTCATCATTTGGATCTATAAAGTAAAAATTCATCTTTTCTGCAGTGTCACTGCTTGATTTTTATTTCAATAGATATTCTACAATGAAAAATCCTGTACGTGGAAAGTGAACAAGCCATTATCACAGAAAAAAAAAATAGGCATTCAAACATTGGTACATTTACAAATTTATATCCCAACTTAAATAATTAGAATGATTTACAGAAATTAAAAGGCCCGTAGTAACTTGGTCAAGGAGAAATGGTTGCAAATCTAGAAATGCATGATACATGCTTAAAATAGTGAGAATGATCAGAATCGGTTCTTATCTCTATCAAGTACTTCATCCTAGCAATACATATACATTACCCTGATTGTGGGGTATATCTACCTTTGTTTATATATTGTATATGCAGAGGTTGACCATTCATGGAATCAGGTGAATACCACACATGGAGACGGCCTATATGTAACTTGAGATGTGCCAGCAAAATAAGATTTTATAGACCTTTCCAGTATAAAGTTCTTCCATATTTACCTCCCCCTTGCCACTTTGTCACTACATGTATCTGCCATTAAGGTACTGATCAAGAGTGCTGATTACATGTGTCTCACCCAAGAAAGACTGACTAAACAAAGGCGACACTGCTAACACTCCATATTCCTTTACTACTATGAATAAACTTTTGCTTCTGCAGAAAGCTTAACATCTGTACTCTCTAAAACACAAGTCAGCAGTTACATCAGTATATAAGTAAAAAACAAAAGGCATTTTAATCACGACACTTAAAATCACAAAATTTCATTGTATTTTTGAAAAAGTCATTTTGTTCCAGAATATAAATTAAACTTGGAAATGTATTTAAAAGCAGCTTTCAAACTTTAACTTCAAAAGGAATTGTGAAATCTGACAAATTAGCCATAAAAAATGAGACTGAAATGCCAAGTCATTGAAAAATCACCCAGCTGAAAAAACTCTGTAGTTTCATGCTTTTTGTTGTTGACATACCATCACAAACTAGAAGAAAAAAAATCTTATTAGGACACCTTATTTTCTAAAACATTTTGAAATATCCCTTTATGTTTGCAATTTGTCATACAATTTTTAGAAAAAAATAACATTTTTCTTTTATATTGTTGTCGCAATAAACATTTCTCCAGTAAATTGTATTGTTTATATTGAAAATATTAAAACATAATGAAATTCAGTCTTGATTAAAGTGACAGTATTCATTTATTTATTTCCTTTGCAGTAAAAAATATTCTGCAATATCAAAAAAAGTTTTGATGTGCAAAATATTTAATATTTTGTAAAGGTCAATTATGGAAGTGTCTGCTTAAACTTATTTTTTAAATCTTACATACCTGAAATTCTCATATTCATTATTATAAATTTCTATTGCATCATTAATGAATAATTGCATTTAAAAGAATGACCCTCAAAAAAGTTGATGCTGATATTACCTGCCCTTGATATGTATGTGGAAGTGATGTATCACTAGAAGAACAAACTCGCCAATGTACAGATCACAGAGCAAGGAATTTGCCTCGAAATGAACAGTGATCCTGTGGAAATTTAAGACACTGGAACAACTAATGTTGCATCTATGGTCAATATGGTCATCGATAGATCAAGTTAAGAAAATTACGATAATTATTGGAAAGACTTATGAAAATACTGTGCATTCAAACATGGAAGCGTGTCCTCAGTGTCTTTTCCAAGTTTTATATTATACAAGCCACATTTAGAAAATAAATACATCAGATTCTTATTTTTGGTCAAAATGATTGACAGCAACTCTGAAAATATAATGCAGTTCTTTACAATGGTATATGGGAGACCCCACCCCCTTTAAATGTAACCCCTTATCTCCTAACATAATATGATTTCAAAATATTTGCTGTGCTCTTATTTCTCCATTAAAAATCTATAATGCAAAGGTTTAATTATGTTTGAAGTTAACATTTCTGTACCCTATGAAAGGGACTGACTTATTTTCAATATCCACTCTCCCATATTGTCTCGACGATTACCTAAATGATGTCTAAATCCTTTTTTTCAATATTCAGAAGGATCTATGATAATCTGATTGCTTTTAAAATACTTGAATAAAATTAAAATGAACAGCAGAGTCTACTCAGAAAGCTCTTCATAATACTTCTCAGTTTGACACAGTACAATTGGTAGATCCATATTTTCTGTGTCTTTATCACAATATATGACTGCATACAGCACAAAATCTTTCATATTTACTTGAAATGCAATCACTACACTTTTACATTAGTGGCTGGTTGGCTTGTTCAAGCATGATATCACACATAACAGCAAACCAAGACTTAGCCAAGGGAGGTAATGTAGTTGGTAATTTTGGGCATCCCAACTCTTAATTTTAACATTAAATTTTGGGAATTTGGTTGGAGTTAATTTCAAAGGAGAAATGGAATTTTACTCTACACAAAAGCATGCAAAATTAAAATTTTTAAGATTTTCCCCATAAATAACCTTCAAGTCTTAGGTACATTAAAAAATCTGGCATTCATTGTGCATTGAACATAGTTTCATTTACTGATCAATTAGTTAATTTTACTTGTTTAATTCAGTGCTAATTTTTTTTTACTTATTCATTGGTGTGTTTATTTATATATTCATTTATATATCTACTTATGTGATTATTTTCATAAACAAATTAAAAGAATACGCGAGTGAAAGTGATGGTATAAAAATTAAGACCTATTTTTGCCAGCATAATTAACAAGTTATAGTAGTTATATATGTTATAGTAGTTTCTTCTGTTAACAATTAAAACATTCAAAATTTAGAACTAAAATATAATAAATGAGCAGGGGCCAAAAATTCCCTAAGTCAGTGGTTCAGGACCCAAAACTTTTACCCTGGGACCCAGCTGTTATGCCAATTGAAATGTTCTGCGGACTCAGTCTTGATCACAGTGTAACAGCTATGATGAATCATGGAAATGCAGATGTAGACAGATGAGCAATGGAATAGTGAAATATAACACGGAAATGCATTTACGAAGCATAGTACATAATAATATATAATGTTTACATGCTTGGTATGACATCAGTTTGATATTGGGACACAAGTGTTCTAGGATCAGACCCTGCCTAAACTGGATTAAAAAGTTTGGGACCCAGGAAATAGGGAGAACAAAAATTCATCCCCTGATAAGGGAAAGGACAATCATCCCATGATTTACTGCCTCGGAATGAAAAATGAACTGATCAGATAAAATTACATGGGCAAAAGTCAAAATTATAAGAAAATGAAACTTCAGGGTACCAAATTCACCAAATATGGTTTCAAAGCAATGCACTGGAAATAAATAACATCTACCATAAATGTGTACAAAAACTGTTTCTATAGTACCGAGTGCTGGGCAATGTCAGTACTGTAATGGCAGAATATCAAGCGATGAAATATGGCTGTGCTTCTTACAAAATCGTAATGGAAAGGTCTATAATGGGACAAACCTACTTGACTGTGCTTCATCATGGTGATTCAAGGAGTACCTTGTATACATACTCAAACTGACCTGTTGACATCTATACTCCACCAGCTGGTAAGTGTACATAACAACTGTGGCCGATCTGACAAGCTAGATGGAATCTAGGCATGACTGCCACTTAACATATGGGACTGTGGTGGTGGTGGTAGGGGGCATTTTAGTAATTTTTTAGTAGAAGGCTGCAATGTTAAACAGTGTATGACACAGAATCTTAAAAATTCTAATTCAAAGTGGGCCATTTAAAAATATAAAAAAACAGTAGTTTACAATTAACATATGGGGGGGGTCATTTTAGTACTTTATTATTAGTAAGTTGCAGTTTTAAATAGCATATGACATAGAATCGCTAAAATTCAAAGTTGGGCCATTTAAAAAAAAAAAAAAGGTGTAAAGTAGTTCACAATTTTTTAAAAATTTTAGTGGTCACTCAACAGTAAAAGAGTACTGCCTTGAAAAAAATCAATGTGAAAATGAAAAATATGGAATTGGTGTATATTCACTTGCAATTAAAAAACCTTTTAGTACAACCAGAATGCATTTTGACATATCATGTCAGATGTATACACAGTTTATCCAAAAATATCCACCATCTATTTGTCTATTAACAAGACACCTGCCATGTGTACTAACAGGTGTGAAGCTGAATCATTTCATTTATACCAGTGCTGCTTCTTCAAGCAATTCAATTCAATTCATCCATCTATCCATCCATCTATCAATGAATAAAAACCAAATAAAACCAACAAGGCAAGGGCCTGCCTGTCAAACCCATGGTCAAAGCACTGCTGAAAAATGTATGACCTTGACCACAAGGTCACAAGGTTGAGGAAGCATATTGCACAATGTGTTGTCTTAGCTTCATATTTATTCATCCAATTTATAAGCAAAATCCATCAAGGGGTTTAGGAAATGTAAGCAAATGAAACGAATCCCTCAAATGGATTGACACTCTGCTGGGGGAAAAGAATTTCCAGAAATTCAAGATCAGGCCAAGTCTTCCTTTTAACTGCTGAGTGTTGACACCATCACCAATATAGTTCAGTGATAACAAGATTTTAAAATTAGCTGCTGAAGTGGACATATTGGATGTCAGATTGGCACCATTTTCATTTACGACTAATTAGATATCATTAGAAGTCTTTTGGTGAAAACCCACGTCAATACGACCATCCATTCAGGGGGATCAGTGACAGCAGAATTTTCAAGACAGCTGTTGTGGCAGCCATATTAGATATATGATTGGCACCATTTTCATTTAGGATCAACTAGGTATCAAAAGAAGTTTACTGGTGAAAACCCCATGTTGTTATATCCAAACATTTGGGAGGAGTAGAGATAACAATATTTTCAATATGGCCACCATGGTGGCCATGTTGAGCATTAGTTTGCATCATTTTCATTTAGGACCAACTAGTCACCAGAAGAACTCTTCTGACGAATACAATGTGCCAAAATGACTTTCCATTTAACAGTAGCTATAACAATATTTTCCGTATTGGAGGTCAGATTGGCGCCATTTTAATTTACGACTAACTAAGAAGCCTTTTAGTGAAAACCCCATGTGGATATGAACAAGATTTTCAAGATGGCCAATGTGGTGGCCATATTGAACATCTGAGTGGTACCATTTTCATTTAAGGCAAACTAGACATCATAAGGAGTTTTCAGTAAAATCCCCATGTTGATATGACCATCCTTTCAGGAAGCATTGCAATAACAAGATTCTCAAAATGACCGTTGTGGCAGCCATATTTGATGTGCTAGCAGCACCATTTCATTTAGGACCAACTAGACATCATAAGAAGTCTTCTGGTGAAAACCCCATGTCAATATGACTTTTTGTTCTGGAGAAGTAGCAATAACAAGATTTTCAAGATGGCTGCTGTGGTTGCCATATTGGACCTCAGATCACCACCATTTTCATTTAGGACGAACTAGACATCATAAGAATTCTTATGGTGAAAACCCTATGTTAATATGACTTTTCATTCTGGAGATTGGCACCATTTTAATTTAGGACTAACTAGACATCATAAGAAGTCTTTTAGTGAAAACCCCATGCTGATATGACCATCCATTCAGGAGTAGTGATAAAAAGATTTTCAAGATGGCCACTGTGATGGCCATATTGGATGTCCCAGCACCACCATTTTCATTTAGGACCAACTAGACCAAGGGATGAATATGTGTGCAAAGTTTAATGGCAATCCTTCAAGTAGTTCAGGAGGAGTAGCAATAAATTTGTGTTAATGGACGGATGGATGACAGATGATGGATGGACAACAGACCATCCCGTAAGCTCTTGCAGAATAGGGGCAGTAGAGCTAAAAACTTCAATCGAAACCTAAATGCAAATTTTTTATGACTGTGACCTTGACCTGAAGATCAAAGTAGTAAGAATGTGTGTCACAGAATGAATTGTCTTAGCTTCATAATGATTCATTCCAAGTATGAACAAACTTCATTTTGAAATTTAGGAAATACAAGCAAATAAAAAACTAACCAAAAGCTAAACACAAATTTTCTATGGCTGTGACCCTGACCCCATGGTCAAAGGGGCACACATGATGTCACCAAATGAATTGTCTTCGCTTCATAATGATTCATTCCAAGTATGAAGAAAATCCATCAAGAGTTTAGGTAATGCAAGCAAACGAAAAAACTTTAAAACTGTAACTCAAATTTTCTATGGTTCTGACCTTGACCCCAAGATCAAAGGGGCAAGCATGCATGTCACCAAATGAACTGCCTTATCTTCTTAATGATTTATTTCAAATATGAAGAAAATCCATCAAATGTTTTAGGAAATATAACCAAAAGAAAAAAACTTTAACCAAAACAATAATGCAAATTTTCTATGATCATGACCTTGACCCCAAGGTCATAGGGGTAAGTGAGCATGGTGTAGAATAAGTTGTCTTTGGTTCATAATGATTAATTCCAAGTATGAAGAAAATCCATCAGGGGGTTTAGGAAACTGAGGCAAATGAAAAAAAAAACTTGTTAATTAACACCTTGATGCAAAATTTCTATGACTGTGACTTTTACCCCTAAGGTAAAAGGAGCAAGTGAGCATATCACAAAATGAATTATCTTGGCTTCATAATGATTCATGCCGAGTACAATGAGAATCTATAAGGGGTTTAGAAAATATATGCAAATGAAAAACTTTACCCAAAACCTAACAAATTGTTGCCATCACTGCCAGCACCAGTAAAGTGACTGTCATTTCTCACTGTCCACTAATGTGGGGTTGACAAAAAAATAGGTAATTCCTTAGTAAGAAAATAATCATAATATAATGTAATACAAACTTTTAAAATTACACAATATTCTTATTCATGCATCTTCTCAAAAGGTCATCAAAACAATCCTTGATTGAAACAAGAATAATGGTGAGTAATTTGTTCACACAAATGTATCTCCGCCTTTCTGGTACCCCCTCCCCAATGAAAGAGATGAATCTATGATTAAAAAAAACCATGCATATTTTCCGATGATGAACACAATATGAACTTTTCACAGCAATCCACTAGAAACTGCAAAACTAGTTGCATTCACTACATTCTGTGATACACTGCATCCAGCTGTAAGTCAAGATGGGCAATAACTCTTACAAAAATCAAGTGAGCACAAAGATTTGTCAATATGTGCATCTTTGGATGATGACTGTAATATTACCAAGTTTCTGAACGATCCATAAAAGACTACAGGACAAACTGCAGGACTAGTTGCTCTTGTAAGATTGTGTCATACATTGTATTAAGCAACAAGACAAAAGGGGCAATAACTTAAATATAAATTGCAAGAGAAAAGTGATTTATTGATAGGTGCATCTTCAGGTGATGACCATAATATTTACCAAGTTTCACAGCAATCCATCCAAAACTGCGGGACTATTTGCATTCATGAGATTGTGTTATACCCTGGTAAAGAAAAAATGGCAATAACTCCAACAAAGATTGCAGAGTCAAAGAAATTTTCCGATATTCGCTTCTTCAGGTGATGACCATAATATTTATAAAATTTTATGGGCAATCCATCAAAAACCATGGGACTTGTTGTCTTCACAAGATTGTGTCATACACTGCTACAAGCCAAAAAGGGCAATAACTCTAGTAGTGATTGGTCGATATATACATCTTTTTGTGGTAACCATAATATTTATCTAGTTTCATGGCAATCCATCAAAAACTGCGGGACTAGTTGGGCTAACAAAATTGTGTCATACACTGCATTAAGCTACAAGACAAAAAAGGACAATAACTCTAATAAAAATTATGGGAGCAAAGTGATTTATCAATATGTGCATCTTCAAGCGATAACCATAATATTAACCAAGTTTTATGACAATCCATGAGAAACTGTGGGACTTGTCATCTTCAAAAGATTGTGTCATACTCTGCCATAAGACAGAAAGGGCAGCAACTCGAACATTGTAACTCAAACAAACACAGGCACCTCTTCCGATAATGACCATAATATTTACCCAGGTTCATGGCAATCCATCAAAAACTGCAGGACTAGTCGTGTTACTGAGATTGTGTCATACACTGTTACAAGTCAAAACGAGAAATAAAAAAAAATTGTGTGAGCAAAGGAACTTGTTGATATGTGCATCTTCAGGTAATACCCGTTATATTTACCAGGTTGCATGGCAATCTATAAAATACTATGGGGCTTGTGTTCACAAGAGAGTGTCAAACCCCGCTATACGATGAAAATTGCAATAACTTTAAAACAAATTGTGCAAACAAAGTGATTTGTCAATGTGCACATCATCAGGTGATGACCAGAATATAGCCCAAGTTTCACAGAAATCCATCAAAAACTGCAAGACTAGTTGAGCTAATGAGATTGGGTCTTACACAGTATTGTGCTACATGGCCTCCCAAACTAACTCTAATAACAAGAGTTCCTTGAAGGGACTGACTCTCTACTGCCTGAAAAGAATTTCCAGGAAATCAAGATAAGACCATTTCTTCTTTTTAACTGCAGAGTGTTGAAACCATCTCCGATATATTTGAGTAATATGAAGATTTTCAAATGTGCTGCTGTGGTGGCTATATTGGATGTAAGATCAGTAACATTTTTTGATTTAGGACCAACTAAACTTCATCAGAAGTCTTTTGATGAAAACCCCATGTTGATATGACTTTCTGTTCTGGAATAGTAGTGACAACAAGATTTTCAAGATGTCTGCCATAATGGCCATATTGGATATTAGATCAGCACCATCTTCATTTAGGACCAATTAGACATCATAAGAAGTCTTTAAGTGAAAACTGCATGCTGATTTGATCATTTTTTTTTGAAAAAGTGGCAACAAGATTTTCAAGATGACCACTGCAGCAACCATATTAGATGTCTGAGTAGCACAATTTTCATTTAGGATCAACTAGATATCATAAGAAGTCTTCTGGTGAAAACCACATGTCGATAAAACTTTCCAATTCAGAAGTAGTAGCAATAACAAGATTTTCAAGATGGCTGCCATATTGGATGTCAGACTGGCACCCTTTTCATTATGACCAGAGAAAATCTCATGTTGATATGACCATCCTTTCAGGAGGAGCAGTGCTGACAGAACTTCCAAGACAGGTGATGAGACAGCCATAATGGATGCCTGAGCAGTCCCATTTCATTTACGACCAACTAGACCATCACATGTAAGTAAAGTTTCATGGTAATCCTCCAAGTAGTTTAGGAGTAGCGATAACAAACTTGTGCTAACAGATGGATGGATGAGAGACAACATGCCTTCCCACTGGCTCTTCTGGTCTATGACCAGTAGAACCAAGAACTGCAGGAGCAAAGTGATTTTTTGATATGCACATCTTCTGGTGATGAGCATAGTATTTACCAAATTTCATGGCAATCCATCAGAAACTGAGAGGCTAGTTTAAGTTGTCTTCATGAGATGGTGTCATACACTGCTACAAGACAAAAAGGGCAATAACTCTATCATAAATTGTGCAAGCAAAGTGATTTGTTAATGTGAGCATCTTTCGGTGATAACCATAATATTTACCTAGCTTCATGGCAAGCCATCAAAAGCTGTAGGACTAGTTGCACTAATGAGATTGTGTCATAAAACACAATAAGCTTCAAGACAAAAAGGGCAATAACTCGAACGTAAATTTCAGGAGCAAAGTGATTTGTTGAAAGGTGTGGTGCATCTCCAGTTGATGACAATAATATTTATCTGGTTTCATGGCAATCCATTAAAAACTGAAGAACTAGTTGCATTAACGAGATTGTGTAATACAACACAAGACAAAAAGACAAACAACTCTTAACAAAAATTGCAGGAGCAATGTGATTTGTTGATTTGTGCATCTTCAGGTGATGACCATAGTATTTACCATATTTCAAGCCAATGGGGACTAGTTGCGTTCACGCAATAGTGTGATACACTGCTACAAGGAAAAAAGGGCAATAACTCCAACAAAAACTGCACAAGCAAAGTGATTTGTTGATATGCACATCTTCAAGTGATGACCATAATATTTACCAAACTTCATGGTAATCGATCAAACCTCTGGAACTAGTTGCGCTAATGAGATTGTGTAATACCCTGCATTAACAACAAGACAAAAAGGGCAATAACTCTAACAAAATTACAGGAGCAAAGATATCTGCCAAAATGCACATCTTTAGGCGATGAGCACAATATTTACCAAGTTTCATGGCAATCCGTCAAAAACTGCAAAACCAGTTGCCCTCCCGAGTGTCAGACAGAAGAATTAAAATATACTCCTGCCTCATCATGGAGAAATGGATTTGAAATTATGAAAATGTTACCAGGGCAACTCTGAATACACAGTTGACCAATTTTTTTAAAACCCACATAGATTTATGCAACTTAACAAAGGAAATGGTTGCATTTCTTTAAGAAATGTTTCTTACCGCCGAAAAATGATAAAAATTGGCAAATATTCTCTATACTACATTTGTCACAAGGACCATACCAACACCTTTTTGTCAGCATGAGTGACCAAAGTTTCAAACAATTTGATTAGTGCATGCTCCAAAAAATTACTTCATTTGTTTAACTCTAAGCGAATAAAAAAATCCTGCCAATAGTTCATCATGATTCCATGAAACGGAACTGTGACACTGTTCCTTATTTTAACAAAATTACTATCTGTAACCATGTCTAGCTTGTCAGAGTCAGCTGGCTGTTAGGGGGAAAAGTGCATGTGCTGGAAAAAGACTTCATTGGTCAACTTGGTGTTAGTAGGTAGAGTTGGCTGTAAGTAAATTCTGAAATAGCACTGTAAAAATAAATGAACAGGACCCCCACATCTGCATTAATAGACTGCCCATCGAAAATGTATAGCATATAAAGTACTAAAAACATGTTCATGGAACAATGATGCCCCACCACTGTGCCTGAAAGCAGATCTAAATGCAAAACTTAATCAAGGTATGATGGAGGGATGTACTGACAGATGGACAATGGTAACACTATATGGGGCATCAACAAAGGATACATTTTTACTGACTGATGAGAGACCCACCCACACTTCTAGCTAACATCAAGTTTCTGTAACTCTTCTATCAACAAGTTTTAGAAACTCATGCCATCAGAAATACCAACAAAAGGATACGATAATGCCAGGATTGGACTCCTATGTCAACTTAATGATAGATACATATGATATTCAGTGATCAGAAAAGAGTGAACGAAAGCCACTCAAGCCTTGAGAATTGCGGGTTAGTATTGTGTCCGTAACTTTACAATTTTATCATGTGATAATAACCACCTCATATAAGTTGGATAACTAATTGAAACAGACAATATAACAGTATATCATGGTCCTCATTTTCAAACTGCTACCTACATGATCAAGGGCCAGAGCATACTACAATCTACTTAAGATAAAAGACACACACAAAAAAAAAAATGCATAATGATCTCGTTTATTTTGGTTCTGCCTTTAAAGCAATATGTTTCCTTTTTCCTTTCTCAAGGCCCACAGCAAAAGAGATGCACTGCATCATAAAAAATATATTGGAGGTATCACAAACTACACAACCCCTGTATTAATGTATTGCTAAAAAGATCATCCAACAATCGCTATGAATCATTAACTTGATACGTTTCTATGCCTGCATTCTTTGTCTATATTAAGCCAACTTGATCATGTAGACTGTGTGAACCCATGAGGAAACCCATGATAATTTCTTTTCTTCTTGTGGTTATATCTTTCTACTGTTGTTTTTTTTCTGTTGCTGTTTAACAAAATATAAAATAAATGCTGGTAACCTTGACTGTCTATAAATTATCACACCAACACTTTCACACCTAAAACTGAAGTGCATATCATGCATTGTTTTTCTTTCCCCCTTCTTTTGCACTTACAGAACTTTAGTAAATGAATATTAGCTGAGAATTTATTATGTTACTGCAATCTGACTGACAGACCCACGTAAAGGAAATAAATGTTCTAGCACAATCCATCTGTCCCACCATTTATGGCAAAGGACATGTATACAGGGTTTGGGATTCCAATATAGATTAATTGCTGTATACAAAGTATATATACTTTCAATCTGAAATGAGCTCTCTCTAGGTACATCCTCTTGATTGATAACACAGTAAATATTTTCTTGTAAGATGTAAAGAGAATATCCATTATCAAGTTCTACAGTATCTTTGCATGTAAAATTACACATAACTTGTTTATAGATGTCTGTGAAGCAATAAAAATGCCAACACTTTAAGCTTTACATAATATAAACATTAGTATTCAATCAGGAAGTTGAATAATGAAGGCGAACTAGACAACAAATCCAACCACTACACCAGTGTTGTCCAATGACAACATGTTAGTGAGGTGGAGGCTCACGATCTGAAGCTTTGGTGGCTGGTAAATGTTTGACCATCGTACGTTTTGCACTACCATGACTCATTCTTCCATCTCTCTCTCGCTCCCTCCCTGCTGAGCCAGGTCGGCCTGGCAGGGGTTGTGGGTTATCATTTTCATACGCAGCTCCTCCCCCTCCAATGGCAACAGGATGATTGTTAGGTATTGCTAATGAACCTTGACCCAACCTCATGTGCAATCCCTGACCATGACCTTGGCTTTGTAGCTGAAATTGTATCAAATTCTGTCTGGAGGCCCCACCTCCAGCTCCGCCTACAGACACACTCCCTCCCTGGAGAGCTGTGCTTGTAGATTTCTGCTTGGTGCCTGACACTTTTTCTGCAGGTTTTGCAGCTATATTTTTGCTCACAAGAGGCTCCGCTGAAGCAGCATTTCTCTCACTTACTGGGTGTAACCCAGAACAGTTTGTGTTTTCTAAAGCCTCTACATCCTCATGCACAGTCTCCTTGACGGAGGAAGGAGCAGCTGATGGTGTTTTATCTAACAACTTGTCAAAGTCTTCTACCTGCTCGCCCCCATCCAGTAAGTTTAATTGTTCAGTCAATGTAGATAGCAAAACCTCCTGAACAAACATGCTCCGATTGGCCCGCTCTTGTTGAGCTTCTGAATCCATCCCGGATATCACAGAATCCATGCACCTGAAGAAAAAAAATGACAGTGTAACTCAACAGAAGTAACCTGTGGTTGGACATTTTATAATAACACTGTAGTTTTACTAAATTTCAGAGTTTGGTATTATTGTGAGAGCAAATGACATTACTGTTGGTTGTTAAATTTAAGCACACTCCTCTTAGGTGGGAGGGAGGAAGAACCCTGTTTTCTTCGCATTTACACAATTTTATGTTGTTTTTTTTAAAATTCAAAAGTGTCTGGAAGTAATAATCCACAAAAATGAAAATCGTTAATTTACTATTTTTCATAGGGTACCAATTTTTAAGGATTTCCTAATCACTAAAAGCTATAAATTTAAAGCTCAAAGAACAACAATGCTTCTGTGTAAACAATATGACCCCTTCTCCAATCCATGAATTACAGTGCCTAAAAAAATGTTATTTTTCACAAAACCATACAAAAAAAAAAATATTAATAAAAAAAAAAAAAAAAAAAAAATCACAAAAATAAATGAGTTTACAGTCCTACAAAAATAAAGGCTAGTCCACAGTTAAATTTGGGCCAGATCAAATTCAGAAATAGGTACAGTTTTTGGTGAGTCTGCATATGAAATTGTCTTCAAATTTGTCCAATTATTGCTAAGCTATCAGCACTAAATAACCTACTTATGTTGTGTGCTGTGGGGTAAGTAAGTAAGTAAGTATGTATGTACGTACGTACGTATGTATGTATGTATGTATGTATGTATGTATGTATGTATGTATGTATGTATGTATGTATGTATGTGGGTTTAAAGGCACATCAGCACAAGCCTGGCTATACAGTATAGAGTAAGTTCAGGTATCCTAAAAAGTCATACAAAACAAAGATAAAAGCAGACAAGTACTGTGAATGGCACATCACACACCTGACCCGTGGTTTAATAGTCCTCTATGTAGCAACAAGTAGGGTAATTATGACTCTGGAGACTGATGACCAGTAGCTCTCCATGGCCTGGATCTTTAGTCAAGATATGTGATCTTGAAATAAAAGTTACTGTGCAGAAACCATTATTTTCTAATTAGATTTACATGACCACTAACCTCCGACTCCAGAATCTTTAGGTTTCTTTATTATTTTATGTGCAAGCTATCCACATAGTTTGATCAAAGAACTTAGTCTAGAATAAAGGCTGTTCTGCAAAACCCATTTTTCTTTGAGCCACAATGACCTTGACCTTTGGACTACAAAATCAATAGATCTCTTCCATGCCTTAAATGCAAGCCCTCCACAAACTTTGGTCATGGTAAGTGGTCTACAACTAAAGTTGATGTGCAGAAACCATTTTTCTTCTTTCAGTTACAGTTACTTGACTTTTGACCCCAAAATCAATAAGCTTATTCCTTATCCAATGTGCAACCTGTTCACAAAGTTTGGTCCAGCTATGTAATCTAAAACTAATGTTTTATTGTGCAGAAACATTGTTCCTCCTTTAAGTCACAGTGACCTTGACCTTTGAACTTTGGACACTGAAATTGATAGGTTTCTAGCTTACCCCAAGTGCATGCTTTCGACAAAATTTGGTCCAGTACTGTGATGTAGAACTATTGTCATTGTGTGGAAACCATTTTTCTTTCTTCAGTCTTGACTTTTGACCTTTGGATCCCAAAATCAATAGGCTTCTATTTTACCTGAAGTGCAAGCTATCCACAAAGTTTGGTCCAGGTATGTGATGTAGGACTAATGTCACAGTATGGAAACCATTTTCCTTCTTTCAGTCAGGAACCTTGACCTTTGACCCCTAAATCAGTAGGCTTCTTCGTTACCCCAAGTACAAGCTATCCACACAGTTTGGTGAAGGTACATGTTGAAGAACTAAAGATATCATGTGGAAAAGGAAACAACGAACAGACACGGGCATATTAAAAAACATTCCCCAAGGCTTCTTTTCTATATTTGGCAATTCTGAAAACCACAAACAAGTGGCTGATGGAGAAAAAAAAAATCTGAGCACTACATATGTATAATTAACGTTTTCACAATGGAAATATTTCTCTCTTATTATATGACTGCAGATTTCTTGTCTGATGTTTCCAGTGTTCTAAATTCTGATAACAAATGGCTAGGCTGTGGTGTACCAGTAACTGGTATTCCAAAGATGTGCGTTACCAAGTGGAATATTGATTAAGGATGTCAGTGTGGTGCTGTGCGGACCATGTAGTAGAGTGTTCCATTTGCTGGTGACAAAAAAATAAAAAAATGAATCAACGCGAGGGAAAAAAAAAAACCCACTAAGATTACATTGTGCGTGCGTGCGTGTGTGTATGTCTGAGAGAGAGAGAGAGAGCATAACTATGTCAGGTGAATAAAAGAATACAATAATTTTTTAAAAACAAAAATACATTTTTTTAAAAATAGAAACCACCCAAGTAAATATCAAATCACATAAGATCATTCATACTAGAGAAAGTGAATCAAATCGAGCAACAGACAAACCATGTTAAGAATCACTCCAAAGAACATAATCCTGAAATTACAGTTTGACATTTTGCAACACTAGCCCATTTTAACATTAAACATGCAATTTGTCCATTTGTCAGGTAGATTTATAGTGGATTGTTCAACCTTCACATTGAAAGGGCAGTTTTCCTTTAGTGGCACTGATTTATCTAGCTGATTTGGTTTGAGTTGAGATTTTCATTAATCTTGGAAAGGTTGAGAATGTTACAAATATCCAACAGTATTTTATCTGATGGTTTTGCCTATTTATGAACACCAGCAATGAATTTATGACCAGTTCTAGCTACGATGTCATATCCCAGCTTTGGAGCACATATCCCATATGAAAGAACATAGTTTGTTATTACTGGCCAACTGAGAGCTGTAACACAAATTTTTTCACTCCAAAATAACACTTGGAAACTTGGACCATTTCCAAAGTATATCCAATAGAATTATTTCTCAAATCAGTCCCTTCAACAAAATCCATAGCTTGAGACAATATAATTTTGTTACCAATCTCTGCCTTTCCTTCAAAAGGTTCAAAACTTGAGACAAAATGAGGTTGTCATCTTCTGAGAAAATGTCTGTGCTGATCATTTTACATGTAAAAAAACGTTGATGAGTTGAGTGACTAATGATGATAATAACATAATTTAAATTGATTGGATGCTTTCAGGTAACCATTTGGATGATGCAACAATTTCCCACCAATATAAAAAGGTGCAAGAGGTGCCAAAGGGAGATACGTGCCACAAGTGAAGAAACGAAAACTGATTATATAAAAATTTTAAAGAAAGCCGCTGCCATACAAAAAATCAGTTAGACAATATTCTTTCGTGTGATACCAGTGATATTGTAGTGAGAGGTGACTCAGTGGGTACTGACAGAGAAAACTCAGGCACTAAAGTGCCCTCAGTTTCTCTACCAATAGCTTTTCGTCGCCCCACCCTACAATATATCTGGTATTCTACGCGTGCATGTAGTCTAACTAATACATGTCATGACAGGAAGGTATGTCTATTTACATGTACTTTAATATAACAAAATCTTTTCAAGTTTCCAAATGTTTCGGCTCATTCGCCTGCATCAGTGGATAATGAATGTAAACAACAGGATTATGACATCATGTATACAATCTAATGTTACAACATAAACCTATGCTACATATATCAATACAATTCACACTGAGAATTTATTCTTGTCGGAGAGAGTGTTTAGCTGGTTGATCCAAAATGATTCTTTTATCAACCTTTATGATTTTTTACCATACACAGAAGTTCAAAACAACGGCAAGGCCCATGCCAGGGGGCAATATTCACCCTAGGCTCTGTCACTTCGCCTAAACACACCCAAAAAACTAAGTTTACTTGCCTTACCTAGATTTTATGCCACCACCCTCCATTTTATTTCAATACAATGCATTAATAATCAAAGTAAAACATCTTCTGTGTCAATTTTCCCTTCCAAGAGGATGGTGGAAAGAAAAGTAGTTTTATCTTCTATAGTCAATAGCAGAGCTAATTTGATGATCATAAATATGAGAAAATACATTGCTATCTACAGAATCCTGCTTAAAATTCAGTCATAACCCTTGAAAAAAACACGAGTGAAAAATTTAGTTTGTGCAGCCCAATCAGAAGTAAGTTGTGACTGCTGTTTTGGAAACAGTTGCCGATTTTCATATGCAAACTATTTTTGAGGTTGCCGTTTTATACAATAACTATGTTATACAACAAGTGTAGTGAAGCAAATAAAGAAATGTTTTAATATTTTCATAAAGTTTTAATAGTATTTCATCAGTATTTGAATCATTTGACCTGAAAATATTCAAAAACAGAGGCTGAAAGTTACTATTTTGAACATTATAAATTTTGAACTTTCTACACTTACTGCTCCCTATTTTCAACAATTCTGCCTTATTCTGGCTAGAGAAGTCATTTCACCCAAAATATCAGAGCCCAGCATGGACCCTGA
This sequence comes from Margaritifera margaritifera, assembly GCA_029931535.1. NCBI lineage: Eukaryota > Metazoa > Mollusca > Bivalvia > Unionida > Margaritiferidae > Margaritifera > Margaritifera margaritifera. The sequence continues at coordinate 2,673,502 of JAQPZY010001521.1, read as the reverse complement.
AGGGTTCCATGGATCTGCAAACCATATTTAATGCTGTACCTTCTTCCCAAGATCTATATTTTCCCCACGCTTTGCAGGTGTGATATAAACTGCATGTAACTTCATATTTTTATTTTTAACCAAACAATCAAACTATCAAGTTGTTTTTTATGCTTATGTGGAAGTGCAGTTGACAAATTATTTTTACTCAAAGAGTAAGTCAAGTTCAACTGGTATTTTCATTGACTGGTTTAATGTATGGATCAGAATGAGAATGTTGAATTCCAAATGTGTCCTGAAAATCTGAATTACTGTAGTAGGAATACTGACATACACTGAACTGATTGAATCAGAGACTCCAAAAAACTAGTCTGTTTTTTTTCTTTTCAGTTACTGAGTATTGAAACCATCCGATATTCTTGAGAAACTCCAACATACCAAATCTGGTAACAAACCTATTTCTGATGTTTGAGTTGAGAAGAAGTCTTTTAGTGAAATACCCATGACCCTACAGCCATCGGTTGAGGACAAATAGCCACAAGAAGATTTTTTTAGATGGCCATCATACCAGCCATACTGTATGTCAGATTGGCATCATTATTACTGAGCACCAACCATACATGACAAGAAGTCTTTTGTTGAAAACCCCATGTAGCTATTGCCATCCTTTCGGACAAGATCGGCAACATTTTAATTTAGTACCAAATAGAAAATCCCATGTAGCTATGACCATCCACTGAGTAGTAGTGACAATATTTTCAAGATGGCCACCAACTACACCTTTTTAAAAAGTCCAAGATCTCACCCAAAACATCATTCCAAGCAAAAAGGTTGACTACATTTGTCCGAAGGATGGGGGTAGACCTGATGATCATGGTACTTGCCAATTCTCACATATACATTATTGACCAGTTTTGAATAGTTGACACCTACTTACAAGGCCATCCCTTCTGCAGTGAAAAAGAGGCTTCATAAAAGTTGTGACCTCTTTAAGTGAAGGTCAAGGTGACCAACAATCAGTATGGTCTTTCCTGAAAGTTGCCTCATAAGAGGGACAAACATAAAAATGACAGTATGTGAATGTATGCACTTTTATACATTTTCTTTCTCTGTAAAATTTGGTTTGCTTATGAGAGTCTTGAGAACTGTGGGGCCATTTATGATCCAGCAGAATAACAAGATCCAGTAAAGTGGTTCTATAGAATTACCAAGAGTACCATGAACGACACATTACACACCTGCCTTGTGTTTAATAGTCCTCTAAGACGATAATGGAAATTTTTGTGCAGAAACCATTTTTCTTTCTTTCTACAAGTGTGACCTTGACCTTTGTTCTTATGCCCTGAAATGAATAGGTTTCTTCTTTAACCCTAACTGCAAGTTACCCACAAAGTTTAGCTAGGTCTGAGTTGTAGAAGTAATGTTTTTGTGCAGAAACCATATTTTTTGTTTCAGTCAGTCACCCTGACCTTTAACCTTTTGACCCCTGAATCAAAAACCTTCTTCCTTACCCCACATACAAGCCATCCACAAAGTTTGGTTGAGGTGTGCCATGTAGAACTAATGCCATGGTGCAGAATCCATTTTTCTTCTTTCAGTCACAGTGACCTTTACCTTTGACCTTTTGACTCCAAAATCAATAGGGTTATTCCTTGAACCAAGTGCAAGCCATCCACAAAGTCTGGTAACCGCAGATGATAGAGAACCCAAGTTATTGTGCACAAACCGTTTTTTTTCTTTCAGAGTGACCATAACTTTTGACCTTTTAAGACTGCATTTTCCTTATCCCAAGTGAGTGCAAGCCATCCACAAAGTTTCGTAACTGTGGATGGTGGAGAACTTGAATTTTGTGCAGAAACCATTTTTCTTCTTTTAGTTACAGTGACAATGACCTATGACCTTTTGACCCTAAAATCAATAGGATTCTTCTTTACCCCAGGTGCCATTGCCGCAAGCCATAGGTGACAATCCGCTATGTTCCTTTATCACCCAGGGCTGCCTGTGCTGAGATTTCCTGGTTCTTAATGAATATGCAGAGACATGCTTAATCAATCACTACAAGTACAGGTTAAATTTTCTCACCGTTGTGACACAAAATGATCTTTCATGCTGTTTGAATGAGCCAATCAAAGTATGTCTTCCAACACATTCACTTATCGATCAATAAAATGGATACTTTCCTTAATGTGTAAGAGATTGGTATATTGTGTTGTTGATGATGTATTTTTTTTTATGTGTACTCATGAAAAATGAGGAAATCTCAGGACAGGCAGTTACTGGTGATAAAGAAGCATAGCCAATTGTCACCTGTGACTTGCAACAATGCCCAAGTGCAAGCTATCCACAAAGTTTGGTAACTGTAGATGGTGGAGTACTAGAGTTAATATGCAGAAACTATTTTCCTTCTTTCATTCAGTGACTTTTGAACCTGAAATCAACAGGGTTCTTCCTTACCCCAAGTGCAAGCAAAGCACAAAGTTTGGTACCTGTAGATTGTGGAAAACAAAAGGTTTTGTGCAGAAACCAAATTGGTAACAGATTTATGTAATACTTAAAATCACTGAATCTGGGGATAACAATTCCCCCAGCCCATCTAGCCCAAAGCAGACAAGAATCATTATTGGGCAAGTGAAATTTCACTTAACTAGCTCAATTTTTACATAGAAAAAAGGAAAAACATTGAATTAGGACTATTTCAGCACAACATCAAAATTGGAACTGTCACACCCTGTACATGGAATCTTCAATTCTGAAATGGGTGACTGCATGTCAGCTGTGGCTGCTTTATCTGTTCTTTCATTACCATCTATACCAATATGACAAGGCAACTAAAAATAAAGGATACTTTTCCAGACTTGATGAATAAGTCATGTTTCTGTAGGACCTGCATTATTATTGGATAGTCAAATCTGAGGTTTTGCAATGCTTGCAGTGTAGAAAGGAATCCACAAAATAGATCTTGGTGACAAAATACATACTATAGCACTCATGGAAACAAAGGAAATATAAATTTTGACATTTAAATATCATTTTATGCCCCCCCCCCCCCCAAAGGAACTATTTCAAATTCTGGCAATTTTACAGTTAATTGTTCAATACCTACTTAATGGAAAAATCTGATACTTGTTTTGCTCTTGGTGAAATGGAGCAATATTCATGCCACATGACCTGGGATATAGCCAGGTCACTAGAGTATGTAATAACAAAACAGCAGTCATTTATTTTCAAAAAGTATCACTACACCTTACATTGCAATTGTTACATTTCCATTTATACTACAGTAACATTAAAAAAAAAAAAAAAAAAAAAAAAAAAAAACAGTATGCAGCTACTACCAAGATAAAGGATAATCACTACATCTATGTCAATAACTGTACCCAGAAAGCTTTGTAAAGGCTTCTGTTCTCTTCATTACAGTATGAACATTAGCTGCCAATGTTTGTTTTTCTTTTCTTAAAATGAGGCTTACCTTGACAAGAGAAACTGTGAGTTTGAATTACTACTGCTACTTGTACCACTGCCCCCAGCAGCTCCAGATGAGGACCCTGTGGTTGACGACTCTGCCTGATTGCTAGATGAGGCAGGGGCACCTGATGGGGCCTTGGCTGTCTCTGGTCGTCTGGGGATCCTCTCTAACTGTTGCCTGTGAAAGAACAAAACAAAAAACAAAAAGATATCAGAATTCTGTCCATATATTCATTAAGCATATTAATGACATAAATGTTTAGCAAGTTACCGATTGCAAACACCATATTACAATAAGTTATTAATTGGAAACACTGTATTACAACAAGTTACTGATTGCAAACACTGTTATAGCAGGTTACTGATTAAAAACAGTTACAAGTTTTAGCATGAATTATAATTTTGCTCCATAATTGGTGAAAAGGACAAGGTTCGACCAGGGCTGATTTTGGCCCTCAAATTATGGATAAAATTAAAGTGTTTTGTAGGAGTATTTGTCATGTTATACCATAATCACTAGATCAGGGCTGTGAACATGATATTAAGGAAAAAGATGAAAAAAGCAGATAGTAATATAACATAAATTTCATAGTTTTCTTTCTCTGTTGAAGTACATGTTAACTATGAGATTATTTATTGTTTCAATAACTTGTCAATGCTGTTGTTGGAGCAGTTCTTGTTCAAAAGTGTCACATTTGGTTGCCTGGAAATGATCTTCAAGTACTTGTTAACTATGGCTGCCATAATTAATTTACTCTGCGCACAAATTACACAATGCCTGTTGGCTAAATCTCATTTCACAAAAGTGTCATCAAGTTCAACGGTCACGGATTCATTTTCACAAGTCTTCAACTCAATGCAATGCTCTAGCCATTTGAATGAGAATGTATTCTTCACATCTTAATCAATATCCTTCACTCTTATTGCCTAATTTTTTGACAAAATACCCATTTTCTTTAGACGAATTTGCTTCAATTTTTGTCAGACACCATTTTTTTTTCTCAAACAGCATGAGGGGATTTGAAAAGTGTTGTTTGATTGGCTCAAGCAATGCTTTCATGCATTCATACATGCTGATTAGTTAATCACACAAATCAGATATTTCTGTCTTTTTTGTCAAGGAAAAGTTCACGGAACATGAATATTTCATTGGTAAACTTCGTTGTTGACAAATCGGTTCAGTTCCCCCCCATTCTCCACTAATTATTGCGGATCTCAATAATGACCTTGGAGACAATTAAATCCATGGATCCAAGAAAATTCTCAGCCCTACTACATTTCCATTGCTACATATTCATACATGATATAATGAAACACTGAAATGAACAGTTAATTTTGTTCCTAAATAATCATGTGTTCATCAAAAACCTCAAATTTCGCCCGATTTCTGAAACTTCAAAGTCCTAATAAACTAGCAGTGCAATCGAGAACATGTCTGATTTTTTTGAAGTACATCAGAGCAGGGTGAAAGGAGGGCATCTAACAGTATTACATAATTAAAATCAGTTTTACCCCCCCCCCCCTACACTACATTTTAATATCAGTAATGCTTTACCTGTCACTATTGTTTAGTTGAAGTTGTCAGTAAGTAGTTAGACTGATGGACTGTAAAGGAGTAAAAAGTTTAAAAAAGGACTCACCTTATAGCCCAGCCACTTAACTGCTGTTACGCAGCAATAGTCTGGGTCACTGTTTGTGAAGCAACTATTGGACCCAGAAAAAAAATAACCTTGGCCAGAAAAAATACCTTGGCTCTGATTTGCTAAGGACTGAAGGTAAATGGAGAAGGTTGTATGTGAATGCGGCCTTTATAAAATCCTCCAAAGATGATTGAGATAGGTCCAGGAAGTAGAGATAGCCACTAATTCACGGTGAGCAAATCCATCTCTATTCAGTGGATGCTGAAATATTAGCTGAGCCCCATAGGGGGGAGAAAAAACCTTTTCCTACCCTTCCTTCTCCCTTTAGCAACTGCTAGATAGAACCTAAGTGCCCTAACTGGGCAAAGGAGTCTATCATGATCGTCCCCAACACAGATGCAATTGAGACTGTGGATCTCTATCGGGGATGGAAGTACTAAGGGAAGCTGTTTATTTTGCAAGAAAACCTAGCTGTTTAGTCAGAACCCACAAAACACATGAAAGGTTCCATCTTGGCACCAACAAGCAAGACACTGGTCTCTGCAGCTCGAAGTACGTAATAAGATCTGCCAAATGAGAATCTGAGCCAATGGAGTTACCTTTGGAGAATATATGAGTGTTTGAAAGGGCAGCCCTGTAACCTTTGATTGTGGAGACTGAACCAGATCTCTCCTTGAAAAGAAGTGGAAAATCTGCTACTGCAGCATGAGTGACAGCTAGGATTAATGTGTTTCCAAGTGCACAAATCGCATAAGATTCTTCACTTTGCAACATAGACCTTAGACTTAGAATGTCACTGGGCCTAGATGATGCAATTTGCAACCCAGCTTGAAAACTTTGCCTGGCAGATAGATCACTCAAGATAGGCCAAGTGTGAAGGTGTAGAATCTGTGGATTGAAGTGAAGAAGAGTACCTCTGTATTGCAAGAGCAGTTTCTTCCACTGAGATAAACACCCTGGGTTGGTTGATCAATAGGTCAAGGAGGTCATTGAACCAAGACCTATGAGGTCACAGAGGTGCACTCATGATAATCTGAGCAGTGGATGCCCTGACCTTGTGAAGTACCTGTGGAATCAATCTGAAGGGTGGGAATTGTAAGTGATCATTTAATCCTACCTCAGGCTGAAGGCGTCCACTGCCCAAGCTCTTTGGTATGGGACTGGTGAAACACAAAATGGAAGCTTCTTCTTGAGTTTTGTTGCAAACAAGTCCACTAGAGGTTTCTCCCATAGAATTAACAGAGATTCTGCAACTGCTTGATGTAGAGACTTCTTCTGTTAGGACTACCTTGCCTGTTCTGGACAAACTGTCTGCAATGACATTTTTCTTTCCTGGAATGTGACGAACTCAGTGTGTAATCTCTTTTGACTCTGTCAAGTGTAGAAGGTTCCAGACTTCTACGAAGAGAGAGGGAGCATGAGTACCTCCTTGCCGTCTGAGGTATGTAACCACCAACGTATTGCTTAAAGAGACCATGACACAATGCCTCTTGACATGATCTATGCACCCTTTCAAGGCGAAGAATACAGCTTTCATTTCCAAATTGTTTATGTGTAGGAGATGCTCTTTCTGGGACCAATGGCCCTGTAGAAGTATTCCTTCTGGCTCTAAATGAGATCCCCATTGTGAATCTGATGCATCAGTGTACAGATAGGAGTGGGGTTCAGGGGCATGCAGAGGAACTCCCATCAGAAATTTTTCTTGATTGTACCACTACCTGAGGTGGTACTTAAAAGTTGACCATAGAGAAATTAGATCTGAGAGCAAATCCTTATGTAGTTTCCAGACTGCCAACAGGAGAAACTGATGAGGACATAAATAGTCTCCCTAGGCAAACCAGGTCTGCCACAGAGTTCAGTGTTCCCAGACGGGAGAGAGAAAGGTGAGCTGACAACGAAGTCTTGGCCTGTAACCTCCTAAACAACTCCAGGATTTTGTTTTTCCTTTCCAGGGGAACACAAACCTGGCCCAGGAAGGTATGGAAATTCATTCCTATATAATCAAAGTCCCGAGAAGGGATGAGATCCAATTTCTCTAGGTTGGGAACAAGTCCTAACTGAGTCATTTCAGACCAACATTGGGTCATATAACATAATCGGGATTGTTTGTTGCTGTTGTGCAGCATCCAGTTGTTTAAGTACTGGATAAGCAGAATCCCCAGATACCTCAAGGGCACAGTTACTACTCCCATAACTCTGGTGAAGACCCTGGGCACTGAGGCTAGACCGAATGGCATGGCTTGGAATTAAAATACCTCATGTCCGATCAAAAACCAGAAGTATTTCTTGTATGGAGAAAAGATCGGGATGTGGAAATACACATCCTGAAGATCGATGGAAACCACCCAATCTGCTGGTCTGATAGTGTTCCAAAATGATGTTGCAGTTTCCATATTTAAGGTTTCCTCTCGCAGAGATTTTTTTAGAGGGAAAGATATATAATCGACCTGTTTCCCACCTTTTTTGGGTACCAGAAATATATGGGAGTAGAATGCTGGTGACTGGATGTTTTGAACCCTCTCTACTGTGCCCTTCTGAAGAAGGGTGTGCACCTCTTCCTTTAATTTGACTGATGGAAGAAGATGGGGGTCCTTGAACGAGGGGGGAGTTCTGTGAATCATAGATGTAAACCCTCCTTTACTACGGAAAGGACCCACCAATCTTTCATGATGCTATATCAGGCCTCTGAAAAGAGGTTCAATCGAGCACCTACTTGTAATAAAGGAAGAGGGATGCACTGCAGGAGAGGTGAAGAATTCCTAGGAACGCCCTCTCCTCCACCCCCAACCCAGCTTGGGAAAGGGGGAGGAGTCAGCAGACTCCTTGCCTTGTTCTTGCCTCTCCAGGTTTTCCGTCTCAAGTACAACTGTAGAGAGGGCTTATAGAAGGGTTGGCTACTTTGCTGTGGTTGCATAATCTTCTTGGACTGCACCATGACTTGATCAGGCTGTGTTGGTTTCATGGCCAGTTTCGATGGGCTAGTAACGGAAAAAATGGACCGATGTTGATGGTCCCTCAAGTCCTGAGATGCAATGGCAGAATGAGACCGTGAAATAAAGTCTCTGATTCCTGGGGTGCAGCCCTAAGATCAGTCTAATGTGATATCTCTGCACGGGTGGAGTATCTCCACCAACAATGCCATGGCTGTAGACCAGGGGTGTCAAACATACAGCCCGCAGGCCGGATACGGCCCGCCAGACTCATTATTTATATCAAATCTGGCCCGCCATAGCAAATGAGTTTGACACCCCTGCTGTAGACAATGTGTACTTTGATATCTTTGCTACAGCCTTCAGCAACCATTGCAGAGCAACAGCAGACAATGACTCTTCCAAGACCGAAGGAAGGTGCTGAGAACAGGTCAGCATGAGGCTGTCATACTATAGACCTGGCCTATGACACTAATGCCTCTAATGATTTAACAGAGAGGCGAGCAAAAGACCCCAAGGAAATCTCCACTTGCGATGCTGCAGCATCCAAGGGGGAGGAGGGGGGAGGGTTAACTAGCCAGGAGGGAGAATGAATCCTATAACTGGAGGCTGAGACTAAAGGTCCCAGAGTAGAATGGGGGACTGACCACCTTTTATTTTGTCTCACAGATTCTTGTCCTTTGCCCAACCTCTGCACAAGTTCCCTTGGTTAGGGAGCAAGAGCAGATCTGGTCTGGGCATCATCCCCAAAAGTCTTTCTAAGCTAGAAAGAATCTCTGTCTCTCCAGGGCCTGAAGGCTTAGGGCACTTATCATGGGGAAGAAGGCAGTAGACTTCACTGACGGCCTTGTCAATTGACCAGGCCTCCTCTTCTTCAACCACCTTAGGTTCTTTTGGGGTGGGGGAGAACCTGGGAAGAAACACCAACCCACGGGAAGCTACCGGCAAGCTGTCTCACCCACGTTGGTCTAGCTGAGACTCAAAGTCATGCAGACAGAGGTGACATGTGTGAGTGACCTGTAAAGGCGAGCATCTTAGACCACTCAGCCATCAGGGGCCCCCTCGTTCACCTGAGACGTTTGGTGGGAGGGGTTTGGAGATCCCAGGTGGGGAGAATGAATCCCATATTCCTGATCCTCAGCAAGTTCCTGAGAACCTAATCACTGTAGGTATTTTTCTTTAAGCAAGCATTTTTTCCACGCCTTGAATTAAGAGGTCTGAGAAAGAATGAGGATGTGCTACTGCGCATGGACCTATGACATAGTCAGACTGGGTCGATGCACATGTTGTAAGAATTCTAGTTGATTGATTGATTGATTGGGGTTTTAAGGCGCACCAGCACTGTAAGGCTATATAGCGCTGTAAAAAGGTTAGATGATATATGATTTATGTATGAGAAGTGGTTCACAATCAATGTGCGATAAAAGTACAAAAACAAAACAAAGAGGTGGTGAGAGTAATATATAAAGGTTCCCGATCAACAGGGAATGTAAATAGTATGTATAATGGGTAATTGGATCATAAAATATATTTAGGGTGATTTAACAGTAAACATGTTGGTTAAAACTACCAGAAGTAAGTAGGCTTGTACATGAGTTATATTTTAGAATAAATGTTAACTTCTTTAAAGAAATTTAAAATACAAGCCACATTTACTGTATCAGAAAGCTCCTTCATGTGCAGAACAGGAGGATGGTGCATCTAGCACAGATGAGGATTTTCCATTGTGAAAAGGGTAAAGCTAAACAACAGTGACAGTTAACGTATCACTGATATTAAAAAAAGCATTTCTGAAATGTTTCACTTTGTTTATTTCCCTGTTTAATTATTTAGTCTAACTTTTTTTCACGGCTTAGTTCCATTTTAAAAGAAGACAAATGTTAACAAGTCAATTTGAAATTTAATGCCATCTGACCATGTTTTATTTGAAGAAAAAGGGTAATGTAATATACCGTATATACTCACGTATAATCCAATACCAAATGCAAACTGCATAGACCCAGATCTGCCGTCGCATAATGCGCTGGCAGATCGGGGTATATGCAGTTTGTAAGGACTAATCAGTAGAACAAACAACACAGACCCTGATCCGCCAGTGCATTATGCGATGGCAGATCAGGGTCTATGTTGTTTGCATTTGGACCCAGCTTATATGCGACTATATACGGCAATAGTTTGGTAATATCAACTATAAGCTACAAATATAAATCTTGATTGTGTATATCAAGATATTCATAATGCACCATCTTTAATTTCCTGGACAATTAAAATAAATTTTGTAAAAATTGGGAAAATAAATATATAAAAATATGGCACGAAGTTCTCTCAAAACAAATTCTAGCACCATTTCATGATTATATTGACCACTGTATATACAGGAGCTAAAGGAATAAACATCCACTATTTTGTTTCAACGAAATAATGTTGACTTCAGTTGGTTAAGTTAATTACTTTATTGCATTATTATTTATTTAGGATGCTATTAGCTGCTATAAAGCTTGTAATTTCAGATGTTTTCAGCATCAGAATTCTGTACGAGGTTGTAACAAGTTTCTATTCCATCTATACCAGTGTTTTACAAGCAAAGGGGCCCTTAAGCTTGCTGGATCAAATATATGGGGACCTTCTCACTTTTAATGGGGACCTTCTCACTTTCAATGGCCTATGCCTATTATTTTGTCATTTATTATCTTGTTACGTGCTTATTACATCGCTAAAATTATGAATATTTACAATAATTTCTTTGAATTACTGCAATGATTTCATACTACCATTTCTTGTTGATATTATTGTTAAATATTTTCATGTTATTTTTCAATATAAGAATGTCCACAGATAACACTGAAATAACAGTGCCTACACACATCTCTATCATGGGTGTTTTCTTTTAAATACCTGCACAGCTGAAAATAAATACAATGGTATCTAATTTTCCATTTTTGTCATTTTGAAGCCAATCTTTTTATTTTGCATCATAGGCAATGTATATTTTTTTCTGCATTTGTTCTGCTTGATGGGCTGAAGTATTACTCCCTATACTGGTATTAAATGCTGAGGCCATGCTCCAGTTGTCATCTTCAATAATATCAAACAAATCTTTCCTATGGCCTCTAAATACATAGTATATGCATTTGAATACAATCAACAGTCATTATCGTCTTTGATGATTTAAGTATACAGCGTGAACAAGTCCAGTATTCTTTCATTCTTTACAATTTGCTTGCTTAGAGCTCTATCATAGCACAAGGTAATTTTGATCAATTAAGTAACTTCTTGTGTTGAGACCAATACCTCTGTGTTCAGGGCTACAGCCTTTGTGTTTAGGTCAATACCCCTTGTGTTCAGGCTAATACTCCTTGTGTTCAGGCTAATACCCCATGTGTTCAGGCTAATACCCCATGTGTTCAGGCTAATACCCCATGTATTCAGGACAATACCCCTTGTGTTCAGGTCAATACCCCTTGGGTTCAGGCTAATAACAATGGTGTTCAGGCCAATGCCCATTGTGTTCAGGCTAATACCCCTCATGTTCAGGACAATACCTATTGTGTTCAGTTTGATACCACTGGTGTTCAGGACAATACCCCTTGTGTTCAGGATAATAAACATAGTGTTCAGGTCAATGCCCACTGTGTTCAGGTTAATACCCCTGGAGTTCAGGACAATACCTCTTGTATTCAGTTTGATATCCCTTGTGTTCAGGCTAATACCCCTTGTGTTCAGGCTAATACCCCTTATGATCAGGCTAATACCCCTTATGTTCAGGCTAAGACCCCTTGTGATCAGGCCAATACCCTTGTATTCAGGCCAATACCCCTTGTGTTCAGGCCAATACCCACTGTGTTCATGCCAATACGCTTGTGTTCAGGCCAATATCTGAAGATAAACAACCATGTATGATCTGCATACTGTACCTTTGGTTACTAGAGCTGAAACGAATAACCTAATTGAAAATTAGTATTCCAATTTTTGTTTGTTTACCTAGCAAGTTTGGCAGCATTTTATAAAAGAAACAAACAAGTGAATGTAAACTATACAATGCTGAATTAGTCTATGAGGGAACAACTTTAAACCTGCTAAATGACCTGAAATTCTAACTAATACATAAAAGGTAATCATAGTGTCAAATTCTGAATAGTCATATTGCCCACAATATCGCCATTTCTATTCATTGCTATTCAGGTGCCCTTTAAAAGTTGAATGCAAGTTGATAAAGTGCATGGTATAGAAAAATGACATCTCAAAGTCATCAAAGGATCAACGTATCAATCAACAAATCCAAATTTCATTCAAGTGACCATGTATCCATGTAATTTTCATTGTGAACAAATCCCTTCTCAGAGAGTTTGAGATAGTCGTCACATTTAACTGAACAAGAAATCGAGAGTTACTGTAATTTTCTTTATCTATAGTCCATATTCAGTACTAAAGAAACATTTCTGGTCATACTGTGTTCGAAGATAAACAAGAAAAATGTAGCTTTTTGGAGGTAAAACTAATTTTAATTATGTAATACAAACCTGCTACTATTGCAGACAATGGAGAAAAAACCATCCCATAAGCTTTTCTGGTCTATAACTAGTAGAGCTAAAAAAAAACTAAACTTACAAAAAGAACACAGAAAACACTCAACTTAATCAAGGCCTGAGGAGACAATCACTGAGTTGATACAAAACGGTGGGTGAAATGCCAAAAAGATGTTTAAAGACAAAAATGGAGGCAAATTCCAATAAGTGACAGATATAGCATATGTGTAACGCATATGTCGTTCAAGGAAAAAAAAGAGGATGGTATTCTCATTGTTGGCTGTGACTAAGGAGTCAGACGTGGATCACATTCTTGTCAATTCTGGCCTCCAATACTAATTGGAGGAGGGAATAATTAGCTTAGACTGAGTACTTGAGTCCTGCTGAATGAAAGCAATGCAATAGAAGCAGATAATGTGTTACTGCTATTAAAATATAACACCTATGTTCACTTGATTTTCAGTCCAAATTCTCCCCCAAAACATTTATACATGACACCTAAAGAGTCACTTACAGGTGCAATTAGATTTAGATGAGCAAGTTCAGTGTTTTAAATGCTGCTTGGTAGGTTAAAGAGGTCATTCAATACCAAAGTAGACAAAGAAAAAGGGATGGATTAACATTAAAGAATATTCAAATTCCATCCAAATACATTCAACAAATATTCAAAAAGGAACATTTGGCATTCATTTCAGCTCTATTGGCTGAGAATTAGTGGTGAAGATAGGGTTACCTACTATGATGGGGTCACTTCTTTTCAAACAATGGGGCACTCTTTGGGACAAGGGACATTCTTTTTTTTTTGCAAAGAACCAGAACTCTAGATGGGTAGAGGGGAAGGTCTTGGGAGGAGGGGGAGCACAGCTCTATTTATAGCTCTGGTGCAATGCTTGGAGTCTGAAAATAACAGATCTTTGATGCAATATTAATCAGCACACTCTATTTTCTGTACAAGTACACACAAGTTCCAAAGTTGACCATGGAGAGGAGCCAAAGATACTTTTCATTTTACAACAATTATTCCAGAACTGTTTCAACATACAAGATGAGATATCACACTATACTCCTGAATGAGAAAGTCTTCACATCAATATGGCTTTCAAATTCCTAATGCTTGAACTATATCTATCAAATAAAACCATGTCCTTACTTTTTAATAAAAGTTTTTACACTGAAACAGGGCCTAATAGATAGTGGTCCAAGGTCTCGGACTTTTCATTTTCGGCCACTGACCTGTCACATTATCACAAGCAGTGACCTCTCAGACCTTAGAGACTTTGTAGTTTCTCAAAATAAATAAAATATATTATTCAATTTTAAAACACCTGAAAAAGGGATAAAAATCTATCAATAAAAGTGGAAGTTGACCTTAGCTGCAGTGAGAGAGCAGTTATATGGTACAGGCCAAATATTCAGCAAATCATGTGCAGTACACAAATACCAGTCTAAAGATGATCTTGATCGCTCATGACTTTTGCCATTACTGCCTGTAGAACTAAGCATCTAGTGTACACTGAATAGTTTGGTTCAAAGTGTACCAAATGATCCAAATGCAGATGGAGTACTCATCACCATGAATTTAAACCAGTTTGGGTACACTAGTAAATATTCAAGCCCAGTTATGGGATCAATGCTTGGCTACTGTAGACCTGGCCATAGTCAGACAGCCATCAATAAAGGAATTTTTCTGGTGTTATGAAAGAGAAGAGTAGCTGACCTTGTTGACTGCAGTTGCATCTCTAACTGCTGTAGCTGTGATGATACACTCTGTGCGGCAGCAGCTCTACTTCGAACACTTGACAGCTGTGACAAAAGTTCAGCTATTGGATCCATGTTCTCTCGTCCGCTGGGAGAAAGTCCTGTCAAACTAGCTCCTCCTGAGGAAAAATGCATGTTCGTGGCACGTCGTGTACGAGTGCCACCCACTCCTCGACCAGGGTGAGGTATTCTACGCACATGTCTTACTCCTGCTGGTTCATCGTGAACACGTGTTAAGGATTCTAACTGAAGAATTAATATGTAATGCAGAACGAAATTAAAAAGAACTTTTAGCCTTGCAAAGCATTAATGTTATTCAAATGGTTAAGTACTTCACATGGCACACATACATATTTTTCTAAATTAATTTTCTTCAACATTTATTAAACATTGTCGGAACTGTGCAGTATTTTCTCCATACTGCACTGCATCATACAATACAACATGAGCACAACATGCTACCAAGTTCACGGTACTATGCACATGTGAATACTTGGTTATATTTTGTTTGTGGCTTATTTCCATATAGTTGTGTATTCCCCCGGAATTGACAGAAATAAAACCAAATTCCTTTAAGAATTATTTTTCAATTAATAAATGCCTGATTTGTTGTGGCAATTTTAAATAATCCCCCAGCATGCCAATGATGAAGTCAAAATGTTATGTCATAAATGTACAGCATTACTATTGGTGATATGTGCGGGCCTCAAAAAGAGGTAAATGTGAAAGATAAATGCCTCTTTTTTCATTCATTGTATAGGGTGATAAAATAGGATCATGTTAGAATCAGTCCTAGATATAAAAAAGAGACCCAAGTGTGTCTGAAATTGCTCACCTGACTGACATTGGCTTAACAGACAAATGCAAGAGCAATTGGCCAAGAAGTCAAGGTCAGTAGGATGCTTTCTGTTGAAATTTCTTCCAATGCTTTGATTGCATATGTTAAAAAAACAAGTGTTTCATGGTTCTTCTTGTTCTTCTATCTCGTCAAATAAGATTGCACATAAGCATCATTTGTCCAATATCAAAAGGTCCCTATGCCAACATTTGTATAAATATGAAAGTATTGAAGAATTTTTTACCAGAATACTTTCTGTAAAATTTGGTCAATTTCTGCCGAGTTAGAAGTCATTGAAAGTTATATATATATATATAATGATAGATGGCATAATTTGTACAAATGATAAAGCTCTTTATAACAGGATGCTTGCTATAGAAGTTGATCAAATTCGGTTTTGCAGTTATTCTCATTTGAGCAACAGTGGTCATATCTGATGGCATCATATGTACAAACTTGAGAGCTCTCTATACCTGGATGTTTTCTGTCAAATTTGGTCAAATTCTATTCAAGAGTTTTGGAGAACAAGTAGCTTAAAAGCTGTATGCCTTTATGCTAGAATACTCTCTGCCAAGTCTGGTTGAAATTAGTCTGGTGGGTTTTGATAAAATGAAAAAAGCAATTGTTGACAGAGGATGGAATTTTTTCTACTTTTGGTAACAGTGGCCATATTTGAAGGCATATTGGTACCATCTATATAAATTTGAAATGTCTTCCTCTATGGATGCTTTCTGTCAAATCTGATCAAATTTTGTTCAGTGGTTTTTGAGAAGTGTTTAAATAAAAATAAATTATTTTTTTTAGTAACGACTGCCATACCTGACTTGGCATCTGTAAAAATTTGAAAGCCCTAATGTCAGATGCTGTCTGCCGGATTTGGTCCAGTGGTTTCTGACAAGTTTAAAATAGCAATTGTTGATGGACTTAACAATCGATGCAGGGCTGTAACATTAGCTCTAGCAAGAGTGATGTGAATGGTACATTATATACATATCCCTTGTTTAATAGTCCTCTGTTTAGGCACTAGTAATGCATAGTTGACTTTGGAAATTTTTGACCAATGGGTCTCAATGTCCTCAATCTTTGATCCTGGTAGGCAGTCCTGAACTAAACTTACTGTGCAAAAACCATTATATTCTTATTAGATTTACAAAGACTGTGACCTCTGACCTTGAGACCCCAGAATCTATAGGTTTCTTTATTATCCCAAGTGCAAGCCAACTACAAAGTTTGGTTGAGGAACTTACTCTAGAATAAAAGTTATTCGGCAAAACCCATTTTTCTTTGAGCAACGATGACCCAGACCTTTGACCATTTCACCCCAAAATCAATAGGCCTCTTCTATACCTTATGCAAGCCCTAAACAAACTTTGGTCAAGGTACATAGTCTAGTACTTAAAGCTATAATTCAAAAACCATTTTTGCTCTTTCATTAACAGTGACCTTCACCTTTGAACTTTTGACCCCAAAATCAACAGGCTAAGTCATCCATAAACTTTGGTGAACGTAAAGTTTTGTGCAGGAGCCAGTTTTCAGGCACAGTAACCTTGACCTTTTACCTACTGACTCCAAAATCAATAGACTTCTTCCTTACTCCAAGTGCAAGCAATCCACAAAGTCTGGTTTAGATATGTGATGTAGAACTACTGCTACGACGAAGTAACCATTGTTCTTCCTTCAGTCAGTGATCCCAAAACCGATACGGTTCTTCCTTACCCCAAGTGCAAGCCATCCACAAAGACTGGCAACTGTAGACGGAAGGGAACCAAAGTTATTGTGATGAAACCAGTTTTCTTCTTTATCGCAGTGACCTTGCCGTTTAGCCTTTTGACCCCAAAACTGATATGGTTCATCCTTACACCAAGTCCAAGCCATCCACAGAGTATGGTAACTGTATATGGCAAAGAACCGAGTTACTGTGCAGAAAGCATTTTTCTTTATTCAAATACAATGACCTTGACCTTGAGTTTTTGACGCCAAAATTGATAGGATTCTTCCTTACCGTGAAGTGCAAGCCAACAAAGCCAACAAAGTTTGGTGACTGTAGATGGTGGAGAACTCCAGTTATTGTATGGAAACTATTTTTCTTCTTTTAGTTACAGTGATTTTGACCTTTGACTTTTTGACCCAGAAATCAATAGGGTTCTTCCAAATGCCAAATGTAAGACATTTTCAAAGTTTGGTACCTGTAGATGGTGGACAACTCAACTTATTGTGCAGAAACGAATTTGATAACAGACAGATGGATGGACATAATAACATAATATGCTCCACCTTATGGCAGGTGCATACAAATATTGAAACTGAAGGATTGTGAATAACAAAAGGCACCTCTGAAGCACAGCTGTAATTTGTGTACCAAGATTCATAGATATCTTAAATGGTTCTAGAGTTGTGCTCTACAAACAAAAGTGTGAATGACGGTTGGGCAGATCATATGTATATCGATGTATAGGGTGTAATGGCACATCAGCACAATACTGGCTAAGCAGTGCTAATTAAAAGTAAAGTTTCAAAAATATAAAGGTACAAATTGCAAAAAACTTAAATAGGATAAAGTCTTCAAAATAAATATAAACATATAGTTCTACAAGATAAACAATAACAGGTAAACATGTTAAAATTTCAAAAAAGGTACATGAAAAACAAAATGAAGGTAGAAAGTATAAAAGTCTTAAAATAAAGAATCAAACTTTGTTATATAAACTGCATTTTATTAAAAAGTCCATGATTTTCTCTGGCGGTACATCACCATAAAGCTTCTTAATTGAGCTCACATCAAAAAGTGTCTATCTCACTGGATGGAAGTCGACACACTTCGACAAGAAACTGTGTGAAACTGACAGTGGACACTGGCATGGTATGCACTCTGGTTGACAATTACTCTTCAGGAGGGTGAGGTACATATGTCCTTTATCCCACTGACACAATACAACCTCACCTCTGCGATTTGTTTACTACGATTTATGCCATTCTCCCATGATGGGTTTGATGTTCCGAAGATTTTTTTGAGTTTTCATTGCACATATTTTCCCGAGTGTATATAACATGATGACTTATATATCTGAAGTCTTAATCTTAGGATATTTTAATGGGTTGTCAAACCTAAGGTTTTCCAATACTTTCTGGGTGGAAAGGGAAGCCAAAATGATGATGAAAGTTGTTTGTTCTTTTAGGTTTTGATGTAGTCCAAAGATCGGAGTATGGCTGTCATTTCTGCGATAAAAGTGGAGGTTTTGTCCAGTAACTGGCTTGAGATGGTGCCATGTGGTGTTGCAATAGCAGCTGGAGCCTTGTCTCCATCTTTCAAACATTCTGTATACAGGGACATATGACCATGATGGAAGGCTCTGAGTACACTAAATCCACTTATAAAAATGATGATTAGAAGACGTTTTTTGTGTAATGGTAAAGGTCAAATTTTATTTTGGGGGTTGTAATAACCAAGGTGGTAATTTGGGAATAGAGAATTCTGCATTGATCATAAGATTAAGTTTTGTTGCTTCTGGACAGAGTTAATTTTGATTTCGAAAGTGGAATAAAATTTGGGTTCCGATCACACAAGGTTTGGTATCTAAGTCTAAAGATGACTTCATATGTGGTGTTAAACAGATTTGAGGATAATCTGGTAGTATACATGTACTTAAGAGCAAATGCCCCCAAACAAAGTCTATGTCCCTGAATGTGTACTGATTCAAGCACCTGCAGGTAAGGTATGTGAGCTGATTCACAGTTTAGATCTTACTAAAGTCCTGTATTAATGGAAGTAAGACCTTCCTGCTGTGTGTTTCACAATCTGTGGTTGCCATGACGTGTATTAAAACAGTTTTTGTGGGAAAAACTAATTTGAATTATGTAATATTTACCTGTTATTATTACATTGCTTTATCTTTTCCTGGCACTATTCCCAGTATGATGCCTTAGTCACTTCCATCATTCTGAATAACATCCTTCTTTGAGTTGGACCAAGACCAAAAGGACATCAGAGTATTAAGTACATAATTAAAAGTAGTTAGTTTTACCAGCAAAATGTACATTTTAACAGCAATAGTACATTACATGTTATTATCACATCACTGACTTTTTTAAACCGGAGGAAGGCTGATGGTCCCATGTGTAGCTGTCAGAAGGAACCTACCATCTGTTGTTAGCAGGGTGCTCTACTGTAGACTGGAGGATGGCTTGACAGCTTGCTGGGCTGACACAACTAGGTCTAACGCTAGATGCTTTCACCCTGGTGCAACACTGAACAAAGGTAGAATGAAGAGAAGGTGGAATGAGAACACCATAATGCTTCTTTCACGATATTATCCAAAGAATGATTAAGAAAGGCCCAAGATGCAGCAATTCCCCTAACCTCATGGGCTTTGTTCTCATGAAGGAAAGAACTCTCCCAGTGAGAGACTGGTAAGCTCTTTTGATAGAATAATCCAACTTGAGATGGTGGCTGACAAAATATCAGCAGTTCCTTTGAGAGGGAAAAAAGAGAGACATTTTTGATTATTTATTTTCACTTTTTATTGAGCCAAATAGAAACGTAAGGTTCTAACCAAGCAAAGGAGTCTATGTTGATCATCCCTAGCACAGATGCAACTGAGATAGGGATTTCAACTGTTTCAGGGCTATTGAAGGTAGCTAATTCTTGGCTAGAAAGCAGGGTTGGCAAAGATGGGTGACTGAACCGTAGTTGCCACTGACTCACAGGCAACCATTTTCCACAGATACGGCATGAATTTCAGTCCGCCTTGACGATGCCACAGAGAAAAGTAAGACTGTTTTAAAGTAAGATTTTTGAAGGAAGCCTTACACAAGGGTTTATAAGGCTGTTTAGATAATGACCAAAGTACACAAGGAAGGTTCTACCTAAGCACTAAAGAGCGAGAAACAGGTTTTAGAAGCTCAAAGTTCTTGATTAGTTCTGGAAAATGAGGGTTTGACGCTATGGTGCAGCCCACAGAGAACTTAATGGTATTGGAAAAGGCTGCTCTGCAGCCTTTAATGTTGGTGACTGGGCAGTCTTTTGGTTCAAACAGAGAAGACAATCCACAACTGTGACCCAAGGAGAGCAGATCGGATACTGCACCAATTACAGAATACTCTCCACTTAGCAAGGTAAACCTTGGAGGTCTATTGATTTCAAGCCAGGTGATGCATCCTGAAACCCTGCATCAAAACAGATCTTGGCTGATAGGTCATTTGATTTAAACCAGGTGTGAAGATGGATAATCTGTGGATTGTTGTGCAGAAGGGACCCTCTGCAGTGACAGTAGATCCCTCCTCTGTGACAACTCCCTGGGGTATCTACCAACAGATCATAGAAATTGCTGAACCACGACCATAGGTGGCACAGAGGGGCTATCAGGATGAGCTGTGATGTAAAAGTCCTGACTCTGTGGTGAAGAACTTGACAGATCACTCTGGAAGGTGGGAAGGCACAGGCATACAGTCAATCCTACTTCAGACTGAAGGCATCCACAGCTGATACACTTGGATCTGGAACAGGAGAGATATAAAGTGGTAGCTTGTTGTTCAACCATGTTGTAAACAGGTCTACCACTGGCCTTCTCCACAGCTGAAAAAGTCTTTCTTCTACAGACTGGTACAGAGACTGTTCTGCTAGTACCGACTATCGCTCTCTGAACTGGCTGTCCGCCAGGATATTTCTCTTTCCTTTAATGTGGTAGACTCTGTGAGTGATCTCCAAAGCTGTCCATCTGAGGAGGTTCCAGACTTCCAAACAAATAGATGGTGCATGAATGTCTCCTTGATGTCAGGTAAGCTACGACCAATGTGTTGTCCATGGTGACCATACCACAGTAGTGTCTTAAGAACTGATCCCCCACCCCCATAGTTCTAGGAAAATGACCTGCATTTCTAGGTTGTTGATATGAAGATTAGATTCTTCCCAAGAACAAAAGCCCTGATTGACTACCCCATGGACTCTAGAGGAGAACCGCAGCCCAAATCCAAAATGTAGGTATACTGGAAAGAGTGAGGTTCTGGGGCTTATATCAGAACTCAAGCCAGAAACCTTTCCTGATTTAGCCATCAGCTCAGTTGGTGACAAAATATGGATCACAAAGGAATCCAAGCTCAAAGAGGGTCCCTGTGAGGTCTCCAGTTTGCTAGCAACAGAAACTGGAGAGGCCTCATATGAAGTCTTCCTTGGGGAACTAGATCCACTTCCAAGTTCAGTGTCCCTAGGAGAGAGAGGCAAAACAAGCAGTCAATGAAGTCCTCTAGAACACTCATGTTATGACGGACAGAATGTGTGATCCTGTCCATGGGGCAGAGAGGAACATGAACTATCCCTCGATTTGTGAGGAAATTCATCCCAAAGTAAGTGAAATTTTGAGGAGTCAGATCTGACTTCTCCTGGTTGGGGACTAACCCCAGATGAATCACTGCCTACCAACAGAGTGACAGGTCTCCAGGTAAGGATCATGGAATTCTATGGCATTATGGCATTCTTAACTCAGGCTGATGTCTTCATTTTGAAATGCTCTTCCTGAATAAACTAATTTAGTAGTGAAATAGTGGTGAAAGATCAACAATTAGGCAAAAATTTCTCCCTTTCTTTAAAAACCGGAAGATTTGGGAACAGAATCCCGGAATTTGAATGTGTAATACCCACATCGAGGTGTTTTAATGGGGGTCTGGCAGTTCTGCTGGGACCCCTGCTTAAAACGTTTAGCTGGGAGACCTATGGACCTCTCAGGGATAAGTATGCTTGCCAGTCAGTTTAGCCAGGCCCGAGACCACAGTATTCTTAATCATCAAAATCGACCGTAGGAGCTGAGCTCGTGAACAAGACCCAGAAGTCTTCGGGCATGTCTATACTTCTTCATCTTCCATCTCCTGACCAGTAGGATGGGACAGAGATGGAGACGGTCAAGGTGGAAAATGAACTTATGCAATTATGTCCTTCTCAAACTCATTTGTATTCAGGAGTATGGAGAGTTCATTGTCCTGTCTCCACTGATGGGGCGAGACAGGACTATCCCTTTCCTTCTCTCTTCCTGGTGAAAGGGATTGGAAATGCCTTCTTCATGCAGGAGGAGAGGAGTGGTGGAACCCCCTCCTGTTCCTTTAATAACAAAGCCAGAGGAGGGGACAGGGAGGGCCTATGGCATGCCTGGTTCATCAACCAACTGATCATGGGAAACTGATTCATGGTGCCATGGGGCAAAAAAAAAAGAGACATTCCAGACTCACCACTGGGTGGTGGGAGTCCCCAAGCTCCATAGGGATTGAACATGAACATAGGAGATGGGTGGGGGTGGGGTGGGAGTGGAGGGGTAACAACGACATTGCAGGGGACTTTATTTCTGATATCTTGTCTGGACTGGCAAACCATCTGATTCTATGGCTCCAGTCTCTATAGATGCCCAGTGACTGGTGGGTGCATGGTCTTGGGAGGGAGGCACGTCTGGTATGCATGCATGCATGTAGTAGTGTTTTATGGCACCTCTGCACCAAAGTGGCTATGTAGTGCCAAGAAAAGATTAAGTTCGAAAAATATAAGAATGAATTGCCCACAAATTTTGGAAGATAAAACCTTCCCAATAAATTTAAAACTGAGTACAACAAGATAAAATATAAAACGTAAAGATGTTAAAATTCTGTAAAATCTACATAACAGACAAAGGTAACACCTGTAAAATCCTTAAAACATGATTCAAATTTGTTGTATAAACATTTCCTTAAAAAGTCCAAGATTTTCTTGGGTGGTATGTCCTCGTACAGTTTCTTCAAGCAGTTCATGTCAAAATACTTTGTCTAACAGGGTGCAAATTAAACACTTGATAGGAATGTGTTTCACTGTCAGTGGACACTGGCACAATATACATTTTGGTTTAGGTTCACCTTTCAGAAGGTATGCACGGGTCGGGTATTTGTGTCCGATACGTGATCAACACAATACTACCTCATCTTTCCGATTTCTTCTATATGAGAGATGCCACAATAGGTTTAATGTCCTGAAGTTTGTCTGTGGAGTTTTCATTCCAAATATTTTGCAGAGTATGACGAACATGCAAATTTATACAACAGTATAAGTCAGTATATGGAATCTTCCATTCAAAACAGGTGACTGCAGGGCAGCTTTGGCTGCTTTATTTACCCTTTCACTACCCTTTATGCCAGGGGTGTCAAACATACAGCCCGCCAGACTCATTATTTATTATTATTTATATAAAATCTGGCCTCCCATAGCAAATGAGTTTGACACCGCTGCTTTATGCCCATGTGACTAGGCACCAACAGTACAGATACTTTTCGCAAGTTGCAAGAGAACATCATGTTTCTGTAATATTGGAGATGTTCGGGTTGTCAGATTTAAGATTTTGCATCGCTTTCAATGTGGAAAGGGAATCCGAAAAGATTATGAAATTTTTTGTTGTTGTTGAGGTTTCAATATAATTCAAAGTTCTGAGTATGGCTGTAATTTCTGCAGTAAAGATTGAGGCTTTATCCGGTAACCAGTTCGAGATGGTGCCATAGGGTATTGCAATGATAGCTCCAAGTTTGTCTCCATCTTTCAAACCATCTGTATACAGGGACATATGGCTACGATAGAAGGCTATGATTTCATTGAATTTACTGAAACGGAGAGGATTTGTTGAAGCCTTTGTTGAATTCGCAAAGGTCAAATATTTTTTTCAGAGGTTTGATAACCAAGGTGGTGATTTGGGAACACAGAATTCGGCAGTATTTCCAACACAGATTTTTGCTGTTTTTAAGTAATGATGGATTCATATGCAAAAAGATTGAATTAAGTTTGTTCCCCGAGCATACAAGGTCTGGTATTTGGGCATAAGGACTACATCATATGCAGGGTTAGATGGATTAGAAGATAGTTTGGTAACATACTGAATAAACCAATTTCGTTTGTCTGAGATAAAGTGATGGTTCATTTGCCTCAACATGGAGGCTTTTTGAAGGGAAAGTTCAAAATGCACCCAGATAGAGTCTAAGTCCCTGATTGTGTATCGTATCAAGCATCTGGAGGTAAGATTTACAAGCTGATCCGTACACAATCAATACACAGTCTAGTTTTGATCTTGCTAATGACCTGTATAATTGGAGCAAGCCCTTCTGATCAGCTCCCCAATCTGTGTTTGCCATGACTCGTATTAAATCCAGGGCTTTTGGACATTTAAGATAGAGTTTTGGGTCATCATGAATATGATGTAATTGGCAGAAGTGCATACAGTTAGTTTTTTATTTTAAAAAGTTGAACCCATTTTCTTCTGCCCATTTCTGTCTAAGCTTCTCTGTAGTTGCCGTTCAATAGTAGGTATAATAGTTCCTGGATTAAGGCATTTCTCTATGCTGTTAATTTTGATATTGACTGACAATATGCTGCCCTAAGATACACCCATCTCCTGAGGATAATTTTCAGAAAGAGTGCTGCCTACCTTAACTCTGACGTTTCTATCTTTCAAAAGACTGGAGATAAAGTTACGTAGGTGGCCAATTTGAACGAGGTTGCATAGGGGTAATTCATTATGCCGTTCTTCCACGTGGTGTCATAAGCTTTCTCCAAGTCGAAAAAGATGGCAACTATATATTCTTTCTTTATGAAAGCTTCTCTTATAAATGCTTCTAGTTTGACAAGATGGTCTATTGTGGTCAAAGACTAAAGTCCCATGCCTGGTGACAGACAGATTAAGTCCAATTGCCAGTGATGGTGATCTACGTGGTGACCAATACTAGATGACTGGTGATCAGAGACTGGTGCCCAGTACTGCCAACTGGTATTTGCTGCGCTGCCCAGTGCCTAGAATTCATCACCCTGCATGGTGGCCTGTGGCCGCTATTATGCTGTACAGTAGGTGCTAACAAAATTTTGGGAGAAATATTAAGCGTTATAATGAGTGTCATGTCTGTTACATATAAACAAAATAAAATCCAGACTGGTTAAAACATGCATAAATATGAAATTCCTTTGTTTTTAATTTTTTTATTTTATGGTCTCAAAATTTTCATGGGTTGACAAGCAAAAAAATAGGGTCAGTCAGGAAACTGGAAACAAAGCTATTTTTCTTTTATGGCTCAAGGTAAAAGTCACAGAACTCGTTATTTTGCTGAAACCATTTTTCTTTTTTCAGTCTCTGTGACTCTGACCTTTGACCACAAGATAGAAAGATGCCTTTCTTGTCTCAAGAGCAAGTCATCCAAAAAGTTTGCTCATGGTTTGTGGCATGTAAAAACTTATTACAAGATCCAAAAGAATCTACTCATGTCATCTACCTTTGGATAGAAGGTTGCAAAGCAAAATTTCAAGCATGTATGTCAAGTGTTGTTTTTTTGTGCATCATGTTCATAAGCTTCCCAGGATGGATGGATGTGCAGTGGGATGGGCAAACATGACAAAACAAAGATGCCCCTGCACACAAATAATACTGTCAAATCACAATACCAAAGTCCTGCCATTTGCAGTCAAGATGACTGGAAAAATCTTGGATCTGAAAGTTATTCGTTTTGTGATCTGGTATGCCTTGTGCATTAAAATCACTAAAGCAGACAATAGTTCTAAAATCTATAGCACATAATATGAATACATTTTGTGCCATTTACAGCAGGTGCAAGAAAGGATATGAATTCTCTGGGTGCTCGGTGTTCTAATGTCAAGTGGGCAGAGAAGTCCTCTGTCACATGGTTGGGGTCCCCTCCTGGAAGGGCAGCACAGATCGGACAAACCTGAAACACATGTATGCTTTCCGTATGAATGTTGCATCTTTAGAAACAACAAATCTCCACAACTAGCTGTAAATGGTTCACAAGACAAGTTTTTACACTTTACATATTAATAACACATAACTGAAATGGGTACCAGTCCAGTGTTTGAATTAAATGAAAAAACTTAGTGGCCAACAGAATCAGTACATTTAAAAGAAGTTCACCTGCCATAAGACTTACTGGCACCAGATTTTTCTGACAATTTCCATAATTTGAAAAGGTAATAGCAATATCAATACATTCACTAAATTGTGTAAATTTTAACCATGTTGGAAGCTGATTAAAAAAATATATAGAACTAATTGAAATCTTTGCCTTTTACAAATTTTCTGCTATTTCCCCCATAGCTTTTAGCCATATAAACTCTAGCATTAAGGATCAGATTTGTTTTTTCCAACAAGTCAATGGCTGCATTTTCTAGTCCATCATTATAGACATTGCTGCTATTGCAAGAGTAGTCAGTCATAATTATTTTGATCATCATTACATTTTGCCTTGAGCTCTGCCTCAGAGTCCGCTGATACCTGATTCTGTTGATCAGAAAATATAACTTCAATATCATCCTCTGAAAGTTCAAGTAGAGTTAGGAAGAGACAGGGTCTTTATTCATTGGTCATCATCCTCTTCTTGATACAGCATTCCAATGATGAATGGCTGCAATGTGATCAAAGTCACTGATTTCTGGGGATAGCAAATGAACTCTCTGATGGCCTGGTATTGTGCTGCAAATTAATCTACTGGTATTCCTGTATTCATTTTTTATATTCAATATGTGACTGAAACCATCTTAACTCTAAAGTGGCGTTCACTCATTTCATTTAATATATTTAGAGCACCCAAGAAACTGTTACTAAAAATGAACATGCTGTCTGATTTGCCTTTCTCTCACGAGTTTTTCTTTGCTTTTCTTGAATTTTCTCTGTAATGGGTGGGTTACATTTGCCATAACATAAATTGCCACATCCTGAAGCATCTCTGAACAGTATTTGCATTTTAAGCCCCCCCCCCCCCCCCCCAAATGTGTGTTTCCCTGTTTCTCATAGCTGACCCTAGGACTTTTTCCAAAATGGTTATATATAACAAACAAAAAAAATGTACAAAAATTGCCAAAAAATCTAATTGAGTTGGTTTTGCTCAGTACTTTGAAGCGCTTGAAATATTATTTGATTTATTATATAATGTTTAAAAAAAAAAAAAAAAAAGTTTAAAAAAAAAAAAAAAAAAAAAAAAAAAAAAACCAACTTGCCTACTCTAATTTTAAAACCAGTGCAATAGGAAACACACACATTTTTTTTTTGGCCTTATCATTATCACACAACACTTTAGATGATTTTGAATAAACACGCAGCATCTAAGCCCTCCATATCTAGTCTGAGTATAAAAAACTAAATTGTGATATGACTGTTTGTTCTTAACCAATCAAATATGCGGACATGTTCATTCTTGAGTAACAGCTTCTTGAGGGCTCTATATATGTTGTATGAAGCAAGTGAAGACCGCTTCAGATTCTAGCAAAATAATAAAACGTGGCAGTTACAAAGAGAAGAGTTTAGTGGTCCACGGGACCCACAACTTTTCAGTTATACCGACCTGACATGATTTTAAGCAGCTTCAGGCCAATGAGCAGGCAGCAATTTTTAACACTGTACCTTTCTTAAGGGAGAGGTACATTTCATACTGTACATTCATCGTGATTATCTGTAAGATTTTAAAAAAACTGGGAATCCATTATAAAGATAACTGGACATAATTTTAACAAGAGGCCCAAGTAGGCCTGAGATCACTCACCTGCTGACATCTGTCTAAAAGCTGCAGTTGGCCAAGAAATCTGCATCAATAGGATGTTTTCTGTAGGAATTTCTTCCAATGCTGTTGATTGCAGGTTATGAAAACTGTTGTTTCAAGGTTTCTCTAATTTTTGTATCTTCATCCAAATTTGAAGGCACATCAGTGTCATTTGTCCAGTATTGAAAGACCTCTATGACAGGATGCTTTCTATCAAAGTTGGTCAAATTCTGATTTTTTTTTTTTTTTGAGATGAAATTGTGCATATGTTTTTCTTGTTTTAAGGGAACCCATATTTTATAATGGATCAGCATCATTTGTAGACATCTGAAAAGTCTTCAAGCAAAGAAATTTTTTGTCTAATTTAGTCAAAATTGTGTCGAGTGAAGAGCCCCAAACACTTTCGTATTTCTTTGAATACTCTGTGCAGAAATGCTCAACATCATGTAATTTCCTGGGTCATACTTAAGACATTCGTATGCATTTTCCCAGCATTTCCGATACTTTTGTAATCTCTTCCCTTGATCACATAAACGATCATGCTCTCTCCAGTCAGCATCTAATTTCTGACATTTTGGTGCACCTTGCAAAAACTTCCACAGTGTTTTTCGAACTTCTCATTTAGTTGACTCCCTATAACCATTATTGTGCTGAGATGCCATAAAACGCTACTACGAACATACATACTTTCCAATTGTCTCCACACAATGAACTGAATGTTTATCAACAATATAAATATTGAAACACGTTATTCTGTGAAATTCTGGATTATTTGTTGAATCAGCCAATGTGACCTTTTCCGATTTGCCAATACTAACCTGATACCCTACATCTTTTCTTATCATCTGTACTGAAATCGGTGTTTTGGGCCAGCATACTTGGCTAGTTCTATGTGCATGAAGACCGTTTTGACAGTTAGCACTGTAATTTACCTGATGGAATAACACCTGTCCATTTTTGCAGCAGGATTTACTGTACCTACTCAAGTGGAGGATGTTGGAAAGTGTTCAATTAACACAATAAACAGATCAATTACCCTTATCGGAATGGCATCTCACATTTTATTTGATATCCCAGACACAAGACCACTTGTTGACTGCTACGATAGTGACTAGAGGAAATTTTCACTTCTCCAGTGGATTAGTGATGGCTGGGGTTTTAAGGATCTGTCGGCAAAGTCACTAACCTTGGGTTAGCGTATTATCATTAATTTCGAGCCCGGCTAATGTATACAAATTTTTGTACAGCCCTCTATGCCAGGATGCTTTTTGCCACATTTGGTCAAGAAGTCATTTAAAGGTTTCTCTATTCTTAATAATGATGGTTATATTTGAGAGCAGATTGACTATAGTCATATAAAACCTGAAAGCCCTTCATGCCAGGATGCTTTCTGTCAAATTTACCCAAATTCTGCTGAACGGTGTTAAAAAAGAATTAATTTTAAGTTTTTTTGTTGTTGTTAGTAATGACAGCGATAATTGATGGAAAATAGGCAAAAGTTTGACAAATCTGAAAGCCCTTCGTGCCAGTATGTCTTCTGTCCGATTTGGTCAAATTCATTAGACTATTTTTGAGAAGTCATTTAAAGGTTTTCTATTTTGAGTAACAGCAGCCATATCTGATGGTGGATCAGTACGATTTATTAAAATGCAAAAGCTCTTCAAGCCAGGATACTTTCTGTCAAATTTGGTAAAAAAATTCTGAGCAGTTTTCACGAAGATGTCATTTAAAGTTTTTTCTACTTTTAGTCATGGTGGCCACATCTGAGGGAAGATTTGGTCAAATTATATTAAGTGGTTTTTGGTCATACTATTTCAACTTTCAATCAATCAGCATCATCATGAAATCCATGGATATTCATTGCCATCTTAGTTTTTATCACCTTTAGAGACTTTGGCCAATGCTAGCGCCAACATAGATGTGGATGGGTGGAAGGATATCCAATGAAGAAAATCTGTAGGCATATTTTATTTTTTTCTGGAAGAAACAGCACATGGGGAGGGGGGAGCAGTCACTCAAGTAAGGGGGGGGGGCATAGATGTTAGACAAAAAATTTTGGGAAACAGCACTCAAAGTGCAGCGCTAAACATTTAATCAAGTGCTCAAGTGACTCGTGAAAATACCAACATATTTTAATATCTGGTTCACCTGAAATGAGCTGCACAATGTAAATTTCCATTCTGGATCATGCTCTCATTTAACTTGATTATTCAATCATTATTCAGAAGCATTTGTTATAATAATTCCCATTATCTTTTGAATTACTTTTCTTTTCAAATGAATAATTAATGGATTAAATGACACATTATGTATTTGCATAAATTAAGACCCTTTTGTCATTAATTCAACCTCGAGATAACTTAAATCGTCATCCCGTAGCAGGGCTCGAAATTAGTGGTAGTCCGCTAGCCCGAGGCTAGTAGATTTCTTGTCGGACTAGTAACTTTCATAATGTTAATAGTCCGATGGGCTAGTAAGTTTCGGTTATCAACAGTCAGCGTTTGTTTATGCCTCTCCCTAAAAAAGACTTGGCTTCAGCAGATGTTCTGTAGAATCTAGGCAGTGACCATTGTAAACACAGTCATAAAATATTAGCATGAGAAGATGAAGTAAATTTCTGCCTCAGAAAGGTGCGTTTCTATAACAAGAAGCCAGCCAATTTTGCGCATTTCGCTTAACAGCGCCAATTATGGTCCCGTCATTAAGAGCGGAAGTTTGGTAATTGATCCTAATTAATCTGATAACGTATGAAATGAAAAATGACGTGGAAATAGTAAAATGTTAGTTGTTAATAGATTTTTATTTCCAAAAAATTTATGGCATTCTACAACTTTTTATGCGGAAAGTTGATCAGATTTAAGATCTCTCCCCTCAACCATAAATAAAAACAATTTTGTTTCTCGTGTTTCTTTTGGATCATCTGATTGCAACGTGCGCTGTTATAGAGGGGCTGAACTTCACTATATTAGACATGGATAGTGAAGAGATGGTACTTATGTTTTACTTATTTCTTTTTGTCTACATTTTTCTATTGCATATTATATATAATACATAAAATTGAGATTAACCTGTTTTAAAGAATCTCTTTCTCTCTCTCTCTCCCTCTCTCTCTCACACACACGCACACAACATGGAATCCAAATCATCATAATGTTCGGTAAGAGTTTATGTTTTCCCTGATTGTCAAGTTTTCTGCAGTTAGCGACTTCATCGTTCACACCAAGCCATAAAGATGTGTCTTCCATGAATTTTTATTTAATGATTCTGATAATGTTTAGAAGAATTTTTCACCAAAGTTAACATTTAAAAAGTAATGCTAGAATGCTTATTAATTATAACCAATTTTACTTTTTCAATGCATGACATGATGACATTTTTCGGAAATATTCCAAAAATATTAAAATTTGACCATTTATAAATCTAAACATACATAAATTTGGAAAAGTTCATAAAAGTAAGAAAATTAATACGGAATCTGTATTAGACGTAGCGTCATGGAGCAAAAAGCACGAACGAATATTCCCACCATTGGGCGCAAACTCCCAACCTCATGTTCCAAAGTCAAGTATGTGTGCATTTGCATGTGTGAATGTGCTGGTATCACACTTTATCCACTCGACCACAGTAACAAACTACAAAGCGGTATACCACACACAGAAACATGACAAAAACTATTCAAAGAAATAAGTTTGCATGTTTGTTTGTTTAATGTTTTTTTTTGGCTCGCTAGCCAAACGCTCCAACAGTCACAAACCGGAAACTGCATATTTTACATTTGCATCGAAATAATTATAAGAATTAGATCAATGTTACGATTACGTTAATGACACATCATTTCCATATAACTACTTTTTTCTATGATGATAAAAATAGTTTTTATATTTTTCCCTTACAAGATGAACAAATAATTGAATACACGTGGAGATATCCAAGCAGAATGCCGTACATTTGTTGGGAATTCAAATCTCTGAGCATCTAAAATTTGAAAATTTTCCACCTTATTATTAATTTCAACAATACATTGAGGTTCGATTAATTAGGAACAATTACCAAACTTCCGCTGTTAATGATGAGACCATAACTGGAGCTGTTAAGTACAATGCGCCGAGTCAGATGGCTTCGTTTGATAGGAACGCACCTATTCCAAGCTGAAACTAACATTATCTTCTGATGCTAATATTTTATATCACTGCTTTCATCCTGCAGAACATCAGCTGAAGTCAAGTCTTTATTAGGAAGAGGCCATTTAATTTATTAGGAAGAGGCCATTTAATTTTAAGGGGGGGGGGGCAGAGGCACATGCTTTGAAATATGTTTCTTGCTCTGATTTTCTTAATGAAAATGACATAAAAGAGAGGAATAATTCTTATGATAGGGAAAAGCGTAATTGAACGTTTCAGAAGACATGGACAAAAGACAGGGAATGGCTGAATTATGATGAGGAGAAGAACGTTATGCGGTGTAATTGGTGTACGGAATTCGCAAAAACAAACACAGAGAAAACATCCAGTTTTGTTGCGGGTGGTTCGAACTTTAATATTGAATCAGTAAACGCACATGAAAGCTGTGGGCAACACAAAAAGCAAGATTTATACTTCTGACCTTCTGCATTTCATATGATAATGCTATTTATGAAATAAAATTGTTGCTAATCTCAATACGAGTGTGTGACATTGTTTTGTGGATTGGACTAGTAAATTTCTCAGTATACTATTCCTTCTGGCTACAAAGAAATTTGTGTTAAATTCGAGCCCTGCGTAGATGTGCCTTCAACCTCGAAAATATGTTACACTAGCAGCAATCAAAGACTTTACAATACAACTTGGCAGACTTCCACAAACCTTGAATGTTTTGATTACCAGATATGTTGTTTTAAAATGGATATTAATTGCCATCGCACAGATTTTATTGCCTTTAGCGACTTTGGACATTGCTAGCACCAAGGCAGATGTGGATGGACATGCACTTAAGAAAAGTAGTAGGCGTATTTTTTTCATTTTCTTGCCAAAAAGTGCAGCCAGGGGTCAAGATTTGTGGTCATGCACATATTATTATGTGCTGAAATTATGTGAAAATATGTAATTCCTATGCTGTCATTTTTGAAAGTCAATAATAATATTAATAATTATCCATAACATTTCCTGAGACTCAACTTTCCTCACATTTACAGCTGAAACAGTTGCAAGTGGTTAACTTTTGGCTCTTTCATCCTTTCTGCAGAGCTAAAGTGTCAAACAGCTTACCTCTATCCTCAATACTGAATTATCTGAGTTAAAATGCACAAACTTTATACAAGCTTAGAAATTTGATATAATTTTGTGACATATTATCTGAATGATTTTGCCTTTTTTACAGGGATAGTTACAGCAATTTGAATGTATTTAATTTAGACTCATCTGTCTGTAAATAGACCACACAGACAAAATGTACAGAACTTGTTCTGACCATTGTGACCTTGACAAAACTAAATTCAGTAATACATGTACTAACATCATTTGTAGTTATGGCAGCATATGCCCAATTTCATATGAGTATTTTCATTGTACTTTATAGGTCTACAGTATAACTTGTTTTGATAGACAACTCCACATATCAATAAAATACTGTCTCAAAACAGGTGTCGTCTTGATAGAGGTTATCACATTATGAAATAAATTTGATCAATTCAATTCAGTTCTTTTATTTGTCACAAGCATCTTACAGGATTCATGGCAATGTAACAGAAGCACAAACAACAAAAATATACACAAATTATATGCACACACCTACAAGTTAAAAAAAAAATACCCTGAACATAACAATACAAGAACAGGTGATGAGGAATATAATACTTATAATTTAGAATCTGGTAATAATGGACAAGTGGTTTCACAAAACAGAGGTCTAAAATGTCTGTTTCAGTTAATGTATGCTTTTTACATATAAACCAGGACCTAAATCCTATGTTAAAACACACAGGAGGACTAGTCAACTATGTTAAGTATATACACTGTACATGTAATACTTGTGCATTTAATTTTTAAATATATATTTAACAGCATCCATTTCTGAAAAAAATTAATGGGCCACCAATGGGAACAGGGCTTATTCTCCAACTGCAATGAATGCCTTTTTGTACAATCTGGCAGCATATTTCCAAGTGCCAGAACTATTTTATGTGTAATTTTCATGATGGATAGTAAAAGTTACGTTAAATGATGAAAATGTGCAAATATATCTGTGTGTGTGTGTGTATATATATATATATATATATATATATATATATATATATATATATATATATATATATATTAGGGGTGGGTATTGAATTGAAAATCATATTGCGATATATTACAATATTATGTGAACTATTGCAATATTATTGCAATATATTGATTTAAGACTGGAATGATCACCTCTGCAAACTGCTTCCTACCTGGAACATTGTATCAAGGGTGAAGTGTATGTAAAAGGTCTCTAAGCGCTGGCGAATCCACTATTTGGTATGGACGCGCAAGTCCTTTATGATGAATCTGCACACCTTGTCAGTTATCAGTAAAGCACATGAAGAATGGGAGGGTATTTTGTGCCAGGAGCCCTTGTAAGATTCTCTGGGTTGGCGATGACACTTTACCTTTAGAAATTATAATTATCATCACATGATAAACTCTAATCAGTAGACACTGATGATCTATTGTCTGTCTTCTTGTAATGATCAATTTTCCCAGGATGGTGTTTGTTCATATGGTAGGTTAGATTTGTGGTTCCACCAGAAAACTTAACATGAGTCTCACAGACTCTGCAAGTAGCAATTGCCTCATCAATCTTCCCGTCCGTTTTACTCTTTCTTAAAGCAAAATGAGTCCATATGTCTGATGGCGCTTTCAAATTTTTCACCAGGTCGTACTCAGCCATACTTGAAACAATTCATGCTAGAAGTCAATGTCGGTTAGTCATCAATGTCTGCAAGGTGCTTATATGTTGACATAGAGAAGCTAAAGCTTCAAAAGAATGAAGATTTACATTTATGTAACTTCCGATACCCAAACTGCAACTTCCCAGGGAAACAAAATATAAATGTTACTGAAGCAGATCACCGAAGGCACAGGTATGGAATTCAATCGGTCATTATCAATCGGAAACTATTTTAAGTGGTGAAACATTGCTAATATTAATTTATTAAAATAACAGAGTTTCATTGCAACTTATTATCAAAATTTACGTCAATATCGTACTATAGCAATATAAATATAATCTATTTATATCACGATTATTATATTGTCGGTTCAATACCACAATATACCGATATTTGATATTATCGCGCACCCCTAATATATATATATATATATATATATATATATATATATATATATATATATATAGAGAGAGAGAGAGAGAGAGAGAGAGACATAACACACAGTAACTTCTTTTGAAAAAAGCCAGATCTTTGCATATACATGCTCCTTTGAGCAATTTTTATAAGCTATACAAACAACAGCAAAGGTGCAAAACTTCTTAAAAAGTTCTCTGGTTCAAATTTGTTAACTATGGTAAAGTTTGCAACAAGGGGAGTGTGGAAGGACATTGACTCCAGCAAGGTCTCATGTCCAACACTGTACATTTCTTTAATAGTAAGAAACTCTATCATAACCAAATTTAAAAATGGTGACATAACTAAGCTGATCTGATTAAAATCAAACCTGCACAGTCCTACACGGAGATCTGATGGACACCAATAAGAGGTCATGTTCTGTTCACCTCATGGTTCACCAATCAGATCACAGCTTTCAAATTTCTAGCTTGACCCTGCACATATCAACTTGATAGTTTTTTCATCTTTAGAAGGTCCATCATTGGTAGGGTGGTGCCGTTTAATATGTGCTGACATATTGGTTATATTTCCAGTATGTAAATTAAAGACAGACATAGACATATCATCTGTTCGTATGCCATTCTCATCTTTGACAAGAAAAAAAAAATACAACCAAACAGACAACCTGTTAGTTGTTAGTGACTTTTATTCAAGTTTTTAGGCCAATTCAGGCTGCTCCATTTGATCAAATGCAGGACTCATTTTGGTCACTATGCCATTTGTTTTGCACTGCATGAATGCTTTAAAAGCATCTTATTACCAATTTCATGTCTTAAAGTTGGAAGGCATAACGGTGTTATCTTCAAAACAGAAGAAATAGTGCAAACTTTTCTTGCAAGGCAAATCTTGTCTAGAACAAGTCCGAAGTGGGAGTGTAGATAACTAATAACCAAATCCTTCACATTGCAGTGCTTCAGCCAGGTTTGAGAAAAATGGAACCAATTGGCCCCCTTCATTTGAAAAAGTGGGCCAATGGTGTGATCATAATGGGCCAACCTCATAATAAAGTGAGATCATTTACGTGGTCTATTTTACCTGTTATTTGCATGAAAAACCAAATAAATTACCTTCTTAACTTTAAGATTCTCCTCTTTGATGCCTCTGACCATACACTAACAACGCGAGAAAAGTCAAATTCTTCTATATTCTGCCCCTCCAACATTATGGTCATCAGTCTTTGCAATGTGTCAGCTTTCAAGCAATTTCTTGAGGGTATGTGAATGTTGTTTTGGCATCTCAACCCTCATTCACAATCATCTGACTGCAAAGGTGTCAGAAGGGCAAACCTTGCTAACATTATCAAATTAGGGAAAGTGTCATTATGGTACTTCTTTATCATTTTCCATAGGTCTGAAAAGCTATCCCTAGGGTACATACGGTCTAAGACCATCTTCTTTACAAGCGACCATTCTCTTCTACATGCTTCAGCATCTACAAGGGATTTTTTTTTATAGTTCCATCTGCTGCTTTCTTATCCTCCCCATAGAATTTCACAAGAAAATCTAAGTCACAATTTCCAAATGATTCTTTTTCTTCCTCAGGAAGGAGAGACAGTGGATGCATTCCAAGAGATTTGAAAGCAAAGACTACCTCAGTGGAATCCTTAGGAAATCTCTTGTTCACATTTGCTGCAAGTTTTTCAGTAAATTCTGTTCTTATTTTGGTACTTTCCTCTGAAGCAGCCTTGATGTCATTGTTTGACAGCTTAACATCCTTGTACATAAAGTCACTACCCTTTTTCAACAGTTTCTCCTGTAGTTCTGCCTGATAATGCGATTTACCACTTTTAGCTTTCTTTGCAGGGCTCGAAATTAGCGGTAGTCCGCTAGCCAGAGGCTAGTAGATTTCTTGTCGGACTAGTAACTTTCATAATGTTAATAGTCCGATGGGCTAGTAAGTTTCGGTTATCAACAGTCAGCATTTGTTTACGCCTCTCCCTAATAAAGACTTGACTTCGGCAGATGTTCTGTAGAATCAAGGCAGTGACCATTGTAAACACACAGTCATAAAATATTAGCATGAGAAGATGAAGTAAATTTCTGCCTCAGAAAGGTGCGTTTCTATAACAAGAAGTCAGCTGATTTTGCGCATTTCGCTTAACAGTGCCAATTATGGTCTCGTCATTAACAGCGGAAGTTTGGTAATTGATCCTAATTAATATGATAACGTATGAAATGAAAAATGATGTGGTATCACACTTTATCCACTCGACCACAGTAACAAACTACAAAGCGGTATACCACACACAGAAACACGACAAAAACTATTCAAAGAAATTAGTTTGCATGTTTGTTTGTTTAATTTTTTTTTGGGGGGGGGGGGCTCGCTAGCCAAACACTCTAACAGTCACAAACGGGAAACTGCATATTTTACATTTGCATCGAAATAATTATAAGAATTAGATCAATGTTACGGTTACATTATTGACACATCATTTCCATATAACTACTTTTTTCTATGATGACAAAAATAGTTTTTATATTTTTCCCTGACAAGAACGAACAAATAATTAAATACACGGGGAGATATTAAAGCAGAATGCCGTACATTTGTTGGGAATTCAAATCTCTGAGCATCTAAGATTTGAACATTTTCCACCTTATTATTAATTTCAACAATACATTGAGGTCCGATTAATTAGGAACAATTACCAAACTTCCGCTGTTAATGATGAGACCATAATTGGAGCCGTTAAGCGAAATGCGCAAAATCGGCTGGCTTCTTGTTATAGAAACGCACCTTTCCGAGGCAGAAATTGACTTCGTCTTCTCATGGTAATTTTTTATGACTGTGCGTTTACAATGGTCACTGCCTTGATTCTACAGAACAATTACCAAACTTCTGCTGTTAATGATGAGACCATAATTGGAGCTGTAAAGTACAACATGCCGATACCGATGGCTTCGTTTGATAGGAACGCACCTTTTCCAAGCTGAAACTAACATTATCTTCTGATGCTAATATTTTATAACAGTGTTTACAATAGCCACTGCTTTGATCCTGCAGAACATCCGCTGAAGTCAAGTCTTTATTAGGGAGAGGCCATTTAATTTTAAGGGGGGGGGGGGCATAGGCACATGCTTTGAAACATGTTTCTTGCTCTGATTTTGTTATATAAAGGACACTGTGCCATTCCTTTTCTCACTTTAAATAATCCGCGTCAGCTATACTGTAACATCTCGTATTTCAAAACGAGGCACAATTCTGGCATTGATTGACCTTATCCTGACAATCCCAGCCCACTCTTCTGATGCTGAGAGGGGTTTCTCGGAGATGAAAATGGTGAAGAGTGACTGGAGATCGTGTTTGCGACCTTGGGTTCAGTCCGACCAACTCTTAATAATTTCCATACAAATGACATTCCAACATTTGATCCATCACCAGCAATACATTTGTGGAATGTTTCAGGGAGACAGGTAAGGATACCAGAACAAATCCCATATGGACCCAGAGTGCAGGTGGAGGATGAGAAAGGAGACCTGGATCCCTTTCTGGAATTGGATCCTGATTATCTTGAGAAACGAGGAATGTGAATTGACTGATTGATGATTTGAAGCAAGATTTTTACTTCTGTACTTCTGCATTTCATATGATAATGCTATTAATGAAATAAAATTGTTGTTAATCTCAATACAAGTGTGTGACATTGTTTTTTGGACAGGACTAGTAAAGTTTTGGCAGGACTAGTAAATTTCTCAGTATACTTGTCCTTCTGGCTACAAAGAAATTTGTGTTAAATTCGAGCCCTGCTTTGTAGCATTAAGAATACTTTCCAAAGCAGCAGGAACAACAGCTATATCCATGTTCTGCTTTTGAAACACAAGGTTCAATTGAGTAAATGCTGGTATAACATCCATTAGCATGTGCATGGTGGAAATAAATCTAAGATCAGTTAGTGTTTTTAGAATTCTCTTTTCCTTCTCATTTGGTTTCTTTTACATTTACATCCTATATAACACCTACAGGTGGTTAGTGATAAGTATCGCATATGTGCACGTTCTGTTACCGCTCGACTGTATATTGGGCTAAGCGACCAAATTATCGGCAAATCAAAACACGTCAAACAAAACAAAGCTGGTATGATTAATTAGCAGTGTTTTAAGCGGCTTTGTTGCACTGTGTTTAATTCTTTCATTGTTAATTGATTATACATAGGATTAACTTTCACGCGCGATATTGCCTTTGAAGCGAAACAATTATGCTAATTAATGAGCCGTCTCTGTTCGTATTTAAAAGAGAAAATGTTTGTTACGATCACTTTAGAAGTAGTTGTTAAGCAAGCTAATATTTACTATGTGGATAAAATGAGTTTGCTAAATTATTTTCGAAAGGAAGGTAATAAGGTCGATTCGAAGAAGGAAAATTCTTGTGAAAGTGGAGGGATAAAATGTAAGACTGCTACTGTGTGTGAGAATTCCTTAAACCAAGAGAGTTTAACAATTCTAATGAACATTTCACCAAATGGACCAGAGCTTGAGGACTTTAACCCAGACACAGCTATCAACTGCTGGCTTAGTTCTGATGCAGGGTGGCAAACATGTACATGACCAATTTTTTCAAATCCAGCAGCTTACATATATATACATGTACCTGAAGTAGCCAAATGTATATCAACCAATGTTAATGAAAAATTAAATTCTTTTAAGAAATAATTATGTTGTATATTATTTCGTTTGTTTTTTCAATGAATTAAATACATACATCTCTTCAAATCCCGGCAAGTGATTACCATTTTGGGACAAGTGAAAAGTAAAGTAGGACAAGTGAAAAGTAAAATGGGACAAGTTAATTTTCTGAAACCACTTGTCCTGGAAAAGTGGATGAAAAAAAAATTTGCTCAGCCCTGTTTTAAGAAATAATTATGTTGTATATTATTTTGTTTGCTCTTTCTATGGATTAAGTACATACATCTCATCAAATTTCGGCAAGTGATTACCATTTTGGGACAAGTGAAAAGTAAGGTGGGACAAGTGAAAAGTAAAGTGGGACAAGTGAATTTTCTGAAACCACTTGTCCTGGACAAGTGGACGGAAAAAAAATTTGCTCAGCCCTGATATGCATATAGGATTAGGAGAATGGGGAAAATTGGCAGGCCGAGCATAGGTGCAATCGGAACACATCGCTAGATGGAATTTATTATTTTCATTAAACAATCATCGAGAAATTAGAATATTTAACGATTGGTTGGTGCAGCCGTATGAAATTAAAGATAAAAAACGCGCTCTGTCCATTTTATTTGCACCACTTTTGGTGCATTGAATTTCTTTTTTTGTGGGACACTGTGTCTATTTTGCATTAATCCCAAGGTAGTTATAACTCGTAACTCGTGCAGTTTGGAATATGCCCCCTTGCGGATTCTGTGCTAATTTGTTCTTTTTTAATCCAGTTGGCACATTCAGTTGCTGATTACATATATCGGCGTAAAGAGACATTCCAAACTTGTTCCCCATGTACAATTTAAGTGCTTTACAGATCACTTAAAAACCACTTTTACGCGATGTTTCTATGATGCTTTGTATCTGTTTGGATTGAGTTTGGATGTCAGTACATCCAGTGTGTCATGCAGTGAACATGCTACAGTTAGTTTTGATTGGTGGTTACTGTTTTACCTTGGACTTAACAAACAATTACCACCAATCAGAACTGAATGTAACATTTTTCACTGCGTGGCACACCGGAAGTATAGCCTTCAAATTCGATCCAAGTAGATAAGATATGAAGCAACAGGTAAGTTTCCTGTAAAAGTGATTATTAAATGATTAGTACAGTACTTAGATCATATACGGAGAACGAATCTGGAATGTCTTTTTTACGTTGATATATGTTATCAGTGGCTGAACATGCTGACATGATAAAATCATTAGGATGCAATTGGCAGATGGGGGGGGGGGGTGCAGGTTTTTAACCATGTGAGTTAGGTACCTTGTGTTAATTGGTAGAAGGCGAGTGGGTGTTGTTAATAGTTTATATTTTTTACTGACAGAAATGAGTGCATATGCCTGCTATGTCTGTCTCAGATGTATTCTCAATTTAAAGAATAAAAAGGCAAACGACTAATAATTATTCACGGCTGCTGAAGATTAATGTAACTTGTATAGGTTAAGTATCGTTTTGTATCGATTCTTCACCTCTTGTATCGATATAGATATGGAAAAATTATCGATACATCAATATACTGATTAATCGTTTCATCCATAATACAGAAGATCTTTTGCATACCAGGACCCAGCTAAGTGGAATGAATTGCCCATTTAACTTAGACACAAGGACACTGTGATTTCATTCAAGAATGCTCTTAAAACTCACCTATTTCTACTGCAAGAACAGACTTAAGACCTAATAATGTTTCCTTACCTTAATTATTTTTTGCATGTTTTTGTTTTCAAAATTTCATGGTGTTTGTTTTTGTACTCATGTCTTTATATATGTTTTTATGTGTTATTTAATACTGTAAAGCACTTGGAGCTTCTAAAGATTAGGCGCTGTACAAAGTCCTCATTATTATTATTATTATTATTATCATTATTATTATTGACACATTGAATTTAGGATGTCTTTGTAGAAATGGAGCAATTTTTAACATTCCAGTCAAAATCAGAATAATATCATTATATGTAGTGCCCTAGTCAAATTAAACACAGTTGATCTTTCATTACATTATTGTATCTTTAAAGCTTATCAATGGTTTCTGCTTTCCTTCTATTCTACTGATGAAATTCTTGTTTTGTTTTTTTTAATAAAGTTGTACTGCAAAAGTGTAAAAGCAGGGCCAATTATATTTCTGACAGGCTAGTTACTTTCTGAGATAAATGGCCCTGCTGACCA
The DNA here is from genome assembly GCA_029931535.1 of Margaritifera margaritifera. Taxonomy (NCBI): domain Eukaryota; kingdom Metazoa; phylum Mollusca; class Bivalvia; order Unionida; family Margaritiferidae; genus Margaritifera; species Margaritifera margaritifera. Next base: position 2,631,662 of record JAQPZY010001521.1, on the reverse strand, counting down.
GCAAAAAATCGTACCTTAAGTCTACCCCTGTGACACTGGTACTAAGAAGGGTGAACAATTAATAGAAGCACCAGTACACTGAGCACGGTGCAAAAATCTCTCCAACTTAGCAAAAAGGCACACAATTACTGCAAGGACTGGAGAGAAATAGACTCAACACAAAACAACGATATGTTGGACCAAAAAAATAGTTAAAGACAGCAATGAATGTGAAATTTGTTGTGTGTCATGACATGTGTATACTCACACTATAGATCAAGGAAAAAAGAGGAAGATATTCCATATGTTGGCATTAGAAAAGTGACTGCTATGTCTCACTTCCCACCAATGTGGGCTTGGTAAAAAATCTATTCCGAAAATATATTATGGACAGTTTGATACATAACATAATATCACATTCAAAAGATTAGCTCAGGAACACCACACAAACTCCAGTCTGTGGTGACCGATGCAGACTGTCACTTACCACTTCGTTCGAAGCATCCATATGTTCTGATGTCACATGTTCCTGCAAACTAACTTCTGTAAACCCCATTTTACTGCAGTAGGGGCAGGTGAAAGACTGAGGTTGCTCTGGTGACAGGGCTTCTCCTCCATAAAATATATCTGGGAAAATGAAACAAAAAAAAGAGCTTTAAAAAAGACTTGACAGTGTACCAAAAGGTTTTCCCTTTAATAAAGTAAACTGTGTTAACCCTTTTCATACTGAAGCCCATTCAGACAGGCAGTTGTATAGAACTGGAAATTTTTCAGTCAGTGGTTTATGCAGCATGAGAGAATGCAGTGACGTTGGTCAATCTGGCTTTACAGGACAATTTTTTAAAATTATTTTTCAATGTTGTATACCATTTTAAAAAGCATAAAATTTTCCTTAAGGTCATATATTTCTTGACTGAAAATTTTCAGACGTAAAACTTCAGTTTAAAGTAAAGTTATATAAGCAAAAATAAATGCTTTACATTTTTTTGTAATAACTTACTTTCAATGCAATTTTCCTATCTGCAATATTCGTTTTACCTCCTCTATGTAATTGTATGAAATGGGGGGAATTTTATACCATTTAAGAAGGTGACAAAATAGTAAAAATCCATCAAGAATATCTAAAGTTATTACAATTTTATTAAATTTACTCGCATGAGAATTGGAGAACAAAAAACAGAATAATCCTTACTGGTAAGTCGACAAAGCTTTTCATTTTGGTTCAGTGTTTTTATTCCACAATAAATTTTAATGTAATAATATAAGAGTTATATTGGGTGTATTTTGGTCCATTTCCAGGGATGCAGGAAATTTTCATAATATTATGCACAGACTCAACATCGGTATATGTGCGAACTTTATGAGAAGTGAAGTTCTCAAAATGTCTAGTTAGCTTGAAAAGCATCCACGTCTTCATCATCGTCAATATCCGAGTCAAAAATACCAATTAACTATTTATCATCAGCTCAGTTCATTTGATGCAACCAAGATAACGATCCCCACTGCCTAAAATATAAACCTCCCCCAACAAAATTGTCTACATTTTCATTAAAATCGGTATCAGCATCACGACCGCTTCAGTGCTGTCCGCCATTTTGAATTACACACGTTAAAATTCAGTTTTGAAATCAAATTTTCTACTAACCAGTTCTCATCATCTCCGTTCATTTCGTCGAAGTGAAGCTCACGATATGCACTGCTTAAAACATAAAGTTTCCCCACAAAATTGTCTATATTTTCATCAAAATTGGAATCAACATCATTGCCGTAAATTGCTGTTTCAGCGCTGTCCGCCATGTTGATCTACACACATTAAAAGTCATGTTTGAAATCAAATTTTCAAATAACCAGTTATCATCAGCGCCGTTCATTTTGAAGAAGTAAAGAGAGCGATCCCCACTGGCTAGAATGTCAATTTTCCACGTGAAATGGTCTTTATTTTCAACTAATTCAGCAAGCACATAACTCTCTTCAATTCCCTCTTCAGAATATCACCGCCATATTTTATCTCGGCACGTTAAAACTCTATTTTGAAATCAAATTTTTAGCAGTTTTGGGGTCTTTTAAAGACATTCTGTTAATGATTTGTGTACCTTCTACCTTTATTTCCTTCTTTTCAAAAGAGTACACGTAAACTGATGATGTTTTATACAGTTAAACACGTGTCTGCAAATGTTGGTAACGAAATGCAGTGAACATACGACCGGAGTCGTATCCCGCTGGCAAAGGTAAAGTACGACTGGAGTCGTATCCCGCTGTCAAAGGGTTAATATAACGTAAGTCACATTAGTCTGCAGTCTATTATATGTGAAGAAGACCGTTAACAAAACACCTCATGGGAAATTAGAATTTATCAATAAAGCCTCTAGGAAAGAAATTTCTCTGTAGTGAGGGTCTCTGGTTCAAGGACCTGAATTTTCTGGTCCTGGGATATTAATTTTTAAAAGGTCCAGTTTCTATATATAATGGACTCTCAGTACAGGAGCTATGTGACCCTGGACTTTACTTCCAAATTCCAACAAAAAGCTCTGAAATTTTATCAAAAATTCAGCAATAAAACTGCCATTATTGGTATGGCCTGATTGCAGACCATGAATACTGTACATTTTTATTTCATGTGTATTTGACCCAGGCTCACATGTTAATGAGAACACTTAAAAGTCTTTTTCCCAATTCTTTTCCTCTGAACTGTCTTTAAGTTTTACATTTCAAAATATACAACACAGATGTGTATCACATTCTGCTTACATGTACCACTGAACTATGCAGAATTATATTTCACTACTTGAGGCAGTGTGGTGACTGAATGATAAAAATGAAGTTCTTTGGTATGCAGAGTTACAATCTCATCTCTGTCCCACTTTCTCTTTTAAAATGAAAGGTGCACCTCTCGTCAAGTCAGTGCATAAGTTTGTTCAGATTTCTTTGAATAAAGTACCAATGTAAAAATCTCACAGTGTCAGTAATCAACTTTCCACTGATCATGACATAAAATTATTGGGTTACATTGTTTGAACTTAATTATGAAGGCACATGAATTTTTGACATTGGCTATAACTGCAAACAGAAGTACTGCAATAGAAGCTGATCAACCTTTTGTAAACACGTATGTATTGAATATACATGACTGTTTAGAAATGATTTTTTTTAAATTATCCAAATATATAATATACATAAAGTTGATCAATTCTTCAAATGGTATCCGATTGTAAATCACTCTTGACATTTCAGTCTTTCCATGGGTGGTCTTCACGCACTGGCTATTCAAATGTCAATCAGTAATGCTGACCAGCCACCTCCACGATGGAATTGACAGAGACATACCTGCTGAGGCACAGTGGTGATTTGTAGGTATTTACCCCTCAACTGCAGAGCAAGCATGGAGGGGATTAAGTGACCCACCGCAATGTTTGGAGAAATGAAAAATCGTGTGAGCTGTACAACTTCTCTAGTGCCGAGTGTTATCATATCAGCCACTGAGACTGGTTGCTAGACTGAATACTAGAGCATCATCATTGCTGACTACATTAACTGACAGTAAAAACATTGCTACATTTATTTGTATTATTTCATTATCGATTGTTTGATTTCAATGAAATAACAAGAGTCCTCAAAGGGCTGACACTCTACTGGGCAAAAAGAATGTCTAGGTATTCAAGATAAGACCATTGCTTCCTTTTAACTGCTGAGTGTTGCAACCATCTCTGATAGTCATATTGTACATCAGATTGGCACCATTTTCATTTAGGACAAAGCACACATCATTAGAAGTCTTTTGGTGAAAACCCCATGTTGTAATGATCATCCAATCACGAGGAGTAGTGACAAGAAGATTTTCAAGACAGTCATTGTGGCAGCCATATTGGATGTACGACTCGCACAATTTTCATTTAGGACCAAACAGGTATCATAAGAAGCCTATTGGTGAAAACCCCATGTTGATATAGCCATCCATTTAGGAGGTGTACAGATAACAATAATTCAAGATAGCCACCATGGTGGAGTAGTGAATTCAATTGATAGATATGGTTTTGGAAATAGCAAGATTTTGAAGATGTTCAACAATTTTCACCATGAAATCGGCAAAATACATCAAAACAATCTCTGACAAGCAGATTTTTTTGAGTCGGCAAGCTTGACACATTTCAACAGACCAGAATGTCGGCCAAGCAGTTTCACTGGCCTGCATAATGATTAGAAAGGAGTGTACTGCCTGTGGCTGGGTTAGAACTTGAAAGTAGGAGAATCTAGTATACTTACAAATATTATGATTAAAGTGTAAATGATAAGTTAAAATATAAATATTTATTCCCTATTTTTCAAGCTAATGTAAGTACTGGGTGGGTTCATAAAGTATAAAACTTGCATAATATAAAGCATTATGAACTGAACAAGACCCCCCCCCCCCCTCAAAATTATGAACTTGCCTACAGGCAAGCATCTTGCAAACTTGAGCTTGTTAAACCCAGGTGTTGGGCAAGTGAATTTTTCCAACCCTGCTCCTGTTCCCACACTTGCCCCTCCTCAACTATCAGAGGTGGATTTTAATTTCAAGACAATTGTGCATACCCATAAGCAACACGGCTTGAATCCAAAAAGATTTTAAGTCTGTCCTAAACAGTTTATTCAGTGTGTGACAATGTCGACACTAACACACATGCACTCTCACACAGTTGAGCAAGATCCCTTCTAATTTAAAAGAAGTAAACATCTTATTCAAAAGGCTTGGGAACAACAAGTGTTATTTTATCAGTATACATTACTAGTGATCTGTCTGGTGTAAACATGCAAGCGCTGTTTCCAGCAAGTAAATTAGCTGGCTAAATCATTACCAATTTGTTTGCATGCATGACAGAACTAAATTCTAAGCTATTTTTAAATATTAATTGTAAAGAAGAGTGAAAGGGGTTCTTACCAAAGTCGGTTCTAGTCAGGATACATTGTACAGGATGATCAGTCGTGTGTCGAGTTGTAGTGGCCCCTGCCTCATAGCATGTTGCACACAAATCATAATCATAGCAAACCAGACACTTGTACCTCTTGCCCCGAAAATTGCCTTTTAAGCAAGAGTCACAACTGACACCTGAAATAAACAAAGATTTTAGTGAAAATTGTATAATAATATAGAAAACATCAATCTATTTTGCCAAAAAATCTAATGAAGAATTTTAATGTTTTATAATGCATAAAAGACAAAAATCCTTCTCAATCAAATACTGCTATCTACACTGTAACACGGCAGAACTTGCAAAATATCTAGTCATTTACAGTCCTAGAATTTAACATAATTTCTTTGAAGCCAGAAGGACTAGTAGATTGAGAAATTTATTTGCCCCGCAGAATATTCACTAGTCCTTCCCACAAGAAAATGTCAGACAGATATCGAGATTAACCAGCTATGAGTCTATTGAAATTATGACAATTACTAGTCTGACAGAAAATTTACATGCCTCAGGCTAGCAGACTAACATTGATTTCTAGCCCCGTTTATATACATTATGCAGTGTGTGTCTCAACAAGCGTTATAGAGATCATCCATTCAGTGAGAAGTGGTTCAGATGTTTTATGAAGGGGTAATTTGAGCTGATAGTCCATAAAGCCCAGACCACTTTCAAATTACTGGGCAAGAGCAGCATCCGAGGAAGCAATGGCAGATTACTTTAGGAGACTGGATGAGGTGCTTAACAAATATAACCTGATGGACAAACCAGAGTCAATCTACAGTGTGGATAAAAAAGGGATTCAGACTGAGCATACTCAACCCTATGTTGTCAGCTCAGAAAGGTCTATGTCTGCAGTCAAATCTTCAAGGTCTGCCATTACTACTATCATTAGCTGTGGTAATAACCTTGGTACAAAAATATCACAAAAATATTTTTTCAAAGGAAAACAAATGAGAGAGGAGTTGCAAGAAGGCTGTGCCACTGAGACAAAACAGAACTCTGTCAGACAGTGGCTTTTCTAATGCATCTGTTTTTAATCATACCTTGAGACCCACTTTTTAAACTATGTCTAAAGAAAATATGAAGATCAGAAAATACCGCTTCTTTTCTATGGTGAAAAGTCCCACATCAATGTCTCTTCGATTAACTGAGCAGTGTAACATCATTTTATTTCTTTTGCTTGCACATACAAGCTACATTCTGCCACCCCTTAAAATTGGATGTTTTAGCCCCACTACAGAATGTCATATGTTCATAAGAGAAAATCCATCCTCAAAAATCACATGATACATTGTTAGCTTCCTGGCTTTAATGTCTTGTCACTTGCCTAACTTTAAAGCAGCCTCCAAAAAGACAGGCATATATCCATATGATCTGTCAGTTGTTGATGCCAAACAACTTGTTCCAGTTACAGTTCCTGAATACACTGTAAAATGAGATCTAAAGGTTTCGAGTGAGTCAGTGGAAAACAGACCAGAAGGGTTCTTTTAAGCCCTAAATCAGTTTATTGCAAATATAAGATATTTCTGGCAAAATGTGAAAAAGCACCTAGAGCACATCCAATAATTATAAAACAAGTAGTAACACGGATAAAATTAAAAGCTTAATAAGGAAATCTGCAAGGAAGAAAAGTAAACTAGCCAAAAAGTTAAAAGCCATGATAAAAAGTCATCATCAATTGTTCAACCAGACCCTGCAGGGCTAAGGTGGTCCCTGATACATCATAGAGTGAAACCAGAAGATGTACTTTAAGACAGTAAAAAGTGCAATTTTTTTGCAAGGAAAATTGACCAATAATACTGAAAAACAGCATTTCTTTGGTTTCCACAAAGAGGACACAATGTAATTTTGTCAACTCCAAACACTGGACCCAATTAATATACTGATGTAAGCAAAAGTGCTAAGGAGGAATGACAGATTTATATGTTTTTCCAAAACACATTCTTGTGTAAATATGTTTATTTCAAATGTTTCATGATTTAAGTTACCACTACTTTCACTTTAATTCAAGTCACAGCCTTCAATTTTTTTACCGCACTATAGACTGGTTTCCAAAAAGGTGTGCAAAACAGGCCAATATAGTGAACACGTTTCTATGACAACATGGATTCTCTTGTGGTTGGTATCTCTATGTCTCAGAGTGGATGTGTGGATTTGTATTCCATACTCTAATGGAACTTGAGTTTATATAAAAGTAGGTACATGCCCATCTCTTTGTTCATTTTCTCATATCCTGTAATTTTACTGTGATGCTCAAGGTCACCGAAACTGGGTGGACCACGTTACAATCTTTTTTCAAATTATGGCCAGGGGGTGGCAGCTGCAATGGTGAATGTGCCACTTATATTGGGCACCATATGTGGCCTAAATATAACCTTCATGTTGTAAACTTAGCACTCGTAAATATAACAGCTTCTGGATAACTAACGTTGTATATACAATCCAAACTCAACAGTGTCCTCGAGTTTTATTATCAAACGCAGTATGCAGTCAAATCCTTGAAACACACGTAAACTTCCGGGATAAAAATACACGCGACACAAACAAAAATGATCTCCTCTGCAAGGCAAGTGGTGAAGTTTAATATAACCTATCAATCAGTATGTTTTGGGTTAATTTATATTTCTGTCATTAAGAATTCGAACTGACAACATACTTTCGTTCCTGCAACCCAAACAGAAGCCATTTTGGGTGAACTTCACAGTGCACTTACCATCATGTCGTGACATTCTAACCTAGATGGCTTTTGTTCTGGTTATGTAATTGTGTAGAGATAAAATAGATATATGTCTAGAAGCATGTATGCTTTGATATCTTCCTTCTACAATATTGTTGGTGGTGTATTCAGTCTTTTTATCTGCTTAATCCCTTAAAACTCCATCTACACGGGCCACAATGACGTCACTTTCACTCTCGTGTCCGCGAGACTTTAATAACGAAAAAAGAAGCATATTTTGTATATTATTGAAATTTGATAATATTGATTTTCATATGCATGATATTTCTCTGATTATTTTATTCAAAGAAGAAAAGCAAAATATTGTATATATATATATATTTCAAATCTCTATCGTTTGGGCGCAATATTCAACTTAAGCGTCTATAAACATAAGATACATATAGTTCAAGGTCACAAGCATGGCTGGGCAATCCGGCAGAGTTCTTGTGTACGGTGGAAAGGGCGCCTTAGGCAGCGCCTGCGTCAGTTTTTTCAAGGCCAGACACTATGTATGAGTTATACTAGTGTAACTGATAGAAAACTATATCTTTTAATTGTATGCAACCTGTTATTCTCCGGCCTGTGGGCGGGTTTAGGTGACGTATTGAGTCAAAATTAGGGACAGTATAAAAACCACGGTGATTGACTATTTCGATATTACGAAATCATGCTCTCAGGAGCCGCGTTAGATCACGAGACTTTGTAGGTCGGGGTGCTATGTTCACAATATTGTAGTGTGTTGTGTTCTCGAATTGTATCTACTCTGTTGTCAGTATTTGACAACAACCATAAACGACGTTACCTTATGTTATTAAGAATAATCCATTTTCTGTTATATTCAATTGTAGAATTTATTTCCCATTTGTGCTTCTTTTATTATATTATAGTAGACATAGGACTGTCAGGGGACATAACTCTTTGCTTCCCAATTTCTCTTGCCACTTAGGTTCCTGAACAGCGGTCTGCTTTTACGGTGTATTTTCGTATAAATTCTGACATTATGGGATGCAGAAACATTTAAACATGACATAATAAAGACCCAGACACTTGTTTAGGACATTAAGCGGCCCGTAGATTGAAAACTAAGAAAGTTTCAGAAGAATTGACAATTTCTCAATTTTTATTTCTAGATATCAATAGGAGATAATAATAATAATAAACGTTGTAGGTTTTAAGCTGCCAACCTATTGGAATTTATAAATGAGTGTTTCATATTTCTAAGTAGCCTCTATTTACCGTACAAAGCGGACATTCAGTAGTCCTTCTTGGTCGTTTCAGCCATAGGGAAATGCATTTAGTAAGATAATTTCCATGAAGTTATTTCATATTAATAAGGATTTTCATTCAGATAAACTAAATAGTGTTAATGTTTGGAAATAAATATTCAATTTTTTTAACTGAAATGGTGTAATGGCAAGATTATACTCATATGAATTTAGTCCTGTATTCAAAGTAATATATATCTATACACGACAAAGAATGATCTAAACAAAAATGTTGGTTTGTTTCGCATATTTCAAATTCTTCAGTACCAGAAGCCTTCCTTACATAATCAAATGTCAAGAAACATAATCTGAGTAGAGTGTGAGTGACATGTGACCAGTCAGTTGTTGAAAAACCATTTTTTTAAAAAAATTATAAGTATATAACAACCCACATGGACTCTGTGCATCATTTTAAAAAAAAAATAAAGATGCTAATTTTGTGCATGATATAAATTGTATTTAATTCTCTAGGAAGTACAGAAACTAATTGCTGTAACAAATTGGGTATCAAACTGAATTTTTAAAGCATCCTGGATTTAAAGCAGTTAATACTAAAGTAAAGATTATATTAAAGTCATTAAAAATAAGACCTAATAGACCCCCAGTGGATATTGACATACAAGTTTATTTTATCTTTTTAAATGCAGTTTTTCTTTGAATACCTGCAGCTAAATTTCATTGTGAAACTTGATCAAAATATCTTTTAAACTCTGTAACATCAGAAATGTCTCACAGTAGCATGTTATAACATAATATTTTTATCCAATATAAAAGATTATTAGATTCACGTAACTAACCAGAAAAAGGTTTTATATATATACATTACAATGTACCACACACACACGCACACACACATATATATACACACACACACGCACAATTATATTATTTTTAGTTCGAGGGTCTAAAGGTATGTTCTTATTCGTTTGTGTGAGAGAAAGAGTCAATGGGATTGTGAGCAGTGTGAAGTGTGGATAAGTTTAACCTATTAAGACGGCTTTTTTCAATATATTGTTAATATTTTATTTCATTGCATCATTGGTAATATGATAGGGCCATTGAGTTATCTCCCCTTATTTTGGTGACTGTACAAATATGTTTTTTATTTATCGAGTTTAGTATAACTTGAACATGGATATATTTCGTAGAAATAAGTTTACAAATACATATGAAACATTTAACTAAGGTCCAAAATTTGTGTTAGATTTCATGCTAACGAGTATGAGGGTACATGTATTCCTCAGATGACTGCTGACAAATGTGACTTTCATTCTTTGTCCTAATTAAAACTGAAGCTGTAAACATGTTTTGTACCACAGTCAAGAGTTTTAGACTTCTGAAAACAGATACAAACATTTTTGGAATTGCACAAGCCCACTAATTTCAGTTGGAGAAATTACACCAAGTAGCATATAAGAAACAGTTCAAATGTGATGTTTATCATTCTTGGATGCATATTCATTGAAAAATAGCTTGGTTAAGTTGAAAAAGCTGGTATTTCATTAATCATTGCCTAATTATAGTCATAAACATGGTATGTTGGCAATGAGCCAACTTTACCTTAGAACAAGCCTAAAGATCGTGTGATTTCTTTTCTTCATTTCTTTTTAATTTTCATGTCATGCTTTGTATTTTTTTTTACAGATATATTGTTTTTCTTAATTTTGCATTGTTATAATACTTCCATTTCATTGATGCTTTCTGCAATCTTGCACTTTAAGATATTCTAAAAAAATATGTGAATGTTTCTTCTCGTTAGGCGAAAAATGGGGGTAATTTTAGTTATTTATTTTGTTTTTACATTTTTTCATATATATATATTTTTTTAGATCTTAATAAGAAGTCCATTCGAGCAATCATTCAATCAGTTTCAAACTAACCATCTTCTGACTCTTTATATTCCGATAGAATAATACACTCAAATTTCTATCAATAAACTAGAATTGTTATTGTTTGAACAGTAAATTTGATGAATTGAAGAATATATATATACACCACTCCCTCGATAAATTGCGCCTGGATTACTCGCGAACCTGCTTATAATGTGTGGTCAAGCGTTGATCGGATTTTTTTTTACTAGAAAATACAAAAAAATTGGCCCTTATTTGTTGGTAAATGCAAACTTGATATATTGTTTGTTTTATTATCTAAAACACAGGGTTCGTACAGAGTCTGGAAAGAGTATGGGAAAAAGAGAGTACTTTTTCCATACCTGGAAAAAGTTTGAAAAATAAAGATTTTGTTCTAAAGGTCTGGAAAAAGTTTTTAATTTCGGGTTGCTTTGTTTTATTTTGGTTGTTGCTTGAACATGCTCATGTGTTGTGCCGATGTTTATCTTTGTGGGTTGGATGGGGCATCAGCTGCTGCACACCGGTTCAGTGAGGTTGGTGAGACACGTGTGACCTATCACCCACTCATGATTTGTGGATACTATTTTATATCATGTGTATACCACATGCTCATTTATAGGGACACAGACCTTGAATACATGTGCCAGATGGGTCTGGAAAAAACTGCAAATCAGTCTCGAAAAGGTCTGGAATCTTTGTTACCAACAGCTGTATGAACCCTGAAAACAGTGGTTAGTACCTGGAAATTTGAATCAACGTCATGAAATTCTAACTTTTAATAAGAAGTAATATATTTTGTTCAATTTCTTTCCAAGCAACATTCCCAGTACACTGTAAATAACAATATTAGATGAAATTTCAATCAATGAAAATGTCACTAATGCCTACTGGTGGCAACACTTTAAAAATAAATACCAATTAAATAAGTTTTGTCAAGTGAAATTTGCGTGTTAGTTCTATCTTTTAATTCGGTTTCAGTGTAATCATCATAAATGCAATATGACCTCTTGTATTTAAATGTGAAAAATATAATTCAACCATCGCAGCTATGTTCATGATCATTTCTGCGAGTACCTAATTAAGTGCAGACTGTTTCTTGATCTCTGACTTTGGAAGTATTTGTTGTGTTGTTACACTCAGTTAAAAGCAGACCTGTTTGTATTATCACGTTAATTACATCTTTTGTATGAAATCTAAAAAAAGTGGTGGAATAAAAGAAAAGCAAGTCCTACCTATGTACAGTACAGCTCACGTGATTTTTCGGAACTCCACGCATCACGGTGGGGTACTTAATCCTCTCCACTTTAGCTCCGCGATAGCACTCCGCGGTGGAGGCATAAATTGGCATAAATACCTACAAATCACCACCGCGTTTCGGCAGGCATGCCGATGTAAACTCCACCATGGAGGGGCTAGTCGACATTACTGATTGACATCTGAACAGCCAATGAATGAAGACCACCTATGGAAAGACTGAGACGTCAAGAGTGATTTACAACCGGATACCATCTGAAGAATCAGTTGTTTTTATTTCGATCATATATTTGGACAATAAAAAAATAATTTCAAAAGGCTTGTATATTCAGTACACATTACTGTTTATAAAAGGTTGATCGATTTCTTTTTCAATAAGTTTATGATTTTAATTTATTTCAAAGAAATATGAACAAACTTATGCACTGACTTGACGAGAAGCAAGCACACATTGCTGAGCCTCTCAAGCAGAATAAATTTATCATTTTATTCCAAAGGAAAGTAATTCTCTGAGATATGGACAATTAAAATCCAAATTGACATCCGCTTCTGCTTACCCCCCCCCCCCCACAACAACAAACCTAAAACACTGAATTTACACTGAAATGCAAACCGCGTGCTTAGTCTTTAAGCAGTAATAGCAGAGTCACGAGGCTGAATATTATGACTGCATGTAAACTGTAAGGGACTGACCATTTAATATACGGGGTTTATATGTTGTTTTGTTTTTTTTGACTGGGATATTTTTTGTTCTTTCATCACAGTAATTATTTATTTTAAGTGAAATATGGAACGGATTAACGTCTGCTACAAAAATCAGAGAAAGACAATTGTTTTTATGCATTTACCCCCACCCCCCACGGTTGGAAAATTCAATTGTCTCTCCCTAATAAAGACTTGACTTCAGCAGATGTTCTACAGAAATCAAGGCAGTGACCATTGTGAACACTGTTGTAAAATATTAACAAGGGTTTGCATCAAAGGATGATGTAAGTTTCAGCTTGGGAACAGTGTGTTTTTATCACACGAAGCCATCTGACTTGGCGCATTGTACTTTACAGCCGCAATTTTGGTCCCGCCATTAACAACGGAAGTTTGATAATTGTTAGTAATTAATCTGAACTCGGCTTATTACCGAAATGAAAAATAATATGGAAAATTCTAAAATCTGAGATGTTCATAGATTTTAATTTCCAACAAGTTTAGAGCATTTTGCATGGATGTATTGTCTCCACGTGTATCCTATTATTTGCTCATTTTCCTACGGCAAAAATATAAAAATAAAATATACTTTTTTAATTATTTTTATGCAGATATTAAAGATTGCAGTTTCCTGTTTGTGACTGTTAGAGCCTTTGGTTATTGAGCGTGTTTCTGTTTCTTACCACTTGCAAACTTTTCCAGATTTCAGTTTACGATAACTTGTGCAGTAGTGATTTGGATTCCATATTTTATGAGAGAGAGAGAGGGGGGGGGGGACTTTACTAGGAAGAGTTAATGATCTAAAATTATTCATCTTATTTTTCTGTATTATGCAGTAGGAAAATGAACAGAAAAGAAAAAGTTAAACATTAATTTCATCTGATGTGCAAGTTTGTCAAATCAATGGCAAAGAAAACAAACCCGCAGAAGCATTGCTGTTGTACTTTTAGGTTAACAGTTAGCACATGAAATTAACACATCAATATCAAGGAAAACACACAGTGCTGATGGCTTCTATTGTGCTAGGTAACTTGCACGTGTCAACTACATGTATCTAGGATGACCTTTTGCGACCATTTGTGATTTAAAAAACCCCCGCTACTTTGGTAATTAATGCAAAATAGTACATTTTAAAATAAAATAATGATGTGAAATCTTAATAATGCTTTATTTAAGCGATTGGATGTCAGAAAAAAACGTACAATATGTGAATGAGTACTCATGCATGGAGTAACCATCGGAACTTGTGCGATTTTGTTTCACTTCAGTCAGGTATGACTGCAGCTTTGTTATTAATTTGTTTGATCTTTATCGTTCTTTTCATTGCAGGTAGTACAATATCACTGACTTTCATATGATCATTACAATTTTGTATTGCGTTTACTGAAAAAGAAATAAGGATATGAATGCATGTTTAGATTCCGATAACATAGTATTGAAGAAAAGAAATTAGATTCATTGCGCAAAATGTAGTATTAATACAGTTTACGAGGCATTGTCATTACGTTATCATCATCTTAAATATGATTTGGCAATATGTATCATACATTATCTTCATTAGAACAAGGAAATATTTATAATTAACTGAATTACTACGTTTTTTTCAGTATCAAAAAGTTATCAAATTGCTCCCCAGAAGGATAACGATGTAGATAAATCGGTGCCCCCCCCCCCCCCCCGTCTCTCTCTCAACCTCTGCTTGCATGGGTGATAAACAGTAAACCATGCCCATATTATCAAGACCACGTCCACTCCGTGGTGGTGATCGGATGCGACTCCGCGAGAAAGCGTGGTGTGCAGGGCTATTCTCCGCGAGACTCCGCGACAACTCCGTCAGGACGCGTGGAGTGATGGTGGAGGGGTTTTTCTTAATCCTCTCAACTCACTCTCCACCCCCACCGCGAAGCTCGGAGTTCCGAAAAATCACGTGAGCTGTACTGTACCATCTTTTGCGACCCAAAATGCATTACCAGTATAGGGTCGCAAGGGGCCTTGCGACCCGGGGTTTGGGAACCACTGAAATAAAGTGTCGAAAGTGTACTGCAAAAATCGGAACTTTCTGGTAAGGGTATTAAGGACAGTATATGGGAATGATTTCAAACCATTTTATGAAGGGGTTAACCTTTCATGTAAAGTTCCTTGGAAAGTGGATATTTCCAAGCATGCAGAATCACTATTTCAAGGCATATGTTTCTATGTATGAAAAGTCAAGTGTAAATGAAACATAACTTACAAATTATATAACATTTGCCTTCCAGTTCAACTTTGCATGTAGAGTTGTAATGATTCATTAATACATATCAGCATCACAGTATTTTATGCAGTGATGTACAGCATCAGTGTCTGAACTATTGCCGATACATTGATGTAGTAGCACTTGATGTATCATGATTGATATTTGGATATATATGTAGTTATGTAAAAAAGCTAAATTAATCATATTTTGAACATTTCGCTTTTTTTTATTACAAATTAAGGTATGAAAGATAATTTGTTAATATAATGTCAATACAAAAAATTAAATTCTGATCCTATAATGCTTTGCTATGACCAAAATGATGGATGAAATCTTAAAGATAACCATCAGTTGTATTTAAGGCTCCTGTCTGGAATTATTTTAGGTTTCAGGGGTCAAATAATTAAGGTGGCATCATTCAGTTATTAATGAAACTATATACACAATTTGATATAGGTGTCTGTATCATTTATTATATTGTATCATCACTCCTATATCACAATATATGTTGTATTGCATGCTAATTGTATTATACTTAATCATGGTATGTATTGAATCACTACCCAAGTATCATGCTATGTATTGTATTGCGACCAAGCAGACAATGCACAGCTCTATTTTTATATGGATCATTTGCTGTTATAATACCTTGAGATGTCCCACAGTTTGAAGCACCATGTTCAGCTGATGCAATATTGTTAATATTTGTGGAGTAGGCTGTGTACATGTCGGCATGTCACAAGAGACATTTAGGATTGGATTTATCCTTGGAAAAGCACTGATCTGAATGTAGAAACACTCCTTTTTGATTCCCAAACAGATGGCCACATGTACATGGGGTTTTAACGAAGAGACTTTTTATGACATCCAGTTTGCCTTAAGTGAAAATGGTGTATGGCTTCCATGATGGTCATCTTGAAAATCTTGTTACTGCTACTCCTCACAAATTGATCCAGTACTATTATTTCACACAGGCACATATGTCCAGAGCTTGTATTGATAGCATAGTTTATATTGATCAAACACGCCATCATAAAACACTGTGCTTATGGCAGGAGCAATATACACTGAAACTTTGTACTAAAAGCTTAAAATGAAACTGTTTTGTGTAATTTGAAAGTGTTAAAAAAATGTTTGATGTGTTTTTATTCTGTTTGACATCTACATATCACAGATATGCAGAATATCTAGAGCTCTGTGATGTCTACATGTTCCTAAATGAAAATGGTACCAGACTGACATCCAACATGGCCTCCATGATGGCCATCTTGAAAATCATGTTATAACTGATCCTCCTGAATGGATTGAAATGGGGTTTTCATTAAGATACTTTTGATACATGTTTGGTACTAAATAAAAATGGTGCCAATCAGATCTCTAGCATGGCTGCCAAATCTTTTTCACGTTGCTTCTGAATGGATGGCCACAGCTACATGGGGTTTTCACCAAAAGGATTCTTATCATGCCTGGTTGGTATTAAATGAAGATGATGTCAATCTGACATACAATATGGCTGGTATGGTGGCAATCTTGAAAATCTTGTTATGGCTACTTCTAAACGGCCGTAGGGAAATGGGGGTTTTCACTAAGAGACTTCTTATGATGTCTAATTGGTCCCAAGTGGAAAAGATGCGATCTGACATCCAATATGGCTACTTCTCCAGAATGGATAGTTGTAGTGAATGGGATTTTCACAAAAAGACTTATTGTTCAATGAAAATGGTGCTGATCAGACCTCCAATATTGAAGCCATTATAGCCATTTTGAAATCATCTTATAGCTGCTTTGTCTGAACAGCTGGACATATAGGCATGGAGTTTTCATACAAGACTTCTTATGATATCTAGTTAGACCTAAATAAAAAAAAATGGTGCTGATCAGACTTCCATCATGATGGTTATAGTGGCCATCTTGAAAAACTTGCTATGAGTAGACCTCTTTAAGGGATGATGTAATTTTCAATGAAACACTTCTCACTATATGTAGTTGATCCTAAATGAAAATGAGGCCAATGTGTATTTGTCCCTATATTAAAATGATGCAAATAAAGCCTCTAAAATGGCTGTCTTAACGCCTATCCTGAAAATCTTTATATGGCTACTTCTCCTGAATGCATGGTCATATCGATATGGGCTTGTCACTAAAACATTGTAGCAATATGGAGCTAGTTCTAGTGAAAATGGTTCTCATCTGCCCTCCAACATGGAACCATAACCATCTCATAAATCTTGTTATTGCTACTTCTCTTGCATGAAAGGTGGCTTTGACATGGGGATTTCATTAAAATACTTGCAATATTTAATTGGTTCTGAATGAAAACGGCATATCTGATCACCAACATATATCCACTTTTGTGAAGGAGTTTTGAAAACACAACCTCATTGATCTAAGGGTCAAGTCAAAGGTTATTGTTTTGCATTTTTGTACTTAAGCTTATGAACACAGTGACTTGTATCTATACAAGTGAATTTTGACTAGACTTTGTATTTAGTTGCATTCCAGTGAGCAAGTTGATAGCACTCTGATTTTAAGGTCAAAGGTCATCTATCTTGACTTGGGTCTTGAGCTTTACTAGCTTGAGAGAATGACAACACAAACAAGTGTAAATGGTTTTTATTATTTAACCTAGTTTTTTCATACATGTGAAGAATAGCTCGAATGATATCACTTCAATAACTTTGTTTTTCTTTCCAAAAAATGTTACTTTTAGATTTGACCAGTTTTAGTATCTGGTTATAGACATTGTCTGAGACAAGTTCAGTGATCTTCTATATATGATATCACATTCAGAGTCGAAGGCTGTGATAAAGAATTGTGTACTGCATGTACGGGTATCTTGCGAACATGTTATCTCATGTACCGTATATACTCGCGTATAAACCGATACCAACTGCAAACTGCATAGACCCAAATCTGCCGTCGCATAATGCGCCGGCAGATCTGGGTCTATGTAGTTTGTAAAGACTAATCAATAGAACAAACAAAATAGACCCTGATCTGCCAGCGCATTATGCAATGGCAGATCAGGGTCTATGTTGTTTGCATTTGGACCAAGATTATACATGAGTATAAACGGTATATCTCAAACATAAGAAAATAGTTTGTTACCAGATCTCGTATGTTCAAGTTTCTCAAGAATAGATAGTTTCAGTACTCGACAGTTAAAAAGAAGAAATGGTCTTATGTTAAATTCCTGGAAGCTTTTCAGCCAGTTGAATGTCAGTCTCTTCAAGGGACTCTTGTTGAGCTTAATTTTACTTACCGTCTATACTCGCATATAATCTGAATCCAAAAGCATTATTATGTAGATGAGATGATTAGATATTCACATAAATGTACATATTATAGTATGTATACAACTGAATCTTGGCCGAGCCCAAGACTCGAACCCATGTGTACAGAGGTGAGATGTCAGTGATCTGTAAAGGCAAGCACCTTAGACCAATCTGGTCACCCGGGGCCCCTTGCAAAGCTGTAGCTTTTTGTATGCTACATAAATTGACTGGACAGTTTTTAGCTAATGAGAGAAAAATGGCGTTAAACCCTTAAAACCAAACCAAACTTTCTATTTCACACTTCTAACAAAATTTCATATTCACCTTGCTAAATTTCTCCATTCCTTTTGTCAAGTACCAGTGTCATCAAATAACATTAATTTGCATAGTGGGGAGGTGGATGACATGTTTTTGCATTCCAAAACAAATCCCTTCTACCGGTTGTTGCTCATATTGTTTTTGATTTATTACTGATCATTCTAATTTCATCAGAAGTAAAAAAAAATTAAAGAACAAACCAAAGCTCCTTTATTTGTTTGTTTCTTATTGTGTCTTCATCCCAGACAGTATGCACTTAAATACAGTTACAAGGTAATGTGTTAATTATGTACAATTCAAAATGATGTCTGTGCACAGTTACATGGTTTATTACAGCTATAGTTGTTTCTAATTAAACATCCTGTGTTTTACGACATGATCTGTTGTCTAATTCAGGTTCAAATTGAATGTTATGAGAGTCTCAAAATAGCAGCAAATTTTGATTTTTAAAATGCATGTTTTCTGTGCCAAAGTGTTGTTGATTCCTTTCAGTTAGGGCTATAAGAGAACTTTGAATAAATCAGTTTCATACAGGAAAAAAACAGGAAAAAGGCCTTGAATTTGTGGTATCAAAAAGAGTGGGAACTTTTATAATAGTCAGTACTTCAAAATAAGGTCATAAACTTGATGACTCCATGAAGGATAAAGATTGAGTTTTCACCTCTCCCAAATGAGAGATCACATTATTATTATTATTATTATTTTTATTTTTATTAATTTATGCCCTATAGGTGTCATTTATATTACTAAATAAATATAGGTAAATTCTTGGTTTCCAGATGAATCTTTCTCTCAAATCCTCTTTGATATAAACATGTGTGCATGCAGGTGTGTGTGAGTGGGGTGGGGGGAATTGTGTTTGTGTATGTGTCTGTGTGCATGAAAGCATTGCTTTTATATGATTGCCATCCTTTTCATACATTTGTGGTTTTTCGCTTCCAAAGATGTCTGTACTTTCGATATATATTTTTTAAACCATTTTTATGTATTGCACCATCTGCTACTTATGTATCAAGTTTATGTATTGCACCATCTGCTACTTATGTACCAAGTTTATGTATGGCACCATCTGCTACTTATGTATCAAGTTTATGTATGGCACCATCTGCTACTTATGTACAAGTCTGTATCCTCACAGTCCATTTGGGTTAATGGAAGTAAATAAAGTCATGTCTTGTCTTCAGAATATGCAGATACAAACACTGTCCTGTTGTCACACATGGTTGATTTTATCTGTCAGTCATGTAGATAACATTGTAAAGTCATGGAGAGAGTAAATTAATACAACTTCATTTCAAAACGTATCAAACAATTGAGTCCACAGTAAAACATTAATTTAAGGAAGAAATAAAGAACACTATGTACCATCTACAAATCTTTACAGACTCAAAATTAATCCAATATGGTTGTATATTTGACGAATTTAAAATGGCTAAATACTCAACATTGGACTGTTAAAAGAGAAAACACTCACATATAACAAAACTTTGAATAAGTTCATACACTTTAAATATTGAAACAGGATAATACAAAAATAGTAAAATTCCAAGAGATCAGAGAATGATATTGTCCATGTTGTCCAGACCAGTTAGAATCAGAAAACAAAAAATAATAACATTACTTATTATAGTGCATTCATAAAACTTTAATTACAACTTAATGCACAATCATTCAATCCAAGAACATTCACAAATACTTTATTATTGATGAATTTTATAAATAACGCATTAGGATTTAGGAAAGAAAAGAGTAAAATCCAGCAACTATATAAACTTTTGTAACTAATTATATTACTATGTTTGTATTGATATATGGAAGTATTGCAAACTTTAATAGCATGTGTATTTCACATTTTAATGTAACTGGCATTCCTAATAAAATATTATCATTGTTATTATCATTATATCAATTATCTATGATGTGCTGGATATCAAACAATGCCTTAGGATGGTTTCACTGCTGCACTTGATCAGAACAGCAGACCAGCACTGCAGATTTGTAGACCTGTCTTGGGGAATGGTCTTTGGAGCAGCTACATAAAACACCAGATGACACTGTCATGGCAAATAATAGCCTTCTTTGTGGTTACTGTAATTTGTCCAGTGTTCCAGTTAGAACTGAAAAATATAGGTGCACCAAGGAGGGCAAAAAAAGTATGGTTAAACAGCACATCAGGGTACCTTGCACATTTTACAGGGCAGCCCATCATAAAAAGATAAGTAAAAAAAATGCAGTATTAAACAAAATTATTTTTTAAAAATTCAACCTTTTTCTAAAAGGATTATTGATTTTTTTTAAAAATAAATTTATTAGCTTTACTGGTTATATACCAAAAGAGTTTATGGCATAGCCTGTTCTCTCTTCATCTATTAGCACAAGTTTGTTATCTCTGCAATTCCTAAATTATTTGGAGGTTGCCATCAAACTTTGCACATGCATTCATCCCAGTGTCAAGTTGGTCCAAGATGAAAATGATGCTGCTCAGACATCCAGCTTAAAAATCTTGTTATCACTACTCGTGCATACCTCCAGAAGGATGAACTCCGACCAGAGTGCATACCATACCAGTGTCCACTGAGAGTGAAGCACATTCTGTGTTGTTTTCCTCCCTGTGAGACAGAAGTATTTTGACATCAGCTGCATGAAGAAACTGTATACCACTGAAGAAAATCTTGGGTTTTCTAAGGGAATACTGTTTATATAAAAAATTTTGATCATATGTTTTTAGGATTTTACATGTTACATTTATCTTTTATTATATATACCTTGTACAGATTTGTAATATCTTTATGATTTACATTTATCGTATATACTCGTGTATAATCCAATACCTACTGCAAACTGCATAGACCCAGATCTGCCGTCGCATAATGCGCTGGCAGATCTGGGTCTATGCAGTTTGTAAGGACTAATCAGTAAAACAAACAACATAGACCCTGATCTGCCGGCGCATTATGCGATGGCAGATCAGGGTCTGTGTTGTTTGCATTTGGACCCAGCTAATATGCGAGTGTATATGGTAATCCTGTTGTACTTGATGTTTACATTTATTTGGAAGGGTTTATATTCCAACATTTTTGTGCAATTCAATGTTACATTTTTTAATTGTGCTGAGGTGCCAATAAACACTACTACCAGGTACATACATATCTTATGAAGTGCAGTTGGTCCTAAATGAGTATTGTGCCACCATAGCAGCCAGTTTGAAAATCTTGTTATTGCTTACAAATATCAGAGATGGTATCAACACTTAGCAGTTAAAACTAAGAAATGGTCATATCATGGATTTCTGGAAATTCTTTTCAGACAGTAGATCATCAGTCTCTTTAAGGAACTCTTGGTTTTTTTTTTACTGTGATGCATAAGCCATATTTTGTTGCTTTGTAACAACAGCCTCATTTGAGACCTTACAAATCTTCTATTGCTGAATATGTTTTAAATACAGCAGTTGTTAACATCATCTTAATCAGCTAGTAAGGGTGATCAGAATCTGGATCTTGTTTGTTTATTGTCTTTTGTTAATAATTTATATATCTTGAATTCGTAATACAGCGTAATATTCTCATCTTTGACATACATTAGAGTAGATTTGGTTTCATTTGGTTTTTGAAACGTTTTGCAGTTACGACATACATACATAAAGAACTTTTATTGTCAGTTTTCACCAGTTTCATTAATCTTTTTTGTCTTATAATTAAATCATTTGTCTGTAGGCATTTTGTTAATGAAATAGGCATCATCCTCACTTTGCACGAGTTTGATGGCCATTGCATACGTTCTTTCAAATACAAAGAAACTTTAAGCAGATAAGACATTTAAATGCCTTTTTGGTTGATTACACTTTATAAGTAAGCGGAAAAGACATTTAAGTGCCTTTTTGGTTGAATAAACTTTATAAATAAACAGAGATGACATTTAAATGCCTTTTTGGTTGACTACACTTTATAAATGAGCAAAACTCAAAACAAAATTTAACAATACTGATAGAAAAAGAGGGCAAGTGATAAAAAATTACAGGGGCTCTATAAAAAAGGGGTTGCATTGAAATAATAGAGGGAGTGCTTGAAAACAAGGGCAGGGCACAGCACACCTTAAAATGTAACTAGCTAAAACACTGTTACAGATTAAAAGTTATCTCCCTTAGCCAGGCTGCCAGATGTCATATATGTAATGTAGGACACTAGTGGCCCATTGGTATATATTGGCATTTTTTTCTCCCCAACAAAGCAAAGGTGAGACATAGAATCACTTTTCAAAGGGCATTGTTATCATCATCATCATCATCATCATAGATATCAACAATAAGTTTTTGGATTTAGCTCAGCTTAATTCTTTCAAAACCATTGTATCATTATGTGCAGTCATGAAAATTGATGGTTATATTAATCTATGATGATACTACCTACCACAGACAATAGTAGGTCACAGTGACCAACTTTTCATGTTTCAGCAATTGTTATATTTTTGCATTAATATGTCATAATAATAATTTTAATAAGTGTTCACAAAATAGTAATAGGTTACACTTAAGTTCTTTGTTTTTGTCCTTTGGGGTTCAGTTTGGGTTTGTTAACATTCATTTCCAGTTGTGATTCATTCATTTTGGGTGGGGGTTTTTTCCGGTTATTTTAGTTCAGCCATATATCCCTGAAGAGTCCCGACAATGACATAATTACCTTGGTGAGAAAATTAAGAGTACATTAAGAGAGCAAAAGACTTAGCTGCAAGTTACCTAAAAAAAATTAAAAACTTTTTGTCCTGACATATTTTAGTGTGTTTCAAAATATGTAAGAACTGTTCAAATAGTGCAGAGTAAAGTAGTAGTTGCACTCCTAGTTATGGCAACAGCTTTGCAATAAATCATGGATGATTTAGAAAACAAACTCAGTAGTAGAGCAGGGCCTATTGGGGTCCTTGCAATGGTTAAGTATCGTTTTGGGACCCTGGAGGGCACACTCCCTAGCCTAAACATTCTATGTTGAACCTTACCTCCCAAGGCATGTCAGAGGGTAGAAAGGAAATCTAATTGAGACACACGGTGTTGTCTATTAAATCAATGACACTCAATGGGGGCTGAGTTTTAGCTCACGTAGCTGACCAAGTGACCTTAGGGTATGTCCTTTTGTCTGTCATGCATCATCCATAATCCATCTGTCAACACATGCTTGTGAAGACTATAGAGGCTCTGGTGTCTGAGTCCAATGTTTAAACTACTGAACCACCACAGCTCCCTTGGGTTTGAGGCTCCTGGGAAAGGGAGGTGGAGGGGGGGGGGGGTAAGGACAGACCCAGTAATCCATGCTGACTGCACAGATTAACTCTCCTTATAATGCCAACAAAGAGTACTGTATGTACTTTAAGGGTAGGGGTGTGAACAGGGCTCAGACAGCTCTGGCTTGTTAAACATCGTTCATTCTACAGTTCTAACACAATTCTGGGTATAAAGTGGTACTGCTATGGACTTCGGGACCAAAAATTAAACCATTGTACTGATTTGGTCTTTCAAATGTATATTAACAAGGGTTTAAAGAATTCAACATGAAGCTTGGTATTATATTTTTATTTCCTTTTTAAAATATTATTATTTGACAAAATGAAATGCTCAAATACCATGAAGTGAAAAAAATAGATTTAACTTACATAAACTTAAATGATTACTATACATTTTACAGGCATTTTGTTTATATTGTGGTTCAGTAATGTCAGCAGTTATGAACTCCCAACTACTGCATTATTACTACATGTATTTGTTTGACTGGCGTTTTGTTTTCTATTCCCCTCTCTTCAATACACACACACACTTGCAGTTATACAATTTTACATCATTCTTGCTATACCACAGTTCAGTAGATAATGCAGTCATCAATTATGGACTCCAACTGCTGCATTATAATGTGGGAGAGCTGTATATTAGAGTTTTAAGTAGCTAGAGCCTAACTTGTTGTCCAGGACCTGCAGCTTAACCATCTCTCAGTGTCTTTTGCTTACATTAAAGACCTAGGATTTTTAGTGTAACCCAGGAACATACTTGTATTGTTTAACTCCATATCCTTTCCTTTCCAGTGGGTGGGTTCCATTGATCTAGTCCCCAATGAACAGGCTGATGCTAACGTCCTGGTGAAAGCTGCAGAGTCCTGGGCAATGCAGGAAGAAGACGTGGTACATGAGGTGGAAAAACTGCTTGGTGAGCACAAGGTGGATGCCATTCTTTGTGTGGCAGGAGGATGGGCAGGGGGAAATGCTGCTTCCAAAGGTATAGTCATAGATTGTAGATGTAAGATTAGGATGGATGACTGCATGGTTAACTCTTATTCTTCCTAAGCATTTTGACTAACCCCTATACATTTACATGTATCCATGCTTGCATGACTAACCCTGTTTTTTATGGGTTAGATACATAAATAAATTTAAGATTTTATATTTGATGAATTCTACAATAAAAAAATAGCTTGTTACATATAAGTGTTTTATTTCCAAGAGTGCATTTTTTATTACCCATAGAAACAACATTGTCAGAGGATGATGGTGCATTTTTGTCACCCATAGATACAACATTGCCAGAAGTGATGTAGTGGTTGACAATAATTTTAGAAGGTTGATGATATACACAATGACCCTCTAAAAACAGAATATTTATTTTATTATAACATATATTTGTTAGCAAGCACTCTAGGTTGTTTGATCAATGTCATGTGAGAACCAAGCAGGTGTATATTGTACTTAGTTGATGGTCTTGACAGAAGCACAAAATCTTAAGAAAATAGTTTTATATATTGACATTCATTTTATACCCCCACTACAATAGCAGAAGGTATATTGTTTTTGCTGCTGTCAGTCTGTACATCCATATGTACATACATCCATCCTGAATTCATTTGAGCATAATAGCACAAAAACTATTAAACTTTAAAGCCATGAAATTTTACACACTTTATGACGGTCAAAAGTAGATGAAGTGATTAGTTTTTGTTTTTATTAGTTCTACTGGTCATAGACCAGAAGAGCTTATGGGATGGTCTGTTGTCCGTCTGTCTGTTGGCACAGTGTCTTCTTGAATGGATAGTCATATCAACATGAGGTTTTCACTAAACGAGTACGTATGATGTTGGTCCTAAATGAAAATAAAAATGGTGCTGTTCTGATGTCCTATATGGCTACCATGTCAGCCATTTTGAAAATCTTGTTATCACAACTCTACTTGAACAGAAAGTCATATTGATGTGGGGCTTCACCAAAAGAATTTTTATGATGTCCAGTTGGTCTTAAATGGCAGCCAGATTGAAAATTTTGTTATTGCTACTCCTTCTGAATGGATGGTCATATCAGCATGGAGTTTTTACTAAAATACTTTTCATAATGTCTAGCTTGTCCTAAATAAAAATGGTGCAGATCTAACATCCAATATGGCCACCATGACAGCCATTTTAAAATTGGGTTATCGCTACTCCTTCTAAATGGAAAGTCATATCGACATGGGTTTTCACCAGAAGACTTCCTATGATCTTTAGTTGGTCCTGAATGAAAATAATGCCAATCTGTCATCCAGTAACGCTATCATGGTGGCCATCTTGAAAATCTTGTTATGGCTACTCCTCCTGAATGGATGGCCATATCTACATGGGGTTTTCACCAGAAGACTTCCTATGATTTCTAGTTGGTCCTGAATGAAAATGATGCCAATCTTACATACAATATGAACATCATGATGGCCATCATGAAAATCTTGTTATCACCGCTCCTGGATGGATGGTAACATTGACATTGGGTTTTAATAAAAAGACTTCCAATAATGCCTATTTGGTCCTGAATCAAAATGGTGCCAATCTTACATCCAGTATGGCCACCACATCAGCCAGTTTGAAAATCTTGTTGTTGCTCAAGAATATCAGAGATGGTTTCAACACTCTGCAGTTAAAAGGAAGAAACTGTCTTTTCTTGGATTCCTGGACATTTTTTTTGGTCAGTAGAGCATTTGTCCCTTTGAGGGACTCTTGCTTTATTAATCTTTTTTTAATTTTTTGGAATTTGACCTTTAGGTCTGATCTCTAAAGGGGGCATGCATGTTTTACAAACAGAGATCTATTTCACATACATTTCACATGTTCTGTATGTTGCAGACTTTATCAAGAATAGTGACCTGATGTGGAAACAGAGTGTCTGGACATCAGCCATTTCGGCCAGTCTGGCAGCTAAGCACCTAAAGGATGGGGGACTGATCACTCTGCCAGGGGCTGCACCTGCTGTCAGTGGAACACCAGGTAATGACGTGGCTTATCTTCGGAATTACGATGATGATGTTAATGCTGATGGTAGTGAAGGTGTTGATGTTGAAGATTATGATGACATTGGTAGTAATGCTGCTGCTGCATTGGTGATGGTGGTGACAATAATGATGCTGATGACAATGACAACTTTGGAGACATTAATTCAGGTTTATAAAAAAGACTCTAAAGCAGAAACCAGAAAGGGTATTTCTTTAATGAAGCTGTTCAGAATTCTAGAGTATTCATGAACTAATGTTACTTACATCATATGGTGATGAGGAATTTGTTATATCTTTGTGACTAAACTCACTTATTGACTTATTTAAAAAAAAGTTACTGGTGTAATTTGATATTATTGCTTTCCCTTTTGCAGGTATGATAGGTTATGGAATGGCCAAGGCAGCAGTGCACCAGCTGGTTAAAAGTTTGGCAGCTCCTAATAGTGGACTTCCTCCTAAAGCCCAAGCTGTGGCCATACTCCCGTAAGTAATACACAAAGTTCTGTTCAAGCAGCACACATATACACCCTCCCCTCAACCAGTTAAAACTAATATACATATGTCATACCATCAGAATCCATCCATATAATCCAGTTCTGCTGGTTTAGGCTTTTAGCTCTACTGGTCCGTCCGTCTGTTAGCACAAGTTTGTTATTGCTACACCACCTAAACTAATCGGAGGATTGCCATGAAACTTTACACACACATTCATTCCATGGTCTAGTTGGTCCTAGATGAAAATGTTGCTGCTCAGACATCCAATATGGCCATCACAGTGGCCATCTTGAAAATCCTGTTATCACTACTTCTCCTGAATGGTTGGTCTTATCAACATGGGATTTTCACTAAAAGACTTCTCATGATGTCTAGTTGGTCCTAAATGAAAATGATGCCAATCTGATGTCCAGAAATTCTTGTTATCATTACTCCTTCTGAACAGAAATTCATATTGACATGGGGGTTTTCACCAAAAGGCTTCTTATGATGTCTAGTTGGTCCCAAATGAAATTCTGCCAATCTGAGGTCCAATATGGCTACCACAGTTGCCAGCTTCAAATTCTTGCTATTGTTATTGCTACTTCTCCTGAATTGATGTTGTATCAACATGAGGTTTTCACTAGAAGACTTCTTATGATGTCTAGTTGGGTCCTAAATGAAAATGTTGTTGACCTGAGTTCCAATATGGCCACCACAGTGGCCATCTTGAAAATCTTGTTATCGTTACTCCTGAACAGAAAGTCATATTGACATGGGGTTTTCCCCAAAAGACTTCTTATGATGTCTAGTTGGTCCTAAATGAAAATTCTGCCAATCTGATGTCCAATATGGCTACTACAGTTGCCAGCTTGAAAATCTTGTTATCACTACTTCGCCTGAATGAATAGTCATATTAGCATGGAGTTTTCACAGAAAGATTTTTTCTAATATTTTGTTGACCCTAAATTAAAATGATGCTGATCTGACATCTGATATGTGTCCATCTTCAAAATCTTGTTTTTGCTACTTCTCTTAAATGGAAAGCTATTTTGTCTTGGTGTTTTCATCAGAAGAGTTCTTATAGTGTCTAGTTGGTCCTAAATGAAATGACTAACCTTCAATATGGCCACCATGATGGCTATCTTGAAAATATTGTTATTTCTACTCGTTCCAAATGGATGGTTATATCAAGATGGGTTTTCACCAATAGACTTCTTATGATACCAAGTTGGTCCTAAATGAAACTGGTGCCAGTCATACATCGAATATGGCTGCCACAATATCTGTCTTGAAAATCTTGTTGTCACCACTCCCCCTGAATGGATGATCATTATGACATGGGGTTTTCACCAAAAGACTTCTAATGATGTCTACTTAGTCCTAAATGAAAATGGTGCCAATCTGACATCGAGTATGCCCACCACAGCAGTTAATTTGAAAATCTTGTTATCACTGAACAATATCCAAGTTGTTTTCAACACTCAGCAGTTAAAAGGAAGAAATGGTTTTAGCTTGAAGTCCTAGAAATTCTTTTCACCCAGTAGAGCATCAGTTCTTTCGAGGCACTCTTGTTTTGTTTTTTTATTTTGGTTTTAGCAGCACATTTAATACATTGGCTATATCATGCAGAGGAAATGGGATACGCAGAAGCAGCCGACCCAGGGTGATTTGGGTGGGTATTTGAACGACAAGCCTTGGAGTACATGTCTGACCCTAATGTGGCTTCCACAAGAGAGAGCACCTAAATTTCAAAAGCATCAGTTGAGGCGTGCACTATGACTTCTTATAGGACTTGTGCCTGTGATAATCACAAAAAATTCTCTTGCTCATGTCGAGTCTGCCAATTCAAGCCTTTTAGTCCTAAATGGTTTCCATCTCAGATCAAATAGAAATGAGAATACCAGTATCATACATTTTCAAAGAATTTCTTGTTATATCCTCACTTTTGTGGATATATTGTTATAGGTCATGTCCATTCATGTGTCTGTGCATCAGTCAATCCATCCATCACTGTTTTAACCTGAAACTCCATCCATATCATTTGAAGGAAGGTGGTATTAGTCTCACTAGGATGAGTAGATGACAAGGGTTTTAAATCCTGGATGCCTCCCCAGGGGAGGAGAGTGGGCTCAAAGGTTACATGTTCATACATAATATGGACTCTTGTAACCTAATTCCATCTACACCGATTGAGGGGGAATGATCATGTTTGGAATGATGTTTTGCTAGAGTGAGTAGATGACAACAAAGGTTTCAGAACCTGGATGCAGCCCTTGTGGGAGATTGGGCTACAGACAAAAAAAACGGTTCATATTTGTGATTATGATGGCTTCCATTTCTAGTTTGAAGTTGTATCTAATTTCACTTTATTGAAGTATAATAAATGCAGATAGTAGGACACAGGTATCACTACTTTGGCAGTGACCATAGACACAGGTATCACTACTTTGGCAGTGACCATAGACACAGGTATCACTACTTTGGCAGTGACCATAGACACAGGTATCACTACTTTGGCAGTGACCATAGACACAGGTATCACTACTTTGGCAGTGACCATAGACATAAGTATCACTACTCTGGCAGTGACCATAGACACAGGTATCACTACTTTAACAGTGACCATAGACACAGGTATCACTACTCTGGCAGTGACCATAGACACAGGTATCACTACTTTGGCAGTGACCATAGACACAGGTATCACTACTCTGGCAGTGACCATAGACACAGGTATCACTACTTTGACAGTGACCATAGTGACATCATTGTTACAGTGGTCCCCCTCTTATAAGGCCACCCCTTCTGCAGCAAGAAAGTGGCCTTATAAGACGGGTGGCCTTTCCAGAGGGGGATCACACAGTTGCGAGTAATAACTACATATAAAGTATGAAAGATGTAACTAATTTTTAAAAATTTAATATTTGCATTAAAAAATCACATGAATAATATCTGGTTAAGGACTAAATATGATAAAACTAATATCAATGTTATTTTTAAAAAATATGAATAATCATGAATCGTGGTGCAAAACTACATTATCGGTAAATTCAGGGCACAAATATTTGGTTGCAACTATCCCTGTACGTCCATTGATTCCGTCTTCCCACTCAAGTTGAATGTATATTGACGATGTTTATTTGAGTCTTTCTGACATAAAATTTCTCAGTAGTTATCAAAAGACTCTCCCTCTTTTCGTTTAATTTAATTGCTTTCATTTTTGTTCTAAACTGAGAATGTCTGACGATATTTTGCGACAACTTATTCCTTCGCGTGAGGCAGTGTTTACAACGGAAGTGAGTCTGTAACGTGATCGACTTTTTTTTCTTCTTCTCCAGTCTGGTACCCGGTTATGTACATTTCGTAATCTATTAGAGTGAAGCCAGAAAGGCTAACATACCATTTTACTATCTGGCGACCGGATGTCACGCTGACTTGAGCTGAACAATGCTGTGCTTCTCAGCGGTTAGCTTTTGTCATCTTGAAAATTTGTCGGTGGTAATAATAGCCAGTAATTATCAAAGTGACAAAAGCTAACATCTAAGAAACACATGGCAGTAAGGATAATCGGATTACTTAGCTCTTTGTAAGGATTAAAGTTACTTTATTGGCATATTGGAACAAAATGTCAATATGTTGAATTGAGAAATTAAAAAATATTATCAAGATTTTACTCTATAAACAACCATTATGTGGCCGCTTGTGAGGGGTAAATTTGACCGTTTTTGCACTAAAATGCTGGCCGCTGGTCGCGTTAGAGGGGTGGCCGTCCTTGAGGGGTACTTTTGAACACAAACTCGTCGGTGCCAAGGGATTGTGGCTGTATAAAGCGGGTGGCTGCTGGTCAGGGGGGCCGTTCAAGAGGGGGACCACTGTATTATAAAGTATGTCTGCTTCTTTAAAATTAACATTTACTGTGCAGCTCAAAATGATGTGATCATTACCTTATTATGTCGTCAATAGGACATCACTTGTTACCTCACTGTGTCGTAGAGCTGTGAATTCTGGGAGAAACTGGACATAGTTGAAGTGATTATTTCTTCTGTCTCGTATTAAAATGATTTTTTAAAAATGTAATCATGTCAAGAATAATTCTGTGGAAGACAGTGATAAAGTCAATGAAAAGTATGACACCTTAGGAAAACATTAGCACTGTCTTGGAATTCTGCTGTGAGCTCAATCATTGTCATAGTACAAAAAATTCATCCACCTACATACACTTTTCTTGATGTATCTGGTAAGAGGAATCTTCATTCTGTACAAATTTGAGGAATTTTTAACTACTTATTCAGCTATCATTTTATGTACAGTTGGTGACAGGGTACTGTTTCCTATGCTCTTCTGTGTTATTGTTCTTACATTGGGACAGATATTTAACTAAGTTTAGCACTAACAAATTCACTTCGACCTATAAGTTTTTTTCATGGTTTTGGATTGCTTAGGCCGTTAACTATGTACAAATAATTTAATTATTATTTTTTTTTTAATACTCAAACATTTCACCAGAGATCATCCTTAAATTTTTTTATGTAGGATCTTGAAAGTCAAGCATAGTAAGAGTACATCATAGATAAGACCATGAATCATGGAACCCTTGTTATGTCACGGGTGTATTTTCATGTGCAATAGTGATAATCTAAAATATTGTATGTTTTCCTGCAGGGTTACACTGGACACCCCAATGAACAGGAAGTGGATGCCAAATGCAGACTTCACGACATGGACACCACTAGATTTTGTTGCTGGGTAGGAGAAACAGTCTGAGTGTGATCTTTAATCACTTGTATTGCTACCAAATTTGATAGAGTACTGTATTTTGGTAGAGATGAGTTTACTGTTTATATCATCCATTTGAATACTGTTGATGACTGTATGGATAGATGTAGTAATATTGATCGAGTAATCATCACTTGGTAGAGAGTAATTAATAGTTATGTTTGTCAGAGCACACCAAAACTTAGATTTCATCTTTCAATTTCTTTATTGGAGGCAACAACGACAATATTTTTTGTTGGTATTAAATGATACCTCTAAGCTGGTGTGTGATTGGTAAATATTAATATCCTTATATTCCCTGATCACATTAATGTTAGGAAATAAACTCGGCTACCTCTCGAATCCAGGAATTCTGGAAAGACGGGGAAAAAACTCTTACCCATTAACACACCTTGCTACCTCTCGGTGGCTACCCATCAGCCGAATGTTTACCAGTTTAAGCTTTCACTTGTTATGATCAACATTGTACTGTTCAGCCTCCCAAGATCACATTCAGGTTGTTAATCTATGAATTTTGTTGTCATTCTTGTCTGTTCAGAGTCGATCAACAGCAACAGTGTACTAAGTGCAAGAGGTTTAAGGCTGGTGAAGACATGCATGATGTGTGTCTGGTCTGCACTAAGTGCTCATCCACCTTCGTCCTACAGTGTATGTGTAACGTCAGAGTTTGGTCCACGGTACTGCAGAAGAACCTTAAGAACAAGGAGAGATTTGGGATGTCTCACTTGACAGGGTGTAATGTACTAAGTTTTCATCCGAAGACATCATCCCTTTCTAGTGTAGAGGGGTCTCCATGATGGGCCCACTCCACCAATCAAAGATGATGCAGATGATGCTAATGGGAACTATAACAAGGGGGGTAGGCTTGAAGGATGACCACCTCGTCTTCTGTCTACTTCTGCAGTCGGCAAAGATAAAGGAGATAACAGACTGCCTGTTTGATTAGATCTAGTATCCTGGCAACTGCAAGGCATCATTCTCATCACACTGGTATTGCATGCACTCGTTGACATTTAGCACTGAGCTGTCTACCCTAGACAAAAATATTGTGTTAGTCAACATAATGACCCTGCTGTTTTATAAGGTGGATAGGAATGTTTTCCATGCCACCTCCAAGCTGGTGTGAAATACAATTGCAACTTCCTCCATGCTAAAATTGGCATCACTAGCAATTTTTCAACTTGCTAAAAATCAGGCAGCGTCCATGCATGGAAATCCAAAGCCCAAATAGCCAAGGTTATCAATGGAACTGTGCACCATACAATGGCTAATGCCCTGATTGCTGCAGTATAAATTTAGATCTAGTCCAATGAGACACCTGTCTCTTTTTGTCTGCACTGAAGTCAGATCATTCCTTGGTTCTCTGTTTTACACCCTTTGCTTTGCTGTTGCTGTTCAGTGGTAGAATAGAGGAAGTGCGGAAGCCAGCAGCATAGGAACTGCCACTCCAGCTGACCTTTGCTGCCTGCACCAGCATTTAGGCTGATTCAGTCTCAAGTGCAACAGAGAGATAATTGGTGGCAAAAAAAATAAAGGAGATGGGAAGCAAGGTTTCTATATCCCCAAGCCTCCCAACAGCTGTCTCTGACTTGCCACCCTTACCACCTGCATACAGCCTGCCAGTTGGCACAAGACTTGTTCACTTTTAGCACTCTTGGATTGGCCTATTTCTCAAAATGAATGGGCAATCCAAGTTGTTTTGCTGGGGCTTTAGATTTCATTTTTGTCCACTACCCTTGCATCTTCCCCTTCCACGACAGACAAGCCTTCTGTTCTGGAAAAGGCAGGAATTTTCCAGAAAGAGATCTGGTCATTACTTCACAAGCGGGTAGTGGAGAGAGTTCACAAACTAACTGTTTTTTTTTACTCCAGACTGTTTCTAGTGCCCAAAGCTGATGGAAAACTCAGGCCAGTCATATATCTCAGTTAGCCACAGTCAGTCATGCTTTTGATAAAGAGGGATGAATTTGCAGTCAATCATAGACCAAATCGATGCTCTTTTTCACATCCCTATCCACCCAGCTTCATGCAAATTCCTTTGGTTTCCAAGGAAGAATATACCAGTAGTCTTCTAATCGATCTCATCTCGCATATGATGTAGTCATTAGGCATATGATGTAGTCATTAGGCATATGATGTAGTCATTAGGCACATGATGTAGTCATTAGGCACATGATGTAGTCATTAGGCACATGATGTAGTCATTAGGCATATGATGTAGTCATTAGGCATATGATGTAGTCATTAGGCATATGATGTAGTCATTAGTCCCAAATGTCAAACATTGCTCACTCAGAAACCAAACTTCATTCCACCTTTTGGCATACAAAAGTCTTCAACTAATTAAATTATTTGCTTTTTCAGAATAAATTTTATTTAAATCGGAGCTTTCTATCATAGCCATACATCACTGAAAAGATGGAGACAAATTTGGGGCTGTCATTACAACACCCCATGACACCATCTTGAGCAGGTTACCAGATAAAGCCTCAATTTTTCTGTAGAATTACTGCCATACTAATAGCTTTGAGCTACAATCTGTTAACATCGCAGATATTACAGAAACATGATGTGCTCATACAACCTGGAAAAATTATTCTGTACTGTTGGCTGCCTAGTCACATTGGTATAAAGGGTAATGAAAGGGCAGATAAAGCAGTCAATGGTGCACTGCAGTCACTGGTTTATAAATGGAAGATTCCATATGCTGACAAAAAATATTGTCTACATCAGCATGTTCATCATACTTGGCAAAATATATGGAATGAAATCCCTCTTATAGAACAAATCGCAGAGATGAGGTGGTGTTGTGCCAATTGCATATCGGACAATCACACCTGAAGGGTTAACTGAAATAGTATCATTACTGTATTAGTGGCACAACAAACAGTGGCTCATGGCAGGAATTCCTCCCCAATAATCCCAACTGGAAGTTATGATCTGCACAGATGCCATTTCATATGGTTCTAGAGCCCACTTGTTACCCAGCTTCAGTGGCAATTGGGGACCAGAGGTGTCACCTCTTCACATAAACCTTCTAGAAATGAAGGCCATGATAAATGCATTTAATTTCTGGAAGGATCATTTTTACGTGAAGGTAGTTCTTATCATGTCAGACAGCTCAGTGGTGGTTGCCTGCCTCGAGCAGTGGACCAAATCATTTGACATATGTGTTCTGGTTGGGGACTTTAAGCACTGGTGCTTGCAGCTGAAGATAACGGTCCAGATCAAGCATATACCCAGCAGGCTCGATGTCCTGGCCTACTCACTGTCAAGAAGGGGCCAGACCCTTTACACTGAGTTGTCTGTCCATCCATCAGTCTTTCATTGGATTTGTGTGCTATGAGTGCATCCAAATGCTTGACCTTTATGTGATTGCAGAGGAATCACAAACTGCCCACATTTGTCTCACCAGTCCAGGACTCAGAAGCCTGGGCTGATGACACACTTTCAGTCAGTTGGGAGGGGTTTTGCGGCTACACCTACATCCCCCACTGTTCTGGTCCCGAAGTTAATACAGAAAATGAGAGGTTAGAAATGCAAATTGATTCTGATTGCCCATCTCAGGTGAGAAAAGTCCTGGGTGAATAATCTGCTTGATCTAGCGATATATATCCCGAGGAAAATCCCCTGATGCTCAGCCTGCTCAAATGGCCACGGTTGTAGACATTTAACCCCTGCCTGGACAGGCTTCTGCTTCGCGATAAGGATCTGTCAGATATACTAGCCAATATTGACCCAAATAGACCAAAATCTCTCACCCTGTTTCCTTAATGGAATCTGCCATGGATTCTGACATGGCACAGTTCAGATCAGTTTGAGATTTTAGCCAGAACCTCGCTGAGGCTACTATCATACAAAATGTATGTTTTGATAGCTCTAGCTTCGGCATGCAGGGTAAGTGAGTTGCGTGCCCTTTCAGTGGTCCCAAACTAACACCAGTTCAAATCATATGGTTCTATGGTCCTAACGATGCAACCAGGCTTCAAAGCTAATAATAGGTTCCTGTCGGTGGGCAATCAAAGAGTGATCATCCATTCCATCTCCTCAATTGATATGTTGAGAGAGGCGCTGATGCAAAACCCGGTCCTTGCTCTCAAGCACTGCTCAAAGCACATGGAGAAGGTTGTGGGTCCTGACCACATCACTTTCTTGACTGGGAAAGATGATATAACCCATCAGGCCATAGCATCGTGGATTAAGTGGGTAATACGTTTGGCATACTCTGAAATCGCAAACGATAGATATGCTTCATTAAGATCTCGGCTCATGAGATTAGAGCAATCTCTGCAAGCTTTGCGTTCAAACATTTAATTCCAAGACATATTGGAAGCTATTGGCTGGTATGCAGTGAACCTTCTCAAACTTGTATCAGCATGATCTATATTCTCAGAGACAAGAATTGAATCAGGTGGGTCTGATGACTGCAGCCCAGATGATCACCAGACCAATTTGATGTTGGCACAACCTCTTCACAGGTGTGGGTTTAGAGTTTTTGCTGGATTCGGCCAGAATTTTTGCTTGTTAAGGAAAGGTTGTTCTTTTCTCCAATCTGGGCACTGTTGTCATAGGTTACACGACCATCAGTTGTGTTGTCCTCATGTTAGGAGAGCGGTTTATCCTTCATATAAGGAATCCAGCCTTTCTTTCCACAAAAGTTGTCTGTGGTCAAGGTATGATGCTCATGCATTTCCTCATCCTATTACCTATTTTCCTAACATATGTGATCAGGGAATGTATTCAAAGGAGAAATTAAATGTTTTAGTAAATTATGTTTCACCAAGAATAAGAGAATACTTGATCACATTACCATTAAACCCTCTCAATTCTCCATACAAATGTTGTTGCTGTATCTCGTGGCTTAAACTGTTAAACATCGAGTCGGCCACACCACAAGGGAAAGGGGAGGTAATGGGTAAGAGTTTTTTCCCTTTGTATGTTATCTTGATGGGAATTACATCATTTTTGTCTTTCCGGGATTGCTGGATTCAAGAGTTAGCTGAGTTTATTTCCTAATGTTAATGTGATCAGATAAGTATTCTCAAAGAAACATAATTTACTACAAAATTTAATTTTCATGGGTATACATTTTTCTAATTTTTACAAAGATTTACATATTATTTTGCTAATACTTTAATTCATGGATAAGAAAGGGTTCCTATTGTCTCAATAGAAGAAACATTGTATCTTGGATCTTTAAATTCTCCAACATTAGTAATGCACAACACCTGATACAGTCTTTCATAATATTTAATCTTAAATGGAAACTAAAACTGTCATCTTATAGATTTGCAGTGCACACATTCCCATACAGATGCTGTAGTTGAGTAATAGGTAGAAAGAATTAGCAACTTGTTGAGGGGGGGGGGGGGGAGGGGCATAGTGATGACATCGCTAATTAATCCTTATATGTTTATTATCTCCAGTGAAATGAAATCAGGATTAGATACGGTGCAGCTGTATTAATATAAGCACAATAGCCTGTAGAATCTAACATCCTTCGCTTCAAAAATGTGATCATCCAAATGCAGTAACAAAATAGAGTGTATGCTGTGGCTTGCCATAGCAAATCTCCATGCATTTTACTGCATATTCCAACCCGAACACCACCCATCTATCTACCCAACTGGTACTCGCCCCCTCCATCATGGCAAACACAGATTAGGCAGCAGATCGGAAGGTCTTCCTCTGACTATACATGTGTTTAGTAAGATCTAAACTTGTCTATGGCTCGACTGTATACAGGTCAACTTGTAAATCTTACCTGCAGATGCTTGATCCAATGCACAGTCATTGACTTTATCTGGGAGCATTTTGACTTTCCCCTTCGAAAAGCCTTAATGTTGAGGCAAATGAACCATCACTTTATCTCAGACCAAGCAAATTGGCTCTTCAATATACTACTAAACTGTCCTCTAATCAATCAAATCCCACATATGATATTGTCTTTAGACCCAAATACCAAACCTTGGACACTCAGAAACCAAATTTTATTTTGTCCTCACCTAAAAGCAGCAAAAATCAATATTGGAAACATTGCAAAATTCTATTTTCCCAAATTACCACTGTTTATCAAAACCTCCCAAAATAATATTTTATCTTTGCGAATTCAAACAATTCTCAACATATCCTCTATTATCAGTGTAAATTCAATGAAATCAGATCCTCCTATTGTGGTAATATGTCACTGTATACAGATGGTTTGAAAGATGTAGACAAGGTTGGAGTTGCCATTGCAACATTCTGTAGCACTGACTCAAACCAGTTACCAGTGAAAGCTTCCATTTTATACTGCTGAAATTACAGCCATAATCAAATATTTGAACAACATTGAAACCTCTCAAAAAACAAATTTCATTGTCTTTTCGGATTTCTTTTCCATACTGAAAGCCTTACAGAATCTCAAATTTGAGAACTCATTAATATCTTAACTCTTACAAAAACATGATTTGCTCATACAGTCTAGAGAAAGTATTCTGTGCTGTTGGCCACCTAGTCACATTGGTATTAAGGGTAATGAAAGGGCAGACAAAGCAGCCAATGTTTCTGTGCAGTTCCCCATTTCCAAATGGAAGATTACATATCCTGACCTCAAATATTATATATATCAGCATGTTCTTCATACTTGGCAAAACATGTGGAATGAAAACTCCACACACAAACTTCATAACATCAAACCTATCATTGGAGAATGGCATCACTCATATAGAACAATCGCAGAGATGAGGTGGTATTGTGTCAATAGCATGTCAGACATGCATACCTGATTCATGCATGCATCCTGACCAGGGTGCATACCCTGCCAGTGACCACTGACAGTGGAGTATGTCAATTTTCACACTGCAAGACAGAAGTTTTAGATGTGAACTCAATGAAAAACCTTTATAGTCATGTACCACCAGAGAAAATCATGGAGTTTTTAAGTGAATGTAGTTTATTTGACAAATTTTGACCATATATTTTAAGGATTTGTTTATATTTTGCCTTTACATTGTATTTTACATACTCTGTACACAATATTAACACCATTACTTTTCATCTTTTATATTGTAGTACTTCATGTTTACATTTATTTGGAAGGATTTATCTTCATAAAGTTTTTGTGCAATTTTTCATTTTTACTTATTTAGAACTGTACTTTTGATTAGTAACATAAAGCCATTATTGCGCTGAGGTGCCATTAAACACTAATACATAAACACATATCATGAAACAGTGATCAGTGTGTGATAACTCAAAATCTGTCACCTGTATGAGATGTCTTCCTGCTATAACTGCATATTG
Organism: Margaritifera margaritifera; assembly: GCA_029931535.1. Taxonomy (NCBI): domain Eukaryota; kingdom Metazoa; phylum Mollusca; class Bivalvia; order Unionida; family Margaritiferidae; genus Margaritifera; species Margaritifera margaritifera. The sequence goes on along the minus strand of JAQPZY010001521.1, from coordinate 2,592,321 downwards.
AAAGCTTAATTAGATTTGTTTAAAAATAATGTTGTAATTCATATTGTTCTCTAACTGACCTTAGACCCCTCCCAAGGACTCCATTGCCTTGGCACAATATAATATTGAAACTGTTGCTGTGTCATAAAAACACCATGGACTTCACAGGCAGGACCCAATGATGACACCCCTCTTGCATATAGTTACCCCAAGGGTAACATAACTACATAACATAACATAACTACAAAGGTTCATGAATTTCTACGCAAAAGTTTAGGAAGAGATGTGGTAAAGAACATATAGATGGACAGACAAATGGTATCAAATTATTCCCAGCTAAAGCATGGGATAATTACGTTGCAGTAATAGTTCAGAATGAGGCATTTCAGGTCTAGCTTACCTTTTCTCCTTACTCCCAGTCACAGTACAGTGTTATTCAGAAATTTTAACAGACAGAAAAGAATATTACATTTTAATAGCAATAATACATAACCTTCTACTATTGCATTGCTTTCTTTTCCAGGATGCCAGGTCCACATACCAAGCTTAAAAATATTCCCTCCTCCTATAAGTAATTGGAGGCCCAGAATTCAAAAGAATATGCTCTCAGTATGTCTTCTTAGTCGTATCCAACATATGGAATATATTCCTCTTTTTCCTTGGACTTTCGTGACAGTACTCTTTTGCTAAGTCACTCATCAAAATTCACCTTCATTCTCATTTTTAAACATCTTTTCTGCCAATCATATAACTTTTGTGTTGATTGAATGTTTTGCTCCCTAGTCCTTGCATTATTTGATTGTTTTTGTGTGTTCCTTTTTCTTACTTAGAAGGGCTTTTGCACCTTGCTCAGCAAGCAGTTTTTCTTTTCATTGTTTCCTATAGTAACCAGTGTTCCCTTTTTCGGTTCCTGGTGGGTAAGTGCAGGCACAAGATATACCTGTGGGATACACACACACCTGCCTATCATGCACTGGTTGTGTATGCACAAATGATGTTCTATGGACAGAACAAGTGTGAGACTTGGCAGAAAGTTGTTGCACCTATAGAGTGAGGTGGAAAGGCCCTGTTTCCTCCTTGTCATCACAAGACTACCCCGTCCATTCCTAGGAGGTGTCTGGATCAGTTTTTGGTTTAGGAAAATCAGCTTTACATGTGGAGCAGAAACAAGAAGTGATCTCCTTGGATGGGGATCACTCAGTCTGATCAAGAGGCCAAGGATCCCTGACACTCAGTCTAATGCCATCAGTGCTGGTGAAGGATATATCCATGTCCTCTCTCAAGGAGTGCCTGACAGTGAGTCGCACCTTTCCGGCAGGTATCTGCAGCACCCTCTCAAGGTAGGCATAGTGACAATGACTGATATAAGCAAGTCGTGCCTTTCCAATGACAGGAAAGAGCAGAAATCTCGCTCTGATAGATCTGAGGCAGACTTGACTGTCAGATCTCCATCTGCTGGACCGGACTGGGGACAGGGTTCAGGTTGATACCCACCCCATCTCTATGTTACCATCCAATACCTATGGGGATAGGGAGTTTAGTTTTGCTAGCTCATCTGGGGAAGGGGATTGGCTCAGCATCCCCCCTTCACTATGTTCCCGTTTAGTCTTTATGAGACTTGGGGACCCCCCCCCCCCCCCCTTTCCAGATAATGAGTCCTCTTTCCCCTCATGACATCATAGATGTTCCTGCCTTGGTTTCAAGGTATGGCAGATGTGACAGGCCATGGACCTGCTCCATCACCTCCAGTCCTGTCCAACAAAAAGGAGGCAGGCTGTCACTCTCCTCCAAGACTGTTGAAAAGGGATCTGCAATCTCATTTGCCTAAGAGGACAGTTAGTAGGGTTTGTTCCATTACGGGAGGACAGAAATCCTAATTCAGTGTCTCACTTCCCAGAGATGCCAGAAAGAGAGTTCTTTCTTGCCTTGGGAGCAGGTTAAGGACTATGATGCCCTTACCATTCTGGTGGACTCTAATGAGTTACACTTTTTTGGTACATTAAAAAAAATAAAAATAAAGCAATAAAAAGTTGTGTTTGTCATTTTTATTATCATCTTTTTAATCCTACACATATAAATTTGAGAATATTCTAAAAAAAGAAGACTGCTGCATAAGAATAGTGTAAGAGTACAATTGTCCATCATAAACCTACATGTACTTTCCTTATTTTCTATTTATAGTAGCTGTATATGAGACAGTTCCAAGAAAACAGACAGGTTTCTTCTTTAATTTGAAAACTTTTCTGGTGATTCATTATATTTTATTAATATATTTAGGTAGTGGACCAGTCTATACTTTAAAAAAATGGCAGCAGATGTTGAGCAAAACAGGCTTTATTGATGTGACTCATGGATGTTACATGACTGAAACATGTTAGAGGAGAGGGATCTTTTTAAACTTCAAAATGTGTCGGATCAGAAAAAGGACAAATCAATAGTTCTTTAGAAATTTAACAAGAAGAATATGAGAGTGGTGTAATACAGCACTCAAACTGAGCACATCATTATGCTCATTAAGAATATGTGGACTTTATATATATATATTACACTTTTTATACTCAGATTACACTTTTTTGCCACTTATATTAGTAATAAGTATGCTTGTACCGCTCTAGGGGTTGGCATGTATGCTCCTACCATAAGGGTAAGTGCATTTGTTTTTCTTATACCAGTTTTGGTTTGAGGCCATCATCCTCCCTTTTAACTGGCAAATTCACCAATGCAGTATTAGCAGGTAATGTATTTTCTGATATTTAAAGGTAGGTTTTGTTCAGGTGGGCTGGTTAAAACTAATTTTAATTATGTAATACTCACCTGCTATTGTTACAATGATTCCCTCCTCCCATCCTGCTGCAATGTCCTATTGTCTTGGTCCAAGTCAGAAGAGAAAGATATTCTGTATGTTGGCTGTGACTTAGGAATTAGATGGATCATGTTCTTTTCTATACTAGGCCTCCAGTTACTAATTGGAGGAGGGAATATTTAGTTTGGGCAGGGGACTTAGCATCCTGGAAAAGGAAAGCAATGCAATAGTAGCAGGTATTACATAATTAAAATTTGTTTTACCCTCCAAAATACTACATTTTGCCTGGTCAAAGGTTTAAAGAGACCAACTCTTTTAAAAATCAATTCTTTTTTTGCCTATTTTGTAGACTGTTTTACAAGTGGACAGCAGGGGAAGAACAGCCAAAGAATGGCAGTCTGGTTAAGCTGACAACTAAGGATGGGAATACAGAACTTTCCTATGAGTAAACGGGCCCAGTCCAGCCACTGTCACAATGACTTGAACTAGTCGGATACATTAGTTCAACTTGAACTAGTTAGATACATTAGTTCAACTTGAACTAGTCAGATACATTAGTTCAACTTGAAAAGAGATTGAGAGTCAAATCTTGTTTCCATTTATTGAATACCGTTTATACTTGTGTACAAGCCACTACCAACTGCAAACTGCATAGACCCAGATCTGCCATCGCATAATGCGCCAGCAGATCTGGGTCTATGCAGTTTGTAAGGACTAATCAGTAGAACAAACAACATAGACCCTGATCTGCCAGTGCATTATGTGACGGCAGATCAGGGTCCATGTTGTTTGCATTTGGACCTGGATTATACGCAAGTATATATAGTAGTCATCAAGAGCAGAGCTGTGGGCTGCCAAGAACAGAAGTTCAGAGATGCAAGACAAGTATAATATCAAGTCAAAACTGAAATTTTAATTTTAAATATTTGTTTAAATGAGCCACCTGCCTGTATTCTTTGATTTGTTATGTACAGAAAATTCTCCACATTTTACAGTTGATCATTCTTCTTTGGGAGAATTGGAATGTCATAAAAAAAATACCATCAATTTGGCTCATATCATTGGTAAATTTTATTGTTATATTCAGTATTCATGTGATTTGACTTAAAACTTCAGGCAGTTGTCGAAATCTTTTGTGAGGAAGGACCTTGCCCCTAATTCTTTAGTGGGTACACACATGATTCAAGATGTCCTTTTTAAGTTTAACACATGTATGGATATATGACTGTTTATAGATTTTAAAAGTCTTCCACTTGTTGAAGTTAATGGAGTAAAATGAACAAGGTGGTGACTTTCTGTATGTTTTTACTGACAGAAGGAATATGTATACTTAAGTAAGTATAAACATTCTAAAGTCCATATTGATCTAGTCAGGCTTTAAATAAACTGCTTACAAGCAAGCTCGTATTTACACCATGGGTTTTGCCATCTTTGGCCCAGTATATTGAACCTGTTAGTTTAGTTGATACACACTGTAGTTGGTGTCACTAGTCCTCGATAAAATAATGTACCAAAAGTACTTGAAATTACAGTGCCACCTGAGATATTTCTGTACTTTTAATGTGTGATATTGAACCATGCTATATGCAAATTTTTATGGAGATAGAAGGGCAGCGATAATGTCTAATTTTCTCCAGTTCAGCTCTGGCAACCCCAATAAGTAGGTGCTATGTCATGCATTGATTTCAGTTTAACACAGTGATTGTGAGTTCATGTATGTTTGTGTTATTTTCTCATCTAAGTCTAACAAATATGTATCGTATCTGGTAATTTCCCTAGCCACTTTTGTTTTGCTTACCATGCCCTTCTTAATGCTTTTTTTCAGCACCATGCTGCCATTTTCACTGCATTTAGTGTCGTATTTCTGTCCCTTTCTATTATAAGCGCAACAGTGAAAACAAAAACTACAGTAACAAGAAGAACTTGCAATAAAAATGAGGTGCTTTGTTGACACCTGCATATACATTTAAAGTGAACATTTAGGAGGATGATTACCATGACCTTTTTTAGATCTGAGTGAAACATTATCGGTCAGCTGATGTTATCAGCATCTTTGTCTACCATTGAGTGCGTGTATGCATGCTTTTCATCAATACTTGGTACAGAAGTCACCCTCTTTTGATGCCCCCTTTCAAGAGAAACCAACAGATTGGGTGAAATGCCACCTTGTTCTGCACCTAACTTGTACATTGTAACCATCTAAACATGATGGCTCAGTGGTAAGTGTGCATTTTAATCCAGTGCAGGCTGGTTCAGTACACTTTACTCCAGTTACTTCCAACTGTACATAATGTGCTACTCAACAAAAATCAATCAGTCTGTTCTTTATGAGGATCCGTCCTTCAGTTGACACTACCTTTCAATCACAAAAGGGAGGCAACCATTGTTATGTTCATACTGCCCTGTCTTCTATTGGATTCATGATAATTAGACTGCAAGCTAACAACAAAAGGCAAAACTGTAACAGTTTTCTCTTATATGTGATCTAGCTTTGCTTTGCAGATTTATTCTATGATTCTATGAAATTATCTTTAATATTTTTCCTGATTAAATATGATGATAATCAAATTAGCAAGTACTGGAAATTCCTTGAGATGTATTCATTGATCTAATTCATTTCTGTTTGTATAAGAATTTATGAAATTATAAATATTTTGTCAACTTTAATTAAATTACTAGAAGTAATTGAGATTTTACACTAGGTAGAGTTCATCTTGCCAAGAATGATTTCGTTTGTATCACTTGGGGCTATATATTTCTGTTATATATGATCAAATGCATAATTAGAAAAATTTGATAGTTTGTCTCTGAATAATATAAACTCTTGTATATATATATATATATATATATATATATATATATATATATATATATATATATATATATATATATATATATATATATATAGATATATATATATATATATATATATATATATAGATATATATATATATATAGCTGTTCAGTTGAATGTTTCAATCCATATCAAGGGTTTAATAATATAGTGCTATAGATTTCAATTTCTTTCCGCATTTTCTTGTCAAGTGAAAAGTTCTTTTGTTACCTTTGGTATGCATCAGTAATGCTAAAGTTCATTGTTGGTATAGTTTGTGACATTTACATTATTTTCTTTCTGGTAATGGTTCATGAATGTCTTCTCATTACACGTTCATTTTTTTGAAAAAATGAATGAAACCAGTCATTGCTTGATATTGCCAGTTTATCATTTGCAAACTATTTTTATTTTTTTTAAAATTATTTAGTTCTTTCAACATCAGAGACATTTTGTATGTATAAAAATGATCACAGGCCATTTTATTAAAAGGGACATACCAGAGTAAGTTTCATTTAGACACAACCAACAAACACAGTTTTCTCCTTGTGCTCATCAAATGATAGAGTACTGGGAGCTGTGGTAGATCAGTTGGTAGAGCATCAAACTCTTAATCGCGGGTTCGATACCTGCCCAGGCCAGCCTGGGTCGACTGCCTCAGTACATCCTTGGGAAAGGCACTTAGCTCCCATGTCCTCAGCATGATATAGCCATAATAATGTGTTGAAAGAGCTGTTACCCCCCCCCCCCCCCCTTTCCAGAAATGAAGAAGTCTTTTCTGCATAAGACTATCAACCCATAGACATCATTTTAGTTTGTCTTTCTGCCCAGGTAATCCTTTTAAGGTAGTGTACTTTTGTAAAATCAACACTGTTGCAATAACAGTACTGTAAAAGAAAATTATAAAGTCAATGAAATGTATACGAGACCTTGAGAAATGTTTAGCACTTTCTATTGTAGAAAGCCAGTGTGATCTCAATAACTTTGTGTTGTACTGAAAAAATTCACTCACCAACATGTCCTTTTCTTTGTATATTTGATAAGAGGATTCTGTGATTTTCAATCTGTGCAAATACGATGAATTTTTACAAACTCATTCAACTGTTATTTTATGGGCAGTTAGTGATATAGTACTTTTTCCCATACTTTTCTATGTAATGACCCTTACCTTGAGATATATATTCAACTAAAAGTCATTCAAGAACTAACCTAAAATTTTAAGTGATTTAGGATTGCTTGACACTTGACAATGTACATTTTTCAGAAAGTTCAATACTCTAATATTTCACAAGCAATCATCCTTAAATAGACTACTCCTATTGTTTTAAATGGAATAGCCCAATTATCCTTTTAATTAGAATAGCCCTAATATCCTTATGTGTACATCAGATGAACCATTGTCTCTTCAACAAAGGCTTGGTTGAAGACTGTATTATGTTTCATTTACTTGCAACAGGTTGATGACAAATTTATTATGCCAACAGTTTTACCTGTTTATTCTACATAAGCAATATACTGTCATCTGTATGTAAATATGATTTAGGGTAGATTGCACAATATTACCACATTTTCAAGGCATACCAGACCAAAGCTATCGTAGATCCCAAAAGTGTGGGGGGGCTAAGTTTGGTTGTGAGGATTCAGTCGGGTCACCTCCCCCTACCCCCCCCCCCTGCCATTTCTAGTTAAAATAGTACAGCTTGCAGTCAAAGAAAGACAAAGTTGGCCATTTTAAGCCGAAAGTGTCACCTCCTTCTTGACGTTGAACTCCTTAGAAAAAGTTTGGATCCATCTCTGCAAAGTAAACACCGATGTTAACAATTGATCTCTAAATAATACTGCGAAGAATATCATTTCATTTAATAAGATACTAGAATTACATATTTGCTATATCTCCCTCCTCCCGCCCATGTTGCGTTCAACATAAATGAACATACTTTGATTGAACTAAAAAAAGTTGAGTATTTATTACTTCTTTACATTCCATCATACTGTTGCCAAATCCTAACCTGTTTTTGTAAAGGTAATGTATACTTAAATACATGTATCTTATTGTCATTAAAACTGAAATGTTGCAAATTTATTTTTGTGAAATATAGAGTGGGTATCTCCTTTGTAAGAATAGAAAGGTGGCTTATATTATGATTATGACTTTAAAGTTTAACATAGAGTAACTGTATAAAAAAGAGTAACTGTATAAAAAAAATTGTGGTTAGTTTTCCGAAATGTAAATTTAGAGTTACAGAATATTAGCTACTTCACATGTGCAGCCAAATATGACAAAGCATTACATAGTATTATATGTAAACTGTCAAATTGTGTGAAATAAAATAATGGGGAACTGTTTCAAATACTGAATATTGTTTTCTTTTTGAAGTCTGTTCATTTTATTTCTACATGTAGTCTGTACTTATCAATTTCTGGCCCATGTTTATCCTCAAATAGAGATTTTATATTGTCTTTTGATAATTCTGACAATATTCGGATGTTGGTCGGAAGTAGAAATATTGGAAAAGATGAAAAATAACTATTAAATATTTTCAAATGATGTACCTGGAAGTTGATTTATTAAAGAAACAAGATTTGGGGAATTCCTAAGATTAAATAAAATTGTCAAGTTTTCTTCCAGAAATAAAATGAGGCTCTTTTGGGGAAAATTGAAGATTTGTTGACTTCATTATTTTATCCTTGCTGACTGCTATATGTTTAGTGAAAAAGTCATTGCTGTAAACCAAGCAATAAGAAAGATCAGAGCTGGACAAATCCACTTGCCCGATGCCCAGGACAAGTTCAAATTCAGCTCAGGTATGCTCAAGTTGTAAGGTACTTGCCCTTGGGCAAATCAGATCAAGAGGGAGGGAGAGGGATGGATCACGTTCAATTTGTAATGCTTTATGTTCTGCAATTTTTTATTATCAAACCTGTCCCAACAGTCACCTTTATATAGCGGTCATCTGGTCACAATGGCAATTCTAATTTCCCCCAATAAATTTCATGTAGAAAAGTAATGTATATAATGTCACCTGCTTTCTATGGTCAGCATCCATGTATTTCCTGACCAAATAATGGTTCCTCCCTGCTTTAGTGGTCACTGGAGGATATCGACAGAGACTGCTCAATACATGCAAATTAAAACTTTTGTTTGATGAGGAAGGCATTGTTTAGATAAAGAAATAGCACATGAATTGATGTGTAAACATTTCTTATCTCAGCTATACTCAATGTACTCCAGTCACACTGTCAGTGTAACTTAAAATTGTAAATATGTAAGAGCGGGGTGGTTTTTATCATTAGAGAGGGGGGGGGGTGAAGCGATTTCTTTAGTTGGGTGGTATGAAAAGTAGTCATATAGTCGCAGCGGAAATGAGTCACTATTTGCGAGAGTGTGAGAGGTATTGTTTGAAATCTTAATTCATTTTATATCTGATGAAAATAGTTTTTTAATGAGAGATACGAATTCATCCTATTACTTCAGGGGTCATTCATATTTACAAAACTTGTATGTAAAGGCTGGCGAAGTTTTGGTTCATGTGTTAGTAACAATAGCCACATTAAGCTTCTTTTAATTCCCTAATTAGCACAGGCCTCTCACATAAACCAACTCTTTTGATCTTGGCAAGCAGAGCACTGATTAATCCAGATATTGTTTTGAATTGTGAACACCTGTTTCTAAGTCTAATTGTGCAAATTGGTCAAAGAAAGAGTCAGTCCTCTGTTTCACAATCATATATAAGCAGTCTGAAGTGTAATTAGTGTTTTGACATGGTGCACAATACAAAGATAAGTGATTTTTTTTTTTTAATGTTGGTGATTCTTTCATTTATAAGACTGATTAAAGTGAGCAGGATACAGTAATCTTTGTGTTGAACAAAACTTCGGTAGAGAAGAACATGTACATATATCTTATGATTTTGTTGAATAGTGCACTAAATTAAATTTGTTGATAATAATACGTAATAATAATGAATAAAAGTAATATTAATATATAAATAATAATACTAATACTAATGATACTGGTATTTGTTGAAAAAAAACAAGTTTGAAAGTTGAACCGGCATAAAGAGGTCACCTGTGTACAAAGGTCAGTTTGGCTTTTTCCCATTGATTGCTGCTATTAACAGGTTTGACTGTGCTCAGTGATCTCGCTACAGTATATATCGGCACCTTTTATTAGAATATATATATCGGCACCTTTTCTTAGAATGTATATGTACCACATGCTTCTATTACTTTAATGCCCACAATTTCATTCATCTATGGATCCTTTATTTCACACGATACACAAAAATGTTGGTCACTTCTGTCTTGCAGGTGGTGTCAAGTTCAGTCTCGCATTTTCTCACAAAGACATGATAATGTCCATGCTTATTATTTGAAGCAAGTTCGAACAAATGGGGAATAAATATTTATATTTTAACTTATAATTTAAATTTGAATTGTAGTATTTGTAAGTATATGGGAGTCACTGACTTTCAAGTCCTAACCAAGCAACAGGCAGTGAGTGAGCAGGAACCTTCCTAATCATTATGCTGGCCAGTGAAACTACCTGCCCTGACTTAATTGGCTTGTCAAAGATTGGTTTGATGCATGTTGCTAACCTCAGTGCGACTTGGTGATAATTGTTAGTGACATAACTCGCAAGATTTCTGTTATTAGTGTGTTTGGAAATTAGTGTGTTTGGAAATAAAAGGAACTTGTCTCGAATGATTAGCCATGTGGATAAAAGCGCCACCGACTTACTGATACATCACCACCCATGAGTAGTGTTTATCATTTACTTTGGTAATTACAGGGGACTGATACATATTTGCTGTTTGATAAATAATTACATGGATAAAAAAGTGTTTCCAAATCATTCAAGTGTATACATAAATAAATACAAAACCACACTTATTTCCAAGACAAGCTTTCATTATTGTTGATGCAGTTCACGAGATGAATCTGTGTGTATCTCTCTATCAGTCAATCTTTCTATCTATATATCTATCTTTCTAACTATATATGCAGTATACAGACAGGTAGTATTCATAACGGGTTAAACATTTACATCTGATCAAATTAATTCATTTGCAGGGAGATGATGAAACACAAACAAACATACAGACTAAACATTGATAGGTAAGAAAATGTATGTATCTGCAGAACGATGCTGAAACAAACGGGCTAGAAGAGAAAACCAATGTTCATGTACACCTGCAATTACATTGTAACTGACTTCAATAGCTTAGTGGTATAATCATTAGATTTCAAAACCGAAAGTTGATGGATGGCCTCTGACTGCCGCCAAAATTGTTTACATGTATAATTGAGTACCACCTTAGTACCTCAAGCTGACCACATAAAAAGCTGATCAGAATACCTCTGAATTTGAAATAATAATAGCTTCAATAGTTTCAAGATAAAGCAGGACACAGAATCAATTGAATGCAACAACAACAACAACATTAAGAATATAAAACGATATGTTAAAAACAAAATTATAACCATTCTGCTGATGTATCATACAGCACGCACACCACAAGACCTCGTGTATAAAAAAAAAAAAACATTTCAAAAGCAGAGTGTAGTAGGAAAAAGATGTGCAAAAGGGAATGTGTCCTTCTCCTGTGGGTGATATGTGCTACCCACAGTGGCAGAGGCTTTAGGATTACCAAAAATAATTCGCAAAGAACAGATGTATTTATAAGCAAAATGTAAACAGAATAATCATTAAAAGGCCTAGAGATTTTTTCAGGATAAATGTAAACAAATACAGATTTTATGATGGTAGCAATCAAAACTTGTATGAATTTGTCAACAACACATTAATCCATACCTGAAAAGTAATAATTAGGAAAATTGGTCAATTTGGTCTGTAAAAGTACACATTGATCAGACTTGTGAAGAGACCAAAACAGGATTTAGGGAAGGTTGAGTACAGGAAGAATATTACCACAGGACAAGACCAATGAACACAATAACAAACGAAATGGATGATGTAACTGAGTGTTTATTTTACAATTTACATACAAAATGTGGCCAGAAAAAAAGCAAAAGCATGAGGTGGATGTTTGACCGGATTGAATATTAAACACTGCAGGTAGATGGGTATCAATCGATAAAAGTAAGCACCTATATTGATTTGTCAGAATGGTTTAAAACAACAAACTTGGGTAAAATAAGGAAACGTGCTTTTCTGTGCATTTGAATATGTACTAAATACACTGAGTGATCATGATCATACATATAGATCATCAAGATATAGTTGTGTTAGATACAGTAATTAGTTTGACAGATGGCCTATACAATTACGGTACATCAAAATATTGAACTTTAATAGCACATGTCCGTAAATGTATATGAAATAGTTGAAGAGAAGTACATTAGGGCAGTTAGAGTAACAGAAAAAGAAAAGATAAGCATGTTGACATTTTGACTATTCGATGGAATGAAAAATACCATTATGCATGCATGAAAGATTTATAAAATTGGTATCATCATGAGCAAGCAAACATCATGGGAAGAAATATATCTATTATAAAATGCTTAAAATTTTCAATTCACTAAAAAAATTGTCAGATCAAAAAAGCTATGTTAAAGTGTAGAAAACTTGATAGACATAATGCCTGAAAAAGGGATCAATTATCAAATTCAGAAATTATCAATTGAAAGTCCCATATTGCGACTCTAAAAGTATCATCATAATGAACATATGATCATAGTATTGTATGTTTGTCAATTCTATTCACCAATGTTACAGGCCATTAGTTTATAGAGTTACTGATTGCATTCAGGTATTTTATAGCTACCTGGGTAGGATAGCAAGACTAGTCTACAACTAACAATAATGCAAAACTTGATGTAAGCACAGATAAAGACGAGAAACATTTTAACTCGAAAAGTACATGTCATGTCTCAGAAGGCAAAATTTTAAAAGATGAAGTGCACGATCATGATCACTTAACAGGCAAGTATAGAGGTCCTGCTCATAGAGACTATAATTTGAATTTCAGATACCCCAAATACTTATAGCTATTCATTCAAACTTTCTCAAGTTATGACAGTCATCTGTTCATCAAAGAACTTGTAAAAATGAGGTAAAATTCATACCTAACACTGAAGAAAAATATATTTCATTCAGTAAAGATTTCATAGTTCATGAGGAATTGAAAGGAAATAATAGTTGAAAGAACGATTAGATTTTTTGATAGATTTTGTTGTTCGTCCTTCGAGTTCGAAGATGACCATGACATCACTAACTGGTTTGGTTTCTAAGAGTACGTGAGTGGTTGATCAGGTCAATTTGTGCCCTGAACTGTCTGTGGCACACTAGACAGGAGATGCCACTTTGGATTGCTTGATCAATAGAGGATGTGATGCATTTTTGAGATTTACGCTGCTCGTGCTTCTGCGATGCCTCTGCAATTCTCAGTTCAAAGTCTGTGGCTCCAGTATGGATGATACTGCGCCAGGTGGAGTGATTCTGTGCAAGATCTTCCCAAGACTCGGTATCAGTGTTGAAGTGTGTCAAGGATGACTTGAGTGAATCTTTGAAGCATTTCTTCTGACTACCCTCAGACCGCTTTTCCTCCTTCAGCTCACCGTAGAAGATCTTCTGGTAGTCGCTCTTCTGACATCCTGGTGACGTGGCCTGCCTATCTCATCTGTGATTTCATCAGCAGATTGAGGATGCTTGGAATGCCTGCCCATGTGAGAACCTCAGTGTCTGGGACCCTGTCCTCCCAGCTTATCATAATCAGTTTCCTCAAGCAGCTCATGTGAAAATGGTTCAGCTCCTTGGTATGGTGACGACACGAGCGAGCATGTCATCATGGAATTGCCGAATTATTACAATGAATTTCTCTGGAAAATCAAATTTTGCCATGATCTTCCAGAGGCCCCCATGACTGACTGTGTCAAAGGCTTTTGTCATGTCGATGAATGTCATGTACAGGTCGGAGTTCTGTTCCTGGCATTTCTTCTGAAGTTGACGAGCTGCAAACACCATATCTGTGATCCCTCGTCCTTTTCTGCAGCCACACTGACTCTCAGGCAGGAGCCCTTGATCAATGTGATCTTTAAGGTGTTTCAGCAGGATTCTGGCGAGGATTTAGCCGGCTATTGACAGCAAGGAGATATCTCGATGGTTGTCGCAGGATTGTATATTGCCTTGTACAAGTGGACAATGGATGCATCCTTGTACTCCTGGGCATAGTTCCTTGAGTCCACATTAATTGGAGTTCAGTCAGTTTCTGTGCCATGTGTGAGCATCTGCTCCAGGTACTCTGCCATTTGACAGCAGGTCAATTCGTTCCCATTGTCAGTCAGCGTTAGAGGATCAGCAAGTGATGTGTTTGTCAGGTCAGGTCAGATCAGGCTACGCCTGCTACCGTAAGTTACAGTAAAAGATACTACATGTGACTGTTGCCCCAGAGTGGACAGCTACAGATGGCTTCTTCTGGAAAGTCCTCTCTGGTCAATAAGGCCGCCGAGCAGATATGCTCATCCACCCCCCCCCCACCCCCCACCCCCCCGGCTGTGAAGGTAGATGGCAAAATCTGTATGAACAGCGCAGATCATCAGTTCAGGTGCGGTAGGAACTGATGGCCATCCACTGCATCCGGACTTGTCTCCATACGTCTCGACATTGTCGTGCCACTGGATTCGGACAGGTCTGGATGAGAGAATGAGGGTGACTCTTGCTGTAAAAGCGTACCAAAAAAGAACCGTATTCTCCTGAAATTTTTTATAACAGAGTTCTTCCTTTGCATGATCAGTCACACATCTATTTCAAAATGTCTTCCACTAAAAGCTAGCTTGGTTAAATGAGTTGCTTTCTTTTTTTACGTCATCAAGATTCCCACAGTCATCACTTGGAAACAAAGTTTTGGTTCCTTGTTACATATCAACCAGTAACTCTAGCGACTCATCTAATTTATCTTCTGGGTCTATCACGATCATCTTTTTATCTTTGAATATACACATTCTATCGTAGGTGTTGTTGCACAGAAACGATTGACGGATGATAACGATGTGATTAAAAAAAATTAGTATTCAGTATCTGACAAATTTAGTGCAAACAATGTTTTACTACAATAAGTCACTCCATAAATGGTCATAGTATGGGTTCATTTAAATATATATATATATTTTATTTTCTGTTAATTTGAAAACAAATACCTTGTTGCACATGAAAAAATTTATTTCCACTATCATCTAGTCTGTTATCGTGAGTGCTTCTCAGATCAAACCAGATGCAATGAATATCGTTAAAAATAAATTTGACACTTCCGTTGCTCATTGATCTGTCCTTTTGTTGGCCATCAAAGAACTATTTAGTTGCTATGGTAAACTGTTCCCTCAATTGAAAACCCTGTGAATAAACTATGTTTCGCAGACTTCCCATCGTCACTGAAATCTTTTCTATTGCTATGTTAAAAACAAAACAACTTCAGGATTGTTTACGTAACTCAAAAAATAAAAGAAAGAAAAAGAAAAGTAAATAAAAAAACAACAACAAAACACGAAAGGTGTACTATCAGGAGTTAAATACATCAGTCCCATACATTAAAGGAGATGAACACAATGCAGTAATAAACAATTTGTGTAAGATGCTCGTGAAAGACATCATCATAACATACTGAAGCGATTATTTTAACGACATACGAAGATTTGTGGTTACCTGCAAATGTTAGAGCTAGCGGAACTGAACAAGGTATCATGATTGAGCAATAGAGGAAGTTGATATCTGGAACTGGTAACGTGCAAAATACTGGTACTGAAGCTGTACAGTTGATAATATTTGGACAGAAGTTTAGGCTACGACATGACTTTCAGATACTGACAGATCATTGTCCACTATATCCATGTGCTCTTCCTCGCGACAGATTTAACATTACACTCGCCAAAGCGACTGAAGTTATAGTAGGTCGTATCTAGGACTACGAAATGGAAAACATTTGTATCCAGTACTATATAATTACCTTTGAATCAATTCAATACGTGAAAGACACTATAAAAATGGAACTGTCTTTTTCTACGACTACATCTTCTCTATTGCTGAGTTATGAAACTTTTCAGGATCACTTTTTCCAGTCTTTTGCACAGTATTAAAACAATCTTTAAGCACGTTCGGGGAGAATCAAGAGTGATGTTAGTTAAAGGTATAATAGATGTCTGATACAACTATGATTCTCTCTCTCTCTCTCTCTCTCTCTCTCTCTCTCTCTCTCTCTCTCTCTCTCTCTCTCTCTCTCTCTCTCTCTCGTTATGAAGTCATAGATAATGCAATTTCATGTCTGTAGTGTCTTTCACGGATTGAGCAATTGATTGTACTCAGTAAAAAGTGATGGCGCATAGTTAAATCCATAAATATATTAAGTAATATGAGGTGTAGAATCAAGTTTAAGGACTTTAAAAGACCCTTTCACACATTATCAAAGATCAGTTAGTTCAATGTTAATTGCATCTTCTGACTTGAACCATATTTCAGTACCATCCGGATGGGATAAGTTATATCTCAGTACAATACGAAAGTCGTCGATCAATATACATCCCTGCATAAGTTTCGTTTTTAATCAACCTCACTTCTGCTTCTATTGATTGCGTTTTTCTATTCAATCATTCTAATCCCCATGAGACACTCTTTATACCCATTTCCGTGTTCGATTTTGAATTACACTATGTTTGTGTTTATTCCAGTACTAACTCTGTCAATGGTACCACTTAACGCGAGTGTCTTTTTGTTAATTTCAGTTTTAACAGACTTTATGTCCATGTTTAACTCTAACAATGCTACTTATTGAGAGTGTCTTTTTTTACAACTTTAGTTTTGAAAGCATCTGTGACTATTGTAAACGTTTGTTCCAAATCATTAAATATGTTCTCATTCTCTTCATCTTTTTTGTCTATTTCATTAGTGCTACCTTGCATCACACCTATATTATTGAACACAACAACATACTATTTTGTATCTGCGTTAGATTCTTCGAATTCAGCGTGTAGTTTTTTGTAATATTCGGTGAATATTCCCATTGATTCTATCATTAAAATCTGTAATTGATTGATATATCGCAGGTTGTTTTCGTTGATTTGATCGTGCTTTGATTCACACTAAGTTTGATTTTTACGTCATCTATTTTGCTGTTGCTGTTGTTTTTGTTATATTTATTAAATCATTCTTTTAATGTATTAGTGTTAACCGTGTTCTTGTTGCGCACGCCAGCAATATATGAGCTAAAGATAATCAAGAAAGTTCTAATATCTCGATTGTTCTGTTTGATTTCGTTATTCAAGTCTCTCCACTTCTTAAACTGTGGCTGTCGAGTGCTATAGTGCTTCAGATATGTTTTAATTTTCTGCATGTCACTTTCCAAGGCTTCTATCTCGCTGTTTATCCTCTGTTCGAGCGGTAGTAAATATTGTCTAACTTTATGTAAATCATGGCCTCTTTCCCGCACTAATTATAGAGCTTGAGAAGTAGTTAGATAAAGTACTGAATCTCTGTTTGAACAAGTCTTGCGCTTCTAAAATATTTTTTATATATATTCTTATCAACAAGTTTTTGTAGCTCAGAGATTTAGCTAGTTTTTTCATTGCCATTCAGTTCAATAGAAGTTAATTTGATGTCAACTGTTTCCCGCCACGTCTTGATGTATTTCAAATTGTTCTCAGTAAATGTTTTTTGTATCTGGTTATCAACTCTTCTCAAATCTTTTATTGCTGCATACATAAATGTGTCAGGGCGACGTAACTTGACGATACGGTTATAACTGAGGTCTAAGTCACAGTTTGTCTTTTGACCAAATGTTGCATCTTTTCCATCCATTTCTGTCTCAATGTTTAAAGGCTCACTGGGATCTCTAAGCAATATATTTCCAATCATTCTGTACCTTATTCTATTTACTTTTAGTGGAAGACACACGTTATGCTTACTGCGAAATTCTATGATTTTGCCGTCTTTATCTCTGATGCTTTTTCTCAGTCTGTTAATTGTATCTCTATTATTGTTTGTAGTTGCCATAAACATTGTACGAAACAAAGTCTCTGTTAAACACTTTACTAACTGGTAGAGATTCAAGCAAACACGAATAATAGCCAGTTGTATAGACGTGATTCAAGCTCGTTAATCCACTCACTGATAACCTTATATTTATTTTTCAACCCCCCCCCCCCACCCCAACCCCCCCCCCCCACCCCCACACACACACACGAGATAGAAATTATTTAATAAACACCATACATGTCAGGTCAGTATCGATATTTTAATTTTATTTTCAAAAACCAACGCCCTACCCTATCCCCTTTCAACTTTTTAGACCGTAAATGTTCTGGCTCATCCACAAAACACCTTATTGACTTTTTTCAACAAATAACACCCTAGCACCTGCCATCACTAGACAAAAATAAATTGTTAACAACAATGAACCCAAAGCCACTACTAAATATTTCTTTTATGTTTAAAAAATTGAAGAAAAAAATTCAAATTTTGGTCTGTATGCATCCTGGCTCAGGCCACGACAATACATATAAAAACATAAACAGCTATATTTAACTGATCGATAGGCTAATACAAGAGGTTGTGACTTAGTTTGTAAAAAAATTAAAGTTATTAAGTCCTACCGCCATCCCAGCGTCACTAGCGAAACGAGTGAGGCTGATTCTCGCCCCTTACCCTTTAATTTAAAATTCATTTTACTATTAGGGTATTAACCCATAATCTTGAATAGTTATGTATTTGTTAAAATACTTCCTTGTTTTAATATACATCCAGTTTAATTACAAACTTGGTCATACACTAGAACATTCTATTCACAGCTATACATACAATCACAACATAGCAATGGGCTGCGTTCTTGAACAGGTATTAGATCAATGCGCTCAATCGTGTGTAGAATTGTGGCATAATTCGATACAATTAAAAAGGGTAAACTACATAAAAGTTAGGTGAACTATTTTTATAACTATCTTACCTCTTTCCTTTTACATATTTCTCAGATTGCATACTCTTTAAGCGTTGAACTAACGTACTAGGACCATGAAATGGATATTTAGTATGTGACGATTCATCTTGAGGTTACAAAAAGAAAAATCTATTATTACTGCAGCATTTCAAATTTTACATCGTTTTCTTTTTTAAACCTTATAAACCAATAAAATGACTCGTGCATATTGCAAATCTTGCCTTTCCATCATTGATTTTAATAAAGTAGATTCAAACATTGAATTTCCGCTGAAATTACTAGCTGTAATTTTTGAAAATTAAATTTCTGTTTTTGCTGAGTCCTTATAAATAGATCTGGCAAAAGTTAAAATATGAGGACAGCTGAAATAGAATCCTAAAGTATATTTGTGCGAAATATGAAATGAATACCTTATTCATAATTCATAATTTCTTATATTTTGTTCTCACCAATAGAGCTAGATATTTCAACGTTGTGCTCATTAAACATTAAATGCAATTCTCCTTTCTTTTTAAAACATGGAAAGGATATTTTTAATGTAACAAATGGGAAGATTAGAATCGATGAATTCATTTTTTGTTTCTTAGGACAACCATCTAAGATTATATTGTTTACACTATCTAAACCTGAAGATAATATTTCTTCCGTATGTAGTCATCGTTATCTTACTACAAATGTCAGAAAATATACATGCAAGTTCTTTGCAAACGTTAGACTTGATTACAATGGAGCTCATTTGAAATGCAACCGTAATTTTTTTAAAATGATTGAAGAACAGTATTTAAGACCTATTTACTACGATCCGTAAATTACAGGTTTTTTTTAACACAAATATCAATTAATTGTGGGAACAAATTAAACGCGACAAAAAAATAAAATACTCTGAATTAAAAGATTGGTTAACCGAACTATCTACGTACACATTGCACAAGCATACACAATAAAGATTTCCATACAGAAGGGTATATGTTAATCACGTGAATAACCAGTGGCTGTCGGACATTGTTGACATGCAAGTTTATCAAACATATAACAACGAATACAATTAAAACTCGACAGTGATGTATGTGTTTTCAAAATACGCTTGGAAAAAGAAGGTGTTAACAAGAAAGGGAGACGACAGCCACGACGCTTTCAGATATAATTTTTATGAGCGAAAACCAGAAAAATACAGTTCAATGAATGGAAAGCATTTTATAGCCGAAAGGTCAAATAATTGTTGGGGAAAAAAAATATCGCATATATTTCCACTAAGTCAGAGAAAAAAAAAGCGTTTTAGAGAAAGATGTAATAGAACTATTAGACGAGACTGCAGAAATATTACACTGAAAAATAAACCAGAAAATGGATAGATGTATTGCCTAATCTTATTGATGGATACAATAATATGTATCACCGATCAATAGATATGTTACCAATTAACAACAGTGACACTAATAATAGGTCTAAAGTATGCACTAACATTTTTGGTTATCTGACAACTGATACATATAAAACACCTGAATATAGAATAGGTAAAAAGTTAAGATCACAAAATATAAATATATATTTCCAAAAGGCTATCTCCCGAATTTTTGGTGACCCTACTATGTATAAATAGAAAGACTTAAAGGGAGGGAGAGTATTGACAAACTATTTTACCAAGAGGAGTTATCTACATATAACAAATAGTTTTAAAGACGAAAACAATGAATGATAGAAATTGTGTTAATAAAATGGAATGATGCATTTTTTAGTTGGGTACCCAATACAAATATTATGTCCCTAAAATAAACGGAACATAAAATTGGTTGTTCCAAAATTCAAAGAACTATCTCAGAATACAATAAAACAAATTATGACAGATGCTGTGTCCTCTCGTATGATGAAATAATACCCCTTAAAACCTCCCAATAAATGTCCTGGTACTTTAGAAATTTTGATTAGACAATAATAAAATTTCCATTATCTCCATCAATTATATTGAATATTTATGTTCCTTTTTTATGATTCTTAACAGTGAAAAATAAGTAAAATAATTGATAATCTAAATAAGCTGTGAATGGTGTTGATGGTACAATGATTTTTCAGAAAAATAACAACGTCAGATTCATATATAAAAGAAATTCAAGTAGTATAAATGGAAGAGAATGTTACATATTGGTGAAAATAAAAGTACTGACCAATGGAACGTCTCAATGTTCAATAGACAAGGTGTACGAACTGTGTAAATATTACTAAATCAAACTGGTATTATACTGGAG
This sequence comes from Margaritifera margaritifera, assembly GCA_029931535.1. Lineage (NCBI taxonomy): Eukaryota > Metazoa > Mollusca > Bivalvia > Unionida > Margaritiferidae > Margaritifera > Margaritifera margaritifera. The sequence goes on along the minus strand of JAQPZY010001521.1, from coordinate 2,571,522 downwards.
AAAATGAGAGAATCAGAGATACAACCAGAGAATAATTACTTGCGAATGCGGAAAACTGTGAAAAGATGCTCATTATTCAATCATAAAAAGTAAATGTTCTACTTAATTTTTAACTGAAAAAATAGTACTATAATAAATGGTGCAAACATTACTTCACGCAAACATATCAAAATTTGACGCAATAGAATTGAAGCCTCTTCCAATTTGTCTTCCGACGAGAATAGAAATAAACAAAATTATTACTCAAACTAAAGTACAGTTATGACAAGAAGGCTCCAGATACCATTTAATAGGCATTTAAACGAGTTTAGAGTTGAAGCAGGAGATAACGACATGAATTAGGGTTTGTTGACATGAATTAGGGTTTGTTGACATGAAGTAGGGTTTGTTGACATGAAGTAGGGTTTATTGACATGAATTAGGGTTTGTTGATATGAATTAGGGTTTATTGACATGAATTAGGGTTTATTGACACGAAGTAGGGTTTATTGACATGAATTAGAGTTTGTTGACATGAATTAGGGTTTATTGACATGAATTAGAGTTTGTTGACATGAAGTAGGGTTTATTGACATGAATTAGGGTTTATTGACATGAATTAGGGTTTGTTGACATGAATTAGGGTTTGTTGACATGAAGTAGGGTTTATTTACATGAATTAGGGTTTGTTGACATGAATTAAGGTTTATTTTTATTGCGTAAAGAAGTTTACCCATACTTATAAAAAAAAATTAAAAAAATAGGTAGAACGATTTTAGATTTTGGTCCAGTAAAAGTCAAGAAAGATTTATCGATTAAACTTAAAGTTAGTGAATATGACGCATTACATTATATAGAATAGTATCATTATAGAACATTGCATGTAAACATAATGAACAAAAGTGAAATGGAAATTATAGTTCAAAATATGTTTGATAAACTAGATACAAAATTTAGTTACGAAATAAAATAAATTATCCAAATCATACATATCGATCAATAAGAGAAAATTCATACAGATGTTTACTAGAATGGATAACTAAAAAAAATGCCTGCCCTAATGTTCAGACAAAGACAATTTGTTTAATTATTATTATTTGTTATGCTATAGAATGTATTATAAATTCACCAAGAGATAATCTGTTTAGACCTGAAGCATATAACCATGACAAATTAAATATTGGTTTTAATAAATGTCCAACAAATATAGAAGACATAAACAATTGAGAATGAATCTAATACATTTGTCAATGTCTACGAAACAGTAGACAAAATTTTAACGCCAGTTAGAATGACAGAAATAGAAAGAGATTTGATTAGAAGAATTATTATTGTGGAATAAAATATTTGTCAACATTAATATCATCTTAAATAAACAAAAGCACGAGAAAAATGGTTTTGCGAGAAGTGTTTTGAATGATTTTTATTCTGAATTATCATGACATATCGTTTATAGAGGAGCAGATTGCATAAATAAATTTGACGAGTATTTGCAATTAACTATAAAGAACTAAGACCAAAAAACGCTGCTAAAATTATATTTACTAATGATAATAAGAAGCAATATAAATTCACCAATATATGCCACATTTGTAAAAAGCAGATCCGAGAAGAAAAGACAAAACGAAGTTACCGCCACCACCAACAGCATCTGCAAAGTAAGAGAGCATGGTCACTTAACTGAAAAGTGCAGAGGTCCTGCACATCTAGAGTGTAATTTAAGTTACAAATATCCTAAATACGTACCACTAATTATTCGAAATTTATCTGGATAGAATTCTTATCTAATTATCAAGACCTTTGTACAAAACAATCCAGATCAAGAAGTAGCAATAATACAAAATAATTATGAAAAATACATTTCGTTCAGTAAGGATTTTATAGTCGATAAATTTGAAAATGAAGGAAAATAATTTTTAGTGAAAAGAACAATCATTTTCATAGATAGTTATCGATTTATGAACAAATCATTAGAACAATTTTCTAAAACTCTAAACGATGATTAATTCACACACACACACACACACACGCACACACACACACACACACACACACACACAAACACATTCAATATATCTGTACGAATTCATAGATGCATTAACAAGATTTAATGAAACTAAATTACCCCCAATATTTTTTTTTTTTTTTTTACACCTCAGTGGATTATTAATATACGAAACGGATTATCAGTTTGTTATAGATGTCATGAAAGACTTCAAATAAAATTAATTTGGTGACTTACATGACTATGTACAGAAAGATAATTTAATGTTATGCAACATTTTTGAAGAATGTAAAATTGTATGTATGAATTATTATAAACTAGATCCAGCACGAATCAGAGGAGGAATCAGCATGGTGCCAAATAGATATGTTAAAGCAAATCATAGTATTATAATGATGAACATGATAAGTCAAGGTCAAGGTCATTCATTATGTACCTAGACAACAACAAACTCTATGATTGGGCAATGTGTCAACACATGCGTGTCAAAAACTTTAAATGGGCAAGCAGCAAACAACATATAAAAACAATCAAAGAAAATGTAATGTCTTGAAATGATGAAAATACCTTTGGTGTAATTTTAGAAGCAAATTTAGAACTACTAACGCATTTGCACGACTATTTTAATGATTATCCTTTAGCACCAGAAAAGCTAGTTCCTAAAGAGTCGGATGTACCTGCATTATATAATAAATTTATAGAAGATAAAAAGGATACAAGACCTTCAGTACCTAGCTGCCTCATCACCAAACACACCAACTAGTTGGTGGTAAATAATCAAATATGGGGGGGGGGGTCTGCGATAATTGTGTATATGATATAGAGTGTGTCATCTTCTTAATCTACACCCATCTGGTGACTTCCTATGCTAATGCATTGCCTGTAATGATCCAGTCAACATTTTACTTATTAGACTTGGTCAAGCACTTACTGGTTGCTGTTAACAGTACACAAAATACCGTAACGTCAAACTGTTATTTTAGGTGTGATTCAGTCATTAAAATATTATTAATTTTTTTGTTGTTGTTTAATTTCTCTTTGAGCATACTTGTATTCACTTTAATTTTGTGAAAATCAGTTTAAATACAATTTATTATTTAACAAAATGAGGGCTGTACTGTTGGATATTTGGTCTCTCAAGCTCATCCCCTTTTTCTTTGGTCTCGTACACAATGTGTAACAGTACAAACACTATAATCTATAATTATTATCCGGATCCTGTCTTCCGTATCGTTATTCCCACTGCCGACATTTGTCCGGGTTTAACGATTGCGCATAACCGGAAATTTTGCTATCCGGCTGACTTCAGATATGATCCTTGCCATGGATATGTATAAGAACCTACTACATATTTTGTTTTAATGTTTTCCCGCTATTTAATTTTGTTTTTAAGGTATCCAAATAACTGCAGCAAGTATTCTTGCCACAGAAATATTAAGTGCACCTTTTGGCGTTTGAAAGTAGGTTGCTAGGAGAGAAAAACTGAAAGATACAGTACAGTGGCAACCATAAGTCGTGACCTGACACTGTTAATTCTTATAATCTGGCAGTCGTCGTCCCACATAACACTTCTTGAAAGACCTTGCAAACGAAATAGTGTTATTTTGTAGCAAATATTAACCTAAAGAATTTTATTCGGTTTCGTGAGGATTAGGGCTGGCTAGGCAAAACCAACATCATGGTCGCAGGGAAGGGGGGGGGGGGGGCACTGTAATGAAACTACATCCCATTTGGCGTCATTTCTTCTGTCGAAACGCCACTGCCACCAAAAGTTTATATCTGCAAGAATTTTGCGGAAATGCATATTCCAAGTAGTTTGCAAGTGTAACGAAAAATGTTGATATAATTAGACTTGCACTAGCAGAAATAGTACTTGAATGTCTTAGAATTTATCTGCCTTTTTTCATCACAATTCAGATGAAAATGATTTTAAAGTCAAATTGAATTGAGGCTAACCCAAGTATCATGCAGTCTGTGTAGGCAGTGGCATTGTTTAATAACATCACCTGGAAAGCAGTTTGTGATTTTAACTTTGCCTGTGAAACATGGGTATTACTTTCCCAAAAATGTTATTTTTGACATTGTTAAGGTTTTTATTTACTCCATTTCTAAAAGGCGAAGTCTGTAGACCATTACCTACACATTCTCTGAGGAGACCTGTGAGTTACTTCCCTTTGCAGTAGGTCAGAGGTCGCTTGGGTAAAAATACTTTAAGCACAATTCAATGTTCATTTGAATGTGTGAGAAAAACTATAAATGCACAACATATGCAAGGATTTGGCCTGATATCATTGTAAATCTAAATTATTATACCACATACCTAATATCTTGCTTTATTTCAGGAAATAATTGTCCAAATTGCTTCTAGACATGGACTATTTTATCCTAAATGACCTCACAACCATAAACCTCTTAAGTGTGTAAAAAAGTTAGTTTAGTTATAATGGGGATCAGAGTGTTAATTCATGTATTTCCATAGATCTCATGTACCTACTCTTAGAACAACTTCTGTGCGTGGGTTCTGTGCATTAGGGTAGGAAACTACTAATAAGAAAAGACTCATTTACATGGCAGCCACATAAAAAATACTATATATTAAATAGAGAACAGGAAAATTGTATTGCACATCATTCTTAGAATATCTTAATCACTGAGATCCTGAAATTCTAATAATTCTTCCAGGGCATTTTTAACCAAAACATGGTGGCCATATATTTGTGAAATTTAATGTAAAAACATTCAAAGGAAATATCAGAAGTTGTGAAAAAAGAGAAAACATTGATATACTGAATTATTAAATGTACCGGAAAATGTGTGATTTTTTTTTCTTTCAGAAAACTATACTATTGAATTTCACTCAAAAGAAGTATTTTATTCCACACTACTGTTTTTAATAGTTATTTAATAATTGACAACAAGTTGACTTACTACCTTGAAAATACATAACACCTAATTAATGGGCATTACCGGTTAAGTCAGATGGTAAAGTTTTATGTGATCAGGTCCCCAAATAAGTCTTGGAGGATGATAATAAAAGTTATTTGTTGTTGCTGGTATCTTTTTTCTTAATTGGGGCCTGGGCTTCACATATTTTGTTCGAAAGGTATGGTGTGCTGAAACAGTGACACAAACCATGTGGTATGAAGGACTGATGTAATGTCAGAAGTACAGACCCTGGGGCAATTGTTCAATGATAAGGGGGTACTCTGGGTGCCAGAGTGGTCTAAGGTGCTCATCTTTACAGATCACTCACATCTCACCTCTGTCCATGTGGGTTCAAGTCTTGGCTCAACCAATGTGGGTACGTGAGTAAACTAGCCAATAGTTTCCTGTGGATCGGTGATTCTTCCTGGAGTCATCCCAGGTTATTCCTCCACCAGATATACTGGCTGCCATTAATAGCCTATCATGTGCTGAAAAATGGTGTTAAATGTCCAAACCAATCATTTATATTGTTCTTGATAAGCCTGGGATATAAGTTTTCACATCTCTTTTGTCTTGTATTTTGTGGCTATAGAGTGTATAAACAATTGGGGAAAATGTAATGACCAAACAAGCATGGTTGGCGACACCTCTATTGATTGTCTGACAAAGAAACAATCTGTAAACTTCACTTAGTGATCTTTGAATTTTACTTCATTAAGGTGATTATTTGGCAGTTTAATGGATAAACAAATCAAAAACAAGTTGATATAATGATATTTTGAGAACTCCTGTGACCGATGTCTGGTTGCCTAGAGTATATGCCAGTCAAAACCTTTGATCTGGTGGATTGGTAAATACAGGCAGTGCTCAAAGAAATGTCGTTTTTAAAACACTTTCCTTGACTTAAAATCCATTTGCACGACAAGACCATACATTTTGACTATTATTTTGACAGATCCGCCCCCTCCCAGAAAATGAAAGGTTCAGTCCCTTATACTTGTGATATTATTCATGAGACTGATATAGATGGAATCACAACTAACTAGATTTCCAACAATGTCATAATTTCTGCATGCCCAGGTGTGGAATTCTGATTAATTGTGGCATACACCTCTGCTCTTGCAATCTCTGACTGTATACCGTCAGGTCAATGTACAGTCTGTGTATTTCATCACAATATGTTGGGGGGGCGGGGCGGTCTTGGAATATTTTCATTTTCTGAACACTGCAGAAATCTCCTTGTTTCTTGATCAAAGCTGAAAACAGAAATGAAGTTGGAGAGGCATTGGTCTTTTTTTATATATCAGTAAAATCAGTAGCTTAAAGTTTGGTAATTAATTCATGAGATAGTACTGTAGATGTTTCACAATTACAGAAGACACTCCATATCAAAAGAATCGGCAGCCTCCAACTCTCTGAACTAAATGGATTGAAATATAATGTCATTATCTCAGTTCATTTAGGTGAAAAACAATGTATTGGGGACTTTTATAAGTCACTAGTTTCCTAGATTAGCTTTATTGTCAAACAATTGCATAGTCAGATGATAGCACAGTTTGATACAGTTTCCTTGTCAACTAAAATAACCATGTCCTTTACAGTGGATAGCTAATTGGGGATCCTATCTTCTGGGTTATGGCTCAGTATTAGAACTTTTCACACACACTTTCCATTCCACTCTGTAACATTGGAGCTATTTGAGAATAAGGGTTGAAACTTTGCATTCTTATACATCATCATGAGAAGGTGTGTCACATACTACATTGGGGATCCTATCTTCAATGTCATGATCATGGGTCAGTTTTTGAATGTTTTCCATCACACTTTCCATTTCACTCTAAAACATTAGACTGTTTGAAATTAAGGGATGAAACTGGTAACCATATAACGTCATCATTAAAAGGTGTGTTGCTTGCCACTTTGTGGATATATAATAGTTTAAAATTTCCATCACACTTTCCATTCCAGTCTGTAACTTCAGAGCTGTTAGAGATTTAGGAATGAAACATGGTTTATTTATAAATCATCATTAGTAGGTCTGTTGTGCACTAGATTGGTGGTCCTGTTTTAAAGGTTAAGGTCAAGGGTCAATATTTTAAATTTTCCACCACACTTTCTGCTCTATAAGTTTAGAGCCCTTTCAGCTTTAGGGATGAAACTTGGTATGCTTATATATTATATCAGAAAGTGTCTTGTATAACACATTGGGAGTCATATTGTCATGGTCATGGTCAGGCATCAATATTTTGTTTTCCATGATACTTTCCTTTCCTATCTGTAATGTGAGCCATTTGTCATCAAGAGATGAAACTTGGTATACTTATTCATCATCATTAGCAGTGTGTCACATACTACATTGGGGATCCCGTCTTCAAGGTTATAATCATGGGTCAGTATTTTAAGTTTTTCTTCATACTTTCCTTTCCATTCTATGACATGAGAACCATTTGAGATTAAGGGATAAACCATGTACCACATTGGGGATTCTATCTTCAAGGTGAAGGCCATATTTTAGTTTTCTATACGATTTTCCATTCCACCCTACATGTATAGTGTTACAAGAAGATGTGTTGCATTCCAAATTTGTGTCCTATCTTCAGGGTCAAGGTCATAGACATATCTTTCATTGTTGCTTTTGCTTCTGCTTTACATCTTAAAAGCATTTTAAAGTTCAGGATGAATCATGGTACATTCATGTTTCTCTGTTTAATGGCTTATCATGTATCACAGTCAAGGTTTTATCTTCAAGGTCAAGGTCACTGATCAATTTCTTCCCCTTTTCTGCACTTTTACTCTAATGCCGTTTGAGACAGACTCATGAAGCTTGGTTGCTTTCCATGTCCACGTAGTAGCTCTCTAGCTCAGTCACAAGGGTCACAACCATGTTTCATCATTATGTACTTGTGGTGACCTCACCACAGTAGGTGGGGGACAAAAGTTCACTGAATTTGCTTGTTTAATGGAAAACAAATTCACAATTCCCCTGTTTATCAATGTCTATTTATAGCATCACCTTATCTGAGGCATGAGTGCTGAAAAGAAAAGAATAACTAAAGCTGACTGTCCCTGTGGTTGCCAGCATGTGTAGACACCAGGTTAAAGTTTGTTTAATCTTTTGATTATGGCTCGTATGAAGGTACAGTACAGTTAAATTTCCATGCTGTGTGTTCATTAGCATATATGCTATACATTTTACTTGTCTGTCTATGAAGTCAAAGTTTCAAAATCCTCTTTATTGTTAATTTGGGGCCAACATTTTTATTTATTTCGGATGACACAAACCATTTTTGTATCATCCTCAATGATTATGAAAGGGGCATTAGTGTTAACATTATTAATCTGCCCATATCTTCATTTGTCTGTCCATCTCTCCATTAAACCTTGGTTCAGATTTGCATTATTTTAGCTCAATTTTCAGGCACTCGCACAAATAGGTCTTGTAGTTTAACCTCTCTATCCAACATTGAGAGAACTTGACTGGCATGCCAAAAGTAGGTTTCCAACATTTCATATTAAAGTGACTTCTTTTACCATGCATAGGCATTGGGTCAGTGTGTTAACTTTGAGTGTTCATTCATAGGATTTGTCTGTGGATCCATTATGTTGAATAATACATCATCACATCAAAAGTAGGTCACTGACCTACATTGTTTCAATGACTTTGATTTGAGTTATGCTTTTAGGTCAGATTTTCAAGTAATCTTTTATACTATTGAAACAATTTTATCTTCGTAAACTTTACTACTGGTTGGCATTGATGTACAGGTGAGCTATGCTGTTTTCTGACCACTCTTTTTGATGACAAAATAAATATACTATACGTCTTTTATTCTGAATTTCAAAAGATCTCTCATATTGTACACAAAGATAGCATGAAACATACATGTACGTGAAGTTTTTTGTTATAAATTTTAGATCTAGTGATCATAGTCCAGAAGACCTTATGGGATGGCCTATTGACTGTCATCTGTTGTCCATTATCTGATGTCCATCATCCGTCCATTAGCACAAGTTTGTTAGTACTGCTTCTCCTAAACTACTTGGAGGATTGCCATGAAACTTCACATGCACATTCATCCAAGGTTTAGCTGGTCCTAAGTGAAAATGGCACTGCTTAGACATCCAATATGGCCACCACAGTGGCCATCTTGAAAATCTTGTTATTGCTTCTCCTCTTGAATGAATGGTCATTTCAACATTTGGTTTTCACTAAAAGACTTTTTATGATGTCTAGTTTGTCCTAAATGAAAATGGTGCTGATCTCTAATAATATTGCCACCATGGCAGCCATTTTAAAAATTTTGTTATCGCTACTTCATCTGAATTAAAAGTCATGTTTACATGGATTTTTCACCAGAAGACTTATTATGATGTCTACTTAGTCCTAAATAAAAGTGGTTCCACTTGGACATCCAATATGGCTGTCATAGAGGCCATCTTGAAAATTTTGTTATCGCTACTCCACTTGAATGGATGGTCATATCAGCATGGGGTTTTCACTTGAGGGGTGCCCTGCATGGCAGAGTGGTCTAAGGTGCTCGCCTTCACAGAACACTGACATCTAACCTCTGTCCGTGTGGGTTTGAATCTTGGCTCTGCCAATGTGGGTATGTGATAAAGCTTAACAGTAGTTTCCTGTGGATCAGTGGCTCTTCCTGGGGTTTTCCCAGGTTCTTCCTCCACCAGATATACTGGCTACCATGTATAGCCTATCATGTGCTGAAAAATGGCGTTAAACCTACAATCCCAAAGCCAAAGTTTACTTAAGGATATTTGATGATGTCTATTTGTTCCTAAATGAAAATTATGCTGATCTGATGTTGGATATGGCTGCTACAGCAACAATCTTGAAAATCTAGTTATTGCTTCTCTTCCTGAACAGAGAGTCATATCAACATTGGGTTTTAACCAGAAGACTTCTTATAATGTCTGGTTGGTCATAAATAAAAATTGTGGAAACCTAATATCCATATGGCCACCACAGTGGCCATCTTGAAAATTTTATCGCTACTCCTCCTAGATGGAAAGTCATATCAACATTGGTTTTTCACCAAAAGACTTCTTATGTCTAGTTGATACTAAATGAAAATGGTGCCAATCTGACATCCTCTATGGCCACCATGGCAGCTATCTTGAAAACCTTGTTATTGCTACCCCTCCTTAATGTAATCATAGCAACATAGGGTTTTCACCAGAAGATTAATTATGATATCTAGTTGGTCCTGAATGAAAATAGAGCTGATCTGACCTCAAATATGACTGCCACAATGAACATAATGAAAATATTGTTTCTAATTCTCCAGAATGGATGATCATATAAACATGGGGTTTTCACCAAAAGTCTTCCAATGATGTCTGGTTTGTCCTAAATGAAAATGGTGCTGATATTACATCCAGTATGGCTGCCACAGTGGCTAATTTAAAAATCTTATTGCTCAAGAATATCATTGATGGTTTCAACAGTTGGAAGTTAAATAGAAGAAATGGTCTTATCTTGAATTCCTGGAAATTCCTTTTGGACGGTAGAGTGTCAGTCCCTTCAAGTGACTCTCATTTGAATTGTAGGTACTCATACCCTGCATCCTTATTTTTGAATCGCCATCCCATTACTTTGGAAATATTTATTTTTAAAAACATGTGCAGTGTATAATCCCTTAATAGATTTTAAACAAAGTTTAATGTTGATTTTATAAAAAATAATTTTATAACAAGCTGAATAGCCATGGCAGCTCTGGTTGTAGAGCACTGGACTTGTAATTCAAGGGTTGGTCATGGGTTCAGTACCTCAACAGGCCAGCCTGGGTCAGCTTCATCAGTGTGTCCTTGGGAAAACACTTATATACTATTATCTGCTATTGAATCAGCATGATAGCCATTAATGTACTGAAAGTGCCATTATAAACCAACCAACTAACCATAATTTTAAATTAAGTTTTTTATTTATTTATACTTTCCTAGGTGACATGGCCTTTCCTCTGCCAAGGACAGATGATATAGACGTTACTCTTCTTTCCTCCATCGTTCACAATTGTATACAAGAGGATAAACTCAGCAAGCTGAAGGCCACTCTGAAGAAATTCACACATGACCAGTGTAAGAGGATAGTGCAAGAAAAGATTAATGGCAATGCACCATTATTTACAGCCTGCCTTCAAGGAAAGGTCCATTTTGTTAATTTTCTGTTAGACGAGTGCAATGCAGATGTTGAGCAACATGGAATCTATGAAGTGGAGGAGGATCGATCACGCCATGAAGTCACACCTCTCTGGTGTGCATCAGTTGGGAACAAGATGGAAGTAGTGAAGACACTAATTCATCATGGTGCCAATGTGAACAGCCCTTCCGATACTGATTCCACGCCAGTCCGCTCTGCTTGCTATATGACCAATATCGCTGTGATCAAATATCTCGTTGACCATGGGGCAGATATCCACAAGCCAAACATTAATGGTGGAACATGTCTTATTAACTCTGTTCAGAGTCCCCATCTCTGTGATTTTCTGATTATGAAGGGAGCTAACGTTAATGCTCGAGATAACTCTGGCAATCTTGCCCTCCATTATGCCATCAGAGAAGGACGGCTAGAAACAGTAAAACTATTACTGAAACATGGGGCAAATCATACAACAAAGAACTGTTTTGGAGATGATGCCCTGCAAACTGCAGCTTTAAGGGGATATGCTGAAATTGTAAATGTTATTCTACTGGAGACAAAGCAAAGTCATGTTAGTGCTATCCATGCATATGAGCTTCTTGGGACAAATTATGTAGATGAGAAAAATGACATCAGTGAAGCACTGAAAGTGTGGAAAAAGGCCATGAGCATGCGATTCCAGAATCTGCAGAATCCAATCTTCAAAGAACTGCCACTGGGGACAAATTATGCTTATAACCATGCCAGAGAGCCAACAACTGTTGAAGAGATGAAGAATCTGATTGATCCTGAGAGCATTCACATGCAGGCATTACTGATTAGGGAAAGGATCCTAGGACCTCACCATAAAGATACCACATTTGGGTTGATGTATCGTGGAGCCGTGTATGCCGACTCACACCACTACCAAAGATGTGTTGATTTGTGGAAGTACGCCTTTATACTTCGCCATGAAAAGGGTGAGCCATTAAACCCTGAATGTCTGTTTACAATACAGGCGCTTGTAAAGCTCTTCTGGGAAATTCAAGTTGAAGTGGAATCTGGAACTACAGATGAGAAGGTTCGTTTCAAGGATGCTGTTGAAGTGTTTGACATTCTGGTACAACAGATCCATGCTGGCAAGGCTGTGATTTTCTCACCCACATTACCATCTAATGCTATAGACGATTTTCAACTTTTACTTCAGTTGTCTTTACATCTCATCCATCTAATATCCCGGCTAAATGTTGATGATACCGAAAAAATTAAGTTTTACAGACTGGTACACAAAGTGGTAAGTCTAGATCCAAGAGGTCAACATGCTGAGAGTCTTTTACATCTTGCAGTGGATCCAAAAATTTCTCTGACAAGTGACGAATTTTTCTCCAAATTTCCGTCACTCTCTGTAATTGAGATTTTGTTGAAGTGTGGGGCTGAAGTGAATTCTGTGGATGATAAGAACAGTACTCCACTTCACGATGCGGTTAAGTTCCTGACATATTCTGAGCTTCAAGAGGAAGGGATTCTAAAATGTCTTCTGAACAATGGAGCCCATGTGGACATGTTCAATTGCGAGGGACAAAGTGCCCTAGCAATGTTAAAAGCTCAGGGTCTTCCCATTTGTCCACTAAATTATGTTACATTACGGTGTCTTTCAGCAGCTGCTGTGGTCAAAGCCAGAATTCCTTTTGAAGAGGACATTCCCACAGCTTTGATACCTTTTGTAAAGATGCACGGCATGTAACTGTAATCTGTGATTGGTGTGTAACTTAAAATTTGTGATAAATTATAAAATTACTAAGATGGTATTGGTTGTACAGGACTTCATATATATATACATATATATATATATATATATATATATATATATATATATATATATATATATATATATATATATATATATATATATATATATATATATATATATATATATATATGGTTTTCATTTTTAGTGATAATGCTTTTCAGAATTACGTGTTACTCTTGCTGGTAGACCAGCGATGGAGCTTAAGGTGTGTCATAGACATTGCTGTTGAATCCTTTAGCGGGATACTAATGGTATCTCTATTGTAACCACTACCAACTTTTATTGACCATGCTGTAAATGTGTCCATCATCATATCTGCACTTTCATCCTTGGATATGCAGGGATGACAAACTCTGCTTCTCTACATTTGTCACCTCTGGGCACCTTGAAAGGTAAACTGTAATGCTCGTGAATAATTCTTGAAACAATGCAAGTAATTAACATTTGATTGGATCAGAAAATTCTGATTCTGCCTCCAATGCTACCTGGCTCCACCCCATTGCTCTATTATGAGATAGGGAAAAGATTAGCTAATTGAACCTGTTCTTTCAAAGATAATTTGGCTTGAGAAACTCACAGTCTTTGTGTATCTAGAGGCAGCCATATTTTCTTACCTTCTGGAAGAAAAGTTTGTTACAAAAGAACTGATTGACTAATCAGTTTTCTATGACATCTCACACATTTTTATGTAAACTGAGGCTTTTTCTGGCCAGTGCACCAAAGAACAGGAAAGTTTGCCAGCACTAGGTAACTGAGAATAGATGCATGGGACAACAATTCCAATATTAGCTTACTAAATTGGCATGGAGGATGCATGGAAAACCATCTCAGAATAAGACTTTTTGTTTCTTTTTTTTTATATACAAAATTGGGCTTGTTACATGCAAGTTTACTAGCCAAACAATTATTTAAAGTTGTCCACATTAGCTGGACATAGAAATTGTCATCTGCTGTAATGTTATTTCTATGTCAATAATTGTCTTTGAAAGATTGTGTTTATGAATAATATTAGAGTTGTCTGTTTTATTATTGTAAGATGTGGATATGTATCTATGAACATCCATAATTAATGTGGAGTTTTCAATCAGCAAGACACGTGACTAAATTTAATTACTTTATATGGATTTGGATATCAACTTCGATGTAGATAAATAATATTAAGATCACTGATGTTGTCCCTAACCTGATTTAGGAAGATCTCTCATACCATATATACTCGCGTTTAAACCGATACAAACCGCATAGACCAAGATCTGCCGTCACATAATGTGCAGGCAGATCTGGGTCTATGCAGTGTGTAAAGACTTATCAGTAGAACAAACAACATAGACCTGATCTGCCGGCGCACTATGCGCCAGCAGATCAGGGTCTGTGTTTGCATTTTGACCCGAATTATATGCGAGTATATACAATAACTCTGTGGATGTTTAATACATGCTATATGGTAACATTCAACATTTGCATTTAATGCATCAGCTTGGCATTATTAACCTCTATATTTACTTGCAGTGCAAATATTATCTTTACTGAATCAACGGTGCACATAAAATTCCCTCTCTCATGGAGAGGGTCCCCTCAGAAGAGACTTTACCAGGCTTATAATTCCCTGACAGGCAGTCAGCATCCTGCCTTGACAAGCAGTCTAGGGTCAACACTGTAGGATCATATTTCATACCAGAACAAACTTCTTTGTAACAATATCTACATATGAATTAAAAGTAACAAATTAACCTTAGTTACAAGAACTTGTTTGGTAATTTTTATTTCATTAGTACCTCAGTATAATGCAAATGAATTACAATTAAGAAAATAACCCGAGTTACTGGAACTTGTTTGGTAAGCTTTGTTTCATTAGTACTCTGGTATATTCTTCATCGTAGTATATATACTAAATCTAACCATGTATTGTGAATTCCATTTCGTTGGTATCATGTTTTGTAGCTATACGAGGAATTACAATTTCATTCATACATAAATTCATGATTATGCCTTTAATAGTGGTAAGGTTCCTTTTGTTGCTGGGAGCCATGATAATTCAGTTGGTAGAGCATTGGACTCATAATCCAAGGGTTATGGGTTCAGTACCTGCCCAGGTCAGTATGGGTTGGTTGCCTGAGTGTTTTCTTGGAAAAGACACTTAGCTCTATTTTATTGGCATGATATAGCCAATATTGTTTTAAGTGTGCCATTAAAAACCAGTCGCAAATCCAGAAATATCATTGGGGGTGGTGGTGGTGGGGGGTGGGTAAGCGTTTCCAGAGCATAATTTTAACCATTTAAGTGTAAAGAAAACTTACTCTAGGAAATGTTTCGGTTGTTTCATACTCATTTTTTTCGAGGGGGGGGGGATGGGGGGGAGGGAGAGGGTGCCAGCTTCGACCCCTCCCTGGATCAGCCCCTGAAAATTATCCAGCCAATCAATCCTTTTGTCATCACGTATGTATGAATGCTTATTTGAGCAGTAACTTTATAGCTTTGAGCAATAATTCACACAAAATGAGTACCCTTCCTAATGAATTCATTGTTTAGTATCCCTTCCTAAACACCAGACTTTTCTACATGCCCTAATATTATGTCATTATGTTAGGTTATATTGAAAAAGTTTTTAGCTGTTATATAAAGTAATGAAAAATTTAAATTATTGTTCACATAAAATGTCCAAAAAAGCATTTGTATTATTTATGTGAACTTTTATTTTAAATTTTTGTTTCTAACTGTAATTGTTGCACTACATCATAGAATGTGTCAGTGAACATATTTTGCAATATAGTTATACCAATGTGCCCAGGCCTAGGATCCTTCATATTTATATCAATGTGCCCAGGCCTCATTCTTCATATTTATTCCACTGCACCCAGGTCTCATATTTTTCATACTTATACCAATGTACCCAGGTCTCATTCTTCACACTTATACCAATGCACCCAGGCCTCATATTCTTCATGCTTATACCAATATGCCCAGGCCTCATTCTTCATACTTATACCAATATGCCCCGGCCTCATTCTTCATACTTATACCAATGTACCCAGGCCTCATGTTCTTAAAACATTTTGAGCAGAAAACTCCAGCTTAAGTTTCAAGTAAACAAAAAAAAAACAAAAACGTTCTATAACTTTAATTGTTGAGCCCACCTTGGCAGAAGCTCAACATAGTGATTCTTTTGGTGTCCGTATGTCCGTCTGTACGCCCATCCGTACATCCGTCCACATCCTAGATTAACCTCAGTGTTAAAGTTTTTTTATATGATCAGTTTCTTAAGTAAAGCTGTCCAGAGAGTCATGTTACTTGGTATGTTGATACATCTTGATGCATACAGCACCAATTTCCAGAAGCTTTGGAGTGGTCTCGATTTGCAGGCCATGGCCAGCTTATGCAATGATGATGGCCTACATTATGATGTTGCTGGCTACGGACTAAAGTATTCAACTAAGGACAACAAATTGCTGACCTTTACTGAATTGTCTGAAGGCATTTACTTGAATGGTTGGAGCAAACCTTTCACGGCTCGAACCGCTGATGAAAACAAACATCTCGAGATCTCTAACGAATCAGACCTTGGTTTGAGTGCGGTTCTGATGGGAACCATATATTACGGGGAACTATATTATCCACTTTTTTAAAACAAGCTCCGTTATAGTTGAAAAAAGTGTAAAATAAAACACAACATACCATTCCTGGAACAAAATTTTGATCCTCCACTTCATACCAGGAAATTTCTCTAACCCATTTAATGGCATAACTGGATGTTTTGCGTGAGAAGACTACCAGGCGTGAAGAATAAATGCCATATAACGTGTCACTAATGTTTGCCTATCCAGGAGTAGAAAACATAAATGCACTGTGAAAGTTAATATGTCGGCATATCGATATGCGAACGTGTAGTATTTACCAGCTGTGCTGGTATACAGTATGGAAGTAATTATTAAAATATATTCAATATGCCAATATCATATAATTAATAGATTGTTTCTTAGCTCAATATGTTTAAAATTCATCACCAGTTTATCATCTATATCTATGCCACAGCTGATTTTTCTGATTTTTTTATTTTTTATTTTTTTTTATTTGCATCATTCACTATACACTCGAGAGGTATTTGAATAAAGATTTCTCTGTAAGAATGGTTAGTCAGTTTTGGAGTGGGTTAGTGACGAATTCTGGAACCATTTTTAAATGTAGCTCAATACGTTGTCGTTTTTCTGTAATGGCCGCTTTAGGAAAAGGGAGCTATGATGCAACGTGTTATCAGAGGTTCAAAAGGTCGATGCTGTTGCAGGAAATGTAACGACTGATCGTGTTTTCTTAACGATGTAAATACAAATATTCAAAGTAAGTTAATCTTATGAGAGTGAAGTACACCAGTGAAAATGGCAAACAACAGGAGGGTCTACAATGTCAAAATAAAGAAAATTGCAGATGATGCAACCCAAATTTGAGAATAAGTCCAAAGAAAATTGCGATGATGCAACCCAAATTTGAGAATAAGTCCAAAGAAAATTACACATGAGGCAACCCAAATTTGAGACTAAGTCCAAAGAAACTTGCAGATGAGGCAACCCAAATTTGAGAATAAGGCCAAAGAAAATTACACATGAGCCAACCCAAATTGGAAAATAAGTCCAAAGAAAATTACACATGAGGCAATCCAAATTTGAGAATAAGTCCAAAGAATATTACAGATGAGGCAACCCAAATTTGAGAATAAGTCCGAAGAAAATTGCAGATGAGGCAACCCAAATTGGAAAATAAGTCCAAAGAAAATTTACAGATGAGGCAATCCAAATTTGAGAATAAGTCCAAAGAAAATTACAGATGAGGCAACCCTAATTTGAGAATAAGTCCAAAGAAAATTACAGATGAGGCAATCCAAATTTGAGAATAAGTCCAAAGAAAATCATATGTACACAAGTTGATGTCGCTCAGAAGTTTAGAGAAACTGGAAGATAACGCGTATGTGCGGAAAACAAAGATGGAAATGACAGAAATTTGTCAAGTATTATTCCAAGGATTATCAACTATAAATGAGTGTGATAGGTTCCAAATTAATCTGGGAAATTAATTGTTCGGCGAAGTTTATGGTTATGAAATAAAAAATTAAATTAATAACCGCGTACCTTTGATCCATTATAGCAAACAGCTCGGACTATCTTGCGAGCAAACGAAGAAATGGTCAACTAAAGATCTATAAATGTAACTGTTGAACTAGTAAGATCTTGCAGATAAAAGAATAGGGGAACTGTAACTATATGTAGTTCAGTGTTGTCTCTATTGATTTCCTCGTCACAAACCACAGGCACTAATCTGCTACGCTTCTTTATCACCCATGGCTGCCTGTGCTGCGATTTCCTGTTTTTTTTATGAGTACGCATAAACAAAAATACGTCATCAACAACACAATGTAACAATCTCCTACACATCAATGAAAGTGCTCGTTTTATCTATCAATAAGTGGCTGCTTCCAAGAAACCCTTTGATTGGCTCGTTGAAACATCGTGAAAGGTCATGCTGGGTCATAGTGCACAGTGGCGAGAAAAATTTACTCGCGCTCGCAGTGATTGGTTAAGAAGGTTTATGCATATTCACGAGAAACGAAGAAATCTCCGCACAGGCGGCCGCAGGTCATAAAGGAGTGTTGTGGATTATCGCCCGTGGCTTGCAACGATGTATCGATTTATACTTTAAACCTAATGAAAGAAAATTTTTATTTTGGAAAGAAATAAAATTTCACAGATCATCGTCCAGAATTGGTGAACCCCCCCCCCGCCCCGAAACATAAGTGATTGTATAGATTATAGAAGTGTTGTTATTGTTGTGGTTTAATGATTTATACCTTTTTAAGAAATGAAATACCCAAATGGAAATTAATGACGTCACATATTTTCCTAATACGGTTATATCTGTTTATGAAGTATTTTGGCAGCGGTGAGCAGCAAGTCGTGCTGGGACACTGTCTTTTTATATGATGGATTTATGTGTTTACATGAATATTAGAAATGAATTGGTAGATGCAGCGATGTATTAGTTAGAAATATAAATTTTGACGCATTGGCATAACATTAGATTCATGAAAGGGTTATCCAAATTTGTAATCTATTTGAATTATTCTCCGTGATCTGTCTGCAGATAGACGGTCATGACCACTGTTGAGATGGGCTTTTATTCCACCAATTAAGGAGCCCTATAATGCAGTATATGCACAAGGAGGCGAGAAGCCTCTTAATCACTAATCATTTAATCAAACATGTACATTCACTTACTTAAAATTTAAAAAACAAAACAACTTGCATACATTAATAACTTTGATTGGTAATGATTAAAGCATACAACAATATTATCTACATAAAGATGACTAAATCAGTTGTGGTGCATGTTTGTGTGTGCTATCATTCAGGTAACTGTTAATTTTTGTTCTCACATTATCATACATTTTTCAATAAACATTTTTCTGCCTGTTACAAACTGTGTCACATGTTTCTGGGAATGATGTACATGTATACGAGTCTATCTGCTGTCAAATATTCTTGCATGCAAATTAATTTATATGAAGAAACTTCTCATACTACTTTCATATTTTTTATGTCATGTGTCTGAAGAAGCGCAACTTTTTTGTTAAGACATAATTTCAGAATTACTACAGTTTGTGTTTACACACACCCACACCCCACCACACCCCCATTACATGTTGCTGGTTGGAGAATGCAATGAGATTTGATTGTCTGACTATTTTTATTTCCTTCCAGAAGATTTGATTCTGAAGGATTATTGTATGTGCTGCCTGCATAAAGAATTTTAAGATTTTCACAATTTCTAGTTTGCTTCAATGCATGTATTTAAGGTACATGCCCAAAAGTAGGTGATCCTCGGCAATGTCTTACTCAGTAGTAAGTACACAGCAGACAAGCCATTTTTAGCTCACCTGAGCGTAAGACCAGATGATTTTATGGTTTTGTTCTTCGTATGTCGTCAGTCCACCAACAATGACAATTGCTGTTTTCAGCTTTTCTCACAAACTGCTGGACCAATGTGAACTAAACGTTGCACAGAGCGTTCTGGCATAAAAACCTTTAAGATTTCTGCATATGATGCCGATCCGCCATCAAATATGGCCGCTGGTACTAAAAGTAGAAAAACATGATGTCGATTTGCCGTCAGATATAGCCGCCTGTACTAACATTTGGACAGTAAGCATCATAACATAAGGACCTTTCAAGTTTACACATGATGCCATTCCACCATCAAACATGGCCGCCGTTACCAAATATAGAAAAACCTTTAAATGACTTCTCAGAAAAACGCTGAACAGGTATATACAAATGTTTCCGATTTGCCATCAATATGGCCGCCGTTAGGATAACTAGAAAAACCTTTGAATTACTTTTGCAAAACCGCTGAACACAATTTTACCATATTTGTTATAAACCATTCTGGAATGAAGACCTTTCAGTTTTATAGAATTGGTATCTTATCGATCTGCTCTTTTTTGTGCATTGCTGAACATAATTTGACCAAATTTTACATAAATCATCTGCGCATAAAGGCCTTTAAATCTGCACTAAATGATGAATATGTCCGCCATTACTAAAAATAGAAAAGCTTTAAATGACTTATTCTCAAAAACCATTGGACAGTATTAGGCCAAATTTCACAGAAAACATTCAGGCATGAAGACCTTGTAAATTACTCGAATGATGACGATCCGGTATCAAATATTTTGTCGTTACAAAAATAGAACAAACTTTCTAACAGCTTGTCACAAACCGCTAAATAGAATTTGACCAAACTGACGGATAGCAGACCTTTCAAGCATGTACAAATTATGACGCTTTGTCGGTTGCGTTTACTAACAATAGAAAGACCTTTAATTAATTTTGTTCTCAAGAACAACCATACAAAATACGAGTAAATTTTACGGAAAGCATTCTTGTATAAGGGCCTTGCAAATTTTAAAAATGATTCCATGCTGCCTTCAGATATGGCTGCCGTTACTAAAAATAGGAAAAAACTTTAAAAAGACTTCTTAAAACCGCTTGTCGTAATCCTACCAAATTTGACAGAAAGCATTCTGTCATAAAGAGCTTTTTTTTTTTTTTTTTTTTTTTTACAACTTATTAACATTCACTATCATGTATGGCCATTGTTACTTAAAACAGAGCACCTTTTTATGACTTTTTCTCCAAAATTGCTGAACAGATATTTACCAAATTTGACAGAAAGCATTGGAGCATGAAGGACTTTCAATTTTTTTTACAATTGATCAATATGGCCAACATTACTAACAATATATAAAAATTTAAATTACTTATTCTCAGAAACCACTGGACAGTACAGGCCAATTTTAACAGAAAACATTCATGCATTAATGCCTTTTAAATTTATACAAATGATGCCGATTCGCCATCAAATATGGCTGGCGTTAAAAACAAATGAAAACTTTAAAACAATTCTTCTCACAAACCGCTGAACAGAAGTTTACCACATTTGACAGAAAACATTATGGCATGAAAGCCTTTGTAATTTGTACGAATGAAGTTGATCTGCTATCAAATATGATCGCTGTTACTGACAAAGAAAGCACAAAAAACCTATAAAACTAGTAAACAGCTTCTCAAAAACTGCTGAACAGAATTTTACCAAATTGAAAAAGAAGCATCTTGGCAATAAGACTTTTTATTTTTGTACAATTTATGCCAATCTGCCATCAAATTTGGCTGCATTACTGAAAATAGAAAGCAAAACTTAAATTTCTTCTCAAAAACTGCCAAATAGAATGTGAACAATTTTTACATAAAGCATCCTGGCATGAAGGCCTTTCAGTTTTGCACAAAGCATCCTGGCATGAAGGCCTTTCAGTTTTGCACAAAGCATCCTGGCATGAAGGCCTTTCAGTTTTGCACAAAACATCCTGGCATGAAGGCCTTTCAGTTTTGCACAAAGCATCCTGGCATGAAGGCCTTTCAGTTTTGCACAACTGATGCTGATCCACTATTCAATATGGGCATTGTTCCTGAAAACAAAATAAACACAAAAAAAAAATAAAAAAAAATAAAAAGAAACATTTAAATGACTTTTTACTAAACCATGTCAACATAATCTGGCCAGATTTAACAGAAAGCATCCTGGCATAAGGCCTTTCAAGTTTGCACAAATGATGCTGATCTGCTTTCCAGTATGGTTTTCATTACATACATACATACATACATACATACATACATACATACATATGTATATATATATATATATATATATATATATATATATATATATATATATATATATATATATATATATAATCCTTAATAAGTTAGAATGCCTCTTGCTACAGAAAGGATTAGGAAGGAAAATTAGCACCGTTGGCAAATAAAGGTTTACAAATTAGGCGTTCAAAAGTCATGACTGATTATATTTTGTTTAAAAGTTACGATTCTTACCGCGAAGTTGGAATGTTTGCTTTGGGAGGGAGGGATCTTCTGTATTATAAAGGCAACGCAAGTCAAATAAAATCAAATCAACTCTCTAGAGCAGGGGTGTCAAACATACGGCCCGCCAGACTCATTATTTTTTATTATTATTTAATATTATTTATATCAAATCTGGCCTGCCATAGCAAATGAGTTTGACAGCCCTGCTCTAGAGCCTCTGTATATACATTATGGCAGCTGAAATATGTTATTTGTAAAACAAACACATAAACAAAGAGATTTGCGCATACTGAAACTCACTAACAGTAATATTGTGTTGTAGGTAGAAATTCGCGTCCGACCGGTAGCCAAATAATACGCTGGTGGACCTCTTTTTTTGCTCAAAAAAGTTTGGCTTGAGAGGAGTTGTTTCCTTATGCAAATAAAAATACACGTTAAAAGCCTATCGTTAGTTACTCAGCCATATTGTGTTCGGCGTAGTATACTAATTGACATATCAACTACTCTCAATTAAGAAATACTTATCGGTGATCGTAGCTACCGCTGACCAATCGTATTGCAAGCCACGTGAGATTCATTTCGTTATATCACAAGTTGTACCTGTCTATCAATATTTCTTGAAACAACCACTGAAGTGAAACAATAAATCGGATGGCGAAAAGTGATGTTAAACTCGACATCGGAACGTGTGAGATTGTGGACATATGCCATAATCCGGTTTTGATAGTGTCACCTCGACCTTTAAGATCCAACATAAAAAATATCACTATTGCATATATGCTTAGTTCCTGAAGCCCGTGCATAAAATACTAATGAAGTTTGAAACATAACCATAAAAATTATCATGATCACCAAAGAGTAACAGCAGTGTTCGCAGTCGTATCACACCACTCTCATGCACTCCATAGAAAATGCTACAGGCCTGTGATGTAATTTGTAATGAACATTATTCGCATTTTTGCAAGGGTGTACTGAGATATACTGTCCCAGAATATCGAAACTATATACCAGGCATGCTAATCAAGTAACTTTTTAAAAAATGCTAAAGACAGCTAACATGCAACATAATCATATGCGCAGGTGATCGTTGACCCCTGTGTAATAGAATCTATTGAATCTTATGCTATTAGGTTATTTAGTGTGTGTGTGTGTGTGTGTGTGTCTGAATGTGTAATAAAGCAGCCTTTTTCCCCTCCGATGGACACAGAGGAAAAGTACTTTATACTATATTCCATAACAGCAAAATTATGACTTGGCCAGGTGTTAATTGTTCGTACCATTTCGACAATGGATATATCTAAAACCTTAGAAAAAATTTATATTTCGTTCTTTCAATTTCTAACTTGTGTGCATATTTCTCAATACAATGCTGCTCTACAAGCATGGAGGCATATAATAATCAAGTCCATCAGTCTATCTGACTGGAGTCTGGTTTACACGAGATAACTTTATGGGTAGTAAGTGGCTTTCAGCCATGTTTGGAGTGCAGCTTTATTCTGATGAAAACCTTCTCAGTGTTTTCTCCAGGTATGTAAGCTGTATGGGGATACCTTCGACTTTACGTTAGCTGCACTGATCCCCCTACACTTTCTTAGCCTCGCTTCACCTTAATTGGTGTTGCCCCTACATCTTCATTTCTCAGCCACACCTTTGACGGATTTTTTTTCACATTGCAGTCATGATTTTTAAGGGTAATTTAACGAATAATTAAGATAATGGATATAAAATATGGGGTTTTCCCCACATTTTTTATATCTGCCGTATTAAATACTTCTGTGCATGTTCATGATAAAACTGACTCTTTGGCAATTAGATGACCAACTGCTGGTCCATTTAACATTGCATTACACCTTTAAAAATGTCGGGGACGGGGGTACTCTTTGGACAAGTTTAATTTTCAGCTTTCTATGTCATTATTTAGATGATTTATGATCCCTGATTCCTTGATTCCCTAACTTAGGTCTTCATAAAATAACTTCACAAGAATTGTTAGATTTTAATCGGATTTTGCACGCAGTTTTAATGTTGAACCTCCTTGGAGGAAGCTCGATATAACAATCACTTTGTCGTTCATTTGCGTGTCCGTCCACGCCCTAGAGTATGGTCAATGTACAAACTTCTTTAATATTAAGCTTAATTTTAAAGGTTTTTACTTTCTAGTCAAATAAAAGGCGGGCTTAATGAATACGGGGTATGATGAATTGATAAAGCTTTGAATGAAATCTCCAGCGTATTAGCTCTGCTGGCTAGAGGGCCAATTGAGCTAACGGCAGGGCCCTGTGTCCGTCGTGTGTTCGTCAACAATTGGTTCTTAAGGCCATATTTCTGATCTGAATGTTATACAACTTGGAATATTGGTTTATATCGTCAACATCTCGGACGAGTTTGACAATGAGCAAGGTTCATGAATAGGGATGAGGTGATTTGCATCTGATTGGCAGAGCATGTTACCTCTCTTAAAGCCATATTTCTGATCAGATCTTTATCAAACTTACTGTATGGTCAGAAGTCCCAAACCGTTGGAGGGATAAGTGTCATACTGGGACTGTCGAATCAGAAAGCACTGCCATTTCATATCCATGCACCCTACCCTCCGTGTGACTACAAGACAAGGTCAAAGTAATTTAAAAATCTTGCTTAAGTTGTCCGTTACATTTTTTTTAATGTATGGTCATAAGTCACAAACCCTGGGAGGGATAGCTGTCATAATTGGACCGTAGAATTAAGAAAGCACTGCCTTTCCATATCCACGCACACTTACCTTCCCTACTACCCTCAGGCAAGGTAAATGTAATTTGAAAACCTTGGGTAAATATTTGGTTAAAGGTGGTGTTTTTTATAGTCAAAAGTTCATTTAATATGCATTGACCTCTAACCTCGCTCTGGCACCCAGACGAGGTCAAGGTCGTTGGTAAATCTATTGGTTATGTTTTCAGTTAATGTTTTTCTGTTTGGTCCTAAGTCCAAAACCCTGGGAAGGGTAGTTATCACATAGAATTAGGGAGCTCTGCCCTTTCATATCCATGGGAAGGGTAGTTATCATACAGAATTAGGGAGCTCTGCCCTTTCATATCCATGGGAAGGGTAGTTATCACATAGAATTAGGGAGCTCTGCCCTTTCATATCCATGCACTTTAATCCTGCCTTTGACACGCATGCAACGTCAAAGTCATTTAAAATTCTTGGTTAAATTTTTGATTAACGTTTGCTCTTTCAATGATGTCTGTACACTGCATGTTTCCTTTTTGACAACAGAATACGTGTAAAGCCTCCTATGTTGCTCATGATATGATTAGGCGTGGTCTCGTGATGTGCACAACAGTTTCCGAACTTTTTCATGTACCTCCTGGCGGTGGAGTGGTGGTGGTGATGGTGGTGGTGGTGGTGTGTGTGTGTGTGTGAATGGGGGCGTGGGCACTGAGCCATATATTATAATGGGATGTAGTGATAACTGAGAAAAGTGGGTGGATAGTGCCTCTTTGCTGCAGACTTCTATTAAAAAAATAAATTCAAATTTAGCATCCATGTGTTACAAGACCTGGGAATCATTTTTCTTTCTGATCGAGTCAAATTTAAGTGATAACACATATTCACTTTGGTTATATGTGTCACGGAAAGATATATATTTGTCTTTTCCTTATCAAACAAAGACCGCCCCAAGTATTTAATTAATTAATTAATTAATTGCGAATACAGCAATAACTAGTAAGGGATGTTAAAATTATTTCAACAACTCCACCTGCACCGAAAGAAACTGCCCTACTTAAAAGTCGTCCTGGAACATGCATACATTCGTACAGTGTATATATCCAGTACATACATACATACATACATACATACATACATACATACATACATACATACATACATACATACATACATACATACATACATACATACATACATACATACATACATACATACATACATAGTTATCTACCTACCGACAAAGATACATACTTACCTATCTACCCACCTTACCATACCATATCATGCATACACACATACATACATACATACATACATACATACATACATACATACATACATACATACATACGGGCCCCGGGTAGCCGAGTGGTATAAGGCTCTCGCCTTTACCGATCACTGCCATCTCACCTCTGTCCGCGTGGCTTCGAGTCTTGGGCTCGGCCAATGTGGTTATGTGAGAGAGCTTGCCAGTAGCCTCCCGTGGGTCGGTTGTTCTTCCCTGGATTTTCCAGGGTTCTTCCTCCACCAGATATACTGGCCTATCTCGTGCTGAAAAATGGCGTTAAACAAATAAAACCAAACCAAACTATAATACATACATACATACATACATACATACATACATACATACATACATACATACATACATCACATACATACATCACTTTCAGATACATACAGATAATCTATAAATGCCCATATTTCTTCTCCATGAATACTATTTTGAATAGGGATGCGCAGCGTAGATGCCCCAAAATGTACATAATTATGTACCATGGTAAATTTTAATGCATACAACTCTTCATGTAGTCAAAAACCTAAATACCAATTTACCTAACTTACTTTGACCTATTGTGTTAATTGTTTTATAAACATACTCATGTCAAAGCAGATGTACAAAGTATCTAACCATGCTCCCTGGGGTTTAGAGTCAGATGTACAAAATATCTAATCATGCTCCCTGGGTTAGAGTCAGATGTACAAAGTATCTCATCATGCTCCCTGGGGTTTAGAGTCAGATACCTACTTCAAAGAAATAAAATGCTCAGTTCTTTATTTACTCCTTACTATATACAGTACTTTGATATAGAATAAAAAAGCAAAATAATGTGAACTTGGATATGGTACCAGACAATTGTTGTAAATATATAAAGAAATATTAAGAAATTTCAATCTTACAAATAAATAAAGCTTCTTACTGAAAAATAAAAGGGCCCAATCGTTTACCTGATATTTATTGAAAAGGCACCAAGTCATAAAACGACCAGGCTTCAAAAAGGCTTCCAGGAACTAACATAGAGGATAGAGGAAGTCCCCCACCCCACACACCCTGTGGGTTTTAACCATCAGATATAAAAGAACTATATTGCACAATGATGAAGATATGTCTTGTCAGTCATACGCTCTTGTCCAACAGTTTTGGTTTTGCTGGGCTTCCTCCGCTTTAAGGTGTTCAGCCTAAAAGTTTGGGTTAGTTTTGTTAGTTTTTAATTGTTGGTGTGCATGGGAGACGCACTAAATAAAATAGTTTTGTTAGGCAAAGCTCGCTTTAAGGTCTTTTGACAAGAGACTTTATTAAGTTTCTGTTGGGCACTGAAAGTGTCTTGCCTAGTGGTGGTGGGGTAATAATTTGGATAGGATTATAAAAGGAACCACATTTATACACGAGTCTTCGCTTTGGAGTATGTGTGACGCCTTTTAATTTTGAAAGGAGAGAGAGAGAGAGAGAGAGAGAGAGAGAGAGAGAGAGAGAGAGAGAGAGAGAGAGAGAGAGAGAGAGAGAGAATGTCAGAAGTACTCATATTTGATTCATACATGTATCTTTACATGTAGGATATGGGTGTACCTCAGGGCATCATATTGTCAGTCACCCTTTCCGGGTTCTTCCTCCACCAGATATACTGGCCGATATGTTTGGCCTATCACGTGCTGAAAAATGGCGTTAAACCAATAAAACCAAACCAAACTATAATACATACATACATACATACATACATACATACATACATACATACATACATACATACATACATACATACATACATACATCACTTTGAGATACATACAGATAATCTATAAATGCCCATATTTTTTTCTCCATGAACACAATCACAACATGTATGCTTAACTTTCAACAAAGACTCTTAGTGCCCAGTTTGACTCAGTGGTGGGGTAGAGGAACTCCATAATATTTTGAATATGGATGTGCAGCCTAGATGCCCCAAAATGGACCTAATTATGTACCATGGTAAATTTTAATGCATAAAACTATTCATGTTGTCAAAAACCTAAATACGAATTTACCTACCTGACTTTGACCTATTGTGTTAATTGTTATATAAACATACCCATGTCAAAGCAAATGTACAAAGTATATAATAATGCTCCCCGGGGTTTAGAGTCAGATGTACAAAGTATATAATCATGCTCCCTGGGGTTTAGAGTCAGATACCTACTTCGAAGAAATAAAGTGCTCAGTTCTATATGTACTCCTTACAATATACAGTACTTTGTTGTAGAATTTTAAAAAATCATAATGTGAACTTGGAAATGGTATCAAACACTTATTGTAAATATATAAAGAAATATTTAAAAATTTCAATCTTACAAATAAATAAAGCTTTCTTACTGAAAAATAAAAGGGTTCAATCGTTTACCTGAGATTTATTGAAAAGACACCAAGTGAAACAACCAGGCTTCAAAAATGATTCCAAGAACTAATATAGAGGAAGCCCACACCCCACACACCCTGTGGGTTTTAACCATCAGATGTAAAAGAACTATTTTGCACAATGATGATGATATGTCTTGTCAGTCATACGCTCTTGTCCAACAGTTTTGGTTTTGTTGGGCTTCCTCCGCTTTAAGGTGTACAGCCTAAAAGTTTGGGTTAGTTTTGTTAGTTTTTAATTGTTGGTGTGCATGGTAGACGCACTAAATAAAATTGGTTATGCAAAGCTTTAAGGTGTTTTGCCAAGAGACTTTATTAAGTTTTTGTTGGACACTGAAAGTGACTTGCCTAGTGGTGGTGGGGTAATATTTTGGATAGGGTTCAATACGGAACCACATTTATACACGATCCTTCGGCTTTGGAGTATGTGTGACGCCTTTTTAATTTTGAAAGGAGAGAGAATGACAGTCAGAAGTACATATATTCGGTTCATACGTGTATCTTCACGTGTAGGATATGGGTGTACCTCAGGGCATCATATTGAAAAATAGTTTTGTTAGGCAAAGCTCGCTTTAAGGTGTTTTGCTAAGAGACTTTATTAAGTTTCTGTTGGACAATGAAAGTGTCTTGCCTAGTAGTGGTGGGGTAATAATTTGGATAGGATTATAAAAGGAACCACATTTATACACGAGTCTTCGGCTTTGGAGTATGTGTGACGCCTTTTAATTTTGAAAGGAGAGAGAGAGAGAGAGAGAGAGAGAGAGAGAGAGAGAGAGAGAATGTCAGAAGTACACATATTTGATTCATACATGTATCTTTACATGTAGGATATGGGTGTACCTCAGGGCATCATATTGTCAGTCACCCTTTTGTACGTGATAAATAATAGTAGAATCTAATGTCGTAATCCAGGAACTGGCTGCTCATTATTATACGTCGATGATTTTTTTTATCAGCTATAGATCGAAAAGTGTGCATACTGTTTAACATCAACTGCAGATATGCATCAACAGAGTAACAAATGGTCAGAATAAAAGGGGTTCAAATTTTCGAAAACTAGAACTGTATGCACTTCTGTCGATTACATACAATTCATGACGACCCCAAACTCTGCCTTGACCTTCTCGTATTCCTGTTGTGGAGGAGACCAAGATTTTACACCTTATTTTTTGAGCCGTAAACTAACTTGCCTTCCGCATATTAGATACATCGGGAACAAATGTAGTTATAGGAGACGGCATGGCCACAAAAATGAACACATGGGTACAAGGGGAATTTAACATTACGCCGCCGTTTTGAAATCATTACCCTATGGACACAAGGGCAATTCAGTTTTAGAAACGTCCATAGGATTAACATTGGGGGTCGGTATGTGGACAAGGGGAATTTAGCATTGTGGGCTACTCTGGGCAAAACGGGATTGTAACACTGGGGGGCGTTATGACGGTATGAATGAAATTCAACATTACGGGACAGTATGAACATTTTCAAATAAGTAACCGTTTGGTCTTAAAAACGTTGAAATTTCACTTCAATATAGTATAAACATGGGAATTTGGCCATTCTGTTACAGTTTACAACTTTTTATACAACTTTTTATATAATTCCCTGATTGTATGCCTTAGTATAGTTTACAAATATATGTGCTTGAAGAGGCACATTGACAGCGTTTTTTTTCTTGTATACATGACGACACATAGATAACATGCAAAATATATATCAATAACCCTTGAGATATAGATATAATACTATAGATATGTAATATTTGTATGCCTAGAAGACCTGTATGAAGAAGGTAATCTCATATTGTAAAATATAGGTACTTTACATTGTTATTAAAGGGTAGATACAGCTTTAAGTTACAAATGATGCAACTTTGATATTTGTTTCAAATTTTGTCTATTTTATGACTATGCACAATATATATCAGATGTATCAAATTAATTACACATTTAAAGACTAAGCTCTATTATTGTATATTACATACCAGCATCTTCTTTCTACGATAGTTTTATAGAGGTGCGATTTGCCTCTGACTCTCCATACTGTATTGCATTTTGTTACATCACTTTTGGTTGTAGTCAATATATACAGTTATACTCTTATGTTTCATTTTTTGTTCATGTTAGTTCGGTTGTGCCATATCATTTTTTTTTAATTTTGAAGAACGAATAATAAATTGAATACAACCTTTTTAACTTTTTTATATTTAAATATCAAATCTTGTTTAATTATTAATTGTTAGGTCTCTAACTGGTTTTGTATCAAAAGAGGGTGTAGACAGAAGAATCCACTCACCCCATTTATTTGTATCATGTGTACAGAGATGTTAGCCCTTTTGAAAAGAACAAATACAAATATTAGGAGAATAAACATAAGTAATATAACCTATGTTCTTTCTCAGTATGCCGATGATACATCACTTGCTCTTGATAGTTTAGAGAAGTCTCTAATGTCTGTTTTACATCTTTTTTTTTTTCGATATTCCAAATGTTCTGGTCTTAGTATAAATATTTAAAAAACAAATGTAGTTTGAATCGAAAGTAGAACAGGTAGCAACAATAAATACTGTCCAGAATATAAACTTAATTGGGGTTATACTGAGTTTATTGTCTTAGGTGTAAAGTTTGCAACTAACCTGAAAAAATTATAACTCTTGATTATCCATCTAAACTTCGGAAAAAATTAGGAACCTGCTAATTCACTGGAATAAGATGGGGTTTTTTAACTCAGTTTGGAAGAGTAACTGTGATAATAAGTTTAGCTATCGCTAAAATTCATAATCTTTTATTGTCATTACCAAATCCATCTAAACAGGTTCTTAGTGAACTAAATACTCTTCCAACAGTTCGTATGGCATGTGAATATGGACAAAATCAAAAGAAATATTGCCGTGAAGAGTTATCATGGTGGGGATTCAATATGATCAATATATTTATGTCTGTGAATGCTTTGAAAATTATATGGCTTAGAAGAATGTTGCCTGATGAATCTAAATGGAAAAGTTTGTTACAATTTTCAGTATCAAATATTAATAAAAAAAATTTATTTGGAAAAGATTTTATTAACACAGTGAAAAAGGATCTTAATCTTTTTTTGATAGACGTCTTTGAAGCATATTTAGAACAAACTTGATCATTTAAATTGGTCACAGCCGAACATTTTGTTTAGAAACACATATATGGTTTAACCCTTATATTCCAATAGATGAAAAAAGTGTGAATTACAAAACATTGGTTTCAGAAAAGCATTACATTTGTGAATGATTTTATTATTGAGGACGGTTCTTTGATAAGTTTTCATAGTTTTAAAATAAATTTTCTATTAACATTAATTTCATAGATTTTCAAAGCATACTTGCAAGCTATAAAGTCGTATTAAATTAAATTTAGTATACATTATGATTAAAGTATACAACAACCTTTCATAACTATTGCTGTGTATATCATTATAAGAAATAAAAAAGGATATAGAGGTATATATGAACAATTTAACTTAATGGAACAAAATGGAGTTTTGAATTTGGTAATTTAGAAAATAACGACTGGCAGAAATGTTTCTTGCTACCATATCAAACTTCAGAATATCCAAAACTTAGATCGTTGCAGCTGAAAATACTACATGGAATTTTGACTTTAAATGCATTTCTGAAACAAAATAACAATTATTTCAAACGAGCTCTGCTCTTTCTGTATGTTACATGCAGAGACAATTTCTCATATCTTTTGGCATTGTCACACAACTAAGATTTTATAAATGATATTTTACAATGGATCAAAAGTAAGTGTAGTCACAGAAATAATTTGGAGTTCACAAACATAAAAATTATCTTCAGAATTAAAGACAAAACTGTGATGATATAATTAATTTGATAATTCTCTATGCAAAACAATGTATCTAGAAATGTAGATTTAATAGAGACAGGCCAATTCTATCTCAGTGTAAACAGATTGTTGCTTTAATTTTTACGTAGAAAAATATAGTACTTATATAAACTGTAAATGAGAAAAGGTTGACAATAGATGGTTATTATACAAACAGGTAATAGGGTCATAGAGTATTTTTGGAAACATATGTGTGTGTGTGTATATATATATATATATATATATATATATATATATATATATATATATATATATATATATATATATTGGTATCTTATCTTATCTTTAAAATATATATGTAAACAACATTTCCGTGTCTATTCGAATCTCTCTCTGTTCGAATTTCTCTCTAGTTACTTAACTTCTTTTCTTTCATTTTACAGTGACGCAAAATATTTGTTTTGAACTGCATACAGTTTTTGTCTTCTAGAAAAATAGTTGAAATATTGTCCCAATGTCGATGTATTACATGTATGTGTCGTCAATTTTTATGTCAAGAAAACCTTTTAAAATATTCTCAGACTGGCACGGAATTTAACGAAGACAAAAAAATTAGGGAATATTTGATTTAAACAAAAATAGCAGCCTGAATGTTATACTAAATTCCCAAACTTAGCGTAAAGTAAGAAAAATCCAGCAAAATATAGAATAAAAAATGTAAGAAAAAGTAACACACTTTGAAACAAAAACTCTTCATTTAGAAGTAGTTGCAAAATGACTAAAAAATTTAAGAATTGTTCAATAAAAATTGAAACATTTAAAACATGCGAGAAAATCGTTAAAACAGATTTAAAACATTAACAATTGTAAACCTAAATTCATTAAAAAAAAAGAAAACTGAAAGCAAATGAAACGTTGTGGAAAAAAATTAAAATTAAAAACATTTGTGAACCAAAATGTATAAAAACAGTGCAATAATTTTATAAAATATGTAATGGTTTACAAGTTGTCAACAAACCAAACACTAAGAACGTTAAAAAATTAAAAGGTTGAAAATATGTAAAAAAAAATTTACAAATTGTCCAAAGCAATGACTACTAAATTTTACAATGGAAACATTGACAAAACATTCATATATATATATATATATATATATATATATATATATATATATATATATATATATATATATATATATATATATATATATTAAATTTAAAAAATAAAGCATTTAGTAATTAAAAGCAAAATTTAGAAAAGAACATATATAAAACAACAGCTTAAAAATATACAAATACGAACAAGTTTGAACATTAACAATTATTTTTTTATAAAAAAAAACATTAAAAAACAAGTAAAAAACAATTTGAACAAAGATAAAAGGAGGTGTGGACAAATGTACGAACACTCAAACATACACGTTCACACTTATATACCATTACACACATACAAACGAGGTGGGTAGCCCATATACTTCTATTTACTATCGAACATACCATTACACGTGCAAAGGGTGTGTAGAGTATTTAAATTTTGTTTTGAATACACACACACAACACATATGGAAATTGAACATGGGAAGCCCATATACATAAGACATACTATCCAATATACTGTCTCACATACAAATGGAAGGGACGTAGTTCATATACCTATTTTTACTATCCAACATGTCATCGCACGTCTATAGAATGGGGGACTAGCTCATATAATTAGAATTACTGTCCAATATACCATTACTCATACGAGGGGAAGGACGTTGGTGGGTAGGGGTAACGCGTATACTTATTACAATTACCCACATTACAATTGTTTTCTGGATTATTTTTAGTCTCAACTAAGTTCTGTGTAAGTATCGGAATTTTAATATTACTTTTAGTCTCCAGCGTTTTAGTAAAATATCCTGGATATTTTAGTCTTGGCTAAATTGCGTATCAGTTTCGTTATTTTAGTATTCTTTTAGTCTAGGTCATTTTATTATAAGAATATGTTTTTTTCAGTTTCTGCTAAATTCCGTATCAGTTTCAGAATTTTAGTATTTTAGTGTTGGTCGTACTTGTTTACTATTGCGATTCTGACATTTTTTTTATTCTCACATATATTCCATGTCCGTTTTGGAATTTAAGTTTTATTTTAGTCTAGGCCATAGTTTTTAATGTAATACTCTGTTATTTTTGTCTCGACTAAATTTCATGTTAGTTTCTGAATTTTAGTACTACTTTTAGTCTCGGCCATTTTAAGAAAATATTCAAAGTTTTGTTTCAGTCTCTGCTAGATTCCGTGTAAATTTCGTATTTTTAGTATTAGTTTTTTCCCCCGTTGTTATGGCCGGCATTTTGAATTTAAAAGGGTCAGAAAGACTGCGAGTTGTTCAGTATGTGTGGGTGCTGGTCAATAGGTCTGGATATTGGTTTGTATATGTGGGTGCTTGCCAGTAAGATTGTGTGTTTTGTCAGTGTGAGGGTTCTGGTCAGTAAGAATGTGTGTTGGTCAAAATGTGTGGGTGTTGGTCAGTAAAAGTGGGTGTTGGTTGGTAAGAATGTTTGTTGGATTCAATGTTAAATTCCCATAGATTCCCAGATTAACCCACAAAGTTAAATTTCCATTGGGCCCGAAGTGTTCCCCAATCATCAGGGGGTTTTTTTTGGGTGGGATTCCTTTTCCACGCCCAAATCACTAAAAAAAAAAACTTAGATGATAACCCTTTAATGTCCCAAGTCCTACATAAATATGATATGCTGATCAAATCTGGAAGAAGTTTTTAGTACTGTTGGCTGCCTAGTCGCGTTGATATAAAATACAATAGTTATAAATCTTCATGTTTTATATATTTGGTAAAATATATAGAATGAAAACTCTACAAACAAGCTTCGGAACGTCAAACCCATCATTGGAGTAGTGGCATCCTCATATATAACAAATGGCAGAGAAGAGGTGGTATTATTTTTCTAAACCATTATCTTGAATTTTGTATACTTTTTTTTTAGAATTTAAACACTTATACCTTTTATCGTTTATCATGTACAACTTCATGTTTACGCTTATTTGGAAGGGTTTATCTTCCTTAAATATTTTTGGTCCAATTTTTCCTTTGTATTTTTTTTAATTTACTTTTAATCGGCCCTATATAGCCAGGATTGGGCAGTCGTGCCGTTAAACCCTATACATACATACATACATACATACATACATACATACATACATACATACATACATACATACATACATACATACATACATACATACATACATACATACATACATACATACATACATACATACATACATACATACATACATACATACATACATGCATGCAACCCGAATTTTCACTTCCACCAACGGATTGTATTACAACCTGTTTTATATGCACATTTTATGGTCTTTCACGTTCGGGTGCTTACATATTATATATTCATCCCCACGTTGTAACTACATCCTCTTGCACACATGAATCAGCTTCATGGCATTTCACTTGTACGAATATATATTTTATCAAACAATCAATGTCTGATTGGTTTTCTCTTTTGGAGATTGCCTAGAATAGTTGCTTATATAGTTTATATATTTTTCTCTGTTATTGAAAAGTAAAAACATGTGTTTCCTCCTTAATTCAGTTCTAACTATTCAATAGCAGATGATGTAATAATGGTAATATTTATTATCTTACTTTTACAAATATCCCACACACAAGTTTCATCTTAAATGAAACATTTTGGTAGTATATATTAAACACGGATTTCATTTTATTTTTTATTTTTATAATTGGCGAGACTGGGTACTGGAATTTCCTCAAACGGCATATATTTTTCATAATTTCATTTTCGCTTCCATCTCTGTTTTATAAAAGGAAAAGCTCAGAATAACATACAATCTATGTGTACAAACTTTTTTTTATATTCAAAGCATTGTAGTAAAGACGACATTTTCGCTTTTTATTTTTTATTTTTATGTTTAGGTCGAAATAGGGTGATTTCTTCACTGTTTTGGGGCTCGATAAACCTTCCGCCCTAATGACTTGATACATTGC
This sequence comes from Margaritifera margaritifera, assembly GCA_029931535.1. NCBI lineage: Eukaryota > Metazoa > Mollusca > Bivalvia > Unionida > Margaritiferidae > Margaritifera > Margaritifera margaritifera. The sequence goes on along the minus strand of JAQPZY010001521.1, from coordinate 2,535,012 downwards.
CGTTTGCTATAAAAGGTCTTGTGAAGGAAATGGGTTCTTAGCAAAACTTTGACATTAGGTCTACATGGTGTCCCGTGTACCCTGTATATTTATCTCTTAGAACAGTTTTTACATCCAGATACGTGTATTTAGAGGTGATCTCTCATTCGGCTGAGGTGAAAACTCAGTTTTGCCTTTCATGAAATCATCAAATTTAGGACCCTGTTTTGAAGTTCTGATCATATAAGTGCAGAAGTAATGCTTTTTGCTGTAGTTGTTGTTGTTTTTTAAGGATAATATTGAAGGTTTTCCATAGAAATAAGTCAACAGATGTATGTAGATTATTTAAATTTAAATCACTCCATTACTTTTTCAAAAATGTAGTATACCTAGTGGAAAAGACCGAGTCATTTAACGCATCGAATGAGGTGGGTACTGTCAGTGAGAAAAGTCAGAGACAAAAAAATTACATGATTACATCAAGACAAACGCACCAATACCGGGGACTGTTGCTTGGGTAGCGTGAGAGATATCACACTAAAGTTCACTTCAACACGGTCTAATATGTATACCCTTCTTGTTTTCAGAGAAAGTACTTCACGAAATGAAAATTATACATACCAACACTGAAAACAAGAGATCTCTGTTATTTTGAGCAGGTAAATGAATATCAATTTCAATTAGAAGTATAACTTATAGCAGTCGAAGGTAGACCAATCGGAGTAACATCAGGTGTATAAGGCAGATTGATTTCCCCATATGTGGCGAAAATACAAAACCCAGACAGCACAAAACACACATTAAGGTAGTAGTTTGTCACGTGATAGGGTAGATCTTATGAAAGAAATTCCAAATAGCTACCTCTGCGATATTTTCAATTTTTTTCCACGGAATAGGCCGAGGACGCTCCTCTTGGAAGATAGACGCATAACGATAAAATTAAATAGTTTTCGACTATGGCTATGAAAATAAATCTTCATAACCTTCAACATATACACATTGTTAAACTTGGAATGGAAACACCGAATGAGTAAAATGATTTGCACGACAAAGGTTGTCTTATATGATTACCTCCAGCCCCCCCCCCCCCCATTAGAGTCACACCAATCCCTACTCCCCGCAGAAATCCATAAAACTAGCTTTTTTCAAACCCACAAAGAGCCGATTTTAATGAAAATCGGAGATATTTCATAATTATCGCGGAGACGATAGCGTCCCAGATAATAATTTAACGAAGAGGAAAGTAGACCATGAACGGATCGATTTCCCGCAAAATTATTCACTATGAAAATTTCGTGAAAGACATACAAACAGAGCTAAAATGGGCAGCCCCTCATGCACATTGTAAGTCAAAACATAATCACGAACTAAGCTAGCACAATTGTGTTTCTGCACCAGAATTGTACTCTTGTGCATACAACCTGAGATCATGCATTCTTTACACCACTGTCAATATCGAGGGAGAAACATGGGGATAATGTATGGACGTCTCTTGTATCAAATATTTTCCCTATGTCCGATCAAAGGAAACTATTTAATGCTACCTTAAGGAAATTCGAAAGTTTGTCAAATTCTCCATTTCCCTACGACGTGATAATATAATTCAATATGAATAATAAGGTATATATATTTCCTTGCGGCGCGCAAAACTAAGCTACCTATGAACCAATCTCAAATACCATTTAGAAGTGAATTTCGTTACATTTATATCAGCCACATATGGAAAATCTCAGCTGCATATCGCTAAGGAAGTCTGTGCCAAAAGAATGCCAAACACAACAATAAAAACATCAAATTAATCCACTGGATACAAAGTACTTATTTGAAAAAAAAAGTGAAATATCAAGCTTTTGCAACTTCTGATCTTTGACCATGGTGACTTTGAAGTTAGTTTTCAATGGTAACACTGTACTATGAATCTTAGACACCAGACGAGTAAGTGTCACGAAATTGTGTGTACTTAATGTCAATGTATGAACGAAAATGTACTCGAGTTTCGATGCTGCACAGAGTTACTCGATGGTAGTTGTTGTTTTTAGCCGTGGTTATTTCACAATACTGAGTTCGGTTTACCCACTGTTACACGCGAAGAGTGCCAGCAGAGAGAAACCCGATTACCTCGAGTTCCCTGGCCATGGATTTGACTACAACCAGGGTACTTATAGCCCAAACTTCTCTCTATATAGTCACAATCCAGATGAGTTTTGTCAAGAAACTGTCCACTTTACGGATGGATTCCTGATGGGTGATTCTCGTCTGGAAGTCACTCAGACTTCTTGATATCTGAGTCCATCAGAGTAAGCAGGTGGACTCATGTATTGGGAATTGTGGGGGAAAAAAAACTTCAGAACTTAAATCGGGCTCGGCCCAACCAAAATGATGTTTTTGAACCGTGTATCTGAAAAGACGCACACAAATAACCACTTTACGGAAGCAATCTTCAGTTGTAGAGGTATGTAAAATATAAATTTGTATTCTTTCTCGCTATCCATTTTATGTGATAGATTGCTTAATATATTGAATGTTTGGGAATATATTCTAAATTTTCTAGAAAGTCAGACCTATGTCACATAACGCCATGCTATCAGATAGAGTAGAGTCTGTTTCAAGTTAGCTATTTTTATAACTGAAATGACAAGTTGAATTCAATTATGTTGCACACATTAAATGATGAGGAATGTTCGAGTTCTTATAATCCAGTGAGATTATTCTTGTCGGACACAGAGTGATGTACGAACGTGGTTATTGTAATAATAATCTCGTACAGTAGTTCTGATGAAACAGTTTAATGTGTAACGAAGCCGATTCATGTGCGCGCATGCGTAATGCATATTGTATTCGCACTTAACCGTGTCTCATGTACTACACTGCTCAGTCATTGTATTTTAGTTGTTTCGCGGAGAGTCGTAGAACTCTGTGGGATTTCGCGTAACCCGGATGCTACGGTCGATGGTGACGTTGGCTCGGAGGACGGTAATGGTTGCTCGCAGTGAGGGACCAGAGGTTCGGGAGTAACGGGTTTGCAGGGAATAAGAAGGCTGTCGATGGATCATTCAACATACTGGGAGGGGCGGGCCATGCGTGGATGCTCCTTGACCATCCAAAAATACATCGTGACCCCACGAGATACATATCACAAGTTCCATTTTTTAATCAATATAATTAAATATAGCTACATGGGTGAAAATCAATTATACATGCATCGTACTTGTGGATGAACATTCATTGTTCATATTTGCTTATAAATTCTGTACATTGATCATCCACAGTGATAGATCCATATATTAATCATACTTGTTTTATAAGTTACATTCGTTGATTCTCGTTTGAATACTCGTTGAAGTTGCATTGTCTGATTAGTTCTATTCAGGAATGATATAATTTTCTTATATCCGTTGTTGAACTCTGTGCGCATCATTCTGTTAAATCCATTGTTGGAATTTATGCGTACGAGTATGTTGTCAGATTCATTCACCGTTCAATCATCGTTCAATTACATTATAAATAAAGACCTCATTCACGAAACTGTGTTCAGTCTCTTCGCTAGATCCAATCCTAACCCGGGTTCATTATGTTACAGTACGTGGTGAAAGTTTACAATTCCTTCGTATTAACAATACTCGTGTTGCTAGGGTGATACGATTGTTTTGCGCATACCGAAGATTGCATGTTTCTATAGCTCCATACATAGACAAAAGGGTGGGTGGGGGTGTGATGTCATGTTTCATGAGGTTTTTTAAGGTTGTTTTTTAATAATACTTTTCTCCTAGGAAATGTTTAATCCATGGATAAGAGCAATATCATTAAATTTTAAATATGAAACTAAAATCCGAAGAAGTAAACCCTGAACAGTAAGTAAATGCTTTTAATGAAAATTCGAACGTTTGTCAAATCCTATCACTACCAACTACTTTATAATATGTTTGATTATGGCGCTATGTTGCACTCTCACTGCTTTATTAAATCAGTATGGAATATGTTATGGAAAAGTCATTGGCAAAACTAAAACCAACTGTATCAAACATGTCATTAAATCTACTAACTTAATCAGCACACTACAAGAAATTTCAAACACACTGGCCGAAACATTCTCCCAAAACTCTTCCAAAACTATTCTGAAACTTCCGCTGTTTCAAGAAAGCCTGAAAGATAAAGTTCCTTCTAACTTTAAATCTGCTAACTCCGAAGATTACAACGAACTTTTTACTCGCAAAGAACTACTAGACTTTTTTGATCGAGCCAATGACACTTCAGCTGGACCAGAAGATATCCACTACCAGCTTTTACAACACTTTCCTGATACAGCCCTTAGGTATATGGGGCCGCTACCTATTTGCTTATCAATGTTTTTGAAAGATAGGAATTTCAGAACTAAGACAGGTACCACCATGTCAGAAAGCTTTCCTCGGGGTAAGGATGCGCCTCAAGGCAGGATATTGTTAGTCACACTTTTCAACATAAAAATTAACAACGTATTCAAGTGCCTAAATCCAGAAATTGACTGTTCATTATACGTCGACGACTTTTGATCTGCTACAGGTCAGAAAGTATCCATACCACTAAACGTCAACTACTGATATGCTTCAATCAAGTTCAGGAATAGTCAGAAGAAAACTGGCTCAAATGTTCGAAATAGAAACTGTCTGCACGCACATCTGTCATTTCTGTAAAACACACGATGACCCAATATCTCTTAACGTTTTTTTTATCCCTGTTGTGGAGAAGACTAAATTTGTAGGACTTGCTTTTACCGTCAACTAACTTTCCTTCCACATATTAGATACCACAGAGACAGATGTCAAAAAGCATTAGATTTAATACGAGTCGTGGCAAACACAGGTTGGGGACCAGACTGGAAGGTCATACTCTGGTTACACAAGGCTTTAGAAAGATCGAAACGTGACTATGACTCGATTGTGTGCAGATCAGCTAGCAAATCTTACTTTCAGATACTTGATCCAATTCATAAACTGGGACTCCAATTTAGTCTGGGAGTATTTAAAGTTTCAGTAAGCCTCTGTGCTGAGGCAAGTGAACCATTACCGTATCTTAGAGGAACAAAATTGGTTCTTGAGTATACTACCAAACTATCATATAATCCATCTAACACCTGTATTTGATGCCATCTTTAGGCCAAGATAAGAAAACATGAACGATCGGAAGCAAATGTCATGCACCTTTTGACATACGAATTCACCCTCATCGAGAGGCAGCAAAAGTCAATATTGCCAATACTGCGCAATTCTCAATCACAGAATAACGACCGTGGCTATTAAAACCCCGCAAAATAATATTTGATTTTTGCCAATTTAAAAAGTGTACTCAAATTCTATCATTTTCAGAGAAAATTCAGTGAAATAAGCGCCATCTACGACGGCCATAGATTCCTGTATTTCTACGATTCGAAAAACGGAGATAAGGTTGCAACAAGCGGTGAAACAACATCTCCAGTCGGGTACCGAATATTGCCTTCATCTTCTTTGCCGTGGAAGTTACATCCATAATGAAATCATTTCACAATATTGAAACCTCTCCAAACACTAGTTTCATTATCTTTTCGGATTCACTTTTCACACTGAAAACCTTACAAAATCTTAATTATGACAATCCCTTAATATCTCATGTCTTATAGAAACATGGTGTGTTTGGAAAAAGCATAATGCACTGTTGGTCACACAGTCAGATCGGTATAAGGGAGAACAGATAAAGCGGCTAAATCTGCCAAGCAGTCAACCTTCTGGATGGATGATCCTATATACAGACTTTAAGTATTATATCCATCGACATATTCTATATACTTACAACACATACAACAGGAAATAATAGAGGAAATAATTGTTACATAATGAAATCATTGCACAATATTGAAACCTCTCCAAACACTAGTTTCATTATCTTTTCGGATTCACTTTTCACACTGAAAACCTTACAAAATCTTAATCATGGCAATCCCTGAATATCTCAAATCTTATAGAAACATAGTGTGTTTGTACAGTCTGGAAAAAGCATAATGCACCGTTGGCTACCCAGTCAGATCGGTATAAGGAAGAGCAGATAAAGCGGCTAAATCTGCCAAGCAGTCAACCTTCTGGATGGATGATCCTATATACAGACTTTAAGTATTATATCCATCGACATATTCTATATACTTAGCAAAATATGTCGAATGAAAACTTCGCAAAAAACAAGCTTCAAAGCATCCAAATCAGCACTGTAGAGTGGTACCGTTCTCACAGAAAAAATAGCAGAGATGAGGTGGTATTGTCTCACTCACGTACTGGAAACACATACTTGACCCATGCATACCCCCTGAAGGATGAACCTCGAGCCAAATGCACACAGTGCCAGTGTCCACTGACAGTAGGGAACACTGGAAGTCGAGTGTACCGACTTCCAAACAGCGAGACTTAAATGTATGTTAGCTCGAGCTCGATTGAACAGCTTTTTGAGGATGTTGAGCCATAAAATAAATAAATACATAAATAAAAAATATTTGACATACTAAAAGAAATGCGGGTTATATTACATAATTCATCATATATTTCAATGACTTTACACTTTAGCCTTTATATTTTCTTGTATGTAGTTCTCAAGAACTTTGGAATCTTTTACTTTTTATCTTAGTTTTGTAAAAGAAAATATTTACTTTTTCTGGAAAGTTTATCTACCTGAAGATATTAGCAACGTTTAACTTTACAATTTACTACCTTTTTTTAAATCATTGCCTTTTACCTTGAAGGTCTTCATATTTACGTTTATCGGAGACTTTTATCTTTCTAAAGTTTCTTCCCAATTTTTACCTTTATATTTTTGGAACTAAATATTTACGGGGCACAATATAGCCAGGATTGTGCTGACGTGCCATTATACATACCTACCTGTATACATTATCATGTGATGTGCTAATAGGACAGTAACAACATCCCGGATAACATTTCCCCAAAAACTACTCCGTGCTCATGATAAATATCGTAACAGTGTGACGCTATACTTCGAATACTTTCCGTTGTTCTAGGTGATTCGTTACAGTTTGATCAATCGAAAAAGGTGTCTCAAGGGTTGTACAGGAAAATTGTGAGTCCTTTCATAAATATAGGAATGTATTTTAGTACATAATTGAAAAAAACAAAATTGCACCATGCACTATTTTTTTTTTTTTTTTTTTTTTTTTACGTTTTTCTGTGTAAATTGTTGTGCTTTATGTTTGAGTTTTTCGTGAGTGTTTGCCTTTCACAAATAGGACCCATGGGTTCTGAAAGCACTATGGCTAGTTTTACATTAGTTTTGCACTGTCTCTGGTCAGTTTGCTTCCTATACGTCATTACTCACCGAAACGAGGTGAACTCACACACACACACACACACACACACACACACACACACACACACACACACACACACACACACACACACACACAGAGTTTCTTCATTAAACTGAGGATATAAATGTTTTAAACAATCAAGTGCAAAGGTTTTGTCGACTTTTGTTCATTTATTTTGATATTATTACAATTATTTTAATTTAATATCAAGAATAAGCGCGAGTAAAAACAAATAGTGCATCATATTATTTGTATGTACCATAAAATTCAGAATCCTTTCCTGATGAAAATCCACGTTATTTTGGCCTTCCAGTTACAAATCTAAACTATTTTTTTGCAATACAAATGCTAAATAAATTTTCCTATTCATCAAAAGAATAAACAAACCATTATAATCAACGTCTCCTTATTCTTCCTAAATGTGTGTCTGTCTGCATGTATGGATGTATGCGTCTGTCTATCCATATCTTTCCCTACCTTTCATTCTTTTAGATAAAGCTTACATGTATGTAAGAAAAACATTACTAGCGAGTCATCCGTGTGGTCGTTAAACACAGGTTTCACTGTGTATAGGTAAAAAGTGTCCACTCATAATACACGTTTTCCAAAAATTGTATGTTGTTCAAATGATAATCTGTCACACGCATTTCTTCACGAAAATTAAATTTGCCGGTAATTATATTATTAGTTCATGGTGACAAGAATGGTGCGATAACCCCTTCACTTAATACTGAGATCAGCCAGATGAAACATTTTATTTAGTGGTTTCAATACAAATTCTTCTGATCTAAATTGTGAATGCCAATGAACATGACTTTGTGTGATTCATTCTTTGGCCATACTTTACGTTACATTTTAATACGGTCTGCGATGTGATACTGTCACACCAGAGGCCAAGTTAGATACCTACAACCAGACCGGTAATGATCATGCGGCTGCACGTGAAGCTGAATCGGCAGCCTCGGACACCAAAATAGTATGTATCAGTGCACACCGACTCTATAGGCATTTGTGGCCTTCCCAGTATCCTACCATAATCATCATCGTCAAAGAATATAAACTTATAATTTATCTGAAATATTGAATTTATTTGAATCTATTTTTCTTTCCTAAGTATATACCTTTTTAGTCTGTCTTGACTATATATGAAATTTATATGGTTTAAAGAATGTCTGTACATGAAACAATTGTTTATGACAAAATTGAAAACAATAAATATAGCAACTTAAGAATTAAATCTTCTATATCCGCCATTTTTAGTAATTTTATATATAATGGAAATACAGCATCTATTTAATTTAAATTTTTATTTAAAACAGATGTCTTTTATTTATTAAATTATCATTTTATATGTTATCAGTTCAGCGGAGATGATACAATGAAAGGGAGGAAATAAACACCATTATATTGAATCGGAATGTTCTGGGCCTTTTCCGTTAAGTCGAACGCACTTTGACGGAATTGTCCGAGCGCTGCTCCGATTGCATTTTATCTGGGCACTTGAGAAAAGATCGCACAAAAGTCCTACATACACAACAGTAACAACGGCGAGATTGAACAACCCTCCCCAACATCCAAAACCCGAAACAGAGACCCAGACTACAAATCCACAACAAATAATTGATAATGTTCCGGCAATAACAGATATCATTGCAGAGGAGCAGTCTACCACCACCCAGGTGGAACCTCCAGCGCCCTCAGAGAAGACCATTAATCATGATGGCCCTCAGACCTCCATTTCAGAGACAGGAGACAAAAGGGAGCTATTGGACACTGAAGATTGCACTTGGCGTATTGTAAACAAGAAAATAGTGAAAACAAATAGAAGCAGTAGTGAGGACATCGATATGGATTACCAAGGAAATTCATAGACTTCCCCTTTCTTGATGGAAATATGTTGACGAACAAGGAACACTCGCGAAATACGAAGGAAGTATATGGACCCCAAAACGATATGGACAAGGCCACGGACAATGTGTATTAATAATGGACGTTTGTTTACCTCAAGTGTATACCTGTTAATTATGTCTTTTGGTTTTTTTTCAGTTCGGACTTAGTTTGAATCATAGGTACAGTGTTTTTTTTTGTTTAACATTCAAAATTGTTCCTGACCATCTCAAAGGAAAAATAGGTATGTTCTTTTACAGTCATACTTTTCTCTTACTCGCTAAAATTAAATTATTTCTTTTCTTTCTATTTATTTTAGATTATAAATGCATCCTACTCTTCATATTAGTTTTATGAATTGCCCAAAATTCCTCACGTGTTATTTGCTCAGTACAGCATGGCACTAATACCTGTCATGAGTTGTTTACGACTCGGAACAATTCTTGGATGCTCAGCGTGTGCGCACGTGGAGAGCGTGTCATTTAAGCGAGCTGTTGACGCCCATTCCTGCTTTGCTTAATTATACTTAATTATGCATTCCCTAAAATCACACACTAAGCAACCAATTTGTTATGTGACTTTCTTTCAAATTACAAATGGAAACAAAATGAATATTTTCACGTTAAATAGCAATGGTCTTCGAGTAAATACATAATCGGAAATTATATAAAATTAAAGATTTGATTAATGCCAATAATATCGACATTCTACTGTTACAGGAAACGCATATTGAAAATATGTATCTTGCCCTCCGTATTCATAAACAATTCAACTATAAATGTCATTTAGAGTTGTGGCTCAGATACAACCTCTGGAGTTAAAGTTTTAAAATTTTAATAGCAATATTCAATTTTCAAAATTTGAATCAGTAGATTTGATTGTTAACGATCTTCCCTACCATGTTATTAATACTTATGCCCCAAATTCCGACTCGGTCAAAAATGCATTTTTTAATAGTCTATATCCATATCTCACATGACAACACAATATTAGTTTATTTGGTGAATGTAAACTGTTCTAAACCCAATATTAGATAGATATGGGGAATCACATCAATACAGTAATACAAATTTAAAAATTCTTTTATCGGATTGATAACTTCCGTAATCTTTATCCTAAGTTGGAAATATTCACCTGGTACAAATTTAATTGAGACCCTAGTACAGGCACACAAGCCAGTAGGATCGACAGGATGTATGTCTCAAAGAATATAAATGAATTTGCTGTGGACATCCATTTAGTTAATTATTCTAAATCAGATCACGATGCAATTGTATTATCTTTTTGTATGTCAGTCCTCCATAAGTTTTGCTAAAGGATATTGGAAATGTAACAATTCTCTGCTAGAACACACAGTTTTGAAAAACCTTATTACTAATTTGTTTAATAGAGAAATTTGGCATCATAATTTTACATGAGAATTTTGAGATGATCTGAAAGTGAAAATTAAGAAGAAATTATCAGGTATTCAATAGATTTGTCAAGAATTAAACAGTACGAGTTAAAACTTTTTAAAAATGAATATTATTCTTTGAGACAAGAATTTAATGAAAATGGTAATATCGATTGCTTTCCCAAATTACAAGAAGTAAATATGCAATTAAGGAAATACAAAAAGAAAATTTTAATTAGAAGTAAGGCTAAAATTTTGGATAACAAAGAAAAATCGAATACAGTTTTTGTTCAGATGGAGAACAAACGAGGGGGGAAGAAAAGTATAATTGAAATCGAATATAACAATTGAATATATAAATCTACCACTTGACTTTTTGAGTGTTTCATACAATTTTATTCACAATTATATACTAATGAGCCTATTAATGAAGTTACTTTAAACAATATTTACATAATTTACAAAAATTATCCGAAAAACATCTTTCTTACCAAACTAATTATGAGAGAAGAAATTTGGAAATCCATAAGTATGATAGAAAATGACAAATCCCCAGGTCCAGATGGATTGACTAAAGAGTTTATAAAAAACCCTTTTCGACTTAATTGGTGATACACTTGTGAAATTATATAATTTGATATACGATTTAAACAATTTAACCGAATCCCAAAAGTGTTCATATATTTGTAACGATCCACAAAATTCTAAAAATATTTTAAAAAATTGGAGACCAATCTCATTACTATATTTAGATTATAACATTTTGTCCTAAATCATTATAAACAGATTAAGTAATGTTATGTCAAACATCATACACATGGATAAAACACGTGGAGTTAAAGGACACTCGATATTCGACAATGGTCACTTAATACGTAATATTTGTGAATATATATATATATATATATATATATATATATATATATATATATATATATATATATATATATATATATATATATATAACAAAAGGAATAATCATATGCCTTCATTTGCTTAGATTAAGAGAAAACTTTTGATAGAATTAATTATAAATTCATGTTAACAACTTTAGAATCTTTTGGGTGTCATGCAAATTTCAATAAGTAGATTTCCATAATTTATTTTAATATCTATAATGTTCGTCAGTCATTGTAAATAATAGTATATCAGATCCTTTTCCAATTTTAAGAGGCGTGCGTCAAGGGTGTAGTCCTTCACCACTCTTATATGTATTGATATATGAACCCTTCGCAGCTAAAATACGTTCCGAGAAAGAAAAAAAATTGGCATTCAAATTACTGGCACAGCTGAAGCCTGGAAAATTCCTTTTTTTTTCTTTTCTTTATTTTAGCAGATGACTGTACGGGTTTCTGCAATACTGAAAAATCTATTGAAAAGTATTTAGTTTTGATGTCTCAAAATCAAACGGATTTTGGATGGGGATATGGAAAGTCGTAGTGGAATATCATGGATTTATTAGAAAAAAAATTAGTAGGTTTTCTTTTTGGCAAAGGACTGATGAATGATGACTATAGGAACACAAATTTTGAAAAAATGTAACAATGCCGTAATGGAAAAACAGAAAGCTTTCTCTTGTATCTAAATCGCTAGACTGTGTTACAGTCCGTTTTAGTTCTCGAGAATGGCGGCCTGTGAACCTGCGAAAATTGAGCGCAGCGCCCTCTGCTTTACCCGTCGGATTAAGTGGGCTAATTTCACGTTCGATAACTCTGATCAAGCTGTCCCGAAATAGACAGTATCCTTGCCTCGTTTTTGATAAGGTTAACGTCATGTCTAAATTGACTATTAATAAGATTAATCATTACGGAAAACACATCGCATGTCCCCAGGCGTCAATATAGCCACAATCTCAATAGGGTGCCGTTAATTAATGATAATCTATTTTCGACGGATTATCAGAGGGGGGGGGGGGGGGAATAAAAAGAAAAGAATATATTGGAAAAAAACAAACATATATCGACGACTGTACCCATGCTGCTAAATCCCATATAATGAATCTCTTAGCATTGTACACAGCAAATGTAATTGATCTCCCTAAAAAATATTTGACTTTATTTAACAGAAGTAGTTTTACATTCCTACGGAACTCTCACTTGCTAGGGCTACTTGTTACAATTCTTTTAAAGATGGCGTCATTAATATCACTAATACTGAATGTAAGATAAGGGCACTAAGAATTAACATATTCAAAAATTAATAAATGATGAGTATCTGGCTGAACGGAAATTGTTTGCAATATACTGGATAGGTTTACAGCTAAGGAATTTTAATCCAAATTTAGGACTGAATAAACAAAATTGCTTAAATTTTTTTAGCGAATTCACTGACACAATCCTGGTATCACATTTGGCATTAGTACAGAGTTGTAAACAACGCATGACAGAAATTAGTGACATATTGTACTGAGCGAATCACACATGAGGAAATTCGGGCAATTCATAAAGCTAATATGAAAAGTAGGATGCATTTATAATCTAAAATAAATAGAAAGAAAAGAAATAATTTAATTTTAGCGAGTAAGAGAAAAGTATGACTGTAAAAGAACATACCTATTTTTCCTTTGAGATGGTCAGGAACAATTTTGAACATTAAACAAAAATAAACACTGTACATATGGTTGAAACTAAATCCGAATTGAAAAAAACAAAGACATAATTAACAGGTATACACCTGAGGTAAACAAACGTCCATTATTAATACACAATGTCCATTAATAATACACATTGTCCGTGGCCTTGTCCATATCCTTTTTGAGTCCATAGACTTCCTTCTTAGTCCGCGAGTGTTCCTTGTTCGTCAACATATTTCCATCAAGAAAGGGAAAGTCTATGAATTTCCTTGGTAATCCATATCGCTGTCCTCACTGCTGTTTCTATTTGTTTTTACTATTTTCTTGTTTACAATATGCCAAGTGCAATCTTCAGTGTCCAATAGCTCCCTTTTGTCTCCTGTCTCTGAAATGGAGGTCCGGGGGCCATCATGATTAGGGGTCTTCTCTGAGGGCGCTGGAGGTTCCACCTGGGTGGTGGTAGACTGTTCCTCTGCAATGATATCTGTTATTGCCGGAACATTATCAATTATTTGTTGTGGATTTGTAGTCTGGGTCTCTGTTTCGGGTTTTGGATGATGGGGAGGGTTGTTCAATCTCGCCGTTGTTACTGTTGTGTATGGAGGACCCTTGTGCTATCTTTTCTTAAGTGTCCAGATTGTCTGCACCTGAAACATATAGGTGACCAGCCCATCGCGGGTATTAACATCCCGCATAATCCCAACGATGTGCGGAATACGTTTCGAGTCCATTTCTGTCGTTTCCGATTTGACATTTTCTACCAGATTATCTTTACTCCACAGCGTTTTGTCACGTTCCACATGTAAAATGCAACCGAACTCTCCAATGCACCCAGAGGTCAATAGTTGGCGGGTTAAATACTTGATACCCTCCTCTTTGATGTCTTTTGCGTTTTCTGTTGAATAAAGCACATTGTTTCAAGGGGAATTCTCTCCTTCCCGATACATTCCTTGTATATCAGAGAAGCTTATCCCTGCTGTCTCTAGTTTCTTCATAATTTCATTTCTCCTGAGTCTCCCTTCTACTAAAAAGTATTATTTGTTGTTTGCAAGTTTACTTACAAATATTTCCGATTATACTTTCTCAACAATTTACACTCTTTCCCTCCTTTTTCCTCTTGAGGTTTGCAACCTTCGGCTTACTTAGGCGGCATCTTAGACGACAAAAGTTAATAGTGCTTGATGAGCGTTTCTTTCTTTTTTTATAACGTTTTTTTTTTTTCTTTCTTTTCTTTTTTTTTTTTTTGTGTTTTTTTGTTGTTGTTGTCATATTTACATGATAAATGATACAAAAATATCCACAATAATATGTACATGATATATATGATTAAAAACCGCCGCACGACTGCTAAAATCCTAACTGCAATATATATACACACATAAACATACTTCATGCATACTTACATCTACATACGCATGTTTAAATGCCACCACCACAAGCGCTAAATTCATAAACATAGGATGCAAATATGCAAATACTATTCTTGCACACATATAAACACGTATACAGTATGTACCTAGTGCTGCATTTCCTCAAATTACGACCTGTACTGGGAACATGTTGATGCTTTCATGTAGATTTAGTTTATCTTTCTGTAGCATTATTGACAGTTAAATTTGCCCCTATTGGAGGTTTGGTGATATGCAGGTGGTTTTGTCAATAAAAAAAGTTATCTTTATTAACATAACACTTGGTACAGTTGGTAGATATTTTAAGTCAACTCTCTTTTTCTATGATATTTACAACACTGGCGTAGGCGAGTGGACAACCTGAAGTTCAAGCTCTTCTGTTTTCGCCGCTGTTGTAAAATCCTAAGCATATGACTATACCCAAATTCTTGTTAGGAAGCCGCCACATGGTTTAAAGGTATCACTACACTAATTAAGCCAATCAGCTGTTACTACACTCTATTCTGGTCTCGCAGAAAATCACAAATACTTTGTCTCTGATTTTTCCTGCTAACCAGTGAAGAATGTTACTTGCATTCAATTGACAGAAGCATCAAAGCCTAAACAGAACATATACCACGCACACAAGCCTACAAATACGTATACGTGCAAGATGAGGAGGGCGTAATGACAGATATAATACGGGAAAGTGACGTTAATTACGTGCTAAAATCGATTTCTAGTTCAAGTGACGTTAGTTACATGCTAAAATCGATTTCTAGTTCAAGTGACGTAAGTTACATGCTAAAATCGATTTCTAGTTCAAGTGACGTTAGTTACATGCTAAAATCGATTTCTAGTTCAAGTGACGTAAGTTACATGCTAAAATCGATTTCTAGTTCAAGTGACGTTAGTTACATGCTAAAATTGATTTCTAGTTCAAGTGACGTTAGTTACATGCTAAAATCGATTTCTAGTTCAAGTGACGTTAGTTACATGCTAAAATCGATTTCTAGTTCAAGTGACGTTAGTTACATGCTAAAATCGATTTCTAGTTTAAGTGACGTTAATTACGTGCTAAAATCAATTTCTAGTTCAAGTGACGTTAATTACATGCTAAAATCAATTTCTAGTTCAAAATTGTTCAATGAACAGAATATTCCTGATACGCATCCTATATCTTCCATAACCTGTCAAAGTAGAGGTTTATCTAATTTATCACTGCTGTGTATAATAATGTCTAAATGTATGTGGAAAGTAAGACGAAGTGTAAGTACATCCAAAATGCCACATACCATTGTAAATAAAATAATATTCTAGCGTCACGATAATCATTATTATTGTTTTCTATTGGTGTTGTTGTTGTTATTATTATTATTATTATTATTATTATTATTATTATTATTATTATTATTATTATTATTATTATTATTATTATTATTATTATTATTATTCGTTGTTGCTGTTTTTGTTATGTATTAGTAGTGGTAGTAGTAGTAGTAGTTTGAAGTTGCTGCTGCTGTTTGTTGCCATTATAGTTCTCAAGCTCTTAATTTGGTGCAATCGGAAAACTTCTCGGCCATTTCCGTCAAGTTCGTTCGACTTCACGGAAAAGGCCCAGAACGTTCCGATTGAAGATAATGGTGCTTATTTCCTCCCTTTAATTGTATCATCTCCCCTGAATTGATACCATATATATGATAATTTAATAAAAAAATTGACATCTGTTCTAAAAAAAAATTTAAAATACATTGGAACAGTCTTGTAATTATTTATATTTCTAAGAACGCAGTTATTAAAAACGTCAATTTCTAAAGTCTATATTGTTGTTTTCAATTTTATCATCAACACTTGTTTCATGAACATACATATTTTATATCATATAAATTCAAATATAGCCAAGACAAACTTAGACTTAAACGGTTTATATTTGGGAAAGACCGATACACCTCAGTTTATGATACTGTCGAATGCAGATGGTTTGTTGATCGTAAAATTTTAACTATGCGAGAGACCCATTATGCAAATTTTGGTTCGCGAATTTTATCTAAAAATATTTTATATAAATTATAAGTTTATACCAGTTTTCGATGTCTGTGATTATGGCAGGGTACTGAGAGCACTTCTCTGCTCTCAGTACCCTGCAACAACAACGCTGTTGATAATCGTGGTCCAAAACTGGAATATAATCATAACCGGTCCGCTTTACAAATGTCGTAAGACAGGTGTGACAGTGGCACATTGCGGGCCGTATAAAAATGTAATGTAATGTATGGATATATGAGGAATCACAGAAAATCCGGGTAATATTACATCGGCATTCACAATTTGATCACAATAATTTTTATTTAAATCACTAGTGGCTTTTACGTGCATTTTTCGGAAAATACAATCTTTTAGTGCCATGATCAGCGAAGCGGTTTCCCCAGGATGGTATCTGTTCCGATCAAGTCTCAGTTCCTGAGTTATTTTTTGTTCAAAATATATCGACATATTGATGTGAATCGGCAAGAGTATGTTGACCCAGAGATCTTTTACAGTACTATACGCGTGGACGGTCGCCTGAAAAGATAGGAGGCACTTTAGAAGATAGAAGCTGCCGACATCAAGGGATTATACCGGAAGGGGAAGAGTTCCCCATGGAACGTTGTGCTAGACAGCAAGGAGAATGCGGCGACATGAAGGTCGATGGGATTCGATACCTGGTCCGTCTAATAGTGGATATATGGGTGCAATGGTTGCCACTTTATATGTCAGATGATATTATCTACGAGGCTTTGAAGGCATACGGGAAAGTTTTAGACATCGCCAGAGATAAGAGCCTTCTAAGTCGTGATACTTTAGTTGAAAATGGCACCAGAGTAGTGATCAAGATAGAAACCACCAAAATAGATGTGAAGAACATTCTCCATATTACATCCTTTGGGACAATTGGTATGCTCATCACTATGAAGGGTAGACAGCCACTATGCCTAAAATGCCGACAGTGTGGCCATCTCCGCAAAGACCCCCCCCCCCCCCGACCTTCTTATGCTACAGCCACCGCTGCCAACGTTAGAAGACCCACACTCTCCCAGCCACAACCTCCCGTTACAACGCTTAACTCAGCTACCACCATACCTGCAATTTCCATGCTTCCTAGAGTAATGTAAATGCTTGGACTGGACATGATATGACTTACCTTCAATGGAATATTCCATGTACAGATAAGAAAGTTTTTAAACATGTAAAAATGTTGTATAAACAGGTTCATCCAGTGCATTTGTTACTCAGTCCCGCAACCTTTCTATACATTTTGGCCCAAAATAGGTTCTGACATTATGTTCTCTTGTCCCCTATGACCTGAATCTTACGTCCTTAAATTATGTTTAAAAAATGTGCATCTCTTATAATGACAAAAGTTTAAAGTCAGAATCTTGTTATTTAATGTACGTGCTGTGCGGTAAGATATGCAATTGCCTATTTGAAGCGACCATCATGACATTTTTAGAAGAATGTTTTCAATAACAGCCATTTTGAACTATTCATTGCGTTAAATTTACAACAAATTACAATAATATGCGAAATACAAGAACCTAAAGCAGTAACAAAAATATTTATTCTACAGTGGCCTTTGGTCCTTAAGGTTGCGTTCCACAGTTTTCAAAAACACTTTTTCGGCACGTATGTCATCTGCTTGAGGTTAAATCTTTGCGGTGAATAATGCCAAAAATTGGGACATGATTCATCTCATACGCTATCAAAATAAAATTGTCCCTCAGTATAGCTGGTGATTTTATTGAATTTTTACGTCAAACGTCTTCTGCACTAGTATAAATCCAGCTTGTGAACTTGAAAAATGTTTTAAAAATATCAAAAATTCTTTTTATATTTGCCCTTTCCTGATTTGACAAACGAATTTGCCTACACACAGACTCGTATGGAGATTGCAGTGCCCTAATTTGACTTTCTCTTGACGAAATTCGAAGAAAATCTGACAGGCTGAACATTTTAATTTCATTTCAAACATTTGGTACAAATCTTTCCTTTCTAAATCTGGGTAAATGCTCTGAGCGCATAGTTTTGCATTCCAACGCTATGGTAATCACACTGAGCTAGACGCCTGCAGCAATTGGTACATATTAAATGATTAAACTGAATTACACCCAGATAAGTGTTCCTGGATTTTTTGTTAAATAGCATAAGATCCCATTGGTCAAATGTCGGGACAGGCGTTTACCTTCAAACTTTAATCATATGAAAAATACGAAACTATGGAGTGGAACTTGAGATGCTATTCTTTACACAGGAAATCATGAGCTGTTCCGATTGCGTATGATGGTTAGTCTCGTTCAAGCACACCAGACCTATCGCTTGGCTCTGTGAGATCTCCGTCAAATTAGGGTCTGCTATAAATCTTTAGTGATATCCTTTGAAACTAATGTGGGCCGAAATGATTTCAGAAAGTGTGGCTAGATGAATTTTGAGATAGGGACTAATGTTTTTATATTTTGGATTTTAAAAAGTTTGACCGAAGTGCGTTATATGGGTAAGAGAGATCAATGAAGAATTGTACCAGACTTCCCTTTAGCGGAGATCGCACGAAGCCACGCGAGACAGTCTGTTTTAACGAGACTATAGGATAGTAAGACAACGAGAATGTCCTCGGCCTTTTGTGTCACATGCCAAAAAAAAAAAAGACTTCGGACGTAAACAGTGATCATTTTGAAAAGCCACCAAACCTATGATTCTTATTACGTCATAATAAATTCATTGACGTCACAACGACTCGATGATGTGTTATCACTAATAGCAACGTAAGCAATAGTTTGAGACTACTCATTCCTCAGACTTAAAAAAAAAGTTCTTAAAAATATTGCAGGAATAAAATTAAAATTAAAAGTGAAAGTATCTATTGATGGTTTAAATGTCGTCCAGTGTTATTTTCATCGGGTATGATGACATCTATTCTTCACATATATTGCCTGAAATTTTAGTGGTCTTGAGTACATTTATGGGGAATTTAAACAAAACATCAGCTGTATGTAGGTGTTATTTTCCCTGTTTATCTTCAAACTCGGAACAAACATAAACGTTCCTTTAGTGCTGAAGACGGACGGCGAAAAGCAGAAACTCGATTACCTGGTACTTTAAACACTGGCACGATCGCAAAATTTATATGGGAAGTGATTTGTTTACAATCAATTTTATTTAATTAAATTTGGACACATTGATTGCAGTTGTTCGGAATTTGTCGTACTAATGTATGCCTGACATGCCCAACGTGACTGACCTTTTGTCCGACGATAAAATATCCAAATCGAACATTGGGATTTTCTGCTTTGACATAAGAAACTAACGTCCAGACTTGGTAAATAATTGTTTGTACTGAAACCAATACACAGGTACTGACATCATCTTGTACATAAGATGTACATTGCAGTAATTGAGAAATGGCCTTGTGGCTTCTGTAAACAGTACAATGTAACCTCTGCCAGAGCCAGGTACCTGGGAACAAGTTCCCTTCCCCAACTTGGTCTAGGAGTCGACCATTCAATTTAATGGCTAAAGAGGGAGTCCCAACAAACAGTTAAGTCATTTTCAAAAAGACACAGGAAAGAAAAAATGAAATAATCCACGCAAAACTGAAATATATGCTGATAACTATGGCTGTGTACTAATGCACAGCAAGACAGACTGTAGCAGCAGACATACTCTCGACCGCTCCACTTTAAATGACTGTTCCAAAGTCATGTAAACTGGCCCATGTGCATCTTAGTGATATAATTATATAAAGCCGATATCTGCATTACTGACTTTTAAAAAAATATAAAAATGTGTAGTGCCAGATTTTAAGCAGATTGTGGTAATTCCGTAGTTGTGTAATGACTTCAAAACTTGTATATAAAACCAAATGCAGAACTATATTGGAGTTTACTTTCCGAGGTACGATGATCGGGGGATCATTTTTCATTTCTCCCGTAACTTTGCTGGTCGTAGGGGCGCCACTGATGACTTTGCGACAATCTCTCCATTTCGCCCTGTTCTCCACTGCTCTTTTGGACTTTGCAAAGTCCATGCCTGTCCACTCTTTGATATTGTCTTACCATCTCTTCTGTCTGCCTCGTTTTCTCTTTCCTCTCACTGTGCCCTGTAGGATTGTCTTGGACAGGCCAGTTGAGCGTGAGACGTGACCATACCATCTTAGTTTACGTTTCTTTACAGTGGTGAGCAGACCTTCATAAGGTCCAATCGCATTAGAGACGTGGTCTAAGTATGAGATTTTCAGGATCCTTCGATAACATCTCATCTATAAGGCATGGATTCTTCTCTCTAGTTCTGCAGTCAGGATCCATGTTTCACAGGAATATGGACATGACGAGGGAGCGCATAAGCTTGATCTTGAACCGAAGCGTGATGTTGCTATCTTTCCAAATATGCTTCAGCCTAGCCAGAGCAGCTGTTGTCTGCGCAATCCTGGAAAAAACCTCAGGTTTTGAACCTTCATCAGAGGCGATAGCACCTAGGTACTTGAAGCTTGTTACTGTGCCCAGCTTCTGTCCATTCACTCTTATTTCCTTTTGGAAGCCACTCGGGTTGTTTGTCATTAGGTTTGTCTTTTCAGCGTTGATCTCCATCCCATATCTTAGTGATGCTTGACTGAGACGGTTCACTAAGGTTTCTATTTCTTCTTCATCTCCTGCTAAGCCATCGATATCATCAGCGAAGCGCAGGTTGGTGATTGTTCTGCCTCCAACACTGACACTGCCCTCATGGTCTTCCAAGGCGTCGGACATGATCCTTTCCAGGTAGATGTTGAAGAGAGTGGGTGAGAGAAGGCACCCCTGTCTGACTCTGACTGTGGTTCTGAACCCGTCTACTATGTTGCCATTGACGAGAACTGTATTTTAGTCGCCTTGTCATACAGGGTTTCTATAGTGCGGGTTAGTTTTGCGTTTATGTTGTATATCCGCATGGTGGCCCACAAGGCTGGATGCCATACCTTGTCGAAAGCCTTCTTGAAGTCAACGAAGACATGATAGAGGTTCTGTTGATGCTGGAGATATTTTTCACAGAGGATTCTAAGATTGAAGATCTGTTCTGTAGTGCTACAGATCGGGGATGAGGAGTGGTAATGGTTTGCGTGACTGACTAGAACGGCTCCTGACTGAACAATGTCCCGTAACAGTTCACACATTTTTAGGAGCTATGGTTGATTGATACGTAAGGCTTTGTTGACTCTGATATGATCCCTATTATAAACGTTATCTTTTCAAGATTATAATGAATAGAAATGGAGATGCTGCGAGCAATGTGACTATTCAGAATTTTGACATTATGGCTATCTTGTGAGTCGAAGTTTGAATTTCAGGTGATTTAGCAGGTTTTAAGTTGACTTGTTGCATAGCTTACATTTCGCCAGGTCATTTTGAGGAGGTAAATCAAAGTTTACACAAGAATATTGTACAACAGTCAAATGTTTGTAATGTCTGTGCATGGTCATAATTGTTTTTAAGTTTACTGAAAGATAAATTGTTCGAAATGCAAAACATTCTTATATATAGTTCCAACTGAATTACAAAAAAAAATAAAAAAAATTGCCTTTTAAAATAAAATTTATTAAAAAAAATTAATACATTTCTTCACCTATATAAACACATACTTCTTTCATTCTGTTTCTGCAACTTGCTAATATGAAAACTGTCAACGTGGCTCTTATTTTTCATTCCTTATGGTAAATGGATCGGCTTAAGCGCTCGTGGAATTCTTAGGCGATAAAATTGTTGATTTTAAAAGGAAGAATATTCTTACCTCACAAGGTTTCAAAGGTCGGAAAAGTAAAATAGGGAGATAAAAAAAAAACAGGAGAATAACACTTTTGTAAATTTTAAGTGTGAAAGAGGTGAAAAATCTTTAATTTTGATTGATTCCATGAATGGGAAACACAGAAGCAACTCTGTTTCATACGATGTTTACTCGTGTCCTTTCTTGGTACTTTTCCAAAGTACCAATGTTATTCTTGTAACAGTATGACGACTATCTGAAGTCACGTGGCTTCCATTATCACGTCATGACGTCACGTCGTCATAGCCCTTACCCCGCTGGTGTGTATTACACGCAGTGTTTTCAACAGCGACTTTATGATATTCGCGTACAGTTGTTTTATTCATAAATATGGCGAGTAACTCTGGAACTGAGGCCTTAGATAAATATATCGAAGGACCATATATTCTGCAGATGTCAGGACTTCGTTTTTCTCAGGGAATCAGGTTAGTTATATCATTGAGTCGAATTATTCAGTATGTTCATATGAGAGTTGTAGCGTACTAACGGGTAGGTCAGAGTGGGCGAACGGGTCGGTTGCCCCGGCGCCAGAGGTTTTGGGGCGCCAAAACAGCTGAGAACAATTCGGGCCTTGTTGTCTGGTCCTTTGGGCCTACATCGTCGCCCCGGGCGCCATTTACCCTTAGTACGCCGCTGTATGAAAGCGTCAAGCTTTCACATGATGACGTTCATTTCTTCAGTTTCTTGGATATTCAATTCACCTTATTGAAGAAAATAATAGCGCAGCATCGTTGTCCTTGGTAGTAAGAGACTATAAATAAATTTCTGGGTCATATAATATCTTGCCTTTGTTTTATAAACAATCCTTAAATTAAAGTATATACTTAAGACATTTTATTGGTCAATTTTAATTCAGACTTGAATTTATGCAGTCTGCATTTCACCAACAGAGCTAAAGGTCAGGAATTAAACTTACTCTAAATTTCAGCAATTTTATTGACTGAAATCTATGTCTGATTTAAATACGATCAGTCAAATTTCTTAAGTCTGGACCTGCATTTTGAGAATATTAGTGAAATTAAGGTCTTTGTTTTGTTATATTCTAGATAAAAACAGAAGAGTCACACTTTTATAAATTGTAAACGTGAAAGGAGTGAAAAATCTTTAATTTTGATTGATTCCCTGGATCGGAAACACTGTAACAACTCTGTCTCATCCGATTTTACTGGCATCCTCTCTTGGTACTTTTCCAAAGTACCAATGTTATTCTTGTAACAATATGGCTGCTATCTAGAATCACGTGACCTCTATTATCGCATCATGACGTCACGTCATAGCCCTTACCACGCTGGTGTGTATTGCAATCAGCCTTTTCACAGCGAATTTATGATATTACAAACGCGTCTTAAAGACCTATAGTTGTGTTTGATCATATGCCCATTAGACCGATGTTTCATCTATTGGAGCTAGAGACAGATTAAAAATACAGTCAGTCATATTCATTCGAACTAATTCATTTCCTAACCGCTCCTTGTAACCACAATGTATTAACTGCGTGCTATTAGCACGAATCATAAACCTTACATTGTCAGGAATATATATATATATATATATATATATATATATATATATATATATATATATATATATATATATATATATATATATATATATAGTTTGACAAGTTCAACGTTTTGCTGAACACGAAGAAAGAGTTCGAATATGAAGGCGAAGCCCTTAAGTTGCACTCCACTGTTTTCTTCAAATCTCACTTCCTCGCACGCATGTCGTCTGCTTCAGCTTCACTTTTGCGGCGAAGTCATCCAAAAATTGGGTGTTTGGTGTTTTACGGTACAGCGACACAAGTAGATTATTTAGTGTCGAGGCAATCGGAGTAACGTGCCTGGCCCCAGGTCACGCCACGGGAGCTGACCCGGGCTGATCCGATAGTTGGATTTTAACCCGAGCCCTTTCAGTCGCGAGTCTGGCACACTAACCACTGAGCTACCGTGACTCCTGCCTTTATTACTCGCTTACTCGTAAGCGACGTGCAGGAGGCTGAATCAGGCCCATTCTACATCCAGAAGCTCGTAGTGGGTTCCAAAAAGTTGTAATAATTCTTGTCTCATGTGATTAAAAATAAAATATCTATCAGTTTTGTAGATGGTTTGTCGTATTGATTCACAGCAAACAAAGACGAAAAGAAAGTTTTTATACGATATTATTTATTTAATCATAAGACAAATTAACAAGAAATGAATTTACTCAGATTATTCAGTAATGTGATAAAAATGGAAAAAAATATATATAAAAAAAAAATAAAAAAATAAAAAACCGCAGTATTGTTTTTGACTTTGTATGACGACTAGCGTTATGTGGTTGGCAACACCTTATATTGAAAAGGAAAGTCAAGTTTTTTGAGTCTTTTTTGTTGTTGTTGTGCTGATTCGATTTAAACTTATATCGTGAAGATTGCCAGTCATAAATCATAACAGTGGTTCCTTGACTGAGATCGACTAGTAGCTCCAACCATTTGTCTTATTTATACTTATCAATTATCAGGATCACACTTACGTCTTTCAATAACCACTTTCTATTGTAAGACTTGCTAATTAGAACAAATGGACAGAGAATAGCGATATAGTCAGAAAAGTTCTTGTGTTCACTCTACCAGATTCCGTGCAAATAGTTTATGCCACAATTAATCATTCCACAAACGGTCATGTTATGAAGCTCACTTAAGCTAAGAATTTATTTATTGTGCTAAAAGTGATTTTATAGATTGCTGAGTTATAAAACGTTTCTTGATTACTTTCTTCACTTCTTTGCACAGTCTATTTAGGGATTGCTTTCTCCGCTTCTTTGCACATTATCAAACACCTATGTGTACAGACAGTTGCTTCCTGTAAATGCTTGACCGCTTCTCCAGCAAGTGTTCCTGCTACCATTTATTGTGCTGAAAAGCTCAATAAAGGATATGTTTTTGCATATGTCATTTTGCTGTATATAAAAGTAAAACAATTTGATAATCCTCTGAGCATTAATCTGAGCTAATTCATCAAAACTACCTTGCACTACACCGATTTTATTAATCACTTCTCAATCAATATTGTCTACCTGTATCTGTTATAGATTCTTTGACATAAACATGTACCTTGTTGGAAAAGATTGATCTAATATCTCAAGTCATTAATAGATACATTGTAAGGTTTCTTCGTAGCTTTTTATCATGTTTTCATATGCATTTATTTTGTTTTGACTTCTCCTGTCATTTTCGATATATCGCTGAAATCAGTTTTCATTTGCAACTCTGGCAGTACATTCTTATTAGCTATTTTTGTTGTTCATGTCCGTAATTTTTGTGCTCAAGGAATTCATTCAAATTTGACTATTTTGATCATTTTGTTGGATTTTATTTTCAGATCTATGTAACTGCTCCAACTGTTCTTGTAGAGTGCCATAGTCTTCTAGTGATTTCTTTATCATCTTCTTCTTATTCTAAAAGTATCTATATCCCTCCTTATTATTCTAAAAGCATCTATATCACTCCTTATTATTCTAAAAGCATCTATATCACTCCTTCTCATTCTAAAAGCATCTATATCACTCCTTATCCTCTGCTCGATAAGTGGTAAATATTGTTGGACGTTAGGTATCTCACCGGTTCTTGCTCTTACTGTTTACAATGTTTGAATAGCATTGGACACTTTATTGAATCGTTGTTTAAATATGTCATTTGAATCTACATTTATTTATGTTCTCATCAATCTGTGTTTGTGGCTATGCGATTGTATGAGCTCTCTCTGTACAATTTTGGTTAATAACTGTTAATGTATTGTCAACTTGTTCTATCCATGTCTTGATATTTTTATTTTCTTCTCATGCAAAGTCTTACATAATTGTTCAATAACGCCTTTTTTATAAAAAAAAAATAGTAGCTGCATCATTTCATTGAACAGGATCACATAAATTTGTGCTATGGTTAATGTTGACATTTAAGTACGTGAGGCTTGTCGCTGCTGCTTTTGTTTTTTATTTCAATGCTAAAAGTTAAACGTAAGTCACTACGACCTATTAGAAATGTCTCTTTCATATACGCTACTTTACATGAAAATTACACGTGGCAGGCATACCAAGAAAGTCTATCACTGTTTATCTTCATTTTCAACCTGTTAGTTGTAACTATCTGTAATTACTTGTAATGGTCAATAGTACTATATGAAATAAACTCCCTAAAATAAAGAATAAAAAATAACTGGCAAATATGCTAATAAAGTTGAATAGTTAGCACTGAAATAGTTTTTTGTGTTATTGATTTGATCAATTTAAAATAATTGTAATATCCACCTTCGCTCCTCGACAAAACATCATCTTTCGGGGCATAGCCGCTTTCGCCGTTTCGCTAGTGATCTATACACTATTGAAGTGACCTGATTTATTTTGTCATGATGTCATGTTCTCATAGTCTTCACGCTATTTATGTTATTGACACGCATGCTATTTCTGTATTTGAATATCAAAGTTTCTATCGCAAACATGGCTAGTAACTCTGGAATATCTCGCCAGAAAGAAGTACTTCGATTAATGAATAGATTTAGGTTGGTTTTATATTGGTAGCTTGACTCCTCATCTGGATAGTTTTGATGAGTTAGAACACACACACACACACACACACACACACACACACACATATATATATATATATATATATATATATACATATATATATATATGTATATATATATATATATATATATATATATATATATATATATATATATATAATATTGATCACTCACTGAGTTGGAATCTTCAATTATTGCGGTAGCTGTGGTGTTTTTTGGTCTCCATTAGTCTACCTGATTTATCATGATGAAAATTGGTGAAAGAGAATTTTTTGGCAATCACATCCATAATATTATCAATACGTCATCAGAAGCCGCTCTATAAATTCGCTTCTTTATTGGAATGGACGATTCACACGGAAACGTTTTCCCTGTATTTATTATCACTTTGCTGATGAATTATAAAAAAATTTTTTTATAGTCGAGCCCTCTATTTTAAGAACCAAAAATAAATTGAGAATTTCTGCGATCAATTATTTTAAAAACCTTAAACAGGGTGACTTGTAAGATCCAATTAATGCCAATATTTGCATCTCCAGAAACAGAGGTATTGCGTGAATTTGAATTTATGAATAATGGTTTGCTTTGCGACAAGAGGATCTCGTACGATCACCTAAAGAGCATACAGGTTTTCGTGTACAGGTTAGAATGTGTTTTGGATATATGTATTGCTAAAACAAACATAGATAATACGAAGGTACTCCTGGTTTTGTTTCCTTTTAGGTCCGTGTCTATGCTGGCTAAAATGATGGAAGAACGTTTCCAATCTGAGGACAGGACGGCGCATGCCCTACAGGATTACGCTTGTGATTGGACTAAGAAACTGGCAGATATCTCATTCTCTGGAAATGGAGGTAATTAAGGAGATTTTTTTGTTGTCCATAATTGTCGGCGTTTTGGTCAAAACTACCTTTTGTGATTGTGAAAATATGACTAATTGTAGCTACTTTAAAGTGCCAGCATATTCTTTTCTAAGGTGAATGGATTATAGCAATTACTGAGAAAAAATATATTCCTAGGATTGAGATCGTGGATGGTGTATATTCTTCTCATTAAATAATTGTTGGTATTCTGCTTCTACTAAGGTGGCACTCTCCAGTTTCGTACTTTGCATAGGGGTTAGATTTTTAAAGAAAAAGAATTACCCAGGTTTTCCTCACTGGCTGTCCTGGCTATTCAAAAAAGACCTTGTATATCTTAGGTATTGTTAAAAGAACTTTGAATTCCCTTTATTTTGGTGTATGATTGATGGGTGAAATTTGGGTTATAGAGTATACAGCTTGGTCTTACATAAGATGTGCACCTCTCAAAAAACTGCTAGCTCCGCGTGGTCATTTTCACTTCCTGGACTTCAAAGGTAAATAATAAAAAAAAGAACCGATAACTTTTTTTACTTTTTAGATATTTTGTAATTCATTCATAGTATTTTCAGAGGCTGGTATTGTCTGCTCTGGCAAAATTCGTTTCCCTATTTTAATAACTGCTGAAAATAGTGCACTTTTGACTATTTTTGGCTGATTTTTCGAGTACTTTGGAGCGGCCATTTTGTCTGCTGTGTGCTTAGATCATGTCCAGTTTCCACAAGTACAATATGTAAAGAAATTTCAGCCACAGTACATGAAAGTAACATAGAGGTATGCCAACATTCTCTCCATTGTGCATGTTGCAAATGCAAAATACTTCATCTTACACCTGTCACTATCTCAGAAGCATGTATTATCTGTAGAGCGCCCCCCAAGTCAGCAAAATTTACCTCAGATGTTTCATTTTAAAAATTAACCTCCTTTACGATGAGCCTAGACCAGACTGTGTACCTTGCAAGTGTCCACTGACAGCGGAAAGCACTCTTGTCATGTGGATAAACTTCCACATCGTGAGACAAAATCAATTTGGTCAAGAAGCATTTTGATGTTAACAAGTTCTTGTCTTGGAATTTCTTAACGAATGCGGTGTATATAAGAAATATGAACCCTTTTGATGATTTTACCTTTATTCGTTTCATCTTTTATATCTCTTTTTAAAAAAAGAAATTACACCATCCTAACCGTTTATCTTTGTTCTTAGAGAAGCATTTGTTTCTTTCTCTCATTTCGAAGGGTTTCTTTTCTTAACAATTAGACAACTTTTTCACCTTTACCCTTTTACTGCGTAAACTTTACTTGGTATTGTATAGCCTGACTTGTGATGATGTGTCATTAAACCCTTAATGTACATACATACGTACATACATACATACATCCTAAAATTAATTTTATCAAATCAAGACAAATTCGACCCTAATGTATTTTATTTTCCCGTTAATTGTGAGGTAAACATGTTAACATCTGCACCGTTGAAGCAGAAACCTTTATATTTCTGCTAACTTTTCTGCAAAATCAACCAAATGTGAAACTTTTGCGTTGATAAAGGTTGTGAGAACATAATTTAAAAACAATATTCAGGTTTAGCAGGAATGCTATACAAGTGTCCACCCTTTTCTACCTGCAGATTTTGATCACGGGTCCATGTACAAAGCAATCACAAGAACTCTGATGGAGCCAATAGAAGATGCGAAAATCAGTAACCTTGTCAAGAATGAGGGACTTGGTGATGATGGACCCGTCGCTTACGTACACAGGTTAGTTTTTAATAAAGAGAGAGATATAGAGAGAGAGCGGGGGGAGTGGTGTGTAAGAGAGGGAGCATTGCGATTCCAGGGCATCCACTTTGTAATACTGGATCACTGTCTAATCCTAGTCTCCATGTCCTTTGTGGTTATGGTGAGAGAGTTCAACATTGCCTATCATTGTAACATTTGAGGTGCAATGAATAGGGTATATATATATATATATATATATATATATATACTATTATGATACATGTTAGATAATTTTAATTCGTACTCTACGGAGATTCGAACCCGGATCCGCAGGTTACAACACCCATCGTAATATATATATATATGTATATTTGAATTCATAGTGGAAATAAATACATGAAAATGGACACGATATTAGGTTATATACCAAAACAGTTATATCCAAGCAATCATTGTTCTTAAAATATCTATCATCACATTTTGATATTCAACAAAAAGGATTTGTTTTCTAATAAAATCTTGTTTTCCCTCTTATCCAATCAGTTGGAAAGAACAGATGGAAAGAAGTGACATTCCAAAGGATACCATCAAGCTCTACTCTACAGCATCAGAGAAACATATATCGACTGAAAATGAAATCAAAAGGGCGATGGAGGTTAGTAGCTGATTTGTTTAATCATACTATTGTCCATCATCAACGAGAAAAATGGTCATTTTACCCTAATTTTTCAAATCAGAAAAATTATATCCGAGGTTTTTGTAAGTATCTATGTATGTCACGTAATGGATTTACTCCAAATACAATATCTTAAGTCCCTCCTAAACTTGCAAATTTGTTTGTAGGACGACATGATGCAAAAGAGATGTCATACTACCTAATCTGGTGACGCCAGATCTGTTGATCTAAATCTGACAAGTTGGAGCACAATTCAATTAAATTATATTTTATTCAATTCAATTCAATTCAATATTTGATTCTTCTTTGCATACAAATGCCTATTGAGCCAATCGATAGAAAGGTGGCCTTAGAAGGATGTGTATAGAATCATTTGTATGTAATGAAAACAGTAATTATAAAAAATTTGCATAGGAGTGGATTGACGAATACAGGTATATGCAAAATACCATAAATAACATCTTAATGATAAACTGCTGTCATAATAACATTATCCTTCTCTATCGATTTGTTTTTAAAGAGCCTCTTACTCTTTCGTTTTTTCTTTTGCTTTATTACAGAAACTCAGCCATTCAATACATGTACAAATTCATCAAATGCCTTTACGTGTATTTCAGTATTATCATCTGAGGAAGTATAAACTTGAAAACGGCCTCCGACAGCTTCGGGCTAACCCCCCTGTACTATCGTCGCTCGCAGAAGCAAGACTTCGGAAGTCCATGTATCGCTACCTCGTAAAATGTAAAGATGCCCAAGAAGAGTACAAGAAGTTACTTACAATGGAGGAGGCGGAAAGAGGAAAATACTTAGCTGTAAGTTCAATAGCCGCAAATAATTCAATAGAAGCATTGTTCTGAAATACCAAAAGTTAGCCCCCTCCCCATACTCATACAGACACACACAATGCAATTTCACGCCATAGCAAATCTCCACGTTTTTTTAAAAAATTAAATACTAGGTCAGTACCCGCGATTCTTTGGTACATAGATAGCGGTGCTCCAATAACTGCATGAAGATTTTTTGCAACAGCAATATCCGTAACCTCACACTCCGAAAAACAACATTGTTACCTGATTGTACATAGAAACACTTGAAAAGCCACAGTCAATAATGATGTATATTAATCTCATTACGAATGTCGATATTTAGCGTTGCAGTGATTGACATGACCTGTTTGTGTTAGACAGAATAGTGGCACAAAAAACGAACTTAGGATATTTGGTAGTATACATTATTTATTATTTGTATTGTTGCTGTTATTGTTATTATTATTATTATTATTATTATACCGATCCGGATAGGCCGCCGTTGTGTCTCCATGCAAGGCGATTATACTCCAATTGCCTCCACTGGATATAATGTCATGTCTTGATGTGCCATAAAATACACCAATTCAAACCATCCCCACTCCCTTCCTAAAAAAAATCCCACCCCAAGACGGTGACTACGGAGTCAGTGCAGTAACAACAATCCTGTTACATAACAATGACTGAAAAGAAACTTTGCTCAAAAATATGGGAAAATGTATATATCTAACCTCTGACTCCCACCCAAGGACACTGGGAGAGCAAGTCAAGAATAATACCTCTAAGGGACACTCCTCTAATACTGATTGCAAAAACGGGCAAAATAACTAGCAAATTTCGTTAATGTTTATGATTTTTTGGTTTGGTGTTTTACGCTATAAAAACTCTTGAAAAATTATATCGTGACGAGGCAAGTAGACAACCATACCTTTGCCCAAGGGCACACCACGGTAGCTGATCCGGGCTAATCCGATGGTAGGAATCGAACTTCTGGTCACGAATCGAACGCCTTAACTACTCATCCATCGTGGCTCTACCTAGATGTGGTAATGGACACATGTTGGGGCACAATATCCCTCACGCTTGTTTCATACAGCGTGGGGATAATTATTCGGTGATTTCGTTAGGTGGAAGTCAGAAGGCTTCAACTTTTATATCGCTCTTTTTTTCATAAATCCCACAACATAAGATCCTACCTAAAGGTTTATGGGTGTTGCTTCCATATGGCTGAAAGCCCACCTAGGCACTGATTTATAAGTCTCTCTGTCTCTTTATCTGTCTGTCTGTCTCTCTCATAAATAAGAGAATTATGCCATAAGATTGATAAGATCCCCAGCTTAAAAGTAACACTTTTGCTTCGAAATATATTTCTAAAATAAATCAACAGATTTATTGCTTCTAATAAGGTGTCCTAATATTTGCAGTGTTTTTTTTTCTTCAAAAATTGTTAGAATATGATAATAACTTTGAACAGCATTGTCTAACACTGTTCAAGCTTTTTTTGCATAATTAGCTGTTTTATTTGTATTTTAATTGAGTCTCCCCCCCCCCCCTCCACATCGGATGAAATTGTGTGCGGATTTTTCAGGCTATGAGGATAGCAGAAAGAAGGTTTGAGAGGTTTGAGAAGGACCGGATGATGCACACAAAAGCTGGCATAGAGAAATTTCTCGATAGTGTGGACAAGCTGGACACGGAAAGGTAGTTATAGTTATTTATTTGCGTTGTTAATTTCATTTACTACTAGGTGTCAAATTAAAGTTCTGTGAAAACTGAATCTTCGAAATTCTGTATATATCTACCATTCTACACACTGTGAAAGATTTACTGAATGTTGCTTCATCCATATGGTGTTCAAATTATTTACTTAAAAATTGATTTTGGTTAACTTTGTGATAATTCGATGTTATCGAAGATTTAATGTATGCATTAAAGTTGTACATTTGCTGCTATACATTCGTTGAATGGAATTTTAAGCAAATTTAAGTGCTCTAATGATTGCATCAACGTCTACGTGATTTTCATTCCCTTTTATGTTCAAGATCTCGCATACCAGTTTGTAGACTTTTACATTTTATATATTTTACAGCTGTTTGTAAATGTAATAAAGATGAACTTCATATTGTTTAATGTTCTCCTTTTCATTTCTTCTGTTATATCATTTATTACCCATCTAGGACATTGTCTCTAATGTTGTCACCTTTCTAAATTATGTTGAATTTATCACCATGTAGCTTTGTACCATTATATTTGCTATATAAACAACAAAAAATCAAATTATTTGCGCTCCACTCAGTGCACAATCAACAAAATGATATGTGGTCTGTGGACTCTATGGTATTTTTGTGCTAAAGGGAAAATATGAGTGATCCAAGGACTCGTGATTATTTTTTGTTTTATAAAACTATGAGCTGTATACTCAAGGGTATCTTTGTTTTATAAAACTATTATTATGTATTCATTTATTCATGTATTTATTGCGCAAAAATATATTAAAAAATTTATTTTATTTTTTTTAAAAGTGGTTTAGGAATGTCTATTTTTATAATACTGGCATTTTGTCGAAAGACATCTCATCGAGAAGAAAAAATGAAATTCACCATTCAAACCTGTCTGTCGATAGATAGAGCGAGTGTATCATGGTATTTTTAGACTGGCCCTCTGTTTCACAATACTTTTCTCACAAGTAAAATCTCTGAAACAAGGGACCAAAAGGTCGATAGTACATATACGCCATCTGGAGAAGTAATGTGTAGATGAGTTCCATTGTCAACATTTGCCTAATCAACAAGATAATAAATAGCTGGTTACAGAAATGAAGATTTAAGTATTGGCAAATTTTCCAAATATATATTTACAGTGTTTCCACCAAAATATTACGACGTAAAAGCAATTTTTGAAAATGTAGAACCATAGAAGGTTATGGTTAGCTTTCTTAATTTTGATGTTCGTTTTGAACACCCTGATACAGCCCATAAACATGGCTACACCTGCAGAGCTTGAGACTCAGAAACATAAGCATGGTAGTACATGTGCCGTTAGACATGGTGAAAACTATTTTGAATATATGTTTGACCTTTGAATAGCATACAGCGCTTGGGGCATATGATAACTAATTGTGAAACCCTACAAAATTAGACGCTGTTGCTGACATATAGTGTACCTACAATCCCTTTTTTCCAAAGCAGTTTAGACAACAAAAACAACATGTCACATAATGTAGTTTCCAATTTGCGCTTTTAAAAACGTATGTCTTTTTTGTATTAAAGAGAATGAAGAGTCTATTCGATTAAATTTTATTTCGCGGTCATTTATTCCTGTTCTTCATCGTTTTGCTCTGTTCCTTTTTTATTCCTATTTCTTGCTTTCTTTTTCTTCTTTCTCTCCTTCCTTCCTGCTTCAAGATCCAATCACCTCGCTGTGCTCCAAGATATTATTGGTTTACTTGACAACATGGACGTTGATGCCGCTACAAGGAAACTTGAGGCACAATACACAAATCGGCGTGAATTTCCTGTCTTTAAGGTACATTTTCGATTTTTATTTGCGGATGACGGAATTTATTGCATAGTTGCAAACAATTGTTTTTGATCAATCGTTCTAGTCATTGATTTGTAATGTGTGAATATTAAATGCGTACAGAAAAAAATTAAATCACATATATTAATCTTCATATGATTATAGGTGTAGGAAACTTCGTTTGCCAGAATAGAGACAAGAAAAAACAAAAACAAAAAACGAATTTCGCCTATGTTTGAAGCATTTGTGCTACTTCAAAATAACATTGATTATAATAAAGCACAGTGAACCATGACTGCTGATGACATCTACAAATTACCAGAAGTTGCTGTTCAATATTGAAGAGGATATTACGAAAAAGATAATTATACAATGTTAAAACAATTGTTTGAGATTATTCTTGAACATATTATTGGAAAAATATAAATAATATAAACAAAAAACTGACCCACCTAAAATAGGAGTTTCATTGTTATATATATATATATATATATATATATATATATATATATATATATATAATTGCAAGATGTACGACAACACCAACAATAATGATGATAAATATCACATGATGAAAGATGATTCACCGTTGTCCTTGAAATACCTTTTGAGGAAACGAAAGAGTGAGGGACTTAAACAATGAGTGAATTTGATTGAAATTGTTTGTTCATTACTAATAATAATAATAATAATAATAACAATAACCACACAAAGGATGACAACGACAACAATGATGATGACAACAATACATTCAAGACTTGCTTGGTACGATGAATCACCAGTTTCCTTCAAATCCCTTTGCAGAAATGAATGAGTGAGAACTTGAGTGAAAAAATCTTTAGTTGTTCTTTCTATCAACTTCAGAGATAAAGGGATCCTTTTATTTTCTTCACATTTTATAATAGAATTTTGATGAGAAGACTCTAAACCAGAAAGATAAGAAAAAGACTTGGCTTAAGAAGTTGAATTTGGGGACCAGAAAGAGAAACCAAACTGGCTTGAGTCCAGAGGTTATCATAAACAGAAAGAGGAACAAACAGGTCATCATGTCCCATGAGAATGACCCCAACCTGGTAAGGGAGTTTACAATATCTGATGACGATTCAGATGATATAAAAGTGATAACAACGCCCAGTGACATAGTAGATGATAATGAAGACAAAGAATCGGATACAGAGATGTAAGTATATAAATTATATCTTTTCCAATTATGTCTATGCTACCATAATAATGGCTTGGTATTTACTTAAGCCATTTGGTTTACATAAAGATATGTATACCTCAGATGTAGAGTGAGATATAAGAAGAATATAGCAAAGGTAGTCAGAACAGGTGACTAAAGTTTAGTCACATAAATAGTCAATTACAACTGGCTCTGTGATTGTTGTACAATGTCACCACCATACATATAATAAGTTTAATGTAAAATTTAAGGGATTACTAGTAAAACTCAACTACAAATAGATCTTTGCATAATAAAAGGATAAATTTGTAACGTGTCGGGGTCAAGGCCAAATAAAATGGATTAGATGGATAGCTCATACCTTTCTTGTTTACTAGATCTCTTCAGTGTATTATACTGCCAACAAATGATGCTTTCATCACAAAAAGTTCTTTTTTAGATTATAATCGCATAAGACAATGCAAATGAATAGTCAACACAACGTATTCTGTTATTTCAGGTCTATATATATTTCTCACACAAATCTGAGTTTTCAAAATCGCGAAATATGAAATTTCCAAATGGGCAGAATGATGTATATAACATAGGTGTGATAATCAAAGCAGGTTAAAATGACAAAAATGATAGCAGTATTAATTAGCAGGTGAAAATCAGCCTCAATGTTAAATTAACCATGATTCACCTAATCCTTACTTCAAATAATCCTAATTCCAAAGCAAATCGGGCACACAAAAATGATTTAGTGGTTACCGAAAATTGTTCATGTAACGAACCGAAGTAGTACAGGGTTTTGTGAGTCAAATCAAGGTTCGGAACCAGACTTGGGTTTATGCTTTGGAGTTAAATGGTAAATATGTTAGATGGACAGTCTGGAACCGGATATCAATAGTGTGTAGCGTCTTGGACCGACACAGTGTGTCGTTTTGAAGCGACATGGTGTGTCGTTGTGTCGTGTCGATTATTTGAACATCCAAATAACACAAAGTGATAAATGTAATTGAATAGGAAATTCGATACTGCCAATCGGAATACTGATTTTTCAATGGATAGCAGACGTCTTTGTTGATGACGACACAGTGAAAGTGTCGTCAGTCAAATCATTATGTGGAAACTTTTATAAATAGTGAAAATAAACGTTGAACAACTTATGAGAATTATTATAATTAGTATTGGTACTGCAGCATGTCTCAATGACACCGTTTATATTGAAAAATGACCAATTAAACACTGTGTTCTCAGCCAATAGTCGGCACACACTCGAACGGTCAGAATCAAGAAATAATATGTTAAACTAATATACCTTTAATAATTTAATGTGTCGGTAGTAACAAGTCTACCATGCCGTTATACTCGAAGAAATTGTAAGAGTCGAGGTTGGATAGAGAGATTTTTGTTTGTTTGGTCTTTAGACCTTCACTGCTACCCAGCTGAAGGAAAACTGCCAGAACGGCAGATATCACCCCTATTTATAGGCTTTGGGAACACACTCGGGAAATTCAACGACACAGTTTTTACGAATATTACCAAACATGGAAGAATTCGGAAAAATATTAACATGAAGTCGAACAGTCCACACGTTAGTAAAAATGGCGCCTGATTTCAACCAGTAAGAATAGCACACATTTCACAATGAATTGTAAGCAGAATAAACATTGAACAAGAACAATTCCAATCACACTGATGAAGAAAAATTATGAAAATTCATGAGTATTACCTTAACCCTGGAGAAAAATGGATACAATTGCTTATTTCTCTCCTCAGAGTAGAAGGTAAGTTAAGATAGTTTACAATACTATCATGTGCAAACTGGGCATCAAAATATTTCCCCAGATGATGAATATTTGAACAAATCATTCATATATGAGATACATATGCAAAAATTACATTTCTTGTATAGAGAATTGATCTTACAAAACTGTTACTACGGTTATTATTAATTGATATTTAAAACAGAGGTACAAACATTCCAACATGCGGGGAATGTAAACCTAAAAGGAGATTGTGTATTATCTCCATGCATAACATAATGATATTTGCAAATGCACTATAAAAAAAAGTAATCTGACAGGTAGGTAGGTTTGTTACAATATATATATATATAATATATATAATGACACAAAAATTGATAACGGAGCAAATACAAAACAATTTCCAAACGTTTCGAGCTAAACAAGCTCTTCATCAGGGGAAAAACAATTTACATCCACAAAACAAACACTAAACATAAAAGTCAAGAGAAATTCTTGACTCCTACATGTTTCAATGATGGGAAAAATAAACAAACAAAGGATAAACAATAGAAAGAAAGAAGACAGAATTAAAAAACTGTCTAAAACGGGTAAATTACAAATCTATGTTATGCTGCAATCAGCCCAACAAAGTTGTGTAAAAAAAATTCAAAGTAGTGTTTATCGTGCCTATCACGGAGAGGACCAAAGTGTTTTCACCCAATTCCAGGCTTGGAACAAAGGACTGACACCATAAGCGGCAAAAAATTAGCGCCTTCGTCAAAATGTGCAAAAGAAATTATATCCCGGTAAAGTTATGCATGGAGGTAATAAGGAAGTATGTCAAGAGCATGGTATAGTGGGATAATGGACAAGAGTTCAAATAATAATAATAATACATATAAAGAGTTACGGAATATTCACTTGGGTAAAAATTGATAAACTGATGCCTGGCTATAGTTTTAATAAGATTGCATTAGGAAATGTAGACTTTTTGATTTAGGCCGAACTCCCCATGATTTTTTAAATTGAAGTATCCAGTATCGTTCAACCTATATGATTAGCTTTGCCTGAAAGGGAAAAAACCCATATAAAAATATTCTTAGTGATAGAATTATGCTTTCTTTTCTTTTTTCTATTTACTCCAAGATTTGAGTTCGATGAAAAAGGACGAGAGATTAAAATGAAGCCTAAACCACATCCCAAAACTTCAGATGTACGTGCACTTGGTAAGCAACAGAAACTAACCAACGTAACCAGTATCAAGGTCAAAGGTTTGTACAGTGTTTCTATATTTTAGGACGTGGGATGTTTTGTGAGGGGAAAATGGCACTTTTATAGCTTTTTAGCCAATGAGACCCGTAAAGTTTTGCTGTAAGTCTGCCTTTACTGTTATAGTAAAGTCATCTTCGATAGTCAAGGGTCGATCCACTTTGTAGTTTAATATAAAGTTATTTCAATAAATCTGAGAAATTTCGTTTTTTAAGCACAAAATACTTTATATGAAAATAAGTGATTGTTGGAAAATAGGTGTAAAAATGAGCACACAACAAATTAAATCTTCTTTATCTTCAGCTGCCCCGACAACAAAACAGTTTGGCCTTCCTAATGCTGTAGAGTCTGACAGCGAGACAGATATGTGGGTCATTCCCACGAGGAACCGCACAATTGAGCTCGACGTCGATAGGGACACCTCACCAGTACCACCCAAGGTAGGCTGTACACCATAGACCTTAAAGCGAGAGAGAGAGAGAGACTTTATTTGTATGGATTGATTACGAGTACTTAATACAGGCCCGAGAACAGAAATTCCGGCCCCTGGGCAGGTCAGTTATGGGCCCCAAAACTAGCTACATTTTTATAAATGAAAAAAACCTGTATACATTTTTGCATATAAAACCTGTAGCAATCTACCATAACTTAGACTCTTGCAAGGAACAAATTTTAATATTTACTGCAAAGAATAATTTGTTTTTTATAACTGAGTTGACGGCGGGCGCCTAGAAATCGCTGGACCCTGGTCAATTGCCCTCCCCCTCCCCTCCTTTCGACGGTCCAGACTTAATATGTTTATATATCACAAGACCCATATCATTGAATGTTTTTATAACTTCATCGCTTTTTTCTCCTTCTACAGCTGACAAAAAAGGCACAGAAACGATTGAACAAGACACAAAAAGGTAATTTATTAAACAAAAGAATAATTAAACAACTGTTATGGAAGCTTTGCAATGATGGATGGGGGCGTTTGTAAGACTGGGAGATGGAGTGAGTGGATGGAACTTTAGTTATTAGGAACAATAGATGAGTGAATAAAAATAGGAGATCTACTTTTACCTAGATTATTTCACAGTGCTTACCGCATTTCATTGAGACATTCTGCAATATCCAGTTACTATTTTTGTGATTTTATCTTACAAATGGTGAACTTATCTTTATACATAATCATCTTACAATAAATTATTAGTTTTATTTATGTCCAGTGATAGAACCTGTGGATGGATCTGACAGTAAAAAGATTAGGAAATTGGCTCATCAATTCACCACGATCATCTTTAATTATACCTTTCTTCGTAATTGTTTCAATTAAATTCATACTCGGTTTCCTCCAGTAAAGTATCCAAGCTATCTCTTTAACATGGAGCATTCTCAACAAATTCGAAAATCGAAATCACGTGATTAAGAAATATAAATTATTTTATCTTCCAATATTATTAGTATTATTATTATTATTTGATTGTGTCAATTGTTTGATTTAATATTCTAAATCATAATCTCAGAGTCAGCAGAGAGCATCAAACCAATAAAAGAATCCAGAAAGGTCAAGGACAAGGGCCAGACAGAAGTCAATGTCGAGAAAAGAAAGGTCAAGGGCAAGATTCAGGAGAAGGTCATTGTCGAGAGTTCTGACTCAGACACTGACACTCACGTACCAGATGCAGCAGAGGTCAGAACCTTAGCCAATGTGAAGGTCATTGCTATCGAAGACTACATTGCACAAAACAGGGATGAGCTCACCTTTAAGGCTGGTAAGTACTACTTACATCTAAGTTTGCTTTTGATTTTATTCCTGATGTAAGGACACTGGACTTGATACCCAAAATGACACGACTACTTTATAGACTAAAGTAAATATGGTAGCAACTGCAGATTAAAATTGCTGCACATACAGATCCTTCATCTGCATAAATCACTCTGAATCGTACATTGTAGTCCCCATGTCGTACCCTTATGTATAAATCGATCTGAAGCATACAGTGAAGTCCTCATGTCATATACATCGGCATAAATGCTCTGAATCGTCCAGTATGGTCTCCATGTTGTATACATCTTCATAAATCACTCTGAATTGTACAGTATAGTCTCCAATTCGTATACATCATTACTGGAAAATGTGTGGCATATGCAACCCATCACTTGCATATTAGCGTCCCTCTTTCTACGAAAGAAAAAAGCTCTGATTAGTTGAGTTGTAGAACCCAGGACCGCATAGGTGTGTGCTACCATCGCTCTATCCAGACACTAGCTTCATATCTGTAAAGAAGAGCATCTGTTACGGATTTATGGTAGAACACAAAACAAAAGTCAGAACTGCATGCCAGAACATACTACTGGATACAGTGTTGTTGATAATGAGCCGGTTTCGGCGAAAAGAAAAGAGAAAAAGGAAAAGGCACAGAATGATATACACTGTAATATCGAGTCGCCCTCATGATCTGCCAATGCAGTCTACTTAGTTTTTTCAATAGTTAAACTATTTTTGTGTGTAAGAAAAGCATTACGAGAGCAAATTCTTAAAAGAAGCTCAGTGTGACACAGAAATTTAATTATATACACTGTAAGATCAAATCGCCCCCACGATTTCCAAGGTAATAATTTTGTATTGCTATTCCCCAATACAAATATAAATCGCTTAACAAACTTGCGACGCGCTATGGTTGTAAATCTAATTTGATCAAGCACAACAGGAAATCAGCTGGTGTTGATAATTTGAAAATGCAGTTTAATCGAGGTTTTTTTTAACATGTTTGGATGATGAGAGAGACAACAATGGGATACTTATTTGCCATGGAGAACAACATACTATTTTTGTATGAATATTCGTCTCTGTGAAAAGCGACTTGATACATTCTCCTTAAAGGTCGCAATTATTGTATCAAGTGGATAGCAAGACACGGCTAATCACATTCTTGTGTTCCATGCAGTGATGACATTGTCGTCAATATATTTTAGAACTGGTGTTTTTCAGAATCTTATTATGGGGAAGAGGAGTAAATATCATGTTGCTGTTTACAAGGAAGACAATATTGGGTGGAACCCTTCTGTGCATAGAAAAGCCATCATTTTGTGTTCTTTTTTATTTATAGGTCAGAAAATGAAGCAGAAGATTCCTGCTAATTCCGATGGCATGGCATATGGATGGATCCGGAAGGGGAAGCTGAGAAGGAAGATTTACGGGTATTACCCAGCCAACTTGATCAAACTCAAACCAAAGAAGGAAAAGACTGGCATTCGTGGTCTACTGTCTAAGACAAGAGGAATTATGAAATTCGCTTCTTAATTGTTGTATATGATAGATTTCGACTTACCTATACTTACTCGTACCGTATCAAACATTTATGTATGATAGCTTTCTACATTCACATACTTATTATTACCATATCTAAGATTTGCATATAATACATTTCTACTTGCCCATATTTACTCGTGCCATATAGAACATGTATCCATGAT
Source organism: Margaritifera margaritifera (assembly GCA_029931535.1). NCBI lineage: Eukaryota > Metazoa > Mollusca > Bivalvia > Unionida > Margaritiferidae > Margaritifera > Margaritifera margaritifera. The sequence continues at coordinate 2,492,860 of JAQPZY010001521.1, read as the reverse complement.
AGATTTCCATCTAGCCATAATTACTCGCACCGTATCATACATTTGTGCAAGATTGATTGCTTTTCGATCCATATACAACTTTCATGCATGAAAAATATCTCTCTAGCACTAGTTACTCGTACCATAAGAAACATTTGTGCATGATAGATTTCTACCTAACCATAGTTCCACGTATCATCTTGACCATTTGTACATGATAGATCTTTGTTATACTTACTCGAACCATATCGAACATTTGACCATGATATATTTCGACCTAGTCCAATAACTTGGACCCAAAACCTGTATCGGTATGTTAATCACTTGAGGTCTGATCTCATCTATTCTTAAAACATTGCAATTATTGCAGACAGATTTGTCCGCAACATATCAGTGCGCATAGCGGCTGTTTCTAGACACTTACCGAAATTTCTCGCTGCTCTTGACTTACGGAAGGTTGCAGTGGCCTTTCAGCCATCTGTACAGCATATTTCCGTATCAAGTCCGATGTTTGACGACTTGTAAATCCATGTGGAATCACTTAATCCTACTTCCTGTTGCCATGCAGAATTACCTGGATACATCAGCAGATAATCGGCTGTTCCATAAATATTGAGCGATATATCAGATGCGACTTCACTCATTCAAAATGATTGTTTTCGTCATGTGACTCGAAAATCTGTCGATTGGTCACATGACTATCAAGTAATGAATGCCTCGTCATATGACTATTATCATGGTTCAACAAAGCGCCAGATTACAAAATGGATGGATTAATTGACAGTGTTCAAAACAATTTGGGTTACAATGTAAAATTAATCCATCCGGTTTGTAATTTGGCTCCTTATTGAACCGTGTTGATAGTTACACAAGGAGATATTTATCACATGACAGTCACACCCGCATGACAGATCCACGGTCACTCGATTCACCTGATGAAAACTATCAATATATTTTCACTGATTGAAAGTATTTTGGTTGTTTTCGTCATGTGCCTCGAGTGTCCGTGGATTTGTAATGTGACTGTCACGTGATAAATATATCATCATGTGGCTATTATCACTGTTCAACAACGCGCCAAATTGCAAAATGGCCGGATTAGTTTTACATTATAACCCAAATTGCTACGAACACTGTCAGTTGATCCGTTCATTTTGTAATTTGGCTCGTTATTTAACAGTGATAATAGTCACATGAGGATATATTTATGACTTGTTAGTCAAGTGACAATCCACGCAAACTCAAGTCACATGACGAAAACAACCGAAATATTTTCGAATCAGCGAAAGTCACATCTGATTGGTCGCTCAATATTGATGGAACAGCGGATTATCCACTGATGTCGCCATGTAATCTGAAATGGCGATAGGCACTAGGGTTGTGATTCCACGTGGATTCACAAATTGTCAAACATCGGATTTGATACAGAGATGTCCCGTACAGATCGTCGAAGGCCTCTTCAACTGACCGTAACTCAAGTGCCGCAAGAAATGCAGGAAAGTGTCTAAAAACAGTCGATATGTGCACTGGTGTTGTGTGGAGAAATTTGTCAGCAATAACTGCAATGTGTCATGAATAGGTGAGATCAGATGCTAAATGACCAACATACCAATACTGCAATAATGGTTTGAGTGCTGATTTATCAGACTAATGCAGCACCTGCTTGATTAACATGCCGTCAGAAATGCTTACTTGACAGGTATATGCTTAGCCCTGTCTATTAAATGTGGCTATATATATATATATATATATATATATATATATATATATATATATATATATATATATATGAGCAATTAAAATATAGATGATCCAGACGGAAACTTTTTAATCAAAGTCTCAGAATTCGGAAATTTCACATGTAGCTATGTGAGACAAATATAATTTTGATGTCTGTAGTCATCTTTGGGTTAGGTCCGTAAACTCTTTTTTCATAAAGGCTTGGCAAACTAGGTCCACTTTTGGATCAAACAGACTATATATAAAATATATATAAAGATGTACTTCTTTGTGTTGAGAGAGAAAGAGAGAGAGAGAAGTTTAGTAACACTTTATAGTTTTTTTTGTCGAGAAATAAACAACTAACAGATTTTATGTTTGTTTTGTTTCTCAAGTCACTTTATTGAATTCGAGCATTACCACCGTATCATTCAGATCTGGATTGTTTCTTTTGAGCTGCATTGCTAAGCCATCTTGAATTCTTTATTCGAAACGGCGGAATTATCATCACAGACGGATTCATGGTTTTGCGAATCTGGTTTAGATTTCTGAAACTTATTGTAAACAAACTCGTCGCTTTCAAAAGGTGGCTTTAGTTCTGCTTTAGGTCTCCATCAGTGCATACATGTAAGGCACTTGCATGATTTTCGTGCTGACCCACAAAACTGTTCTAAATTTGTCAGATTTGGGACGGAGCAATAACAGTATTGAAATCTATTCATGAAATAAAAGAATTAAGAACGACAAATAAAATCAGCTCTGAAACGAGTTTTAAGAACCTGTCAAACAAATAGACGTGGAATGGACCATTCTGAAACTAAAACAATAATATAACCATTGTGCAATGATATCATCCAGGGACGGTAGTATCGAGTTTGCAAAACCAAACAACCAATAGGAACAATGTTTCTATCCATCTTCGACATGGCTGTAAATATGGCGGATGACGCAATGCCCAGATGCCTTGTTGACAGTAGTTATGTGAGAATAGTTAGACTGTATCATTTATTTGTCCTCGCTTTTTAAAACTGAGAATAAAGGAAAAGTCACAGATCATACCATCAGTGTCCAAAACTACTTTTAATCCGGTGCTTACAGGGTCACAATAGACGCAGCCGTTTTTATTTGGTATTTTCGTTAGGTATAAAACGCCAAACGACTCAAGTCACTTAGAGAATCTCGAAAGTTGAAAATTCATTGGCTGACTAAAATGATCATCTGAATATAACCCTTTACATATTTCTTCAGATCGCGTAATATCAGTAGAGAGAGACATTTTGAAGATGCCATCTCAATTATGTTACAGAAAATCACAAATAACAAACATCGTCTGGCGAAGAAAAGAAATCAGGTGACACATTTCTTGGAAGAGATCTAATTTCCAAGTGAGGCATGTATCACTATCTTCAGGTCCAGCATGGAGATCAAAGACTCTTAAGATTGTGTTTGAACTGGAGAATTTGTGTTAACGAGTCACAAAGTACTTTACTTTTGAAAGGTCAGCATGGAGATCAAAGACTCTTAAGATTGTGTTTGAACTGGAGAATTTGTGTTAACGAGTCACAAAGTACTTTACTTTTGAAAGGTAGTTTTTTGATTTTCTGAAAGTGGTACCTCCATTACATTATAGTAATTGCTAGCAGATAACAATATTTAATAAAACTGCCACTAAAATAAACTCCAGCAAAAGAAAATAGTCCAAAACAATGACATTAAATTTCAAATTGATCTTTTAAACATGCAGTTGTAAAGTCGAAGTCACTCACCTGTACCATCAGTGACTACTATGTTTTGAATAAAGTATGGAAATTAAACTTAACTAACTTGAAAATACTAACAAAAAAGCTAAATCAGTTACTTATCTCTGGATATAAAATGTACTACACCTTTACACAACGTATACATAGTCATGCTCTTTGACAGCCATATCTTTTCGAGGACGATGATAAATTGCTGCTGCTGCTGCTGATTATTATTATTATTATTAATATTATTTTTATACCGTTTTCCAGTTGTAAAGCAGATACAACCCTGAAGGAGGTTATTTAATATACTCTATAACTTTGTTTCACACTGAAATCGTTAGGATAATTAAAGAAACTTGCATTTTTAGTAACATCACTTTTTAGTGATGTCATATGGAATGGTTACCGATTAGATAGGAAACTTACAAGGCGAGAGAAAACTTACAGGGCGAGAATAAACTTACAGGGCGAGGTACCAGCTAGGCACGTAAGGTATTTACCCTACCTATAGTAAGACATTTAACTAAAGTATACTTCAGCAGGGTTGAATAGGTATAGTCATCCAGATTTTGAGAGGGTAAAACATACTTGACTAAATTACTACGATATTACAAACCTTAACATCACTAGAGCCCAATCAATTTGAGAAAGTACAAGTAAATACATTTCAATGTCGGTCATAACTAGTGGCAGATGCGATATTTCCTGTACAATAGACGATTTCCTTTTGCACGTCATTATGGGGAATTTTCAGGGCACCGTAGTGGGCAAAATTAGTACAATGTTATACGTTAACTAGCTGACCCATTATATCAATGAAAAGTCTTTAAAAAGATTCTCTGTTACCCAGACCTAATTAGCAAGATAATATCATAGGCTGGTAACTAGTAAATCCGTGTCTCTCGATTTGTTAGTCAGTGACGCTATTTGCACAAGAGGTACGTCATTTACATAATAAATAGTTGGAAACTTTCACCTGAACTGCATTGACTGATTGATAGACTGACATCGGGAAAACAGTATGGAGATTCCGTACTTTCGCTAAAGATGGAGGATGATAGTTGGTGATCTGCTGTGTCACGTGCACCGGAAGTGTGACGCAATTGTCCGCTAATTTCAATGATAACATAATATCAGTCATACCCATAATCCGATGCCAAAAAAAATCGTACAAAAATTTAAACAATAGGTTATAATTAAAACTGCCAACGGCCTCGAATTCAAGTGTGGCCTTGCGTACTGTGCTGGCAGGCCGGAGCCTACTGAGGTGTCAGTTGGTAGATTTAGAAAGAAGTGTGTAACAAGATGCATATGTACTGGTGTCAGACAACAAACTGTGCCCTCAAAGTGACCCCCCCCCGCCCCCTCCCCCCCCCAAAAAAAAAAAAAAATAATTGCTCTCCAAGAACAACTCAATCTCCTCCTTTGGGGGAAATACTACCCTATAGCTAGTGTTCTCCAGGGGAAGAAAACTGATCCAGAGCAACATTATGTTACAACGTAGATAAATTTCCCAAGCACCCACATCCCACCCCCCCCTCCCACCCCACCCCTTTTCCTCCCGGAATAAAATGGCCCACAGAGAAAATTTCTACCCTAAAATTCTGATCTTTAGAGTGATTTTCTCCCGTGGAAAATCTACCTCAGGGTACATGAATCCAAATGTTCACTCCATCACTCCTCAACACTGCGATTCACGTAAGGGGGAAAATAAAAACGTTCAGGAAACTTTACAATCTAATTATTTCAACAGGTGAGTGAGAAGCCTGTTTATTTTACTTTTATTGTGCGTCACTTCAGACAATTTCTAACATAAAGCTGAACATAAAATAGTTTAGACGGGGTTGGGAGGGGGCTGGGGTGGGTGGGTGGTTGGGTATGGCTTGATCAGAATAATTTGCTTAACTTGAATAATCTGAGTTTGTATAACATAAATGAGGCACTATTCGAGGATGAGCCGGAGAAAAGACTGTATTCAAAAAGTAGGAAGGGTATTAAATCTCGCTCCGATTAATTGTGTGTGCGTCTGTGTGTGGTGCCTTCCAGCCTATGACCCAGATGATGGAGCAATTATTACAAGACAAAATAATACAATAGATTCAAGATTGGTACAATATGTCCTCAGTTGTATTTCTGTACTTCATACTGTACAAAATGAGAACCTGCGAAAACTAGAGCAATTACGACAACACGATAGAGGTCTTCAGTTGGCAGCGTGTGTGTGTGTGTGTGTGTGTGTGTGTGTGTGTGTGTGTGTGTGTGTGTGATAATTTATGTCTAAATAGTTTGCGACTTACTTTCTATTATAAATACAGAAAGATTTTGCAAGGTAACACACGAGAAACAATTACCAAAATAAGCGTGAGATTTTTAAGCTAGAAATCTGATCGTACATTGGCTTATATAGTATACGAGAGTTACACTGTTCACGCGTTAAAATTACTGTAGCGAGAGACATACGGTTGGTATTAGAAGAAAAAAATCTCTACACTATCCTTATTAACAATACATTTTGGACATCGATTTTATCAAGCCGACGATCTGTAAAACTTCTGCCAGATGTAAATATGGATGCTTTCAACGCCATATCAATAACAGCTAATGATATTTTATGTATCATTTGACTTTCTTAGAACAAACCTTTTTCTTAACCCTGACGAATAGTGTATCGTGTAGCATGACCAAATTTCCATTTTAATAACCAAGTTATGGTATATAAAATGCTATGAAGCAAGTAATCTAAAGAGCCAGGTGTTATTATAAATTTGAACAATATATTGGAGATATCTTGTCATATTTCTTATACCTTTTTGGCTTGCTGCCAAAAAAAAACTTTACCTGATCTTGACATGTCGCACTCTTGTGGCATAACAAATCAACATGCCCTTGTTAATAAGAAATCATTGTGCACAAAAACAGTGCCTCATGCAAATAAAAACGATTGTAACACTGAATATGTAATATTTGATCATGTTTTCTATATCATTTAGATCTCTGCGAACACAACTTTCCTTGACCCTGATAAATCACACCCATGTAGTTTTACCAACTGTCTCAAAAGATTTCAAATTAGATAGCAATCACCAATACTCCATCTATTGGAAAGCATGGGTCATCTTCATGCGAGTACAAAGCATCTGTGACGACAGTGAAAGACATTACTTGGAAATCCGATAGGCAACAATCTAGCAGACGACAAATGTGTTAGTTATTTCACTTTGAATCAATATTGGCGCAATATTAGAAGGGGCAAATAATCATAATGCAAAACAGGACCAACAGCTTTTATCGATTTATATTATGTAAACATATCATTAATTACGCAGTTTGTTTGTATATTTTAATGTCATGAACTATGATGAAAATATTACGACATATTGCCGTCGGTAACATTAAACAGCATGTTGTCACATTTGTTACTTGATGTGACTTTTTAAAATTATATTTGCTTTAACAAAGAAACAGGCAACAACAGTTGCACTGTTTACTATACAACATGGTACGGAGTATTTCAGCTAGCAGAAAAAATGTATAGAAATTATACGATGACGTCGCAAGCTAGTACCTATGCCATAATGTGATTTCTAGTTTGCATAGTGCTTTAAACACATGAGCAGTAATGTGGGGCGATGTGAGGTCAAAGGTGAACATGGTTGAACTGTTATCGGGTCAAACGGGAATTCAACATTACGCCTTGAAAAATCTATAGATTCAAACGGAAAATGTAATGTTAAAAAACGTCAGTAGGTGGGTTGGTATGGGTCAAACGGGAATTGCAATGTTAAAAACAACACCAACTATCCAATACGCAGTTTAGAGTGACGATAACCCAGTCATTTGCTATCCAAAACTTAGTTATCTACCGTCCAACCCTTAGTTATCTACTATCCAACTCCACACACATACTATCCAACGCGCCGTATGTAAAGACGAATACCCCACGTATCCTATCCAACACACCATGTGTCGGTACCAATGTCCAGTTATTTATTATCATATACATAGTTATCTACTATACAACATCTAGTTATCTATTATCCAGTACCTAGTTTTCTACTAACACCCACACATACTATCCAATTATCCAATACGCCGTGTGCAGTGACCAAAACCCCACATATAGTATGTAACACGCCGTCTGTAGTTACCAACACACCGTGTGTAGTGACCAGTACTCACACATACTATTCAAGACGCCGTGCGTAGTGGTCAGTATCCAGTCATTTACTATTCAACACATAGTTATCTACTATCCATTACCTACTTATTTATTATCCAACACCTAGTTATCTACTATCTCACACCACACACCTACTATCCAACTCGCCGTCTAGTGATCAATACCCCACAAATACTATCCAACACACCGTGTGTAGTAACCAAAACTCAACACTTACTATCCAACACGCCATGTGTAGTGATCAATACCCAACACTTACTATCCAACACGATGTTGGAGTGACCGATGCCTCACACTTACTAACCACCTAGTGATCTACTATCCAGCACCTAGTCACCTACTAACCAGAACCTAGTTATCTACTAACCAATATGCCGTTAGAATGACCAAAGCCCAGGGATCTACTAACCAATGCGCCGTTGGAGTGACCAACACCCAGTTATCTTCTGACTAATACCTAGGGATCTACTGACTCGCACCCATACCTACTGATCTGCACCAACACCTACTTGTCAACACGGTGTCTGATTGACCAGCACCACACCTACTGACCAGTGTCCATACCTACTGACCAACACCCACACATGCTAACTAATACACGTTGTTACCAGCCAGCACCCACGCCTACTAACCATCATCCACACCTACAAACAAATGTGTTAGTGTAGGATGTAAAGTTAGGGAAATGTAACGATGATAAACACCACATTTTAGACAGACAATCACTCAATATTTGCCCTTTTACAGATCAAACAGAGGAAGGGAAGTCCCTTGGACAGAATGCTACCTAGTGGCTACATACATATATTCGAGATTTATATATAAAGCATTATCTACACCTCAGAGTATGTTGGCGGTGTCGGTAAATTTGCTTATATTGTACTGATGCTATAAATTAGCAGAAACTGAAACAAATCCGGAAACAAATGTCAACAGTATGGCTAAGATTAAAAGTAGTACTAAACTTGAAAAACTAATACGGACTTTAGTGGAGACCGAAACAAATCCGGAACAAAGCTAGACTAAAGGTAGTACTAAAATTACGAAACTAATACGGACTTTATGCGGAGACTAAATATATCGAATTTAGCAAAGACTAAAAAATGTCTTGACAAATTAAAAACTTACCACCCCAACAAAAAAAAATTTAAAAAAATAAAACAACGAAAATGGTAGGAACACACACACACACACACAAAGGGTAGGATGTAAAAGAAGGTGGAAAATATAGATGCTAAACTCCTTTTAAACAGAACTAAATCCCCCTACTTCCCCAATTCCCCTATAATTTCCCAACCATCCCCTGATAAACAAAACTACAACTACTACCATCCTTATAATTCCTAGAACTCTAGCACAAACATACTTTTATAATATCATACATAGAATGGAAGAAGAGAAAGAAGAGAAAAGAGTATAAGTACTTACACACATTCACACACCTAACCTTCTATAGACATTAAACAGGATGGAGAAAAGAACAAACACACATTGAATGACAGGCATTGGCTTACTTTTACAATCCAAGAATTGTGTTGAAACATATTCAACATTAACATTAATGATGTATGGAGCCAAGTGGGGATTACAATTTGCAATACTGTTTTTTTTTTTTGTTTTTTGTTTTTTTTTTTTTGTTTTTGTCGTCCTAGATTTAATACTCTTACTAAATGGCTACCTACTGTCGCTTAATAAGCAGTGGCAGAAAGTTCAATGAAATGTTACCTATGCGATATTGATGAAAGAGTGTTAGGTTTGTCACACTGTCAAACTAGATCAGAATATGGCGTGATGCTAAGATTTCTGGTACAGTAAGGTTCTAACATTTTATGTTCGAGTTTGAAAACAGCAAAACATAAGTACATCGAAGCTGTGCGTCGCACATGGAGTGGCTGTACTTGTTAAGAAAATATTTATTGTTTTTGTCAACAAAGTGTGTTTGAGTTTGTTACCAATAATAAATAAATAACATTACAAAAAATAAAAAACAAAATCAAGGCATAGATGCACTTACAGTTTTTGGTATATTGTCTTGAATACAAATCACAACGAAATTTCAAAACACATCACGAAAGTCTATTTTATTTTTTCTTCTTTTTTACTGTCTTTCCTTTTTGAATTTCTTCACTTGATTGAGTCCTTCCTCGGTTTCTTATGCCTGTCGCGCCTTTTTGAATTTCTTTGTTGGAATGGGTTCTTCTTCTGTTTCTTCTGAACGCTCCCCCTTGTGCTCTTTTTATTGGGACACTCTGAAGACCAATGTCTTTTCATGACAATGATAACATATATCTTTACATTTGTCTCTCTTTTCTCCTGTGTTGGAGTTTCTTTTCTTTGACGTTGTGAACATTCTGAAGCCTAGTGTCCTTTCTCTTGACAGACATAGCAGGTGTCTTGATTTTTATCTCGAGAGGAGTAGTCAAAGTCTTGTTGGAAGTTTACTTTCAAATGACTCTCTGTAATACTCTAACGAGAAGTGTGATCTGATCTGTTGTGGCTATTCTATATTCAAAGATGGAAACGGCACGAGTGTACTCTCTTAGGTAGAGGGGCGCTCTCTTAATATAGTGTGAGAGAGGTAACCTCGTCAAATCAAATTTGAATCAACATGCAACGATCACACCTTTCCATCGAGAAACCAGAAGCCAAGCGATGGCGACGTTCTTTGTCGCCTCATACCCTGAGCGAAGTATTGGCAGATGTTCAGGCTAGCGATTTTGAAGAAGACATGATCGATCCTGACCCAACACCATCTACCTCCACTAGACTGAGACTGTCAAGATCAACCAAGAAATAAAGTCGTTCGGAGCTCCTGAAGTTAATTTTCACACTCGCTATCCAGAAAGTGACTTCCGGAAAATGTAGAATGACTGCCTAGAGTCACGCAGTCAAAGTTCAAAAGCTGAAATCTCAAGTTTTAGCAGATAAAGCCGTTATCTTCATTATGGATTTATTGGAGTAAATGTTAGAGTAATTGAAACGACAATGCCTAGCTAAAGATCAAGATCGTTTGAGACTATTCATCACTCACGTCAGTCTGGTGTGTGGATCGAGTTTAGTTCAACTGCAGAATTAACTTTTTCCAAAATCTTGGACAAAATTCAACACGTCAAACAATCGAATCATGCGTTTGACATGAGCGATGGAAAGACATTTTTCGTATGAGACACGTTTCGTTTCACCTCCAAAAAGTGGCGGACGATGCAAAGTTTTATCAATGGATCAATTTCCCAGTACCAACAACGTATCGTCCAGATTAACAACGATCTGACGAGTTTGACAATGTCATTATTACTGCCAATACCCGTTTAAAATTGCGTTCCGTCTTGGAACCTTTAGGAGATTGAGTCCTCTACTTTGACAATGATAATTGCATGTACATCGATCGCCCTCGAGGCTATCACCCACACATCGAAGACGAACATTTAGGAGCTTGCAATGACGAACATCCCGACAACACTACTTTGAGTTTGGCCACCGGCGAACCTAAATATTACAGCTACCAGAAAGAACACAAGCAAGGCTAATTTCATACCAAATGCAAAGTGAAAGAACTGACAGTAAACTATCGTTCGAGTCTAAACTTTATCGTCTTCAAAGAAGCATTAAAGTCAGGTAAAGATCAAGAATTTCGCTTCAAAACGGTGGATGCTCATAAAATTATACGTTTGTCAGATCACCAAATCGCCAGTTGACCATTGTAAAAAGTGTATCAAATCGTCTACCAGAAACGAGAGCGACTGTCCGATCACAATACGGCATGGTACGGATACATCTATTTCCAGTATTAAAACGGAGACAGTTCCAAGACAGAATAATCATTTTAAGAATGATGAATTCGACACAGAAACCACGGAATGGACCCAGTAACTTAAAGTTCAATGAAGTCGAGTACAATCTTGTGCCGTGCAACATGAGTGATGCTGTACCCTGCGACATGAGCGATGCAGCGCGACCTTTCGGCTCAACTATCCAAAAGGGATGCCGTTCGTGTGCCTATCTGTGGATGTCATCCACGCAGTCACAAACCACAAGCTAATCAAGAACTACAAAATCTAAAAGAATACAAGTTTCCCGTTGCTTTGCCTGGCTATGAACATTTTGAAAGTCGATTCCTAACGTTCAAAGGGAAATGATCCATATATATATATATATATATATATATATATATATATATATATATAAGGATTCAGTCTCAAATCTTTAACCAGAGCAGGATTTGTCTGCTTGGGAGAGGGAGATAAAGTACCGTGTTTCAGTTGTAGTGTGAAACTTCACGAATGGGAGTATAAAGATTCAGCTTACCTTGAACATACCAGATGGTCTCTGTGCTCTCGCTACCTTCTCTAGGTCAATCTAGATTATGATCCACGAGGATACTTTAGAAAAAAGGATCTGTAGTTTACCCCCTGTGCTTAGAGAACGCATTTAAAAAGAGTTTGTCATGATTCAAGTGAAACGCAAAGAACCATTTGACTATTTATTCTGGGATATTATTATGAACAAAATGTATCTGAACGCTGTAAAAAGACATAGATTGAACCAGCCTGAGGATAGAAAGTAGTTTATTTTAAATGTTCTGTGACAATACTTGTCTGCGAAGACATTATAAGATTTGCCATGCCACAACTTCTGTCATCAGTGTTACACCAAATTCCATGGAAGAATGCCAATAACACCGTTCAAGACTTAGTGAATTAACAAGTACTGTTAAAAGAACTGATTCCTCGAGAAGATACGCTTCCTTTGAATTTTGAACGACGTGTCGTGTGTGTGTAAGTGACTACATTTCTTGGAGTTCGTTTACCGGCAGATTCTTTTCTGAAAAATGTATGAACAATAAATGCAAAGACATGACCACCAAACCTTTTACTGCTCACGAAAAACTCATTGTCGTATTTCATTTCTCTTCACACTTACCAAGAAGTCTGTATAGCAAGTTGGATACACCATCAAATTTAAGTCTGGAAGGATTAAGTGACTAGAAGGGTCTTGGATTCGATGTTTGGAAACAAGAGGTGGCTGACTATCGGAAAGACATTGTGAGTGACTGCCGAAAGAAAAAAAGAAAGAAAAATATGAACTTAGTTTTTTTTTTACATGTGAGTATTTTTCTTGTTACTCTATGAAAAATTAAATGTATTAAATGTCTTGTTTCATTTATGAATATTAGAATTTCAAACACAACTTAAGATACTTAAGATTTATGACCTCCATTTTCAAAATGATTGACGAAAGATCAGATCGTCCAAAATTGGAATCACTGTATCTTTGCCGTCCCTTTAACATTTTTATTGCTGGCCCATGTGGTACGGGCAAAACCTAATTTGTCAAACCTGTGATCGAATACAAATCACTTTTGTATGATCATCTTCCACAACATATCATGTGGTGTTACAAAGAGTGCCAATCCGCTTACACGTTAGTAAAAGAAAGTCAAGGAGAATCCATTTTCGGTTGTATAAGGAATTCCTCGAGAAGACGATGGGATCGAGTCTGACTATCAGTAATTGTATTGGTTATCATCTACCTAATCCTTTGTTGAAACATACCGATAGTAACAAGAACGATAGCCTGACCAACGCCAGCAACAACTCTTCCAATCGCAACAGCAATTTTCTGGAACCCTCCTTGGAAAATCATTCTTTGACATCGAGTGACTCCTCGCAGACCAGAACCATCGAACAATGAATAATCATTTTCATTTAACATTAGCAAGTGACAGTTCTATATATTTTGACAGTTAAATATTAGTACAAAAGGAGATCATCTTTGACCACCTCAGCCCCTATTAATGTGCGGAAAAAAGCCAAGAACATACATCTGGATGCGTCTGTTTTGTGGAAACCTGAAAATTACAACGACACAGTTTTGAGTGCGGATGATGATCCTCACAATGTTGGATTTAACGACCGTCAGACAATGACGTAGTTTAGAAATTATGGTTATTTACACTTGGACATGTTGCAAGACAAGTATTTGTTAAATGGTGTGGATATACGTTTGAGACTGAAACGAATTAGTACCGTGTTCCATTTGAAGGCTGATGATAACGAGTACAAAACTGTCATCGAAGACGCCAGACTCTACGTACGATGTGTGGAAATCTTACCCAAAGTGGGAAACGACACCAGTCAATCTCTGAGCAGAACGACAGCCAAGTATCCTCTACAACGAGTGGAAGTTAAAACCTTCAACATTGCCTCTGGGTTCCGATCCAACATCGAAGATCATTTTTTCCAAGGTCAACTGCCTAAATGTTTGTATATTGGCATCGTCAGCAACGCTGCTCGCAACGGAACTATTGATCAAAATCCTTTCTGGTTCCAACTTTTCAAAGTGTCCAAGATAGATGTCACCCGAGAGAGCCAAATGTTGTGTACCAGACACTTTGAACAACACTTTGCCTGGAAAAATTACTTGAGATCTTATTTGACTCTGTTTGAATCCACAGGACAATTATGAACCAACAGTACCTTGACATTTCGTACGGTGATTATATAGGAGGATATGGTTTGTGGGGATTTGATTTCACTCCAGATCAAGGCAGAGAAGAGGGACATTTCCATCTTATAAAATCAATTCAACTCCATGTCGAACTTTAGTTTACACTAGGCCTCCTGAACACAGTGAACGACATCTTGCATGCAGAATTTGATAATATTCTGGAAATCAACAGTTTGAGAGAAGTGATTGTAGACTATTGAAACACAGAATACAAGCACATCGAGATAGGCGAAGATGATGTTTTCTATTCAGAACAGCTGACACGAGTCACAAGTGAACAGAGAAAGACACAGTCATGATGTCACAATTGCCAGAACAAGAATAATGCTTAGTCTTCTGTTTGCTCGCCACTTGGCTGAAAAAATCAAACTCCTAACCAGGGAACATTGTTGTGGTTGTCAAATCGATCATCCTAGTCAAGTGCAAACGACAAATGTTTAATGATGTGTCAAGAAGAAGCATGGACCCTAATTTCAGATAATATTTTGAAAGAGTGATATAAAAACTTGAATAACCATTCCCTAACTTTATTGGCTTCATTGGAAACGAAACGCATCGAAGCTCTCTTGCAACGGAGTACGTAGACTTCCCTCTCATCGATGTACTTAACATATCTTTTTTAAGAAAAATTAAAGTGTACTCGTAACTTATCATTACCTGTGAAGATGAATATCTGGAACTTCATTACTTTCTGACTCACTGTTTGTACACAGGTTCTTGCAATCTAGTGGTGTGTGCCAAAGGTGAACTTCCTCATCGAAAACCTAAAGACGTTAGAGCTTACGTCATCAACACAGACGACAGTCATCGCCCAGGAGCCAATTGCATTACCGTGTTCTTTCTCAATGACCCCTGGTTGAAATATTTTGATTCCTATGGATTATCTCCTCTGGAAGACGATATCATAGACTTTATGACAAGAAATGATGTGTCCACTCAATTCAATAATGTGAGATTACAAAAATCGGATTCTATAGTGCGTTGACAATATTGTGTGTATTTTGTTCATCGAAGCAGTCTTAGATTCCCATTAGAACATTTACTGACTTGTTTTGAAAGTGATTTTTGTATAAACGATGAAAAAATAGAAAAGGGGTTTTGTGAATATTGTGGCTATATATTTTCTTTAGCACAGAAACGTAGTGTGCACTGATGGCAACATAACACTGTATTAGATTACTGGAAGTCTAGTCTTACTCCACAACGTTGTCGACCTTGTAAATACGTTCATGTTTAACATTTATCAATAGTACATGAAGAGGAAGGGGCTAGTCCTAATCATCCCTCTTCATGGGTTTATTATTGTTTGAGTTAGCGGAGATATTTAAAAAAATGTTGATTTAAAAAAAACTGATGTTAGCTATTTTTTTTTACCAAAACAATTATTTTGATATGCTCTTTCACATTCTCTCTGTCAGTCTTTGAATTTATCTAAGAGCATAGTTTCTTTCACATGCGCATCTATTTGTGCATATAGTGTGTGATTTCATCTTCCTTCCTTAACATCCAACCCTTGCTTATTATGTGTGGGGTATTGGTCACTCCAACGGCGTGTTGGAGAGTTAGTGTGGGGTGTTCGATAGTAGATAACTGGTACTGGGTTGTAGTTAACTGTGTGTTGGTCACTCCAAACGGCATGTTGGACAGTAAGTGTGGGGTGATGAATAGTATATAATTGGATGTTGATCACTCCACGGCGTGTTGATAGGTATAGTGTGCGTTTGATAGTAGATAACTGTGCGTTTGTGACTGCAACGGTGTGTTGATGGTATAGTGTGGATGTTGGATAGTAGTTAACTGGGTGTTGGATAGTAAATAAGTGAGTGTTGGGCAATCCAAACGCGTATTAGTTAGTATATTACTGGGTTTTGGTCAGTCTAACGGCATATTGGTTAGTAGATAACTTGGTGCTGGATGGAAGATAACTAGGTGCTGTATAGTAGATCACCAGGTCGTTAGTAAGTGTGGGGTACGTTTGGATAGTACGTTTGGGGTGTTGGATAGTATGAAAGTGGGTATTGGTCACTCCAACTTAGGTTTGATGGTATAGTATGGGTGTTGAATGGTAGATAACTGGGTGTTGGTCACTCCAACGGCATGTTGATGGTATAGTGTGGGTGTTGGATAGTAGATAACTGAGTGTTGGTCACTCCAAACGGCGTGTGTTGGGTAAGTGTGAGGTATTGGATAGTAGATGACTGGGTAAGGGTCACTCTAAACGGCGTATTGGACAGTAGGTGTTGTTTTTAACATTACATTTCCCGTTTGACCCTATATATTTTTCAAGACATAATGTTAATTCACGTTTGATCCCATATCGCCCCACATTACTACTCACGTGTTATTCATTAACGTCATCATCAGTAGCAGTAGCATATCACTGCCACCACTACAACCATCATCATAAGCAGCAGCAACAACAGCGATGAAAACTCGACAGCCATTGCTATTTAGACATAGGAGGTACAGACTCAGCTGTATGGCTTAAATCAATTAAATGTGATTGTTTTGTTCTTCCGAACTAGATTTAGTATATGAGGGGATACAAACTTAAAGAAGAGCAGCGGTATTAAAACTGAAATAAGTAATACAAATATGAAAAGACAGCCAAAACAAAATAATTAGCCATATACATATTAAAGTTAAGATTATCAATGACCATCAGTTATAAAAAGAAAAGAATGAAAAAGAACAAGAATCTACGCATATGAATTTAAAATACAACAGAGAAAGAGAGTAAAAGTTTTCCTAGAACACATGCAAATCAGATTTTTAGGAAAAATTCTATTGTTAAGAAGGATGATTAAGAAATGACCTAGAAGTGATAAACTTTTTACCAAAAACTTACACAAATCCAATAGAAGTAATTTATAATTGTGACAAATCTGATTAAAATGAAAATCTACTTATTAATAAGAAGATCTGACATGCATCGATCAAAGTACACGTTCTGGTGACTTTGGGAATTCTATGTCCACTTATTTTTAGTCGACTATCAGATAAAACGTTACATTTAATGTTAGGGAGAGTTATCACTAGAAACGACATGTTCCGAATGACGTTTCTTACTTTGAGCAGTAGGACAGCTGTAATCTGATTGCTGGAACATAAGTTCAACACAACACGACTTCGTATCGGTGCTTGTCAAATCGACGTATTTATAAGTAAATCTGGATTTGACTCAGATTGTAGTTAGTTGAATTGTCATTTGTTTTTGTCCGAATGCAATTTTTAAAAGAGTGGTAAGATAACTGATGATTGCCAGACACCCACTTTCAGCTACTAAAGAATGTACGCCCACCCATCCAAACACCTACTTTCAGCTACTGAAGAATTTACACCCACCCACCTAACTACCCACTTTCAGCTACTGAGGGCTACTTTATAACGAGGACTACACACTCAAAAATATGAAAGCATGTCAGTTGAAAGTGGCTGTCAATAATGAACCATCTTACTTCGACCTATTCTTCTACATTAGCTATTGTAAATTTTCTTTTGCCAAATAAACGGAAACTGTAAAATGTGATTGATGCAAAAGAGGGGGGAAAAAGACGAGATGGTATGATCCAAACAAATTTATTACACGCGCGTTATACAGAGAAGGTATTGCAGACGAAAAACAAATATGCAAAGTTGAACCAATTTATCGATTGTTTGGTTTTGTGGTGTGCGAGTTTTTTTTATTTAATACACAGTTTACCCATTTGTAAAAAAGTTGACGTTTATTTGTGTTTCATTATGTGTACATACACGTTACTAGGAGCGGTAGTGTCGTCATTATGTTAGTTAATTTCAGCATAAAAAAATAAAATAAAAAATAATAATAATAATAATTTTAAAAAATGGAATAACTATTAAATCCATAGCGTTATCATAGGCCTGTTCAAACCATTAAGAGGCGTGCTTTTCCTTTCCATTAAAGAATGTGAGACGGTTGGATTTTTTGTTCCTTTAGATGATGCAATGTCTTCCACCGATAATTCCTAATTCAATAGCAGATCGAATCTTACCTCCATTTTCTCAGCCATTACGTCAGATCGTTTCTCATATCCCAAAGTCGTTGCAGCGCTTTTCGACAAAATGACTTTATATATATAAGTGTTATTTACCCAACGTTTTATGAAATCGTTGGAAATGTTTTGCTTTATATTATTTTTATATTTTGTTTTTTATTTTTTTTTTTTTTTTAAAAGCGTTTTATTGTTGGCATCGTTTTCGTCTTGGAATATCTCTTTGAACATCACTCCGTCTACTAGTAGGCTCAATACTTATGAGGAGGTCTTGTTACGAAATGTGCGATTTACACATATTGCTTTATTGATATCCTTATATTTGTGATTTTTATGCAGATCAGAACAAGCATTATAAATTGATACTCTGGTGATTGGTGTAATATTACAACATTATTTTATAACAATACGAAAGGGTTGCCAATCTTTTTTTCTGCCCCCAATCAGTCAATACATAACTCGATCAGTCTATCTATGTCTTCAGCATTATTTGTCATTGCTTGATTGACCCTTTCCAAAATCGCACCTGTTTTGAAAGTTTATCAGAGTTGTGATGATACTTAATATGTTACCATCTGAAAAAGAACAATTCATACGAATCTTTTATTACTTTGATTATTTCATGAATTTGAAGGTGACTTGCTTGGATGTTTTTTTTCAGATAATTTGTTGTTACTGTATTGGAAATCTTGTACTGGTGAGATTACAAGGATATGATTTTGGCTCTGGAAATCATTCTACGCCTTACGTATATTCGTATGATTTTGATGTTGCGTCTCTACATGATGCGGGTCAGTTTCTCTCTAGAAAATTCGTTCTGGTGTCTAGATCTGCCTTGACCAAGTGTTCAAGATCAGGAAGCATCTCAATGACTATTGTCAGTGTTAATAAATAACCATTATTTATCAAGGACAGTAAGGGCTGAAGGTGCTGGAATTGTACGACAACGCCATTTTAAATGCCAATTCCTCGCTTCCACTTGTAACCATCTGTTGATGACAACCTATCGTTCCACTAACTTCATTTTCGGATGAAACAAGGTTAGAAGCATTTTTTTTTATCAATAACCTTAAGCAGAAACAAGATACATGACCATTCGTCTGTTGACCTTACTAACTTCTTCCATCCCTACCTCACTAGTTTTGTTTAAAAATTCAATTTTTTATGTATGTTTCGCGTTATTGTTCAAGTCTGTTTAATTAGTAACTTGGGTTAGGGTGTACAGAAATATGTGTAAATTCAATATTAAAATCGACAATAATTGGACTAATTATGTCCAATTTAAAGCTGTTTTAAAAATCTCAAAATTTATAGCAACAAACTACGGTAAATAAAATATATACTTGACAACTTAAAAGGTAACATAGAGGTCATGGTTCAGTGAATCTTTAAATTACCATAGTTATAAAACTTCAAATTGGAGAATACAGTTACCAGTATTTGTGTAGATGATACCTAGAATTTGAAGCATATAAAGTTAAAGATGAAGCAAAAAAAGTAAAAGACAATTAAAGGCAGCAATGCTTTCCACCTTGCATCATGTATTTGCCTGCATGAATACGCATATTTAACATGGTTTCAACAGTGGTTATTGCTTCTATACTCTCTAGATCAGTGCAAAATTTCCACTTATTAATCATTATTGACATAATAACATAACGCGAAAAATATTAATAATCCCCGTTTTCTAAATGAATTAAACATGGGACACACATAGGTGGAAATCTATGGAGAGAGAGTAAAAAAGAATTTGAGCTGGATGAAACCCTTGAATTTGAACTTACACCAAGTAACCTAGAAGAACCTGGGTCGTTTTAATGGTATGCTTACACTTTTCATGGGGTTTATCCTACAGTGTTCACAATAAAAATTATACAAAGTTGCAATAGCCTGTCGAGACTGTACGGTACATTTCTTGGTTAGGAGGCACACACATACTGTAATGTATTTAATGCTTTGTTTTTGTTTTTTTAAACCTATACTAGGGTTCTAAAAACATTATTTTTAATTATTACAATATCCGAAGGCCGCAATAAAAAAATATATCTTATGCTAAGTCTCTCCAAACCCCCACCCCACCCCACCCCACCTCTCCCTCTCTCTCTCTCTCTCTCTCTCTCTCTCTCTCTCTCTCTCTCTCTCTCTCTCTCTCTCTCTCTGTCTGTTGGTTGATCTGTCTCAGCATATCAGTTTATCAGTTTTACCACAGTCTCTCTCTCTCTCTCTCTCTCTCTCTCTCTCTCTCTCTCTCTCTCTCTCTCTCTCTCTCTCTCTCTCTGGACCATCGTCGCAAGATACGTGCGAAAATCCGTCCAAAAAACGAGCGTAGCGGATTTTCGCATGTCATGCGACGATGTCTCTGGACCTGTGAATGATGGTAAAATTTACAGATAAACCGACCAACGGAAAAGGGAAAGAGAGAGACGGAGGATACAAAAATCTTATGTTCGGTAGCAATGTTAATTAAAGTATAATAATGACTTGGATAAACTGTAAATAAATTTAAATGTTGAATTACCTCTTGTTGGCTCGTCATTTAGCTTAGTCTATATTCCACACTCGTTTTAATATACTCGACGGTGACTGAATGTCTGCGCGTTCAGTGTTCATGAAGCTAACAATGCTATGTTTGTAGTGCTCTACTTTCTTCACTTAAACTATCTTTCATGTTTAAATCATAAGTGTGTCTTATATTTATTTAATCAATATAAATGAAAATAGAAGCTAAACAAAATAAAAGAATCAAATTATAAATTTGCAAAGAGAATTGTGAATAGCCGAAATAGGTACAGAACTATATTTTGTAGCGGACACACTTGGCTGGGATGTTAAGAGTTCACTCCGTCAATACACAGTTTCCTATAGTCAATCTTAACTCCGTTGGAAATGCAAGTATGTCTATTTGTATGTGATATAAATAAAATATATGTATAGTATGTACGCTGTATCTTTGATATACCACACATTGTATAAATTTTTCATTAAAAGGAAACTCGGCAAGCCTCGTTTCCTTTTAATGAAAAATTTATACATCTCGTGGTATATCAATGATACAGAGCACATACTATACATATATTCTATATATATATATATATATATATATATATATATATATATATATATATATATATAGTGAGATTATTATGTAGAGACTAACAGTCATACATATAACTACATATTTTATATAAATATTATATGCATACATATATATACATAGACATACACATACATACATACATACATACACATACATACACACACATATATATATACATATACATATACACATACATACATACATATACACATATACATATATATACACATTTATACATACACACATACATACATACATACATACATACATACATGCATACATACATACATACATACATACATACATACATACATACATACATACACACACATACATACATACATACATACATACATACATACATACATACATACATACATACATACATATATACATACATACATACATACATACATACATACATACATACATACATACATACATACATACATACATACATACATACATACATACATACATACATACATACATACATACATACACATGTATACAATATATAAATTCCTCCACTAAAAATCTATACAATTTTATATAATGCCTTAGTATTAAGGCCATTGGGATACAAAGTATCTAACCTATTAATCCAATAACTTTCTTTAATAAGTCTGTTCATTTCGCCGTGCACAATATCGATTGGCATGAAAGAAAAATCACGTAAAGAGTGATTATTTGTATTAAAATGTATTGAAATATTAGAGGAGAACTGAGGATCCATACAATTTTTTATATGAAAACGGTGATTATTCATTCTCTTAGAAACTTGTTGAAGTGTTTGTCCAACATATTGCACGTTACATTTTTTACAGGTTATCAAATAAATTACATCAGTTGATATTCAGTCAGTGTTATAACGTAGAGAAAACATTTCTTTAGTATTGGAGCTACTAAAATAGGTACTTTCTCTAATATTTGCACATTGAGAGCACCTACGTCTGTTGCATTTAGATGATGAAAAACATCTTTGAAAATTTTTTGTCGGTTTAGTTCTGATCAAAAGATCTTGTAAATTCCTAGGTCTTCTATAAGCAAGAATAGGCTTGCTCTTGTTAAGTGTTTTGACGCTGTTTTTATCTGATAAGTTGAGGAGACTCCAATATTTATTAATTGTAAGGCCTATATCTGGCAATGAAGGATTATATTGTATTATGAAAGGAATTACATATATATATATATATATATATATATATATATATATATATATATATATATATATATATATATATATATATATATATATATATATATATATATTTGAAATAAAGAAACAACACAAACGCCGATAAATTTGTGCGACTAGTTTCGCATTTACAATATGCTTCTTCAGGCACAAAATGTTTTTGAAAGAAACTAATGACGTCTATATATTTATAAACAATTACGTCATTGACATGACGTCATAAATGATATGCTTTATCATAAAAATATCATATGTATAACGGGATCAGAAAGATACATGTGTCTCTAATGAAAATTGATAGTGAAATTATAATGTAGAGACAAACAGTCATACATACAACTACATATTTCTATAACTAATATATATATATATATATACACATACATACACACATACAACTACATATTTCTATAACTAATATATATATATATATGTGTATGTATGTGTATATATATATATATATATATATATATATATACACATACATACACATATATATATATATATTAGTTATAGAAATATGTAGTTGTATGTATGACTGTTTGTCTCTACATTATAATTTCAATATATATATATATATATATATATATATATATATATATATATATATATATATATATATATATATAATTTACTACCAGTTGGAGCGATATCTTTTATCTATATATAAAAACAAGGATAAGCTTCCCTTATTTAAATTAGTTATAGGAAACACATTTATTGTCCTTTATTCATTTATACGCATACCAATATTTGCATATGTACTTATGAAAAGAAAATCACTTTTATACAGCTAAATAAAATCTGTGATCTTCAAAAACACTTGGAAAATGAGAAAGAAGCACGGGCCGCACTTGGAAAAAATACAAACTAGCGTGTCGCGCCTTCCATGGCGTTGAATCAACTTTGATCACTGCCAGGCCCGGCCTGGACGCTAGTGGAGTGGACCTGATGTCTATCATCATCGTCGCTCCTATCGCGTACGGACTTAAAGTGGCCGCCTAGTTTGGACTTGCCGGCAAACTCTACGGCCGCCCTTTGTAAGTGAAAGCAACAAAACACGACACAAAGCTGAACACGCTGAACGACCACATCTTAAAGTCACCACAGGAGCGACCAATTTCCGCCATAGAGATTTGGCTTGTCCTAGACGAGGTTGAAAAGTACAAACAAATAAAAGAAAAAACCCTGGGGCGGGCACAAAAAAATGCACTCTGCAGATGGGAACAATGAGGTGGCAACATAAAGAGCTGCAGAGGAGAGGGCGGGCCGTAAGCACGGGCCGACTTCGCAGCCGCAGTAAAGTTTGGAAGCTAAAAAATAACTGGCGACGTGTTATAGAAGAGACGTCAAAACCATATCACACCTCAACGCCAAGTAAGCCACCATATGAATGTTGGATTCTGGTCCAGAACATACACTATCTATACTACAAGTGCAGTGGTTTATAAACATCCATGCGCGCGTCATTGAAAGAACTCGCTGGCCTTGACATTGCGCCAGCGCACCCAGTACGTGATAGATCGAAGACCAACCATGAGACGGTCCTCAATGTAATGCTGTAGTGATGCTGTCTCGCCACTTTGAATGTTTGTAAGTGTAATAAACATGATGCAATAATGGCACCAGAAGCCTTTAGCTTTAAAGTAGATGTCAAATAGCATACCGGAAGGGTGTATAAAACTGCGCTTGTTTGAAAAGACCTCACATTTGCAACCATACAGATAGCACAAGACACAACACGCAGCTTTATTGTCACCTTTCCCAACGTATTTACTAAATACCGACTTCCCAGCATCAAGGCAGCTGTAGCGCTCGTCCAGAAATGAAGCGATAACTCCATGCAGTTCTGGCAGAACCAAATTAATTTCTTAGTTTGGTGCATAACAATGAGCTGCGGTGTTTCGACCAGGGATCACCACACAGCAGCTTGGACAGCGCCTCTTAAATGTGCTCTCTTTGTGTTCCACCTGTAATATTAAACCTGCTCTAGTTTAGTCAAAATACAATCCCCGCATCCAGCGACAGTACACGAATATATTTGATAACACCTACAACGCAGTGTCATACGAAAGACTGTGTACAGTGTTTCAGATTTTGCCGCGGACTGACTAGCGTCAAAAGAAAAGCCTCCATGACAGACTGAAAATGGCTTATTATTATTATTATTATTATTATTATTATTATTATTATTATTATAGATTTTCCACGAAACAAATGCCTGGACGCCTTACGAGATGAAACAGCTGGAAATTCATTGCCGCCAGCCCATGAGGAGATTGTCAAGCAATTCATCGCCGCTGGTCCATGAGGGAACAGTCCCAACAACTCCGCAGACCCCAACAGACAACCCATTACTGGCGTCACCCACCCACTTAGAAACCCCCTGAGGTGACAGAAGAAGAGAAAACCCCTGCTAAAGAAGACCCTTCTAACTCCAACTCCGACAAAAGGGACCTTTTTGACATTGATGAGATGTCATGGCAGCTCGTAACCCACAAGCGAGCCAAAACACGCAGCACCCTCAGTGAGGACAGTAACATGGAGAATTAAAATTCCGTTTTCCACATCAAAACATTTATGACCTCGGACCGCCCTCGGATTATGAAGGAGCCACATGGACCCGGCTATAACAAGGACACTTACACGGACAATCCCAATGATTAATGGACTAAAATATTCAGGTTTTTCCCTGGTGCATTTGAATTTAATTTACTTGTTCATACCCTTCCAATGATAGCAATTTCTCACTTGTTTCATTTCTCTTTATTCACCTTTTACCATTCTCCTTTGCTAGTTTCCCTATTATTCCTCTACATTATATATTATTCCTCCTATTTATTCATTTTATGTTATAACTCATATATTTCATTCAAATTATAATGATTGTCATAGTTGTTATGAAAAATTAGTATAGCTTTACCAGGTCCTTTATTTCATTTATTGTACATCACCTTTTTGACTATACCCCTCCCCTTTCATTTTATTGCTCTACAAGTCAGTTCTGGCTACCAAACATATCCTTATATATAACGAGTTACGTTCATCACGAGTTCAGGCAGGCTCGTTTCGTGCAACCAGGATGCACGGAGTAGCCGCACCTCGATAAGCGCATGAACGACTTCTTCATTGTTCTGGACGTACCTCACCAATAACAAACAATCCATGTATACAATTAATATCCGTACATTAAACAGCAATGGCATTCGAGCCAATTCAAATCAAAAACTTTATGAGATTAAAAACTTTGTAACTTCAAGTCACATCGATCTTTTATTTCTACAAGAAACTCATGTATAAAATAGAACCCTTTCTTCCAAAATTCAAGAAAATCTAGGCTCGAGTCGTTCTTCGGGTGTCGCCATAATAAATTTTTACAGTAACATTATATTTTCTAAATTTGATACAGATTTCGAGGGTAGGTTAGTTTATGTAGATATCCTTTATAATAATATATCATGTCGTGCAATTCATATTTATGCCCTCACCCCTGACTCGGAAGAAAGTGACTTTTTTGTTTCGTTGTACCCGTACTTAACAGGGCAATACAATATTATTTTACCAAGCGATTTCAACTGTCTCTCAAATTCCAAATTAGGAAAAATAGGTGACTTAAATAATTATAATATCTCGATTCAAAAATTAAAATCCTTAGTATCTAATTTTAATTTAATCGATTCTTTTCGCAAATTAAATCTTTCAACTAAATTATATACATGGCACAGAAACACCCAATACCCTTCATTGCCATTACTAGCCAGCAAAATAGATAAATTTTATATTTGTAAAAACATAGCGGATTTTCTTATTAATACCCAAATTGTTCATTATACTCAATCAGACCACGACGCAGTAATTCTATCTATACTAGGCAACTTTTCATTATCATATGGTAAAATCTACTGGAAATGTTATAACTCACATTTAAGCCATACCATATTGAAAACACTAATTACAGACTTTATAAATAGAGATTTAAAATACCACGACTTTTCTTTAGAATTTTGGGATGTTTAAAAACTAAAATTAAAGATGAAATTGTGTAATTATTCCAGGCAACTTTCAAAACTTACATTTTCTGAAATTCGATCACTGAAACAAGCCTATAATATACTAAGACAAAGATATGACTAATAATAATGAGGAACTCTTCCTCCAATTACAAGAACTACGCATGACTATAAAAGAACAACAAAATGATATGTATAAAGGGTCAGTAATTGGGAGCAAAACTTTTAGACAACAATGAACGCCCAAGCCAATTCTTTTTTCAATTAGAAAATAAAAAGGGTTCTAAGAAAGCTATTAATGAAATTGAATATAACAACGTGATATATAACTCTACTCCTGAAATTTTACAATGTTTTCAAAAATATTATTCGGAATTATTTACAACAGAAGAAATTGACGACAATTTATTTGATGAATTTTTAAGTGGTTTACCTCAACTAACTGACGAGGATAACCACTTTTTTTATTGGGCCTATAACAAAAAACGAAATTTGAAAATCAATAACTATGATGAATGCAAATAAATCGCCTGGACCTGATGGAATAACTAAAGAGTTTTATGCCACGCTTTTGACATTTTAGGTGATACACTTCTTACATTATACAATTCAGGAGTGTACTGGGTAAGCAACTCGGCCCTGGACTTTTTGACGGCCCACCGGCCCACCGATGCGGCGGTCTGCAGGGACGGGCCCGGGGTTTTGCTCACACCAGTAATAACGGATTTTTTAGAGGCGGCCCACTGGGATTTGTCCCGGTATGCCCAATGGCCAGTACACCACTGATACAATTCGATTTTTGAATCAAACACTTTGTCTGATTCCCAAAAATTATCTTATATTACGCTATGATACAAGGACCCCCTAAATTCAAACAACATGAAAACTTGGAGACATATCTCTTTATTAAATTTGGATTATAAAATCTTATAAAAATTATTACTAATAGACTGGGTAATATTGTGTCCAAAATTATACACATGGACCAAACATGTGGAGTTAAAGGTCGTTCTATTTTTGATAACGGTCATTTGATTAGAAATATCACTGACTATATACAACAAAAAGACCTGTCATGCGCATTTATATGTTTAGATCAAGAAAAAGCCTTCAACAGAGTTAACCATAAATTAATGCAAAAAGCTTTAGAATCTTTCGGATTCCACACAGACTTTATTTAATGAGTATATATTATTACAATGACCTAAGCTCTTCAGTTATAGTAAATAATTTTATTTCAAAATCCTTTTCAATTTCAAGAGGAGTCCGTCGTGGTTGCAGTCTTTCCTCCCTTCTATATGTAATAGTGTATCAACCTTTTGCTGCTAAAATTCGTAATGATTCGGAAATTATTGGCATTCAAGTTCCAGGTGTAACAGAAGCCTGTATGATCTCCCTTTACGCGGATGATAGTACAGGTTTCTGTTGCACGGACAAATTAATTCAAATCAAAATACTCGTTGCACCCTTATACAAGTGTACAAAATTCCCCCATCACCCTTATATAAGTTTACAAGTTTACAAACAGAAATAAATGGGGACAAGGAACGTGCAAAATTAACAATTCTGTTCTAGATGAAAGCCGCCAAAAAATACTAAATACTTACTATGAAAGGAGCACAACACATACAACAGGAAATAATAGAGGAATACTGTAATGATATACAACATGAAGAAATAAGAGATGAAAATGCAGAATATGTAAAAAAAAAAAAAAAAAAAAAAAGGTAAAATAGAGGAAGGAATAGCAACAGCTATATATCAATCAAATAAAAGGAAATCGCTATAAACTGATGGTCTGTCTGAAGGCATTTTACATAAAAATTTAAGAAACATTTGTCACCAATACTTGAAATATGACATCATACTATATTCTTACATGGGAAATGATTGAATCCATGAGAGTGGGAGTTATAACCCTAATATATAAAGGCAAAGGAGAAAACACATACATCAAACATTGGCGGCCAATCTTAACACTAAATACAGACTACAAAATCTTTAAGTAAAATCATATCTAGTTGAAGAAAACAAACGATGAGCCAAATTATTAACATTAACCAAATCTGTGAAGAGGGAGGAAACAGCATAGTAAATAACACACTTTCGGTTAAATTAAGAATAGAGTTTGTAGAAACAAGAGATGGAAAGGGTTGATTATATTAACAGACCAAAAGTAAACATTTTGAGAGAATTAGACATAACAATACTCAAACAATCCTAAAATATTTCGTTTTAAAAGAAAATTCAGAAAATGGATATAGATTCTATATAATGATATAAACTCATGTGCATCAATGGAGGCAAGACAGAAAAAAATTAATTTAGAGAGATCAGTGCCTTGTCTAGGCTACTATATGTCACTGGTATAGAAGCACTAATCATAAAAATAACAAATAACAATCAGATAAATGGAATCAAAATCCCAAACTTAATAAATGAACTTAAAATTATATAACATGCAGATGAATGTATCAATTTAATATCAAACATATACTCATATACACATCGGATGACATAATATAAATATGCCAGTTTGGGCAAAGAATCTGGATCATAAATAAATCATGCTAAAACAGAAATATTACTCATAGTGAACTGGAAGGGAAACCAACCTGGGCTACCTTCAGAAAATATAAAAACAAATGTTAAAGCGTTAAACATCATATATGGTTATGACTCCAAAACACTTTATCTGCAAAATGCAATAAAAAAAGATAAAGAAAACAAAAACATATAGACACATGGAAAATAAGAATTTTTTAAACCTTTTAGACAAACTAAAAAATTACGCAATGTAAGAAAAGGTAGACACAAAGAACATAAAAATGTATGTATGAAATCATGGATACAAGGTGCAAATACACAGCCAAATAAATAACACCCAAATATTATTTAATTATTTTCAAGGGAAGGTAACCACCCTGGTCATATATAATACATATATGTATGTATATATGTGTTCTGAATAAATGGTGTATGTTCCAGAGTCCAACCTTTATTAGAAAACGAAGAAGTTATCATGGCCACGCATCACACCTAAACATGTATATGTATTCCAGCCGCATGTGTACATATTTATGCATGGGTGGACCTCGTGCAAATGTGTGTGTGTATGCATGGGTGGACCTTGTGCAAATTTATGTGTATACGCATGTGCAGATGGAGAAAAAGAACAAAAAAAGTGATAATATTTATGATGGCTTCGAGAGAGAGATAAAGTTTAGCCACTGTGGGGGTGAAGGTCAGTTACAACACTCCCACTAGGGGAAATGGTTTGCTTTTCCGGGTTGACCCTCGCCCTCACATGCTAGAAATATCACCCTCCAAAAATTGGGAAGATGCCTTCAATATATATATATATATATATATATATATATATATATATATATATATATATATATATATATATACACACTGTGGGGTTGAGGATCAGTTATATCACTCACATTAGATGGTTTGCTTTGCCAGGCTGTCCCTTGCCTTCACGTGTTAGATATGAAGGATTACTTGACCAGTACAGTACGGTGTATATACTAATCCAGGAAGCATACACAAAACAGAAACATTTTGATGGCTGTATCACATTTAATTAACAAAACTCTGAAGGGTGGGGGCAGCATCACATTTATGGAAATAAAATTGAGGGAGCGCGGGAGAGGTAGTGGGGGCTAAACCCTATAAGCATCTCCACACACATATCTTTAAATACCTTATAATAGACGAAATAAACGTTCAGGAATTATCCAGTTGTTTCACATTTTTGGTCAAGATATAAAAAACCATCATAACATTTCTCTGGACAGGGGGTCCCTGCAGTCAAAGACCCGCCCAGAGATATATACAAAACTATCAAATGCAAAAAGGGAACGCCACACTAA
Source organism: Margaritifera margaritifera (assembly GCA_029931535.1). Taxonomy (NCBI): domain Eukaryota; kingdom Metazoa; phylum Mollusca; class Bivalvia; order Unionida; family Margaritiferidae; genus Margaritifera; species Margaritifera margaritifera. Next base: position 2,462,531 of record JAQPZY010001521.1, on the reverse strand, counting down.
TATATACTAACACTTATAGATACAATAAAAATGTACGCATATACGCTATGCCTCTATAAGTATGGAATGAAGATGCTACAGAGCACTCTTAGGAAGTGTCACGTGGGATAGAAAGGACTGTGAGGGAGTTCCATAAAAAGGAGGGACATAGTATATCATGCACAACCACAACGATAACCAAAAAGGGATAAAAGAAACTTTATACTAACAAGTGCATCCCATTTAAAATGCACACGCAAGCACACATCATACAGAATCAAATGCACATAGGCAACATTTTATATACACATAGGATAGAACAAAAACTTGCAACAATTTGATCGTGTTAAAGCCCGTGTCCCCGACACAAACAAAGGATGTAACATTGACAGCATTTATGTACACCTATAAAACACCCCACACCTTAAAGTGGACAACAGCATACTATATAACTCAGAACCTAAGAGCAAAGGTCACTAATAATTTCTAAGTCTGTATATATCGTCTAAGTAAGAAGCATTGATAATAGCATGCCGTGCCCACAGATAGGAGGGAGAGGGTTGCTATTTGAGCAACTGAAAATGGGGATAGGAACACAAAGAGATAAAAAGCGAGGAAACACACCCAACGGGATTTTACTCATGAGAGCGGGGCGGGGAGAGGGGGGGGGGGGTTATGAACATTTAAACCCAAACTGGATAAACATTAGAATATATACACAGAATGGAAGTGGGATAAACTTATCAAAGTATCTCATAAACTTTTTTTTATATATAAAAAAAGCAATTTAAAACAAACCCTCATTAAAAATCCTATTTTCAAATTTGTTTCTTTCTTACGGAAAATACCTAATACATCAAAAACTTTGGACGATAGGGTATTAAAGATATAAAAGCCTTTGGTGTTTGGAAAATGAGGATGACTCTTTAAAGTTCTAACCAGTTCTATATGCTGGGATGGGACTGCGAGGTGTCTACAAATAAAGCATGTACTGTTAATGGACATAAACAGTGCAATATATATTTATATGCTCTACTTCTTCTTCTTCCACTGATAACGGATCAACCCTGTTTAGTTTTCTACCCAAACATTCCCTTTTAATTTTGATCTTGCATTTTCTGAAGATACAGTGTAGTGATTTACTTAAAAGTCACATTTAAAGATTTTCAAGAACAATTTAAGATGTATATGATAAAAAGGTCAATTTACATTGAATAGTACAAATTGGTTTTTTATTGTAAAATATTTGCACACAACATTGACTTGTACAATATAAACCCATATTGTGCTATTCAATGTAAAATAACCTTATATTATTGTATTCGTGCATGCTGTTTTAAAAAACCTAGATTAGACTCAACGTTTTCGGCATCTAGACCAATACAAGACTGTCAACACAACATGGATGAGTACACTATAAATCCATAACGCACAGAGTACCGTATTATAACCTGTTAGTAGTATACTGAGTCACTTGTGGGTCAAAAGGGACACTCGTGGTCAATGGGAATTTAACATTATGACAACATAGTGCCACTTTTCGGAAAATTATATGGTCTTATTGGAAATTAGCATTATGACCCCACAGTGCCACTTTTGTGAATACGAGGCCAAATGAATATGGGTTTAATGACAAATTAGCATTATGACCCCACAGTGCCACTTTTGTGAATACGAGGCCAAATGAATATAGGTGTTTAATGGGAAATTAGCATTATGACCCCACAGTGCCACTTTTGTGAATACGAGACCAAATGAATATGGGTTTAATGGGAAATAAACATTATAACCTCATAGTGCAACTTTGGGATTAAGGAGTCAAGAGAACATGGAAATTTATGGGGTCTAACACAAAATTAATGTTTAAAATGGCCATAGGCTGAACATACACTTTGACTGAACCCACACCTGCTGACCAATAACCAGTCTACTGACCAGCAATTTTAAAAATTTTTTTACAAACTGTAAAGGAAAATGTAATTAAAAAAATCAAAATTTAACCACTAATTCTATTCCTCATATTAGCTGAGAAAAAAAAACGATCTTGTGACAAAAGAAATAAATCCCGGTTGTAAAGAAAATCCCAGACACCCTCCACTCAGAAGATTAAAAGGTCGGCACCTGATGTTCACATATATTTGTTGCTGTAAAATTTTGATTTGGATTATAGAAAATACCTCAGTCAAGCGGCTACAATTTCCCCTTTTGTAGCCACATATATTCTTGCACGTATTTCAGTAACCCCTGCGTCCTACATACACATTTCCTCTTTTAGTATAATATGGATGGATGTCCATTCCCATTCAGGTATTATCTACCCATAGTATGTATTTTGATATCAACTTCGTAATAACAATACTATAATTCAACTTAAACTGGTAATTATATGATATAAAATTGCAAAGTTTTGTCTATTTTGTGAAAATTTCTAATTATATATGACTTGATTGTCAACTATATCTTTAAAATTATTCTTAACTTGGAAAGGTGCTCTTTCAGCTACATGTGATATCGTGATATATCTACTGTGGAGATTAATTTACTTATCAGATAATGAAATTGGTCAGTAGGATCAAAGAAGCACAATCTACTGGGGTTATTAATCTCTCACAATCCAGAATGGACTGTCCTGTCGCTACCATTTCCTGCAAAGCTGATATATTTTTTGCCACCTTTATCATTCGATTTTGCTGGTGCTTGCCTAGTCAATTTGACCACAAAGTTTGGACAAGTATTTAATTCAACGTATGATTGTTTAACTAAGTACTTAGGTAATAATTTTAACAGTTTATTAAAATAATAGTTAACAAATGTAAGGGATACAAACAATTATCATGAGAAAATTATGAATCTATATCCCAACACCCTCTCCCAATTCAGAACTTAGGGTGAACCTGATTCTTTTAGGTAAGAGAGAAACACCTCATTGAAGGAAAGTGTTGGTTGAGAAGATTTTTTGAAAAAGGTCAAGTTCCCACGGATCTTCAGAAAATGTTTACAATGTTGATTTACCGGAACAGTCAAACATCAGATTACAGCCTGACCAGAACAATGTTGATTTACCGGAACAGTCAAACATCAGATTACAGCCTGACAAGTACAATGTTGATTTACCGGAACAGTCAAACATCAGATTACAACCTGACCAGTAGAATGTTGATTTACCGGAACAGTCAAACATCAGATTACAGCCTGACCAATACAATGTTGATTTACCAGAACAGTCAAACATCAGATTACAGCCTGACAAGTACATTGCTGCTTTACCAGAACAGTCATAAGTTGCCTGCTGCAGAGATGCCGAGATATACTATATCTGATAGATGTGATAGTACATATGATATATTTTACCACTTTGCCTAATTAACTGACTAGACTCACTGTGTCCTCCAGAAGGCCCTAAAATCTGGTGAAAAATTAATATGTAAGGACAGGTTTATCTCTGTCATGAAATGTGACAATACAAATACGAATTCAAACGGGTACCACCATAACGTTATAAATACGTGCCATCGTCAAGATGTCACGAGACAAAATGGTAGTGGAACGTTGAAAAACGCACTTTTAGCCAGCTATATAACCTTTACGAAAATAATTAACATAGAGCGCATGCATCACTAACCATAATATTTTGTCAGGTTACAGTTGATGCTAATAATAATAATATAATGCGAGAGTAGACGGTTGATTTATAAATGCGCTCTATGTTACAAATGAGATAATCGTTCTTCACTGCTCTTCTGAAGATGGTATTATGATGACAAACAAATACACCAATTTCTAAAAACAAAAAATAATGAAGTACGTATATCTAAGCATACTAAGGTTAAAAATATTAGTAAATTATTCTTTGCGCAGTTTTCATTAATACGCTACCCCAGTACACACACCATAAGGATGTCACAAGTCCTTGAACAGTCGTGACCTGTCAATAAATGGGTTGACCTATGTAGCCTAAGTCTGTTACTGCAGAGGGAATCAGCACCAGCTGCAATATACAAAGCAGTACTGGAAGTCGACGCTTCATTTACTGTATTTTACTGTATATCTAATTATAAATATTCTTCAGTAAGAATTGAGAAAGGGCAAACAGGAAGAAATCAGCAAAAAAATAGAGGATATTTGCTTGAAACGAGTGAATAATGGATATATTTCATCGAGTGGGTGACAAACTCAGTATTTTCACGAGTGGGGAATTATTTGAAATCGTATTTGTATTGTGACATTTCATGACAGAGATAAACCTGTCCTTACATATTAATTTTTCACCAGTTTTTCACCCACGAGAACGCCCAGGTAACTTGAGGTAATCGGGCTTCTCACTGCAGGCAGTCTATTTTGCGTTGTTTTCTTACCAATGGTATCAAATGTACGTACCGTGATTTTCAATGTGTCTTTGTACTATGTAGACAACAAAGATTTTTTTTTTAATATAAAAGAATAGCGTGAGGGTGTAACTGTTCTAAAACTGCCTTTCACCACTTACCTTTTCTAAATATATTCGCCCAATAAAAATTCACTTTGTAACATTTATTCTTTTTGCGTCAATTTTTGACCTGAAAGGATTAATTTCGAAACAAATATATAATTAATTACAGGGTCGACGTGCGGGTATGTCTGCTACGCACGGATGACTATATCACCGACTTTGTAGCATCATCTTTTTGGTGATGTGTGCATGGTCGAGATGGTATAGGGGTTGGTGCTTACAGGCAAGGCGGTGGATGCCATGACCCGCGGATCCGGGTTCGAATCTCCGTAAAATACGAATTAAAATATTCTCTAACCCGTATGATAATATTGTTTATTCATAATTAAAAAGTCTGTTAATGTTATCGAGCATTTTCCTGTAGGATCCAGGGATAGCACTTTCCGCCCTGTTCGGTGTATATTTGTAATTCTCTATAATAACCTCTATACGCCTTGATCTCTGTCGTAGGAATCCGGATGTGTACTTAGATGAATTAATTACTGGGTCGATATGCGGGTATGTCTGCTCCGCTCGGATGCCTATAGCACCGACTTTTTAGCATTATTTTTTTGGTGATGTGTGCATCGTCGAGGTGGTATAGGGGCTGGTGCGGATCCGGGTTCGAATCTCCGTAGAGTACGAATTAAAATTGTCTAACCTGTATGATAATATTATATATATATATATATATATATATGTGTATATATATATATATATATATATATATATATATATATATATATATATATATATATATATATATATATATATATATATGCGCTTCCAGATGGCGTACGTTGTTTACCAGTACCAGAACATTTTTCCGTGTGCACAAATTACAAAATCGAGGTCCGGTTCAACTGTAAGGTACGCTGACGCCATCTCGACAAGAAAGGTGGGAGAGTTTCATTTCATACCTGCATAGACGAATCAACGTCATAGTATGACAGGAATGTGGGTAACATTAATGAGCTTTTGAAAAAGGATATGACTATTGCATATACAGGTAAATATACAGCCTGGAAGAAATCAAGTTGTACTCTATGTCTATAACAATGGAATTTTATAACTGAAACGATTTTGTCATTGGATGTGTTTAAAGCATACTGTCCATAGAAACGATCAGAAGAATAACACATGGTTTACATTATCTTAGGTACATTTATTATGTTAATATCTGATTTCGATATATAACAAGGAAGTAAAATGTCAAATAGACTGTGACTTCTGCATATCATTGTTCGATATTGGACAAAAAAATCGGCATTTAACGAGCTCAACTACAGCTGGGTTGTGTCCTTGTCATTTTTACAGTCTTGAAGAAAGGCTTAAATTCTGCAAGGATTTCAAGAATGGCGGAAGGCAAGGAAATAAAGACGCCAAAAGCTGATGAACACAGAGCTCTCGATCTCGCTTTTTCTGTGGACTGCACAGGCAGCATGGGGCCATACATTGAAACAGTAAAGACAAATATCCGGACCATCGTGGAGGAGATCGTAGCCAGCGAGAAAAGCGACATTCGCATGGCTCTGGTCGAATACAGAGATCATCCACCTCAAGACAAAACTTTTGTGACAAGAGTCAATGACTTTACTCCATCATTAGCTATCATGAAATCGTGGCTAGAGAGTTGTACTGCCGACGGGGGCGGGGATACTCCCGAAGCAGTTGCCGATGCCCTGCAAGAGTTGACCAAACTCAGCTGGCGATCAGAGTCCGCGAAAATCTGTGTATGCATCATGGATGCTCCACCGCACGGGCTGTACGTCTATGGGGACGAATTTCCGGATGGATGTCCATTGGAATTGGATCCCATGATTATCACACGTGAATTAGCAGAGAAAGGAATTACGCTATACACTGTGGGATGTGAACCCGCCATCATGCCCTATAAGGAGTTTTTCACTGCCCTTGCCTACCTAACAGGCGGTCAATATGTTCCCCTTCGAAAGGCAACCATGCTAACAAGGTATGATGCAAAGGCATGTAAGTCACTAAACTTAACATTTTCATTACTTAACGACGTTAAATTATGTCGACTTCACAATTAGCAACATAAATTCTTGCATTCTTGAACGTATATAATATTTTTCCACATACAATATTGGGACTAAGTTTTCCGGCTCCACATGTCTAGAATCACTAGCAATAATAATACCAAATGCGCGATTTACGAAAATTATAACGTTTGCGCGAAATTTACACGAATTCGGTGAAACTTTCTGGCGAGAAAAAAAAACAATCCTGTAAAAATGATTGCAATCTACATTCTAATATAACTTTCTATTTATAGTCATCTTGCTATGAATTCCCTACAGAATGTTGTGCAGTAACTGCAACGCTGGGACGACGACCCTTTGAACTAGTTGCCTATAGTGTAGTGCAGATACAATGGCAAGTCATAGAAAATTGCAATGGCTCATTCAATTAATTAGCATTCATTGGAGGTTTACAAATATTTTGATCTACGTCTTTAGATATAAAAAAAATTTACTCAACAGTGAGTACATCCGTTTATTAGGTTCGCTTTTATTTCAAGGTCACAGAGCAAGCACATGCCAAGCTAAAATTAAAGACAAATGTCAGCTTCGTTACTCAACGTCGGTCTGCATATACCCATGAAACGATTTCAAAATCATTATACTTAGAAAATCACTACAAGCTGAGAAAGTCGTAAACCTAGTTACGCTGGATGTTGGTTTTCTTCAAAATCAGAATTTAGACTTTACGTCAATTTTAGGGTGAAAAAATGAATATTTGTGTCCATCAATATGATCAAAATAATACCATGATATACGATTATTAGACGTAGAAAAATCGATCGGTTGTTCCTTTCTACTAGGATTATCATCGGAGGTGCGCGTGAGGAACTGTCGCTCGAACGGTGGATGGCAGAAGTTGACGAAGAAGTCCAGCAACAGGCATTTTCGGGACAGCCGATTAACGAAGGCATCATTAGCGAAAGCGTTTTCAAAAAACTTAAGACGAAAGGGGTGACGTCACTTCATCTCTCACGTAACAAATCAGCCCTAGGCAACGCGTCAGAAGAAGCCAGAAGACTCTCGGCGCTCAAGAATTTGGCGGAAGTTAGACAGATTTTCAAACCACTTCCAACCGTTAGTACTGATGAAGCCTTAACTGAGGAGGAGGTTTACGAATGTCTCGAGGGAGGTATTTCCTATGAACAGAGTTCGCGGTTGGTGAAAAAGTCAATAGCACGCTCTAAAAGGATGTAAACTTCATCGTGTATCCAAAGTTTGACACTGGGGATGTTTTAGAAAGATCGACAACTTCGAGTTAACACTAGTAGCTATATTTAAAGAAAAAGTCTAGGTAATAACAGCACTAAAAAGCAGTTGAGATGAAGTATTTTATCAAACAATAACGTAGTCGTCATGACATTGTAGAGTACATTAATATCTGCCCTAAAAGTCACCTATATGAAGCAAATCACCTGCTTTAAACATTTACTCTTGTGTAGTTCTTTACATCAAATTACCTGCCTTAAACTATTACTCTTTTGTAGTTCTTTACATATCATCTGCCTTAAACAACTACTCATTTATAGTTCCTTACATAAACTTACCTGCCTTAAACAACTACTCTTTTGTATTTCCTTACATATCAACTGCCTTAAACAACTACTCTTTTATAGTCCCTTACATAAAATACCTGCCTTAAACAACTACTCTTTTATAGTCCCTTACATAAAATTACCTGCCTTAAACAACTAATCTTTTGTATTTCCTTACATATCATCTGCCTTAAACAACTACTCTTTTATAGTCCCTTACATAAAATACCGGCCTTAAACAACTACTCTTTTATAGTCCCTTACATAAAATTACCTGCCTTAAACAACTAATCTTTTGTAGTCCCTTACATAAAATTACGTGCCTTAAACAACTACTCTTTTGTAGTCCCTTACATCAAATTACCTGCCTTAAACAACTACTCTTTTGTAGTCCCTTACATCATAGCACCTGCTTTAAACAACTTCTCTTTTTTAGTCCCTTACATGAAAATCACCTGCCTTTAACAACTACACTTTTGTAGTCCCTTACATCAAATTACTGGTTATATTAACCTCTATTAGGCAAAATACAGATGACGATACACTTTATGCCTCGACGGAACGCGTCGTATATATCGTATTCGACAGATGACGATACACTTTATGCCATATTTGACATGACAGAGTCTCTCTCTCTCTCACACACACACACACACACACACACATACTCTCTCTCTCTTTGTGTGTGTGTGTGTGTGTGTGTGTGTGTGTGTGTGTGTGTGTGTGTGTGTGTGTGTGATCAAACTTTATATATGCAGTCAAAAGTCACAGCAGGAAGACACATGTGACAGGTTTCAGGTAGGGGGAGGATGTCTAAAATATATAAAAAGAAAGCGTAATCATTTGTAATGGCGAGTTGTTGCAGTTGTTCTTGTTTAATATAGGGAAGTACACAAAACTTCAATCATTGTTTGTTCCGAGTCGGCGGAAAGAACGAGTTTGGTATGGAGTAGAGGGGATACGTCCAGGCTGTCGGGCCAAGATGACAGCCTGGACGAATATTCATACGCCATACCAAACGGGTTCTTTTCCCGACAAAACAAGCTGAAAATTATAAAAGTTTCACTCCGTGTATCGCAGCCCGTCGACATGTGGACGTCAGTAGAAACCACAAAATAAATTCAGTCCGGACCTGCGTTACGGATAAATGGATTGAACATCCGTATCAAACACCAGATCAACCATGTAAGATTAAATAGGTGTGTAATACAATAGACGGATAATACACACGTTTTGAAGAAGCAGGAGGGAAGAGTTTAATCTCGGCAGTTCAGAGTCTCCTTTGAATACTCCGGTAAAAGTTTGCATATTGTAAACCGTGTATTCTTAGATAATTCATTACAAGGTACAAACATTACATCCAATTATCATTTTAAAATGTTTTTGTTTTGTTTTTTTTTTCAAACGAGAAAAATAATGTTCTTGAGTAGCACGCAAAATCCAAATGTTTGAGTACCGTGACGTCACAATAGCATATATTTTAAACCAGCCGGAACCAGTAAGATCATGTAAGAATTCATTATCATTTTTTTTATATATTGCTCCAGATAGAAAAGAAGGTTGTAGGTCTTGGGTTCACTGTGTATGTATAGCTTTGTAATGATACAGACAGGTGTATATAAGAGCACTTAAAAACTATAAATCCGGCCATAGACAATGCAAAGGCCATGAAACGAAAGAGTCTACTAAGAAACAAAGCTAAGACTGCGAACAACTGTATCCCTCTCGTAACAGCATACCACCCAGATGCCCCAAATAGTACCATTTTTGTCAGGAGACACTAGAACGTTATTGACTTCTCTGCACGTCTAAGGGATGTCTTCAATGAACCACCTATGGTCGCTTACCGACGACCAAAAAGCTAAAAAGACCACCTTGTGGTTGCCCAGCTGAACTCAAATCATAGTACGAAAGTGGGAACAAACAGCTGTAAAGACAGACATGTCTAATCTGTAGACAAACGCCCGAGACTACTCCTTTCAAGAGTTCATCAACAGGAGTTACTTAAAATATCAATCAAAAATTTGAACGTGTCTGTAAAAACATCATTTAATTCCTGAAGTCCAATATCCGTGCCTTCCAATATGTTGGTGAAACAGCTGACTTCAGAAATAAAATGAATCATCAAAAAAGCCGCATCAGAACACAAAACTCGCCAACCATTTCAGTCCTGTCCCTCGAAATGTTGCACAATGAGTCAAATCACGGATGGAGTGACAATGAACTGTAAAGAGAAATATTGGACATTGCAAATGTGAACACATGGCGAATTCGGCTTAAACGAAAAACTCTAGTGCAAAAAGTGTTTGGTTTAAGCGTTTGGCACGTACATTTTTTTCTTGTCGGTTTGCTCAGCCTCATTCTCCTCTAGTGCCATAAATTTATTATTATTATTATTTTTATTATTATTATTATTATTATTATTATTATTATTATTATTATTATTATTATTTCCTTATCTTTACCTTTACCTTGATCTTTTATCTCGTAGTACATTTTTACGTTTATCTGGAAGGGTTTATCTTTCTATAGTTTTCACAATTCTTTATATTCACATTTGTATCTTCATCTTTTTCCTTTCATCTTGTAGTACTTAGTATATAGGCTTGTTGGAAGGGTTTATCTTCCTATTTTCATTTTGCAATTCTTTGCATTTATATTTCAAGAGCTTTACTATTAATATGCGCCATATAGCCACTATTGTGCTGACGTGCCGTTGGAAGGGTTTATATTCCAAATTTTGGAGCGTTGGAAGGGTTTATCTTCCAGAACTCACGATACTAATTATATAGATAAATGGGAACCAGTCTAGAAATGGGTGAAGATAAAATACAGTGTGTGTGTGTATATATATATATATATATATATATATATATATATATATATATATATATATATATATATATATATATATATATATATATATATGGGTTTGGAGGGCTATGATTGGTTGATGATGAAAAGTAAACTTTAAGTAAAAGAAATCTTTTGAGAGCTTGCAACACTCATTACTGAAATTAGCACCTGATTCTTTATGTGCGGAATTGAAAACACATGTAGATAAAAACAATGCCGCGGCTCATACGGTTTTCTCTACGCAAAAGCTTGCATCGAGGATGGATCTATACTGAGAAATATAGGTTTGATCATGAGCATTCAGAAATTTAAAGTTATAGAATATTTAAAATAATGGTGTTGTCATAGGTTTACTATGGGAGCTGAATTAGTATCATGAGTACAAGGTGTGTGTGTGGGGGGGGGGGAGGGGTGCAATTCTTTGTATTTAAAACTTGTAGACCTTTGCCTTTAATCTGCGCCGTGTGTCCACTATTGTGCTGACGTGCCGTTGGACCCTCGTATATACATACGTACTTTCCATCACTTTCCTAAATACTTTCTTATCCTTCTTCTCATAATGGCATTTATCGAGGATGTAAAATCAGAAGCAAATAATATTGCAACGCTTTACATGGCGCCATATACAACAATCTCCTCGCAATAACGTATATAACTAGTTCACCCCAAATAGCATACCGCTGTTGTGGTGATAGCTTGCATTAAATCTTGTTTGTCTTTTTCACAGATAGTAAATCCTTATCTAGACGTAAGGAAACTTTGTTATTTTCCCCGCGCTGTTTTCCAACTTTTGTGTCATTTATCTCAGATAACGATGCTTAATTTACTAAATTTACTAAAAAAAGACACTACGATGTTATGATCAACTTACTAAATTTAAAATCTTTCGGTTCAACTACAAAGCGACATCGCTGCATTGTACACGAATGCAACAGAAAAGTAGACCAATATGGTTAATGGTATGGTAATTGTTTAATTTATGATCTATTTTCAGTTCTGAATTTGTTTATTGAGCCGCAGTGGTAATGCAATTTATGATATTACCCCGATTATTCTCCATGCACCAACATATATATATATATATATATATATATATATATATATATATATATATATATATATATATATATATATATATATCCTTAAAGTGGCCTACTGGCATCTCTCAAGCAGATTCTTGAAAATTTTCAATACTTTGCCTCACTGACAAATGTCTATACTCATTTTCTAAACTTATCGTCATCTTTGTGAATGATGATGATGATGATGATGATTTATAGCACGAGCAGCATAGTTTTTTTTAGCAGTGAATGAAAAATTTAATTGAAGTAAATCAATAAATCTAATGACAGAAAATTATTTTTTATGCTAAACAGCAACATCGTAAAGAAACATCATGAATTAAGTAGGTATTGTCTTTGTCCAAATCCTCTGCAGAGGCCTGTGTTACAGGAATCTTAGTTCTTAAAAATTGATTTAAATGAATGCAATTATTTTTACCTAAAAGATTTCTTAATATTGGAGAAAGTTTTTCCAATGTTTCAAAGTACTTTAATAAAGTACATGAAAGTGGATTAATTTTCAAAACTAGGAGAATCCTAATTATATAGGTTTGATAACAGGACAAAATCACCTCAACTGCATTGAACTCTGCAAAAATAAATAATTAATATTCACCCTGAGAGATCAGTATAGGAGGCATAATTGTTAGAAGGAAGTATGATTTGTCACATACCCAATTGGTTAACGCTATTTTTCTAAAAAAATTAACTTTTGATATCTTTAAACATTATTTTTTTTGTCTTATATTCTTAAAATTAATTATCACATATTTGATAACCAGAGGTCCAAGTGGGCCTCATATCGCTCACCGAACTTACAATAACAGCTGAGCGAAGCAGATTTATGTGGCTTGTGCAGTTTTGTAGGAACACCGCCTCAATATAAACTCATAAACCTTATATAGTGTAGGTTTTATCTATTGTACTATAGTCTATTTTTTTTTTAAATTCTAAAGATAAATGCACCATTAATATGCAGTCTCTTACTCGTAATCGATACCCACCGTCGGATTAACCCAGGCTGGCTACAATGTTATATCCTTGGGCAAGGCACTTTAATTTACTTTTCTCGGCATGATATAACCTTCAAGGTACTGATGTGCCGTAAATCACTAAACCAAACCATAACAAAACCAATCATTATCACACTCATCCAAGATAATGATGATATAAACCTGTTTACCAAGTTTTGTCAAAATTGGATGTTGAGCGTTTTTTTTTTAGCAGAAATGCTTTAAAGGTTTATATAAGAAGCAATTTGCATCCACAAAACAAACACTAAACACAAAAGCCAAGAGAAATTCTTGACTCGACAAAGTCGACAAAGTTGCTCCAAAAAAAAAACAATTTATTCATGTCTATGAAGGCTTCAATGGGTAAATAAGCGCAGTGCAATGTCAGTTCGTGAGTATCTAGATAATCCTTGCATGTGCTTAATGCAGAAACGATGACCTCTCTCTAATGTGAGTATGTTCTGAGAGCTGAAGCTACACAAGGTTTCACAACCATACAATGCCTGGGGTAAGGCAATAGTTTCATACAAGATCTTCGCTGTGACTGGATTAAAACCGTACTGATTAGCTCCAATATCAATAAAGCTGAATAGAGAACTTATAAGTTTATCTTTAGCCTCTTTTATCCTAGTATCAATTTTGCTGTATTTAGATGCATTAATGCCTAAATGTCTATAAGATTCTGTTTCTTGAACAGCCTCAGATCCCAAGAACCAATGCCTGTGTCTTCTTTTGTAGTCTGATCAACTTTCATTAAAAACAATAATATTACTTTTTTGAGAATTGTATCTGAATCCCCACTTTATAGAGTACTGAGAACATATCTTCAGTAAGTGATCCATGCCCAACTTTGAAATACTCAGAAGAAGCATATCATCTGCTACAGTCGGACAAGGTGACGAATTGTCGAGAAATACAAAGCCAAAATTGCATGTTGTTAAAAGATCAAGCAACTCATTGATAAATACAATGTAGAGCCAAGGGGATAATATTCCACCTTGCCGGTGCCATTCAACAACGGAAATCTATTAGACATTCTTCTTGACAGGATAACTCTGCTGTACATATTTGTGTATAGATTGACGATCGCCATCCATATTAATACCGATTTGAAATAATTTATAAAATAATCCGTCATGCCATACATTGTCAAAAGCTTTCTCAGTATCAAGAAAAGCTGCGTATAATTTGCTTCGGTTTTCATTAGTATAACCAATTAGTTCATAGACGAAGAAAGAAGTCATATTGCAACCTAGCCCCTTCTGAAAGCCCCCCTGGAGTAAGTTAATCGAAAACTTAATGGATTTGAATTCAGTATGTAACCTTTTTAATAAAATCTTTTCGAAAACTTTACCAATAACTGGAAGAAGCGTTATCGCTCTATAATTGTTAGGATCTCTTTTATTCTTAATTCCACTCTTAAGAACGGTAATTATCAGACCTTCTTTTAATTTGTCCGGGATGTGACCAAATGTCAACATTAAGTTGTAGAGCGTAACCAAGACTAACCTGATCGTGGTACCACCACACTTAAGGTGTTCATGATTTATGTCGTCAGACCCGCCGGCCTTTCCAGACTGAACATCTGAAAGCACAGATGCTAGTTCTTCAAGTGTTATGGGATCGAACTCACCAGTTACAATGGTTTCTTTCCACAACTTAACAGATTCGCTAACTTTCTCATGAAACTTCTTACATCTATTATCTAAATTGGGTGGGGCATACAAAGTCTCAAGATATATTGCCCACTGACCAACTATATCTGCAGGATCCCGAAAAATACTATCATTAAATTTCATTTCAAGCGGTTTTCTACTTTTCTGTCGGCGTGCATTAAAAGTTTTCCAAAATAGGTTTTGATCGACCTCAGCGTACTTATCAATGTTTTCATTTTCACGCTCTTCATAATCTGAAACACATTTCCTGTGACGTCTTCGAAAAGCTGACTTGGCATCTTTATAAGAAATGAAGAATATATCATTTTGACAGCTAAATTTCCCTTGTTGTATCCACTCCTGCCTTCTTTTGACCATTGTTTTGTGCAGAACCTTTAACTCAGAATTCCAGAATGGTTATTAACAGGGTTTGAATTTTGAAACCGGAATAGTTTTTTTGCTTGGCATAGATATATCATTAACGATTTTGATATGCAGTAAGTCTATCTGCTCCCCGTTTTCCGGAATAAAGGACTTAAGAGGCTCTAAGTGACTGTCTCATGCACCCCCCATATTCTTGTCGTATCCGAGAGTCAACTTTCCCCCAACTGAACTTTAAACGATTGAAGTTCGAATCACTCATAGCATAAAGTTGACATTCTAAAGATCCAAATATAGGTCTGTGGTTAGAAAATCTAGTGCATCATCATCAACGATCCTAGCCTCCTTAACCAAATTCACTTTTGACTTGTCAATAACGTCTTGACTCCTACATGTTGCAAAGACTGTAAAATAAACAAACAAAGGATAAACAATAGAGAAAAAAAAGAAGACAAAATTAAAAAACGGTCTAAAACGGGTAAACTGCATATCTATATTATACTCCCATCAGCCCAACAAAGCTGTGCAAAAAGATTCAAAGAAGTGTGTATCGTGCCTATCACACAGAGGACCAAAGTGTTTTGACCTAAATCCAGGCAGGGAACAATGGACTGACTAATTATATCTGGGTAAAGTTATGCATGGAGGTACTAAGGAAGTATGTCAAGAGCATTGTACGGCGGGATAATGGACAAGAGTTCAAATAATAATAATAATAATAATAATAATAATAATAATAATAATAATAATAATAATAATAATAATAATAACAACAACAACAACAACAACATCAACAACAACAACAACAACAACAATAATAATAATAATAATAATAATAATAATAATAATAATAATAATAATAATAATAGCTGTAGTTTTGATTGCATTAGGAAGGTTAGACTTTTTAATTTAGGCCGAACTCCCATTGAGTTTTCAATTGAAGTATCCAGTATCGTTCCTTACGTGTGCGTTCTATATCGGTCCACCCCAGGTTACAATCATTCAGTAGCATCTCGTGGGACTTGACTGAATGCCCAGTCGAGTTGCAGTGGTTGGAGAGTTTCGCGTTGATTTTGTTGCGAATGTGGCTCTTGCGGTTATTCATTCGTCTTCTGAAATCAACGGTTTCGCCAATATATTGAGTGCTACAGATCTTGCATGTTATAGATATATTTTGTAATGGCAGTCATGTTTGATGGTAGATCGGCATCATTTCGCATAAATATGAGAGTCCTTTATGCACAATTTAAAAAAAAAAAATCATTTAAAAAAGTCGTTTAAATGTTTATCTTTTTTATTAGCGGCGGCGATATGGTATGTGCATCGGCACAATTTTCAAAAAATGTATGTCTTTATTCCAGCATGATTATTTTTTAATATAAATTTGGTTAAATTCTGATACGATGTTGTTGTTTATTTAGAAGTCGTTAAATGTTTTTGCTTTCTTCTAATGTTAATAACGGCGGCCATATTTTACAGCGGATTGGTATCATTTGTATAAATTTGAAAGGCTATTAGGCCAGAATGCTTCTTGCAAGGTTTGGCTGAAATTGCTCTAGTGGTTTTTTAGAAGAATTTACAACAGTACTAAATAATTGGTCTCTTTACTTTGTTTTGTAGTGATGACTTGCTATGTTCAATCTAATATATGTCTTGATTATAACTTGAATTAAGTATAATTTTTCGTAAAAGTGTATTAGTATGTTTTTTTGCCAGACGTAAAATTGTCCATGCCCAGTGGAACACTTCCGTCGTCAAATTTTCAGTTTAGGATGTGCGTATTTTTTGCACGTTGTCAAGTTCCTCAGTTTCGGAGGTAAATCTTGCATGCGGTCCCCAATCCCATACTGCCTAAATGAAAGTGATCGGTGTGAAAAGCACCGGAACTTATGAAGTTTGGCTTCATATTATTGTGTTCCAACGGCTACCAGTTGACTCAGTTTCAACTCGATTTCTTGCTTGACGGGTGAGTTCCGTGTTGAAATTTTCACAACTCGAGTTGAAACTATTTTTCCCTTTCAGGAATTTTACCCCCCAAACCAGGAAAAAAAATGTATTCTAAGAACAAACCTAATAAAACATCTTTATCTCTCGAACGTGATCAATTTCCTGGTCGATAAGTGTGGCGTCAACGTGTTACCTGTCAGATGTCAAATTTCGGAATGCCTCAGATTCTGTGGTAGCCTCGTTTTGGTTTGCACAGCTAAATTTACTTGCCGCTGAACAGAGAACTTGGCAACTCTTTCTTTTAAAAAAGTTGCAGAGCCAAATGTGAAAATAGTTCATGTTTATTGGTACCCAGAGGCCCTAGGAGAGTTTAAAAGTCATCAAGTATATTTTATTTTTACTCTTTTGTTCTCAAACAAGTCCTCACTTGTTAGTACATGCTGTCGAGGCTTTGCTACAACCGTATTTTCCGTTTAGAAGCCCAGTTCAACTGCGACAGTGTACAGCCGTATTTTCAGTGTAGAAGCCCAGTTCAACTGCGACAGTGTACTGCCGTATCTGCTGTTTTTAATATTTTGGTAGATCAAGATTAATCATTTTCATTATAAATTATTTGCTGACAAACGTTGTAGACCTTGATCTGCATATCAGACATACAGTCTTTGACCATGATGTTTGTATTTGGGTTCTATGGTAGTCTGCACAGGTATCTCTGTCTTATTGTATGCCGACAGCTTACTCATATAATCTTCACGGTCTTCTAAATTCTGGCAATCCATGGTTAGGCTGTGCTCTAAGCTTAACTGGTATACAAAAAATAGGCGTTACCATGTGCAATATTAATATTAATTAATGATGTCAGGCACTGTCTCCAATCTCCAGCCTCCAGATTAATACATCTATATCAGAGAGAGAGAGAGAGAGAGAGAGAGAGAGAGAGAGAGAGAGAGAGAGAGAGAGAGAGAGAGAGAGAGAGAGAGAGAGAGAGAGAGTAAATCTCGGATTGTTCCCGATCTGCTAGTCTGTGGGGTACAAGTTACTCTATTCCATGGATAGGCGTTAACAAGTGAAATACTCAATATTGATTAATGGTTTTAGACGCCGTCTCCCGTCTCCGATGGAATAAGTCTATATCACAATGAGAGAGAGAGAGAGAGAGAGAGAGAGAGAGAGAGAGAGAGAGAGAGAGAGAGAGAGAGAGAGAGTGAGAGAGATAATTTTCCAAATAGAATTTAGCAAGTAACTTAAAAGGTAGACATTAAAACCTGCTCGTATTTGTCGTGCCATCCTATATATAACAATGAAAGAAAGCATATTGCCAAAAGAAGAAAAAATAACGCGATGAAAAATCAATAATACAATGTGTGTGTGTGTATGTGTGTGTGTGTGTGTTTTAGAGAGAGAGAGAGAGAGAGAGAGAGAGAGAGAGAGAGAGAGAGAGAGAGAGAGAGAGAGAGAGAATAGATTTTTCGAAATCGATTCAGAGAATATAATTGAAATGATGGATATTGAAAATTGATTGTATTTACTATGGAACCTGTAAAGAAACAATGACAGAAAATATCGAATTACGAAAAGACAAACACGATTCAAGGGAAAAAAATCCAAACAAAACAAAACAAATACCCACTAGCCTTCTCAACAATTGCTCCACGAATTAAATTCAGAAATATACCATAGTACAGTCGTCCGTATATTCAGTCGCAGATATTTTGGCAACATTTTGCGGGTATTAATTCCGCACAACTCATTCTAACACAACAGGAATATGTTCCAGAAAATAAAGCAATGCTGAATTTCCAGGTAAACCTAGGTCGTAATGTTATAGAGTTCTCTCTTTCAAGTCAATGTTTCCTCAGCAGATGAAATAAAACCAGTTTTCCTTCAGCATCGGAAGGTTGTCAAGAAGCAGCCAAATTTACATGTTAAACTGTTCACAAATGATTCTTAAATACGCCGTGCATTTCCATTTAAAAGATGTTAAGAATAGAAAATGTAATCACATCCCGCTTTGTCTTTATAATGGCCCAAAACGTGTACAATGTTTTTGTAGAATAGTTTTGTTCAACATCACAGCACTGTTCAACTTACATGGAAAAATGGCGAATTTTGTCGAGACACAAGTATGATCAATTGAGCAATCGAAAACGATTGACAACATTTATATTTGAAGACGATGCAACGTTACGAAGAAGGCACATAGGAGAAACATTTGCGACCCGGTTGAAAAAGAGAGAGTTGATCATATACAAATCGCAAAGAAAGCCGCGGTCAATATCAGTTAGACAACAGTGATATCGTATGGTGGGGAATCTCAAAGGGTTTTACGGAAGTAAACTCGGGCGATAAAGTGCCATCCATTTCTCTACAAAAACCCTTGTAGTCGCCCCATCCTGCTATATCACTGGTATCACACTCGCACATATCGTCTAATACAAATAAAATCACATGGTAGACATTAAAATTGCTCGTATTTATTGTGCTATCGGGTATATGAACAATGAGAAAACATGCAATTGCAAAAAGAAAGAAAAAAAATTGAATTAACGTGAGGAAAATCTAGATTGGAATGAGAAAGAGAAAGAGAACATAGATTATCGAAACCGATTACACGAATAAAATCAGATGATCAACATTGAAAGTTGATAATATTTATCGTGCAATCCTGTACATGAAAATCTAAAAGAAATCCGCGGTCATACAATATATTAGTTAGACAATATTATCTCGTGTGATACCAGTCATATCGTAAGGTGGGGCGCTAATGCGCACCCGATTTCTCTAACTGTACCCTTTACTTAGCCCCACCCTACGATATTATTGACAAAATGAAACATTCTGTATTGGATAAATCAGTTCAAATAAATCTTACGAACCATTTAATGAAAACTCCAGTCATTTAATCACAGACCATTCCATACCGTATTAGTTTCCAGTATACGTTGCTTGTCAGATATGATAAGAAATAACAACATACGCCATGTTATGAAACGATGTATGTATTTTATGATAAAATCTTCACGTATTATGTAAACAAGGCATCAACATGCCATATAATTATTCGTGAAGCCGTATGGTTTAAAGAAGGGACAACGCAATGGAGCCCGCCAGCAAGTGAAAGCGACATGAAATGGACGGAATGAATAGTAAACATATTGAGATGTATGGACCATAATGAACTTTGAAACGACTATACTAATTTCCTTCATGTGCACGAAACCCACGTGTAATAATTAAATTAATGAATACATCGAGAAATTCTAATTCTAGTACCTTCAAAATGTAGACTACTATACAAATTACAAGATAAACCAGGTTCGAGGGTATTATTTCATAAAATATAAAATAAAATTTCAATACCACTCATATGTATGTGTATCATCGTCTAATATCGACATACTATAACACGAAAAATCAAAATTAAAAATCATTGGACTTCTCATATTTTGTGTATCACCGTTTCTTATTAACCAGACCATTAAAGGTATTATTTTATATATTAAATTTACTAAACCAGTTGACCTCGAGGGTACTACTTTAGAAATTAAAATTAATAAATCAGTTAGACACAAAGGTATTATGTTTACAAATTAAAATTACTACACTAGTTTGACTCGAGATACAACATTTTCAAACAAGTAATGGTAAGAAGAGCTAATTTACATAATCTTAAATGGCTTAAGTGGATAGGTTGCACAAAGCAATACACATCATCTGTACAAATTTGGACAAAACTGCAATTCTGTCATTGTGTCATACATATAGCTGTAAAGAACTTAATTCATTCATCAGTAAAGTGTTACATGAATTAAAATATATTACAGTTTTTTTGCAAGACATTGAACGCTGTAGATATTGTTAAAAAGGCTGCAGAAACCAAAAGGCATTGGAAAAGCATGAGGTTAGATGTATTTAACATATGGAACTATTTTATCCGGCAACAATTCGTAAATAATTAAATAGACTTTGGTAAACTCAGACATAGACAAAAGCAATATGTTACGACGCTATGGCCTAACAATATGTAAGAGAAAGAAAGTGGAACCAACAAAATCAAGTAAAATCTACAATCAATTTATTTTTAGACAATTAAAGAAACTTACAATAACATGAATTAATGTCCAAATAATCATAAGTGTCCTTATCACAAGTCCAAAAATATATAATATTCCGAATGAATTCCAATAGCCTTGAATATCCTGATGTACCACAAGTCTTGAATGTCCTGATGTACCACAATGATGTAATTCGGAATGTTTTGAATGAATTCATATAAATCCAAAAAAGTCCTAAAATCTATGAGCACTTTAGCATTTCCAGTGAATATTTTAAATAAAAAATTCCTCTCTCTGTATTATATCTGGTTTTCACAACTGTAACATCTGATTATTAAAATAGCTTCTTTACAGAACAAGACTTTTAGAACCCGAATGACCTCTTGTTTACTAAACCCATATATATATATATATATATATATATATATATATATATATATATATATATATATATATATATGTCTGTGTGTGTGTGTGTACCTGACAATTCTCACATCAGAATATGAGTCATTTTTATGGAAAATTACTTTGTGTACCTGACATTCGTCACGACAAGAGATGGAAATAACAGTCCAACTGCTAACAAAACCGGTCTTGAACTCAAACGCTATGTAAACATGTTGTTTATAAAATGACCATAATCTGAATAAAAAGTACAACTTACAATCATGGAAATATATTATAAATTCAATATACTTAACAAATAATAGTTTAAACAGCTCTTCGGGAGACATTTTAGAATGTGGTCCTATCTTGCAATCAACCATTTTTTGTAGCAGCATGTTGAATGAGACTGGTACAAAAGTTTCTAATGAAACGTGGTAAATGATCTTTACTATGTTTTTCTTTTGTCTGGACATCTGAGGGATGTACTAGTTTCTGCTAGGTTGTACAGTTGCTTTGCTTTGCAAAGTATCGGACGTAGGACTTTGTCCAGGCTTTGCGAAGCAACATTAACAATACCATCCGATAAGCAACAGAAAGGTGGATATAGACAGTGTGCCAAATAATATTTTCCCCTCTTTTTTAATGTGTTTAGCTCACCATCTTTAATGTTTGCTGTGATTTTAATAACTTGCCAATGTCCGCTCCTCCGTTTATTCGAGTATCTCGACCATTTCCTCTAACTGAATTTGCTCGATCCATCTTAAAATGACAAATCTGTTCAAACTTCAGTCTCTGTCCTGTAGTATGTAAAGCAAACTAATTTTTCTCTTTACAGTGTTAGTTCGTTTGTAAGTAGCTAGTATGCCTCCTGTGTTTTCATTTTTGTTCTGATATAGCTAAGCTTTCTTCCACAATGTTTTCCAGTTCCAGATGTTGTGTATCTTCTTTGTACCTTTACTCTGCTTATGAAATTGATTTATATCCGTACCAAGTTTCCGAAGATTTACCTACTGTTTTGATCTTGTTAATTTCATCGATATATAAGGTATTTCTTTTCTTACATAACGTCTCACATTCTACCTATCCAATGTCGAGTGAAGGTAAGAGATGTGTTATTTAGGCATAATATCCAACTATTTATGTAGTTAAAAAAATTTAACTAACTGGTTGTCACTGAATGTTACTAATTGTCATAAATGTTACTAGTTGTTACCAAAAGCTACTAAATCTCACAGAGTTAGGAAAAAAAGCAAACCAACTGTATAACCAAGCTGTGCATAGGAAGTTATAAAGCTAAGAATTGAATTAAACACAGTTATGTAACATCTTCTCCCGCTCGTTGGGGTTCTGGCCTCCTCCCCGTCGCTGTTGTTACACAACCGGTATACAGTCGGAGAGAGGAGGGAACGTAGTGACAGACGAACGACGACTGCAATCAGTGGCGGCGCGAGGGTTTGAGGCGCCCGTGGACAATGTTCTTTAATGGCACCCGTACCGAGGCGCCCGGGGGCAATGTTTTGTTGTGACGTCCCTACTTTGCCACAGAGAATAGTTTTTATATCAGTTGCCAACCTCCACCTCCCACCCCCATCTAAGCCCTGAAACCGGGAGCTTAGATGGAAGAGGAGGAGTGGCCAAATAAAAGCTCCCGATGGCGCCCCCCCCCCCTCGCCCAGCGCCCGGGGGCAATTGCCCACCCCACCCCCTCCCTCGCGCCGCCACTGACTGCAATACTGATTCAAGTATCTTGCTTGCTTCCTACACACAATTATTAAGATATTAAACTGGTATTGTATTTTTAATGTATTATTTGGTTTTATTTTAAAAATGAAGGTAGATCAAACAGTTGGTTTAGTGTCCCAACCCTTTCCAGGATCGCCATATATGTAATAGTCGCCGCTATATGTATTAATTTGTTGTTGTTTTGTTTTTTGTTTTTAAAGATGCATAATATTAAGGTTTACTATTGTCCAGACATCGTCAAAATGAAAACTACTAATTCCGTCAGTTTCGATCAGGTTTTGAAAGTTTCATTTCGCTTTTCACTTGTTGGCGGGATACATTGGTGGTCCCTTTTTAAATTTTACGGACGAGGAGTAACGGTTTCATGAGTCGACGAATTATATGCCATGTTGTTGTCTTGTTTACATAATACTTTATTATTTCATCATATAATAAATAGTTTCATAACGCGACAAATAGTTTTATTTCTTATCGTATCTGAAAAACAACATTATGGAACATACTACTGTATGGAATGATCTGTGATTAAACGACTTGAGGTTTCATTAAATGGTTCATAAGATTGTTTCAAGTATTTTTTCCAAGAACGTATAGTTCCAGTTTTCAATAATCGGGTTGACCTAAATACACTGAATGGTTTGGTAAGTGACATTATGGAACAAAAAACAAACAAAAAAACAAAAAAAAAAAAAACGGATTTGGTCTGTATCTTCAGTTGTTCTATATTGGATAGCTTTTGATGTGATTAACATAATTTGGATGGCTTTGGTAGCCCATAGATTCCACCAGCAGCTATCAAGACCGAATACAAAAAAGCCTGTGGATCGAAGTAGAGCCTAATTGGCGATGGATTGTAAGTGGCTATAAATATGTCACCACCGTTGTAAATTCCCAAATACTTATATTGTAAATGACAGTTATTGAAATGTGTACTGTATGATATGTGTAACTAAAATGTCATATTACATTTATATAATATGACATTGTATGGGATTACAACTATTTTTGAAAAATAAATCCATGTACATGTATTTGCGTTATTTACATTAGTTATTTTGAGGAGTCCATTAATCACAGGGATCGTAAAATTTCAAAAGATCAAATTCCTCGGGCTTCAATTAGAATTTATGTAAAATTTATAACATATTGTCAAAGGTATATGGTTACCTTTTATCAGGAGTTTACAGAATGATAAACTACTCTAAATGGGGAGTCTTTTGATTTATTAATTTTCGAACCTGACCGAAGAAAAGGTCAAGTACTATAAACGTCCATGTGATTTTAGGAAATGGGAAAAGTTAATGCATATTATTGTGAAATGTGTATACCTGTGTATAGTATATTGTTCATATATGTACCTGTTCACCACTATAGTTATATATATAAATCCATTTTAAATCTTTCCGAGTGCGTGTGCGAGCATACCTGAGTGTGTGTTAGTGACTTTTTCGTAATATAACTTGTTTAAAAAAATTTAGGACCACGTGGCATATGGATCTTGCATGACCAAATGTGTTATCCTCTTTAAACAAAGATTATTATTATTATTATTATTATTATTATTATTATTATTATTATTATTATTATATCTGAAACCTTTAATCAGTTATTAAATTAAATAATGAACGGCTTATCTCTTGTGAGCGTCAGAGCATGGCTCAACGTTAAATCATCTACTATGCTGCACGGACATTTAAAAGATTTTTTTTTTGCAGTTCAAATTTTTCCCAAATGAAATTTTATTTTAGTTTTCTTTTATCACGCCTTATTTAATCATATTTAGTACATATGTTGTGTTCCTATTTTAAAAAATTTATTATTTTTTGCTTATTGATGTCGACTTTTATATTACAATATTACACGACAATGTCAATGAATAATAATTTCACTTCGGCGAGAAAACTATTTC